>OY728138.1:333104205-335604205 GCA_963277665.1 Viscum album | reverse complement strand
AGATCCCACCAATGGTCAAACCTTTAAAGTTAATGGTCATAGAGTCAAAAAATTCATTGAACCATTCCAAAAACATGAAGTTGATGAAGATTTGTGTGAACCCACCTTAGATGATGAAAATAATTAATCAATTAGGGGTCAAAGTCAAGCTAATGATGTTAAACAAAGCGTTTTATGGAAGGAAACCCATGATTTTCAAGTTTCCTATCATTTTTTTGTTTTAATAAAATTTATATTTTAAATAGGATTAATTAATCATTTTGATATTTAATAAAAAAATAGACTATTGACATGTTCTTCTATTATGAGTATGGATGGGTACGAAAGGGGAGCGCCATATTCATCTGTGTCACGTGGTGTGATCCTTGAGTAATACCTTACCCAGAAATTTAAAAAGAATACAATGTATCATCAGTTTATTTTATTTTATTTTTATGTGTTTGTAGGTTAAAATTAAAATACAAAAAAAAAAATATAATAATAAAAAAGGCCACATCGTAGGCTTTGGGGAAAACCTCGTCACAACCGGCGAAGCTGCGGGGATTCGAACCCAAGACCGAAGGGAGACAGGGGCGTGCGCTTACCACTGACCTATGACTTTTTGTGCTTCCTTATTCTATAATTTTTATATATATACTTATATTTTACTTTCTTTATTATATATATATATTGTTTTTTTATTTGTTTTTTCCTTTTAATACTAGGGAACTCTACAAGTGACATGGATATCAAAGGACTAAATTGGAGCAATAAGAACTTCAACTTTAACCACCAGGTGACTTCATTCCATGATCCTCATATTTCAATTTCCTTTTTGAAATTACCTTACCTGCCTCTAATCCTTCTAAATTTTCATTTCTTAAAACACTAGGGATAATGTTATTTTAAGTTTGGGGGGAGATAAAATTAAAAAATGATTTTGTGTCAAAAAAATGAATGATTTGAAAAAAAATGTGTGTAAATGGAAGGAAAAATTCCTTTAACTTTGAACATGGTAATAAACATTGCACACTTTGAAACCGAATATCAAATAATTTAGAATGCCCTAATTTTGATTTTAGTCCATGTATAATTTCATGAGAATAGATTTTGGAAAGTGTGGCTATCTAATGTGATATTTCATTGTTTATATTTTCATCCAAATAAAATAAAATCGCAACGCATATACTTTGGATAGTGGGGTATTAGTTTGAGTTAATGGGGTCCCCCAAATAAATAGCATATTTTTAGTGATCATTTTAGTTTTAATATGAGTATTCAAAAAAAAAAATTAAAAAATAATAAATTTGCACGTAGAGCAATTAAATGACCTAATGCGTGGATTTCGGCACTTGGGGATCGTGACTCCATAGTTGTCTGTCCCAGAGTTAGTAATTTTATCTCTATTTTTGGTAATTTAAATTTGTTTTTGAGTGAGTTAACTCGAGATGATGCCCGAGTATGTGGGCTTCACTTGGTTCCCTAAGGTCTTTGAGCCTGAGAGTCATCGACAAAGTCTCGCTACAGGGGTTGACTCTTTTGAGTGCAATTTCAATTACAATGAAAAAATTGCAAAAAAATACAATATAATTTTTTTTGAATACTCATCTTAATATTGAAATGTGATTCCACCTAGTGCTTCCATCATTTCCCCTTGAATAAAGATGAACCCCCATGTCTATTCTGATACACAACACATCCTTATACTTAATTGATATTGGATGAAATATAACAATGAATTTGAACAAAGAAATGGGCTTGGAATTGGGATCTGCTTATGAAACTATCTTGTATTAAAATATTTTTATGGGTTTCATGATTTTTAGGTATAAGGGTTTTTGGTGATCATTGTGTATTAAAATGTTTTTGGAAAAGGGAATTCAGATTTCATATTGTTGAGATACATTTTTCTCGGGACTAGCAAAACTAAAGTTGGGGGGTGTGATTAACCACTAAATGAGGATAATATTAATTGTTAATATATATAATATTAATGTTATTTATTATTCATAAACAACATTTTAGTGCATTTTACACTTTGAACATCATTTCACATTATGATTGTAATTCCTTCTTAAAATGAACTATTATGTGGTACATTTTTGAACATCATTTAAAGTACCCAATGATTCATCTAATTTTAAGGAATGTAATTTTCCATATTTTAATTTTATATTTTGGTAAATTGATCTACACTTCAATATGAACATTTTTCATTCAGGTATCAATGGAGGATTCATAAAGGATGATGGAGATATTTGGAGATGAATGGAAGAAATTCTAGAGAAGACAGATTGGACACCAGCCCACTGATGAGAATGTGGGACCCACATTACAAACCCAATGATGCCCTAATTTCGTGGGATCCTAGAAGAAATATATAGTAACAAATAATTATTTATAATCCAGTGCTAATTCGGCCTCCATTGTGGTTATTTAGGTGGCCCAAGTTAGAGATAACATTCTGGGCCAGATTCTACGGCCCAGAAAAACATCCAACTAATATAATTATATTTCCGAATCCAAAACTCTAAATGGGCCCAAATTTTACAGGAAGTTAGGAGACATCTGGGGAGACATTTTCTTCTTCTATGACCCACTCTAATTCAGCCATATAGAAGTTCTTTCAAGCACGTCTGTTTGGTGGATGAAAGCTGGATGCCACCTCGGGTCAAGGGTGGAAAAATAAACTCTCCCTCAACATTCCACCCACCTATAGCCTACCAAAATTAATTGAGGAGACTTGTAATATTGAAGTCTCTACTCAAGGCTTTAAAAATTCCTATTTAAGGAAGTGTTGGTGGATGAGTTGAGGATTTTTGATCTTTGTTTCATTTTAATGTTATACTACCAATTTGATGTTGTAATCACATTCCTTCAATTGTAAGTTCCTTGTATTACCTTAGTTTCTTTATAAAAGTTCTTCATATTCTATTTTTATATTATTCTTATTATCAATTTGATACCATTTCCTCAAGGTGTGAACTTTTTCATACCAAACCATGTGTGATTATCACACAACGGTGGAGTGATTGTTTTTTTTTCATTGTTTTTTTTACTTCTCCAATTCCTCCCCCATGAGTCTACTTTCCACTTCCATTGAAACCATGGGATCAATGGAGGGATAACCCACTTATGGGTTGATCCAAAGGAGTAGAAAGGGGATGTATTGGATGTTATTTATCACTCCATTAATGGATAATCACTTCTTTTAAATGAGATTTTTATTTTATGACTTCAAAACTTCTTCATCCTTATTGAATTTAAGGTCACACATTTCAAGTGCTAATACGAACCTTTACCTTGGAGTGCTCAAAACATTGATCCTTCAAATTTATAGGTGATTAGTATTAGGGTGTGTAAGCATTAAACCAGTAAGTGATGATTTTTTTGATTTCCTTAAATGAACCCATCTCAAATATAAGAAATTGAAATATTTTTACAAGAAAAAGAATGCATCCAATCCACCCCTTGTAATAACCAAGGATTAACCCTTCTCATAATTTGAATTCACTTAATACTTTTAGTGTTCACTTAAACCCATCTAAAATCAACCCAAATTTGGCCACTCAATAGCCAAAATAGTCCATAGAATGTACGTGTCCATAGGTTACTTCATGGGTCTCTGAGGATTCGACAACCCAAGCTAAACTAAAAAGACCGTTCTACCTTCTTCTCTTGGGTATATTTGAGCATGAATCAGAAAACTTCATGCAGCCTACATGTACCAGCTTCTCAGTATCATCCTATATAACATCTTCTATGACTTAGGTTCCCTCAATCAGGATATAATCCGGCGAGTCCTGCGAGGGTTGGTCTATTCAGACATCTCCAAACTTTCCTCCGTACGAGCCTCCCTATAGAAGTCCAAATGCACCATGCAAGAGTGCAACCTTTTCTGTCTGAGGTGTATTTGGGCTAGGGAAATAGAGTATTTGAGCAAAAATGTGGGTTTTTCGCTGGACACACCTGATTATTATCCACGATGGGGGATATGTTAGGAACACCGGTGAATTTTCTCTTGGTGAGGTTGTATGAAAGGAATTGTGGGGACACAATTCTTGAAGGGGGGGGGGGGTATTGTAACATCCTGAAACTTGGATTCCATATAACAATAATTTTATGCTTTTATTGCTGTTTAAATTTCTTGTAACCAAAAAAAAAATTAAAAGATGAACATAAGGATCTTTATTTAATTAAGAACACTGTAGTGTTTACAATACACTGAGATGAAAAAAATTAAACATACTAACCAAAAATACCTATTAAAACCCCTATTAGAACTACTAGAAGACCCCCAAGCACCACAAAAATGCCCAGTATATAAAGGAGATCCTTCGAGTCAACTAAAAAAAATAACATCACCACCACGATCACAAAAACCATGCTGAGAATCAGCAGAATGGGTAGCATCATCTCCTTCTTTTTGAGTTTTTAGGACACCCTAAAGGCTCGGTTTTATAAATCACTTTTTCGACCGTTGCTCTAGTGACTGTTGGAAGGTAACGATTATAATTATAGCCGTTGGACCTTGTCAGGATAATTAAACTTATTTTAATATTAATTAGTTTCCAAATAATTGAGTTATGATTAATGTTATAATTAAACCATCATTTATGAACTCTAAAAGGATATGGTTTAAAACTTCATTTCACCCTTATGTGATTTGGAAAAGTATTAATGAATTCAAAACACTTTGAAAATATTTCAAATACAATGTAATTATTTTCATTACTTAAATAATGTTATACACTATGTTTAAATTTCTTCAAATTAAATTATGTTTTGATTAAATTAAGTTTTCTATTATACTAGCACAAAAGTTATCATATAGGTTTATTAAAATATTTTTATAACTTTTTCTTATAAAAAGGTTTAGTGTTTCTAATTTTATAAATAATTTTAACTAATACATAGTTTAGTTTGTATTCATTAATGTTTAAGACTATAAATTCTATATAGTTTTAATTAATGAATTGTTTCCTCTTCTTTAAAACTGTTTTTTAGTGTAGCTTTTACAAAAAAAATTGGCTCACTAGGGCCCTACATTTTTTGGCTAGGGCTGAGGGAGGAATCTCACACGAAGTGGCTGAGCCTGACCCTCATCCCCAAGCCAAGTCCAGCCCGAGCTCAGGAAGAGGTTCTCCGAAGGCCGCTCGGGAGCGAGTAGGAGCGCATAGGCACCAGTGCGGGTGTGAGGCCGCGGCGGGGTTTGGGTTGGCCGAGGCCTATGGGCGGGAGCCCATGTACATGGCCCCCTTTGTGGGTTCTGTGTGTTTTCTGAGCACTTGTTGGGAGGCCTAGGGTTATAAGGGAGATGAAAACCACTCTCGTTTCGATGTGGTAATCATTTTTCGGACGAAACGCAATCTGGACCGTTGGATCGCATCGCGCATGATCTAAGCCACCCGTTTCCTTTAAAAAAAACACGAACGTGCCTCAGCCCTTGGATTGACATTGGGATCAATTTGGACCATCCGTTTTTTCCCAGCATTTCCCCTAGCCACGTCGTCTTCTTCCTCCGTGCATGGGTTACACCAGTAACCCTACCCTATGGCACACCCCTCTTTTTCTTCACCTCTGACCACCGGGGACCCCCCATGTCTCCTTTTTTCTTCAAGCCCGACACCCCCATTGAATGCAATGATAGTGGGTACATTTTTGCGTGGAAGGTGGTGTGTGAGATTTTTTATATAAATAACTGAGACCTCTCGGTTCTTCTCTCCCACTCAAGTCTCCAGCGAGCCCAACCAACCCTCCCTGAAGTCCTCCTTTCCCTGGGTTTTAAGGTAAGGGTTTTTAGTTTTTCATTGTTTTACTTCTTTGAGAATATATAAATTTATATATATTCGTAAATATATATATATATATATATATTATAACCTTACAGTTCAGTCCAAACTTTCTTCAATGTTGAACCTAGGCCTTCGGGTTCTCTTTCATTCAAATATCTTAAAGAATGTGAGGATTATACCTTTCCTCGTTTTGTTGTTTTGAAAATACATATATAATTTTGGTTATATGTATATACGTCGGTTATAAGTATGAATGGGCATGGCCTTTCTACTTTGGTTATATTTATGAAGTTTGTGTATAATATTTCCTGCGTCGCACACGTTCACACATGCATGTTTTCAAAAAAGTAAATACAAATATATTTGAAAAATGTTACATATTTGTTCGGGTTTTGGGAGTTAAAATGGTGTAATGGACATAAGAAGTATCATGCATTGGTGCGTGGTGTTGAGTTATATATATCTATACATATATATATATATATATATGTTCATAAAACCTTGTATTTTAAATATCTCTACGGGTTAGTTGAGACTCTTCTTATAACCAAACCTAAATCCTTAAATTTGGTAATTTCGGTATATTTATAATTTATTAAATGTTTATCAAACCTTAAGACATTCTATATATTTATATATGTACATATTTGGTCATGTGTACTTCGGTTATATATATATATACATAGAAGTGGACATACCCTCTCTATTTTTGTGTATAGGCCCATGAACACCCCATCCATTAAGTTGAAAAAAAAATTATATATATATGGGAAATGTTATATGTGTTCGGTTTTAATAGAATTATATGGTCAGATTTTTATAAACAAAATTTCATGACTAAAAACATTACCTACCCTATATAATACCTTGTTAACTTATACCTTTAGGGGGTTAATGCACATGGATGTTCCACTCCTCTAGTATGAATTCAGTTATATACATATACCTTATATGATGCATGAAACTTTATTATACCCAGTTTTGAGGTCTTTACACATTAAGTATTGAGTTTGGGTGGAGTGTTAAAACATAAGAAATAGGATGTGAAACAAAACTTACATCAACATTTAAGAGTAGCTTATTTGTTTTCCCATGTTTTAAATGATGTTGCTTATGGTGAAGATTCATGCTTTCTATCATGGACATTTCTATTGTATGAAAATACTTATCAATATTGAATGTTTTAGCATGTGCAAGCTCAAAACCGTACTTGTAGTATTGGTTCATTTTTTTAATTGGAAGATAAAATTTTATAATTTTAAGAATAAACTTGAATGTGACAAATTCTAGTTTTTTTGTTCTTTTCTTTTAGTACCTTAGATTTCAATATACGTGCCATAATCTACCTTTCGTCTTTCCATTCAATGACAGTCATATAATTATTAGCTTGGTTTTTAATCATATATATGCTTGTCTCACTTATATGATATGTAAATTCAACTATTATGACCCACTATGAATGAATTTCAAGGTGGTATGGGACATCTTGGAAATACAACCCCATTTAAGTAAAGTATTTATTTATGTGTCTCACATGTAAGTAAAGACATATTAAGGGTGCACCCTGATAGCACTCCAATGCATTGGGTAAAAAATTAATCTCTAGAGATATCAAGTTTCACGATACCATGGTGAATAACCATAGGTAATTTTTATGTCACCTTGGGTATGGACCTTGGTGATATGTTCATGAATTTCAAAACAAAATTTTGAAGCCACATATTCAAGTTATGTTACAAGTTCTTTTCAATATGATATTCTTATTCCTTTACTACTCTTATCCTTATGTCTTTATAAAGTTCATGTTGATGTCACAAGTAAAAGTTTAAGGCATTATTTGTGTTTAACACTCAGTAAAATAGTAGCCAACACATGAAATTGAAGTTGTTTTCTTCATTTGAAACTATGATTAATCATTACTTGTAGATGCTCAATTTTGTGCTTAAATGTTTATATGTCATACATGTTTAGAACGTCTTTTACTTATTACTCCTTTTTAATATTCCCTAATTGATTCATGTGTTCCTTGTAAATCTTAATTAATCACTCTTATGTTATGATGCCTGTGTTACAATTGTTCTTTAAGAGAAATGTTATATATAAAGTTTGAATGAATGTTTTCAAAAGTTATAGTAGTTTATTTAAAAAAAACCATTACTGATAATTTTTATACTCACTCTACGTTTTGATTTTAAATTTTCAGGTAACAGCTTTTATCAGATGAAACATGTCTGAAGTTACCGGTTTCCCAAAGCCCGAACCGAATTCGATCCTCTGTATGGAATGTGATGTGTGGTTATCAGTGCATGCTTTTGGTTTCAAAATGACACATCATGTTCAGAAGGAACCAGCTCCTGGTTTTTTGTAGTCGGGTCCTCTAAAAAAACTTCTTGAGTTCCTCCTTTATTCTACTGATATGGAATAATTTTTCTCTCTATTTATCTTGGCTCAAACTTGAGAAAATATAGCACTTAAACCAATACTATTAGATGAAATTAAACTACAAGAATTTTTATCTGGTATATATTTTAACATATTACTTGTGAAATTCCTCTCAACCACCTTAAAGGATTCACCCTTGACTTTAATATTATTTTTGTAGACCTCTTTCAACATATTATACCCATTCTCTACAATAAGACACTTTTTATCTTAGATATCTTTTTTTCTCTCAAAAAAAGTTTGAATTCAAGATCCTTTACCATTTTTTCACATTCACTGACTTTCAAATTTAACATCGTTATTTAATTAGTGTAAACTGAATTTTCTTAACAAACTAATTCTTCTCTTAAGTAAGCTTCATTTTTTCTTTCAATAGATTTTTATTTTATTTCATGAGCATGGAATTATTTTCATTGAAACCTTTAAACTAGTCATTTAATATGTGTTGCAGCTCAGTTGGTTCTAAATCATCTTCTCCACTGCTCTAATTGTTAAACTCTATTTCAATAAGATATATTAAATTAGTAATTTTTTCATCAATTTCACTTTCAGATTCACTGCTAAATGAATGGTTACCATTTGATCCATTTCTCACTAGATTTAATTTACTTCTTATAGAAAATATAATATGGATTTTTATAGCATTAGATACATCATTTAAGTTTTTCCCCAATTACATCATTGAGGTTTTTTTATCATTTTAAGATTCAAAATCTACTCCTTTATTGTTTAAACGGTTCCTATAAAAAATTTAAATTCCATTAAATCTATAAAAGCTAGGTTAAAAATTACCTTTACTCTTCTTATTTCCATTATTGAACTAATTTGATATTAGAGCATTGATTATTTGAAACTTTTCTAAAAGGATAGGATTTTTCTAATTTTACAGGAAATGATTTTTTTAATTCATTGAGGGAAAGATATTATCATACTTTAAGAGAAAAAACTCTAGGATCACACCTATTTAAAAAAACTCTCATTACCTTCTTGATAATTTTTGTGTCATTATCTTTTAACCAAACTCTCAAAAATTGCTAAAACTTTAATTCACTCTAATATGGAAATCATCAATGTTTTATTTTGTGTCTATATTGATGTATTCAAACTATTTCTCTAAGTCTGCATGTTTTCCTTCTTGACTTTCACATTTCCTTCATAGATTCTTTCTATATTATCCCAGATTTCTTTTCCTAATTAAAGCCTCATCACTGTTGTGTAAACATTTATCTGAAAAATAAATTAGACCAGAACTTGTGCCTTTCCATTATCCTATGTATTTATTTTATCTTCAATTTTTTTTGGATCATTTCCTTCAATGGGAGGAAAACCAACAACTGCAGCATCTCAAACCTCTAATCCATGGGATATAAGATATGGAAACATAATGTTATTCCAAATATGGTAATATTTTCCATCAAAATATAGACATAAACTTACTATTAATAGAATTTATATTTTCTATCAAAATCACTTGAATGGATTAGATAGAGAAAACCTTTCTTTGATACTAGTTTATGTCTCTAGGATTAGGTTACTCCACAAAGAAGAGAGGGTGAATTAGTGGAAACTAGTTTCTAAAATTTATTCCAAATTAAATCAAAATTCACAGACATTCAATGTTTTATCCATCAAAATATGAATTCTCAACCTCACTTGTGCACATAGAAAATGAATGATAAATGAACTTAAGGATTTTTACATTTTTTAGACCCTTTATGGGAAACCCAATCCTTGATGTGGATAATTAGTCTCCACAAACATAGTTTCTTCACTATAAGAATAACATATTATAATAACACAACTCAAACATAGAATCACACTATTCCTATCATGAGTCACACTAGAAAAAGTAGTTTCATGATGCTAGCATAAAAATATTAAAATTGGAATGAGTAATATACCTTTAAATATTCAGTTTCTTCATCAAGACAAGACTATGATCTTCCTCCATGATCCTTCAAGATATTCAAAATAACCTACTCAATTTTGGTAGGATCTAATTTTTATTGGATTCTAAATTCATAAACTCAGATGATTCATTTATTTATCAAGCTAAATTAGATATAGATGACTGGTTATAAATATTAGAAACCATGTTCTCTACTTATCTCTATTTTTGATACTAAACTCAATACAAGTCATACAACCTCTCTATCATATTTCATCCCATATTCAAGAAAATCAGAATTCTATAATTAATTTTTATTCTAGTAATTTATTTTCTATCTCCACTTTCTTGATAATTCTCTAAACATAAGTGTACAAAAAGATACATCATCGTTCATCATTCGGTTATCCTAAATATCATGCACCACGATCTTAGAGTGTTCTCTAATTTTTATGAGCTTTATGTATACATCGCAATTCCAATTCTATGCTTCTTCTACATTGGATGAACTAAAAACCAATTCTATAATCTTCTCCAAATTTGATCAATATAAATTAAATCATAGAATAATGAATTTTTAAATTTCTAAAAATTCCTATATTCTTGTCTCACTATAATAGATTAAGTTTATATTCTTTTTTCTCGCAATAGGAAAAACTGCTTCATATAAAAACACTCAAAAACTCAACAGTGTAAATTTTTTAACTCAAAAACATATCATGATTCACTTATAACCTAGTTTCATGGGATCATTTGAACTTCATAATTTCATATCAACATCACAGTATAATACTAGAATGGATTTCTGGTGTTACTTACTTAGAGTTTGAACTTAACAGTTAAATTTCAAATAAAATAGGTTGGAATATAAAAAAAAATACACATTGATTAAACTTTTTTAATAATCACAAAAATTATCTTTAATCACATTTTAAATTTTATGTTTTAATCATTAAAGATCAGATTCAAAAATTCTAGGATTAAATTATTTAGAATATTCAATTTCCAGAAGATACAAAATTTCCATAAGTGTAGAATGTTCCTTACGGGACCAACCTTATGGATACATTCATTCTTATGGGCCTCTATTATTATGACAATAATTCTTCCATAGAAAAACAATTAAGGCTTACATTGATTATTCTTACAATGTCTATTCATTTTTACATGTAAGGATGGATGCCACTTATAGTTTTCCCATACATATAGAAGTCACCCTTATGGACATTTTATCCTTATCATGAAGAGAATGATTCTTATAGATCCTCATAAATTGATCATTATGGTGGAATTTAGATGAACCTTTCAGGAATCATCCTTAGGAGTAATTACTCTTAGATGGGCCTTCATACATACAATGATCTTCCTTGTGGGAAATGATTCTTAAGAAGAACGACTCTTATAAAAACCATCTCTAATAATATTTATAGAGGCTCCTGAAAAATCCACAAAATAACTTCAAAATATCTCAATAAGTATTAAAACATCTTAAAAAGTTCTTTTAAAATTTAATAAACATCTCATTTGCCTCAAATGATTCTAAAAAAATATTGAAAATGAATACAGTCCATAAACATATCCTAGGGGAATTCACTGGATTTGAACTTGATTGTTTAGTCCGTTATCCACTTAGAATTCAACATTGGGGATAATGTTTTTTTAGTGTCGGGGAAGTGATATCTCTTAATAGTTTATTAATTTTTACTAATTTTTTTCTCTTTATTCATTTTTAGTGATTCATCAAGTTACTTTAATTTTTTTCAAAATTTTTGTCTGCGAACACTCTTTTAAAATGATTGGGAATTAATATTGAAAAAAACTTATTTGATGATGATCTTTATTATGAATGATAATTTTTTATTTCTAAATATAATTCATAAAATATATTATTTTCTATCATTTTTTAATAAAAAGTTACATGGTGTTAAATTTGAAATTACATTCAATCATTTTAAATAAAACTATTTGGATGAGTGTGAATAGTTTTTCAAAATCAATTTTTGATAATTCTTTAGGATAAAATCCTAAATTCATAGTTTATAGTGCATGTAACCAATTTTAATGATGATGAAAGGGTTTCCTAAATTATGTAGCACTATTTATTTACTTAAAACTCATTCTTCCATTATTTTATTTAATTTTTACTTAAAGGTTAATTATTTATATTATTTTATTTGTTAAATATTATCAAATATTTTCACACTCAATAAAGGGTTATAATATTATTATTTTTTAAATTCATACAACATTAATTAACTTAATCTTCATTTTCAAAAAAACCAGCTTTGATTGATTTTTTTATAATAAAAACCATTTTTAAACCAAAACTTTCTTGATTGAAATTAATGATAAATTGTTTCCATGTTAAATTATATTTTTGGAGAAAGTAACCTTGCTTGAGAATATCCTTGGAATGATAGTTATCTCATTGGTAATTTCTAGCCTTTCTCCTTTCTAAATCGTTATATCTTATTTCTTAAGGACAAGAAAATAGCTAATTGTGGGAAATTTTCATGTGGTTTTTATTTTATATATTTGAACCTTTAATTTTCATAAAATTTTGGTTATATTTTACTGGAAGTGTTATTTTATTGATTAATTTCTTAAGTTTGGTTAATTTTAAATATAAATGTGTATTCATTATAAAGGTGATTTTTTTGTTAAAAAAGCAATATGTTCTTGATTCTAAATTGTTTTTAAATTATGTGAAAATAATTCAATTGATTTGTACAGAATTCAAAATTATCCCATGTTTTAATTAGTTTATATTTTAGGAATTATAAATTATCAAACTGATATTTGAAATAAAATTATTTTTGTAAAAATAAATGTGATAAATTTTATCTTGTGATAATTGGTTTTTTCAGTTATCTTATAAAACTCATTATGTAATTTGGTTGTTGAATTTCATTTTTGTGGAATTAAGGTAGCACTTTTTAAATTACTTTTGAATTTTAATTTATAATTTGATTAAATTTTAATGGGATTAAATATGTTTAATTGTATTGTTATCATAATTAAATTAATTTTCTTTTCTTTATGTCTGATGTTAACTGATTCATAATTTTAATGGTTTAATTTTATATAAAGGATTATGATTTTAATTTCTAATGAAAGTTTAATTTTTAGGAATTATTAGAATAGAAAAAATTTATCAGGGAGATCGAAATATCCATAGTCATTGGATCCTCACCCACTCCTCTAACTACCTATAATCTTTTAAAGTAAATAGTCTAGATTCCCCCTAGTTTCAAACCGATCTTATTAAACTAGTCTCTAAATGGGAAATAGTGTACATTGGTTTCATTTGGTTATTCATCCACAGTTCCAAGATAGTTGATTCTTGATTGAAGCTGGTTCATTGGACATTTCCTATCAAAGTTAGAGGTGTCTATTTGTTTATTAAAATTTTATTGTTTGTTTTAATAAAAGAGTGATGCTCTAATAAGTCAAATTTAATACTATATCATATGATGGATGTTCACTGTAAGGGTCACTTATCATCACTATTAGAGATTTCATAGAGGTGTATGACTACATAGATATTTAGGGGCATAACTATATATTTAATAAGGGAGTTTCACAGGGTCTACTTGTAGTTTTACAAGTTACAACTTTGTGTCCATTATCACTACTGAATTGGTTTGTTTCTCACTTTTTTTCTCTAGTTTATTGATCACTGCTAGTTTGGTTTTTGAGAAAATTTTAATTTTTGTAGTTCTAGATCTCTATTAGCTCAAAGATGTAGGTTTTATGGGTTTACTTCAAAGTGTTTGAAGAAATTCATCAATAGATTAGTTTTTTCTGGTTTATTTTTGGTCATTTTCCACATCCCCTACCTATGAATCTACATGTGTCCCAACCAAGAAGACACTCACCTGAGTACCTGATCACCCACCTCAAACTCATGAAGACAACATTGCCGATTGGCCTATGATAACTTCTTACTCTAAATGTTTACTGTTGGTTCCCACTAAATAGACATTAACAAAACCAAAAAGTAAGAAACATTTGAATGTGGATATTATCTTCCCCATCAGAAAAAGGAAGAAGAGGATGATTAAATAGTTACAATTATGTGACTATTTCAAGGTCACATGAAGTCTCTACACAAGTCTCCTAACCCACAACAAGCCCCACTAAGCCCTCCTCAATGAGCACCCTTGTTCACCAGTGGCTGAGCGGTGACATCTAGATAAGAATCCCCTAGGCTGTGCGGTTTGTCATTAGAAAGTACTTGAAAAACCGTCCACAATACTTTGAAAATCAAGGGAAGCAATATTCCATGGAATAGACCCCCAGTGGTCATAGAGATCATGTGATAAGTCATCATTGGGAAGAATAAAATCCCTAGATGATGTCCAAGAAATCTCATAAGATCTCTGAGACTTCATTACAAAGAATCAAGGAGATAACTAAGGGAAGGAGAGAGGGGTCCGCGGTCAGTGGAAGAAATGCAGCGCACCCCTGAATACATGAGAAGAACCAAGACCATTCTGGTACATCTCACAAAACCCCTTCAGCTCATCAGCTGTGCCACATGGAAGACTTTGAGAATGTCCGAACAACTCTACAACTCCCTAAGGACAGACACATGGTTTTTTTCCACAATATAATTGTGAACTCTCATATGATCCATATTAATCACACGAGACACCACTGGAAAATCGAGTAAAAATCATAGATATTACCCGAGAAAACTCACATACCTCCCAACTTTTGTCACATAAAACAAATGGAATCAAAATGGTTGACTTGAGTGGTGTCTAAGATCACTAAAATACATGTGACACATTCCCCGAGCGATAAACGATGCACTGCAAGTCCCTGAATACTTTTCTGGTTCATCTCATGAGGTCCCTCTGGCTTGTTATCCTTGTTGCATGGAAGGCCTTGTGCATGTCCAGGAAACTTCGTGGCACTCTAAGGGAAAACATATAGATTTTTTCATGTAAATTTCACACACCACCATGCAACCCATATTATTCATGCAACACGTCTTCAAAAAATAGTGGAAATAACCTCAATACCATACGTACAATCTCACGTGACTCTTAACCTTTGTCATATAAAATGAAGGAGATAGGAAAGGAGAAGGCAAGCAGGGTTCTCAGTCACTGAAGGGCATGCGATGCACCCAATTCACCCTCAATGTAGTCCTAAGAGACCTCTAGAAAAGTCATCCAAGGACTTAATAATGCCTTTCGACAGTCATTTGGATCTCCAAAAGACCCTTGGACATGTTGACATGATGACATGTAAGTCCATTGAAGCACAAGTACTCAATAGTCAACAATAATCTGATAAAGGATGGATGGACTTGTAGCTGTTGAAAATCAGGCCACGCCCTTGACACGGTCCACTACAGAGACTCGTGAAATTGCGTAACGCCAAACCCCATGTCGACTCTAGCCTTGACTTGTGCCAGATTCCCCACACAAACCAGTGAGTATATGGATGGATACACCTACAAATTCTATAATCCAACTCAAAAAAGGGTTGGTTGGTTCATTTTTTGGTTGATTGAATGCTAGAAGTTTGTAATCAGACTATCGCTATGCACATCAGTGCTCATAATCCGGGATTCTGTACAAATACGATCATATGAACAGTCAAATTTCCGCCAGGTAATATGCCGGTGGACCGCCAAAGTAGTCATGAGCCGGGCATAAATCCCTCTGTGTGATCAATAGAAGACCACATGAAGGACTTCTGGAGAGACATGCGAAGACCATATTTCATGTCCTCCAAATCACGCAAGACCCAAAAAAACTGACACTGAACTGAACCAAGGAACTTGCAATACAAGGGAGCAAAAACCAGGATTCGAAGTAGAAGATCCAAGTGGAAGACATGATCACAGATCTCTGCATGCTTTGCATATGTCAATCAAAAACACATGATGGTACCAAGTTGTGCCACATGGAGTTCATGAAATCCCTTAGACATGTCATCTAGGATATGCATAACGCTCTAGACATGTCGGGACAAGTCTTACAAACCCTTCGTGGGAACCACTTATATCCTGCGAACCCTCTGGGTTTGTCACCCTAAACTTGCAACATCCTTAGGATACACTGTCTGACTCATATAAAGGTGCCCAATCATGTCAACCGAGTCTCATCAACACATCTGGACAT
This sequence comes from Viscum album, assembly GCA_963277665.1. Lineage (NCBI taxonomy): Eukaryota > Viridiplantae > Streptophyta > Magnoliopsida > Santalales > Viscaceae > Viscum > Viscum album. The sequence goes on along the minus strand of OY728138.1, from coordinate 335,587,961 downwards.
GAAAAAATAGCTCTCACAGTGTACCCCCCGGACAAGTCGGTCTGGTCCCGTGATGTCTTCCTGAGGTTTCATCCAAGACACGAGACACCCCTTAGACGTATCATCCTATATTTGTAATTTCCCCCAAGGTGTCATCCAATACATGAGACACCCCTTAGAACACACCACCACGGCTTTCGCGACACCCTCCAAATGTGTCGATCCAGGTCACACGATGACCTCCAGGGTATGCCAATAGGGTCATGCGATAAATTCTAGATAAAAAGAACCATTCACCAGGGAAGCCTTAGCATATAGGCCCCAATATAAAGATAACTACGAGGACTCTGATTCCCGCCATAACCGGGCCATGTAGGATGCCTCCCCAAAGGCCTGAGCTCCATATCTAATGCCCCAGGGACCGCCCTAATACACAGGTCTTATATCCATATGACATGATGCTAATCATGAACCCCCCCTTGTTTCTCACAATGAGTATGGCTCACGTGGTCTTAGGGGGATGCAACGAATAGCTCATCAGGCACCAAATCCTCATTCTATAGGGCAACCTCGGTGTATAAGTCCCAATACAAGAGAACTATAAGGAATCTGATTCCCACCATAACTAGGATACGTAGGATGCCTCCCTAAAGGCCCGAGATCCATATCAAACACTCCATAGACTACCCTAATACATAGATCCCATATCTATATGCCATTAGGCTGATCACGCACTCCCCCTTGTTTCTCACAATGAGCATGGATCACATGGTCTTAAGGGGATGTGACAAACACCTCATTTGGTATAAAAAAACCCAATCACTAGGGAATCCTCAATGTATAAGTACTGATACAAAATAACTATGAGAACTATAATTCCCACCATAACTAGGATATATAGGACATCACTTCCAAACTCAAGATCAAATATTTTGTATTTAGACATCCCCCATATTAGTCCTCACCGTATGATGTTAAACTACATAGATCAACCAAACTATGTGGGTTTTGATTCCTAAAATAACCAGGATATGTAGGATTCCTCATAATGGATTAATCCCATCCTTAGAATACCAACCGACTATATAATATGGATCATAGTTTGAAACACTTGGTCATACAGTTTCAACATATAAGTAACCACTCATTACTAGAAAATGATGAAGAACCTCGAATACATATAGATGGATTCAAAAAATAGATCCCAGTTAGTTACATGTAAAAGAGAGTTAACCCATAGCCGTTTGGTTAGGGTAAATGATCTCTCATTGAGATTAGGAAGAGATTAACGAACATGTCTTAAATCTATAAGAGAGTCCCAGATTAGGAAAAAATTCCCCCCAAAAGGGTGCAATGAGCTCGAACTCCCATCCTCTCGACCAATGCGAGTACCCAAGGGTCACTAAGCCTGAAAACCTAGATGACCATTGGCCTTTGGAAAGAAGGTCCATGCCCAATTATGGATAGGGGAACTATTGGGAGTTTTAGGGAAAAGTGAAAATGGTAACTCAATGAGCGAAATCCATTCCATGCCAAAAAACCCCACACGAAACAAAAATGGTGAATCCGACGTGAAACTCTAAAATAACAAAATGATCAAGTTATAATCCATCAGACCATTCTGTTTGTCCCCATACACAAAAAAGTGATGAATTCGATGCGAATCCCTCTAATAATAGACAATTGGGTTATAATCTTTCAAGCCATGTTGCTTACCCCTTATACACAAACAACACTGATAGGTCCAACGTAAACCTCTTAGGCCACTTTTCTTTGTAAACCATATACAAACAAAGCAGCAATACCATCATAAACCGAGATTCATGTAATTTCATCCTCGTGTTGTTAAGTCCACATGAGCAGAATGGATGAAAGGGAATGTAAGACAATTATTTTAACCATGCATATCTGATTGAGCATTATTATGCCTATGATATAGAACTGATTGGTTGCCTTGTTCCTTATTGTCTACATGATTTCAGACTTCCAATCTGAGATAATGTCTTTATATTCCATCACTCATTTTGGTACTTCATCTTCCATCATGAACCCTATGGGTTGTAAAACGGTCTCTCCTACCAAATGGCTCTAGCATCATGTAACAAACATGATAATTCAAAAGTATCAGTGGTATGGTACAATCCCGACTATGGAAGCTTCTTGAGAGATTCTACAAGCACGACATCCGGTGAGTCCACGGTTCTCGATGAAGGTTGACACTAAATCAGTGGCCCCCATCACCATGACCAATCTCTTTGAGAGCCTATCCCTGGAGCAGGACAACTTCCACCTTGAAGACCTGATGAAGGTGGATCCGAAGTCTTAATCCATCTCTATTACGGTTTAGGCACCATCAAGGAGGGCGCCTGCTAACTATTTTTACCAGTATCATCACACTAGTACCTATTATCTACTTATTGAGGGTACCTATCAATAAATATCCACCTTATACACCCATAAACGGGCTCCATTGAGGAAGACTCATTAGAGAGGGAAGACACTGCATACCCAGGAAAGGGCTAAAATCCCCACTCCTACTGACAGTGCCCACCAACATACTCTGGCAGGGACCAACTAGTAGACTTATATCCATGCTTACTCAAAACAAGTCTATGGGAATATTCCCGTAGAAAATATGGGTGAGGCTCATACTCCTACCCCCATGTAGGAAGCCCATCGGTATATCCCAATGGAACATGAAGGACAGAAGTGGGAACACATCCCCGCTTCAATAGAAGATATCTGTCAATAGGTCATGGAGACAGAAAATGTGTGAGATCATATCCCTGCACACACTTTACAAAAATGCAAATACTTTTTAGAAATAGCTGAAGAACTCCACCTGCATATTCTGGCACTGTTTGAGATCAAGGGACATGTCCATACTCCTATCTCTACATCCAGGACGACTCAACACTCTGATCATCATTATTAAGTGGTTGTACCGAAGTAAGCACACATTATTTCTACCACCTAATAGGATTATAGGCATATCCCAATGTAGGGAGATGCATCGGACCGAGCTCATAATCTTGTTCCAACTAGGTCCAATGAGGCGAGAGTTGCACATGCCTTGGGACAAGGGCACATGCCTGTTGGAGAAGTCCTACAACATAATATGAAGGCCCGAGATCAGTCTTATATACCCTTTTATCCAAGGATAACTAGGTGAGAGTGGAACAAGCCTTGGGACATGCTCATATTCCTATCAGTGAATCTACTCGGCATGCTCCAGCAGATCACAGAATCATGGTGCATACTCCTTCTTCCGCCAACGAATGACTATGCCAGAATCATTCCAAGGCAATATAAAAGGAGGCTCATACTTCTACCATTCCGAAGGTCTGTCGGCATATTCTAGTAGGGAATGCATATTTAGAGCGGGCGTATATTCCCGACCCAACCAAGGCCAATTAGGTGTGAGCAGCACATGAATTAGGGCAGGCTCATACTCTTTCCAACAAAGACTGGTGGAATATCTCAAATGATCAAGATCAAAACCATATCCCCATATTGACTGAGGATCACCAAGTGAAAGTGGCAAAAGCCTCAGGATAGGCTCATATCCCTGTTGAAAATGAGGCATCTTATCGAAATATTCTAATAGATCCTTAGTAGTGGGATCATATCCCCACAACCCCAAGCATTTATATAAAAATTATAGCAACTGCCATAAAACATGCCCATATCCCTACACAACCACAAAAGGTAGGTCAAAATACTTCAACCACGATGTAAAACATGACTCATATTTCTAATATTCTCAATTCTAGTGTCTTTGAGGTTGTTCGTGACACACTCTCAACACCACAAGGTTCCATAGACTCTTCTATCGAAGTAGAAGAAGGATACGTTAATTACCACGATAGTCCTTCTCATGGAAATGTGGAGATGGATCACAGAGGCTCTACTCATAAAATCCACCATGGTCAACCTTCCCATGGTGATACCTCCAAGGGGAAAGGCAATCCTCCATTTTTTCAGACAACTCCATATAGATAGATGAACCAAACACTGACACCTTCATATAGAGAGGTGCTCAAAACACTAGGGTCGACTACATATAGTTCCCCATCAGCATCCAACAACACTCTACTACCGTCAGCAGGAGACCATCAGAGTCATCTTCTATGGTCTGACCGGATGGAGTCATATAATACTGATGAAGAAGAGTCCAAAATTAACATATAGAGAGAGTTATCCAAAAAAACCTCCCCATCATGTTCTGGCTCCTCACTACTTCCAACTATGAGATCCCAGATGAGCTAGAAAAGGAGTGAATTCCATATCTACACCATAATATGTGGGATAATCACTAGTGACTGAAGGATAAACATCTCCCTTATCCAGGATATGAGTGTCACCTTTAGACCATTAGGATACTCTATTTCCAACTCGAACTAACTACTTTCTCCATGGATCGGGATCCAAAATCGGAAAAGCCCGACACAAATTTGTAATCGTTTGTCTTCATTGCATCATGAAACTTTGACAACTAATCTTTGAAGCCACATCATGAATCTGAATTCGAGGATGAGGATAGTAAAAAGAGTTACACTTCGCCACTCCCCTGGAATAGAATAACCCCTCAGAAATGGAATCCTATAATGTTATATCCTCCAGAAAAGTCATGGGACCAGGAAATGCTCAGGAAAGTTGGTCACTACAATAGAATCCCCCCACTTAAACAATGACTATACATCATATACGGGGAGAGATTATAGCCAACACGACTCCAAAATGGCCCCCCTCAAGATAATAGGAGGATGTTCCGAACATGAATATCAAAATTGTGATCACTTGGACAATTACTTGCAAGGAACAATCCTCATCATGGGATACCATCTCACCTAGATCTCATGTAAACACAACTGCACCACATCACAAAGAATGCACTTGAAGATTCCATAGTAGTTGTATAGGAATGGAATTGGCCCCCTGGTCTAGGAGAACATTTTCCACTACCTCCACCCCTCGGGTCATCAATTCCTAAGAAAATTCAGGACGTTCTTGCAACAATCATAGGTGAACACCATACCAAAAGGCTGGGGGAACTTATCCATCAGTCACCATATCTAAATTCATTATCTCGTAAAAAGGATTGGGATACATCAACGGTGATTCCATATCACCTCAACCCCAACGAGCTAGAGAAAACTACATCTTCATGTCTAATAAAATCCCTAGATAATCCCTAGACCATAGGGCTGGGAGAATTTTAATCATCATCAACACCACATAGGGAATCAGTATTATCTAGGTTTGGTGGAAGAGATCAATGGTCAGTATCCCACTAGTTCCTCTCTCTACAAGACAAACCTCTTCTAGTTGGCACTCGTTCGGCAACCCCGAACAGAAATTCCTTCAAGGTCACCATTCATAAAGAAAGAGTAGATAAGAGTATGGTGAAAGTAATTAGGCCCCACTGGGGTCATAATCTAAAACATCACAATAAGGCCAAGGGTTTTAATAATGACCCTAATAAAATCCTTATAGAACTGGATTACCACATGGAAAGAAATGGAACAACCACCATTGATCGATACGCCTCCGTGAACATCATCACTATTCACATGGAAGAAATGGATCAAGATCCAGATGAAGAGGGTCACAATAGGGAAGACATACCCTAGGAGGAGGGCGATTTAGACACACCAAATGAGGGTGCGTGCACCCAGAATCAAAGGAGGCTCTAGAATTTGGAACCAACAAATAACGAGTTAACACCTCCTCGGTGGAACATATCTAAAGATAAAGGGAAATAAGTGACCGCACCTAGGTTTCCATATTTGGAAGAGAAATTGTCTCAATATGAGAGTGAAATGTGAGCTCTATGATAGATCAATGAAGAACTAATCAGGGGAAATATTCCCACTATGTATCATCTCCAACTAGAGGTGAATATTATCCCTCTTATGGTTGATCCACCAACCAGAGCAATGTCTGAATATCAGATTGGATCAGGGTCTAGATAACCCATTCATATAAACAAGGAATTCGAGAATGATCAGGACTTCCTCCCAATATTAAAACAATCACTCCCTTTCTAGGGTAACTCCTCTGTCATAGTAAAAATAGAGGATTAGTAGGAGATGAAAGTGGGACCATCTTATCAACCCCCACCTGCTCCCTATGGATGGGAGGAATCTCAAACAATAGTGCCTCCAGAGATTCTCACTTCCATTGAATCCCTAGATACTCAGATGGAAGCCATTGAAGGGCGATGCACACTAGTGTAGCCTGAGAAGAACCTGTATCCCGAATGGGTAGACGATACCCCACCTCCACCCAACTTTGGCAATCGTACCTTTTCCACCTTCAATGGTGCAAGCGATCCTGAGCAACATCTCACACACTTCGTGTCTTGATGCGGGCTGATGATGGGACCTCAGGATCAAAAAGAGGTGACCAAGATGATGTGTTTCATATAGATTTTGATAGGTCCAGTCTTCACTTGGTATAACAGTCTTCATGAAGGATCTATCACAGGATGGGAGAAACTTCGTCATTAGTTCCTTTACCTATTCAGTTAAACACTGAGGAACATGATGATTGTTGACCTGATGAATTGTAAGTAGTTTGAGAATGAGTGGTTGTTCGACTTCATAGAAAGGTGGAAGGTTCTGAACTATTCTCTTAACATACCTCTCTTAGAGGAACAACTACTGGAACTTTGTGTTGAAAATATCAGGGATGAGCTGCAGACACCCCTAATCCCCATGAAATATCTAGGTGGATTCAAAGAGTTTTCTGAAATATCATAGTATTATGAAGAGGCTACTCAACAAAATTGATCCAAGTTTCAACCCACACCCACATCATAAGGAAAAAATCTTGGAAGAGTGGAAGTTGTAGCTGTTTCCCTCAAGCCCCCAACATTCCAAGAAACTAGGAAAGCTCAGAACCGCCCAACACCTCTTGCTGAATGATGGAAACTGCAAAATCTCCCTCGGATAGAAGCATAGAGAAACTAGTGCTTCCTAGTATTTCAGGAACAAATGAACAAGGTGTACTCCTTCCAAAATGATCAAGTCCCTTGCTACTTCTTAGTATCTATGAACAACAACCTGTTCACACTTATGTAGCTCAAGAAGCCCAATGAAGTCAACCTCACTGATCGTCCTGATTACTTACCTTTCCATAGAAGGTTGGGTCATAATATCCATAACTGTTTTGTATTTAAGGGCATCCTTCAAGGTATGGTTGACTATAGATAAGTGAAAATATATGATTCTCTAGAACAAGTGGCTTTCATAACCATTTCCTGGTCATAGGAAGATGAAGGATGACAGAACGTTCCTATTAGGTAGGTACACAAGTTTGACAACTGAATGACTCATAAAACAATTGATCAATCCCATGGAGCCCTCAAGGCACAATTGCAAAAACTCACAACAATTACTCCACCCAAAAAGGAGAAGTCTAATGTACCTCCCAATGGTGGGTGTGACCACCAAAAGTAGGAAGAAATAGAAGAAGAAGATTCATATTCTTCTCCAAAGCATACTCTAATTCTTGCAGATTTCTTCCCTACAACATCTGCGGCATGTAAACCACCCCTCTGAATGGAATCCTCACCAGGCGAAGAGCTCGTATTTGGTTCTTTCAACACCATACACTTGGATAACCCCTTCTATTACAATGAGTGTGCCCCCGAATATGGATCTCCCACATATAATAGGGGATTAGTAGGCCACATGCGTTGAATCCAAGGATATAGGGGACAATGTGAATATGGCCGAAGTAAGTATCCTAGTCATATCCCCACAGAAGACACACATGAAGAAAAGACTCATGGACAAGCACTCCAGCATGCTCTAAGGAGGAAGGGAGGTTCCTTAGATCCCTTAAGTAGTCGCCCACAGTCAATTTTATTGTATGACCACTTAGCGAGGGTTCAACCTGATTAACCCAAGAAACGAGGAAGGCCAACACAACCTATACCACTTGTAGTGGATAATCCCTTAACCTCTACACAATTCCCAACTCCATCGACCTCAGCCACCCCATCTCCTGAGCCGCATGCCCAGGAGAAGCCCCATACCAGGAAACGATGACCTCTAGCACAAAAATATGATGTTCTAAAATACCTAGTTGTTTTCCCAGTGAAGCTCTCAATCCTATATGTGATTTTTCTTTGAAAAGAAATCAGGGAGGCACTTGTTGAAGCCCTCTGAAACCCGCATGAATTTGAGGTAGAATTCATTGCATCCAAGTTCTATCGAGAGGAGACCATGTCCTTAGGATTTCATATCTCCATCTCATTAATTGATAAAGATCAAGAAGAGGCCATCCATGGACACATAATACCCTTGTATGTCTTATGAAAACTCAATAATGTCAACATCCAAAGGGTGTTGATCAAAAATAGATCTGGGATCAATCTCATCTCAACCCAAACCCTCCAACGTTTGGGGTATGGATAAGGGGACTTATCTACTACAAAGATGACCATCCAAGGGTATGATAATCATGAGTAAAGGTCCCTCATAAAGATTAATCTAGAGTCCTAATTTGGGGGTCTCACATCTGATGTCGAGTTTATGGTTATCCAGCAAGACACCACATCTACTATCTTTCTTGGAAGACCCTGGATCCCTAGAAACTTGGTGGTACCATCAAAATTCTTTCAATGTTTGAAGTAACCCATCAACAGAAAGGTCAGCATACTTCATGGAGACAATGCCCCCTTAGAGACTTGTGGAGCCATATATGCTGAAGCATACTTCTAAAATAAGGGAGGTAAGTAGCTAATGGTGGATGATGTTATATAGGTTTCCACCCCCAATGGTTTAGGGACTGCCCCTATAGATCCCTGAATCATGCTTGATGAGGATTACATACTCCCCATTACCATGGTCGAAATAGAAGACCTAGTCCTAGAGGTCCAAGCCTCTCCTGTCCTCAACAATAGTCATCTTCACTATCTATCTGCCACAACTCAGATGACAAGAGATGATGATATTTCTTCTAATGACCTCCCTCACCCTAATAGCGATGGAGAGGCCCCCAAACTACCAACCTCATCCAAAATTGTCCCTAAAAACTCATAAATGGAATAAGATGAGGATGATCTTAGAAACTCTCCTAGATCCTTTGAGGAAGGTGTTTCTACCACTATAAATGAGTTCTGGTAGATAAAATTGGGGATAGAGGAAGACCCAAGACCTACCTTGATTAGCGGCGTCATTCCCCTTAAAGAGAAGGAGATGTATATCGCATTCCTAAAGCTACACCAATATATATTTTCCTAAAACTATATAGAAATTCCTATATTGAATCTAGAAATGGCTACAAACCATATCATACTACCTGAAGAGAATTGGGGCTTCAAGCAGGTAGCCAGAAGAATGCACCCATCTCATGCCACAAATGTGGAGGCAGAAGTTGGAAAGTTGATCAAATCCAACATTTTCGGAGAAGTGCAATACCCTAAATGGATTTCAAAAATCATCCCCATTAATAAAAAAATGGTAATATTAGGGTATTTATTGACATTAGAGACCTTAATAATCATTTCTCGAAGGAAAAATTCCCATTTTCAATCACAAAACTCTTGATTGATGAAACTACTGGATTCCAATACCTTTCCTTCATCGATGGGTACTTGGGGTAAAATCATGTCAAAATGGCCCCCAAGGATGAATAAGTCACTTCCTTCAGGGTTTCCCAGGGAATCTTTGGCTACTAGGTCATGCCCTTCAGATTAAAGAATGTCGGCGCCACATATCAGCGCGTTATGTATCACATATTTATGTCGTTTTGGGAAGTATAGCCGAGTGTTATGTCGATGACCTGGTCACAAAATCCTGATAGTGATGTGATCAATTCATGGATCTCCAAGAAATATTTGATAGGTTGCGACAACATAGAAAAAAGATGAATCTGATAAAGTTCACTTTTGGGGTAACATTAGGTAAATTCCTCAGTTTTATGGTACACCACCATGGTATCGAGGAAAACCCAGAGAAGACTAGTTCTGTCCTAGCAATGTCGCCCCCAAGAATCTGAAATAACTAAGGGGGATATAAGGTAACCTAACCTATATTTGGTGATTCATAGCCAACTTGTCCGGCAAAGCCCTCCACTTAATTAGGCTAATGAAGAAGGGGGTTACCTACCAATGGGATGATGAGTGTCAAAAATATTTCAAAAATCAAAAGAAGTATCTGATATACCCACCATTTTTGATGCCTCTAGTGGAAGGGAGGACACTCATCTTATATGTGGCCACCATGGAATTCTCTCTAGGTTCCCTCCTCACACAGAAGATTGGCGCGGGGAGCAATAATAGTCTTTACTACCTCAGCCGAACTATGTTGGGTACCGAGACTAGATATTTTTATGTTGAAAAGAACTGCCTTGTGCTCATCTATAGAGTGAAAAATATGAGGAATTACTTGAAGGACCACGAGGTACACCTAGTCTCTCATATCAACGTGATTAATTACATCCTTGGCCTCCCTATGTTGACCTGGTTCTTGGATCGATGGGTGGTCATTCTATAGCAATACGACATCCAATTCATATTCCATAAGTTAGTAAAAGGGAAAGATCTGGATGAATTTCTAGTGGCACATCCCTCTATAGAAAATACATTTTAGGACACCGATATCATAGATGAAGAGGTATTGTATGCCCAAAAAACTCCCCAAATGTGGAAAATGTATTTTGATGGCACCTCTCGGAGTCCTATCAGTACAAGAATGGAAAACCCGAAGGTCAATCAAGTTGTTCTAGGGGTTATATTTGTATCTATAGACAAGGAAATTCTTCCCTTCTCTTTATCACTCTCTGAAGGTTTCATGAACAACAAGTCTAAATATAAAGCCCTCATCATTGGGTTGGAACTAGATTTATAGCTGCACATAGCCAACTTGAACATCAAAGGTGATTCAGAACTGGTGATAAAGTAGATCAATGGTGAATATGCCATCAAGAAGGAAGGTTTAGAAACCTCTCAATAACTATGTCAGGGGACTAATGGTGGAGTTCCACTTCGATCCCACATTGTATTATATCCCCCGATCATAGAATGCTCGTGCTGACACACTGACTAATGCAGTAGTCATCTTGGCAGACTCTGATCAGGAAGAAACAACCTTCCACATAACATATCGAAGAATGGTCTCATCAATTGTTGTATGTGATACTAAAGAGATCAATTAAGTCAGCATTCCACTATAACACGATGAACTAGAGACCTACTCTTGGTGGGAAGAGCCCATAATCAGTTATCTTTGGGACAGAACTCTCCCAAAGGATCATGCTGAAAAGAAATAGATTTGGCACTGGGTAGAAAACTTAACCTTGGAGGACGGACCAAGTGATTAGAAAATCCTATAAAAGTGTGGATTTGATAGAATTATCCTCAGGTTCATAGTATAATGAGAAATCCTCACCATAATGGAGGAAGTCCATGCGGGCTATTATGGTGCCCACCGATCTAGAACTAGGCTCTCCCACTAAATCATAAGTTTGGGGTATTATTGGCAGACCATGATACAAGACTGTGTGGAATTTACCAAAAAATTTCATGCATTCAAGATTCATGAAAACTTCATCCATCAACCCCTATAATTACTTCATATATCCAAATATTCCTAGACATTCACCGTTTGGGGGATGAATGTCATGGGGACATATCCCCCAGCCACCGTAAAGCAGCTCAAGTACATCCTTACTGCTACCAAATTATTATCCAAATGGGATAAGGTGATACCCCTAAATGAATTTAGAAAGAAGAATATCAAAAACTTCATAAATTCCCATATCATTACCAGGTTCGGAGTCCCTCACTCGATATTGATGGAAACCAACACCAACTTCTATTATGAGGAGTTGAAGAAGCTATATTGGGAGTATAACATCAAATCCAATCACCCATCTCGCAATCATGTGAAGGAAAATGGATAGATAAATGCCTTCAATAAGACCCTATTGAACATAATACAAAATATGGTGAACAAGGATAATAAGTCCTCATTATAAAAACTATTCCATGATTTATGGGCATACCGTACCACCATGTGTACTGCTACACAAGTGATGCCATACTCATTGGTATACAGGACCGAGGTAGTGCTACCCATAGAGTTCTAGCTTCCATCACTCTGAATATCTATTTGTGGGAAATTCTTAGATGATGAACAAGTTTAGAAATGTTTGGATGATTTGGAGTGGAAAAATGAGAAGAGGTTGTGCACACTACACAACCTTGAATTCCACCAGAACCGGATAACACGATCCTTCAATAAAAAGGTTCGCCTCCATTCATTCCTCTAGGGAGAACTGGTGCTAGCTCTCATAACCCCAATGATACTGATAAAGAATCCCCTGAAGTTAGAACCAAAGTGGGAGGGACCTTACATAGTACATAAGGTCTATCATAATAGAGATTATTTTCTGGCCACCTTAGATGGGGAGCGTGTCACACCAACCACAAATGTGAGATTTATCAAGAAATACTTTGTATAATTGCTATAAATAGGAACCAATGTTGGTTTAAGTCCCATATTCATCCTTTCCTCATGACATTAAACTATATGGAATGTCTCACACATCATAATAAACTATGCAGGCACATCCTCACCACATAACGTTAAACTACACGATCTCTCTAGAACTATGTATGGATTGATTATCATTTTAAATGAGACACATAAAGATTCCTTGATCCTATATATTGGCCCATCTACCATAAAATATAAAATAATCTTATCTTATCCTCTATGCCTCTGAATAGTGGAAGGGACCCTTGTCAGTCCTTGTTTCTCACACTGATCATAGCTCACGCGATCTTAGGAATTCCGTTAAGGGTTTCCCTACACAAAAAAGGGAATGAAGGCTCAGGATGAGCACGTTTTCATCCTAAATACAAGTAGGAAAAGGGTATTCAATGAGTCCTTTCTGTATGATTTTAAACTACAAGGTTAATGTATCTTATACGACATGAAACTGTACGTTCCTATGGACCTCGTCTGAGAGGAGTACCATCGTTGCTGTAGGTATCCTACCACTCCATCACCCAAATAAATACATATGGATTGATTCCTATCATCACAGTATATGTAGTAATGTTAGGGCCCCTTATTCTATGCCCATACATAGGATTATTTTCCATTCACTTTGGGGGATCCAATGTCCTTACCGCATGACATAAAACTGCACGGATTTGTGAAATCCATCTCCACTCACATAAGGTGACCCACATACTTACCGAATGATGTTAAACTGCATGGAAATTCATCCTTTATACATGTTTTTAAACTATATTGTTCTTCTAGAACTATGTGTGGCTTGATTACCACCCTTGTGGGATACATAGGAATGCCTAAGACTTTAATCTTCAGGTCCATCCCCAATTATCGCAAATCCTACATTATTTTTAGAATCTTGGACTGAACCCATTTCAAGGATGTATGACATGGTGCAGATCTCTTTGATCCTCATTCACTTCAGGTTTTATTTATCACACCATGAAAATCCCCTTTAGAACCTTATTCTCCCACCTTCGTTCTTACCGAATAAAGTTAAACTTCATAGAAGTAAGTCCTTTATGCATGATGTTAAAATGAAAGATCCTTTAAGAACTATGTGTGGTTTGATTCCTATCAGAACATGATAATTATTGATTCCCAAAATTCCACTTTTGATCCCAACCGCAATATCCCTATTAACTCACGTCAGTCCTCCTTTTTCTTTACTGCATGATGTTAAACTGCATGGAAATACATCTTGACCGCATGATGTTAAACTACATGGAACTCTTAGAAATATGCGTGGCTTGATTCTCATCCTCATGAGATACCTAGTGACACCCAAAAAATTTGTATTTAGGCCTAGCCATGAATAACCTCATTTGGCCCCATTGGCTTGAGTTCTCTCAGAAAGATGCATGGTGTGGCTAAGACCTCTTTGGTTTTCATTCACGTCGGGTCACTTCATGGCACCATATTGAGAATCTCCATTAGGGAAGACATATTATGGTCCAAATCACATGACCCTAAACTATCCACATATGTCCCTACAAAAAGACATTAAACTGTGTCATATCGTCCCTACCGTGTGACGTTAAACAGCATGAAAGTAAGTCCTTTCCGCATGATGTTAAATTGCACGGTCCTTCAAGAACTATGTTTGGCTTGACTCTCACTCCCATGAGATACGTAGTGATTCTCAAGTTCTCATCCTTGGACCCATATGAAGCATTACCTCCTTCCACATCAGTTCTCACATCCTTAACACATGATGCTAAACTGTACGAAGATGAATTTCCCCATCAATTCATGACGAGTCAACTTCATCCTTACCACATGATGTTAAACTACATGGAATCATCTAATAATTATGTGTGGATTTATTCTCATTACTATGGGATATACAATGACTTTCAAGTCCTCATATTGGGTCCCAACCACAATATTACCACCTTTCACATTGGTTCTCACATACTTATTGCATGAAATTAAACTACATGGAAGAGTCCTCACCGCAAGACATTAAACTGCATGGAAGTTCATCCTTACTGCATGACATTAAACTTCATGGAAGTATGTCCCTTCTATATGATGATAAACTGTGTAGGTCATCATCCATTACCCCTCCTTATCAAAGGACCACAAGAGCCTTACCATGGATGACCAGATAATGGAGTGCTTCCATCATCTTTTTAAGAACATCAATCCACATTCCACACTTCATGTATCAAGTGTCTCAGGTCATCGTAAACCTTTCACTATCCTTGAATAAGAAAATAAGTCTCTCTGCTTGGCCATGATATTGATGCGAGGGCTTAGACCCACCAACCAGAGACATCTTAGCCTGGTATAAAGGGATTTATAATTCTTATGAGCCTGACATCACCAAGGTGGAACCCAACACCCCATTGTGTTATAGGTTATCCCTAGAATTATTCTCCCATATCATCACTCATGACCTGAGAACCTTGATCCTTGATTTATAGTACCTCCATTACCCACTCATAGGGACATTAGAGTACTCTTGACCCTAGGTATCCTAATGAGCCTCTTGTGTAACATACCCATACAGGGTTCAAGTGGCATGACCTTAAACTACTCACACCTTGGTCAAAGATGTACAACCTTAAACTCTAGTATATAATGGTCCAAATCACAAGATCTTAAAATACCAATGAAAGAGACATAAAACATGTCAGGTTGAAAACCCACAAAGGGAATCTTGGGAAAAAGTCAAATATCCTCTTTCTAAAATCTTCACCTTCAGAGTTTAGGAAAAAATTAGGGCACAAGTAAACAAGGAATAAAGATCGTATGTTCTATTCTTTAGCCCTTGTAAAATCTATGCACGTTGGACCCCCTGGTCTAGGAAAAAATGAGAGAAATGATTCATCACACCTCCTCATCATGAGAATATTTTTGATAGGTGCTGGAACAACTTTTAGGGTGCTCAACCCTTCTTTGATTTTATATTTTCAATATATCACACTTCATGATTTGAATCATCTTAAGTTGTCTCAAATATTTCATTTCCCCTGAAGAGGAAAACATATCTCTCTTCTTGGCCATGCTATTGATGTGAGGGGTCAGACCCACCAACCAGAGACATATTGTCCTGGTGTAAAGGGATTTTTTATTCTTATGATCCTGGAATCATCACGACAGAGCCTAACACCCCATTGTGTTGTAGGTTCCCTCCGGGGTGATTGTCCCATACCTTCCTCATGACCTAAGTGCTTTGGACTATGATTTACAGTCTTCATATCAGACTATCCAAGAATATTTGATATCCTTGACATTGCATCACCATGTTTTGTACCCATTCTCAAATACAGAATGAAACCCTTCATTCTTGAACCTTTTTATGGCTCACACATTGTGATTCGAAAACACAGGGCATAGGGATCAAGCTTTCAAATTACGAGCTAATTTTCCCTAGGGTTCCTGAACCCTTCATGAATAGCCTTCCTTATATACCCAATATCATCATCTTGATGTTTGAGCCTTCACAAATACTTCATATCCCCTGAAAAGGAAAAGAGATCTCTCCGCTCGGACATGCTACTAACACAGAAGGGATTATAACCATCGAACATGGACATCTTGGCCCAGTATAAAGGGTCTCATAATCCTTGTGAGTCTCATCAACACTGCGATGGAACCTAAAACCCCATAGTGTCAAGGGACATATCCGACATGCCTACCCCATTCCATATCATTTAGATTAAGATTTTGGGTTGTGATGTACATTACCCACATCTCAACTATACCAGTGGTCCTAGATTACATATTATTTTTTCATCAACCATATTCACCGCATGAATCTTCTATAGAACTTGTAGAAGAGTGGGTATTAGCTTTACCTGTCCATTCTACTGGTGTACAAGGGACTTAACCAAACAGCTAAAAGCATATCCCCATTTACATAAAAGGGACTCCTATCCCCGTGAGCCCTGTTAACCCCATGGAATAACTCAGCACCCCATAGTGTTTTGAGTCATTTCTGGCATGCCAACCCCATATTCCATAAAGGTCTGAGCTAAAATACCCTAAACTAAAGCAACAAGAGGCCTGATATAAAGAACCTAAACTAAAGCATGAGACCATTGTCGTGAGGCTCTCTATATGACCCTATCACACTTGAGCTACTCTCCACGGATATAAAAAGCACTCATCCTTCAGGATATATCTCATGCACTGATGATTTCCCTACACATAGATCATTCATGCTCATATATTGCAATGTAAGAGATGAGCCCTTAAAGAAATTCCTAATGAAAAAAGTCATAAATTATCATATGAAGAAGAATATTAAATAATAAGCTAAACTTATCCATTAATATTACATAAAGAAGGGAGGAATCTCCACATTTTGGAGTCTCTCTACAAAAAAACCCTAAAAAAGTGGGGTGTTGTGAAAAATTATGGTTTTTAGTGCAAGAAAACTGAATTAAAGAAAAATATGATTAGAAGTGCCAGAAAGACTAGTAAGGGTTTAATAGGATGCATCAATCGATCATTGAAGTGTATCCCTCCTTGCTTCCTCCACCTCTTCCATAGGATGAAGAACTTTGACTAGAGTATTTAGCTCTCCAACCCTCCTTCAATTAGTGGCTAAGGAATCTGATGATGTTGAAATATTAGACTTCAACTGTGCAATCATATCTACATGGATCCATATCTGCGCCATCCAATCATCCATATAGGCTTGAAATTCATATGATAGTTGACGACCCTTCTCTAGTTCCTCTTTCGTCTCTTTAAATTATTGGGTGAGGGAGGCCTCATTTGTAAAATCATGCAAGCTCCCATCTTGTGAAGCTAAGTCTGTCCGGGTTAGAATGATCTGTTGCATAATTTCAAATAGAGGCTGCCGATCAAAACTGTTCCCCCCGATCATGGAATAGTTGGAGAAGCCGCTCCCCTTGATGATATAATATCTCCATAGGGGTCTTAGTAATCAATGCTTGGATACGCTCCCAGACTATCCTACAACATGACTGAGCCTCAACAGATGATGAAGTAGGTATGGTAGAAGGATCACTAACTAGTCGAATTAATGATGAAATAGGAGAGTATGCCACATACACCCCCATTCAACAAACAAATCATTCGTAGTCTACATGGGAAGACTTATTTATTCCACAGAATCTGGTCTTCTATCTGAATAACTATCATCCGAGCGAGGTCATTTCTGGGACACCTCACCCAAATCTGTGATTGGATCCATTGATGCCAATAATATAGGAGTTAAAAATGTAAGAGGACTTTCCACACGATAGACTGGATGTCCCAATACACCATTGGGATCATCCATCATCTAAATTCGAGCATAATATTTGGTGAGGAAAGCATGGGAATCGACAGGCAGAAATATAATCACAACCCCAATGTATTCACGAGATAGCATCTTCCAAAATTGGAATACGACGCTAGGATTTCATTCCCCATGGACACTGGACAAGGGAGTGGGAGAAATCCTTTGCACACAACCAAATTGTCGATTGAACTGATGTAGTGAGTATGGTCCATAGATAATAAGTTTTTCTACCCTGGCTTTAAGGAACCCATTTAGAAGGGAAACCATATAAGATCTTTTATTGAGAGAGCTGATGCCATCATCAATGACTGAACTAGATAGTATACATAGGATAGAGAATTCAAAACTATCTGAATGACACAATGCACCTTTGACCTCTGTATGGGTTAGGGACATAGGAAAAACTCTAGAGATGTAAAATAATCTGGGGTAGGATATGGGGTTTGTAATTCAGTAAGTGTTGCAGTACTCAAATCAATCAAAGTGATCCCCTATCCAACCAAATTGGAATGAAAGAGGACTGACAATTCTATAGGGAGTGTTTCTTTGCTGGATATGGCCCAACATCTGGTAAAGGCGTGCACAGACTAGTACTGACAAGTTGATATGTTTCCCCTATGCGAGTCATGCCTCCATCACCAGGGTGCTAATGTGGATTCCAGATCACGCATACTAGCTGGAAAGAGCTACCCATTTAGAAACACAGCAAGAAAACCCACTAGCCTAAGGTCTAGAGAAAC
Organism: Viscum album; assembly: GCA_963277665.1. Lineage (NCBI taxonomy): Eukaryota > Viridiplantae > Streptophyta > Magnoliopsida > Santalales > Viscaceae > Viscum > Viscum album. Next base: position 335,569,443 of record OY728138.1, on the reverse strand, counting down.
CTCCAGGTTCACCTGATAGCCCCATGAAGCATGGTCCCCAACATCCAGAATGGCCCAATATGAGCCAACATCACTAAGAACATCCTAGGAGGGACACTGATGAGGGTGAATGATGCTTGGTTTGACCCCACTGCTACACAAGAAAATTTTTATCCAGTCAGTGAAGGAAACAAGTGAGCACACTGTCAGCTCTCTCCCCAGTTTCTTCCTCATGAGGATAATCATCTCTTTTTATAAAACTAGAGTCTGCAGAGGATTGTTCCAAACGTTTTTATCTAGGAGAAACTTGTTATACATCTCTCCAAGAGTAGGGATTCCACCTATATAATAAATATCCCATAGGCTGATACCCACCTCTCTATGAGGAATGTGTAATGTGTTGGTACCAGGGCACCAGTGGATGATCATTTCTTGGAGGAGGTTAGGATGGTAGTAGATGATGAACTGAGATATCCACACAACTTCATAAAGATAAAACCTCTATAGATCATTGAAAAATTCTATACATATTTTTCGTACCCAGGATAACCATGACCATTCATCAGAAAAGTTCCACCGGGGTGAAGGTCCCACTTATAGTACCACCCACCACCAGTAGTGTTCAGGGAAGAGGAAAATATTCTTGAATAGCTCTAAGATATAGGATGTTTGGAAAGATCATGTCCATCCAGGCTTAGGGGGGAGTTTTCCAATAGATAGGACAACCCCTGAGGTTGGGTAGTTGCCGACTGACCGTCCATAGTAATTATCATCTAAATGTAGTCGAAGGAACTAAACACCCAACGAAATGGAATATTAAAGTTTGGGGAGGTAATTTCTACATCATCCACCAAACCAAACTCATACAATGGAATTTGGTTAGATAGCAAATAATCTTGGATGTCGGGTGAAAGGAACTTCCAAAAAATCTTGATATCAGTACTCACACGATAGCGGGGATCGACGGTGGAATTCTTTGCAATCACGGCCCTTTGATTAGCCATATCCGAGGATCCTTGATGGGATCTAGAATCCATCTGAAAAATAAGTAAGTGGAAAATGTCAGTTGAAAAATAAAAAAGTCTTGACAAAAATAAAGGCATGAAAATGACCCAATGACATCATGCACATCACATGACCCATCCAAGGGTTCGCGAGCCACATCAAGAAGTTCATGAACCACCTGGTCTCCTGAAGAATCATAGGATAGAAACCCCATATGAGGTCATGTCACATGAACTCCTTGGAGGCTCATTGTCACATGACCTAGACATGGCCACATGAATCGATCGAGAAGTCAATCCAGCAGAAATCGCAAAGTCCTCATGAAAACTGCTTATTTTAAGTGATTACAAAATCTTAGTCTATGGTCGAGATAAATGAGTGTCTGAGTAGAAATCAGTCTTGCACAAGAGTAGGGCTTGAAATCGGGACTTGCGATGTAGACTCACAGGTAGGGCACCTGATTAGGGTTCATGGAGAGGTCTTGCGATGAGGCAGAAACAAGAGCACTTTGGAGAATAAGGTGGCTTGTGGAATGAAATATCCTCCACACCCCCTATATATAGTTAGTTCATGGAATACCAATGGTCGCCCAGTAGACCAAATTTCACCTGAGAGCATGGGTTCGCAACACCATCAAGGACTCTGGAGGGCATTTAGTTTTCCTCAGGACCGAGTCCTTGACCCCTTGAAATTCTCTCCTGAGGGGGGTGGGCATTTGTTGATGCCCTCCAAATAGGAATAAAAAAACCAAAAAGGAAGAAACATCTAAATGTGGATATTATCTTCCCCACCATATCAAGGAAGAAGATGATGGTTAAGGACTCAAAAATGTGTGACCGCTGAAAGGTCACATGAAGTCTCCACACAAGGGTCCTAACCCACAGTATGTCCCGAAGAGCCCTCCTCAATGATCACCCTTATTAACCAGTGGGTGAGAGGTGACATATGGTTAAGAATACCCCAAACCATGCGGTTTGTCATTGGAAAGTACCTAAAAAATCATTCAGAATTATTTGAAAATCAAGGGAAGAGACATTCTTAGGAAGAGACCCCTGGTGGTCACAGAGATCACATGACAAGTCATCATTGGGAAGAATAAAATCCCTAGATTATTTCTAAGAAATCTCGAAAGATCTCTGAGCCTTCATCGTGAAGAAAAAAGGAGATAGCTTGGGGAAGGTGAGAGGGGTCAATGGTTGCTGGAAGACATTCAGCGTGCCCCTGAAGACACGGGACGCACCACGACCTATCTGGTGCGTCTCGCGAAACCCCTTCGTCTAATCATTCGTGCCACATAGAAGCCTTTGGGTGTGTTCGGACAACTCTACAGTTCCCTAAGGATAGACACATGGTTTTTTCCACAATATACTTGGACACTCTAATATGATCCATATTAATCATGTGAGACACCAATGAAAAATAGAGTAAAAATCATAGATATTACTCGAGAAAACTCTCATACCTCCCAACTCTTATCACATAAAATAAAGGGAATCAAAATGGAGGAGGCAAGTGGTGTTCAAGGCCACTGAAAGACATTCAACGAATTCCCCAAACAACATAAAATGCACTATGATTCCTTTAAAAACTATTCGGTGTATCTCGTGAGGTCCCTCTATCTTGTTAGCCTTATTTCACGGAAGGTCTTGTGCATGTACAAGAAAATTTGCGGTGATATAATGAAAAATAGATAAATATTTCCATGGAAGGTTCATGCACACCATGCGACTCAAATTGGCCATGCGACACGTATCAAAAAAATAGAGGAAATAACCTCAGTACCATACATACAATCTCATGTGACTCTCGACCTTCATCACATAAAACTAAGGAGATAGGAAAGGATAAGGTGAGTAGGGTTTGTGGTCGCTGAAAGGAATGTGATGCGCCCAGATCACCCTCGGTATGGTCTCGCAAGACCCCAAGACAAGCCATCCAAGGACTCGTGAATTCATTCTGATAGTCATTTGGATCTTGCGAATACCCTTGGACACATTAACATGAATACATGGAAGTCCTTCAAAATGAAAGTCCTCAATAGTCAGAAATAATTTGATAAAGGATAGATAGACTTGTGGCTATTGAAAATCAGGTGGCACCCTAGATGCGGTACACCATAGATACTTGCGAAACAGTGTAATTCCAGACCCCACATCGACTCCAACCTGGAATCGCACCAGATGTCCCGCACAAACCACTGAGTAAACGGATGTTTATTCCTATAAATTCTATACCCCAACTCAGAAAAAGTGTTGATTGGTTCACTGGTTGGTTGATCGAACACTAGCAGTTTGGACCCAGACCGTCGCTATGCACGTTTGTGCTCAGACCTCGGGCTTCTTCACACATCCGATCATGTGACCAATTAACTTTCCACCAGGTAATACGCTAGTGGACCACCAGAGTAGTCATGATCTAGGCATAAATACCTCTACATGATCAATAGAAGATCATGAAAATGAATTATGGTGAGACATGCAAATACCATATTACATGTCCTTCAAATTACGCGAGACCCAAAAAAACTGACACTGAACTGAACCAACGAACTCGTAAAACAAGGGTGAAAAAAAAACAGGATTCAAAGTGGAAGACCCAAGATAAATACATTATCTTAGACCTCCACATGGTTCTCATGTGTCTATAAATAACACATGACAGTACTAAGTCGCGCCACTAGGACTTCGCGAAATCCATTTGACATGTCATCTGGAATATGAAGAACACTCTGGACATGTCAGGAAAAGTCTTACAGACCCTTCGAGAGCACCACTTAGATCCTGAAAACCCTATGGGTTTGTCACCCCAAAGTTGAAACATCCTTAAGATGCACTACCTAACTCATATAACAATGGCCACTCATGTTAGCCGAGTCTCGTTGACACATCTGAACATGACAATCCATCTCTTACGGCGTACCCCCGAATGTGTCAGCCTGGTCCCATGATGTCTTCCTAAGGTTTCATCAAAGACATGCGACAACCTATGGATGTATCAGCCTGGTCTCGCATGTCCCCTGAGGTGTCATCCAAGACACCCGACACCCCTTAGACCACGCTGCCATGGCTCTCGTGACACCCTCCACATGTGTTGAGCTAGGTCACATGATGACCTCCAGGGTATGCCAACAGGGTCATGCGACACCTTCTAGATAAGAAGGCCCATTAACTAGGGTAGCCTCTACATGTAATCCCCAACATAAAGAGAACTATGAGGACTCTTATTCCTTCCATAACCAGGATATGTAAGATGCCTCCTTAAAGGCTTGAGCTTCATATCTAATGCCCAAGGACTATACCAATATGCATGCCCCATATCCATATTCCATGATGATGATCATGGACCCCCTTGTTTCTCACAATGATCATGGATCACGTGGGCTTATGGGGATGCAATAGACACCTCATCAGGCACCAAATCCTCATTCTCTAGAGAAACCTCAGTGTATAAGTCTTGATACAAGAGAACTATGATGATTCTGATTCCCTCCATAACTGGGATATGTAGGAAGCCTCCCTAAAGGCCCAAGATCCAAATCAAACACTCCAAGGACTACCCCAATATTTAGATTCAATATCTATATTCCATGAGGCTGATCATGAACTCCCCCTTGTTTCTCATAATGAGCATGGATCACATGGGATTAGGGGGATGTGACAGAAACCTCATTGGGAATCAAACACCCATTCACCAGGGAAGCCTCAATGTATAAGTCTCTATTCAAAAGAACTATGTGAACTATGATTCCCACCACAATTGGGATACGTAGAACATCTCTTCCAAACTTGATCTCAAATATTTTTAATTTTGATTCCTACAATAACCAAGATATGTGGGACACCTCATAATGGTTCAATCCCATCCTCAGAATACCAACCACCTCCATAAGAGGAAGCATATCCTGAAACACTTGGTCATATGGTTTAAACATATAAGAAACCACTCATTACTAGAAAACAATGAAGATGATCAAATACATACAAATGGATTCACAAAATAAATACCAGTTTATTGTATGTAAAAGAGAGTTAACCCATAGTCGTTTTGTTAGGGTAACCAGTCCTGCATCAGGATTAGGAAGAAATTCATGAACATGTCTTAAATCTATAAGAGATTCCTAGAATAGGAAAAAATTCCCCTCAAAAGGGTGCAATGATCCTGACCTCCTATCCTCTCGACCAATGCAAGCCCCCAAGAGTCATTGGTCCTGAAAACCCAGATGACCACTAGCATTTAGAAAGCAGGTCCATGCCCAACTATGGATAAGGGAACCATTGATAGTTTTAGGGAAAAGTGAAACTGGTAACATAATGAGGGGAATCCATCCCATGCCACAATACCCATATGAAACAATTACTAAACACTTTTTTATTTTCCAAAATATGCATCGATATCTCCAACATAAGACTCAATCCAAAAATATAAGTTTCTCCTACCTCTAACCATCACACAGGTGATTGAAACTAGCTTTCATACAACCCCTAAAACCATTTCATAAAAATATGCATATAATAACTATTATTAAAAGGTGAACAATGGAAGAATAATATAGTTCTACCAAGAAGAACAGAAATTATGTACATACTCTTGAATCATGTCCTCCAACACCTAAATTGAATGCTAAGACTACCCACTCATATGAGGTTAATAAGAAATGCTCAAATTCACTTACATATCAAGCACCTTATGTAATTTTTTCCATAAGTATGATGTAAAATAGGCTTCTTGGTCAGATAAAATGATCTTAGAAACCCCAATAAGATTCACTATCTCATAGAAATATATATTACCCATGTCATTAATGGAATAAGTCTATTATATTTGTAGTAAATAGGAAACCTTTTTCAAATTGTCCATTATAACCCATACTAAATCACTTCCATAAGATTTCCTTAACAATAACATCATGAAGTTCATGGTCATTCCACCCCACTTCTACTCAAGAATGGGTTGTGGATAAATAATACTTGAGGGTCTTTGATGATTATCTTTCACCTACTAACTGATGAGGCATAATGAAATGAACCCCAAAATGCCCTTATTCATCCCAGGTCTCCAATATTGCCTTTGAATGCCATGGAACATCTTGGTAATACCTGGGTGAACATCCAATATTGAGTCATGTGAGTCTCACATAATCTAATCACACATTATTGTTGGGACCACAACTCAAAATTGAATGTAAAGGATCTCATCTGCATATAGGAACCAATTAGGTGGTGACTTCCCACCATACATATTATCCCTCATCATCATGAAATGTGAGTTAGAAAACTGACTCTATTTCACCCTATTGAGGATTGAAGAGGTAATATTCAAGGATGTAAGGGTATCTCTATCCTAAAAATCTTAAACAATGAAAAACATCTCAGTTACGAGGCTCATCGCCTACCACTCACTATAATCTATATACACCATTTGATTCTAAGTCTTTCTACTCAGTGTATCAAGCACAACATTCCTTTTCCCAATAGTATACATTATATAAAATTAAAAAGACTATAGGTACTTGTCTCAACTCTTTTATTAAAGGTTCATGTTACATTGAAAAATATATACTTTGGGAACTTATTCTTATCATACACCAGTAACCTCTATCTCAATAGGTAGTTATAACAATATATCAGTGTGTGAACCACCATCTCTAATTATAGATCATGAATTAGGTAGTTTTTCTCATACGGTATCAAATTCCATGACCAATAAGTTACTACACCACCATTATGTATAAGAACTACTCTTAGGCTGACTCATAAAACCTTATAATACAATGAATAATATTTACCTAACTCATTTAATGTCAGGATCATCTCAAAATTCAACCTCCATTTAGTATTTTGAAAGGATATCTCAAAATAATCCAAAAACTCAAACATTACCACCATCTTGATTAGGTATGTCATTGGAACTGGAAAATGGACGAAGTCCTAAATAAACCTCTAGTATAACATGCTAAACCCAATATACTATGAATCTCAAAGACATTCTGGGGTCACTTCTAAGAAACTATAGCCTCAAACTTCTTAATATATATTCCTACCTTATATATCACATTCCCTAAAAAGAAAACATAATTTATCCAAAACTAACACATAGAGATATTGGATGAAATTATATACTCTCTTAAATTACTTAGTATAATCTCTAGGTGGTGAGAGTAGTCCTCATGTGACAGGGATTATACAAAATTATCATCGAAAAAGATAACAAAAAATGAGTCTAGATAAATATGGAAGACCATATTAATAAATTATATTAATACATATAAAATATTAATTAACTGAAAAAAAAATCATGATATTCACACACAAGACATACCTATTACTTAATGAAATTCAAGGAACATCTAATGTCATCACTCACAACTAGTGATAACATAACATCAAATTTATCATAGAGAACCACTTAGATCTCCTCAAATTATCAAATAGATTATTTATATGAGGAAGAGGATATGAATATTAATTATCACATGGTTCACCCTATTTTAATCCACACATAAATTCAAAAACCCATCCACCTTGTTGAAAAATAACACAGAAGAACCCCAAGGGGAAGTGCTTAGGTAAATAAACCACTTCACCTTTAGATCCTCTAACTGTGCCTTCAGATCTATGAGATCTACAGGATTCATCCTATAATGAGGAATGTATATGGGTTTTATACCTAATATAATCTTTATGGTAAACTCAATCTGTCTCATGGGTGGTATCCCTGATAAATACTCTATAAAGTTATCCTAAACCGGACAATGATAAGAGGAAATACCATCTAGCATATCTCCTCCTCACCCAAAACAATCATAGATAACAAGGTAGATATTTACCAAAGTTTCTAATGGATAGGTATTTACTAGCATACTTGAAAATATCACTCTCTAACATAGGTATGGAAATAACCCTTTAATGATGTAAAAGATTATAGATAATAGTAATAATGGACGTGTTCTTAATACTGAGTTAACCAATATATCAGGAGGATCACATTGAAGCTATAAATATTCAAGACAATGAAATCCTACAGAATCCCACAATTGATGATCATAATAGTACACTTATAACATCTATAGATACCCTTTTATTTCACCCCTAAGGGAAAATAAAAACACATCACCCATACTGATACTTACAAAAATCCCTAAATGACTTAAAAAATGAGCCGATGTGAATTATTATGATGCACTAAAATCGAATAAAACTAATTATAGTGTCAATACAATAAGAATAATTCCTTTAACCATTGACGAACCCTTACTCCTATCATTAAATTATTCATGATGGTGTAAAGAAAACCTAAACCTCATCCCTAAGCTCCCACTACCTAACTCCCCTGATAGGTGTCACATTACTATCACTACTTCCCCTAAACTTGGGGACCACATACTCCTCCATGAATTGAATAGTTAGAGGAACCCCATCTACCCAATTTATATATTTCTCTTGTCCCTACCCAAGAACATCAGGTCTAACCAAAACCATGCATCATAACTAATCATGGTTAAAATCCATATAATCTCTATCGCTTCCCAATATCTCCACAAGAGTGGTAACATTTTTATGGATGATCATAATACCGTAGAATATTTCTTGAATAACCCTAATGACATCACTCGATCAAGGATTATCCTCAGGGAGGGGGAGATAAATCCCCCTCACAACTAGCATATCTATCACCACCCTTACGAGAACCATCAAACCTCTACTTCTTACTGCATAATGACCCAATCATAGTCTTATTTAATAAAAAATGTCTCCCAAATAACTTACCCCCACTCTTGTTCATCTATGTGATGAGAAATAATTTCACTACATCCAAGAATGATTTCAGCTGGAAAGTATTCACCTATGATCGAAAAATTACCTTAATACATCCTCAAAATTCATGATCTTGGCGGTCTCATACCCCTCCATATTTAGTATAAATCACAACCAATCATTCAACCATAATGATTAATCCATAATATACATGACTATATAAGATATATACATGAACTCCATGGATCTATCTGCCCCTAATGTATTAGGGAAAAAATGTTTAAAGAAACCATACTAAAATTACTTCAAGGATAGTTCCACATGATAGTATAGCTAGACCAGAACATCCACCTAGTGCTAGGATAGTCTATGCAACATATAAGGAGAAAGTTTCACCCTCCAATTTGTGGGTGTCTTAATCTGATAAAAAATGGCATTCATAGAATCTCTCCAATACTCTATTTCCACTAGGCCACCCTATTTGAAAAAGAGGGTGGATATTATAACAAAAATTTTAGGTAAATTCTAACACTAATGACCCAGTTCTCATTTCCCTCTGTCCCATAAACTGAATAACCTAGATTATAATCTCTCATAACTAATGATCAATAAGAAGAAAAGGTACAACATGTGGCTCTGGATCCATTTATAGTGGGGTATGTTCATCCCTACCCTCCATGTTCTCAATGGTAGGTTTCCACGATGGCATGTAACTATAATTTCAAGATCATGACTCAAAAATTGATTTCTATCATAGGTATAGATACCATAGTTTAATGAAATAGGTAATAACTAACACACACTACTACTCTAAATACAAACCATGTGATATAAATATCTCACACACCTTCTTGAGTCTAGCCCAACCTACCCACTCTCTCGGGCCAAGTATAATCACACAAAACTCTATATGACCAAAATCATTTGTCAAAAAAGATACAATATCTATGGGTTATTAAAGTAGAGTTCCACCATGATGTTATAGAGGAAACACTATATTTTTTTGACACATTAAAAAATAAAACCGTATATCATAGCCATAATATCACTCACACATAAGGAAAAAATAATATGCGAGCCCTATGTGTAAACATTGATATATAAACACATGGACACTTTCCACCCCAGACCAAGAGTAAAAAATAATAAACTATAAATAAGAATAATTTTATTGAGAACTTTAAGACCCTAAAATAGAAAAACCAACACTATCAATCCCATCCTCGGTACCTTAGAATTCCCCTATATGTAGAATAACTACTCTCAGACATAAGATCCATGCTAAGTTATAAAGATAACCTATCATCTATTTATCCCATCCTAAATAGTATGATGGAAATAAATAAGGTTTTAATACCTCTTTGAAATGTACCTAGCCTAATTTACTGGCACTATGATAGAAATGGAGTACAAATCACCTTATGCGCACCTCCCCATATATTAGAGTCTGAAAACTAGAAACGAGGATCAATACGAAACAGGTGGTGATACTTTGACCTTAGGTATAGATAAATATAAATTATAGAAAAATATTCAGCAAAAATGGAAGGAATAACAACCCATATACATAGATATTAAACCTATAGGCTAACCATGGATATGAAATCAATACATTATGTCACAAAATAAGATAAACTATAATGTTGTATAGGAATACATCAATAGGTAGAATAAAAAATGGGTTGATTATATAAAATATACTTCAAAATAAAATAGGAAAATATAACTAATAGAGCTTAAAATCACCACCTGGTCCCATCTCAGTGATCTATCCCTCTATCTCATCTATCAATGATAGGGTATTTTCCTTTACCTATGTTTGCAACTATAAAGTCTATTAGGATAATAGAATTCCTGAGAAGGGTGTAAGTACAAATAAGAAATACACCACTAACGATATCCCAATAAAATACCAATAAGAACATGTTTATACTCAATATATAAGTAAATTAAGAGGGTAAATAAATAAATCTTCACATAATGGAATACTCAGTATCCAAAGCATGTGTTTCCATACCTACTTAGGCCAGTGATGGAATTGGATGATACACTCAAAATCTAAACAGGCCTCGATAAGGAATGATATATCACCCCTATCTCATAAGTTATAGTGGACAAGTTATTACTACTACATAGTATCTTTAAATGAGGTATCATCCTCATATGACATCAATGATAGAGGTATCACCATCACATAACAATGGTGAAAGAGATATAACCATCACATATTTTTTGGTGGATGATGTACCACCTCCATATAATCTTGGTGAAATATGTATCACCATAAAAACAAATGTGGAGAATAAAATACCACCCAATGAATTATGCATCACTACTAGACATCACAGAGACGAATGAACTATCTTTATATTTCATCTTATAGGTGGGTGATGCACCAAAAAATCACTCACTATGGTGGATGATGTACCACTATTATAGATTTAGGTGGATGATATACCACTAACAAACATATCAAGTGGATGATATACCACCAAATATAATTCTAGGTAGTTTATTGGTGTGGTTGGATCATCATTTATCAAGAATCATAGGTGAATGAGTTATCACTAGCACACAAAAATAGAAAATAAATAAAACATAACTAATTAAATAATTTAAGTGAATTACACATCACTAAGAAACCCTTATGGGTGAATTATTTATCACCTATAACCATTTAAAATCAATGATCTCAAAATCTATCATTCATTTATTGCATAAGGTTCATGCTCATAAGAACATTAACCCAATCAGGGCTCAAATCAAGGAAAAATTGACACTAGAAAAAACTGTACTTTTGATATTCCTCTTTAAAGATTTATCTAGAAATTATCACCAAGTTATAAAGTTCCTAAAATAATAATATACACACTTCATGGATTTTGGGTCACAGATCCTTAATATTTTACATGAGAAAATGGGTCATCGTAGACCATGATAACAACATGCACCACTCATAGGTCTATCGGTTCCAATCTACACAATATGAAGTGACAGGAGAAGATTAAATAAAATTACAAGGAATGAGGAAAAATTTGAACATTCCCACATTACATAAAACACATACCATTCCTTTAAAAAATAATGGGAAAGATAGGAACCACCTATATTATATTAGGAGAGCCCTGCCCATTAAATATCATTAGTTGATTTTACTCCAATCATCAAAAACCAAGAAAGATGAAATAAACCCCCAAAATTAAAGAATAACCAGTGATAAATGGTAGAAAATGAGGAAAACAAGGATTATATACATGAATAGGGATATACTAACCCAAAGAAACAACTTAAATTTGTTGAAAATCTGATCTAATCAAAGATGAAGGAGAACCATACTTGGAGATAAAGAATGAGAGTAAGGGAGTGAGGAGGCATGATCATTTCTTCTAGGAGAGAAAAGAAGATAATATAACATTTTACTAATTACATTAATTAATTAAATTAAAAAAAACTACATAATTCACCACCATAACATTGGTTGTCAAAGACAAGACTGATGTGTAACAACCCATACTTTATAAATGACATTTTTTCTAAATAAATATGAGTTATATTGTATTGTATAATATTATACACATATAACACAAAAAAATCAAAAAAAAAAATCTTTCATTAATGGATATTGTTATATTATTCAAAAAAACCCCATAAAAATTCCAAATATTACAACTTGAGAAAAAATAAAAAATAGAAAAACTATAATGGGAAAGTTTGTATCAACTCAATCTTCTAGAACTATAGCCCTCATGAATAACACAATAAAAAATAAATAAAATATTAATAAATCAATTTAAATTTTAGAAAAATAAAATATACAACCTTGGGAGGAATTTTAGTGAATTATTTATGAAGTAATGAAGTGGTATTTATATGAATTAATTTGGATGTTATAATAGTAAGGCGATTGTAATAAATAGTAACTTATCTATTAGGAAAGTAACATGACTGTTAAGAATACTAATATGGCCATTGAAAAAGTAATTAGGCCTCAAAATAATAAACATTAATATAAATAGTGCTGACCATGAGTAATTTAAGAAAATAAAAATATTATAATTCCATAAAATAAATATCAAGATTAAAAACTCAATGAAACTTTAAAAACTTTTTTTAATAAACTTTATTTTAATATATTTTGTAAAAAATATAACTTTTATGTTAATAATTAAATTTACTTATGTTAGAAAATTATTTTTATAAAATTAATTTCATTTTTAGAATCACCACATTGAAATTATCTAAGGGTGTTTTTTTTGTATTTTTCTAAAATACATCAATTTTTAGTGAATAGTAAAAATGCAGTTTTTACATAACTGGCGTATTTTAATTACATAATAAAAGAGGTAATAATTAAATAATAAATTATATAACTTTTGGATACAAAAATAATTTAATAATATTTATTAATATTTAAAAAAAATCCAACCCAAAAAAGTGTTTTCCAAAGTCTAAAGTGTTAAAGTATTCCATTAAAATAAAAAATATCATTTTTAATAAACTAATTAATTCTGTTATGGAAAGATTTAAAAGTTCAAAAATCATTATATTTTATTCAAATATGTCTTAAAATTTAAATAAAATTACTATTACAATATTTACCAAGTAAATTATATTGTATTAAATATTTTATCTAAAAAATACCCCTCTCTACAAGTATAAGTACCCCCTCTCCTTCACCTTAGAAAAACACTTCTCCCTCACATAAAAAGGAAATAATCTAACCAAATTACCTCTCTTAATACCCTTATAATCCTTATGTATGTTCTTTAGTCACTCATATTCAATCACTCAATTATTTTAGTGTCGTAGAAAGGAATCAACACTTGGAAGAGGGAACAAAATCATCAACTTTTATTCTCATTTCCATCTTCTCTTCTTCGTTTTATCTATTCCCTTCAAAATACGACCTTATAAAATTAATTAAATTAGTATGATAACATTAAATTAATGATTTCAAAATAATTTCATGATTATATTTAGAGTATATTGTATTCCATACTTCTCTTCCTCCTCTCCTAACAATGTCTCGTCAATGGTCGGTTAACCACCTATGAGGACATTTCCTACTCTTATTATCACCCCCTTCATGTATGGTTAATATAAATTATATAAAATATTTAGATATATATTTACCTTTATTTTAATTCTCTTGAATTAATTTTACTTATTTATAAATTTTATTAAACAAAAATAGTGAAATTAAAACAAGATGGGATAATTTAATGAAAACATAACCTCAAAGAAATTCATGTTTAACAAAGAGTAGTATAAAAAAATTATAATGGATCAATAGTGAATTAAGTTAATATAATTCTCATCTTATTTCATGTTTTAATAAACATAAGTTTATTATACATTATGTAAAAATTAGATGAAGCATAAACAGATTTATTTTAGGGAGATTCTCGAACCCAACTCTTTCTTTTGGGTTATCTCCACTATCACATTATTTTATAAATAGATATTATTATAATATCATAAAAATGAAATCTCTATGTTATTTCCTTTTATTTCTGAGGATATACAGGGTTATAAATTTTTTAATTATTTCTAAGAAAGTTTCATATATTTTTCAAAATGAATTATTTTCCAAAACATCACATTGAATCCTCTTGAGTGGTTTCTTCTCCATTCAATAATGATGATATTTTATAAGAAGATATTGTTTCCCATATTCATTTGGTAAACATAATGGTTAATTAGTAAAATTATTATTTATAAAATCCTTATGAATTCCATTCCTTTCCATGGGTTTATTTCATGACTAAAATTGTTATATGTTCTCTTCTCATGTGTCATGCATGATCATGAATGTTTTATGATGTAATGGGATACCCTAGGATTGTATATCCCCAAAATTAATTAGGTAATGTGGTATATATCATGATATTATGTTTATTATGTGTGATCATGATGCACTGTTTGTTTATAATTATGATATTTATATTTATGCACATATGTTATGCATGGACATGATGTTAACATTGTTCACCACTATAAGTTATGTTTTGACCACTATGTTATGATGCTTCATTATTATGCATATGAAACATTCCTAGACTTTTTTTAATGATTACCTTATTCTTATGATTATGATCCCATGGTTATGATATAATTTTTATTATTATGGTCACCCATGTACTATAGTTTCATGTCTCTTATTCCTTCTATGTTATCCGTCTGTATACTATGGTTTTAGAACACCAATTTATTTTATGTATATCCTCTGATGACTAAAGGTACTAAGAGGAAAATGATATCTTTAGAAGGGATATGAATATTTAATTTAATATTTTTATGTTTTATTATTTATAAGTGATGTATGAACTTGATTTTTATAATATACAAAACCTTTTTATCCTTGAAATTATTACTATAATTTTATTTATCTAAAAAATGATGTGACATTAATGAAAGAAAAATTTGGGTCACTATAATTTCTATCAGAGGTACAGTTTAGGTAATTTTAGAATTGGGTCTTGAAACCATTAGTGAAAACCCTAGGGTTAAGTCTGAGTTTTAAGGGAAACATCCTAATGTTTTGGTAAATTATAATAACATGTGGTTTTTGAGAAATTAAATCCATGTCTAGATACTACAATTAGATGTGGCTCTAGAATTGATACACCAAGGGGTAATAACCCCAAAAGGGATTTTTAGGTATTAAGTAAACTTATACATGGTGTATGACAAAGAGGCCTTGATACATATTTAGTTTGACACTACTGGGGGATATTCTTTAGTTAATCAAAATCCTTATACAAACCATTAAGAAGGATCAATATATAGAAAAATGAATTATTCCTCATGAATTTGAAATGTGATTAAATTACATGATCCTTGAAGAATAATTTGAGAATAAGTTTATTCTAAACTTATGGATCCTATAAGTTATAACTTTATAATTTATTTTAACATAATAATAAATTATTTATTCCTGCTTTATAAACTTATGTTTTATTAAAAACTTTTTTATTTTAGTTAATAATGGAAACCATGAGAATACTGATTAAAAACCAATGTGAGGGACAATGAAATAATTTCCCAAATGAAATTCCCAATGAAATGGGAGGTGGAGTTATAAACTTAATAGCGATGCTTACCCAGTTCTCTTGGGATATAAAACATAATATGAACCATGTATAACATCCAATTTCTTCCAATAAGGAGAAACTATCCATCAAGTCCTTTATGCACCAATGACCACTAACATTTATTTCATCTTATGGACCACTTGTTGTGGAACAGTGGGATAACTCAATAGATAAGATCATTTATATACTCCACTATTCAAAGAGGGATAAATTTCATTGGCTATCTAAAATTTAAAATGAGAAGATGATAAATTTTGTACATTGATGATAATATGAATCTAAAATATGAAATGGAATAAATGGAGTTGGAATACTTTAAGAAGATATTTCTTAAAAATTATTTCCCTAAAACTCTTCAAATAAATATGGAGAGAGAATTTATAGATATTAAAAATCATCTCTTGGATAGATGGTCATACAATCATTTGGGAAAGGTAGTATGAATTCCATTTTGTTATGATTTATAGTTCCATCTTTTTCATATCCCTGATGACAATATTTTTATCAATCTTCATCATCGATAGAGTAACATGTTCTTTTTAGCTAATAACATCAGCTACCTTATTCGCCTCTCCAGACTAGTAGGGAATAAAGACATAAGAGTCCTAGATTAAACCTAACTATCTTTATTGAAACATATTAATCTCTTTTTATGAGAATATGTAATTTACACTCTTATAATATTTATCTATTTCATGCTTCTCACCATAGGTTAGTGCCACAAAATATTCAAAAGGTAACATGTCCTACCGTTCCCAAATTATTTTCTGACCATCTATCCAAGAGAAGATCATAGAGGCATAAAGGATTGATCTAGAGATTCAATAGAAGGTGGAAGCATTAAAAGAAGGGAATATTCATGAATTCCACATTAATGAAGATGGTTTCATCCAGTTCGGAAATATACATTGCGTGTCTCCATAATCTGAGATAAAGATATAGCTATTGGATAATTCTCATTGGTCATCTTTCTTATTCATCCTAGAAGTAATAAGATGCACTATGATCATTGAGAGAACTTATAGTGTTACATAATGAAGAATATTTATAAGTACACCTCATAGTTCTTAATATGTCATCAGGTTAAATCAGATCGACTAAATTACAGGGGTGGTGCAACCATTTACCATAACAGTACGGAAATGGGAGAACATCACCATGGAATATGCCACTGCTCTCATAAAGAAATATAAATAATGTAATGTGATATGGGTTGTGGTCGATCAACTCAAAAATACTTTACACTTCATCACTATTCAGGAATGTTTTTATCTTAACAAGCTTACCATGATATATATAAATGAAGTGGTGAGGATAAAAGGGGAACTATTTTTTGATTGTTTTTTATCATGATCCAAAGTTAATCCCTAAATTATAGATAATTATCCAACATTATCTTAATACTTAATTTAAATTCAGTATATCCTATCACCCCCAAACTGATGTAAAATATGAAAGGACTATTTAGAAACTCGATTACATGTTGATATACTTATCAATTGAATTTAAAAGGGAATGATATAAATATCTCATATTATTTGAGTTCTCATAGAACAATAGATTCAAATTGAGAATTAAAATGTCCCCATATGAATCTCTATATTGGAATCATTATAGAACTCCTATATATTGGGATGGTGTTAGTGGACAGAAGCTACTTGAACCTAATATTGTACAATAAATTAAAGATAAGTTTCAATACATAAAACAACATATAAAATCTACTCATAGTTAGAAGATGAGCTATGTTGATGGCCATCAATGGGACATGGAGTTCTAATTTTGAGAAAAAGTGTTTCTTTGAATATCACCATGGAAGAGATTTAGGTGTTTTTGAAAGAACATGAAGCTTATCCCTTGGAACATTGGACCCTTTGAGATCCATGAACTCATAAAAGCAGTGAAATATCGACTAATACTTCCACCAAACATAGATAATGTTCATTATGTGTTCCAAATATCTCTCCTATGGAAATAAAAACCTGATCCCTCGCATGTAGTGAACTTGGAGGTGACACAACTATAATATGACCTCTCTTATGAGGATAATCCAATGAAGATCTTGGACTATAGAGACAAATTTCTATGCAAAAAGATAACTCAACTTGTAAAAGATTTGTGGTGGAATCATAAATATAAAGGGGGTGACATGGGAACCTAAGGAAATAATGAAATAGAAGTAACCTCAAATATTATCAACTAGGAATATGAGTTGAAATTCCATGAATGGAATTTATAGAGGAGAAAAATTTAATAACCCATACTTTATAAATGATATTTGTTTACTAAATAAATATGTATTATATTATATTGTTTACCATTATACACATAGAACACATAGAAAAACCCAAAACACATTATTTCATTAATAGATATTATTACATTAGTCAACAACTAAACCCATGAAATTAATAAATATTACAATGGGAAAAAAAATATAAAATCGAAAAACAAGAATGGAAAATTTAGATCATCCCAATATGCTTGAATTATCACTCCCACAAACAAAACTATTGAAAAGAAATAAAAAAATAATAAACCAGTTGAAATTTTGGAAAAGTAAATGGTATAACCTTGGGAGGAATTTTATTCAATGATGTATTAAGTAATGAAGAGGTATTTGTAGAAAGTAATGTGATTTCTAGCATAGTAATTTGACAAATAATAATAGTAACATGAATATTAACCTGATAATTTTAATAGTAATTCGACCTTAAAATAATGAAATATATAAATAATATTTATCATAATAAATTTAAGATAATATCAATATTATAATTCCATAAAATAAAAATCAAGATTAAAAACTCAAAGAAACTCTAAGTATGCTTTTAATAAACTTTATTTTAATTTATTTTGTAAAAATATTATTTTTTATGTTAATAATTTAAATTTCTCATTTTAGATAATTATTTTGATGAAATAAATTTCATTTTTAGAATCAAAATGTTTAAATTGTATAAGTTTTATTTTTTAGAAATTTTCTGCGATATTTTTTTTTGTGAATTGTAAAAATATAATTTTAACATAACTAGTGTATTTTAATTACATCATCAAAGATTTAATAATTAACTAAAAAATTATATAACATCTATATTAATGAGAAAACTCATTTAATATGATAAATGATTTTTTTAATAAAAATAATCTTATATTCCAAACCTAAAAAGTGTTTTCTAAAGTATAAAATGACAAAGTATTCAATTAAAATAACAATTTGTATTTTTTACACTTTCCTTTTTAATAAACTAATGACTTTGGTTTTGTAAATATTTAAAAGTAAAAAAATTAATTTTATTTTATTCAAATAAGACGTAAAATATCAATAATGTATATATTACTATCTTTACCAAGGATATAATATTTTATTAAATATTTTAACTCAAAAATACCCCTCTCCTCAAGTATATATACCCCCTATCCCTCCCCTTAGAAAACCAATTCTCACTCACATATCAAAGAAAAAACTCTACAAAAATTCTATATATTAAGATCCTCAGAATCCTTAGGTATGTTTTGAAGTCACTCAACTTCAAGAACCCAAGGATTTTAGTGCCATAGAAAATAAGAAACACATAGAAGAGGATGAGGTTTCATCAACTTTTATTCTCATTCTCCTCTTCTCTTCCTCATTTATCTATTCCCTTAAAACCCAAACCTTCTAAAATTAATTAAATTACTTTGTTAAAATTATATTTATTATGTTAAATTTATGTAATTATTATATTTATGATATATTTTATGTCATGCATCTCTTCCTCCTATTTTGAAAATGTCCCATCAATGGTCGGTTAACCACATTTGAGGAAATTTCCAACTCTCTTCTTATAACCACATTAATGTATGGTTACTATGAATTATATATAAAATATAAATATTTGATTAAATGTATTTTAGTCTAATGGAATTAATTTTACTTATGTATAAATAACCTTTAAAAAAATATCAAATTTGAAACAAGATGGGATAATTTCAAGAAAATATGACATCAAAACAATTCAGATTTAACAAGGAGTATTATAAAATAGAATCCAATAATTATAATGGATCAATAGTGAAATAAATGAATATAATTCATTTTTTCCATGCGTTAACAAAAATGAGTTTATTATTTTGGATTTGTAAATGAGATGAAATATAATTGGATTTAAGGTAAGGGGATTCTCGAACCCAACTTGATCTTTATTTTTGTCTATCTTCTCTATCACATTATTTTTATTATGGATATGCCTATAATATCCTTAAAATTTCCTTTAACTTTTCTTTACATTTTTTCTATGGATATACATGTTTCTACATTATCATAATGAATTTTAAGGAAATTTCGAAGATTTTTCAAAATTAATTTATTTTCTAAAACATCGAATTTACTCCTCCTGAGTCATTTCTTATCTACTAAATAATAGTGAACTTTTTCCCAATATATGATCAAATTTATTCATTTTTTAACCCCAAAGTTTAATCCTTAAAATTATGATTTATGAAATCATTATGAAATCCATTCCTTCTTATGGGTTTATTTCAGGACTACAATTGTTATATGTTCTCTTTCCACTTAGAATGCACGATCATGATCATTTTAGGATGTGATGGGAGAGGCTAAGATTATATATCCCTCTAATGCATTTGGTAATTTTATATATCTCATGATATTGTGTGTATTAAGTGTGTTCATGATTCCAGATATGTTCCCAATTATGATGTTACAATTTATGCACATGTGTTATGTGTGAACATGATGTTAGCTTTTTTCACAACTACATGTGGTATTTTGACCAATATGTTATGATGTTTCATTATTATTCATATTAAACATTACATATATTTTTAAAATCATTACCTCATGTGTATGATGATGATTTCTTGTTTATGATATGACAAAAAAGATTATTCCTACCCATGTATGATTGATTCATATATCTTATTCCTTATTTGATATATCTCCCATTAATGGATTTTAGATCACCCATTCCATTATCATATATCATTATTAGACTACATAATCTAAGGATAAAATGAGATATTTAGTATGGTTATGAATAAAGAATTAGATAATTTTCATGTTTTATAAATTTTAAGTGATGTATGAACCTAATTTTCCCAAGATACTAAACCTTTTAATCCATGAAAGTATTATTATTATATTATTTATCTTAAAAACTATATAATAGTCATATAAGATAAATGTTTATCATTATTAAATCATTCCACCCATCAAAGGATCAACCCGGCCTGCAACATACCTGAGGGGCATCCCCGATCCCCCTGGGCTAATGACAATCATTATTGGAATCAAATTCAATCATATATATGGGATGAATTTGAATGTAAAATAAATTAAACAAGTATCCTAAATCCTAAAGAAAATATCACATGACCTCTCCATAAGTTGTACATTCATTCTAGAAACAAATAATTAGAAAACAATAAATAAATCCTAATTTAAAATTACTATATACAATAAAATCCCTCCACTCATCCCAACTCCCTCTCTTATAGAAACAATATCTACAATATGCATTTCCCTGCTACCCATGATAGTGAAATAAACCAATAATAAAAACTAAAATAAGAAATTTCTTATTTGGGTGATGTGATTAAAAAACACAAAAAAAAAACAAAAAAACGACATTCATTCATGTGACTCCAAGATTCACCATCCAAAAAAAATCTTAATGCTCTAAGTGTGGGATCCAAAACCTGAAAATAAAATGATATAGATAGGCCTGGGAAAAGAGATCAGAGAAAAATTCCAAAGGAAATCACACCCCAAGTAAATATTTTAAATAAAGAATACTTTTTATTTTATTTTGAATGAAAATATTAAAAATAGTTTTTTATGGATTAAGAACATAAAACCAAATCATTTCCATAATAATTTTTATAAACATTTATATTTAATTATCTTTAAATGAAAACAATCACTTTGAAATATATTTACCAGGCCGAAGCCTCCTTCATTAAGGTATGAATTTGAAATTTAGTTTTGAATGAATTTTTAAATAATATTTTTGATACTCTTTAGAATACCATTTTTCTTATGATAGATAATTATCAAGAAATAATGAAAAGTATATAAATCATGGGTAGTGTAATTTAAAGAAAGAGAAAAAGGAACTCATGTAATAAATATTTTAAAATGAGCATCATGGGATAAAAACCTTAATGTATCTAATTTAACACCCCAAGCTTCTACGGTATGTTTCTCTCTGAATAATGCAATAGCGTGTGTTGTACGCAGCATCGAGTTCTAACACACCACAACCAATCAAACTAGCCGTTATGAATAGTAATACCCACTTTTTGAAATTTATAAATTTTATTTTTAAAAAATGGACTTCATTTTTGGATTCGGAATATCGAAATTATCCTAGGGTGAATTTTTGGTATTTTTCTGAAAAACTTCATTTCTTGATGAATAGTGAAACCACTAAGTGGTAGTTAAAAAAACTGAATTTTTCATAAAACTTAATTTTACCGCTTTTGTGAGTGGAATTTCGAAAATCCTAAAAACATGGTTAATATCAAGGAGTAAAATTTGGTTCAATGAGATGAAAATATTTTTTGGTGAATAGTAAATTTTTACTTTTATTTACCACGGTTAAAAGTAAATAGGATAATTAAGGGTAAAAATGATATTAATATTACCCTAAAACATGTCCTAATTCTATTGGATAAGATTAATTCGACCAAAAACAACCTTAGGAATAAAATATTATCATTTAGGTCCACTTGGATTAGATTAGGACATTTATTATTATTTAATTCAAAGAAGAGTTAAAAGAGTTAAAATCAAAGTTTATTTACTAAAACATTTTTAATATATGGTTATACATAAGGTAAATTAGATTTTAAATATTAATTATAAAGATAAAAAAATTCCCTACATAATGATAATTTATTTAGAATTTTTAGAAATTAAATAATTTAATTTATTTATGACACAATGATGATGCAGTAATTACCAAAATAGTGAAAAATCAATATAATTGATATTATAAATACATAAATAAATATAATTTGAGACTTTTTATGAATTAAACTAATTTTATAGGTTAATATGACATGTTAGGAATGATTTAATTATCTTTTTTCTAAGTAATAATTCTTTTATGATTTTCAAAAAAAAAACAATTTTCTAAATAATGTCAAAATTGACATAAAAGAGTTTTTAAAAACAATATTATATTATTAATTGATATTCAATTCCTAAAAATATAAGGTTCCTCCAAGAGACTTATATCATGATATGTGTATCATTAATGGACCACTTGGGTGTCTCGTGGAGTTATAGAGTAAGTTTATTAACTATATAGTATAAAAATACAAAGTGACATGGTAAGTGTCAAACTAATTAACTAAGAGTTAAAACTAAAAGATAAGGTTAATATAATGACCCAAACCTTTCTAAATTATATTGGTTGAGTGGTTTTAGTCTCATACCCACCTTAAAATTTAAATAATACACTTTGGAGCCAGTAGAAACCTAATATGAATTAATTATAAAATAATATTTCTAGATTTTCCAAAGGTGCCCCTCACCCCTCCTATAAAAGGGAACTCCCCCTTCTCATTAATTCACACCTTAAAAGCCTTTTGGTTCGGCCAAACCCTGCCCAAATACTCCCTCAACTTCCATCACTACAACCTAGAGGCGTTATTTTGATCATAAATCCAACCTATGGATCCCTTTTGATCAAATCAAAAGGAAGAACCCGAAGAAGAGGTAATGTTTTCACCACCCTTTTTCAAATTCATTTCTTCTTAAACTTCTTATTTCTTTGTTATTACCATTATAAAATAATGAATACAGCATCTCCTATATGCTATAATATTATTCTAAATATTGTACAACCATATTCAGTATTCTATCCATCCTTTTAATGACATGTCACCATACGTGCGTACGTACGACTTACCGTCTCCACGTCGTGGTGTAATTGTTATTCAATATATTATTATTTGGATGGGTATAATAATGATTTGTAATTCATGTAAATAATAAATATAACATGATAATTATTATGTATATATTATATACCATCCAATTATATATTATTTTAATATTAAAAGAATGATATTGTCGCCCGTGCATACGTACGAACTACCGTATCCACGAACGGGATGAGATTCATTCTCCATCGTACCCATTCAAGTATAATTATCATTTTATGATTTAAAAATAATGTTTAAGGACTTGATATCATTATGTTATGAATAATATACAACCTATCCATGACAAACATGGCTTACATAACAAAACATATAAAAGAAAATGAGTAAGTTAACACCCGAAACAACAATAATACTAAGATATTATTAACAAAGAAATGTTAAAAGATCATATATGATATCATATTAATGTATATGATTCTTGTATAATTTAATAAAAATTATTTCACCATTATACATAAGGTTAAACTACCCCCCACCAAGGAAAAGTACAAGGTAAGGGTTTATTTCGCAATCTCTTCATTATCCGAGGTTGTTCATACGTAATAATCTACTGGGACTTCTTTATCATCCACATCCATGTTTCCTAAAAATATATTTCAAAACATTTTTACTATATACTATAATATGAGTTAAATTCATTTATACCCTTTTTGACTTTTATAAGTGGTTTATAAAGGAATATTTCCATCATTTTTCAAACAAGGTCCTTTTTAACCTTTTCGATAGAATTAAGGTAAGAATGTTTTTTTAAACTTATACGACGGGTGCAGCTATTTTCCGCCGTTATAAAATCGTCAAAGCTTCCCTTACAATATTATAATAATATTTTCAAAGAAAATGTTTTATTTTATAAATATATGACTCTTAAATGATTTCAAAATAAAAAGAGGTATTTCTCTAAAAAGAGTTTTGATTTCATCTATGTCAACATCCTTTGATGGATTTTACGCTTATTTGAAGTTGATTTATTATGATACAAAACTTCTATATTGTATTTAAGGTTTTGTGATATGTTTGAATATGGATGTGTTATTTTTATACCATTCATGGTTTATGGATGAAGTATTTACATTTCGTATGCTAGTTTT
Organism: Viscum album; assembly: GCA_963277665.1. Taxonomy (NCBI): domain Eukaryota; kingdom Viridiplantae; phylum Streptophyta; class Magnoliopsida; order Santalales; family Viscaceae; genus Viscum; species Viscum album. Next base: position 335,544,567 of record OY728138.1, on the reverse strand, counting down.
AATACGAATGTTTATGTTATGTTTAAACCTTTTCACATGGGAATACATTGGACTTAATATGTGATGGGTGGAGCCCGCTATAGCTCCTCGATGCATCGGTAGGTCTCATGAGACAAACTAGTGTCTTGGTACAAGGCCTTAACAAAATCTTATTTGTAGTCTTGGCACGAGGCCTTGGCTATGTGTTTATGATAGTCTTGCATTATGCATTCCATAATTATGAAAGTGGTTATTGATATTGCATGTGATTATTCGATTTGTAGAATATCCATGTGAATAAGTAAAGGGAATTATTTCATTTTATTTTTGCCATACTATGTTTAAGTTAAAGTTTAAAAGGCTTTTGTTTTAATTATACATTGCCTTAAATGTTTATTCTTATTTATGAAAGTTTCCACTATATTGTTATCCTTACTGGGCATTTGAGCTCACCCCTTTTCTATGTTTTATTTTTCCCAGGATGTGAAGAAGTAATTTATGAATGACCTGCAGGGATAGTATGAGGGGATAAGAGTGTGGACTATGGAGACTATATTGTTGGAGATTTCATTTTATGATGTAATGTAAAACTTTATGAATGTATCTAGTGTTTCCAAGGCTACTAAACTAATCGGTCTTTCGAGATTTTATCTTTCTTGTGATCATGCCAATGTTATGTAACAATGCACCGACTCTAGGTAACTGGGGTCGGGGCGTTACAGTTGGTATCAGAGGAAGTGTAGTATAGACCTTGGAAGATAGATTTAGATAAACTCTGATTAGACCACATAGACCTAAGATGGACTTTGAGGATTAGTATAGAAGAACTTCCAAGAATTTTGGTATTGTAGATATTTTTTGAGTTTTCCGAGCAATACATCCCTGTCTGGATACGAGAAGGTAGAGGCGGCTCTAGCATAGATGTAACTAGGGGTAAAACCCGGAAACACCGCTTTGAGCTAGACTCGAACGGGAACTAGTGTACGACAACGGGCCTTGCTGCACTCTTGGTTACAACACTCCCAGGGTATATGCTTAGGATAACTCTCATTTTCTTTACAAATAATTATGAAGGGTTTATGAGTATATAATTCCTCAAAGAAAACATTTTTATGATTATGGATTATATCCATAAATATTTCAATTTATGTTAAGTGTTTTATAAGTATGGAATTATGTATTTTGATTCATAAACTGATCTAGTTTATTCCATTGTTTAGAAATGGCACCTAGTGGAAGAAATGGAAACTGTATCAATGAATGCACTCCATGTAGTGATTTCCCTCCTGCTCAAGATAATTATAGTGGAGATGGTGATGCAACTGGTTCTGATCAACTAATCACCATACCGGGACAACTCACTCAGGTTATGAATAATAACCTTACCCGTATGGAGCACCCTGATCCACAGTGTGGAGGATAAATGTTAGATAGCTTCATGAGGTAAAAACTACCAACGTTTAATGGGAGTAAAAATCCCTTAGTAGCTGAGCAATGGATAAATTCTCTAGAGAAAGTATTTTAGGATTTGGGAAGTAGTGAAAGGGAAAACGTTATCATGGTAGTTTACCTCCTCACTGAAGATGCTGATCAATGGTGGTCATTGATTCAAAACACGAAGTAAGATGATGAAGTATCAAATATGGAATGGAGGGAGTTCAAAGATATGTTTTTAGAAAAATACTTTCCTCATGACCATCGAGCAGATATGGAAAGGCAATTTATGAGTCTGAGACAAAAGGAGGATGAGAATGTCGCAAAGTATGAGGCTAACTTTACAAGGTTATAAAGGTATGCTGGAGATTATATACGTAACCCAAGAATTAAGATTTATCGTTTCTTTGATGGGTTAAAACCATTTCTCCATCGATCATTAGTCTCACAATCCTTCTCGTCGTACGAAGACATTGTCTCATGTGCTATCAAGACAGAGACAGAATTCTCTAAGTCATATGACTTTAAAGCAAAGAAAGAGAAGAAGAGATCTGCTGATCAATCTGGGAATGGAAATAAAGGGAAGAAGGTAAAAGTTGAATATACATACTGTAGTAAATGTGGGATGAAACACCCCTGTACTTTCTTAAAAGGAACAGGAGTCTGTTACAAGTGTGGTAAAAAAGTCCACCAAGATCGTGATTGCAAGGGGAAGAAGGAATCTACTGATGTCCAATGCTACAATTGCAGGGAGATGGAACATTATGCAAATGAATGTCCTAAGCGTCAAGGGAACTTACCTTAGAAAAGGCCAAGGGATCAAGGCCAAACTTATTCTATCACTACTGCTGAGGTAGAAGCTCCGAAAGACGTGGTGGCAGGTAATTTAATAGTTTCTTCAAGTTTAGAAAATGCATTATTTGATTCTGGATCATCGCATTGTTTCATATCTTCCCAGTTTTCTAAGAAAATTAGATATTTCCAATTTGATTTAACAAGGGAGTTGTCAGTTAAAACTCCTAAGGGAAGTATCATTGCAATAAAGTTTTGTGATTCAGTCCCCATTAGAGCACATAAATGTTCTTTATCTGCTGATCTCATCATCAAACCTATGATTGAGTTTGATATAATACTCATTATGGACTGGCTTTCAGACGATGATGCAAATATTTATTTTAAGAAGAAGGAGGTTATTATTTTTTATGATGATGATAAGGAACACCTTATCTTTAGAGCAGAATCACCACCACCTAATTCTTATCTAGATCCACCCCCAGTAGCTCAACTAAATTCAATTATTGGGGAGGAAGAGAATGAAATGATTGTGGGTTAGGAAAGGAATGTTCAAATAGAGGATTTACCTGTTGTGAAAGAATATGTAGATGTGTTTCCGGAAGATTTACCTGGACATCCTTCAGAATGAGAAGTTGAATTTTCCATTGATTTAATTCATGGATCAAGGACCATATCGAAGACCCCTTATAGAATGGCTACTATAGAATTAGTTAAACTAAAGAAACAACTAGAGGAATTGAGTAATAAGGGATTTATTATCCCTAGTGTTTCTCCATGGGGAGCCCCTGTTCTTTTTGTTAAAAAGAAATATGGATCTATGAGTTTATGTATCGACTACAGGTAGATCAATGCTATAACAATAAAGAACAAGTATCCCCTACCTCACATTGATGATTTATTTGACCAACTGCATGGAGCTCAATACTTTTCAAAGATTGAACTTCGATCTGGATACCATCAGTTGTGTGTGAAGAAGGAAGACATTCTGAAGACAGTATTTCGAACAAGGTACGGGTATTACAAGTTTATAGTAATTCCTTTTGGATTTACTAATGCACCCTCTGTTTTTATGGATCTAATGAATAGAGTTTTCAAGGAATATCTCGATGAATTTGTGGTGGTATTTATTGATGATATCTTAGAATACTCCAAAATCTATGAAGATCATGAAAATAACTTGAATATTATCCTGAAGACTCTGAGAAGACATGAATTATATGGGAAGTTTAGCAAGTGTGAATTCTGGCTTCAGGAGATTTCTTTTCTTGGACATATTTTCTCTAAAGATGGAATCTCTGTTGACCCTGCTAAGACCAAGGGAATCCAATAATGGACAACAACTATGAGTATAACTGAGGTACGCAGTTTTATTGGTTTGGCAGGTTATTATCGACGTTTCGTCCAGAATTTTGCCCGATTGGCTAACCCATTAACGAAGCTCACACGAAAAGGGGTTAAATTTGTTTGGAAAAAAGAGTGTGAATAATGTTTTGAAGAACTGAAGGGAAGATTAGTCAATGCACCTATATTGACTCTAACATCGGGGAATGATGGGTTCGTTATTTATAGTGATGCATCGAATAAAGGACTTGGTTGTGTCCTTATGCATAATGATAGGGTTATTGCCTATGAATCATGACAGTTGAAAATTCATGAACAAAACTATCCCACTCATGATCTCGAGTTAGAAGTTGTGATATTTTCTTTGAAGATATGGAGGCACTACCTCTATGGTGAAAAATGTGAGATTTATACTGATCACAAGAGTTTGAAGTATATTTTCTCACAAAAAGAACTCAACATGAGGCAAAAGAGATGACTTGAATTACTCAAGGATTATTATTGTACAATACACTACCACCCGGGGAAATAAAACAAGGTGGCATATTATTTGAGCAGAAAAGACCATGGACTTTTGAACAATATGAGAATTGAAAGGGATCCAATTTTCATGGATCTAGTGAAGATGGACATGGGAATAACCAGGGAAGGTGAAACATCTATGCTTTTTCAAATGTTTTCCAAACCATCTTTACTAGAAAGGATTAAGAGTTCTCAGACCGATGATGAAGAATTTTGAAAGAAGATTAAAGCTGTGAATGATGGGAGATTGAGAGACTTTGTGTATGAAGAAAGAATTTTGAAATTCGGGAAGAGGCTTTGTGTTCCCGATATACCTGATCTAAAAAGGGAATTGCTGGATGATGCTCATAGTTTCAATTTCTCTATACACCCTGGGAGCACCAAAATGTATAGATATTTGAAGGAACATTTTTGGTGGGACAAAATGAAGAGGGAGATTACTGATTTTGTGTCAAGATGTATGGTTTTTCAACAAGTGAAAGATGGAAGGCAACAGCCTGGAGGAGTCATGCAACCTCTTCCTATATAGGAGTGGAAATGGGACAATATTACGATGGACTTTGTCATGGGGCTACCAAAGACTCATAGAAGGAACGATGTAATATGGGTTATTGTTGATCGTCTTACCAAGTCAGCACATTTTCTTGCTATAAGAGAAGATCTACCACTGGAACGTCTAGCAAGACTATATATTAATGAAGTGGTGAGACTTCATGGAGTACCCCTATCGATTGTTTCTGATCGTGATCCCCGTTTTACTTCAAGATTCTAGAAAAGTCTTCAGAAAGCCTTGGATATTGAACTTCATTTGAGCACTGCCTACCACTCTCAAACAGATGGATAATCAGAACGAACTATTCAAACCTTAGAAGACATGTTGAGATCCTACTCACTTGACTTTTAGGGTCTTTGGGATCAATATTTACCTCTGGTATAATTTTCCTATAACAATAGCTTCCATTCGAGTATTCAGATGGCACCATATGAAGCGTTATACGGAAAGAGATGTCGCACACCAACCTGTTGGGATGACGTTGGTGAAAGAAAACTTGTAGGCCCCGAACTGGTGGAGGAAACGATGGAAAAGGTGAAGGTAATCCAAAACCATATCAAAGCAGCTCAAAGTAGGCAGAAGAGCTATGCCGATAATCGAAGGAAGGATTTGGAATTTCAAGTCAATGATCATGTTTTCTTGAAGGTATCTCCATGGAAGGGAGTCATACGTTTTGGTAAGAAAGGTAAATTGAGTCCCAGGTACATCGGACCTTTCGAAATTCTAGAACGAATTGGGGCTGTAGCTTACCATTTGGCAATGCCTCCAAATCTCTCCAAAGTTCATGATGTGTTCCATGTATCGCTATTGAGGAAATACATGCCTGACCCAACGCATGTACCCACCTATGAGGAATTAGAACTAGAACCCAGTCTGTCTTATTGCGATGAGCCCGTCAAGATTCTTGATACGAGAGAACAAGTACTGAGAAACCGGACGACTCATCTGGTAAAAGTCTTGTGGAGAAACCATAAGATGGAAGAGGCAACGTGGGAACCTGAGGAACTTATGATGAAGAACCACCCAAGTCTTTTCATGAAGTAGTATTCTAGAAATTTCGAGGACGAAATTATTTGAAGGAGGGGAGAATGTAACACCCCAAGCTTCTACGGTACGCTTCTCTTTGAATAATGCAATAGCGTGTGTTGTACACAACATCGAGTTCTAACACACCATAACCAATCAAACCAGCCGTTATGAATAGTAATACCCACTTTTTGAAATTTATAAATTTTGTTTTTCAAAAATGGACTTCATTTTTGGATTCGGAATATCGAAATTAGCCTAGGGTGAATTTTTTGTATTTTTCTGAAAAACTTCATTTTTTGATGAATAGTGAAACCACTAAGTGGTAGTTAAAAAAACTGAATCTTTCATAAAAATTAATTTTACCGCTTATGTGAGTGGAATTTCAAAAATCCGAGAGACACGGTTAATATCAAGTAGTAAAATGTGGTTCAATGAGATGAAAATAATTTTTGGTGAATAGTAACTTTTTTACTTTTATTTACCACGGTTAAAAGTAAATAGGATAATTAAGGATAAAAATGATATTAATATTACCCGAAAAAATGTCTTAATTCTATTGGATAAGCTTAATTCGACCAAAAACAACCTTAGGAATAAAATATTATCATTTAGGTCCACTTGGATTAGATTAGGACATTTATTATTATTTAATTCCAAGAAGAGTTAAAAGAGTTAAAATCAAAGTTTATTTAGTTAATATTTTTTAATATAGGGTTATACATAAGATAAATTATATTGTAAATATTAATTAAAAATCTAAAACAATTTTATACATAATGATATTTTATTTATAATTTTTAGACATTAAATAATTTAATTTTTTTATGACACAATGATGATACAGTAATTACCATAATAGTGAAAAATTAAAATAATTGATATTATAAATACCCAAATAAATATAATTTGAGACTTTTTATGAATTAAACTAATTTTATATTTTAATATGACATGTTAGGAATTATTTACTTAACTTTTTTTGAAGTAATCATTCTGTTATGATTTTCACAAAAAAATCAATTTTCCAAATAGTGTCAAAATTGACATAAAAGAGTTTTCAAAACAAATATTATATTATTAATTGATATGAAATTTCTAAAAATCTAAGGTTAGGCCAAGAGACTTATATCATGATAGGTGTATCATTAATGGACCAATTGGGGGTCACTTGGAGGTATATAGTAAGTTTATTAGCTATATAATATAAAAATACAAAGTGACATGGTAAGTGTCAAACTAATTAACTAAGAGTTAAAACTAAAAGATAAGGTTAATATAATGACCCAAACCTGTCTAAATTCTATTGGTTGAGTGGTTTTCGACCCATCCCCACATTAAACATTAAATAATACAATTTGGATACATTAGAAACCGAATATGAATTTATTATAAAATAATATTTCTTGCTTTTCCAAAGATTCCCCTCACCCCTCTTATAAAAGGTCACTCCCCCTTCTCATTAATTCACACCTTCAAAACCTTTTGTTTCGGACAAACCCTGCCAAAATACTCTCTAAACTTCCCTCAATACAACCTAGAGGCCTTATTTTGATCAGAAATCCAACCTAAGGATCCCTTTTGATCAAATCAAAAGGAAGAACCCGAAGAAGAGGTAATGTTTTCACCACCCTTTTTCAAATTCATTTCTTCTTCAACTTCTTCTTCCTTTGTTATTCCCATTCTAAAATAATGAATCCAATATCTCATATATATTGTAATATTATTCTAAATATGGTACAACCATATTCAGTATTCTATCCATCCTTTTAATGACATGTCACCATACGTGCGTACGTACGGCTTACCGTCTCCACGTCGTGGTGTAATTGTTATTCAATATATTATTATTTGGATGGGTATAATAATGATTTTTAATTCATGTAAATAATAAATATATCATGATAATTATTCTGTATATATGATATACCATCCAATTATATATTATTTTAATATCAAAAGAATGATATTGTCACTCGTGCGTACGTACGGACTACCATCTCCATGAACGCGATGAGATTCATTCTCCATCGTATCCTTTCAAGTATAGATGTCATTTGATGATTTAAAAATAATGTTTAAGGACCTGATATAATTTTGGATATGAATAATATACAACCTATCCATTAAAAACATGTCTTACATAACAAAACATATAAAAGAAAACGAGTAAGTTAACACCCGAAACAACGATAATATTAAGATATTATTAACAAAGCAATGTTAAAAGATCATATATGATATCATATTAATATATATGATTATTGTATAATTGAATAAAAATTATTTCACCGTTATACAGGAGGTTGACCTACCCCCAACCAAGGAAAAGTACAAGGTAAGGGTTTATTTCTCAATCTCTTCATTATCCGAGGTTGTTCATACGTAATAATCTACTGGGACTTCTTTATCATCCACATCCATGTTTCTTAAAAATTTATTTCAAAACATTTTTACTATTTACTAGAATATGGGTTAAAGTCATTTATACCCTTGTTGACTTTTATAAGTGGTTTATAAAGGAATCTTTCTGTCGTTTTCCAAACAAGGTCCTTTTTAACCTTTTTGACAGAATTAAGGTAAGAATGTTTTTTTAACTTATACGGAGGGTGCAACTATTTTCCGCCGTTATAAAATCATCGAAGCTTCCCTTACAAGATTATAAGAATATTTTCAATGAAAATGTTTTATTTTATAAATATATGACTCTTAAATGATTTCAAAATAAAAAGAGGTATTTCTCTAAAAAGAGTTTTTATTTCATCTATGTCAACATCCTTTGATGGATTTCACGCTTATTTGAAGTTGATTTATTATGATACAAAACTTATATATTGTATTGAAGGTTTTGTGATATGTTTGACTGTGGATGTGTTATTTTTATACCATTCATGGTTTATGGATGAAGTATTTACATTTCGTATGCTAGTTTTAATACGAATGTTTATGTTATGTTTAAACCTTTTCATATGGGAATGCATTGGACTTAATATGTGACGAGTGGAGCCCGCTATAGCTCCTCGATGCATCAGTAGGTCTCATGAGACAAACTAGTGTCTTGGCACAAGGCCTTGACAAAATCTTATTTGTAGTCTTGGCACGAGGCCTTGGCTATGTGGTTATGATAGTCTGGCATTATGCATTCCATCATTATGAAAGTGGTTATTGATATTGCATGTGATTATTCAATTAGTAGAATATCCATGTGAATAAGTAAACAACATTATTTCATTTTATTTTTGACATACTATGTTGAAGTTCAAGTTTAAAAGGCTTTTGTTTTAGTTATACATTGCCTTAAATGTTTATTCTTATTTATGAAAGTTTTTGCTATATTTTTATCCTTATTGGGCATTTGAGCTCACCCCTTTTCTATGTTTTATTTTTCCCAGGATGTGAAGAAGTAATTTATGAATGACCTGCAGGGATAGTATGAGGGGATAAGAGTGTGGACTATGGAGACTATATTGTTGCAGTTTTCATTTTATGATGTAATGTAAAACTTTATGAATGTATCTAGTGTTTCCAAGGCTACTAAACTAACCGGTATTTCGAGATTTGATCTTTCTTGTGATCATGCCAATTTTATGTAATAATGCACCGACTATGGGTAACTGGGGTCGGGGCATTACATCTAAAGCTAGGTGTAAACTATAACTAGAGTCACTAATTAAGAGACCTAGAAACTAGTAATACATCACAAGACAATGGAAAAGAAAATACATCACAAGATTTTATAGTGGAAAGGGATTCTGTCTTGGTCTAGGATCCCTAGACAAGTACTCATGGTTAACATGAAGTTTGAACAGTAGTAACACTAAAAAAGATGAATATATATAAAATCAACATCCAACAAGGATCATATCGAAACAAAACATCTAAATTCCTCAATAAAGACCCATGGAACTTTCCATTGGAATTCAATCAAAGGCTTAGAAATTTATTTTGAAGTTTCGAATAGGGACTTATAATTTATTTTAGAAATATACTTAAAATATCATTTGGAAACCAATTTTGAACAAAAAATTTATATTCCAAAAGTTTTCTATAATCATTATACTCATATAAATTTATACACACATACACACACACATATATACACACACATCTCTTATTTCCCAAATTTATATTTTCTCATGTGTATTTGTACATGTGTGTGTGTATTTATGCATGTATGTATGTATACCTATGAATGTGGGCATAATCACCCAGTTTGTTAAAGAAAATTTGCAAACCTCACATTTTTAATTCAAAAACAAACTTAAAATAATTTAATACTAATTTATCAAAAAATGGAATTTCAATTATTATTTAAAATTACTTGTAAAATTTAAGGGCCAATTGAAAATTCACTTTGAAAATTAGACACCAATTAAAAATAAAAAAAATCATGAGAAATATCCATTCATGTTTTTTATTAAATTTCTAGCATGAATGGAATTTGTTAGATTAATTTAAAACTATAAAATTTTAAGATAAAAGTCCTTTAAACTTAATGTAAACCAAGTGTAAATTGGTTTTCCTTTTAAAGAGGCTTATAATTAGATATAATAAATTCAATGGGCATAAAAAACATGGATTAAAATGAAAATATGTGAAGGTTATAGAATTTAAATCCTAAAAACATGGGGAAACCAACCTAGAACTTTCTACTTTCGATATCCAAGTTCCAAAACCTTGAAGAGAGATGAGATGAAAACCTTGAGGAACAATTTCACACCCTATGAAACCATAACTGAATGGAATCAGAGTCGAAAACCACCTAGGGTTTGACACAATCACGTGCATATAAATGGGTGGATGAAAACGTGACGGGAGAGAGAAAAGAGGAGTGAGAGGAGGAGGGGAACCCTAACCTGGATTGGATGTTTGGAATCACATGGGGAAAAGATAGAGATAAAAGTGCAAAGTAGAGAGAGGGAGATGGGGTCGCATGCACGCCATCACTAGGATTCCTGGTCAAGTTGAGTAAATAAAAGGGGGGGGGGATTTTTTCTCAAGGTTTTATTTTTGTTAATGATAGAAACATAATTTTAAATTTTTAAAATTTGGGTGAGCTGTATGGTTGTCTCATGGTTATTTAAACCATGTTCTAATTGTGAACCCTATACTGGACACCCCAGGGAACCCACACAGTTGGTTTTCATGGTTTGGAAAACTACGAACCAACCATGTTAACAGATCTTATAAAATATAGACCCCCACCAAATTTTTGTCTCACGTTTGTCCAACCATTCATCCAAACCATGTGACATGAAGAAATTCTTAAAACATGAAAATTTACAAATAACGTGGCATGATTCTCTAGAATAATAAAGTAAATAATTAAATAATTAATTATAAATATGAGGATCATAGTGTGATAATTATCACAACCATAACCCATTTTACCTGTAAAAATGAACCAAATTTCTTGTGGATGATTAAGAATTTTAAAAAAAAATAGAGGAAATATTACACCCTTTTAGATTAGAATTTCATATAAAGTAAAAAATATAGCTCAAACCACAACCTTGGCCATAAAAAATCTAGGAAGAAAACCAGGAAAAACAATTTGAAGGTGAGGAATCAAAAAATGAGACTATTAAGAGCTCTTCCCTCCATATAAGTTTTTCAATTATCATGGTTGGATGAATAAAATTTGCCCCCTAAGATACCAACTACCCTCTCCAAGATAAAAAACTAAAAACTGATCATGAAACCAAACACCTTATCTATAGTTCTTTAAATATGGTACATGTCTCTCTAAAATTACATAACAAATAAATAACCTAAAGATCAAACCCAAATTAAAAATCTAGAAAGGATTAATGGGATAAAAAAAGGAAACAAGATAGAAATATCCTAAGATAATTTACTAACACATGAAAATCTATGAAAACAATCACCAAAGAATAAATGATATCTCCAAATAGGGTACCCCTCCCAAAATAAAAATCGAACTTTACATTGTATCTCAAACCCTCTGAAGGGATAACACCCTGAACAAAGATGATTGGAAAAAATGAATTTTTTAAAGAGGGTGAGATACAACATAGAGTTCCACAAGAAAAATCATACCTAAATATGATCAATATGGAATTTAGTGTTTTTTCAAGGGAGGATAACACGGGACCTTCTCTCAGGACACTGAATCTCGGTGAACCCATCCAATCCAAAGACATAACACCAATCCTAGTCACTTCAAACACTCAACCAATACTCCCTATAAAAACCAAAAGATATAATATGAACTAAGGAATGGGCATCATTAAAGGGAAAAATCACTAAATTAGTCATCACTCCCCATGGAATAATCAAATGGATAACAAGAAAAACATCAATTTAGAATTCCTTCAAAACTCTAAGTACACTAACTTGAAAAAAATAAACCTCAAACAGAAAAAACCACCACCAATTATAAAAATCTAAGCACACAAGAAAAAATAGATAAATCCTATAGACTAAGAATAAACATTTTATCAATAGTTTTCTTGGGAATACAAAAGAAATAGGAAACCTGAACCCACCCATTCATGTATCCCAAATTAAAATTAAATGGTCCCAAAACAACACATAAAACATATCCCAAAAATCAAAACTTTCTTTTGAAAAAACAATAATAATTTGTAAACATTTTTTCTAGCCTTGAAATCCAAATTAAATTAAATTCAATAAATATTCTAAATTTTAGTTAAAATAACTCAAACAATCAAATTAAAACACAACTTGAAAAAACCATTCTAACTTTTTTTTGAAATTGACCACTAACCATTTTCAAAACCATTTCTTTTTATTTGAGAAAAAAATCTATACCAAAAATATATTGTTAAATTTATTTTAAAAATTTAGATAACCAATTTTTTTTGTAAATTGTTTTATAAAATATCATTTTAAATTTTAAAACCCGAGTTTCCATTATTTAAAAAAATGTTTTCAATTCAAATACCATCACTACTAGATAATGTGTAATAAGTAGCGGTAGACTTTATCAGTGCTAAAATAAGTGATCTTAAATGGTATTTTTTATAAGTGACAAATAAAATCTCTAATAAATGGTGGTATTTATCAATTATAAATAAAAGAACTGATAAAGAGTGACCTTTATCATCTCTTTTTAAAAAATTAATAACGGGACCCCTTTATAAGCTCTTTTATTTTTCACTGATAAAGAAAACCCTTTATCAGTTCTAAAAGAAGTGGTGATAAAGGTTTGTTCCACATGGCGTGCATCCCACATTAAAAATATCATCTTTATTGGTTCTTCTTTATAATAAATCTCAAGGACGATGTACTTTAGAGCAAGATATGATGTTCGAAACTCCTTACAACATTAGAACTGATAAATATATATTTTATCAATGATTTTTTAGTGCTGATAAAAAGGTATTTTATCAGTTCATATTATTTTAGAGTTGATAAAACCCCACTTTATTAGTGATTTTTAAAAATCACTATTAAAACCCTTCCTAGTATTTTAAATTTAACCCTAACTGAACTGATTTCCCTCATTCCATTCAAGTTCTTATGGAAGTTCAGTTTTGTTACTACTCCCTATTAACCCTCTCTTGGAAAAATAAACTCTCTCAATTCTAAGGCATCTTATTATTTCTAATCCTATCTTATTTGTTAGTCCTTTCAATCACATATCTCTTACATATCTAGTAGAAACTATGTTATATTTTTTATGTCCTTTATTTATTTATTTTTGTCGACCACCTCACCACCATCGTTTTTTAGATCGGGATAACTACACACTATCACGAAGTAAACCTCTTAAAACCACCCTTTACTCGTCTTACACTCCATCAACTAACCGATATATAATGTACTCTACATCTCCCTTCCTAAACACATCAATACCATCACTAAATCAATTTTTTTTAATAGACTATTTTTTATTCTATAATAGTGGGTGATTGGCCAATAAAAGGAAATTATGCTTCATAGGCGTTCAAGATTCAAAACTTAGTTATGATCCCTTTCCAATTATGTGCTTAGTTTATAATACAATTTTCATTCATTATTATCTAATAAAATGTACTTATGAAGTATTTTATATCCCATGAACAAGAAATGGTTTCTGATATACCATATCAAGGAATTTTTTGATAAAATATAATTCCCAATATTAATTATTAAATAACGGGTGATATGATTTCAACAGTAAACTGATTTTAATAATGAGGCATTGGGAAAAAATGATTTATAAATAAATTTGTTGGTATCCTATAATATATGGTCTATAATAATCTATATAAAAAGTGAATAATATGGAATCAAACTTCACTTATGTAATCAATAATAGTTTTATCTATTAATTACATGAAATTGAAAGATCCCTGGCCTTGTCTTAAAATATAGTGATTACATTACTTTTTATGTTATGAATAAAGATATTTTCACACAAATTTTGAAAACCAAGACACAATTAAATGGAAATAAGGAACAAGAATATCCAAGGGAATTCTTCTATTTAATAATAAAAATTTTGTTTTATAACATATTTATTAGTGATTATTAGATTAATATATGTATGTAAGTGATTCATATGAGTAAGAATCCATTTTATTAAATTTATTAGTAAGATATTTTATAATTATATATGAAATAATTATTTGAAAGACCTTGATCTATGGTGTAAAGTCTATCAGAACATGGTAAATGGGAATAAATTAGAGAGGAAACATTTATACTTGAAGTGGCTACCTATCATTTCTAAAATGTCATAATTAAAGGAAATAAGGATCAAGGGTTGAACAATACATTTCAATGGTCAAATGACCCATAATATATTAATTTCTCACTAATTTTCCTATATATCCATCTTAATCATATATGACATTTGGATATTGATAGGTAACAGTCACCTGAAATCTCCCACTCCTTTAATGCTCCACATAGAATGTCACCAACTGGCCCACCATGTACCATGTGAATAAATTAATAAACATCAAAATTTCCCTCTTGTTGGTATCCCACTTAGAAATGTTACAGAAACTGTCTAGGATTACTAACCTTTCCCTATATAACATCAAATCAGTAACCTAGACTAATAACCACATGTCTACCCTAGGTTGTTTCTTTTGATAACCCCTTATATAAAATGATAACATGTTAGGAATCATCACTAATAACATTCAAATATTGGGTTCCCCTTATTAGAATTATCTATAACTTTCTCTTTTGATAATGAATATCTTATGTGTATTTTTTTTTACAAATTTGAATATTTTATGAACTTAATAAGATAAATATGAATCAAAAATGGATTCACGCTAATCATATGAAAAAATAGTATGAAAATAGAGTTAAAGAGTTTATTAAATTTTCAATATATCTTGCATACAACCATTCTCAAATCCTTTTTATGTTTTTACATTGTTGTTATTCAAGAAAAATTAGTCTGAATGAGTTGGAAGAACATTTGATATGTCACAAAATAGTTCAGCACTATAAATTTTGGAATAATCAGGGATATAATTTAATGTTCACATTTATTGGGTTGATACTTTAGTTTACAGATCATTTAATATGAATACCAGTGTAAATGATGATATATATCGTATAGAATAAATTAAAATGGAAATTAAAGTGACCATTGTGACTGTCCAAAGTTGTTTGAGAAGTCAAATAGTTGTTCTAAGAGACCATTTTATACATGTTGTACTAAATTGAAAACATTTCTAGGTGTATTGAAATTATATAATTTAAAAGATGGAAGCAGATAGAGAAAAACCATATTTATAGAACTACTTGGTCTCCAGAATGATATGCTACCATAAGAAAATGAACTTTCTTGTCAAACACATGTCACTAAATTAATTCTAAATTCAATGGTAATGATCTCTAAAAAAATACATGGGTTTTAAAATGATTTTATATTTTCTTCTCAAAGACCATGAATCACTCATAAAATTCCACATGTGTGGTGAAAATCGATACAAGAAAGTTGAATAAAGTCCTTTGAAAGTTGTATGGTAAATTACTTTCATTTTATTGTTTAGATGTGTATATGGATGTTAGGAAAATGAATGATAATTGACATGGAATAAAAATACAAGAATTAAATATGGGAAACTACATAATCTAGCAAACTCTCCTTAGTGGAAGAAAATCTATTATGAGTATCCAAAATTTGTAAATGGGATGATAGACTTCCATCTTTCATTATCTATATATGGAATGGATCCCTTTGGTGTAAAAATTGGTACTCATCATACATGGCTAGTTATGTCTATAAATTATAAATTTCCACCATGGTTATGAATGAAGTCGAAATACATTATGTTGTCTCTACTTATATATGGATTAAAAAACACAATAATGATATTGATGTATATTTATATCCATTGATCAAAGTATAAAATTTATTTAGGATATATGTGTTACAATGTATGATTCTCCCAGAAGTGAACAGTTCACATTGAGGGCCATGTTTTATAGAATGATAAATGAATTTCCTGCTTATATAAATTTGTCAGGTTATAAAACTAAAGGAATGTTGGATTTTCCCATTTGTGAACGATTCACACTATCATTTCGGATAAAAAATTCCTCAAATATTGTGTTTTTAAGACATTAATTTTTTTTACCTTGATGACATAAATATCGATCCTAGATGATAACATTCAATGAAAATACTGAACAAGGTACAATATCATATTCACTAATAGTTGATCAACTATTTGATAATGTAAAATATATTGAAACTATTTTACATAAACCATTTTTTAAAGACCTTATAAAATCAAGTTGGAAAAAGATATCATTTTTATTTGAATTTCTATACTAAATTTTTTTGTATGTTAGATATTTTATTGATTTTATACATGTCTAAAGAAATGTATTTGATAGTTTATTGGAATGTTACCAAATGTTTTGAAAAAAATATAGAATCAATGCTAGGTTAGTCATAATTAACATGGGGATAAAGGGATATTTTCCACTGGTGAAGGGTGAAAGATGGAAATGTCTTCCTTAGATAGTTTAGAATCTATCCAGATAAGAAAAATTAAAATTTTTAATTTTTCTTAATGGTGTAAAAGTTCCATAAGGTATTCATAAAATATTAAGAATAGAATGAAAATGACTAATTTGAAGTTATAGGGACTAAAATCACACAAATTTCATTTTTTGTAATATTTGATGCTCAACACTTCAAGTTTTATTCTACCAAAAAATTTATGGCACACATTAACCAAACTCTTATTATTTTTCAAAGACATGTGTAATAAAGTTATAGATCTAGTAAATTATTAAATCATAAATAATGACATTGTAGTCATATTATATAAATTAGATATGTTATTCCCACCATCATTATTTGATATAATGGTTTAATGGATTATTCACCTAGTTAAATAGGTTCAACTATGTGATCCCATCCATTATAGATGGATATACCCCATTGAAAAGTATATGAATATTTTGAAATGGTACATAAAGAATAAAATTCATCCAAAAGGTTGTATTTCAGAATGATATATTTTCGAAGAAGATGTTGAATTTTGTACTGATTACCTATCAGACGTTGATAGCCTTGGTCTCCCAAAGTCTCATAATAGCAGAAACCTTATCAGTAATGGGATTTATCGAAGAGATTTTGTTATAATTACTATCAAGAATCAGGAACAAGATCACATTTACATCTAACATACTATTGAATATGTTGATCCATATGTTTATGACCAAAAGAAATTATTATACATTTGAGTCTATTAAGGGATGAAGGATGGATATCAAATACACATAATAAATAGTTTATAGGATGGTTATAAGATCATATATATAAGGAGTTATCTAAAAATAAAAATTCAACTATCAAATTACTTTTATGTCTAGTTAAGGGACCAAATTAAAATGTTATATATTAAATTGGTTTTGTAATTAATGGTTATACATTCTATAAAAAAAGAACATGATTAACATAGTATGATACAAAATATTGGAGTTACACTTATAGAGAAATAATTACACATATATTGTTCCAAGGATTAAAATCTAATTTATGTGAATATATCATATTTTGGAATCGTAAAAAAGATATATGAGTTGGATTATACAAAATTTAAAGTGATAGTTTTACATTGCAAATGGGTTGACAGTAGGGGTGAAACTAAAGTTGATGAAATGGACTTTGTGAATGTGAATTTTAGTGTGTAAGGGTATAAAGAAGAGTCATTCATAATGGAATCACAATAATTTTAGATATTTTATGTCTTATATCTAGTAAAAAATAATTGGTCCATTTTCCTACCTAAAACTAAAACATTTATAGGGTCTGATGAAAATTCAATCAAGGATAACCCTTTCATTGAATCTTTCAAAAGTGGCCCCAATGTAGACAATGTCTTGTACATTATAGGGGACCACAAATAAGAGATTTTTATTCTTGATAGAGGATTAAAATCCCTTCATCCTATAAAAAAGAAGTTTATTTAAATGATTATGTTAAAGTTTTTTTAATATACTATGTGTTTCTCATAATATTATGTGTTCTCTATAATATTAATGTAATCTAAATTAAATGTTTGACTACTCATGTAGAAAATGACTTATGAACTTGATTATGTTACTAATATAAGGGAAGAATAGATGGTTGATTCTAAAACTACATAATTATTAGGTGATCAACAAAATGTTGATGAAAAAAAAATAGCGATGTAGCATCACTATTTTGACTAAAATTATGATGTAATGAAGAAAAGGTATAAAATTCAAGGTTGGATGGAATAAATGTGTCCAACTTGTTGACACCAAAAAGTCTATGTTCATTAGTTATATTAGGGTTATAAAGATAATTAATGTTCCAATTAATATAGATTCATGGTGCCATATCCATTCTTTAATGTAGAAAATTCTTTGGGAATATATTTAGTTAATGTTTCAATACACTTTATCTATTTTACTGAAACATTATTTAATAAATAATTGATTTGATTTTCATTATCCCTTGAATATTTTGTTTATTTTTTATGATTTACATAAGAAATATGTCTTAATGGACCCCAGAAAAGATCATAGAGGATTCCACACACATCCTACTGAGCTTCATCTCAGGGATGCTGAAGGGAAAGTAAATCCCCACCCAATAAGTTATGTATGAACACATTATAAAAAAGGAAATATAGAATGAATTCACCAGTCTTCATGATGATAAATCATTTCAAGTGAATTGTAGTTGATAATATATTATTAAACATTATTAATTTTATCCATTTTTATTTAAAATTATTATTTTATGAAATGAAAAAGGGGTTATAAAAATAAAAAATCTTCATCAAAACCTAATATACACCTATAGAAAAGAAAAGGTGGGGTACACTTCCCTTAGGAAGAAAATGGTATGTATTTTAAATATACAATAAATGTTTTATATGATGTGAAACAACATATGTTTTTTTATTTATATGTATATTTATGAATTAAAATTTAAATCCTCTTCCATCCCATTTTATATACTATGGAAGGAGGCTCCTGTAAATAAAGAGGGTTAATTAGTTGATGAAAACAAAAAAATCAGTATGGGAAACATGTGTAATTAATATATAATAATAATTTGTTATGATTTATAATTGTATTGTATAAAAATATATATTTATTTTTTATATGTTTTTTATACGGTTTAGACACAATAATTGGAAATGGAAGTACCTAAAGAAAAAATACTTTTAGTAGCTTTGAATCACCCAAAACAATATGGTCATGTTATAGGTGTAGGTTTTGGAGTGTCTCCATGAAAATATTTTGAGAAAAAAAACCCAAGAAGATACATTTCAGATGATGAAAGGAATGTATAACCAAATAGATTATATGTAGTATATTATTTTCTAGTCTGGTTTGGAAGACTAATACACGTGAAAGGATCAAAGCGAACTGGAAGTGGAATAAAGATCAGTACATGAAGAGCCAAATGAACCCACTAGATTTGAGGCTAGTTATTCCCCTCAATCTTATACCATACCTGATTTAATCAACCTTTTCATCACTCCTCCTAAATTTTAAATAAAAAAACTCCCAATAGATTTATATTACTAAAATTATATAGGGAAAAGTTGTATGTAATTTAAATCTATAAATACCCACACACCTATTCATTGCAAGTGGTACAATGTATAATATCTCGGGATACATGATATAAATTAAATAACTCCAAAAAGACCACATGAGAGTGGGGACTGAAGTAACTCAAGATATGAGCGATGGGTTACCTATTCCACTTGATGATCCAAATATTAAAATAGTCAATGATCTTATTGAAACTTTCATAGCATGGTCATAAAATTTTATAATGATTCTTGAGTTATGTCATTAAATTGTTTTTTCAAATAAAAAACCAGTAACCGTTGATAAGAAAATGTCTAAACTAAGGTATGGTATTATAGATGGATAAAACAATTGGGAAATGGAAGGTTTGATCAATATAATACAGTAAATCAACCAAGAAATAAAAAGGACCTTTCAAGAGTACCTCCTCCCCACCAGTTTCAATATATCATATATTAAAATTAAAAGTTACTTTAGACACCACATTCAAAGATGTAGATATGTTTTACATTCAATATAAAGAATAAATATGTGTAAATTTCATTCATATGTGGTTGGTATCAGGAGTATAAATGAAATTATCATGTTTTAATGGTTAGGAGTTTTAGTTTTAAATATATACATAATTTACATTTTCGTAGACCATCTATTCAAAAAATGATATACTATGTTCATCAAAGGTAATAACTATTCATATTTTCTATAGGAATTTATATTACTACTATATAAATGGAAAACCCTACAAAGAATGATTTGGATTTATTAATCCCTACATCATTTCTATGTAAGAAATTTATTTATAAGTGAAAGAAATTGATAAGAAAAAAAGATGAACTAAGCTAGTCGTTTAAGAAGAAAATAATAGATGACATACTATTCTTAATGCCTAAAATGAAAGGGTAAAACTCTATAATATAATCATATAAAATATATTTTTAATTATTCATTACTTATTTTATTTTTTTAGGAATCAATTGATGTTTATTGCAATCAATTTGATACCCAAAATATTTATTTTTTCGGTCCAATTGTGGATTTCCATAAAACTAACCACACATGATTTGTATTGTGGATTTTTAATGAACTAAAATCAAAATTTTATATAAAAAATTCAAATCATATGTTTGAGTTTGTGTTTTAATGAGAATTTTGTTATTATAGGGATATCTATAAATATAGGCTAAATCATGTTATGAGTTTGTTCACTGAACATAAGAATCCTATGGATTTTTTCTAATGGAAATAGATTGAGGTATATATAGAAATATTTTACTATCAAAACATATTTCAAAACAATTTAATTATCTTGATCGATGTTTCTATAGTGTATGGAGAAAGATAACAACAATGATTGTGGATATTGTGTTTGAAAATTTATGAATTATATCATATACCATAAAATACTAGAATACCCGATTAGGTTATTTCTGAAGGTAATTACAATTTTATTAAAAATATTTCTTAATCATTTGTTTGTCTATATTTACTCATTTATACCAAGATTTATAACAATATACATACTAAAAATAAGAAGTTAATTTGTTTATGTATGAGTGGGAAGATTACGTGGTGTCATAATGTTTTTCGACATCAAATTTAGGTGATTACCTATTATTTTTGTGATCTTGTGTGTGCTATGAACTTAAAGATACATTTGGGATATGGAGAATTAGTATAGGAATTTTTATATATTATTTTTGTTATTTTTCTCAAGGATAATTATAATATATAAAAATAATGTTTTAGAAACAAATGAGAAGAATAAATGGTGTTAGAATGCATACATACATCATGAAGTGGTGACGTATGGAATCCTGCATTATTATTACATAAACTTTTCATTACATGAAATATATATAGGATCTTTTAAAGTTTAGTTTATTTAAAATAAGGAAAATAATACATGAAAACATAAAAAATTATTCTAATACACTTGAAAGGATTCTTCATGGGTTCATCCTAAGTAAATTTACTACATCTCATAACCTTGGGACATACATCAGAGGAATTGGTGAGCATAAGGCCCAGTAAGGGAATTCACAAGGGAAACAATTTACATGTGATCATGAGGAATATCAATAAGAACATGGGGAATATCATTAAGGAATGAGAAAAGTAAAACATATCATAATAAAAAGAACATGGATAATAACTTGTAAATGTGCCTACCACATTTAATTTAGACATTCATTATCATATCACTAAGGTTAATCACCAAGATTTCGTAAATGAAAATTACTATGTTTATTCACCAAGGTATCATAAAACATATCATATCTAGATATTAAATTATTTACCACATAAATTGGAGATCTATGAGGGTACACAATTCATATTTCATAATTTCATGTGATACATGTAGATCATAATAAATAATTTCATTGATAACCTGTGGATAATAAAGAAAAAATTTCTTATCAAAATCTTGGCATAAAAGATCTTAAAGACATGATAATTACGTCATGTTTATCCCATGAAAGGGAAAGTGGATTTATTACATGTAAATACTAGAGTTAAATAAATAATTTTTATATCTAGGTGAATACCCATGTAAAATAAAATAGTTTGGGTATCCACATAATGAAAATAAAATGAGAAGAGAGAAATTTTTGAGAAGTTAATTTAGCAGCCTAACGAGTACAAATGTGGTTTTAGAAAAGGGAAAAATGATAGGGGAAAATGGTATACCATTGATAAAACATAATTTGGAAGTAAGGTTATGATAAAATGGACAATTAAAATTATAAATCATAATAATTAGAAAACATATACAGAAAGAGGTTCTTGAATTAAAGATAAAAGAAGGATAATTTTCTTACCACGAAGAGTTACTCCTAGATATTGATGAATGGAACCTTGGGGGATTGAGTAAACCTTTGGGGGACTACTTGGGAGAAAAAAACACCATAATGTTTTGGAGTATGGACTGGTAGTGAAAGGAAATGGAGAAATGGGTGGGTATTTATATCAAAAGTGGATGATTTTTTTAATAATTTCAAAAATATAGGCCTTGAAAATATTGGTTGTGGAAAATGATAGACCATGGTTTTTGCACATGGTTTTGAGAAATTGGGACATATTTTTTGTTATTTTAACCAACAAGAACCGAATATAATTTTATATGACTTCTTTTGGCGTAGAAAAGTAAAGTTTACAAAAAAATCGTGTTTTTAATGTCAATTTTTCCATTTTATAATTAGGAAAGTGAACTATAGGTTTAGAAATTGATCAAAATCTATTAAAATACTCGATATTAAAAAAAAAATTTAGGTCTTGGATTATAGTCAATGAATTATTACATAATTATGAAATAATTATGAAGTCATTAAACATAATGAAAATCTCAAATTATATTTATACTATTCACAAAAAAATAATGTATTTTAGAAAATTATTATAAGTTCACCCTAACCTAATTTCTATGTGATGATTTAAAATTTGATTTTTATTTTATCATAATAATTCTTCAAGTATGATAATATTAACTTTTAAATATAAAAATACTTATTTATTAAAAAAATAGTCGGTTGATAATGCATAGTCAAATTTCTGACACATAAAAATTTTCAAGCACATAATAAAATCATTTCATAATTTATATTTAAATAATATTTTTTAACATAATATTTCATTAAAATAAATATTATTCACAATATCTTAGTTTATTATAAAAATTTATATCTTTTATGAAACGTACAATTTGTGTTTGAAAAATTATTTAATCAAATTGGTCATATTTTTTTATTAAGAAAAACTATTCTTAAAACAGAATTGATGGAATAAAAAAATTATACAATGTAACTAAACTTTAAGTAACTAAGTCCTTGAAACATATCCCCTTACAACACCCATGTACAACCTAAGGGTAAGGTGTGTAGTGTTGATAGATTCATGGGGCGGCTCACCTAACATCGAATGAGTGGTAATTTCCACTAACTTGAAATTTTACCATAGAAGATTTCATTCAATATTAACTTGTTGAAGCTAAACTTGGGATTGTTCTAGAGAGAACGCCAGTGATGCTACCTCACTCCCATGTTATGAAAAAATAGGCTTCATACGACATAACTTTACTGGTTAAAGTCATCACTTCTCCTTTCTGAATTAATTACCCTTTTTAATTTCAAATTATAAACAATAATTATTACATTAAAATTATTACCAATAGTATAGTTTCCAACGGTCATATTTGACCAATGGTCATATTTAACCAACAATCATATAACAGTCGAATCCCAATGGTCACATTTCCATTCATACTCTATAAATACAACTTTATTATTAAATAGATATATATATTTTTTGTGTTTAATATAATATAAAACAAATTTTCTTAGGAAAGAATTATCATTTAAAAAAAGTTGGGTCTTTACATTCTTCCCACCTTAAAAAATTTTATCCCCAAAATTTCAACTCATTTTCTCAGTTGAGAAAAGTTGTGGGTAATTCTGTCTCATTTTCTCCTCTAGTTCCCATGTTTCTTATTAATATTTATGGTTTTCCACAACTCTTTGACAATCTGGGTAGTCCTATTGCATATAACTTTGTCTCTATAATCCAAGATATCCACAATCTGCTCCTCATAAGAGAGGTCATGTTCTAGTTATACCACCTCCGAATTCAGTACATGTGAGGGATTAGGTATGTACCTCCTCCCAAGAGATACATGGAATACATCATGAAATTGAGCTATATTTGGTGAAATTTTAAGTTGATAGGACACTACTTCTATGTGATCAAGGATTTGATAGGGGATAATGTACTTGGGGATAAGATTCCATTTCTTTCTAAACCGTATGAATCTCTTCCATAGTGATATTCAAAGGAAAAAATTTGTCAAAAACATCAAACTCCAAGTCCCTTTGACAGTAATCATCATAGATATACTGTCGACTCTAAGAATTCTTCATGTGTTGTTGGATATCTTGAACTTTTTCTATCATCTCTTTCACAAGACCAGGACCAAGATGATTTCTCTCACAAACTTCATCCCAACAAGTAGAAGTTATACATCGATTCCCCTAGAGAGCTACATAGGGTTCCATTTGATACTCAAATGGACATTATTGTTGTATGAGAACTCAACTAATGGGAGGTGTTGATACTATTCACTTTTAAATTCTATTGGGCATGTTCTCACTATTTCCTTGAGTGTTTGAATAGTCCTTTCAGATTGGACATCAGTTTGGGGGTGATACACCATATTTAAATTCAATTTAGTCCTTAGATAATGTTGAATAATTATCTAGAATTTGTATTCAAACCTTGGATCATGATCTAAAATGATAGAAATTGGCACCCCATGCAACCTCACCACTACCTTTACATAAATATTTGAATGTTAGTCAAGAGAAAAGTATTTTGGAATTGTAAAGAAATGGACAGTCTTGGTGAGTTAGTATACTATAACCCATATTGAATTTTTTCATTTGGATGCTCTTGGGAGACCAGTGAAAAAGTCCATAGTGATGTTTTACCACTTTCATATTGGTATGGGTATTGGTTGTAATACCCCTTTAGTATTTTTTCACTATGCCTTCACTTGTTAACACACTGACCACCTTTTAGTATAGTTGTCAATCTCCCTTTTCTTATTATCCTACCAATAATGGTCATGAAGTTACCTATACGTTTTAGTGGTTCTATGATGTATAGATAATGTAGAGCTATGAGATTCGTCTATCAGTTATTTCTTCATCTCTAGAATATATGAAATACATATCCTTGTACAAAATATCAAAACACTTTCTTTATCAATATCGAACTCAGGAAACTTCCCATTCTTCACATACTCTATCTTTTTTGTAAAAAAATGATATTCTCTTTGATATTTCTTGATATTATCTATTAATGATGGTTGATAGATAATTTGGGATAGTATTGATGATGTATCTTCCCTCATGATTCCCATGTATAACCTTAATGGGTTCTTGATCAAATGATCTCTTTGAATCCTCATCATTTATATCACAATAGGGTCTTTCATACTTAATTCATTAGTTACATTGTTTTCTCTTTTGGGATGATAATTAATTGAATACTCATAGTCATTAAGAAGTTCCAACCATATCCTTTTTCTCATTTTTAATTCTTTTTGTGTGAATATATACTTAAAACTTTAATGGTCTATGTATATATCACGTTTCTCCCCCTAAAGATAGTGAATCCATGTTTTTAGATAAAAAACAACCACAACCAACTCCAGATCATGCATTGTATAATTATTATCATGTTGCTTTAAATATAAATATGAATAAGAAACGACATTATCATTTTTCATGAGGATTCAACCAATCCATTTCATATAAGAATAACTAAAAATAACAAATACTTCTTCGATAGAAGGTAGAGTTAACATGGGTATAGTAACCAATCTCTTATTCAATTCTTGGAAACTTTCTTCACACTCCTTTTTCTAAATGAACTTAGACCCTTTTAGATTTAACATGGTTATTGGATTTTTAAGTCATGATTTTTTTTCACAAACCTCCTATAATATCCTACTAATCCTAGGAAATCTTAGTTACTATTGTAGGATGAGTCCATTCTTCCACAAACTTTGTCTTGGAAAGGTCAACTGAGATTCCTTCATTGGTTATAATATACCCAAAGAAATCAACCTTTTGTAACCAAAATTCACATTTTATGAATTTTTAAAATAGAATATCCTTCCTCAGAGTTTTCATTATGACCCTTAGATGATCCTCATGCTCCTCATTCCTTTTATAATATTTTAGAATATCATCAATAAATACTAACACAAATTTATCAATGTACTCCTTAAAGATTATGTCCATAAAATCCATAAATATAGTAGAAGAAATAGTCAAACCTAAGTTCATAACAAAAAACTCATAATTCTCATATATTTATTGGAATACAGTCTTTGGAATATATTATTTCTTCACCCTCAATTGATGATAACTAGATTTGAGATCAATATTAGATTATAATTGAGCCCCATGAATCTAGTCAAATAAATGATCAATCTTGGGGGAGGGTACATGTTATTTACTGTGATCCCATTAAGTTATATATAATCAATTCATAGATACATTAATCCAACATTCTTATTTATAAAGAGAATAAGTGATTCCCGAGGAGACACACTTGGTCAGATAAAACCCTTATCTAAAAGATCTTGAAGTTGTTTCTTTAATTCATCAAGATCTAGATTTTCCATTCTATACAGGGTCTTTGATCTCAGCATGGATCTAGGTATGAGTTCAATGGAGAACTCTACCTCTCTTTCTAGGGGAGATCCAGGTAACTATATAAGAAATACTTTAGTTTATTCATAAATTATGGGAACATTTTTTATTCTTATAATTTCATTTCATTTTTCTCTTCACCAATCATATTCATAAAAAGGTCTATAGGAGGTGCTTCTAGACAAATCTCAGGTCAGGATATCCCTCTTTTGAAAATAATAATAGGTTGTCTATTCAAGACTACTAAGGTTACCTTTATTATTTAGTTAACCTTGTAATTATTATTTGAGAGCCAATCCATCCCTAGTATAGTGTCAAATTCCACTATGTAAATCACTAATATATTTGTGATGAGATTGTGCTCTCCAAATTTAATACTAGAGTTTCTATACAATTTTTATGCTTGGATAAGTCCTCTAGAAGTCTTGATGGATAAATCTACTTCTAGAAGTTTAGCGATTGATTATATATTTTTTGAAACTTGGAGGAAATAAAAGAATGTGTAGAAATATAATCAAACAAAGTAATTTATAGATTTTAGAGAAAAGTGAGACTACCTGCCACCACATCATTTGGAGCATCTAATTCAGAAGTCATGCCGGCAAATTCCCGACCTTGATCTCTTGGCCTATTTTGAGGTTGATGGTGATTCCCCTCTATTATCTTCTAATTTGGATAGTTATTGGAAAAGTTACCAAGATGTCCACACTTAAATCATTGGAATTCAGGCCAGGCCTACACCATCTTCCATTTATCATTAGTGTTGAGAAGTTGAGGCTTCACCTCATTATGAAAGTTCCAAGCTATATGGACATATCTTCTACACTCGTAACATTTTCTACTATCGATAAAGTAGTTCCTAGAATTATTATTCCCACATTTTCTACAGGTGGGAAGTTTCACTTTCTTTCCTCCTCTTCTGTGATCAATGTTCCTCCCTAATTTTGGATCCATTGATCTCTTCTCTTTATTTGATCTAAGTGACCACTACATATTTCCGAACTCCACATCAACTTTCATAGAAATCCTCACTATATCGTTATAGCTATGATAGTATCTATTGGATAGATTCTTCCATAGATGTGGTCTTAGTCCACTAAAGAATCTATCAACCTTTCCATTAGTATCTATAAAAAAACTAAAGGTGTAATGAGAAAGTCTTTTAAAGTTCGTCTCATATATTCCAACTGATTCATTTTCATTGTCCTTAAACTCTAGTAATTTATTCTCTATTTTTTTTTACATTTAATGGGGGAAATATTTATTGAAAATGGTTCCCATGAACTCTTACCACTCTATAGAATCAATCTCCCTTCACGGATTCATGTTTTTAATCAGTTTTCACCACCAATCAACATCTCCCTATAACTAGTATACTACTAGGGTGACTTTTTATTTCTATGAACAACAGAGTACTGAAATTATGTTTTCTAGAGATCTTATCCACTGTTTAGAAATCAATGGGTTAGTATATCCACTAAAAGAAGGTGGTCATTAATGTATGAAGGACTCAATGGAAAGTTATTTCCTTTGAGGTGAATCCATTATTTCAAGTTGACACAAATTATTATTCACAATTCGATATAGTTGATTCATCATTATTATGAGGTTTTCCATTCCATCTTCCATCATAGGTTTGTTAGTGAAAGGTCCATTATGGTCACTGTTTACATAGTTCCTCATATTCCCTTCATTTTCTAAAATAAGAAAACCTTAGAAAGAAATGCGTTTCTTTTAATAATATTATAATTATAAAAGAATATTATGTCTTAAATAATCATGATTATATATGTTATTATTAACAACAAATACATTTTCTATAAATCATTCAAAATGGTTTATAAAAATCTTGTGATTAACCAAATAAATCCATCAAGAGTGTCAAACTAGGAGTGAAGAAATGCCCATTTTTGTGCACGAGTTTACATTCGAGTCTAGATTAAAGCATGGTTTTTGGTTTTTAACTCTAGATACATATATGCCAAATACTTTTCCACTTGTTCGTATATAGATAGGGATTTTTTTTCTTAGAAACTACTTACATAATACTTCACCAAAATACCAATATGATTTCCAATATTTGAATATTTATATAGGGTTCATAATAAGGATTTTTATTCCTGATTACCACAAATAAATAAAAAATCCTTTTATAATAACTATGAAATCCTGCCTTTTTGTTAGATACATGTTTCATTACATGGAACATACAGAGATATTTTCAAGTTTAGTTTCATGTAAATAAGGAACATAATACATGAAAAAATAAAACATTCAACTAATCCACTTGAAAGTATTATTAATGGGTTCATCCAAAGTAAATTTACTGCATATCATAACCTAGGGACATACATTAAAAGAAGGGGTGAACATGAGTCATGGTAAAGGAATACGCAAGGGGAACAATTTACATGTGATCTTGAAGAATATCAATAAGAACATGCAGAATATCATCAAGGAATGAGAAATGGAAAATATATAATAATAAAAATAAAATGAATCATAACATAGAAATGTGGACATAGAATTTAATTTATACATTCATAATCATATCACCAAGTTTAATCACCAAGGTTTTGTAAATGAAAATTCTTGAGGTTATTCACCAAGGTATTGTAAAATATGTCATCTCAAGAGACTAAATTATTTACCCAATGTATTGGAGTGCTATCAGGGTGCACCCCTAATATGTAATAATTTCATGTTATCCACATATATCATAATAAATAAATTCATTAATAACTTTTGGAGAATAATAAATGGATTTCTTATCACAATCTAGTCCTAAAAGAGCTTAAAGACATGATCATTACGTCATTTTTAGCCCATAAAAGGGAAAGTGGGTTTCTTATATGTAAATAAACAAATAAAATAAATCATTTTTACATCTAGGTGAACAAAAATTGAAAATAAAATAGGTTTTGTATCCACACAATGAAAATAAAAGATAATTTATTGAGGATAATAGAAAATTTTTGAGAAGTAAATTTAGCAGCATATCGGGTATAAAATATGGTTTTAGAAAAAAGTAAAATGAGAAGAGACAAGGGTATACCATTTATAAAACATAATTTGTAATTAATGTTATGATAAAAAGTATAATATAGAATATAAATCATAATAGTTATAAAATATATATAGAAAGAGGTTCTTGAATTGAAGAGAAAAGAAGGACAATTCCTTTACCTTGAAGAGTTACTCCTAGATCTTGAGGAATGTAACCTTGGGGGATTGAGGAAACATTAGGGACTAATTGAGAGGTAAAACCACTAGAAAATAATATAGGATGGATTATTAATTAAATTAAATGGAGTAATGGTTGGGTATTTATAGAAAAAGAGGAAAATCAGATTAATAATTTCCAAATATAGGCCTTGAAAATCTAGGTTGCATAAAATGAAAAAACATGGGTTTCCCATGTCTTTTGACCATGATTTTGGAAATTTGGGACATATTTTATGTTATTTTAACCCAAAATAATCAAAAATCATTTTATATCACTTATTTTTTCATGGAAAAGTAAAGTTTCTACAAAAATAATGTTTTTAATGTCAAAGTTTCTATTTTAGACTATGGAAAGAAAATTATGGGTTTAGAAATTGATTAAAATAAACTAAATTACTTGATATTAATAAAATTACATATTTTAGGTCTTTTATTATGGTTAATTAATTATTATATAATTATGACATAATTATGAAGTCATTAAACATACTTAAAACCTCAAACTGTATTTTTACTATTCACAAAAATAAAGTATTTTAGAAAATTCTTATAAATTCACCCTTAACTAATTTAGAAATTATGATTTGAAAAATTATTTTTATTTTATCATAAAGATTCTTTAATTATGATAATTTTAACTTTAAAATATAAAAATCTATATTTATTAAAAAAATAGTGGGTTGATAATGCATAGTCAAATTGCTGACACATAAAAATTTTCAAGGACATAATAAAATTATTTCATCATTTATATTTAAATAATATTTTTTAACATACTATTTCATTAAAATAAATATTATTCACAATTCATTATTTTATTATAAAAATTTATATCTTTTCTAAAACGTACAATTTGTGTCTAAAGAAGTCATTTATAAAATTTGTTATATATATATTTTTTTAAGAAAAACTATTCTTAAAATATAATTTATGGAATAAAATTTTTATTAATACAATGGAATTAAACTTTAAGTAATTAAGGACTTGAAAAATAACCCCTTATAACACTCACATATGAACTAAGGGTAATATGACACAAGAGCCTCACCCTAGTTGGTGAGGAGTCAGCAAGTGAATCCAAGAGACCTGAGTTCAAAACCGGACAGAGACATAATTTCTGGGTTACTATAGAAGGAACTGTAGTAGGTACTATAGAAGAAACTATTTAGTACTGTAGTAGCCAGAACTATTCATCTGTTTGGGTTTTTGGGCCACCAGTTTGGGACTCAGGTCCTTCAAGGCCTTAGGGCCACCACAAGGCATTAGGGCCACCTCAATGCCTTCGGGACACCACAAGGCCTTTGGGCCGCCACAAGGCCTTCAGGCCACCTCAAGGCCTTCGGGCCACCTCAAGGTCTTCGGGACACTTGAAATTGGGCTTAACGACCAGGAAGACTTTACAAGGAGAAGACTCCAGATGAGGATTCAGAGCAGGAATATTAAACAGAGAAAAAGATTAAGCAGATTTTTCAGAAAGAGAGGGTATAGAATTTTCCATCAAGACCAACCTATACTTGCACGCGAAGCCTAGTCGAACTAGCCATGCGAAGGTGGAGAGATGACATTGTGATGAAGAAGATGGGGAGGAGAAATTTCATGTAGTTATAACCTATATATTTCCTAAGACCTACGGGTCAGGTAATATCTATGACTATAAGCCTTTTAAGGGTTCCACCTCATCCCTTGAAAGAAGGGTTATCAAAAATCAATAAAAAAAGAAGACCTTCGGGCTATTCGGGTAAGATGTGCGATGGTGCAAGATTCATGGGGTGCCTCATCTAACATCGACCGAGTGGTAATTTCTAATAACTTGAAATTATTCAATAGGGTATTTCATTTAATCTTCACTTGTTGAAGCTCTTATTGGGATTGGTCAAGGGTTAACCCCAATGATGTTACCTCCCTCCCATGTTCTGACAAACAGGCTTCACACAACATGACTCTACTGGTTAAGGCGATCAGTTCTCATTACTGCATTAATTATCCTTTTTCATTTCTATATATAAACACTAATTATAATGCTAAAATTATTACCAAGAGTAAAGTTTACAATAGTCATATTGAACAATGGTCATATTTGACCAACATTCATATAACAGTCGAATCTCGATGGTCACATCTCCATTTATACTCTATAAATACCACTTTATTATTAAATATATATAGTTTTTTATGTTTAATATAATATAACACACATTTTCTCAGGAAAAAATATCATTTAAAAAATTATGGGTTGTTACATGAATTTCTACTACTTATTTAGTTAATTTTCTCATCATTTGCCTACTTTTTTTAGTTAATTTGCTTATTATTTTTGTATGATACTTATCTTTTAAAATATAAAAATTATATCAAAACACAAATCAATATAACACCAGATGTGGTTGGTATGACTTGAAATATGTGTTTTTAATATAAAAGTTTTATTTTAGTTTAAAACATGTGTCACATCACCAAAAATGAGGAAACGAGGTTGGATTGTTTTTAAACTTTAGGAAAAAGATCTATAATTCATTTTTTATGTGTATGAATTGGAATCACATAAATCCAACACCTGATGTGGTTATTAAGAATTGAAGTGTGTGTTTTCAATAAAAAAGTTTCATTTTAGTTTAAAACACACATTAAATAGAAAAAACTAAGAAAACGATCTTAGATTGTTTTCAATCTTTAAGATAATGATCCATCATTTATTTGTGATGTGTAGGAATCAATATCACATCAATTTGATAAAATATGTGATTGGTATGACTATGTATGTGTTTTAAATATAAAAGTTCCATTTTAGTTTAAAATGTGTGTCACATCATCATAAATGATCAAAACAACTCATGTCATTTCCAAACTTTAGGAAAAAAATTGATAATTCATTTTTATGTGCAAGAATCGACCGCATGTCAATCCTACACATGATGTGGTTGATATAACCTAGAATGTGGGTTTTCAATGAAAAAGTGTGATTTTTTTAAATTCATTTTTGCATCACCAAAATAAAGAAAATGACCTTATATTTTTTTAAACATTAGAGAAACGATCCATAAGTAATTTTTGATGTGTAGGAATTGACCACACATAAATCTGACATGTGATTTGGTCGGTATGACTCGAAGTGGATGTTTTCAATAAAAAAGTGTCAATTTAGTTTAAAACACATATCAAATATCCAAAACTAATAAAATGAGCTTGAATTGTTTCCAAACACTAGGAAAATATTCCATAATTCATTTTTTTGTGTAATAATTGAGCACACATAAATTCAACACACGATGTGACTGATATGACTCAAAGTGTGTGTTTTCAATATAAATATGTAATTTTAGTTTAAAACACATGTCACTAGAAAAAACTAAGAAAAAGAGCTCATATTGTTTTCCAACATTAGGAAAATGATCCATAATTCATTTGTGACATATAGAAATCGACTTCCCGTCAATATGACACACGATGTGGTCAGTATAAATTCAATAAGAAAAGTGTCATTTTAGTTTAAAACATGCATCGCATATCCAAAACTGAGAAAATGAGCTCATACTGTTTTCAGTATTTAGTAAAATTAATCATAATTCATTTTTGGTGTGTAGGAATCCACCTCATGTCAATATGACACTCTTTTTGGTCGGTATGACTCTAAATATGTGTATTAAATATAAAAGTTCCATTTTAGTTTAAAATGCATGTCACATTAGAAAAACTATGAAAATGAGATCATATTGTTTTATAAAATTAGGAAAATGATAAATAATTAATTTTTGACATGTAGGAATTTACCTCACATCAATCTAACAAATAATTTAATCTGTATGACTTGAAGTGTGTGTTTTTAAATACAAAATTGACATTTTAGTTTAAAACACGTGTCACTTTTCCAAAATTGAGAAAATTATCTTAGATTGTTTTCAAATATTAATAAACTGATCCATAATTAATTTTTGAGATATTTTATTTGACCACACATCAATCAAACACATGATGTGGTCGGTATGACTCAAAGTCAGTGTTTTCAAAACAAAAGTGCCATTTCTGTTTAAAACACACATAAAATAGCCAAAACTGAGTGAACGAGAAAGAATTATGTTAAAAAATTATAAAAATTGTCCATAATTAATTTTTGATTTATAATAATAGACTTTACATCAATCTGACACATGATTTGATCAATATAACTCAAATTGTGCATTTTCAATATAAAGGTGTCATTTTAGTTTAAAATGCATGTAACTTGACAAAACTGTGCAAAAGAGATCAGATTTTTTTTTAATTTATGATAATGATCCATAATTAATTTGTGATATATTGAAATTGAACAAATTTTAATCTGACTCATGATGTGGTCGTTATGACTTGATATCACAACTTGACCCATACCGGGCCTTGAGTCGCAACTACCCCAAGCCCGCCTCCATAGGACAGGGGGTGGTGACAAGCACCAAAGGCATGAAAAACTTTGGGAGTCCTTTACCTTAGAACGTTTATACAAACACACATTACACTCAATGAAAAAGTGTAGAAGGATAGGAAAAAAAATATACAAAATTGCTATAAAAAGAAAACCAAACACGCATCAACCTCTAAACAATACAAGTATAGGAAAGTAAACTGAAAGGGAAATGGAAAAAATAAATGCCCAACTAAAAAAGTGCCATAACCCAGCAACAAGTGGGGAAAGTAAAATAGCTGAGAGAGCCCCACTCCTAGATCCCAAGCTAAAACTACTGCACGTGGTCCAAACACCCCGTATCCCTAAGTTCCTCTGAGGTCATGATCAACCTGCCTGTCTTCTACAAGGGCACACCAAGTGCAGGCAAATCCCAAGAAGGGGTGAGTATAAAAATACCCAGTAGGATGCCCCGAAGGATCAAGGTAGCATCAAAATATGTACTAAATATGGGAGCAGTATATAGAATGAGTCACAGTAAAAGAGTACATCACAACCCAACAAGAGAGTGAAGTAAATTCATCCAAACACAAGGAGCTAGAAATGGTGAAAATATGAACTTCTCGTTGAGTCTTTTCTACCTATATTTAGAGAGTAGACTATTCCAACCATGAGAATATAGATATAGAAAGAACGTGGCATACCCTGCACATATTCGTCTCTCCTAGAAGGAGAGTAAACAAAACCCAAAGGGTGGGTACTGAAATATGATACATATATATGCTCAGTCAAAGAAGCCCAAATGAAAGAGAGTTAGGGCATATACATATCATATATCATCATAGGAAAAGAGTCACCAATAGTTCTAGAAGTAACCACCAATGATTCCCAACATCCCTCACATTTACCTAAACATGCAAGTCAATGGGACTCAATAACCACACCTTGATACTATCCACTTTGGGCAGGTCTGTCTCACCTGCAAGATTTTAGGTCATGCCACAAGGATGCATCTTGGTGGGGAAAGAATCCCTCTTTCTCATGAGTCCAAGGTTACATCAACCACATCTCATCACTGTGGCGCACAACCAAGGGATCAAAAATTCATAGTAGAGGATCCACGCCCTAGTGCATCAGGGGGATTCCACTCTGATAGTTGTCGTAGATGACCCACACCATGATGCATTAGGGGAATTCCACTCTGATATTTGTCATAGAGGACCTACACCCTGATGTGTCATATATATTCCACTCTTGTTCATCGAAGACCCATTCCCTACTTGGTAGGGGGATTCCACTCTGAAGGTAGCTGGTATAGGACCCATGCCCAGCCGATAAGGGATTCCACTCTCATAGTAGTTGTAGAGGACCCACACCCATGCCGATGGGGGATTCCACTCTAGGTAAATGAGGACCCACACCATACTCGATAGGGGGATTCCACTCAAAAGGTATTGAGGACCTACACTAGTTATCCTTGATGAATGGTACCTCTCAGAAATCACTGATATGCCGATGCCTGATCACTACCATCGTCGGACATCTCCTGAATAGGCGTCACATCCAGAACATCTTTCATTGTATCTCAAAATCCACTACAGAGGGTATCATCATGTTATACATGAAAAAACATTCAATATAGGCTACTTTCATGCCAAAATCCAAGTCCAAAAGAAAAAGATATGAGAGGTATAAGATTCGTAGTGTGGTACATAGAGTGTGTGGGGCACACACGACGTGTGGCCCCACCACAATTCCTGGCAGTGTACCTAGCCATACTCGGGTACTAGATTGTGAACAAGTACCCCCTAGGCATGCCAGCGTACTCCCAAAGTACATGGAACCTCTGGCCCAAAAGGCTGATGAGTACACGATGCTCATCGCTGGTCTAAAAGGGGAGAAAACATAACATTACTAATTTGCCTCCTCTGATGGCCCTGGATAACCAAATGATTTACACCGTCATGATCATTCAGAAAAAAATGCACATGATCGACTATTAATTCGTATGAATCCGACTCCCTGTAAAGAAACTGCATTTCACAACATTTCACACAAACAGTGCTTCGTGGGGCCCACACCTCGATCTTGAAACACATCAAACATATTTCACCATTGCAATACTCTCTTAAAAGCACATGATATTGGCTATTCATTCATCCCAAACAGACGCCCAGTGAAAAAGCTTCATTTCACCGCAAATGCCCAGATCAAGCCTCATGGAGCCCACACCTCCATTTAGGTTTAAGCACCTGAAATCAATCTTAAAAAGTCTGCCTCAACTCCAGGTTAGAAATGACTCTGATAGCGCATCAATTGTATGTCATATACAGATGTACGGTCCAATAAAAGTTTCCTGAATAATAATAATTTTATGATTATTATTATAAATGGACTTTTCATGCCACTAAGCCTCGAGTAGGAATTATAAAAATCCCAAAATACTCTCAAAAGGCCTCCCTCGAATCTAGGGTCATGTTTCTACAGACAAAACGTGAAGCATACATCTAGTTTTCAAGCTAGTTCCGATACAATATTTCTTAATAATAATAATTATATTATTATTATTAAACTCATTTGTTTCGTGGAATAGAGCCATGAAACCAAAAATAAAAAGTCTCAAACCAAACTAAAAATACCTTTCTCGATGAGAGAAACACGTGGCCATAGACATCATGAAAAATAGACGCTCTGTTTAGCAGTTATTGTGGGGACAAGATTTAATAATTTCATTAAATCTATTGAAATAAGAGCATGTCATGGGCCCAAGTTTCAGGTCATAGAAAAACATCCAAAACATTCTTAAAAAGAGCATATCGCAAACAGATCCATTCCTCCACTAAAAACGCGTCAATTGGACTCCCCAAGTGTGAGTTATGCGGTTTTAACACATTAATAATAATGATATTATTATTTTAGTTTTATTTTTTTTCTTTTTTTTTCTTTAGGTTTTGGAAAACCATTGGGGTGGGGGTGTTTCCTGTGGCCAACTACTTTCCACCGCCGCTATCTCATAGCGCTATGCTGCTGCCTCCGCTTGAATCCAGCCTCACCCCACCTTATCGGAGTCATGCCCTACCTAACCCACACTACTGCCACCTTCCGAAGACCACCGGAACCAATACTTTTCAAGACCATATCTGGGATCCTTGGATCCCAATCTATAATGCGGTGGACTTTGCTTGAAGAATCATTGATGTTTCTACATGAAGAAAAGTTGGGAGATCATCCACTCTCCATCGCACCTCCTCCGGTGCCCGAAACTTGAATCCAATCATATATTGGGACTCCTCAGGTTGATAGCTTCAAATACATATGCCCCACTCCACATTTCGCTGAAGATTTGATGGATCAAAAATTTGGAGGAGAAAAAACATGAAGAACATGAAGAGCAAGAAATAGAAAATTCAATCGGATGATGGTCGTTAGTTTGACCTTTAATAAATAGTTTCAAATCATCGAATTTGAAAAGAAGTTGAAAATGAAAAAAAAATCATTAATCAAGAGCTGTAGAATCTGAAATAGAAATCATACCTTGATTTTTGGTTCTGCCGTTGTGTTTGTTGTTCTAGGATCTACCAGCGCCTGAATATTTGTCACAGTCTGATAAAGAATGGATGTTGAATCACCATCGGAAGGGAGAGTGGTGATTTGCCCACGCCTAAGAAGAAATGATCCAAACCCATACTCATTTCCTTAAGATTATATTTATAGGAGACTATCAGCGGTTGTGGGATATGAACCTCCCACACCCTCTCACCTGAGGTCACCCCTAGGTCAAACACCACACTATTTACTCAAAGGTGATCTCATATTTCCCATCCGAATCTCTGTTCAGAAGTTATTTGATCTAACATCCATAATACATTAATTATTTTAATTAATTTATTTATGAAAACTCCCTCAATAGATTTTTCCACATGAAGCTTGCACTCACAAAATTTATAACCTGCCTAGGGTAAACAACATGCTCCAGACTCAACCATGGCCTCAGATTTCTGATCCGAGCTAGGATTTGGGATATATCCCATTTCCTCTACATGCACAATCTGAATACACTTCATATTTTTATAAAATTTAGTCTGGGCCCACTAAGCCTCAGAATCGCATGCGGTCTCAGCACCTAGCTCTGGAAATATATTTAGAAATATTCCAAATTCTTACAAGGAAAAAACCAGGTCTCTACATCATTCCCTCCTTCAATATTTTCATACCCAAAAAGAAAACTAAGGAAACAACTTGGGATACTGAGCTCACATCTAGGTCTCCGACTCCCAGGAACTCTCCTTCATGTTTCCGTGCTGGCACAACATGCGAACCAAAGGGATTATTCATTCATGAATGGTCCACTCCAATCGATGATGTGCATAGGATCACATACATATCTCCTCATCTACAACACATAGAACACGTCATGCACCCACTTCAACTAAGGGGATAGATCAAAGTAGTAGGAAACCTTTACAAACCTCTAAATATCCACCAGCACCACTGATCTATGCTCCCTCATAGCAAGGAAGTGAACTGACTTTGTGAGTTGGTCTACTATCATCTAGATGGAGTCATGGAACTTCACTATGTATAGAGACCATGTGACAAAATTCATGGATAAGCAATCCCATTTCCACTCTAGTATTTCAAGAGGATGCAAAAACCCATTGGAACTCAGTGTTCAGCCTTCACCCGCATCACAATCAAAGCCATTATTTTTCTCTAAAACAAGGTATTGGGATTTCCTCCTTTAGAATATCCATTTGGTGAGTTGCCTATGGATATCCAAGCCACACAAGATCTCACAGTCGGTGTCTCACAACTAGGACTTCCTGCTAAGGCATATTCTATAATGTTGCCTTTCCCTATAGTATAAACTATCTTGAAGTCATAGTCCTGTTGGAATTTCAACCATCATCACTGTCTCAAGTTCAAGCCTCTCTGGGTGATAACGTACATGAGAGTCTGTTGGTCTGTGAAAACCACCAAGCATTATCCTAGAAGGTAGTGCCTCTACATCCTCAAAGAAGATAATACCAATTCCAACACCATGTAGTGAGTCATGTAGATCAATTCATAGGGTCTCTGACACCTCGACCTGTACTTGATAACTGTAGTATCAAAATTTACCTTGAGCACTCAAGGTACCAAAAAATAGGTCAAGTGAGTAAACTCATCGAACTATAAGAATATAGACACAAAAATCACGTGGCATAACCAGCGTGTCTTTACTTACCTTGGAAGGAGAGTAATCCCCAAA
The DNA here is from genome assembly GCA_963277665.1 of Viscum album. Lineage (NCBI taxonomy): Eukaryota > Viridiplantae > Streptophyta > Magnoliopsida > Santalales > Viscaceae > Viscum > Viscum album. The sequence continues at coordinate 335,504,827 of OY728138.1, read as the reverse complement.
CCAGACATGCCAACACACCCACTTGTGTCATATCAAAGGAAAATAGGTCAAGAATAAAGATTCCACTAGATATTCCTAGACCTACTTCGACACTCTACTTTACAACCCCTCCATAAATGCACAAGTCAGAGGGACTCATCTACAAAACCTCAATGCTATCCTCTTTGGGAGGCACTGAATCACCATCATGGTTTTGGTCATGTCAAAAAAACATGTCTTGGTGGGGGAAGGACCCCTCTTACTCATGCTTTCGAAGTTACGTCAAACAACATTGACATAGGGTTACACCGATTCCCCGCATCACCCTGGTAAAACCTCAAGCAAGGATCATGGAGAAAAGAGTAACTCATAGAGTGTATAATAATATCTAGTGAAAAAAGGTATAAAATACAAAGGGTGTATCTCTTATCATCTCATGAACTACATGATTATAGACATCCATAACATGTAGCTGCCCATGACCACGACTGCCACCTCCTTGAACCAGACGTGGGCCGCTCGGTGGTGGTGGAATGACCTCATAATGTCATCCACCAACCACAATTATTATTGTTCCTCTACCAACAATTCCTCCATGGGGACCACCCTATCCTCTCCTGGGAGATCTTTGGTCATGGAATAATCTCTACCATGATGGTTTGTTTCCTATCTACCTAGGAAGCTCAGCACGTCTGGTCGGGCAATCTCATGCCATGTGACCTCACCCGTCACAAGCATAGCACCGACCCTCCCAAGGTTTTCCCAACACTCTACGCTATCCCCGACCATGTGACTGATTATAATCATGGAAATACCTTATGTATCAAGACTATGCCAACTTACATATGCTAACTATGAAAAATGTCTCAACTCTGTCACACACACTACCAAAACTATCCTACTGGCACCCCTCTGATAGAAAAATCTCTATCACTAGTGCTCACTCCAGCACCTCGACAAATTTGGGAAGGCACAAGGGTACTATGTTGGAACAATTCTCTCTGTGGAGTCCCTGATCAAAAATCTGTTCTTAGAAGTAGTCATCACAGATCATTTCTGGAGAGGAATGAGGAGGATCTGCAAACCTAGTCGCATATTTAACCACCATCATCCATCCCCAGTGAATCCCCAAAAGCTCCTAAATCTGAATGTAGAATAATAAGGAGGGGTATAACTCTTCATGAAATAACTTCTTGGAGGTCATACCATGAGATTCCCAACTCATTGTGCATCTGAGAAACTGAAACTCCACCAACCTGTCAATGCCACTATCCAATCCATCAGTGTCTGAACAAACTTGAAGAGGTGGACCACCAAACCTAGACAATCCTCTACTACCTGAGGATATATTTCTCACCATGAAACCTTAGTAGTATCTGATGCTAGAAATCATGAAGCGCACTCAACCTGCACACATCCTTAGCTTACTCGTCTAGGACTAACTACTGATCAATAGGTGGAGGCACTGATACCTATCCACACGAAGTAAGGTGGATCATATTATGGATCTTGAACTGAGGCCTTGTTGCTCATAGGGTCATTTTCATGAACTAAAGCTAGTATCCTGGATGGATGTTTTCACGAAGGCATCTTGAAACTTATCAAGGAGTATCGCAGTCAAATGAGCATATATATATATATATATATATAAACCAAAAAGGGGAGATGAATCAAGAAGAACATTCAATGGCTCAATACTATATAATTAATATAACAAAGATCCCTAAAACAAATGCCTCAGTATGCCGAGTCAACAAGCAGGTAATCAAGGTCCTGGTGAATGGCTACGTCATCCGCCGCACTATCATTGGACTCCCTGACCTGAGAGCTGATCTGGAGACACATTGACAATGTTTCCCTAAACCCAACCAAGAACTTTTTACGGAAACTTCCGAACAACATCCCAAGATTTGAACCACCTCTGATACCACTTTCTAATGACCTAACCCATGCTAGTGTTCAATCCGCAACTACCCCAATCCCACCTCAATAGGCTAGAGGGTGGCGACAACTACCGAAGGAACAAAAATTTAGGGGAAGCCTTTTTTCTAATAACCTATACACACACACACACCCCACTCAATGAAAAAGTGTAGATGGAAAGGAAAAAAATAAAAAATTTCTATAAAAATGAAACCAATCATGCATCAACCTCTAAATAGCACAAGTACAAGAAAGTAAATTGAAAGGGAAAGGGAAAAAATACATGCCCAACCAGAAAAGTGACAAAAATTAGTAACATGTGGTGAATTAAAAATAGCTAAGATAACCATCCTCCTAGATCCCAAGCTATGACCACCACACGTGGTCTAAGAACCCTGTATCCCTAAGCTCCTCTGATGTCACGATCAACCTATTCATCGCCTGTAAGGGCACACCAAGTGCGGGAGAAGCCCAAGTAGGGGTGAGTATAAAATATACACAATATGATACCCCAAAGGTGCAAGGGAGAAGAAAAAGATGTACTAAATAGGGGAACAATATATTAAACAAGTTACAGTAAAAGAGTATATCTCAACCCAACAAGAGAGTGATGTAAACTCATCCAAACACAAGGAGCTAGAAATGGTGAAAATATTAACTTCTCATCGAGTCTTCACTACCTATAGTAGGATAGTAGACTCATCTAACCATGAGAATATAGAAATAGAAAGAATGTATCATACCCTGCGCGTCTTCACCTCTATTAGAAGGAGAGTAACCAAAACACAAGGAGTGGGTACTGAAATAGGATACATATATATGGTTAGCTAAAGAATCCCAAATGAAAGAGACTAAGGGTATCTCCATATCACAACTTATCCCAAGAAAAGAGTCACCCATAGTTCCATAAGTAAACACCAATGATACCTAGTATCCCTTGTGTCTTCCCTGAACATGAAAGTCAAAGGGACTCAATAACCACACCTTGATATTATCCTCTTTGGGAAGGAATGTCTCACCCGCACAATTTTAGGTCACATCACAAGGACATGTCTTGGTGGGGAAAGAATCCATCTTTCTTATGAGTCCAAAGGTATGTCAACCACATATCGTCATTGTGTCTCATATCCAAGGGATAAAAAATTCATAGTAGAGGACCCACGCCCTAGTGAGTTAGGGGGATTCCACTCTGATAATCATCGCAGAGGACCCACAACCTGATGTGTTAGGGGGATTCCACTATAATAGTTATCATAGAGGACCCACACCCTGATGCATCAGGGGAATTACACTCTTTTTCATCGAGGACCCACACCCTACTTGGTAGAGAGATTCCACTCGGAAGGTAGCTGGTGGAGGACCCATGCCAATGCCGATGGTGGGTTATACTCTCATAGTAGTCGTAGAGGACCCACATCCATGATGATGGGGGATTCCACTCCAGGTCAAAGAGGACTCACACCCTACTCGGTATGGGGATTCCACTAGAAAGGTATCGAGGAATTACAATAGAAATACTTACTGAATGGTACCTCTTAAAAAGCACTGATATGCCAATTCCTAATCACTAATATCATCAGACATCGCCTGAATATGCATCACATCTATAAAATATCACATCATATCTCAAAATCCACTATGAAGGGCACCATCGTGTTCTATGTGAAAAAACACTCAGGATAGGCTACTCACATGCCAAAATCCATGTCCAAAAGAAGAAGATACGAGATGTAGAAGATTCATAGTGTGGTACACAGAGCATGTGGGGCCCACAAAATGTGTGGCCCCACCTCAACACCTAGCCATGTACCCATAAATACTTGATTACTTTACTTTGAACAAGTACCCCTAGGATTGCCAGCGTACTCCAAGAGTACATGGCACCTCTTCCTTAAAAGGATGATGAGCGCATGGTGCTCGTTGCTGGTCTAAAAGGGCAAAAAAATGTAACTCTACCAATTTTCCTCCTCTGATGTCCCCAGATAACCAAATGGTTCACACCGTTACAATCCTTGTATAAAAAATGCACAAGATCGACTATTCATTCGTCCAAATTGGACTCATGATGAAGAAACTGTATTTCGCATCATTTTGCATGAATTTTGTTTCATGGGGACCATGCCTCGATCCTGAAACACATCAAACAGATTGCGCCATTACGGTCCTCTTGAAAAAGCACATGGGATTAGCTATTCATTCATCCCAAAATGACACCTGGAGAGAAAGATTCATTTCACTACAAACACCCAAATTAGGCCTCATGGGGCCCACACCTCCATTTCAATTTAAGTACCCAAAATTCGTCTTGTAAAGTCTTCCTAAACTCCAAGGTCACAACACCTCTGACAGCGCGTCAATCAGACGTCGTATGCAGACGTATGGTCTGATAGATTTTTCTCAAATAATAATAATAATAATATTATTATTATAAACATAATTTTTATGCCACCAAGCTTTGATAATGAATTATAAAAATACCAAAATAGCCTCAAAAGGCCCTCCTCGAAGCAAGGGTTGTGTTGCTACTGACGACACATGAATCAGACGTTCGTTTTGCAAGCTAGGTCTGATACTAGATTTCTGAATAATAATAATTATATTATTATTATTAAACTCAGGTGTTTTATTGTATCAAGCCAATAAAATGAAACTTAAAAGTCTTGAATTAGTCTAAAAAGACTTGTCTCGATGAGAGGAACACGTGGTTGTAGGCGGCACGAAAAACGAATGCTCTATTTAGGAGTTATCGTGGGACTAAGATTTAATAATTTCATTAAATCTATTGAAACATGAGTGCTTTGTGGGCCCAAGTCACAGGTCTGAGAAAAACATCCAAAATAGTCTTCAAAAGATCATATCACAAATAGATCCATGTCTATACTAGTGGTCCATCAATTGGAATCTCCAAGTGTGAGTTATGGGGGTTTAATGCATTAATAATAATGACATTATTATTTTATTTTTCCATTATTTTCTTTTTTTTTCTTTAGTTTTTGGAAAACCGTGGGTGGGGGGGGGGGGGTTCCTACAGCTAGCCAACTGCCTCCAGCACCGCCTCCACCTGAATCCCACCGCGTCACTGCCGTGGCCTGCTGCGCCACTGCTACACCCACCGCTCCACCGACTTGCCAAATTCGTGCCTTTGCCACCTTCTTTGGACCATTGAAACCACTTCAGTGGTTGGAAAATTTTTTTGAGACCAGATCTAGGATCCTTGGATCATGATCTACACTACGGTGGTCTCCTCTCAAAGAATAGTCAATGTTTTGACGTGAAAAAAGTTGACGGATATTCTGCTCACCATCATGCCTCCTCCAGTGCCCAAAACTCGAATCCAAGCCTAGATCGAGACTCCTTGGGTTGAGATCTTCACATGAATATTCTCCGATCCATGTTTTGTTAAATATTTTATGGATCAAAAAGTTGTAGGATGAAGAACACGAAGAACAAAAATAATGGGAAATTGAAAATTCAATTGGATGATGGTTGTTGTTAGTTTGGCCATTGATAAATGATTTCAAACCATAAAATTTGATCAGAAGTTGAAAATGAAAACAGAATCATCAATCATGAGCTTCAGAATCCAAAATAGAAATAATAGCTCGATTTTTGGTTCCACCATTATGTTCACTGTGCTCTGATCTACCAGTGCTTGATGTTTCATCACCATTTGATGAAGAACGAACGACGAATTGTCGTCGTAAGGGAGAGTGGAACTTCACCCATGCTTGAGAAGAAATGATCCAAACCCATGCTCATTTCCTTAAGCTCCTATCAAAAATCACGATATATGAACATTCTATATCCTCTAACTTGAGGTTCATGCTACGAACCCAATAGTGCTCTCATATTTCTAATATGAATCTTCATTCAGAAGTTATTCGATCTGATTTCCAGAATAAATTAATTATTTTAATTAATTTATTTATGAAAACACCCTTTATAGAATTTTCCAAAGGAAGCCTACACCCACAAAAGTTTTACCCCGCCTAGGGTAAACAACATGCTTCAGACTCAACTGTGGGATTAGATTTCTGATCTGAGCTACCATTTGTGAGATATCCCATTTCCTCCATATGTATAGTGTGAATACACTTCATATTTTTATAAAAGTTATTCTAGGAACACCAGACCTCGGAATTTCACGAGGTTTCAGCACTTAGCTCTGGAAATATATGTAGAAATATTCCAAAGTCTTACAAGAAAAAAACCGGGTCTTTACACTTGAAGTTCATGTTTTCAATATATAAGTTCCATTTTAGTTTAAAATGTGCATAACATAGGAAAAACTAAGAAAAGAAGCTCAAATTGTTTTCTTATAATTTTTTCCTCTATTACTTTATTAATTTCAATATTAGTTTTATCTAATACTTATTTATTTAATTTTTATAAATATAATTCTTGAAGACGAACAAGAAATGTTGTAATAGTTTAAGGCTTGTTCTCAAAAATAAAGTTCTCTTGAATTGTCTCACACCCGTATTGAGATTTTTATCACCACAAATGTGAGACAATTCAAGAGAAACTACTTTTGAGAACAAAAAGAAATGTTTTGATGTGTAAGAATCAACCAAAACTCAATATGATATGCGGTGTGCCTAGTATGACTCAATTTATATGTATTTAGTTTATAATTTACACTATGTGTTTAATTTATTTATTTATAGTATTACTAACATAAGAGTTGTTTTCCTATACAGGTGTATTCATTTGATCAAAATGGGGTGGTTTGTTTGAAAAATAATAACATGAATGTGGTTTAGGGGACAAAGGAAATGTAACATTGATGTTTTTGAATCTCATTGATAAATTTTACTTACTCATGTTATTTTAAAAATTAATTTTTAAAATGTCTATAATATTGTGGTTTTTTCTTGTATTTGTGTTGTAAATTTTATTATAATTAAATTCTATAATTTCTCCCTATATTTTCTCCCTGTATTTACTACTACAATGTGTTTTAATTTAAGCCGTACACTTTAGTATTATTCCCCTTTATCATTTCTATATAAAATCACTGAAAAAGAGAAAACTTTATCAGCCCTAAATGAAGTGTTGATGAAGGAGTAAGACTTTTAAGGGCACTCCGATTTTTAGTTATTTTTTGCACTGAAAAATCCTTATTATAGAAATATTCAAAGATATATGTTTATTAGTTCATAGAAATCCATATTTAAATTTTTTACCCATCATAAAACACAATTTAGTAAATTTTAAAAAAATAACTACTTAAAACCATGATCTCATTTTAAAACTATTTTGAAATACATACTTCTATTTTAAAATACTAAAACTTATCTTGAAAACTATTTTAAAACCCAAAATATCTTTATCAAACCTTAATTAAAACCCAATTAATCAATATCACTCAATATAAGGCCAACCTAAATGGTACTAGTGGTCATGCATGAATTGGTCGCATTGCTTTGTAGAAAATGTTCCAACCACATGAATGTCACCAAAAGCAACATAGAACCATGCACATGGGATTCAAATGGGTTATCAAGCTATGTGAGATCAACTTATACCACCAGATCAACTCACATTTCTTCCCAAATCATAATAAATCCATTAATCAATCTATCCAATATCATTTAAATTCTGAATACCATAAATTCAAATAAAAATAATTCATAGAGTAAAAAATAAATCTCAAAACCAAAAATAAAATCCTAACATCTAATGTTAACTTGAGTTTCATCACAAGAGGTGTTGATTTAGTACCCACCCATGACCTACCTTTTGATCTATAATGATCATATATATCTATGAAATATCCTAAATAGAAAGGGATACTTTAAGAACCTAGTCCCACTACTACAGATAAGGCCACACTATAATAGTTATTTTCAGCCCCAAAAAGATTTTAAAATCATAGATACCTTACAAGACCTAGGCCTTTATCAAAGTTAGAAAAGGTATGATAAAGGGACCCTTTATCAACACTGTAAAAGGGATGATAAAGGGACCCTTTATCAGTGCTAAGAAAAGCACTGATAAAGACCCCCTTTATCAACACTTCTTTTAGCGCTAATAAAGGACCCTCTTTATTAGTGATTTTATTTAGCACTAATAAAGGTATCCTTTATTGGAACTAAAAATAGTGTCGATAAAGATGGTCCTTCATTGTCACTATTTTAGCACAAATAAAGGATACCCTTTTCAGTGTTTTTTATAGTGATGATCAAGGGCTATTTCATCAGCTCTATTACTAGTACTGATAAAGAGGAATATTGCTGCAATGTGTAGTTAAAATTATAACACACTGTATTAGAAAATATAGGGAGAAAATACATAATTTAATTGAAATAAAATTTTAAACTCAAATATAATAAAAAATACTATATTATATAAATTTCAAACATTGGTTTTTACAACTACACGAGTAAGTAAAATTTATCACAAACATTCAAAAAAATTAATGTTTTGTTATCTTTGTACCCTAACCCCAAGTCATGATATTAATTTCCAAACAAACCACTTTTACTTGATTAAAAGAATACACCAGTATAAGAAAACAATTCTTATGTTAGTAATACTATAAAGAAATAAATTAAACACAAAGTGCCAATTTTAAACTAAAACATATACTTTGAGTCATACCAAGTACATTACATATCAAATTGAGTTGTGGTTTATTTTTACACATCACTCCATCTCTTTTTTTCTTAAAATAATGTTCTATTGATTTGGATGAAATCTGTGGTGATAAAAAAACTCACTATGGATGTGATCCAATTCAAGAAAACTTGCTTTTTGTGAACAATCCCTCAACTGTCACATCATTTCTTATCCATCTTCAAGAAATATATCCATGGAAATAAACTAAATAAGTATCAGATAAAAATTATAAATAAATAAATTATATAATATAATATAAAATGATGTGAAAAATATGAGATTTCCTGCTCATTTTTTCCTATGTGTTGCGCATTTTAAACTAAAATGACTCTTATTTATTGAAAACATACACTTTAAGTCATATCGACTGCATCAGGTGTCAGGTTGACATGTTTTCAATTTCTAAACATCATAAGTGAATTATAGATAATTGTCATAATTTATGAAAACAATATGAGATCATTTTCTTTGTTTTCTCTAGTAGCGTACATTTTAAACTAAAATGACACGATTATATTGAAAACACACACTTAGAGTCATATCACTCACATCATGTGATAGATTGATGTGTGGACAATTTCTACATATCAAAAATGAATTATGAACCATTTTACTAAATTTTAAAATAAATCCAAGATCGTTTTCTTAGTTTTTTCTATTTGGTGCATGTTTTAAACTAAAATGGAAATTTTTCATTAAAAACACGCACTTCAAGTCATACTAACCACATCGTGTGTCAGGTTGATGTGTTGTTAATTCATACATGCCAAACATGAATTATGTATATTTTTTTCTAAAGTTTGGATGAAATTTGATATCATTTTCTTAGTTTTGGTGATGTAACATGTGTTTTAAACAAAAATGGAACTTTTACATTGAAAACACACATTTTGAGTCATCCCAACCACATCATGTATTTAATTGATGTGCGGTTGATTTCAACATATCAAAATTGAATTACTTGTTATTTTACTACTTTTTTTAAAATATGACCTTTTCCCCAATTTTAGTGATGTGACACATGTTTTAAAATAAAATGGCTCTTTTATATTGAAAACACGTACTTAGAGTCATACCGACCACATCGGGTGTCATATTGACATGTGGTGAATTCCTAGACATCAAAATTTAATTATGGATCATTTTTATAAAGTTTGAAAATAATATGAGCCTATTATCTATGTTTTGGATATTTGATGTGTTTTTAAATTAAAATGTTACTTTTGTGTTGAAAACACACACTTCAAGTTATAATGACAACATCGTGTGTCTAATTATTGTCAATTATATTTATTCATGTCACAAATGTATTATGGATAATTTTCCTAAATTTTTAAAACAATATAAGCTTGTTTTCTTGGTTTTGTCTAGTGACATGAGTTTTAAACTAAAATAACACCTTTATATTGAATACACACAATTTGATTCATATCGATTACATCATGTATTGGATTGATATGTGGTCAATTCTTAAATGTCAAAAATGAATTATGAGTTTTTTCATAATGTTTAAAAATAATATGATCTAGTTTTATCGGGTTTGGCTATTTGATGAGTGTTTTAAACTAAAATGGAACCTTTGTATTGAAAGCATGCATATTGAGTCATACCAACCACATCATGTGTTATATTGTTGTGCGGTAAATTAATACACATCAAAAATGAATTATGGATAATTTTCCTAAATTTTAAAAACAATACGATCTTGTTTTCTTGGTTTTGGAATTGTGACATGTTTTTTAAATGAAAATGAAACTTTTGTATTTAAAACACACACTTTAAGTCATACTGACCAAATAATGTGTTAGATTGAAGTGAAATCAATTATTACACATTGAAAATTAATTATCAATAATTTTACTAAAGTTTGAAAACAATATGATCTTGTTTCCTCAGTTTTGGTGATGTGACACATGTTTTAAAATAAAATGACACATTTATATTAAAAATACATACTTGGAGTCATACCGACCATATCAGGTGTCAGGTTGACATGAGGTTTATTCCTACGTACATCACAAATAAATTATGGACAACTTTTATAAATTTTTAAAACAATCTAGGATTGTTTTCATGATTTTGGATATTTGACATGTATTTTAATATAAAATAGAAATTTTGTATTAAAACACGCAATTTGATTTATACCAACCACATTGTATATTGGATTGATGTGTGGTCAATTACTACACATCATAAATGAATTATGTCTTATTTTCCTAAATTTCGAGAAAAATATGTGCTCATTTCCTTATTTTTGGAAATGTGACATTTGTTTAAAACTAAAATAATAGTTTTTTTATTGGAAACACACATTTTGAGTCGTAATGACCACATCATGTGTCATATTGACATGTGTTTTAAACTAATGTGTAAATTTAATGAAGTATCAGATAAAAATGATAAGTAAATGAAAAAAAATTATATAAAATGATGAGAAAATTAACTGAATAAGTAGTAGGGTGTAGCCTCTTCATGATGTATATATAAATTCTGACACCATGTATTCTACACATTAATTTCTAATAAAATTTATTACCTAAATTATACTTATACTTAAGAAATAGATCAAAAAAATTAATAAGCATTATGATACTAATGTTTCACATCCTAAATGTATCTTTAAGTTTATATCCTATACTAGATCACAAAAATAAAAGGTAATCACCGAAATTTGGTTTCAAAAAACATTATGATAACTTGTATTCTCTCCATAAATCTTTAAAAAAATTTACTTATTCTTTTGAGTATGTAGATTTTTTTCAATATTTGTAGTATTGAGAAAATATCGAAAAATAAAAAATTAAGAAATATTTTTAATGAAATTGTAATTACCTTTGAAAATCACCTATTCAAATATTCTAGTATTTTGATAGTATATGATATGTTTCATAAATTTGAAAATTTAAAATCCAAAATCATTATTGTTATCTTGCATATAACACTGTATAAACATTGAACAAAATAAGTAAATTGTTTTGAAATATGTTTTTATGGTTAAATATTTCTATATATACCTTAATTATTTTCTATTTGAAGAAATCTATAGGCTTATTATGTTCAATGAATGAACTCATACCATGATTTATCCTATATTTATAGATCACCCTATCATAAACATTTCTCATTAATACACAATCTAAAACATATAATTCAATGTTTATCTATAAAATGTTGATTATAGTGCATTAAAAATTCACAATACACATCATGTGTGGTCTATTTGATGGAAATCCATATATTGGATCCCAAAAAAATATTTGGGTTATTCAAATTGATTGTGATCAATATCAAAATATTCCTAAAAAACAAATTAAAATAAGTAATAAAAAAAAAGAAATATATATTTTATATGATTAGATTGTAGAATTTTAACCCCATGTTGTAGGAATCAAGAAGAGTCTATCATATATTATTTTCTTCATAAATGGATTACTTAGTTTATCTTTTTTCTTATCAATTTCTTTAACTTCTAGAGAAATATCTTATATAGAAACAATACAGAGATTAATGAATCTAAATCATGATTCACATGGTTTTCCCTTTATATAGTAGTATTATGAACATATGTATAAAATTTTAATAGTTATTAACTTTAACCAACATAATAATCATTTTTTGGATAGATGGATTATGAAAATGTTCCTCATGTATATAATCACAACCAAGACTCCCAACCATTCAATCTTGAGAATCTCATTTATACTCTCGAGACCAACCATGTCTACAATGACATTTACAAATATTTATTCTTTATATCGAATGAAATACATATATCCATCTTTGAATGTGGTGTTTTCATGAACATGTAATGTAAATATATGTTGGAGTAGAACTGGTGGGGAAAATGTACTCCCAAAAGGTCCTTTTGTTTTCCTGGTCGATTCACTATATTTTCTTGATATGACATTCCATTTCCCATCGTTTTATCCATATATAATACCATACCTCACTTTATACCTTTTTTCATAAAATGTTACAAGTTTTCCAGTTGAAAAAAAATTATTAATGACATACCTCTTGTATCTTTATAAGATTAGACCACCATGCTATGAAAATTCCAATCGCATTACTAACCATTGTAATATTTAGATCATCAAGTGGAATAGGAAAGCCAATGATTGACTCTTTATCTACTTCAATCCCCACTCTCATGGGATATTTTTGGAGTCCTTTATTATGTAGCATGTATCCTAATATATTACACACTATACCCATCACAACAAGGACGTTCATGGGTGTTTCAATATATAAATCAAAAACAAATTCAACTTGTAGAATTTTAGTAATATAAAGGTATCATAAGTTGTTTGATTCATATTTAAGAGAAAGAGTAATGAAAAAATTGATTACCTCTAGTAAGGTATGCAGTTGATGGGAATGAATAGACGCAAATATAAGGGGTTATTTTTTCTTTATGTGGTGATCTTTGTTCTACTGCTGGTTCGCTTTGATCCTTTCACATATATTGGTCTTCTAAACCAAACCGGACAAAAAAATCATTCAATGCATCAATTTGTGCCTAAATTATTTTCATCATATGATATGTATCTTTTTTCATCTCTGTATTCTCAAAATATGTTTGAGGTGACACTCCAAAACTAACACCTCTAACATGACCATATTATTTCTACCAGTTCAAATCCAATAAAAGTAGTTTTCTTCAGGTACAATCATTATTGATTCTTATGTCAAAACCATATAAGAAACATATGAACATAAATAGATAATTTTATGTAAAACTATTATAAATAATAATTAATTACTATTATATATTACATAAACATATTTCCCATACTTATTTTGTGTTTTTATTAACTAGTTTACAATATTTATTTACACGTGCCTCCTTCCATAACACATGATGTGGGATGGAAGTAGATTCAGATTTTGATTAATCAATCCAAATATAAACATAAGAACATATTTTGTTTCATATTACATAACCACTTTATTGTAGATTTAAGATACATACTATTTTCATCTCTAGTGAAGTGTAACACATCCTTGCTTTTCGAAATGGGTACATTGGTTTTGATTCACATTGTTTATTTCCATCACTCCTTTTATATTTTACAAATTAACAATTTTAAATCAAATTTGATAAAATAAATAAGTTCAAATAATATATTATCGATTATAATGAAACTAAAATGATTTATCATCATGAAAAATAGGAAAATAATTCCATGTTTCTTGTCTTATAATGTGTGTATACATAACTGGTGGGTGGGACATTACTTTCCCCATAGTATCCCTGAGATGAATCTTGGTAATAACTGTCTAAAAGACTCTATGGTATTTTACATTATCCATTAAGATTTTTTTATAGAAATCATCAAAAATAAATAAAATATGTAAGGGTAATGAAAATTCAATCAGTGTTTGATTATATAACTTTTTGGTAAAATAGAGAAAGTATATTGTAAAATTACCTTAATATCATCCCAAATGGTTTCTTTCATTATAGGTTGGACATGGCACCACGAATCTATATCAATTGGAAAATTCATTCCCATTGTGACCCCAACATAACTAATGATCATTAACTTGTTGGGGTTAATAATTTGGATGAGTAGATTCCAACCAATAAAAAATTTCATACCCTTGATTATTTACTTGATAATTTTAGTTAACATAGTGATTCTACGTCATTCTTTTTTTCATCAACATATTGTTGATCCCCCAATATTTTTGTAGTTTCATAATCAACTATATGTTATTCCCTGATATTGGTAACATCATCATGTTTAGAAGTCATTATCTGCATGAGTATTCAAACATTTAATTTATATTTCATTAATACAGTAGAGAAAACATAATATTATGAGAAAAAGTATAGTATATTAAAAAAACTTTAACCTTATCATTGAAGTCGCTTTATTTTCTTTAATGTTTTAAGAGATTTAGATCCTCTATCAAGAATTAAAATCTCATATTTATGGTCCCATATATTGTAGAAGACATTGTATGCATTGGGAATGTTTTGAAATGATTGTGATATCCTAATGAAAGGGTCATTCTTGATTGAATTTTTATTTGACCCTACAGTTGTTTTAGTCACAAAAAGAACAATTAACCAATTCTTATTTGTTGGACTTGAGATATAAAATACCTACACTAATTGTGATTACATTATGAATGGCTCATCCTTATACCACTACAAAATAAAATTCCCCTTCACAAATCCAATTTCATCAAATTTCACTACACTCTTATTGTCAACCCATTTGTAATGGAAAATCAGACCTTGAAATATTCTATAATATAACATGTATATTTGTTCGATGATGTTAGAATATGAAATATTCACATAAATTGGATTTCTACACTTGGAACCAGATATGTCCATCATTTCCTCCATAAGTATCACTCCACTATTTTTCATCATACTGCATTCATTTTTTTCTTTCATATAGAACACATAACTATTAATTAGAAAACTAATGTAAGATATACGATTTTCATTTGGGCTATCCATCAAAGTCATTCTGCAATTGAACTTTCATTTTCAAATAACTCATTATAAATATAATGTCATATCTATCCGATAAACTGTTGATTATGTGTATTTGATATCCATCCTTTAGCCCTTAATTAATTCAAATATCTAAGAGTTTCTTTGTGGGATTCAACATATGGATCAATATCATCACTATTATGTAAAATTTAAAGGTTATAGTGCTTCCACTATATAATGGTAATTGTAATAACATCTCTCCTAGAAATCCCTTTGCCCATAAGGCATCCATTATGATAAGATTTTGGGATATTGATAATATCAACATCTTATAGGTAATCGGTATAGAATTAAACATATTCTTCAAAAATATATTATTCTATAATAAAACCTTCTCACCGACTACGATTCTTGATGTACCCTTTTAAAATATCCATATATTATTCAATTGGGTACAACAATTTATAATGGATAGGACCACATAATTGAACCTATCTGACCAAGAGATCTATTAGGTTGACAATTATATCAAATAATGATATTGGGAAGAACATATGTAGTTCACATAACATGACCACAACCTCATTATTAATGATTGGAAACTTCACCGGGTCTATAACATTACTTCATATGAATTTTGAAAAGAATCATAATATGGTTAATTTATTTCATACTGTTGGGAAAAAATCCCTCAATGCATCCTCTCGGTGTGTTTTGGGAGTGGTTGTGTTTGTTGAAAAATCCAGATAACTGTAAGTGAGTATGGTTGGTGTTTTCCAAAGATAAGTTTTTAAGGTGGTGTAGTTTCCCACTATTTTCCAAATTTTAGGGCCTCAAAATTGGGAGTTTGATGTTGGAAAAGGAATGATTTTTTCATAGGAGTGAATTGTATGAAGAATGTTGAAGAAAATCAGCAAAGGGTGAGAACCACGTACCATAATACATGGGTCGTGTACCATGTTCCGGGAATGGTACGTGGAGTGGAAGAACTTGTACATAGGTGCATTTCATGAAACCAAACACGGTTCACAGTGGAAGGAGATGCGATACACAAATGCACTGAAGTCAACAGAGGAGGTCGACCACGTAAGAGAAAAGGCGATATGTGGAGTGCGTTGGAAAATGATTCCTGGATGGATTGAGGTTTGTAGTGGTATGAGTATCGGTAAGCGGTGGGTTGAAGATTCAATAAATCTTGGTTTAACAGATTAAGTAGATATATTTACCTATATAAGAATCGCTAACCCCACTGATTACTGTAGAGATTGAACATTATTAGAGAATAATTTTTGCTCTGGGAATTCATCATAGTCCGAAAGTGGTTTGCAGTGAAGGTGTTTGCGGGGATTCCTAACCTACAAAGGAAGTCTAGTACATGGAGGAGGAAGTCCTGTACGCATAAGGAGTTGTCTCGGTACTCAGAGGAGGAATCTACGATATGCGAGAGGGAAAATTATGTAAGTGTTATGTGGTGGGGGAGCTTCGGTATGCGGGAGTGAAGTTAGTCTACGAACAAGGAATAGTTCAAAGACAGGAGGGGTTTCAAAGAGGAGGTTTGCGGAAACGGTCCGCGGTAGCGGTAAGCGATGGAAAAGGTGGAGCCAGTCTGTGGATGAAGGTCAGATCATGGTGGCAGCGACGGTACGCGAAGAAGGTGTCCCTCATACCAAACCCAGTACTTAGTATGTAGGAGAAGGAGGTGGTTCACGGTTTGATGAGGGAATCTTGAAAAATCTTCAATTCAATTTGTGAAAGTATTTTTCGGTACCTAGCAGTACTCGGGAAGGTGGATTTCATATTCGGGTGAAAATAGAACTTCAACAGAGCATCTACCTATAGTTGAGGATGAAGGAATTCATGAAAATGAAGAAACCTACATGTCCATAAACTATGTTTTACCTACAATTCAATAAACTGTGTGTGGATTCCTTTGCAAGAGTAGTGAGTGAAGGAAGAGGAAGGCTATGAATATTTCCACCGACAGTGAGCCAGAGAAAGAGGCATAGGGAGTGACCCTTGGGAATGCAGTGAGAAGACCCTAAACCTTTTAAAGGTAGTGACCTTGGGCATAGAAGATCTAGCTTGAACATTGTACTCATTATTGGCTGTGAGCCTTAGTGAATTTGGTACATCAACACATTGCTATTGTATGCTCCTTAAACGTATCCCAGTGAGGGTGAACCAAGTAAAAATTGTTGTTTCATGTACATGATTTTATATATGTCTGTATATTTCCACAGGAGGAAGAGAGAATTGAGTTTTGTCTAACAATAAAACAAGATCCAAAAGGGGGAAAGTTTTCATCTACCATACCCTGATTTACCCCCCTCTCAGAGTATTCGACCTAGTAGACCTAACAATTGGTATCAGAGGGAAAGGTTGAAAGTCAGTGGTTATCTGTCAGAAGAAGAAATGGAGTTGGTCAATCATAAATGAATTCCTATCTTTAATGGAAATAATTTTCAACTATAGAAGAATCGAATTTAGCACTACTTACAATCAGTTGGAATGGATGTCTTCACAACAACAATGCATGGAATATCAGCTGGCATTAATAATGGTGTTTTATCAAAATCTAAAAGATGGGAATTAGATTCTGATGCTAAAGGGATCAATGCTTTAGGGTGAGACCTATCAAATGTAATTTACATGATGGTGATGTCTTATAAAACATCACATGAAATGTGGGAAAAATTGTTAAACATTTATGAGGGTGAAAAAAAAGTCTAAGAAGCAAAGTTGCAGGTTCTATGGAACAAGTATGAGGATCTCAGAATGAATCCCAATGAGACTTTTGATGCATTATTCTATAGGATAAATATTATTGTTGAAGACATTTAGGGTCTTAGAGAAGTCATTGAAGATATAAAGATTTTGAAATGAATCTTGAGGAATCTTCCACTGCAATTCAATCTGAAAGTTTCAATTTTGGAAGACAAAAATCCAAAAGAGCTAACACTAGATAACCTTCACAGTAACCTTATAAAATATGAAATGAGAAACAATGATAACAATGCAGTGGAAAAGGGGAAGTCAAAGGAAGTGGTGTTTAAGGCCATGAATAATCTATCCGTTGAAGATAGTCCGGAGGAAGACAATATGGATGTTGTCATGTCATTTCTATCCTCTAATCTGCAAATAAGAAAAGAAAATTCATCGGTAAACTTCTATTTGCATGCTTTCGATGTGGAAATATTGGGAATTTTTCATTAAAGTATCCTAAGATGTTTGATGAAGAAAATTAATAAAATGATGAAATTCCCCAAAAGAAGTATTCATCAAATGAGAAAGGGAGGATAAGTACTAGGAGAAAGTTCTTCAAAAAGAAGAACCTGCTTTCAAGAGAGAATGAAAGTTTAGAAGAATCTGAGGCAGAAGAGTTAGAGGACGACACATATCATAAAGTAGATCCTTTGGTGGCAGTTGCTGAAAATTATTTAACAAGAGAAGAAAATGACAATGAAGAAGGAGAAATTGAAGGAAGAGTTGATCTTCAGGATAAATTAGATTTTTTCCTTGAAGAGGTAGATATTTTGAGATCCAAAACAAAGAAAGCTAAAAAAGTTTTTCATGATGCCAAACTCTTTATACAACAGTAGGAAGAAGATAATTCTGAGTTTAATGAATAAATTGAAAAGCTAAGGTCTTCAATGCCAGAAAGATCCGAAAAGGTGGTTGATTACAAACTCGAAATTGAAGAACAGAAAATTGAAATTGATAGTTTGACTGAAATTGGAAAAGATCAAATAAAACGTATCAATCATATAGAAGGAGAGGTCTTCAGTCTACGATGAAAAATTTAAGATCCGAAGAAACTATTAACTCTCGGTTTGACATCAAGAAAGAAGATCATACAAGCAACATATAAGATGATATTTGAGAGGAATGGTCCATTAGAACAAAAGGAGATTGATCTAAAACAGGAAGCAACTATGGTTCAAGTTAGAACACAAGAACACACTCTAATATTGAAGACTGATTTGGGTATGAAGTAGAATCAGAAGATTCAGATAACCCAAGGCACAATAAATGGTGCATCATTACCACAAAAGAATGTACCTCACATAAGATGCTATTTTTGTGGTAAGAAGGGATACTATTAAAATGAATGTTCTATAATAAATCGGTACCAAAGGGAGCATGAACAACAAAGGTGGTAATATAGAGTTAAAAATTATATGTCATCATTTGATGGTCATTGTTTCAGGTGTAAATGTCTCGTACATATAGAAAGATATTTCACATCAACAATGAAAAGGAATGTGTTGAGGCAAGCTTAATTTATTCCTAAGAAGCATCCAAAAGTATCTTCAAGTGAGATGAAAATTAAAAATCAATTTGCAGCTCTGTAGGTTAAAGCTAACCCATCATATATTGAAGAAGATCAAGATTATCATTCCATGTAAGTTATGAATTCAAAGTCTTGGGTAAAAAAGAAAAGGGCCGAGCAGGCTGTGGTTGCAAAAATTGCGTTCAAGGAATCAGATTGCATAGAGATATGGATAATTAACAGTGGGTGCACTTCCTATATGATGGGAAATAAGAATTTAGTAACCAGAATCAGGTATGATAAAGAAGGTATTGTAATATTCGATAATGATGAGGGATTTAAAATTATTGGTTCAGGAAAATCCAAGTTTGGAGGAAAAGACACGAGATGAGCAGATGCCTTGGTTGTTGAGGGGCTTAGTCACAACTTGATTAGTGTTAGTCAATTGTGTGACTCAAGACGTGTCATATGTTTTTCCAAGAAATTATGTATCATCAAGGAAAATGATGGTGTTGTTGTGTTGTAAGGAAAGCATACAAAAGGGAATCTCTACCTCGTATGTGGTGAAGAAGATATGTGCTTTCTGTCCAAGGATGAAGAAAACAAGTTATGGAATAAGAATCTTGGGAACATTTTCCAAGGTTCCTTGGAAGATATAGTAAAATATTATGTATCTTGAAATCTCCCTAGATTATCACGTGATCATACTCATATGTTCCATGCCTTCTAATAGGAGAAGATCATTCGAAATACATATAATAAAAAGGAGAAAAAGTAAACAAGATTGCTTGAGTTGGTGCATATTGATGTGTGTGGGCCAATTTTACCAAGGGATATTGATGGGATGAGATATTATGATCTATTAATTGATGACTATAGTAGAATGGCATGTGTTTCAATAATCACTCACAAATCTAAAGTATTTAATTGCATTATAAGATATCGATGGGAATGTGAAAAGATTATTGGTCAGAAAATACGAACGATTCGAACAGATAATGGAACAAAGTTAACGAATATCCAAGTGGATGATTATCTCAAAAAACATGGGACATGGCATAAAGTTTAATTTGTAAGGACTCCATAGTAGAATGAATTAGTTGAGAGAAGAAATCAGATTGTTAACAACATGGCCAAAATAATGCTCATTGAGAAAGACCATCCGATTTTTTTTGGAAATAAGCACTAATGACAATAGTAAACACTTCAAATAGAGATTTACTTTTTACAAAAGAGGAGAAGACTACATACGAGTTATGGTATGGAAATAATCTATAATTAAAGTACTTTCAAATATTCAAGAGTAAATGTTTCATTCTCAATAAAAAGAAACATAAGAATTTTTAATCTTATGGGGATGAAGGGATATTTTTTGGATAATCAAAGAAAATCAAAGCATAAAAATGCTTCAATAAGAGGTTGGGAAAGATAGTTGAAAGTCATGATGTGACTATAGTAGAAAATGAATAGAAGCTTCAGCAAATACATGATCAGACTGAGGAGGATAGCGATGAAGAGATGAGCAGATTAGGAGACGCTCCAGCTCCAGAGATTGATTCAAAAAAAGTCTCATATGATGAGAATAAATAAGTGTCATCCCAGAGACCAGTAAGAAGAGCTGAAATTCATAGGCAGAACATAATTGGTGATCAGACAACACCAATGCAGATAAGAAGGATGAAGTCTATACAAATAGAATAATACTTATCACAAGTGGAGCCTAAATTATTTGGTGAATCTGATGGAGATGAGAATTGGTTTCAGGAAATGAATGAAGATATAGAACAAATTGAGAAGAATAAAACATGGGAAATTGTCTCGAGACTAGAAGACAAGAATGTAATAGGGACAAAATGGGTCTTTCTCAACAAAATGAATGAATATGGTGTTGTGATTCAAAACAAAGCATTCCTGGTGTGCAAAGGATAATCCTAGAT
The DNA here is from genome assembly GCA_963277665.1 of Viscum album. Lineage (NCBI taxonomy): Eukaryota > Viridiplantae > Streptophyta > Magnoliopsida > Santalales > Viscaceae > Viscum > Viscum album. The sequence goes on along the minus strand of OY728138.1, from coordinate 335,483,637 downwards.
AGAGGGTATTGATGTTGATGAGAAATTTTCACCTATCACAAGGCTATAAACAAATAGATTATTCTTGGCCATAACTGTGCAATGAAAGTTTAAAGTTTTCCAGATGGATGTCAAGTCAACATTTCTGAATTGAGTTTTGGAAGAAGAAGTCTACATTGAACAACCATATGGTTTTCTCATTCATGAAGATGAGAAGAAAGTTTGTCGGCTGAATAAGTATTTATACGGATTGAAGCAAGCACTAAGAGCATGTTATTCAAGGCTTTATCAGTTTCTAAAGAATCTCAGTTTCCAGTGTGGTGGAGTTGATTACAATCTGTATTTCAACAATGACAATGGTCAAATAATGATGGTGATATTTTATGTTGATGACATAATATTTGATGGATCAGATGAAGCACAATGCAGGTAGTTTTTTGAATTCATGAAAAGAGAGTTCGAAATGTCGATGATTGGGGAGATGACATTTTTACTTGGCTTACAAGTGATGCAAGTAAATAATGGAACTTTTATTTCCCAATATAAATATGCCAAGGAGGTTTTGAGAAGGTTTGGAATGGATAATTCCAAAGATATAAAGACTTCAATTTCTACTTAGTTGAAAATATCATGAGATGATGAAGGCAAGATAGTTAATATCACAGAATATAGGAAGATCATTGGTAGTCTGTGGTACCTAACAACAAAAAGTCCTAATATTGTATTTTCCACATGCCAAGCAGCAAGGTATCAAAGAAATCCCAAGGAGATCCACATGAAAAAAGTAAAAATAATTCTTCGATATATAAAGGGAACATTGAATTTTGGCCTAATGTACTATGACAAATCTCATCCAGAGTTATTGGGATATATAGATGTGGATTGGTCCGGTTCAACAGATGATAGGAAATCAACATTTATAGGTGCCTCTTATCTTTTAGGATTGTGTATTTCTTGGTTAATAAAGAAAAAAGATTGCATTTCATTGAGCACCGCAGAATATGAATACATTTCAGCTACTCAAGCTTGCACATAACTATTGTGGATGAAGAAAAAACTTGAAGATATGGGAATTGAAGTGAAGACTCCAATCAGAATTCATTGTGATAATTCAAGTTCTATAAATTTGAGCAAAAACACCATTCATCATTCAAGGAAAAAAGCACATTCAAATCAAATATCATTTTATCAAGGAGAAGGTGGATCAAGGGCTTGTGAAGTTGGAATCTATGCCTATAGAACAACAGGTTTTAGACATTCTGACAAAGGCCTTACCCAAAGAATATTTTGAAAGGCATCGACTGGATCTGGGAGTCCAGTCGACTTCCAGCACTTGAAAAAGTGTGGATGTGGGTCCCCCTCTCCCTGAGGTATGATGTGTCATTCCCTAGTGTGCTGATATGTGTTCTTTACCCTGTTTAAGATAACCTTGAAGTGCCCTTAGGGTTCATTGAAAAAGGGGGAGAAAGTGTGACTTTTAGGGGGATAAAAGACATGGGGAGGAGTTATTAAGTGGAGTAGGGAGATAGGGGGAGTTGAATCTGAGATGAAGCTATTTGGAAGAGCTATAAGATAGGTGGAGCATTAAATCTTACGATGCTATAAGTGATCGATCAAATATTATATATCACAACAACCAAGGTTCGGGATGAAAGTAGTGCATTGGTATCCGTAATAAGTGATTAGAAATGAAGTGGTTCATTGATGAACTTTTCATTATACTCTTGTTTCTCATGAAAAGTATGGCTCATGTGAGCTTAGAGTATGTGTTGAGTAAATCCTTGATCACTATCTTTATCGCATGAGGTGAATGGTGGTTGAAGTTTGAAGGAGCTTTAACAAGATATCAAAATATAGAGAATTGTTTTAAGAAGAATTGTCAACAAACCCAAAGGTGGATATTTTTGGGAAAAAATCCCTTAATGCATCCTCTCGGTATGTTTTTGGTGTGGTTGTGTTTGTTGACAAATCCAGATAACCACAAGTGAGTATGGTCTGTGTTTTCCAATGACATGTTTTTAAGGTGGCGCAGTTTCCCAGTGTTTGCTAAATTTTAGGGCCTCAAAAATAAGGAGTTTGATGTTAGAAAAGGAATAATTTCTTTATAGTAGTGAATTTTATGATGAATGTTGAAGAAAATAGACAAAGGGTGAGAACTTCTTAGCATAATACATGGGCCGCATTCCATGTTTTGGGAAGGGTACGCAGAGCGGCAGAAATGGTACGTGGGTGCGGTTCGCGAAACTGAACATGGTTTGTGGTGGAAGGATATATGGTACGCGGATGCACTAAAGTCAACAGAGGAGGTCAACCACATAGGAGAAAAGGTGGTATATGTAGCGCATTGGAAAACGGTTCGTGGATGGCTTGAGGTTGATGGTGGCACGAGTATCGGTAAGCGGTGGGTTGAAGATTCAGTAAATCTTGGTTTAGAGGATTAAGTGGATATCTTTGACTATATAAGAACCACTAACCCCACCAATTACTATTAATATTGAGAATTATTAGAGAATACGTTTTTCTCTGGGAATTCCTCATAGTCTGAAATCGTTTCGCACTGAAGGTGTTTGCGGGGATTCCTAACCCGCAAAGGAAGTCTTGTATGCGGAGGAAGGAGTCCGGTACGTGTAAGGAGTTGTCTCGGTATGCGGAGGAGGAATCTTTGGTACACGAGAGGGAGAATTCTGCAAGTGGTACATGGAGGGGGATCTTCAGTACGTGGAATTGAAGGTAGTCCGTGAACTGTTCTCAGTTCGCGGACATAATGAGTTTTGCATAGGAGGTTCGCGAAATCAGTACGCGGTAGCAATACACGATCACGAAGGTGGAGGTAGTCAGTGGAAGATGGCCGGTTCACGGTTGAAATGACAGTATGTGAATATGATTTCCTGTTTACCAAACACGGTACTCAGTACTTGGGAGAAGGAGGTGGTTTTCGGTTTGCTCAAGGAAGCTTGAAAAGATTCAATTTAGCTTGTGGAAGTATTTTATGGTACTTAGAAGTACTCGAGAAGGTGGATTTCATATTCAGGTGAAAATGGAACTTCAACAGAGCATCTACCTATAGTTGAGGATGCAAAAATTCATGAAAATGAAGGAACCTAAATGTCCATAAACTATGTTTTACCTATAAGTCAATAAATTGTGTGTAAATTTTTTTCCAAGAGCATTGAGCGAAGGAAGAAGAAGACAATGACCCTTTCCAGTAGTAGTGAGCTAGAGAAAGAGGCATAGGGAGTGACCCTTGGGAATGTAGTTATCAGACCCTTAACCTTGTAAAGGTTGTGACCCTGGGCATATAAGTTCTATCCTGAACATTGTACTCATTATTGGTCACGAGCCTTAATGAATTTGGTATATCAGCACATTGTCGTTGTATGCTCCTTGGACATAGCCCAGTGAGGGTGAACCAAGTAAAAATCGTTGTGTCCAATGTATGATTTCATATCAATCTATATATTTCCATGGGAGGAAGAGAGAATTGTGTTTTTTCTAACAATAAAACAAGATCCAAAAGGTAGAAAGTTTTAATCTACCATACCATGATTCACCCCCCTCTCAGGGTATTCAACCCAGTGGACCTCACACACAAATATTTTAGGCAGAATGCAACATAAATCGAAGGGCATTAAATATAGAATTAAAACATGACATTCATGTGATTTTAGTCCCTATAACTTTAAATTAGTCATTCACATGAAATTTCTGATATTTTATGAATAACCATATAGAACTTTTATACCATTAAGGAAAATGAAAAATTGTATTTTTTTTATTGTTTGAATAGTGTGTAAGCTGCTGAAGGAAGAACAACCCATATTTTACCTTTCACTAGTTCCAAATATTACCTTATCCCCATGTAAATCATGTCTAACCTAGCCTTTATTTCATCTTTTGTTTTTCTAAGAGCATTTATTAATTTTCTAATAACACTATCAAATACCTTGTTTTCTACATGCGTGACATTAATACAATGTCTTATGCATAAAAAATTCTAGTATGGTAATTCAAATAAAACTGGTCACTTTTTCCTACCAGAATTTGTAAGATTTTTTTTCAAAATGTTTTACCAAAAATAGTTTTAATGTATTTTATTTTATCAAACATTTGATCACTGGTTAGTGGAGGAAGTGTTGTGTCTTATTCGGTATTCCCATAGAATGCTGTCATCTAGAATTAGTATTTATGTTTTCGAGGTAAAAATTTATGAAGTCCAAAAGATACAGTCTTTAAGGAATTTTTCAACCAAACTGGGTATGTGAATTATTCACAAATGGGACACCCAAACATTACTTTAATGCTATATCCTAGAAAATTTTCATAAGCAGGAAAGTAATTTTTCATCCCATACAATGTGGTCCTCAATGTGAATTCTTCAATTCTATAAGCATCATACATTTTAACACTTGTATCCCACATTAATTTTAAATCTTTGATCAATGGATTTAAATATAAATTAATATCATTACTGGGTTGTTTTGGACTAGATATAAGAAGAGAAAATATAATGTATCTCCACTTCATGTATAACCATGGTAGAAATTTTTTATTTACCAACATAACTAACCATGTTATATGAGTACTACTCTATAGAAAATGATTTATTAAATATATATATAATTCAATATGTAAATTTCTCAACTCATTTTAAAATTTAAGATTCTCATAATCAATTGTCTTCCATCGAGGAGAGTCTATTAGATGATGTAGTTTCCTATATTTAATTTATGTATCTACATATAATTTCAACTTTCTTTTGGTTTCCTGACATCTATATAGTTATCTAAACCATGTAATGATAATAAAGTACCCTATAACTTTTGAAGGAATTCATTCATCTTTATTAAATTGATTCACACCACACTTACATAATTTTATGCGTGAATAATTGTCCTTGAAAAATAATATGCAATCATTTGGGAAAGCATGTATTTTTTAGAGATCATTCCCATTGAATGTAGAATTCATTTAGAATCATATGTTTATACAAGGAATTTTATTTTATTCTTGTATCATGTCATTCAGGAGACTAAGTAGTTATGTAAAGATGGTGTCGCTCCATTTGATGTTAGTTTTCAAATTATTTAACTTCAATATAGCTGAAAATGATTTGTATTTAATATAATCAATATACAATGGTCTCTTATAATAGCTATTTAACTTCTCAAAAAACTTTGGACAATCATGAATGTCATATTAAATTCCAATTTTCCTTTCTTCCATATGATATCTATCATCATTTACAATAGTATTCAGATCAAATGATCCATAAACCATAGTATCATCCCAATCAATGAGCACATTCTATTTTTTCTTATATTTAGTCCAAAATTTATAGCTCTGATCTACTATGTGACAAATAAAATGTTCTTCCAACTCTTCAGAACTAATTTTTAATAATAAAACAATATAAACTTTTAAAAAGGATTTGAGAAGGTTCTTATGCGTGATTTATTACAAACATGATGAACTATTTAACTCCATATTCATACTCTTTTTCCATACAATTATAATTCATCCATTTTTTATTCGTACTCGTACTTTTAGGTTCATAAAATATTTATTTTTAAAAAACAATACACACAAGATATTTATAATCAAAGGAGAAAGTTATAGAAAATTTTAATAAGGGGAACCCAACATTTGAATGTTATTGATGATGATTGTTGACTAGTTATCATTCACACAAGGGTGACATGAAAAGAAACATCCCAGGGTAAGAATGTGGATATTGGTACATGTTCTTGATTTAGTGTTTTGTGGGATATAAATGCATTAATTCTAGGAAGGTTTATGTAACCTTTCTAGGTGGGAGTCCAACAAGAGGGAAGATTTGATGTTTGTTCATTTCTTCACTTGGTATATGGTGGGCCAGGTGGTGTTTCATTAACAGCCAGAGTGGAGCTTTAATTGAGTGGGAAAGATCATGTTACTTTCACCTATCAATGGCCAAATGTCATTTATGATTAATTCAATGATTTAGAAAAAGCAGCGAGTAATTGAAATCATATGGAATATTTGACCACTGAAAAGTATCGGTCAACCCTTGAGAAGTATTTCCTTTAATTATGAAATTTTACCAATGATAGGTATCCAATTATAGAATAAATGTTTCCCCTATCATTTATTCCCATTTACCATGTTATAATACACCTTACATCATAAATTGTGGGATTTATAAGAATTATTGCATGTATGATTATAAAAAAAATTATTAACAAAGTTAATAAAATGGATTTATTACTCAATTGAATCACTTAAAAACATATATTAATCTAATAAAAATTAATAAATATGTTAGAAAAAAATTTACTTATTATTCTATGGAAGACTTCCCTTGGAAATTATTTTTCATTTTTTCCATTTAATTATGATCCAGATTTCTAAAATTGTGTAAAAATATATTTCCTTAGAAAATACAAGGTCATTTAATCACAAGATTTTGACAAAGGGTTAGGGAGCTTGAAATTTCATGAAATTAATGGATGAAACTATTATTGACGTTATAAGTTAAGTTGGATTCCATGTTACTATCTTTTTCCATATATTATTCTAGACCATGTATTATAGGGATACCAATAAATATATTTATTAATCATTTTTTTCCCTATGATACATTATAAAATTCAAGTTACTGTTAAACTCATATAACTCATTATTTAATAATTAATTTTTTGCATTATATTTTATCAAACAATTCCCTGACATGGTATATCACAAACCATTTAATATTAATGGGAGATACAATATTTAAGAAGTACAATTTAATGGATAATAACCAATGATAATGGTATTAGAAACAAAGCATAACAATAGGAAGGGATCATAACTAGATGTTGAATCTTGAATTACCATGAAGAAAAATTGACTTTTATTGTCCAATCTCCCATTGGTCGGGCTTAAAAAATAATCCATTCAACAAAAAATTGAGATAACAATAATGGTGAGGCAATTAGAAAGGGAGAGGGGGAAGGATTGCTAGATTGGTTGGCTGAGGGATTGGAAAATGGGGAAAGCATGGTCAGCAGAGGGATGCTTTGTGATGGTGGGTGGCCGGCACGGGCTGAAGATAGTAATGGTGGAAAAGAGGTTTAAAAAAATAAAGAAAAAATAGACAAAAAATATAACACAGTTTGGACCAGGTATGTCTGAGAGATGTGATCAATGAAACTGATAAATGAGAAAGGAGTAGAAATAATAACATGCCTTAGATTTGAGAGAGTCGATTCATCTCAGAGAAGGTCAAGGGGCATGTTAATATAGCTAAACTTCTATAAGAGATTGAATGGTGTGAGGGAAATAAGTTCGATTAGGGTTCTATTTAAAATATTGGGAAGGATTTTATGAGCACTTTTAAAAAAATGCTGATAAAGATGGCTTTTATCAATGCTAAAATAATAAGCACTCATAAAATACTTCTTTATTAGTGCATTTTTAGCGTTGATAAAGATATTTTTTTATCAACTCTAAATAGGAGCTGATAAAAGATATCTTTATCAGTGATAAAGTTATAGTGCTGATAAAGATATGTTTTATCAGTGATTTTTTAGCACTGATAAAAAATTATCTTTATCATCACTAAAAAAACATTGATAAGGACCAGTATAATTAATTGTAATAATATAATTAATATAATTAAAAAAATTAAATATATATAATTATAAATAAAAAAATAAATATAAGTGTATATAACTATAAATATATTAAAAAATTGTAAATATTTATTTATAAATATAAATATAAATATATATTTATAATTACCATTATAAATAAATATATTTGTAAATATATTTATAGATATTTTTATATAATTATAAATATATTTAAAAAATTATATATATTTAATAAATATTTATAATTATATATATAAAGATTATAAATATATTCATTATTTAAATATATTTTTTATATTTTCATAATTATTTAAATATATAATTAATTATTTATAATTATATAAATACATTTAAAAAATATTTATTTATTTGTAATTATAAATATATAATTTTATAAATATAGCATATATAAATTTATAAATATATTTATTTAAAAATATTTTTTACAAATATATTTTAAACCTTATTAATGAATCTATAATCTTAAATGCATGAATGTTTAAAATGAGTTAAATTGAATAAATAAAAACGTGTAGACTTTAAAAATATTTAAAAAATTGATAAGTTTTATTAATTATACAAATTATTAAAAAATAAAATATCGATATGTATTGAAATTAAGATGAATACATATTGAATATATTAAAACATAGTAAATAAATATTAGAAAATTATTAAATTTAAAATATATTTATTAAAAACAAATAAATAATACTTACTCAAATAATATTAAAAATAAATAAATAAATTTACCAATTAATAAAAAGAACATATTAAATATATTATGTTACTAAATGAAATTATAAATTGAATATTAAAGTTTGAATTAATTAAATAAATTTTAGGTGTGTGTTTTTCTACATAATATTTAATTAATTACGTAAATATTTGTTTGTGTGAAATTAATGAGTGTGTGTGTACAAGTTTGAAATATGTTAAATTGAATAATGAAATTATATAATATATAACGTCTGTTATTTAAATAAATAATAATGATGATGAATAAATTTAAAAAGTGAATAACTTTTATAAATAGTCAATTAATTATTTAATTGTCTATATATAATTAATATACTATTTATTTCCACGTATATATATATATATATATATATTAAATTTAATAAATTTATTAATAAGAAATCAGGGGGTTGGCTTGATCTATCCTATGAACCCTCATGAATATATGTTTAAATAAAAATGGATATATATTAATTTTTTAAATTACAATTATATTAAACACATTAAATGTTTTAAAAAATTATTGTGAAAATTATTAATGAAATGTTTATTAATACAAATAAATAAATTTAATATATATATATATACACTAATAAATAGTAAATCAACTATTTAATTAGTATATTAAGTATTTAAGAAATTTATTCAATTTTATTATCTTTCAACAATGTATTAGTTATTTAATTATATATATATAATTAATATAACATTTATTAATATATAGTTATATATATATACATATATTAAATTTAATAAATTTAATTATAAATATTATATTGATTATTTAATTATATATATATATATAATTTATTAAATTTAAAATATAAATATATACTAATAAATAGTATATTAACAATTTTATTAAAAAATAATGACATTAAAAAATATTAAAAAATGTATTAATGAAATATTTATTAATTAAAATGAATAAATTTAATATATATAAATATATAATTACAATTTTAATATAACATTTATAATTAAATTTAATATATATACAATAATAAATAGTATATTAATTATATATGTAATTAAATAATTAATATAGTAACTTGTGTGTGGACTTTAATTAAAAAACAAACCAACTTCAAATCTAATGAAGGGACCTTGTGTAAGCCGTTGCCTAGGTGGGTAGCAAGGTCAACCCTCCCCCAGCTATGGTAGAGGTAGGAGAAGAGCTAGGCTAGCGCACATGGGGGTGGGCCACCATGTTTAGGCATGGAATGTGAGGCCCATGTGGTGTACCAGTGTAATAGGTGTCGAACCCCATAGTTAGCTCGAAAGAACATTGACTACGAGATTACTTATAAAGGAGAGCCTAGCCGCATGGGATTTCTGATGTGGGATGCACACCACATAGGACAACCATTTATCAATTCTTTTATTTAGCATTGATAAAGACTATTTCTGCTTATTATGCATTCTATAATAGTGGCACTCTTATGAATCAAGTGCTTTGACACCATTTTCAACAGATCAATTCGATTCATCCATCCTTTGGACGCTAGACCTAGCCTGCAACGTACTCGAGGGGAGTCATCGATCTCCTCGGGCTGACGATAAACATCATTGGCATCAAATGAAATCATTTGGGACATTTTCTCCAATAAAATAAATTTAACAATGAGCATAAATTCAAAATAAAATCCAAAACAACTCTTATATAATTCAGGTGCCCATTCTAGATACAAATAAGTAAAAAACAATAATGAAATCATAATATAAAATCAATATAAGCAAAGAAATTACTCTACTCACTCCCAATTCTCTCTCCTACAGAAACATCTACCACCATATGCCTTTCTCAACTTCCCTTTTTTTAAAGAGGGTGATACCTTGTCCAAAGATACAAAGGATCCTTTATTGATAAAATAAAAGGTTACATGATTCTAAAAGATGGAATCTTATTATGATATTTATAAAAAAGAAAAAGTAGGTGAGAAGGAAGACAATCCAACCATGAAAGATCATTGTTGACTCCTTTTTTGGAAAACCTATCCACCATAGACTTTTCATCTCGATTAACATGTGTGATTATATAACTAGATATAGAAATAAAAAGTTAACGTTCCTTTCTTCTAGTTGTGAGTTTCTATAAAAGATGAATCAAACCATTATGAATATCTTTCACAATATTGGTAGAGTTTCTTTCAAGCCAAAGGTTGTTCCAGGATTTCTGCCTCACAAAAGAAACCACAGTGATGATACTAAGAATTCTGGCTTTCAGGGATTCAGAGATACCACATGTTCCCTAGAGGCAACTGATGACCCTTCCACTATGATAAAAAAATGGAACCGGAACCCAAAATACTTGTATTACCTTTTTAAGGACCATAAACATTAAATTTGATCCATCTAGGAATGGGATCTTCCCAGGATACTTCAAAATTTCAAACATTTGGCCTATAATTATCATAAATACCAAGTCTTCTCAGAAAACTAAAGTCATGGATATAATTAAAATAGTGATCGTATTGAAGTGAGTTGGCCTCTTTAATCATAATAATGATCCTCACGAGGCCTTATTGATGAATTAAAGGGAGTTGATTTTATATTATGGAGTTTCAACCATACCAGATAATATGAAATATCTAATCCTTTGAAACATTGAAGTAGCTGCTGAGTTTTTGAGACAACTACACTCCTACAAAAATCTAAAACTGGGAGGTGAGGGAGAAAATAGTTGGCAGTGTGACTTTAAAGGGATCTTGGAATGATTTTCACAAGATATAAGTAGTGGTGTAGTAGAGGAATAGTTGTTTGAAATCTTCCCTATGTTGATTGCAAAGAAAAAAACTAAAACAAAGAGGAAACCTAAAGGATTATAAGAAAGCATCAATGGAAACATGTTTATGTGCAAGAATCCAAATGAGGTTCAGATGTGATAGACTAATACAAGGCTTGTCAAATCTGTTAATCAGTTTCCCATGATAGTGAAATTGACTAATAACCAAAACTAAAAGAATTAAATGGACTATTTAGCTAATTCAATAATGAAAAACTAAATAAAACAAAATATCTATCATACCTCCATGTGACTCTAAGAGTTACCATATAAAAATAAAATCTCAACACACTAATATTGGTAATAAATGACCAAGAACTTGAATCTAAAAATATAAAAATAGGTGTGAGAAAATTTATCAGTAGGCATGGAAAAGGAAACCATACCCCAAGTAAAGTCTTTATGTAAAATATAAATTTTATGCTAGTTTGATATAAATATATAAAATAGTTTTTATTGATAAATCACACAAAGAAAAACCATTTTCATGATCATTTTTATAAACTTTCCTTTTTTATTCTTATTAAATGAAAACATTCACTTAAAAAACTACTTACCGAGCCGAATCCTCCCTCATTAAGGTACTAATTTTAAAACTAGTTTTAAAACACTTTTCAAATAGGATTTAAAATACAAATTAGAATTCTATTTTTCTAAAGATAAATAATACAAAAGAAATAATGAAAAGTATATGAATCACGGGAAGTGTAAATTAAGAAAATAGAAAAAGTAACCCTTGTAAGGAATTATTTAAAAAGAGCATAATATGAGAATCTCCAAAGTTAACTAAGGATAGGGATAACCTAGATCTAATATCACTAATTAGAGAGACCCTTAATTAGTCTAAATAAACTTGTAACACATCGTTGGCTGGTGGAAAAGAATATAATTCACTAGTACAACTAGTGGAAAGGGGGCTCATCCCAAACTATGATATCATATCGAATCACCCAGGGTTCCTATGAAGTTTGAATAATAAAAACAATCACAATATAGAATGTATGTAAAACCAATAACCAACTAGAAGAATATCCAAACAACACATCCAGATTCCCCAAGAAATAACTATGGATCCTTCCATTGTAAATCAATCAAAGGCTTGGATAATTATTTAGAATGTTGTAGTGGGGAATTATAATTTATTTTTGAAACATACTTAAAATATCATTTGGAATCCAATTTTAAAAATCAACATTAAATTCATAGTGTTTCCTTTTATTTTTATACACATATAAATTTACAAACATATATATACATACATCTCTCATTACAAAAATTAAAATTTTCCCATGTGATTTTATACATTTATATATATACTCATTTATATGGGTATAACTACCCAATGCATCAAAGTAAATTTTTAAAACTCACAATTTTTATTCAAAACCAAACATGAAATACTATATTACCACTTTATCAATAATTAGTGTTTCATGTATTTCTTTAAATTCCATGTAAAATTTAGGATCCAATTGAGAATTCACTTTGTAAGATAAAAACCACATAAAAATAAAAAAATTTGAGTAATATTAATTTAGGAATTTTATTAAATTTTTTGTGTGAAAGGTAGTTGTTTAAAAAATTTAAAACTCTACATTATTAAAATAAAATTCATTCACGCTTAATGGAAACCAAGTGGAATATGGTTTTACTATTAAAGAGGCTTATAATCACATATAATAAAATATTATTTTATAAAAAACATGTATTAAAATAACAGGAAGTAAAGGTTCTAGAATTTAAAGCCTTGAAGAAGGGTTAACCTATATAGAACTCACTACATTCAATATTCATGGACCAAAACATTGGATAATGATGATAAGAATACCTAAAGGGAATATCACACACCCTATGAACTAAAACTAAAATAAATAAAAGCCTAAACCCACTAAGGGTTCATCCCAATCACACATGCAGTAACGAGAGGAAGAAAATTATAGGGGAGATAAAATGGTATGGGGAGGAAAATATAAACCCTAACCTAATTGGATTCTTGAAACTACACAAGTAATGGATGGATATTGAAGTGTTAAAGAGAGGGAATGAGAGGGGGTCTCATGCATTCCCTCCCAGGGTTTCCTGGATGAGTCGAGTGAACAGGGGGGGGGGGGTTCGGAGATTTATTTTTATTATGGTTAAGATAACAATTTAAGATTTTTAAAATTTGGGTGAATCACATGGTTGACGCATGGTTTACCAAACCATGCACCAATTGTGAGCCCTTTACTAGGAATCCTAGGGCACCCACATGGTTGGTTTTCATGGTTGGGAAAACCAAGTTCCAACCATGAGAAACGTATCAACTAAAATGTATACCCCCAATGTATGACTATCACACTATTTGTACAACTATGTGGCCAAACTATGTGACATTAAAAAATATTAAAAACATAAAAATTTACAAAATAAAATGACTTAATCCCCATGAATAATAATTTAATGGAATTAATTAATTAATTAATTTGAAATACGAGGGTCAAGGTGTGTGATCACATAATGATATAACATATATTATCACCCTTATACTTTTTTATTTCATTATTTATTGGTTTTATAATCCCATTATTAATTCCTTTTTCACTTATTATTTATTTTCAATTATTTTGTTGAAAACATGCTTAAAAAGATGAAATTGCACAATTACCCAATTGATAGAAGTTCAATATTTATATAATATCATTCACTACACTAATACAAATGTTAAAATTCCTTTTTTAGGATTCAATTATCATTAGGATTCAATTCATCTAATTGGACTAAAGGTTAAATTTGAGCATAAGGGGGAAAATTGGCCACAATTGAAGACATTATGGGTGGGAAAGATCGGACCAACCTTCTATATTTGGGCCATAACTCAGACCTCAGACATTCAATTGGGCTGATTCCACATCCATTGGATAGATAAACTAAAGGGTAGATTATTATCACAATTTGAATACATTTTAACTTTGTTTGGTCATTTACACATCAAGATAAAAAGGAGGAAAAGGTCTTCCATTAATAGTCACCTAGTCCCTTTGGTACATGAATTATTTTGTGGAAATTTTGATGAATTTTTACATTATAGCAGACCTTATCCTCATTATCTAGTGTTTATATACTAGAGGATAAGATTATAGTTCCTAGGAAATTATTATTAACATCTATGTACTCCTCCCCTTCCATTGAGTTCTAAACTTCTTATGATCACTCGGGGTGGAACGTGATGCAAATACCAAGATCCATGTTTGTATTATTTTAAATGATCTTATAAATTATAGGTTTTTATTTTTTTCATCATATTATGTTCTCTTTTTAACCAATTTATGTACTATTATTTCATGATCAAATTCATATGATCATGTTTGGGGTATCCATTCGTGTGATGTTTCACACACCATTCACCACTTCTTCTTCCCCCTTTCAATCATAGTGTTTGTGTGATTCATATTGGTAAATTTAATTTACATAAACACTATCATGGACATAAAAATTTATTTAATGTTATCACACTTAAATAACATACAAACCTAGACAACATGTCATGTTCTTCACATGTTGCCTCAGTGAGTTTTGGTTATAAAGTCGGACACAAATCATCCTATCATTGGCGGTAGCCTGTGAAGTATTTTGTGTTTCCAAAAAAACCATAGGAGGTATCCTAGTATAAAATAAATAACATTTTGGTTATAGGTACTACATACTAGGGGTTAAAATATCTATACACATTCTCTTAAAGTGATGAATTATGAGCTCATGATATTTCCCAGGGTTGATCATTCTTAATAAAATCTGTTAATTTTCATTTTTATTTTAGATTTTTACATTATCTATTGGATTTTTCAATAAAAAACTCCATGTTTTATAAAATCTCATTTCCCTTTTATTTTCACAATCAAAACCTCCTTTTTAAATTAACGGTATTAGGATTTATCGAGAGATGACCTCGGGTTCCTACTATACTGTAGAAATTATAGTAAAACTAAACATCTAATTTGATGTGATTGACAATGAATTAAAATTTTGTAACCATTTTTAGGGATACAAGATGATTTTTACCTTTATTTATTTATTTTTATTTTTATTTATTACCCTTCTAAATCTTTATCCCTTCTTTTTTTGTTGGGTTTTTTGTGTTTCTTATTCTTCACTCTCTCTATCTAATTCTATAGTATAAAATTATCTTTTTTTTCTCCATTAATAATTATTAAGCACTTTTATTTTATTTATATTCCATTAAAAAAAGAAAAAAAGAAAAAAACTTCACAACTTTGTTTCTTGACAAGATCTAACAAATAAATATTGATTCAAATTGACCCAGAAATTGAAAAGACACTTTACTCAAAAATTGGTCATTTATAGTAGAAAAAAAAACACTTAAGAACCACTTATGGAACCTCAAGTGGTCCAAAAACCAATAAAAAATAAAACCAAATAAAACCCTAGAAATCATGGCTATAAATAGTCAAACTTTAAAATAACTGACCACCAATGATGTGGAGTACCGACCTGCGTATATCCAATACCCCAAGGAAGAATCCAACTTTGAGCCTAGATTGAGCCTCATACACCTCATTCCAAAATTCCATGGTCTTTCTAGTGAGGATCCTCACAAACATATCAATGAGTTTCATTTAGCGTGCTCCACCATGAAACCCCAAAATGGGAATGAGGACCTCATAAATTTTAGGGAATTACCTTTCTCCCTTGATGGTGTAGCCAAAGACTGGTTATACTCTCTTCTTACCGAAATTGGGGGCTCTAATGACCCTAAATGACTCTTTCTAGAGATTTTTTATTCCACCTCCTAAACTGTATCAATAAAAAAAGAAATAAATGGAATTAGGAAATCACAGGAAGAGACCCTTCATGAATATTGGGATAGATTCACAATACTTTTTTCAAGTTCCCCCCACCACTAAATCAGTGAAAAATTTATAATTCAATACTTTTATGAGGGAATTGTCACCATGGATCATGGAATGATAGATCATGAAACCGGTGGTTCCCTAGTGGATAAAACATCTATAATTACTTGTGAATTATTTTCCAACATGGATGAAAATGAACAACAATTCGGTACATGGGAAATTTCATCCAATCGAGGAGTTCATGAGGTAATTTATTAATACCTATAATAAAAATATTTATAATAAACTTGATGAGATACATACCCTTATAAGACAATTATCTCAAGATTAAGGTAATTAAAACTCTCTACTCATTCCATTGCATTGTGGTATTTGTTCTGATAATAATAATTTTTTAAATAGTGCTGAAACTTCAAGATTATTCAGAGTCTTGTACAAAAATTTTTTCATGTATGTACATTTCAAAAATAAATACCCTTAAAAAAGAACCATTCAGACCAAATCCAAACCCCGGATGGAAAGCGCAACCATAGTATCGACAATGAGTAAATTGAAGCTACCCAAAGAAGAATTGGTATTAACCAGACCAAGGTATATAACCTTATTATACTTCAGCTCCTTATAAAAATCCTCCTCCTCCCAAGTTTGAACCAAGAATAAAAGATATGGTGAAGAAAATGGAAACCCATAGTCTCTAGTTAAAACAGACCACACACTTGGCTATTTAATACCTGCAAACTCAATTGGGATAATTGACAAACACAATATATGTGATAAAGATGCAAGGTTCTAGAAAACTACCATTATAAATTATTGTTAATCCAAAGGATAATGGTAATGTATGTTGAATCAAACATTATAATGGTAAAGAATTTTTTTCTTCCAATGATTATACCCAAAAGGTATGTCACCCTCTTGAAATCTCTCTTCCCCTACCCATAAAAGATTCTACTGAATAAAAATACAAAAAGGGTAAACAAATTATCACTGATTATTCCCCTAAAAAAATCCTTTCCTCTTCCTTTCCCTCAAGGAATCTCTAAATATAAGAAATTTTTTGAAAATGATATTGATAAATAAATAATGGATACATTTAAAAAGGTACATTTTAGCATTCCTTTATTGGATGTAGTTAAAAAAAATTCCTTATTATGATGAATTTCTTAAATAACTCTACACCTATAGATGAAGGATGAAGGGGAATAAGAGAGTCAATCTTGGAAGGAATGTCTCGACCTTGATACAACCATCGATACCAACCAAATGAAAGGATCCAGGAACATTTAAAATACCTTAAAACATAGGGAAGACCTTATTTTATGATGCAATTCTAGATTTAGGTTCTTCAATTAATGTAATGCCTTATTCCATGTATATATATCTATAGGTATGAGAGCTTTGACCAATAGGTATAGTCATGAAATTTTCCAACCAGAGCACAACACACCTATAAGGTGTGATTGAGAACGCCCTTATAAGAGTTGAAAATACCATCTTCCTTATAGAATTCTACATTCATGAGATGTAAGATACCCAAACCTAAGGACATTATATTCGCATACTTGTAAGTCCATTCCTAAAAACAACACATACAATCATCAATTTTCACAATGGTATGATTTCCATGGATTTCAGTAGAGAAAAGGTAAGTTTTAATATCATTGATTCTATGAAACACCCCATTGAAGAGCACTCCACTCTTCCTGTCTATTCGATGGAAGTACTCTTTAAAGACACACACACAAAACATTAACTTCTCTCATCATACTCTAATTTATTTTCTTCTTCATCACTATTGAATTATTTGAGTTTTGATTCATGTTTTGAGTGGTGTATGGGTTCATAAAAGTGTAAATTTTCTGCTTTAATTGATGAGTGCGTTCATTTTGAGGCACCGATGATCATTAATGATTATTCAAATCTCATACCCATAGATTATTCTTCTTTAGAGAATAAACACAGGAATATAGATAGTTTCATGGACCTTACTCCCCCTAAATTCCCCCCATCAATCTAGAAACCACTAGTGTTAGAAATAAAACCACTTTTATCTAATTTAAAATATTTCCATCTTGAGGGTATTTCCTAATTGCCCATCATTATAGAAAAAAACCTATCTCCACAGCAGGAATAAAAAATTCTAGACCTTTTAATAGAGTGTAAAAAGGTGATAGGATGAGAATTGGATAATATTACTAGGATTATCCCATCTATTTTTATGAACCATATACTTTTATATTATAAGGATAAAACCATAAGTAAATCTCAACAACGGTTAAATCCAACGCTCCTTGAAGTGGTAAAATTTAAAGTCAGTAAATTAATTTCTTTTGGGATCATCTATCCTACATCTGATAGTAAATGGGTTAGCCTTAGTGAAAATTGTGCCTAAAAACTGGAGTAATGGTTGTGTCAAATGAACAGTATGAATTGGTTCCAACACATGTGAAAAAAATTTGGCGAGTTTATATTAGCTATCGTCGATTGAATCAAGCCATGTGAAAAGACCACTTTCCTCTACCATTCATTGAACAAATGTTATAAAGACTTGATGGTAAGTCCCATTATTGTTCCATTTATGGATATATGGGTTATCTTCAAATCCATATATCCCCTAAGGATTAATAAAATAAAACATTTTCTTATCCATTCGACACATTTTCATACAGGAGGATAACTTTTGGTCTATGTAATACTCTCGATACTTTTCAAAAATGTATGTTAACAATATTTTATGAGTACCTTGAGAATTATATGGAAGTTTTTATGGATTATTTCATAGTTTATGGATCTTCCTTTGATGAATATTTAGCACACATAAGTTCTCTCCTCCAATGTTGTATTGAAAAACATCTCATATTAAATTATGAGAATTTCCATTTCATGGTTTAGTGAGGGATAGTTTTTGGGAATTTTATTTGAAATGATGGAACTCAAGTGTATAAATCAAAAATTGAATTAATTTCATCCCTTCCATATCCAAAATGTGTTTGTGGTGTACAATATTTCTTAGTCCATGCTAGTTTTTACCATGGATTCATTAAATACTTTAGTAAGACCACACTTCCTTTTTCATGGTTAATACAAAAAGATTATGAGTTTGTGTTTGATAAAATTTTTGAGTATAATTTAAATTCACTAAAAATGTGTCCCACATCACCTCCCATAATACAAACACAAATGTGGTATCTCCCCTTTGAGCTTATGTGTGATGCCTCTAACTTTGTAGTTGGGGAAGTTTTATCACAAAGGGTTGATAAGGCTCCTCGTGTCATTGTGTATTCCTCACATACCCTTGACCCTGCCCAGGTAAAATACACAACCACTGAAAAATAACTCCTTTATACTATGTTTTACTTTTAAAAATTCAATTCACATCTTATTGGGTCAAAATTAATTTTGTTTTCTTACCAAGTTGAGCCGAAGCTAATCATTGCCTCATATAGTGGATGCTCCTCCTCCAAGAGTTTGTACATGATATTTGAGATAAAGGAGGAATGGAAAATTTGGTAGCTGACCACAGTAGTAGGATTTCCCCACCTTTGGACCACTGTGTTGACTCATCCCTCCCCATTGGATAATTATTTCTTCATGAGAACCCTTGTGATTTTTTGGACCTTACCCATTGGTATACAAACACTGTCAATTTTATAGAAATATCTAGGGTCCCCACTTATTTTAGAACTTTATAATCCCATATAATTAAGTATGATTTACAATGGGAAATTTGGGATAACCCATACCTGTAAAGAATTTTTAGTGACCATGTTGTTCATAGTTTTTTCCCTGACTATGATTTCACCTTAGTTTTGTGTTTCTTCCACACTTTGGATTATAGGGGCCACTTAAGCACTCAACGTATATCTCAAAAGGTCCTTGACTTGGGACTTTATTGGAAAAAATTATATATAGATTCCCATAAATTTTTTAAGTCATATACTTTATGTCAATTCATATAGAATATCTCTAAGAGGAATGAAATACCCCAACAACCCATGTTATTTTGTGAGATCTTCGATGCATGGATCATTGACTTCATGAGTCCTTTTCCAGATTCATTTTGTTTTGTGTACATATTATTTCTTATTGACTATGTCTCAAAATGGGTGGATGAAAAGGCCACTAGGAACAATGAATCTCAAGTGGTTTTTTATTCCGTGATATTCTATATTTTCAGTATGTTTGGTTTTCCAAGATTCATTATTAGTGATCAGAGTTCACAATATTTCAATCACAACATAAAAAACTTGCTCGATAAGTTTGGGTTTGTTAATAATTTCTCCAATGCATATCACCCTCAAACTAATGAAAAAATAGAAATTTAAAATTGATATGTTAAGTGAATCTTGGAAAGAAATGGTACAACTCAATAAAAAATATTAGAGTTTGTTTTTGGATGGTGCACTTTGGGCATACCATACACCTTTTAAAACCCCAGTTACAATGTCACCAAATAGGTTTGTGTTTGGAAAGTATTTTATCCTTTAGATAGAGGTAAAACACCATGAATACTATGTTTCTAAACAATGTAATATGAATATTTTAGATATAGGTGAGAATAAGAGGATGCAGAATCAAGAGTTGGAATAAATTTTATGTGATAGATATGAGAAATCCCAGATATATAAATAGAAGAAAAAAGCTATCCATGATGAGATGATTTTTTAGTATAAGTTTCATATTGGTGAGAATGTCCTCATGTAAAATTCTAGGCTAATGCTACACCTAGGTAAGCTTCATTCCAAATGGATCAATCGTTATACTATTACTAATGTTTACCATTTTGGTGCTTTATATGGTTTTTATTAAAAGAGTGGAAAAAGTTTTGCCGTCAATGGGAATAATCTTAAAAACTTCTATGAATATTTTAAAAAGAATCCAGTGGAGGAAATCCAGCTAATAGATGACATATATAACACCATATAGAAAGTTCTCCCTTATCCTTACCATTATTTGTTTTTCTATTTATTTAAACTTCTTTCATTCAGGGAAATGTAATTTTTAGGTGGGGGGTGATATAGGATATTTAGTATTTTAAAAAAAAATCATTTCCATTTTTTTCTTTATATTGTTTTCTCTTTTAAATAATAATATATCTTAAAGAGAATATCCAAAATAATTTTTCATTATTGATTTTATTGTGTGGAAAATTTATTTGTTTTTGGAAAAATGAATTTCAAATGAATTTTGATATAGAATAATTTTCTAGATTTTTAATTTTCAAAAACTTGTTAGTAGTTTAATGGATTTTTGATACCCATGATACATTAGAACTGACTAATATTTTTAATCCCATACCTAAGAGACATTCTAATCCCTCTATTTAATATTATTCTTTTTAATCACTTTCTTGAGATTCTTGGTTCCTGTAGAGAAACAAAAACTTTCCTTGATTATTTATTAATCCATTTGATTCGATTGTTCTACATTCATGACATAGGCTATTGTTCATTGAAAATCCATTTGAACAATTAACCTCTATTTTTGGAAATGATGACATTTTACCCTTATTAAGACATTATATACAATGAAATTCTTGTTATATAGCCAAATTACAAGATAATTTATCCATACCTACTCATCTATTGTGTACATTCTTGTTTTATTTTCAGCAAGTGTGGGGGAGAGTGTGTTTCCATGGGAATTCTCAGAAAATAATAATTATTATGGGTTGATAGAAATAGATATTACATTTATTTTTGGTAGTGGGTTCACAAGTCATACTGTACCATTGTTTTACACATATTTTCTTATTTATATCTTACGTAAATTTTAAAAACTATATATAGTTTTTTACATTGAAGAAAAAATAGAATAAAAGAAAAAGAAATTCTCAAAATAGAAAGTCTAATAATTATAATTCAATGATCAATTGTGATCCATACAAAATAAAATACGGGGATAGTGAGTTGTAAGTGATACACTTTGATAGGGTTTGAGTGTGTATATTAATTGTGAACTCTTACTGAATTTTGGAATGTTTTATACTTAATAGATTAAACACTCCTCTTCTACCTTAGATTTTTAAACATTAAATCCTACTATCCCTTGAACCTCAGAACAACCTATTGGAATTCCTCTTGAGTAGAACACTAGTTTTTTGGTAGATAACTTAAAATATCATAAATAACATGGAAAGATCGCATGAAATCTAAGAAAATATCAAAAATCCACTTTCATAATTTCCTTGAGTGAAGGTTGGAAATTTCTAGGTTAGGTAGGTTATGACATGTTTCATGGGTGAACAAATGAAGTTGAACAAATTTTAATGTGGGAGAATAAAAATGAAAATACATTTGATTTCATAAACATGACATGATGGATTTCATTTTAAAATAATAATGGAAGTTTTATCACCATTGATTTAGGAATGGTACATGATTAGGATATAAGACCTTTCCTAGGAGTATAAAGGTTTAGTGTGGGGGTGTGATCACATAGGGATATAACATATATCATCACCCTATTTTATATTAAAATTTTAATCAGTTTTATAATCCCATTATTAAATACTTTTTAACACATTATTTATTTTGAATTCATTTATTGAAAACACGCTTAAAGAGAATCAGTTTCACAATGGATCAATTTGAAGGAAGTTAATTGTTTCTATCATATCATTTACTACTCTAATAAAAATGTTAAAATTAATTTTTTTAGGATTCTATGTTCATTGGTATTCAATTCATAAAACTGGACCAAAGGCTGAATGTGAGAAAAAATGGCCAAAAAATGGCCCACAAGTGAAGACATTCTAGGAAAGTCAGGTTGGAACAACCTTATGTATTTGGTTAATAAATCAGGACTAGGAAATCAAATTGGGTTTATTACAAATCTATTGGATATATAAATAGAACATACAACTCTCCACTAAATTTTAAGAAATTTACACATGTTTTGGTTTGTCAACTATACATATCAAGAAGTAAGAAAAAGTCTCCCATGAATAGTCAATTAATCCCTTAGGCACTTGACTTATTTTGTGGGAATTCTAATGTATTTTCCATAAAATCACCCCTCACCCTCATTATAATATGTTTCTAGACCATAGGGTTGTATTTGATTTATTTTTACATTCTTCTTCACATATATGGATTCCTCCCCTTCCATGGAGTTCTAAACTCCACGTGATCACCTAGGGAGGAACGTGATGTAAATCCAAATATTCATGTTTGTATTATTTTGAATGGTATTTTAAATTCTAGGTTTTTATTTTATTTTTCATCATATTATCTTAATTTTTTACTGATATATGTATTGTTATGTCATTATCAAAATCATATGATCATGTTTGAGGTATCCATTCATGTGATTATTCACACACCATTCACCACTTCTTCTTCCCCCTTTCAATTATAGTGTTCATGTGGTACATATTGGTAAATTAAATTTATATAAAAATTGTAATGTCTATATACATTTATTTCATGTTATCACACTAAAATAACTTAAAAACATAGAATACATTTCTAATTCTTATCATTTTTCCTTAGTGAGTTTTGGTTATGAAGTTGGATACAAATAACTCTATCATAAGCAGTATCTAGTGAATCATTTTTTATTTCTGATAGATCCCTATGAGGTATCCTAGTATAAAATCATTAACATTATAGTTATAAGTGTTTCAAAATTGGAATTAAAATATCTATATCTATTCTCTTGAAGCGATGAAGGTTGAGAAATGTCATTTCATGGTTGAGCGGGGGATAGTTATGGGGAATGTTATTTAAAATGATGGAATTAAAGTGGATAAATAAAAAATTGAATTAATTTCATAACTTTTATATCCAAAATGTGTTTGTGAGGTGCGTTAATTCTTGGTTCATGCTGGGTTTTACCACAGATTCATTAAATACTTTAGTAAGATCATACTTCACTTTTCCAAAATATTACAAAAAATATTTTGAGTTTGTGTTTGATAAAAATCTTGTGGATTATTTTAATTCACTAAAATGTAGTCCCACATCACCTCCATCATAAAAAATACAAGGTGGGATATCCCCTTTGAACTTATATGTGATGTCTTTAACTTTTTAGGTAGGTAAGTTTTATCACAAAGGGTTAAGAAGGCGCCTCATGTCATTACTTATGTCTCGCACACCCTTGACCCTTCCCAGGTAAACCACACAACCACTGAAAAATAACCCATTTCTATTGTGTTTTACTTGGAAAAATTATTTTTATATATTATTGTATCAAAATTAATTGTTTTTTCTAACCATGATTCCCTTCGATTTCTCCTTAAAAACTAAAGTTAATCCTCACCTCATACAGTGCATTCTCTTCCTCCAGAAGTTTGAACATTAGATTAGAGATGAGTGAGGAGTGTAAAATGTGGTAGATGACCACATTAGAAGTATTTACCCACCATGAGACCACATTTTTGAATCATCCCTCCCCATTGGATAATTCTTTCACCATGATAATGATTCTGAAGTTGTGGACCTTACCCCTTAGTATGCAAACATTATAAATTTTATAATAGCGTCTAGGGTCCCCACTGATTTTATCACTCCACAATCTCAAAGACTTAAGAATGATTCATGATGGTACATTTGGGATGGCCCATAATTATGGAGAATTTTTAGTTACCAAGTTGTTCTTTGGTGTGTCCCTGGCCATGAGTTCCCTCAGTTTTGAGTTTATGCCATACTTTGGCTTGTGGGGGCCACTTTGTCTCTCAATATACAGATCGAAAGTTCATTGACTCAGTACTTTATTGGAAAATTATATATAGAGATTCCCATTAGTTTTTGAATTTATGTACTTAATTTTAATTCATAGATAATATCTCCAAGTGGAATGAAATACCCCAACTACCCATGTTATTTTTTGAGATATTTAATGCATGGGGAATTAACTTTATATCACCTTTCCTAAACTCATTTGGCTCTGTTTACATATTATTGTTTATTGAATATGGATCTAAATGGGTAGGATAAAAGGACACCGAGACTAATTAATCTCGAGTGGTTGTTGATTTTGTGAGATCCTAGATTTTTAGTAGGGTTGGTTTTCCAAGATTCATCATTAGTGATCAGGGTTCAAATTTTTTCAATCACAACATGAAAAACATGCTCTGTAAGAGTGTGTTTGTTCATAAAGTATTTAATGAATATCACCCTCAAACTAACGAAAAATTATATATTTAAAATTGGTAAGTTAAGAGAATCTTGGAAGAAAACAGTACAATCCAATAGAGAAGATTAGAGTTTGTGCCTGGATGATGCACTTTGGGCATACCATACAACTTTTAAAACCCTGATTGGAATATCACCATATTGGATTGTGTTTATAAATGATTTCCCCCTTCCTGATGGAGGTAAAAAATAGTTAATATTAGGTTGTTAAACAATGTAATATGAATCTTTAATATACATGTGAGCATAATAGGTTGTAGATTCAAGAGTTGTAATAAATTATATGTGATGAATATGAGAACTCTCAGATCTATAAATAGAAGAAAAATGATATCCATGATGAGATGATTCATCAGTGGAATTCATATTGGTGAGAAGTTACTCATGTAAAATTCTAAGCTAAAGCTCCACCTAGGTAATCTTCATTCTCAATGGCTTGATCCTTATACTATTACTAATATTGACCCTTTTAGTGTTATTTAGGTTTTCCATTAAAAGAGTGGTAAGAGGTTTACCATTAATGGTTAGAGGTTTAAACACTTCTATGATTATTTTCCAAAGCATGTGGGGGAGGAAATATAGCTGATGGATACCGTATATGACACCACATAGTAGGATCTTCCTTCTCTATACCTTTATTTATTTGTCTATTTATTTAAACTCTATTCATTTAGGACAATGTAATTTTTAGGTGCGGGGGAGGGTGAAATAGTATAGTTAGTATTTAATTTTTTATAAATAAAAATCATTTCATATTTTTTTCTTTCTATTTTTTCATTTTTAAAAAATCATTTCCATTTAATTTAGTAAGGATGTGTGTGGATGATTGACACACACTAAGAATAGTATCAAAGGTTCAAGTTTGTGAGATAAGAAAGGATCACAATGCTAAATCCAGGGGTGTCTCCCTTTCTTACATCCATCTTATCCTTCATTATTATTTTTCCTATTTTCATTCATCAAAAAAACCACCCCTCATTTCTATTATACATTAAAAATTAAGAAAAAATACAAAAAATACATAATTTTTAGGATTGTGAAACTGAAACACCATAATAATTGAGAGAAGATCTTGGTTAGCCACTAAGTTGAATTAGGAGTATAGAAAAATTATGATTGACCATGGACTATGAAAATCATGAGATTAACATTGCATCATTTTTGGGGAGTAGGGTCGAGTTTTCAATATCTGAAAATAATTGTAATTAATGTTTTTCCATTTTTAATTGTTTTTTATTCTTTCTATCTTCACTCCACTTTGGGAAAATCATTAAATAGATGAACATTTTTTTAATAATGGATCACTGATTTTATAATCAGTTCATATTCTTAAGTGAACCCAAGATGATGAATTCTCAATGGAAACAACATAATTAACATTATAAATACACTAGTGGGTGGGAGAATGGAATCTACTACATGAACAGATCCAACCACCATCAGTAATACATGTCTCCACAGAATTACATTGAAGGTGATCCTATAATTGATTATATCCATAGTTACATCAATAATTCCTTTCTACGAGACACAAAATTGAATTAACATAAATAAATTCTAAAGTAATTAAATAAAATATCAACTAAAATAGCCATTTTACTCCATAAACTTATAGAGAAAACATAAAAAAACAATAAGAAGAGGTTGAGTTGATTAAATAAGATAAACCTGAATTGATATTCCACTTATCATGAACACCATGGTTGATATGTAACTTGAATAGGTTTAATAATTGGAAAATATACTCTTATTAGCCCCTAAAATCATCTACCCAATGGATATACACTTTGAAGAGGAATTAAAATATAAAATCATTAACGAAGACTCTTTACTGAAAATTTCTATCCCTTATTTTAATGAAACTAAACTATCTTATGACTTCCCATACATTGAAAATAAAAATAAGAATTATGGATTTAGTCCTTGGATTATGAAGACGATGAAGTTAATGAGATAATATTTTAAGAGAAGCTATAATTTACACTTCTTCCCTCATCCACACTGGAATATTTCATAGTGGTATTTTACTTAGAAAATAACCTACATAATGAAATTGATAAGGGATATACCACTGAAATAAAGTCATTTTTTCTAAATTTTTTCAATAAAAATTATCTTATAATATCCCTTGTTTAAATTTTATAGAATAATATCAAGAGATGTCCATTATTGATGATGATGATGATGATAAACCTACGGTAGCCCCCCCCACAAAGAGAAACTAAATATGAAAATAGTTAAATAAATGGAATCCCAGAATAAATATGATATGGATAATAAATTCTTAGATAATATGATCAAATATTATATTGAAAAAGTTAAATAAGATGCACTCGTGGATGCGTAACCTCAAACTGATCGAAAGATTGAAAAATTTGATGGAAAATTCATATATCCAAACTTGGAATATAAGTAAGAGTTCACCCAAGTAATGGAATAACATTATGAAGATATCTCGATACCTTTGGTGAATCAATTACTCCCTCGACATCCCTTAGACCATCAAATTAAGAGAGGAACAATAGTTTAAGAAGAATTACTAGTGGAAACTTATGAATATTTAGATAAAAAAGATAAAACAAATGAAGGGGAAGATTTTGATTTGAAATCAACCTCTTTTAATCATATAAAATTTGAAATACCTATTGGCTCTCCATTATTTGAACTTATCGATGCAACAAAAATGGAACAAACACTAGAGGAATAAGTTGCTAATTTGGTTGTAGAATAATGGGAGGACCTATTCATCATCCTTCTAGCCACACATTTCATGTTGTACTATACTGATAAACAACTAAAACATAGGAAATCAATTAAAATGCACCTATAAGAAAATGTCAACATGAAAATTTGTGGAAAGAGGAGGATGTGGTGGTTTTTACCAAAGAATATCAACCCGCTAACATATTGAGGATAATATAGGCCATTTACAACTATAGAAAGTCCAAATATATCCCCCCTTGGGAGGGAAAACCCAAGATTCTATCGCCATCACTTTTTTATCATTATATTTAATTTTTAATAAAAAAAAGTTATGTTTATTTAATTTTTTTTACAGTTTTTTTCTAAGTGGATAATACCTAAGAGAATAGCTCATGCTATTTAAAAAGCACAGTAGGGGAGTTCCCCACCCAAACCTACTAAAAAAATAAAATAGGGTTGTTTATATTCATTAAACTATTTAATCACTACTAATTTGGTAAATTTTGATGGAACATAAATGGAAAGTTTTGGACAAGTATGGGGAAAGAGACTCAAACTGATTATAAATATATTTTATAATTATTTAGAAGATATTTTGAAATTTTATTAATAAATAAAATAATGAAATTATTAAAAAATAAAAAATAAAATAAAAACATAAAAAAACTAATATGCTTGTAAATGTTTCACATAGATCTTTTTTATAGTTTTTTTCAATATTTTAATAAGTTAAATGTTGCACTTACTATTCTAAATACAACTCTATAATGGAGATAATTTCATTGGTTTTGAAATTGTAAGAGTTAGATGAATATTTATTGAATTTGTTACCAACTTCATAGAGAACATTTTCTTATAACTAGAAAAGAGTGTTTGAGTGAACATATAATTGTGCAATCAGAATTACAATATGATATCACTATAATTTTTATCTTAATTTGAGGTAATATGGCCTATGTGAAAAAAAACATCTTAGGGATCCAAATGAAAATAAATTGATTTAAGTCCTTTGAAGGTGGAGTGAAATGGAAAATTAGGATCCCATGATGAATATCAAATATATTTGGCAACAAGTGTGTGAGTAATCCCTTTGTACATATATAATAAGTTCCTTCGCATAGTTATTTTTACATACATGGATGAAAAATAAAATAAAAAAATTAATAAGTCCCTAATTGTTAAAAATAAACTCATTCATGTGAGGGGAATATTGAAGAAAAATGAAGAATGGGGTAACTGACTTATAAAAAAATCATTTGAGTTGTATCAATGAAGTGGAAAATTGAACTTTGGCTTAAGAAATAAAGGAGACAAAAAATATAAGTTCTTCTTGTTAAATCACAAATTCCACATAAATATAATTTGATTTACTCATGGACTTAGAACTATCACTTGAATAGAAATGGTATAGTGTAAAAGATTCACATATGAAACATTTTTTTTCATGAAATGGATGGACATGTGATTTTCTACTTTTCGGGATTGTTAATTTAAATCTAGGAAGGGTGAATCATTTTTTTGAATAATTGAAATTAAATGATAAAATATATCAGGAGTGTAATAGTTTATGTGTGACAAAGTGATTTTAGCTAAAAATTTGAAAAATTTAAACTATTTTCATTGAATTAAAACCACTAATTAAATTAATACTAGTGAAATCATTCAATTTTTATACTTTTTAGAAATATGAACTTTAAATATTTATAGCATAAATTTGGTTTATTAGTGAATTATTATTTTTGTATTTAACTAAGGAAGCCATACTTTGATTAAGAGTATGGAATTTAATTTTTTGAATACATTTAATTTTAAATGTCGATGTTTAATTCAATCTAGAAATTTATTTAGACAAGTCTATTTTTCTTAAAGAAATTAAATTTGGTAGTAGAGAGTGATTTTTAAGAGAATGAAAATACAATTGACAAATTAAATTCTGGTTCCCCCTATCACAGCTCTGCTCGCTTGCAGTCCTGTTTTGGATGTGTCTTATACCCCTTGTTTTTTGGTTCCCTTGGATTAGTCCCATTATCCTCTGGCCATTCACTAGCCTGTTATCATCATCCCCCATTCAAGACCCCATCATGGCTAGTCACATTAGTTTACATGTGTATTTGGGGTGATGTTGGTGGGAATGTGAGGTGAAGGGTCACACTTTGGGTTTTTTCTATTCTTTTTTATCCAATTCTGTGTCATCCTTCATTAAATTACTTTACATGCTTCTTCAATGTCGGTAAATCCACCTTTTTATTCCCAAATCTAACAGTTTTCCTAACTGTAATCCCTTGGAGGTTGTATGAATATTCCAGTGTGGCTATAAAAACTCCACAGGGATGACGACGTTACAGGTACTAAGGTATGGGGATGGCATGGCCCCATGGGATGGTTTTAGTCGTGATTTATTAGGAATTAAAGATTCGTGATTTTGTGGTGGTGACAACACCGTAGTTGGTTTGATCAGGTTTGAGTGTAGGCGAGTCCATGGACAACCCAATTTTGTTTCTAGGTCCCTTCTATACGGGTTCACACTAAACTCCTAATAGTGTCTTTAAGTTCTCCCCCATATCATCTAAATGGGTGGGGGGGGGGGGGGTTCATGTGGTTTCCTCTAACCCTTTCAATGGAGGATCAGTTGGTTTCCCTTCAACCATTTAAAATGGGTTATTTGAAAAATCAAATAAAAATGGATTTTAGGGAAAAAAGTGTTTGGTCATGAAATAGTGTAACACCCCAAGATTTTTTATGTATTTTCTTTGAAATAAACAAGAGGTATTTTATAGATTGATTTACATGGTACTACAACCCTAAATGAACCCATAATATAGTATACCAAAATATCATAGCAATTGGATTTGCAGGTATGAATAGGATTAGCTACATTTTGAAATATATATAGAATTTTTTTTCTAAATTCAATTGTATTTATTAATTCCAAATAAATAATCATTTAATTATTAATAAAATAATTTCATGATAAAATAAATCATTATTGATTAAAGTTTTTAATGAAATGTATAGATTATATATTCAACCTCAAAGATATTATTCTATCTGAGTTGGAAGAAGTCGAGCCCATCAGATCTGGAATGCTGAAATATGGTTTTTGTAGTGAATAAATGTCAAGACACATTTGAGATTCCCTAAGGAGTAAGATGAACTATACTTGAGACCCATTTAAATTAAAGAAGACAACTGATGCTTTCCATAACGGAAGAGGAATCAGATGCCATATAGAGCCACATCGCCTTTAGATTTCAATCCACTGTTGAACCATGGAAAATATTCCACCATGTACTGATGAGAGAGGGAAGAAGTAGACCTGAAGAAGCACCTGAATGGAGGTCGAATGACCCACATCACCTGTAGAATCCCTGCTTGAGGAGGAACCCAAAAATTCATCAGGGACCGAGCTTGATGAATACTTGAAGTTACTCCCACCCTGTAAAATTCTAGACTGAGACTAAAGAATTTTGATTGTTGAGTTTTTCCCTATGCATGTATGAATGGAAATAGTGGGGACCTCATATTTCCCCAACACACCAGGTATGGATATGAAATACACCACACACTAACCATTTGAAAAAATTCCCAGGACAAGGTGTGGCTATGAACTGAAGTCCCCATGTCGACCAACACGTACCTTGTTGCCATGGAACCTTGTGCACATGAGCCTAGAATCCTCTCCACAAAAAAATCAAAAATTTCAGCATGCTCGAATCAACCAATGGAAACCAACCAAGAAGAATAAACCAATGCCCACGTCTCGATATGTCCTGACCCACCATCAAAGGCCCAACCTTAATTTGTTAAAGAAAATAGGTTGATTTAAGCCTATGATCCTAGCATGTGTGATGCATGCCTGTCATAGGGTGTTAAAAACAATATTTTAATTACCTATGTATAGTATAGTAGTTGATCCTAGGTATTCTCTTGAAGAAGAGTGAAGACAAAACAAGGTTTTCACTTGTTAATTGGTTTTAAAAAAGAATTTGGTTTTTATTTAATTTAAATTATGTGTGTGAAATAAGAAGCTTCATTTTATCAGTTTACAAAAAAAGAGAAAGATGGTAATCAGAGTGGGTTTGGCTAGACCTAGTGCTGTGCTATCATGGTTTCCAAGTTTATCCCCCCTTTTTCCTTTGATAGTTAGAGAGAGATTCATA
Organism: Viscum album; assembly: GCA_963277665.1. Classification (NCBI taxonomy): domain Eukaryota; kingdom Viridiplantae; phylum Streptophyta; class Magnoliopsida; order Santalales; family Viscaceae; genus Viscum; species Viscum album. Next base: position 335,451,669 of record OY728138.1, on the reverse strand, counting down.
TAATGAGTCCTCTCTATCCCTTGGGCAAATAATTATGATAAGAATATTCCTATTTTAAACCTTAAGTAGGTCTATTCTCCTTCCCTTGAGCATAAAGACCGTCAAACACTCACCACCGAATCCTAATATATTCCACCGTATACAGAAGAGAATTGGGTGGATGGAGATAAAGATTGTTGAACAAAAAAAATTAAAATAACAGAATTAAATCCTAATGAAACCACATTGGGAATTTAAAACTAATTTATGAATTGAAACTATATTTAGAAATAATAAGGTATCTTATTAGATTGAAACACAAGAACTCAAGGAAAGCACATAGGTATAGCCTCCCCCTTTCTTGATCACTCAATGAAACCATCCCTCCATGGACGGGGAAGTCGAGATGATGCGGGAGAGGGGAGAAATTAAAATAAAATAAAAATAACTAAAAGAAATAAATCTAAAGAAGGACGTTATCCAATTATTACCTCATCAATTGATTGGAGAGTGTGTGGATGGAATGGAATGACTTGGGAGGTGGGAGATCCTCTCATTTTATAGGCAGAATGTTTACTCAAAAAATTGGTGAATTTTATCCCCTATTAATGATATAATAATTCCTTTATACCTTCATTAATGTTATTCAAAATTTCCTTGTCCTTCCACCCTCAAAATTTCAGAGTATTTGGATTCTTGTTGAGGGAGTTATGGACTTTTTACTCCAAGAATTTATTCTGTCCAATCAGACTCTCCACATTTCAAATATCACACATTAATGACCATGAAAAATGTCTCTTCATATGTTTGAACCTTCATGAATGTTGTTTATAATTTTCTTACTTGGACACCCTCCAAATTTTAGTGTAATTATCCACCTCATATATGATTCATAAATTTTGTATTGGCAGTTTCTTTTTCTAGATGAAATTTCTAGGAAGCTTCCTTCAATTGAGTTCGTTCAAAATCCACCTTAATGGATTTCAAACTTCATGTAAGTTAATGGGTGAATGATAAATTGAGTAATATCTCATATCTAGGTGTAATAACCTCAATCATATCTGTGTAGGCCGAGATATGGTTCCATTACTGTGGTGGGGTCCAGGTTGTCTACCCAGAAAATTCTTCAACTTCATTGATTTTTTAAGGTCTCTAGATGCTCAAATCATCCCATGGTTCATAAGTCAAATATGAAGTAAATAAATCAAGGATTATATCAAAATAAATAATCATTCAATTTGGAATTATATTTTTAATTAAATTACCAAAATACCCTTGATGTGAAAATCTTTCAAAAATCCAGATTTAAGAAACTTTCCATTTTTATCCCAACACACACCAAAAATATTAAAATCATGAAAATAAGATAAAATTTCCAAAGTGTATGAGATTAAATAATTGGAAATCATAAAAAAATGATTAAAATACTAAATATATCAATTCCCCCACACTTAAACCATGATTATACTCAAGCATGAAATATCAACATTGAAAATATGAGGGCACCAATTTTACCAATATTTAAATTCCAAAGCTATAGAATCTAAAAAATTTCATTGTCAATTTTTTTTTTCAAATTCAACAAAAAATATCAATTTAATTTTCCTATTTTCAAAGAAACAATCAACTCATGAATTTTAATTTTCCCTTTTGAAAAATGATTGGACTTATCTTTTTATTCATTTATGCTCCTCAATTCGTTATTATTAAACATGCCATATTGTAACACCCTGAGCTTCCACGATACGCCTCTCTTTCAATAATGCAATAGCTTGCATTTTACGCAAGTTCGAGTTCTAACACACCGCGACTAATAAAAGTAGCCGTTATGAATAGTAATACCCACTTTTTAAAATTATAGAAATTTTATATTTAAAAATGGAATTCATTTTTGTATTCCTAATATTTAAATTAGCCTATGTTGATTTTTTTTGTAATTTTCTGAGAACTTCCAAATTTTTATGAATAGTGAAAAATACTTAAAAACAAATTTTTTAATAAAAATAATTTATAGTGATAAATTATACTATTTAGTGGTTTTAAAGTATAATTGTAATATATTTTTACCATTTTATCCAATGGTGGTCATTAGAATTAATTTAACATTGAAATTGGACATAAACAATTGCCAATCTTTTGATATAAATTATTTCTTAAAAACACGCTATTTGTTGTGACAACGGAAATTAATTATAAAATTAATTAATGCAACTTATATGTTTGTAATTTCATAAAATAGACATCATTTTTGAATTCAGAATATCAATTATAGCTTAGGGTGAAATTTTGGCATTGTTCTGAAAAACTTCAATTTTTGATGAATAGTGAAACCACTAAGTGATAGTTAAATAACTGATTTTTCGTTTAAATGAAATATTACCACTTCTGTGATTTGATTTTCAAAAATCCGACATACATGGTTTTCAATAAGAAGTAAAATGTGGTTCAATGAGATTAAAATATTTTTTTGGTGAATAGTAACTTTTAAGTTCTTAATCGCGATTAGAGGTAATTAGTGTAGTTTAAGGTAAAAAATAATGTTTTAATAATATGAGATGAGCTTGAAAAATGTCCTACCCTCATTGGATGTGATATGGCCGACCAAGACAATACATGAATAAACTTGGGTACCCCATGGAGCCACTTTAGTTGGAAAATGACATAAATACCTTTTATTTAATGTTAAAGTAAAAAATGACACAAACATGAAATGTTTTACTAAAACAATTTTTACATGGGGTTATAAAAGTAATATTTTTGACTATAAATAGTCATTGGAAAGATAAAAAGATTTCCTACATCATAGTATTTTTTTTATAATTTTTAGACATTAAATAAATTAAATTATTTATGACATCATGATGATGCAGCGATGACCTCATTATTTAACGATTTAAATAAAATGAGAAGATAATGCAAAATACAAGGCTTACACTTGTACAAAGCCTATTGGATGAGGATATTTCGAACTCTTATAACCTTATCCTCGAATTATATAAGTGTGGGACCTCTAAAATCCGAAACTCATTTTATAATAAAGTGACTTTTCTTTACTTTCCAAGAGTGCCCCTCCTCTCCACTTATAAAAGGCCCCCACCTCTACCACCTCATTCACACTTTCAAGCCATTTGGCTCGGCCAACCTCTACCCAAATACTCTCCCAACTTCCCTCCCTTACTCCTAGAATCCTAACTTTGGGAAGAATACTTCCCAAGGAAGGCTTTGGCTCAAATAAAAAGAGTTACCCGATTTAAAGGTAATGTCTTCTCTTATGTTATTTTGTTTTATTTTTCTTCTCCAACCCCATAAACTCTTTTTATTCATTTATTTTGTAACAAAAACAGTATCCTAAATATACTAGGATGTTTTTATAAGAAGTATTCGAGCTACACTTACACACACCTACATCTAATGGTTAAAGAACATACGGTTTCTGTGGATGGCGAATTTCTGCCTCACGAAACGATGATTGTTCAACACTCATATAACACCTTCAAAGGTGGCCATTAAGATGTCACTATATTTATATATGATATATAATATGTTTATGTTTTACTTATGCTTCTGTATTTCTCATTTATGGCATACTTTATGATTTCCATTAATGGTAAACGTGATAATTTCATTTTAGGAAGTGCGGACTACCGCCCCCTCAAAGTGATTTGAATCGTTAATGCCATATGTGGGATGTATAAAGGATGTAGTAAATGATATTATACAATATATTATACTGGAATTATATTATACATTTATATAATTATTATTTCATTCCATTAAATACGAAATAGAAATGAAAGTAGCGTTCATGCGTATGTACGGCTTACCGTCTCCATGAACGGTGCATTTCATTTCTTACCTCTAAATGTTACGTAATATTATAAATGAATGTATATACTGTATATATATGATATATATGATATCTACATCATGAATATAATTCTGGATATAATGGATATTTCACCACATGAACAACTTGTAATTATAAGAAGTTTATTTTTGACTCAAGTACCTAAGATCGACAAAACGACCGTTATTAACTTAAATAATTACAGAATGTTCATATCATTGTAATAAGTGATATAAAAAGGATAATGAAATTGAAAATGGTTCTTAATAAGGTATATATTAACTCTAGTTTATTATTCAGTAGGTTAAAGAATGGTTGAGTCAAGTCAGACATGAGGTAAGGGAACTTCTTAACCCAACTTCCATTCATTGGGTTAATCTCCTACTTTCAAATTATGTCATGATATTATTATGTCTTATTTTGTATTTTACTTTCTTTATGTGTACCTATAGTGAATACACATAATATATCTATTTTATTTTAAAAATGATCTTTATAAGGACTTCGTCTCAATCTCCTTTCATTGAGGCATATTTGGTTTTATACACAAATTTCTTTTATACGGTGTATAAACCCCTTTGACTTTTACGTTTATTCAAAAGGAATATTTTTTTATACGAAGCGTTTAATAAACGAAAAAAGGGAATGTTTTTGTCGTACGTATGCGGCGACAACGACTTCTCCGCCGCCGTGACCACTATTTGAGTTTCATCTTCCTCTACAAGCCATCACTTTTTTTTAATGAAAAATAAACACAAAGTTTTAACTTTCTTTTATTTTGGTATTGAAAATGGTTTTGAAAGCATTTTTATTATATCAATGTGTTGTATTGAAATCTTGTGATTGAAATGTGGAAATGTTATGTTTCCTTTATGCATGTTTTATGTGATACGATTTTCTTATGGTTTATGATATGTTTAAACCCATTCATATGAGGAATGCATTTGACTTAGTAAGTGACGGGTGGAGCCCGCTATAGCTCCTCGATGCATCGGTAGGTCTCATGAGACAACTAGACGTGGAATTGACCGAGGCCCTTTCCCAATTTGATTTATGGTTTTGACCGAGGCCTTAATCATTTTAGACGTCTTGGCCGAGGCCTTGACAAAATGTTTCAGAATGTCTGACATTATACATTCCCTCATTATGAAAGTGGTTATTGATATTTCACGTGATTATTCGACTAGTAGAATATCCATGTGAGTAAGTAAATGGCATTATTTAATTTTATTTTTGCCATATTATGCTGATGTTCAAGTTTAAAAAGGCTTTTGTTTTAGTTATACATTTCCTTAAATGTTAACTTATGAAAGCTTCCGCAATATTGTTATCCTTACTGAGCATCTGAGCTCACCCCTTTCAATGTTTTAATATTTTCCAGGATGTGAAGAAGTATTTTATGAATGACATGCAGCACTACTATAAATAAGGCCATTAGCGACCGCCATTGGCGGTCGCTAAAGGTCTTTAGCGGTCGCTGTTGCCTCGTCGCTAGAGGCCTTGAGCGACCGCCAGGCGGTCGCCGAAGGGCCTCTGCAGGGCACCCTATAGCGACCGCCTCTGGCGGTCGCTATTCGAAAAAAAAAATTTAAATTTTTTTTTATTGAATTCAATATAAATATATATATATATATGTAAAAATATTCATATATATACTATTAAATACAATATTTTAAATATATATATATATATATATATATAATATTTTAAATGTTTTAATATATATTTAATATATATATAATATCAAATCATTGTGCTATAATAATTTAAAAACTTCGATTCAAGAAATAATCTCATTTCAGGTCGTTCGGAGCACGTTTGCTCCGAATTGGACCGCCGCACGCCGTTTTGGTGTTTAATGGCGCCGAAAACGCGTTTCCGGCCACCGCGGTCACACGGCACCTCCGAATGAGGTGCCGTCTGGCCGACCATTTCACAATTCACGCCCCGGATGTTGTCGTACGGTTTCGTGGCATTCGGAGGTCGTTCGGGTGGTTTTGACCCCCCAACGCGCCATCAAAGCGCGCGCCGCGCTGCTGAAAACGGCACAATCGGACGTGCCGCGCGCACCGCACGTCCGATGGACGTGCGGCCTCCTCCTGCATCTCAGGAATAATATTTCTATCGTTCCCGTGCGGTTTCAGGTCGTTCGGAGCACGTTTGCTCCGAATGGGACCGCCGCACGCCGTTTTGGTGTTTTATGGCGCCGTAAACGCGTTTCCGGCCGCCGCGGCCACATGGAACCTCTGAATGAGGTGCCGTCAGGCCGACCATTTCAAAATTCACTCCCCGGATGTTGTCGTACGGTTTCGTGGCATTCGGAGGTCGTTCGGGTGGTTTTGACCCCCCAACGCGCCGTTTCAGCGCGCGCCACGCTGCTGAAAACGGCACAATCGGACGTGCCGCGCGCACCGCACATCCGATGGACGTGCGGCCTCCTCTTGCATCTCAGGAATAATATTTCTATCTTTACCGTGCGGTTTCAGGTCGTTCGGAGCACGTTTTCTCCAAATGGGACCGCCGCACGCCGTTTTGGTGTTTTATGGCGCCGGAAACGCGTTTCCGGCCTCCGCGGTCACACGGCACCTCCGAATGAGGTGCCGTCTGGCCGACCATTTCACAATTCACGCTCCGGATGTTTTCGTACGGTTTCGTGGCATTCGGAGGTCGTTTGGGTGGTTTTGACCTCCCAACGCGCCATTTCAGCGCGCACCGCGCTGCTGAAAACGGCACAATCGGACGTGCCGCGCGAACCGCACGTCCGATGGACGTGCGGCCTCCTCCTGCATCTCCGGAATAATATTTCTATCGTTCCCGTGCGGTTTCAGGTCGTTCGGAGCACGTTTGCTCCGAATTGGACCGTCGCACGCCGTTTTGGTGTTTAATGGCGCCGGAAACGCGTTTCCGGCCGCCGCGGTCACACGGCACCTCTGAATGAGGTGCCGTCTGGCCTACCATTTTACAATTCACGCCCCGGATGTTTTAGTACGGTTTCGTGGCATTCGGAGGTCGTTCGGGTGGTTTTGACCCCCCAACGCGCCATTTCAGCGCGCGCCGCGCTGCTGAAAACGGCACAATCGGACGTGCCGTGCGCACCGCACGTCCGATGGACGTGCGGCCTCCTCCTGCATCTCAGGAATAATATTTCTATCGTTCCCGTGCGGTTTCAGGTCATTCGGAGCACGTTTGCTCCGAATGGGACCGCCGCACGCCGTTTTGGTGTTTTATGGCGCCGGAAACGCGTTTCCGGCCGCCGCGGCCACACGGCATCTCCGAATGAGGTTCCGTCTGGCCGACCATTTCAAAATTCACGCCCCGGATGTTGTCGTACGGTTTCGTGGCATTCGGAGGTCGTTCGGGTGGTTTTGACCCCCCAACGCGCCATTTCAGCGCGGGCCGCGCTGCTGAAAACGGCACAATCGGACGTGCCGCGCGCACCGCACGTCCGATGGACGTGCGGCCTCCTCCTGCATCTAAGGAATAATATTTCTATCGTTCCCGTGCGGTTTCAGGTCGTTCGGAGCACGTTTGCTCCGAATTGGACCGCCGCACGCCGTTTTGGTGTTTAATGGCGCCGGAAACGCGTTTCCGGCCGCCGCGGTCACACGACACCTCCGAATAAGGTGCCGTCTGGCCGACCATTTCACAATTCACGCCCCGGATGTTGTCGTACGGTTTTGTGGCATTCGGAGGTCGTTCGGGTGGTTTTGACCCCCCAACGCGCCATTTCAGCGCGCGCCGCGCTGCTGAAAACGGCACAATCGGACGTGCCGCGCGCACTGCACGTCCGATGGACGTGCGGCCTCCTCCTGCATCTCAGGAATAATATTTCTATCTTTCCCGTGCGGTTTCAGGTCGTTCGGAGCACGTTTGCTCCGAATGGGACCGCCGCACGCCGTTTTGGTGTTTTATGGCGCCGGAAACGCGTTTCCGGCCGCCGCGGCCACACGGCACCTCCGAATGAGGTGCCGTCTGGCCGACCATTTCACAATTCACGCCCCGGATGTTGTCGTACGGTTTCGTGGCATTCGGAGGTCGTTTGGGTGGTTTTGACCCCCCAACGCGCCATTTCAGCGCGGGCCGCGCTGCTGAAAACGGCACAATCAGACGTGCCGCGCGCACCGCACGTCCGATGGACGTGCGGCCTCCTCCTGCATCTCAGGAATAATATTTCTATCGTTCCCGTGCGGTTTCAGGTCGTTCGGAGCACGTTTGCTCCGAATGGGACCGCCGCACGCCGTTTTGGTGTTTTATGGCGCTAGAAACGCGTTTCCGGCCGCCGCGGTCACACGGCACCTCCGAATGAGGTGTCGTCTAGCCGACCATTTCAAAATTCACGCCCCGGATGTTTTCGTACGGTTTCGTGGCATTCGGAGGTCGTTCGGGTGGTTTTGACCCCCCAACGCGCCATTTCAGCGCGCGCCGCGCTGCTGAAAACGGCCCAATCAGACGTGCCGCGCGCATCGCACGTCCGATGGACGTGCGACCTCCTCCTGAATCTCAGGAATAATATTTCTATCGTTTCCGTGCGGTTTCAGGTCGTTCGGAGCACGTTTTCTCCTAATGGGACCGCCGCACGCCGTTTTGGTGTTTTTTGGCGCCGGAAACGCGTTTCCGGCCGCCGCGGCCACACGGAACCTCCGAATGAGGTGCCGTCTGGCCGACCATTTCACAATTCACGCCCCGGATGTTGTCGTACAGTTTCGTGGCATTCAGAGGTTGTTCGGGTGGTTTTGACCCCCCAACGCGTCATTTCAGCGCGCGCCGCGCTGATGAAAACGGCACAATCGGACGTGCCGCGCGCACCGCACGTCCGATGGACGTGCGGCCTCCTCCTGCATCTCAGGAATAATATTTCTATCGTTCCCGTGCGGTTTCAGGTCGTTCGGAGCACGTTTGCTCCGAATGGGACCGCCGCACGCTGTTTTGGTGTTTTATGGCGCCGGAAACGCGTTTCCGGCCGCCGCGGTCACACGGCACCTCCGAATGAGGTGCCGTTTGGCCGACCATTTCACAATTCATGCCCCGGATGTTGTCGTACGGTTTCGTAGCATTCAGAAGTCGTTCAGGTGGTTTTGATTTCCCCAACGCGCCATTTCAGCGCGCGCCGCGCTGCTGAAAACGGCACAATCGGACGTGCCGCGCGAACCGCATGTCCGATGGACTTGCGGCCTCCTCCTGCATCTGAGGAATAATATTTCTATCGTTCCCGTGCGGTTTCAGGTCGTTCGGAGCACGTTTGATCCGAATTGGACCGCCGCACGCCGTTTTGGTGTTTAATGGCGCCAGAAACGCGTTTCCGGCCGCCGCGGTCACACGGCACCTCCGAATGAGGTTCCGTCTGGCAGACCATTTCACAATTCACGCCACGGATGTTGTCGTACGGTTTCGTGGCATTCGGAGGTCGTTCGGGTGGTTTTGACCCCCCAACGCACCATTTCAGCGCGCGCCGCGCTGCTGAAAACGCCACCATCGGACGTGCCGCGCGAACCGCACATCTGATGGACGTGTGGCCTCCTCCTGCATCTCAGGAATAATATTTCTATCGTTCCCGTGCGGTTTCAGGTCGTTCGGAGCACGTTTGCTCCGAATTGGACCGCCGCACGCCGTTTTGGTGTTTAATGGCGCCAGAAACGCGTTTCTGGCCGCCGCGGTCACACGGCACCTCCGAATGAGGTGCCGTCTGGCCGACCATTTCACAATTCACGCCCCGGATGTTGTCGTACGGTTTCGTGGCATTCGGAGGTCGTTCGGGTGGTTTTGACCCCCCAACGCGCCATTTCAGCGCGCGCCGCGCTGCTGAAAACGGCACAATCGGACGTGCCGCGTGCACCGCACGTCCGATGGACGTGCGGCCTCCTCCTGCATCTCAGGAATAATATTTCTATCATTCCCGTGCGGTTTCAGGTCGTTCGGAGCACGTTTGCTCCAAATGGGACCGCGGCACGCCGTTTTGGTGTTTTATGGCGCCGGAAACGCGTTTCTGGCCGCCGCGGTCACACGGCACCTCCGAATGAGGTACCGTCTGGCCGACCATTTCACAATTCACGCCCCGGATGTTTTCGTACGGTTTCGTGGCATTCGGAGGTCGTTCGGGTGGTTTTGACCCCCCAACGCGCCATTTCAGCGCGCGCTGCGCTGCTGAAAACGCCACAATCGGACGTGCCGTGCGAACCGCACATCCGATGGACGTCCGGCCTCCTCCTGCATATCAGGAATAATATTTCTATCGTTCCCGTGCGGTTTCAGGTCGTTCGGAGCACGTTTTCTCCGAATTGGACCGCCGCACGCCGTTTTGGTGTTTAATGGCGCCGGAAACGCGTTTCCGGCCGCCGCGGTCACACGGCACCTCCGAATGAGGTGCCGTCTGGCCGACCATTTCACAATTCATGCCCCGGATGTTGTCGTACGGTTTCGTGGAATTCGGAGGTCGTTCGTGTGGTTTTGACCCCCCAACGCGCCATTTCAGCGCGCGCCGCGCTGCTGAAAAAGGCACAATCGGACGTGCCGCGCACACCGCACGTCCGATGGACGTGTGGCCTCCTCCTGCATCTCAGGAATAATATTTCTATCGTTCCCGTGCGGTTTCAGGTCGTTCGGACCACGTTTGCTCCGAATGGGACCGCCGCACGCCGTTTTGGTGTTTTATGGCGCCGAAAACGCGTTTCCGGCCGCCGCGGCCACACGACACCTCCGAATGAGGTGTCGTCTGGCCGACCATTTGACAATTCACGCCCAGGATGTTGTCGTACGGTTTCGTGGCATTTGGAGGTCGTTCGGGTGGTTTTGACCCCCCAACGCGCCATTTCAGCGCGCGTCGCGCTGCTGAAAACGGCACAATCGGACGTGCCGCGCGCACCGCACGTCCGATGGACGTGCGGCCTCCTCCTACATCTCAGGAATAATATTTCTATCGTTCCCGTGCGGTTTCAGGTCGTTCGGAGCACGTTTACTCCGAATGGGACCGCCGCACGCCGTTTTGGTGTTTTATGGCGCCAGAAACGCGTTTCCGGCCGCCGCGGTCACACGGAACCTCCGAATGAGGTGCCGTCTGGCCGAAAATTTCAAAATTCACGCCCCGGATGTTGTCGTACGGTTTTGTGGCATTCGGAGGTCGTTCGGGTGGTTTTGACCCCCCAACGCGCCATTTCAGCGCGCGCCGCGCTGCTGAAAACGCCACAATCGGACGTGCCGCGCGAACCGCACGTCCGATGGACGTGCGGCCTCCTCCTGCATCTCAGGAATAATATTTCTATCGTTCTCGTGCGGTTTCAGGTCGTTCGGAGCACGTTTGCTCCGAATTGGACCGCCGCACGCCGTTTTGGTGTTTTATGGCGCCAGAAACGCGTTTCTGGGCGCCGCGGTCACACGGCACCTCCGAATGAGGTGCCGTCTGGCCAACCATTTCACAATTCACGCCCCGGATGTTTTCGTACGGTTTCGTGGCATTCGGAGGTCGTTCGGGTGGTTTTGACCCCCCAACGCGCCATTTCAGCGCGCGCCGCGCTGCTGAAAACGACACAATCGGACGTGCCGCGCGCACCGCACGTCCGATGGACGTGCGGCCTCCTCTTGCATCTCAGGAATAATATTTCTATCGTTCCCATGCGGTTTCAGGTCGTTCGGAGCACGTTTTCTCCGAATGGGACCGCCGCACGCCGTTTTGGTGTTTTGTGGCGCCGGAAACGCGTTTCCGGCCGCCGCGGTCACACGGCACCTCTGAATGAGGTGCCGTCTGGCCGACCATTTCACAATTCACGCCCCGGATGTTGTCGTACGGTTTCGTGGCATTCGGAGGTCGTTCGGGTGGTTTTGACCCCCCAACGCGCCATTTCAGTGCGCGCCGCGCTGCTGAAAACGCCACAATCGGACGTGCCGCGCGAACCGCACGTCCGATGGACGTGCGGCCTCCTCCTGCATCTCAGTACAGGGGTGGCGGGGGGCAGTACGGGGGTGCGGGGGGCTGTACGGGGGTGCGGGGGGGCTGTACGGGGGTGCGGGGGGCTGTACGGGGGTGCGGGGGGGGGGGGGGGGGCTGTACGGGGGTGGCGGGGGGCAGTACGGGGGTGCGGGGGGATGTACGGGGGTGCGGGGGGGCTGTACGGGGGTGCGGGGGGCTGTACGGGGGTGCGAGGGGGGGGGGGGGGCTGTACGGGGGTGCGGGGGGCTGTACGGGGGTGGCGGGGGCCTGTACGGGGGTGGCGGGGGGCTGTACGGGGGTGCGGGGGGCTGTACGGGGGTGCGGGGGGCTGTACGGGGGTGCGGGGGGCTGTACGGGGGTGCGGGGGGCTGTACGGGGGTGGCGGGGGGCTGTACGGGGGTGGCGGGGGGCAGTACGGGGGTGCGGGGGGGCTGTACGGGGGTGGCGGGGGCCTGTACGGGGGTGCGGGGGGCTGTACGGGGGTGGCGGGGGCCTGTACGGGGGTGGCGGGGGGCTGTACGGGGGTGCGGGGGGCTGTACGGGGGTGCGGGGGGCTGTACCGGGGTGCGAGGGGCTGTACGGGGGTGGCGGGGGGTTGTACGGGGGTGGCGGGGGGCAGTACGGGGGTGCGGGGGGCTGTACGGGGGTGCGGGGGGGGGGGGGGGGGGGGGCTGTACGGGGGTGCGGGGGGCTGTACGGGGGTGCGGGGGGGGGGGGGGGGCTGTACGGGGGTGGCGGGGGGCTGTACGGGGGTGGCGGGGGCCTGTACGGGGGTGGCAGAGGGCAGTACGGGGGTGCGGGGGGTTGTACGGGGGTGCGGGGGGGCTGTACGGGGGTGCGGGGGGCTGTACGGGGGTGGCGGGGGCCTGTACGGGGGTGGCGGGGGGCAGTACGGGGGTGCGGGGGGTTCTCCGGGGGTGCAAAGGCCATCCCATTGATTACAAAAGTGAAAAATAAAAGTGATAACATCTAATTAATACATATTTCTTTTATCGATACCATACAGAAATTTATAAAAAATATATTAATAATACATAATCTATAATATCAGATTTATTGATCTGTTGGAATTAGTTCGACTTTTTCAAATGTAGAATCATTCAAGATTATCTGATCAAAAACTCAATATGTGTATAAAATATTTAAAAGACCACCATGGATGGTAATAATGCATTACTTAAATGAATAAATACAGTACATCAATGTCAACCCTACCAGTAAAAACAAAAAACATATCTCGTGAATATATGGTGCGTCACGCGTTGCCATCACTGCTACCTCCTTCTGGTGGGCCAGGTGCCTACAAAAAATAAACATTATAAATATTTTAATAACAAAAATAATTTAAATTAAATAAATAAATACAGTATATACCTGCGTCGTATGATCCCCTGTACCATCAGCTCGACGCACATATTCCCGCAGTGCTCTAACCTCAGCTGTCAATTGCGCATTTGTCTCCTCGGAAGCGCGCAGCCGTGCCTCAAAATCTGACATCTGCTGTGTCATATGAGCAACAGCAGGACCGACAACCGCAGCGCGTGACACTACAGATCGAGGAATCCCTGCTCCATAGGTCAAACTATAGCCATGCCCGTCCCGACCAATAATGCGATGAAAGATCTCATCCCGTCGCATGGGAAGCTGTCGCTGGTCCTCTGGCAGATGTTCTAACTCAGCTTCAAATTGATCCTGTGAAATATTTAAATATATATAAATATATATATGTTAATATATAGATTTATGTAATTATTGGTAAGTACAGACACTTACTATCAATGCTGCAACCTCTGGATCATTGCGATCACGAGTCCTTATCCACACCGACATTTTATCAGTTGCTGCACCTTGCCCTCGCAACTGTATATTAAAAGAATATAAACACAAAACCATATTAATTAATAAATTAAAAAATGAATAATATATACCTCATGTCGGATCTGAGACATGTGACGAGTCCCGAGCCTGTGAGCTGGTCCCTGCAACGCTCGATTCTCCGAATGGCGTGTTGACACCTCCTACATTCAATTCATTCAAATTTCAAACAAATCACATATTCTTGAAAATATATATACAGAAAAATAATTAATATACAAACCGCAACACCCTCAGTAGACCAATATGCAACCAAGTCACGCCACTGAGCTGGGAGGACACCTCTCGGGACTTTTTCCAAAATGTCAAGGGCACCCACATTTGGTATCCAGTGGTCCCTCTTCAATTTGCCTTTATAATCTTTCCACAGCTTACGGCATTTTCTCATACACACCAGCCAAAACTCTTCAGGGCATACTTTCAAATTTTGCTATAATGAAAATAATCAAACATATTAGTATTATTTATAAATAGAAAATAAAGTAAAATTATTTTCTTACCTGAACCTCCCTCCATAGACGATCTAATGTGTCCTGAGGGATAGAATCCCAATCACGCGTGGTCAATGGAAATCGATGTGGGTCACGTATGATATGACCCAGCTGACAAATAAATTCCGGGGCATTCGGTCCCACGGGATGAAATACCTCATCAAATGAAACATCTATCGTCGTGTCGGAATTCCATGATAATATGCCACGACCAGGGCCTCTCCTGCGATAGGAAGAAGCAGCCGAGTCTGATCCTGTTGAAAACAATTTTATATATAAATTGACAAATGTTATATATATATATATATATATATGTCAATTACATAAAAAATATAGACAATGACATTCAAACATACCTCGACCCTGAGACGTAGATGCCTCAGATGGATGATGTGGATTTTATGCCTCTTCCCCTGACATGTCTGCAGTCATACAAAATATCAGTAATGAGTCCAAAGTGTTTAAAAGATAAATTGGATTGTTCTTAATAAATCAAACTTGTACAACTGTTAATCAAACAAAAAATGGATTGAATAATTAGTTGTGAATGAATTTTAAAAAATCAGAAAATTAATCAACCTAAATATTTATGACTGAATTAACTTACAAAAGTGAGGATTAAAACTTATAAGGATTTATAAAATGATTAGATAATTTATGATATCCTAGGACATTCTACTGAATAGCGGGAAAACAATTATACCTTTCATTAAGCATGCAAATCGACCGTTTCTCCTTCAACAGCCGCTCTGACCCAATAAATATCTTCTTCACGTTGAACTACGGTATGTTGATCAAGTTGTTGGTAAACAAACGGAACAGTCTCGGGTTCATATTCTTCAAATAAAAACACTCCTCACCGAGACATTTTGACAACAACTTGCCAACTTGGATCCGAAGGCAAAGTAACGAAGAATACTTGTTCCGCTTGTGATGTCAAAATGAAAGGTTCATTCTCAACTCGTTCATTATTTCTGTATAACATATAGTTAAAATTCACCAATGAAAACTGATATTGATCGACTTTACATCCACGCACTGGATCAACCCAATTACACTTTAACAATATGTACTTCAAACCGTGTGTGTATACAACTTCAATGATGTCTATCAATTGACCATAGTAATAACCAGAATCGACAAAGGGACAACCGATGCCACTGTTTTGTGTTTCTCGTTTGTCGTCAACATCTTTAATGTGAAATCGAAAACCATTAGCATCAATAGCTTTATAACGACGAGCCGTTATAGATGGACCCTCAGCCAGTTGGATAAATACTTCAGGTAGCGTGGGGTCCCCTAACTCCCTCAGCTTTCGAACCTACATAATTTATAAAAATCAATACTGATATATGCAGAAAGAATTAGTTTAATACTTCACTCATAATGAAAATCAATTTATACATACATAATCCTTGAACCAATCATGAAATGCCGCATAATGAGATTGTTGAATTTGCAACTCAGTCGCACGATGCATCTCTTCTTTTATCTCATTAATGTGTTTCCTGCAAATGATTACGCGATGTTTAAAAGATCAACTTATGCAAAGAAAACATGTAAAAGTTATACAAGCACATTGATAAGATACTTACTGCATTAATGGTGCAACTGATGGAGTATTGAACAAGATATATCGATGTGCTTGTATCCACTCGATGTTGTCCATATCAAATGTGGTTCCTTCTCCAACTGGACCATCATGAATCTGAGAGGTCTTATCTAATTTTGTTTCAACATCCGTAAGATATTCTGCACAAAAGGTAGTACACTCATCCATCAAATAACCATTGGCTATTGATGCCTCTGGATGAGCTCTGTTGCGTACAAATATTTTCAATGTACTCAAATACCGTTCAATAGGATACATCCACCTGAATTGCACTGGACCAGCAACCATTACTTCATCAGTTAGGTGCACTGTCAAGTGGACCGTAACATCGAAAAATGAGGGGGGTAAAAGTTTCTCAAAGTGACAAAGCGTAAGTACAATTCGGTCCTGCAAACTTTTTAAATCACTCATTCGTTGATTTCTTAAACAAAGCTGTCTAAAAAATTACTCATCTCAATCAAGGGCTGAACAACATTGGGGGATAAACAATCACAAATTGCGATTGGAATCAACTGCTGAAGTAATATGTGATTGTCATGACTTTTCAACCCTTGCAATGTCTTGCTCGTCAGATTCACACACTTTGAAATATTAGAAGAGTAACCATCAGGCACCTTGACCATCTTCAAAATGGAAAGAAATGTCTCTTTCTCCTCTGTAGTCATCGAATACTGTGCAGCAGGCATATATGCCTTGTTTCCCTCAGCTAACTGTAAATGCAACTATTTCCTTAAACCCATTTCTTCCAAATCACGGCGTGCATTAACATGGTCCTTTGACTTTCCACTGACACCTGAAATGGTTCACAATATGTTATCACAAACATTTTTTTCAATGTGCATGACATCCAAATTATGCCTCAACATGTTAGTTTTCCAATACGGAAGACTATAAAAAATACTTTTCTTTTTCCAATTGTGACTGCGCTGCCTACCCGCAGCACGAATATTACGTACTGGAGGAGCCACCAAATCCTGAATTTCATATACCGTGCGGATGTTTTCTTCCTCAATCTGCGATAACATTTCGACTCCTGTCATGATCTTTGGTGCTGGGCTGAACTCTCTAGAACCATCAAATGCCACTCTGTCCTTTCTGAACCTGTGCTGGGGAGGGAGAAAACGCCTGTGACCCATGTATGCCCATTTTTTGGAATGTTTAAGCCATACAGATTTTTTACTTTTATTGCAACAAGGGCAAGAAAATTCCCCTTTCGTACTCCAACCTGATAAATTTGCATAAGCTGGGAAGTCATTGATTGTCCACAATAAAGCTGCATGCAGTTTGAACATTTCATTCGTTTCGCAGTCATAAGTCATCACACCATCGCCCCAAAATTCATTCAACTCCTCAATCAATGGATGAAGGTAAACATCAATCTTATACCCCGGACTTTTAGGTCCATCAATAAGAGTGGAAAGTAATATAAATTGTTGCTTCATACAAAGACATGGAGGAAGATTATATGGAACCAACACCACGGGCCATGTGCTATGAGTTGCACCAACCATAGACTTGAATGGATTGAAACCATCTGCTGCCAATCCCAATCGGACATTACGAACATCTTTAGCAAAGTCGGGATGTCTCTTATCAAAATCCTTCCATGCATGAGAGTCTGCCGGGTGGGTTAACATGTCACTTTCATGAACTCTTTCTGCATGCCATCTCATTAAATTAGAAACTTTAGATGACATAAAAAATCTTTTCAACCTCGGTTTAAGGGGAAAGTAACGCATTTGCTTTACGGCAATCGGTTTCCCCTGTATCGCAATCTGACTTTGATGAGTCTTATTTCCCCTGTTCTCTTTCCACCTGGAAGCGCCACAAACCGTACAAATATCCAAATGAGAAGTTTCATTTCTAAACAACATACAGTTGTTTGCACATGCATCTATAGTCTCATATGTAAAACCTAAGTTCTCTGTCAACTTACGAGCATAGTAATACGACTCAGGAATCTTAGCGTCGACAGGAAGAACTTTTTTCAATAAAACCAAAAGCATGTCGAATGATGTGTCTGACCAATTATTCAAAGTCTTCAAATGCAACAACTCCACGATAAACGACAATTTATTGTAAGAAGTACATCCAGGATATAATTCTGTTTTCGCATCATCAAGTACTTCATAAAACCTCCTCGAATCACGATCTTCACCAGAGCGAAGATTTATCTCATCGGTCTCAAGATTCTGGATGCCAATGCCTTCAGGATCAAACCCACGTACCATTTCAGTAAGCATTTCATGCATTGGATCAGTCATCCTTGCATCAACATCCATCTGAGCTGCATCTGTATTTTGACAACGAACATATTCTTCTCCATGACCAGTCCAACTCTTATAATTTTTCAGAAATCCATTAAAGAAAAGGTGCTCCATCACAGTATCTCGTGTGAATTGATATCTGTTAGCACATTTTCTACATGGACAACTAATATAGTCACTTTCAAATCCTCTCGTGAAGTCAATAAACTGCATAATGCCATTGAAATATTCTCTAGACGTTCGATTTGGAAGATCAATCCAACTCTTATCCATAATAATATCTGTATAACAAACATTTACACAATACTTATTACATTTACATTTTTCAAATAAACTATATTCAAAATAAATATTAACCATTTATTTATGAACCATTGATAAAATAATAATGTCACTGAAAGCTCATGTTACCTGATTGAGCTACAAACCTGAAAGGGAGGGGAGCCGAAGGCGGTGCTGCGAGCGAGAGGAAGCAGCAAAGGGGAGCCGGAGCCAAAGGCGGTGCGGCAAGGGAGGGGACGGGCGGCGGTGGCGGCGGGGAGCTGGAGGAGAAGAGGCGGTGAGGGGACGGGCAGCGAGGGGGGGGGGGGGGTGTCCGGGGTCGGGGGGGGGGGGGGGGGGGGGGCTGTTCGAGGTGCGGGGAGGGGTGTCCGGGGTGTCGGGGGCCTGTCAGGGGTGCGGGGGTGTCCGGGGTGCGGGGGAGGGGGGGCTGTCCGGGGTGCAGGGGGGCTGTCGGGGGTGCGGGGTGGGGTGTCCGGGGTGCGGGGGGCCTGTCCGGGGTGCGGGGGGGCTGTCCGGGTTCGGAGGGGGGGTGTCCGAGTGCGGGGGGGGGGGGGGGGGGGGGGCTGTCCGGGGTGCGGGGGGGCTGTCCGGGTTCGGAGGGGGGTGTCCGAGTGCGGGGGGGGGGGGGGGGGGGGACTGTCCGGGGTGCGGGGAGGCGTCCGGGGTGCAGGGGGCGGTCCGGAGTGCGCGAGGGGGGGGGGGGGGGGCTGTCCGGGGTGCGGGGAGGCGTCCGGGGTGCGGGGGGCGGTCCGGAGTGTGCGGGGGGGGGGGGGGGGGGGTGATGTACGGGGTGCGGGGAGGCGTCCGGGGTGCGGGGGGCGGTCCGGAGTGCGCGCCGGGGGCTGTCCGGGGTGCGGGTGCCGTCCGGGGTGGGGGGGGAGGCCCGAGGGCGGAGGGCGGCGGCCGGAGGCCGGATGGCAGGTGGCGGGGGAGGCCGGGTGGCGGGGGAGGTCGGGCGGCGGGGGAGGCCGGGCGGCGGGGGAGGCCAGGCGGCGGGGGAGGGCGGGCGGCGGGGGAGGCCGGGCGGCGGGGGAGGCCGGGCGGCGGGGGGAGGGGAGGGCGGCGCGAGGGAGGGCGGCGAGGGAGGGAGGGGGTTAGGGCGAGGGAGATCGAGGGCGGGCGGGGGGGGGGGGGGGGGCGCAGAAACCCCCCGAATTTTTTTAGGCAGGTTAGCGACCGCCATTGGCGGTCGCTAATGGTGAGCTATAGCGACCGCCAATGGCGGTCGCCCGAGTCTGGGGGGCTCCAATTCCCCCTTTTCTAGTAGTGCAGGGATTGTCAGAAGAGGATATGAGTGTGGACTATGGAGACTTTGTTATTGTAGTTTTTCAATTTATGTTGTAATGTAATGTTTACGAATGTATCTAGTGTTTCCAAGGCTACTAAACTAATCGGTCTTTCGAGACTTGATCTTTTGTGATCATGCAAATGTTACGAAGTAATGCAACAACTCTGGGTAGCTGGGGTCGGGGCGTTACAGTTGGTATCAGAGGCAGTTTAGTACTAACCTTGGAAGCTAGATTTAGGTAAACTCTGATTAGAGCACATAGCCCAAAGATAGACTTTGAGGATTAGTATAGAAGAACTTCCTAGAATTTTGTTATTGTAGAGATTTTGTGAGTTTTCCGAGCAATACATCCCTGTCTGGATACGAGCAGGTAGAGGCGGCTCTGGCACATATGTACCTAGGGGTAAAACCTGAAAACACCTCTTTGAGCTAGACTCGAACGGGAACTGGTGCACGACAACGGGCCTTGCTTCACTCTTGGTTACGACACTCCCGGGGGATATGCTTAGGATAATTCTCATTTTCTTTACAAACCACTATGAACAGTTATGATTATATACTTCCTCAAATAAAACCTTTTTATGATTATGGATTATATCCATAAATAGTTCAACTTATGTTAAGTATTTTACAAGTACGGAATTATGTATTTTGATTCATAAACTAATCTAGTTTATGCCATTGTTTAGAAATGGTGCCTAGTGGAAGGAATGGAAACCGTATCAATGCACGCACTCCATGTAGGGATTTCCCTCCTGATCAAGATAATTATTGTGGATCTAGAGATACAACTGGTGCTGATCAACTTATTACCATACTGGGACAACTCACTCAAGTTATGAATATTAACCTTACTCATATGGATCACCCTGATCCACAACGTGGAGGATCAATGTTAGACCGCTTCATGAGGCAACAACCACCAAAATTTAATGGGGGTACAAATCCGTTAGTAGCTGAGCAATGGATAAACTCCTTAGAGAAAATATTCCATGCCTTGGGGAGTAGTGAAAGGGAGAAGGTTGTCATGGCAGTTTACCGCCTCACTGGAGATGCCGATCAGTGGTGGTCGCTGATTCAAAACACAAAGGAAGATGATGACGTATCGAATATATAATGGAGGGAGTTCAAAGAGATTTTCTTAGAAAAATACTTTCCTCGTGACCATCGAGCAGATATGGAAAGGCAATTTCTGAGTCTGAGGCAGAAGGAGGATGAGAATGTCGCAAAGTATGAGGCTAACTTTACAAGGTTAGCGAGGCATGCTGCCGATTATATACGTAACCCAAGGAGTAAGATTGATCGTTTCTTTGATGGGTTAAAACCATTTCTCCGTCGAGCTTTAGTATCACAATCCTTCTTATCATACGAAGATATTGTCTCGTGTGCTATCGAGACAGAAAAGGAATTCTCTAAGTCTTATGACAACAAAGTAAAGCAAGAGAAGAAGAGAAAGGTGGAACAAGAGATAGATAAAGGGAAAAAGGGAAAGAAGGATTTTCCATTATGTGATAATTGTGGGAAGAATCACCCTAGTACTTGCCTAAAAGGAATGGGAGTTTGTTATAAATGTGGAGAAAAGGGTCACCAGGCTCGTGATTGCAAGGGAAAGAAAGAGGCTATCAAATTTGAATGCTACAATTGTAGAGAAATGGGTCATTATGAAAATGAATGTCCTAAGCGTCAGGGAAACTTACCTCAGAAAAGGCCAAGGGATCAAGTACAATCTTATGCTGTTACTACAGTTGAAGAATAATAACTAATGTATTGGTGCTTTTGGACTCATGGATTATATTCTGGTTATTAGAATAATGTGATAAATATATAAGTATTGTACTGTAGTACTTTTTTATTTCAATAAGGTTTTAATATGATGAAGGTAATTATATTTTTAGTATGTGACAATAAGAGAAACTTTACTTTGTTTGGGGAATCTGATAAATTGATTTTGGAATTAAGAGACCTTTTAGAGAAAGTCTGGACAGAGGTATTTTGGATAACTATAAAGGTTAGAGTGGATTAAGTTGAACCTTGGATAGTAAATTTAAGGTTAAAAAATTTCTGAAGATTATTTTTGGAATACTATAGTTTTAGGAAAAGGACAACCTGCAGGGTGGGGCATAAACCGTCGCGTCGGACAAAGCTACAGGAATCGAACCCACAACCATAGTGCGACAAGCCTTTATTTCCTACCACTAGCCTACAAGAAGTCCCTGGTTATTACAAAATAATTTTACTAATCTAAATGGTATGTGTTAACATTTGGAACCTTATACAATTAGGATAAGTATGATAATTTTGAGTTCTATTATCTTTTTGAGTGAAAGATGAGTTGAAGGTTGAAACTCTAATTGTCAAGCATAAATATATATATAACTATCTCTTATTCAATGAATAAATTAATACTTAAACTTTATTAAAGGGATATTAAAACAAAAAAAATGTGTTATCCTAATACCTTATGTCTTGTTGAACTGATGCTATTTTAAATCAACATAGATTGAAGGCTTTGAGGCCCTCAATTTGACAGTTGATTGTGATTGATGACCTCAATCACTCCCTACAAATATTTGCATTTTTCCTCCAATTATATGTCTCTAATTTCCACCAATGTTCTCTTAATCGAGATCATAATTGGGTGGTGATTCTTTCATTTCCCTTTCCCTCTTATTAAGGCTAAATTTTATTAATCTTATTTCCGATGTGGGTTTTCCACAAAGGTATTTTCTATTTTCAAACTTTTATTTTCAAAGAAAAATTTCAAATTTTGAGGATGCAATTTATTGAAGGAGGGGATAATGTAACACCCCGACCTTTCACGATACGCCTCTCTTTCAATAATGCAATAGCTTGCATTTTACGCAAGTTCGAGTTCTAACACACCGCGACTAATCAAAGTAGCCGTTATGAATAGTAATACCCACTTTTTAAAATTATAGAAATTTTATATTTCAAAATGGAATTCATTTTTGTATTCCTAATATTTAAATTATCCTATGTTAAATTTTTTGTAATTTTCTGAGAACTTCCAAATTTTTATGAATAGTGAAAAATACTTAAAAACAACTTTTTTAATAAAAATAATTTATAGTGATAAATTATACTATTTAGTGGTTTTAAAGTATAATTGGAATATATTTTTACCATTTTATCCAATGGTGGTCATTAGAATTAATTTAACATTGAAATTGGACATAAACAATTGCCAATCTTTTGATATAAATTATTTCTTAAAAACACGATATTTGTTGTGACAGCGGGAATTAATTATAAAATTAATTAATGCAACTTATATGTTTGTAATTTCATAAAATAGACATCATTTTTGAATTCGGAATATCAATTATATCTTAGGGTGAAATTTTGGCATTGTTCTGAAAAACTTCAATTTTTGATGAATAATGAAACCACTAAGTGGTAGTTAAATAACTGATTTTTCGTTTAAATGAAATATTACCACTTCTGTGATTTGATTTTCAAAAATCTGACATACATGTTTGTCAATAAGAAGTAAAATGTGGTTCAATGAGATTAAAATATTTTTTTGGTGAATAGTAACTTTTAAGTTCTTAATCGCGATTAGAGGTAATTAGTGTAGTTTAAGGTAAAAAATAATGATTTAAGATGAGCTTGAAACATGTCCTACCCTCATTGGATGTGCTATGGCCGACCAAGACAATACATGGGTCAACTTGGGGACCCCATGGAGCCACTTTAGTTGGAAAATGACATAAATACCTTTTATTTAATGTTAAAGTAAAAAATGACACAAACATGAAATGTTTTATTAAAACAATTTTTACATGGGGTTATACAAGTCATATTTTTGACTATAAATAGTAATTGGAAATATAAAAAGATTTCCTACATCATATTATTTTTTTTATAATTTTTAGACATTAAATAAATTAAATTATTTATGACATCATGGTGATGCAGCGATGACCTCATTATTTAACGATTTAAATAAAATGAGAAGATAATGCAAAATCCAAGGCTTAAACTTGTACAAAGCCTATTGTATGAGGAGATTTCGAACCCTTATCACCTTATCCTAGAATTATATAAGTGTGGGACCTCTAAAATCCGAAACTCATTTTATAATAAAGTGACTTTTCTTTACTTTCCAAGAGTGCCCCTCCTCTCCACTTATTAAAGGCCCCCACCTCTACCACCTCATTCACACTTTAAAGCCATTTGGCTCGGCCAAACTCTGCCCAAATACTCTCCCAACTTCCCTCCGTTACTCCTAGAAGCCTCACTTTGGGCATAATACTTCCCAAGGAAGACTTTGGCTCAAATCAAAAGAGTTACCCGATTTAAAGGTAATGTCTTCTCTTATGTTATTTTGTTTTATTTTTCTTCTCCAACCCCATAAACTCTTTTTATTCATTTCTTTTGTAACAAAAACAGTATCCTCAATATACTAGGATGTTTTTATAAGAATTATTCGAGCTACACTTACACACACCTACATCTAATGGTTAAAGAACATACGGTTTCTGTGGATGGCGAATTTCTGCCTCACGAAACGATGATTGTTCAACACTCATATAACACCTTAAAAGGTGGCCATTAAGATGTAACTATATTTATATATGATATATAATATGTTTATGTTTTACTTATGCTTCTGTATTTCTAATTTATGGCATACTTTATGATTTCCATTATGGGTAAACGCGATAATTTCATTTTAGGAAGTGCGGACTACCGCCCCCTCAAAGTGATTTGAATCGTTAATGACATATGTGGGATGTATAAAGGATGGAGTAAATGGTATTATACACTATATTATACTGGAATTATATTATACATTTATATCATTATGATTTAATTCCATTAAATATGAAATAGAAATGAAAGTAGCGTTCATGCGTACGTACGGCTTACCGTCTCCATGAACGGTGCATTTCATTTCTTACCTCTAAATGTTACGTAATATTATAAATGAATGTATATACTGTATATATATGATATATATGATATCTAAATCATGAATATAATTCTGTATATAATGGATATTTCACCACATGAACAACTTGTAATTATATGAAGTTTATTTTTGACTCAAGTACCTAAGATCGACAAAACGACCGTTATTAACTTAAATAATTATAGAATGTTCTTATCATTGCAATAAGTGATATAAAAAGGATAATGAAATTGAAAATGGTTCTTAATAAGTTATATATTAACTCTAGTTTATTATTCAGGAGGTTAAAGAACGGTTGAGTCAAGTCATACATGAGGTAAGGGAACTTCTTAACCCAACTTCCATTCTTTGGGTTAATCTCCTACTTTCAAATTATGTCATGATATTATTATGTCTTATTTTGTATTTTTCTTTCTTTATGTGTACCTATAGTGAATACACATAATATATCTATTTTATTTTAAAAATGATCTTTGTAAGGACTTTGTCTCAATCTCCTTTCATTGAGGCATATTTGGTTTTATACACAAATTTCTTTTATACAGTGTATAAACCCCTTTGACTTTTACGTTTATTCAAAAGGAATATTTTTTTATACGAAGCATTTACTAAAAGAAAAAAGGGAATGTTTTTTGTCGTACGTATGCGGCGACAACAATTCTCTGCCGCCGTGACCACTATTTGAGTTTCACCTTCCTCTACAAGCCATCACTTTTTTTTTAATGAAAAATAAATACAAAGTTTTAACGTTCTTTTATTTTGGTATTGAAAATGGTTTTGAAAGCGTTTTTATTATATCAATGTGTTGTATTGAAATATTGTGATTGAAATGTGGAAATGTTATGTTTCCTTTATGCATGTTTTATGTGATACGATTTTGTTATGGTTTATGATATGTTTAAACCCATTCATATGAGGAATTCATTGGACTTAGTAAGTGACGGGTGGAGCCCGCTATAGCTCCTCGATGCATCGGTAGGTCTGATGAGACAACTAGACGTGGAATTGGCTGAGGCCCTTTCCCAATTTGATTTATGGTTTTGGATGAGGCCTTAATCATTTTAGATGTCTTGGAAGAGGTCTTGAAAAAATGTTTCAGAATGTCTGACATTATACATTCCCTCATTATGAAAGTGGTTATTGATATTGCACGTGATTATTTGACTAGTAGAATATCCATGTGAGTAAGTAAATGGAATTATTTAGTTTTATTTTTGCCATATTATGCTGATGTTCAAGTTTAAAAAGGCTTTTGTTTTTGTTATACATTGCCTTAAATGTTAACTTATGAAAGCTTCCGCAATATTGTTATCCTTACTGAGCATCTGAGCTCACCCCTTTCAATGTTTTAATATTTTCCAGGATGTGAAGAAGTATTTTATGAATGACCTGCAGGGATTGTCATAAGAGGATATGAGTGTGGACTATGAAGACTTTGTTATTGTAGTTTTCACTTTATGTTGTAATGTAACATTTACGAATGTATCTAGTGTTTCCAAGGCTACTAAACTAATTGGTCTTTCGAGACTTGATCTTTTGTGATCATGCCAATGTTACGAAGTAATGCACTGACTCTGGGTAGCTGGGGTCGGGGCATTACACATATCATGATTTACCTCATGTGAATCTTTTCTATCCTCTCTCATGATACAATTAAAGTAGAGTTATGCTCATATCATGAGAACATGATCTTTATCGATAGTCTTGTAAATGAACCACTTTCTACCCTTTGTAAATAAAAAAAGTACATAAAATCATGAGGAATTTTAATAATGGTTCAAATAACTCTATGGCTTAGGGTTTGTGGGAAAATGATTAAAAAAGTTTCAAGCCAAAAAGAGGAGGTTGGACTCTTAAGTACGATGCATGATTAATTCAAGTGAAAAAAAGGAAATTACTCTCTCAATCCCCCTTGAAAATGTGAAAAACAACACCACCCCCTTTTTTGACATTGTACATGATCCAAATAATGATTACAATTAATGATATCATCCATGTTCTCCCTTTTTTTTTCAAATCTCTAGAAAGGCATAACTTTATTTTCATTTTTTTATTTTTTTTTCATGGACGATAAGGTAAAAATTGAATGTAATGAATCAATTAAAATTTAAGACCTTGATTTTTGAGAGGGACATGAGTCATCAAAGAACGTACAATGAAAAATTAAATCTCATATTAATTTTTCTTTTTTTAGAAGGAGAAATGGATGAAACAGATAAAGCAAAATGAAATGATGACACATGCCCAATATCTTATTATCAACTACCAAAAATATTGACACACAACTCACACCACCCATAAATTATACATATCACAATGAACAAACACAAAAGGAACTTCCCCCACTCTCAATCTTGAAATATCAATTCAAAAATACTAAAATCGTGGGTAGATAATGAAGCATTGTCTTGTAATGTGGCTTAAACCTATAAGAAAATTCATGAATTCTATGGGATAATGAGGGATAAATGTAATGGTGGGTATTAAGAAAATACGTGGATAGAAAAATTAGTGCGTCAATCATTTTAAATGCGTTTTTGCACATTCATAGATTCGACAAGTTCCAATACAAGTTTTGGTAGGTGACATGTCCCAAGATCACTCAAGAAATATGATCAAGATAAAATTGGAAATATTTGGTCTAGAAATACTCTCGGTAGTTAGAATTATTATTTGGGACAATAAATCATGTCATGATTAATAATAAAAAATCAATTCTCATGAATTTTAGAAATTGAAATAATGAAAGATGGTAGGGAAATTTTATTTACATAAATAAACTAATTACCTTAAATCATGAGTCATAATTTCAATATCCATGCTTCATTTTGAACATTAAATTTTCCATTTTACTCATTCAATCTCATTCAAATTGAAATCTAAAACATAACATAATAGGATTCCTAAGAAACTCATGTCTCATAGATAAGTCAAGTAAAAAAATAATTCAAGTGTGGGTATGTAATTCTTATCATTAAATCTCAAAACATGTTTTGGAACAAAAAATGTAATGAGTTTAAATGTTTAAAGAATAAAAATGAACCCCTTTCCCCATGAATCTTAGTACTTATATTCCACTACATGAGGCTTCCTTTTACTATTTATGAACCTACAAAAGATAATTACTAACTTAAGAATAAGGATCATGTCATTAAAGCTTAAAAAGATAATAAGGACTAGGATTCATGCTAAAATACTTCTTAAAAAATGAAATTGAAATCTAAAAATCATGTAAAGATAAATCTTGGTATAATCCCCCCTAGTGGCCCCTGAATTTTTACTACCTCTAGTGGGTAGTACCAGCTGTTATCCATAATCTGATGGTGGGTGGATATTCTTTGACATCAACCACCACATGTTGTTCTTCCCAGCTTGTAGTTCTTTGTTCTTGTTGAAGAGGACTCTATGGATAGAGTACACTAGATTCTCCCCCTTCACAATGTTTTACGCCTTAAATGGAGGGGTTAGGATGAAGTATGAAACCTACTCTCCTTTTGTTACTACTTGTACAATATTCTCTTTCTTTTCTTGTACTCCCTATAATGAATGTTCAATGTATTTATATAGATTCAGGTGTTACTCAATAGGTTCATTTTCATTTTCATCATCTTCCTCTACGGTTTCATAAAAGTTGAATGAATCTGAAAATTTGAAATTTATAAGGGTGATACTCAAATTAGTTTTAATAAAATTGGAAGTATTTGAGTTCAAGATTATATCATCTCCTTAATGTGGTTTAGCTTGAATCTCTTTTTCAATGGAAAGTGACTCTTGGATTCGATATTCACTAGACAAAGGTAGGAATTTTGGCTCCTTCACCTTGAGTTTGGCCTCTAATTCTTCGATGTCTTCAGAGAAATCAGTGAAAACTGAGGGAACTTCTTTCTTGTTCTTGAATCGTTGCAAGTTAGTTTGGAGTTCTTTGATCATGTTCATCAAAATTTGTGGTGAGATCCATGTATCTTAGCCTTTTTGAAACTATTTTAACATTATTAGAAGAGATACCACCATTCATTGGAGTTACTCCTTGGTATAATATATTCTATGTTCTTACACCTGTGAGTAATCATTCCATGAATTATAAGGATGGTCTTTTGAAAACATCATGGGAAAAAATATTTATTTTTAGATTTTTTTAATAAACAAAACAAAGAAAAATGTTTAATAAAATGTGAATTTTGAAAAGGTGATTGAAATAAATGTTTAGATACCTAGAAATGATGCCATATTTGACGCATGCCTATTATTGGGCATGGAAAAACAATATTTTAATTACCTAAGTATAGTATCGTAGCCGATCCTAGGTAGTCTCCTAAAGAGGAGTGCACACAAAACAAAGTTGTAAATTTTAAATTGGTTTTCACAAAGAATTTGGTTTTAATTGAATTTGAATGATGTGTGATAAATAAGAATCTTGATTTGATCAGTTTTAAACAAATGATAAATATGGTGATTAGAGTGGGTTTTGCTAAACCTAGTGTTGTGCTATCATGGTTTCCAAGTTTCCCCCCTTTTGCCCTTTGATATTTAGAGAGATATTCATCTACCAAATCATTTCTATCCCTTGAATAAATAATTATGATAATAATATTCCTATTTGAAACCTCAGGTAGGTATATTCTCCTTCATGTGTGTGTAATGACTGTCAAACAATCACCACTCAATCCTAATCTATTCCACCATATACAGAAGAGAATTGGGTGGAGGGAGATAAAGACTATTGAACAAAGAAATTAAAATAAAAGAATTAAAACATAATAAAACAACATTCATAATTTAAAAATGATTTTTTAATTGAAACCATATTTAGAAATAAGAAGGGATCTTATTAGATTGAAACACAAGAACTCAAGAAAAGCACATAGGTATAGCCCCCCCTTTCCCGATCACTCAATGAAACTACCCCTCCATGGACGGGGAAGTCGAGATGATATGGGAGAGGGGATAGATTACAATAAAATAAAAATAATGAAAATAAATAAATCTAAATAAGTTCATCATCTAATGCTTACCTAATCGGTTGATTGAAGGGTGTGTGGATAGAATGGAATGACTTGAGAGGTGGGAGTTACTCTCCTTTTTTATAGGCACAATCTGTCCTACAGAAGTTGGAGCATTTTATCCCCAATTAATGATCAAATAAAATATTTATCCCTTCATGATATTTATTCAAAATTTACTTGGACATACACTATAAAAATTTAAGAGTATTTGGAAGCTTTTTGTGGGAGTTATGGACTTTTTACTCCAAGCATTTATTCTGTTCAGGAAGACTCTCCACATTTCACATATCATGCATTAATGACAATGAAAATGGCCTCTTCATGCATTGTAACCTTAATTAAAGTTTTTTATCATTGTATTTCTTAGAGATCCTCCAAATTTTAGTATAATTATCCACCTCATGTACGAGTTATAAATTTTTTATTGGCGGTTTCTATTTCTGGATGAAATTTCCAGGAAGCTTCCTTCAATTGAGTTCGTTCAAAAACCACATTAATGGATGTCAAACTTCATGGAAGTTAATGGGTGAATGATAAATTGAGAAATATTTTATATCTAGGTATAATAAACTTAATTATAGGTGTTTAGGATGATATTTTCTTCTGTTACTATGGTGGGATCCACACTATCCACCTAGAAAATTCTTCAACTTCATTGATTTTCTATGGAATCTAGATGCTTGAATCAGTCCCTGGTCTAGAATAAAAATATTAAGGAAATAAATAAAGGATTCTATAAGAAAACAATAATTTAATTTGGAATTATATTTTTAATTAAATGAACAAAATACCCTTGATGTGAAAACCTGTAAAAAATATAGATTTAAGAAACATTCCATTTTTATCCCAACACACACCAAAAATATTAAAATCATGAAAATCATCTCAAATTGACAAAGTGTATGAGATTAAATAATTGGAAATCTTATAAAAAATTATAAAAATATTATCTCTATCAATGTGCACCAGCTCTCCAACTCCTCATCTGATGCTAGGGAAACACTCATCTTCCACTGCTCTGCAACACAATGAAGCACTTCCACTTGGGTCATTCTCAAAGATGTATGGGTACGATCGTGGGAAGAAGATACTCTCAATTGAATCAATAACATCACTAATCTATGACACATGGGGGAAATCCAATCAAATAGGAATATTTTGGCGCTTGCTGCATTGATTTTATAGGAGTTGGAGGATTTTTTATACTTACAAAAAATTATCCTCCAATTTTATAGGATACTTAGCATCTACCAATTATAGTTGATATCTTCTATAATTAATTTACAAATATCTTTATTTTAATAAATTTTCATTCTATTAAATTTTATTATTATTTCTATCTCATTGTTCATCATGTTTCTCACCCATTGTGAATTCATGTGATCTCTCAATCTCTAATCAATGACGAGAGGCTTACCTGAGGATCACTCATTAGAAAAAACCCAGTGATGTAGAGTTCATACACCCAACCTGATTACTTCTATCTTATTATGAGGATATATAGATAGTGAGAGGTTGAGAAGAATATAATACCTCAAGTCTCTTTCCTTTCAATTTTATTTTTCACCGATGAACTCCCTTTCCTCTCCCACTATTCAGATAAATGTAGTATAAAGGGAGCATTATACAGAATGGAGGATACAACCATGATTATGAACCATTTGATAGAGTAATGAGTTGATCATTTAGGAGATTCTCCTTGAGTCCATTTTTCATTCACACGATTTATGCAATAAGGATGTGTGTAATGAATTTACACACAGACATACTAGAATCGAAGGGTCAAGGTTGTGAGATAAGGAATGATCACAGAATTAAATCTAGGCATGTATCCATTTCTTTCATCCATTTCTATCCTTCATTTTTATTTTCATGTTATCATTCCATAAAAAACCACCCCTCATTAATCTTTTAATTTAAATAATAATAATAATAATATATAAATACATTAGTGTTAGGATAGTGAAACTCCCACTCCCTACTAATTGTGAGAAGACCCTAGTCAGCCACTATGCTACATTAGGAGTATAGAATAATTATGTTTGAATGTACCCTATGAGGACTGTGCGATCACTATGGAATCCTTTCCAAGGAATAGGGTTAAGTTTTCACTATCTTAACAAAACTTTATTAGTGTTTTTTCCATTTTTAATTGTTTTCTTATTCCTTATCTCTCTACTCTGCTCTAGGAAAAGAATTAAAAGGATGAACATATTTGAATAATGGATCAATGATTTCATAACCACTTCAAATTCTTATAGAAACCTTATGAGATGAATTATCAATGGGAATAAAATCAGTAACCATAGACATACACCATTGGATGGGAGGATGGAAGATAATACATGAACAAAACTAACCACCATCAATAATACATAACTCCACACCATCACACGAAGATGAGCATACATAGGATGAGAACCAAAGTTACATAAATAATTAATTTCTAAGGGACAAAAAATTGAAGGAACATAATTAAATTATAAAGAAATTTAATAAAATATGTTCTAAAATATCCATTTTCTCTAAGAAATTACAGAGAAAACATAACAAAAAAAGAAGAATAGGTCGAGGTGATTAAAGAAGATAAATTTGAATTGATGTTATAACTTATCATGAAAACCAAGGTGGATATGGAACTTGAATAGGTTGAAGAAGAGGAAAAGGTACTCTTGTTTTTCCCTGAATTCATCTACCTAGTGGCTCTGTACTTTGAAGAGGAATTAAAATATGAAATCATTAAGGTAGACTCTTTACTAACCTTATCTTTCTCTAATTTTATGGAAATGAAACTATATTCCGACCTCCCATATATTGAAAAATAAAAATAAAAAATATATATGTGGTCCTCAGATGATGAAGATGAAGAAGTTGATGAACTCATCTTTAAATAGAATCTGGAATTTACATTTTCACCCCCATCCACACCCGAAGACTTAAAAGCAAGATTGTATATGGAAAAGAACCAATATATTGAAATTGATAAGGGATATTTCACTAAATTGGAATCATTTTCAAAAAAAAATTCTAACCAAATTAACTACTCTCTCAACATCACATAGAGCATCAAATTGTGGGAGGCAAAATAGTAGAAGAAGAATTATCAGTGGTCACTCATTAAGAGATTGAGGAATAAGATGAAACATATGAATGTGAAGATATTGATTTTTACTCAACTAGTTTTAATCATATAAAATTTGAAATACTTGTTTAATCTCCCTTGTTTGAACTTATCGATGTAGCATAGGTGGAACAACCAATATAGGAAGAAGATAATAATTTGGTTGTGTTAGAATAGGAGGCCCCATTCATCATCTTTTTAGACACACATTTTGAGTTGTGTTATACTGATAAGTGGATATATCTAAGGAAATATTTTCAAAGAGACCTATATGAACATTTCAAGATGAAAATCTATGTAAAAAGGTGGATGTGGTGGATATTACCACAGAATCTCAACCAAAAAATTGATTGGGGATAATTTGGGGACGTTCCAGCTATGGTAAGTTTAAATATAGCCCCTCTTGAGAGAACAAATCCCAATATTATCTTCCCATCACTTTCATTTTCATTCCATTTAATTTTTAATAATTTTTTTTGTTTATTTATTTTTTCTGCATGTTTTTTCCTAAGTGGATATCACCTAAGAGAATATATCATTCTATTTACAAATAACACCGGGGGTGTTCCCACTCAAACCTAATGAAAAAATAACACAAGGTTATGTATATTATTATAAACTATTTGTTCACTTATAATTTTATATATATTTTTGGAATATAAGTCGAAAGTTTTAAAAAAGTATGGGGGAAGATAGTCAACCTGTTTATAATTAGATTTTAGAGTTTTTTATAAGATGTTTTGAAATATAAAAATTAATAAATGAAAAAAAACTATTCAAAAACAAAAACAAAAACAAAAAAAACTAATCTTATTGTAAATATTATAAATAGATATTTAGTATAGTTTTTGTTTTTATTTTTTTCAATCTTTCATTGAGATAAATAATTCACTACCTCATTTAAATACCATGATATATTAGAGAGAATTTAATTGGTTCTAAAATTGTATGAGTTAGATGAATGGTAAGTTAATTTGTTACTATATTTATAGATAACTTTTTCTTATTACTAGAAAATAGAGTGTGAGTGTATAGATATTTATATAATAGGAACTATAAAATGAGGTCACATTACTTTTGAACTTAATCTGAGGTGACTTGGTCTATTAAAAAAAAAATTAGGGATCCAAATAAAAATAAATTGATATAAGTCCATTGAAACAAGAGTAATATGGACAATTGGAATCTCATGGTGAATCTCTAAGACATTAGGCACCGAGTGTGTGAGTAATCCCTATGTACATATCCAAAAATTTCATTTTCAAAGTTCTTTTCACATAAATGGCTTTAAAAATTCAAAAATAAGGAATAGGTTCCCAAGTGTAAAAAATGAATTCATTCATGTGAGGGAAAAATGAACCCAAATGAAGAATGGGTAATTTAATTATAAAAAATTCATTTGATCTATATCAATGAAGTTTAAAATGGACCTATGGTTTAAGAAAAATAGGGGATATGAAAAAAATTATGTGTTTCTTATTAAACATTGAGTC
Organism: Viscum album; assembly: GCA_963277665.1. Classification (NCBI taxonomy): domain Eukaryota; kingdom Viridiplantae; phylum Streptophyta; class Magnoliopsida; order Santalales; family Viscaceae; genus Viscum; species Viscum album. Next base: position 335,417,554 of record OY728138.1, on the reverse strand, counting down.
CACTAAAATCTAATTTGATTCACTCCTAGAATTATAAATCCCTCTTGAATAGAAATGGTATAGTGGAACAGATTCACATATGAAGCATTATTTTTCATAAAATGGATGAACCTATGATTTTCTAATTTTTTGGATTTTTTATTTAAATCTGGGAAAGTCAAATCATTTTGTTTTTATTTTTGAATAAATGAAATTCAATGATAAAATTTCTCAGTAGTGCAATAGTTTAAGTAGGGGGGAGTGATGTGAGTTGAAAATTTGAAAATTTTTAAACTATTTTTCATTGAATTAAACCCACTAATTTAATTAATTTTGATAAAATAATTCATTTTTATAATTTTTGGAAATATAAAATTTAAATGTTGATAACATAAATATGTATTTTTATCGATTTACTTTTTTTTAGATTTAACTAAGGAATCCACACTTTGATATAAAAACTGGAATTTATTTTTTAAAAATAAATTTAATGTTTAATGTTGTTGTTTAATTCAATTTAGAAATATATTTATATATGTGATTTTTTCCTGAAGAAATTAAATTTGGTAGTAGAGAGTGATTTTTAAAATAATGAAAATACAATTGGGAAATTTTATTAGAAATTAATTTTGATTTTTAAATCTCAAATTCAATTGTAAAATATGATTTTAATTCATTCATAATTAATTTAATTTAATTGATTTTGCATTTTGGAATCTTTTTTTAATTTTATTTTATTTTAAATTGGAAAAAAATCATGTTCTAAAAATGATTTTGTGACATGCAAGTAAAAATTATCAAAGGCATGTTGTAATCACATATCCAACATCATACAGTCAATCTATAAACTAAAAAATGGGAAACACTTTGATATAATACATGTTAAATTTTAATCATTCTCACATGTTTGATGAACATCCACTATAAATATGAAAAAAATGAGAGAATGATTGTACCCTTCATCTATCTACAATTCCACCCATATATTATCTTCACTTGATCAATCATGTGACCTCGAAGCTACCACACTATCTATAAATAGTCGTAGGAGGGCCTCTCCTTTCCATGGTGGACCATAACACCTCGAACAAAAGAATTAATTCTCAACATACAATATCAATGAGAAAATCAATTCTGAGTTTGAATAAGTTGATCACACTAGATCTAGACCATTCAAATCTGGTTGTTGCAGTGATTGAGAAACATCTTAGCTTTACAAAGAAGGAAGATGAACCAGACCTGAGACCATGACCTTGAAGGAGATCCCATGAGCTCTATTGGTAATAACCAAGGTGAGGCTCACCAAACTAGTACTGATCGTGTCAATTCTTCGAAGAAGGAAAAAGTTTTTCCACCTATTTTGATCAAAGAAGGCTGATGCACATCGAATCACCCTATTGAAATCAAAACCATTCACCATTAAAAATTGTAGAAACTAACCATTCCTCACTGCTATTGAAGAGGAATATGACACCATTGGATCCACATCATGTGTTTATTTTGATCCACTATTGAAGATCAATTAAGATTCTACCATGTGTTGATGAATAAGGAATAATGTCAACCTAGAGTATCACCTGGATGGAGGTTGAACATGACACATATTCTGCAGAATGATCAAACCAGGAGGAAGTCTAAGATGCATCATAAAATAACTGTCACGACCCGTCCCTCGGGGCCTGTTCCGTGACTACCCCAAGCCCACCTTCTATAGGCTTGGGGCTGGCGAATAGCACCGAAAGGCATACTCCCTAAAATGAGAATGCATTGCCTTTAATCCTGAACAAACACACAGACCAAGAACACAACAAGAATCAACTGTGAAGTAAACTCCTATAGTAAAAGAGTACTGAAAGTAAAAGGTACTGGAATACAAGACCAACTGTAAAGGTATAAGTACAACTGAATGAAAAAACAACAACAACTGGGTCTTCCTCCAAGGTTCCTACCTGAAGGGTAGGTACAAATCGCCCATGAGCACTCCACGTCCGTCCGACTCCTCCACGCCACATCATGCCGTATGGTCCACTTCTGTGAACCATCCAGTCCTGGCTCCCTCAGCCTCAATCAATGTTTTACATCATCTTCACAAGACACAATAAGGTGTGGGAGAAGCCTGTGCAAGGGTGAGTATAATGATACTCAGTAGGGATCCCGAGACCCCTAGGTCTCCTAAAATTCCACAAAGGAAAAACAAAAATCAAGACATCAACTCTACTTAGATATATGCCCATACATAAACCCAAGTTATTAAGATATACAAATCTCATACATGAGGGAAGAATACCACAAAGGTAAAAATACAAAGGTAACCCCACAATGGTAAAAGTACCACACATGTAACACCATGAAGGTTACACCATGAAGGTAAAAGTACCACACAGATATAACCACGATGATAATACCACGAAGGTAAAAGTACCACATAGGTATCACCATGAAGATAGTACCAAGAAGGTAAATGTACCACACATGTATCACCACAAAGATAGTACCAAGAAGGTAAAAGTCTTAGTTTAAATAGATTCTCAGCTCAAACCAGGTTTTCAGTGAAGTATAGAAGTAAAAATGATTCATCACGAAGTTAGATAATTTTATTCTATCAAGAGGAACTTCTGCTGATTATATGGATTCTGAACCACACAGGATTGATAGGTACTAACCCCCGTAATGACCCACACATGATCTGATCCACACAGGATCGGTATGTGTTGAACCACACAGGATCACTGAGCACTGACCCACACAGTATCTGACCCATAGAGAGTTGCTATGAATGCTGATATCCAGTCACAAATTCTCTTGGCCTAAGAAAAAGTAACATTCCTAGTAACAACGTCGAACACCTTGGCTGCTAGAGAACTCCTCCTCTAATGAGTACAGTGGGCCTACCGCATCACACAAATGCACTTCCCACTAACCTTGTACTGCTGAGGTACTCCTCATGTTGAGTACCATGAGTCTGTTGCATCACACAGAGGCGCTCCCCACCATGGGTCTGCCGCGTCACACAGAGGCGCCCCCCCCCTCGTGGCCTGTTAAGGTACTTCTCCTGTAGAGTACCATGGGGCTGCCGCATCACATAGAGGCGCTCCCCACTGTGGGTTTGCCGCATCACACAAAGGCTCTCCCCACTGGGCCTGGCAAGTCACTCTGAGTCAAAATGTTCAGAAGTTGTCAAGTCTCAACCAGTCGCAGGGTTCCATACGTAGCGCGCTTGAGAGAACCACTCCTCAAGCCATTCGTCATACCTCAACCACCCCAAAGTCCTACTAAGAAGTATCCCAAAGGTACGTCACGTCATAAGGGACCCAACACAATAGATGGTGTGTCAATCGGATGCTCGGTCTGTAAGTTATTAGCGTTTCCGCTCTGAGGGCCTAGTTGGATTCGGGGTTCGATCCCACCCGACCATACTCCAACTTTATCCAAAATCAAGTGGAGTATACCAAAAGGACCGTCTCTTTCCAAGGATTCCGGTGCTGTAGACGGTTCTTCAAATGAATGCCCAGTTCTTAAGTTATGGCCACAAAGGCGTATCAGCGTCCAGATGGGCCTGGGTCCAGTCCGACCCGCTCGGACCGACTAGGCTCAACCCGGCCTGGGACGACCTGAACTGGTTCGGGTCAAACCGACCCGATTCGGGTCTGGCTCAATTGACCTGGGCTGCCGTGGCCCCGACCTGTGAAGGGGACGGCCCAGCCCGGTCCGCTGGGTGCGGCCCGGTGGCGGGGCCCGGTGGCATGGCCCGCTGGCGCGGCCCGGTGGTGAGGCCCGGTGGCATGGCCCGGTGGCGCAGCCCGGTGGCGCGACCCGGTGGCGCGGCCTGGTTGTGTGGTTCGCCCGAGCTGGCGCCGAAGGGGGAGAATCCACCTTCCGTTCGGAATGGCAATAGGCATCGCCTTTAGGCGCTACCAAGTTACCGCGAGACCTGAGCGGGTCCCGCCGAACCGCAATAGCTGGTCGGTCCTCCTCCCAGCGGCGCGGTCGCGTGCAACTGCTCCACTACATCCGGCACGACCGGCCGCTCTTTGGTCTCTACCGCGACCAAGTGGCTGCGGCCTCATGCTCTAATGGTGGCGCGGACGCGCGCCACTGCTCCCCTACGTGGCCGGCTGAATGCCAGCCGCCACCCTGCCCCGCCATGGTTGATGGGCCGTAGATTCCTCATCATCCAACAGAGCGGATGTGCGCTGCCATTCCTTCCTCGTGGATGACCGGGTGTCAGCCGCCTCTTTCTTCCACGAGCCATCGTGACTTCGTTCCATGCCTGAAAAATATGTCATTTGCATATTCACAATCCTCGTGTTGAGGGCTCTGCATCCATGTGTCATGCTTAGAAAAACATGGTATTTATAGCTTCATTAAATATTTGGCGTTGATGAACTCATGAAGAACGCGCGAAGAACAAAAGAAAAAGGGGCAATGTTTAAGTGCGGGATGATGACCATGTAAGTTTGGCCATTGTCATTGTGAAACCAAAATATGAAGAATAAATAAAAATATATTTAATCATAATCAAATTAAAACCACTACCGAAATTTTCCATTAGAGGTGGCGCGAGGAAGAAGACGAAGTCGTTGAAGATTGACGTCAGCGTTCGTCACTCCCGTAAGACACTCCAAGGTCGGTTCCTCATTCTTCGATTCCGGAAGTCGTTCTTCATTGGAGGATATCTTTATTGGAGAAAGATCTTTCCTACTCTCCAAAATCTATCCCCTCCTTTTCCAATCCCTTTTCCCGTGAGAGGTGAGGTGCAAAAATAAATAAGTTTAAACAAAAATTTAATTAATTTTTGTACATTAACTAAATTAAGTTGGCACATTTAATTTAGATAAAGACAAGAGTTAAAGTTGATTCATTAATTCCAAATTAATGAATCCTATTAATTAAAGAGGAATGTGGTTAAAAATTTTGTGTAACCAGGCATTTAATACCTATCATTAAATACCTGGCCACCCTCGTATGGTCCCCACATTTATGTTTCAAATGGGAGGCTTCAATTTCAAAAATAAAATAAAGCATGTTTATTTTATTTTCTCCCACGAAAAGTCTGAAAACTAATTTCCACCCTATACCTACTACGGCCGAGGTGATGGTCTCCTTAAGAGAATATCGGCGCTGCAAGTTCAATGATTTCCTCAGATTTAAATTCAAAGCACCGGTTCAAAAGTTACAAAATGCCGCTCACGCGTTTACTAAACATTCCCAATTTTTTTTGGAAAATTATTAACAGTCACCCTCGACCTGCACCGGTTGAGGTTAGGATATAACTAAGTGAAAAACGCCCCAAAAAACCCAATGGTACTCTCTGATATTCAATCCGAGTTACCGTTTAAATGTTATGGATTTTATAATAAAATAATTTTCAGTTAATTATTTTATTTACAACCAAAAACTAACTTTCACTGGTGGCCCGCGCTGGCCAATGTTAGTATCTGCCTAAGAAAATCATACCCTCAAGAGTTTAGCGGTGGTCTTAGATTTTTAATCCAAGTTACACTTTTTGAGTTATGAGCATATGAAAAATAAGATAACTTTATTTAATTATTTTATTTACAGTTATGCCATTTTCGGGTTTTCTCACAGGAGGCCCGTGCCGACTAAACTTAAGTCGCGCCTAGATTAAACTCTCCATCCTAAGCATAACGATGCCCTCATATTTCTGATCCGAGTAACTGTTTAAGATTTATTCCACTTTTACAGGAAAACTGCTTACGCACGCTAATTAAGTCTTACCAAAACATCAATGGGTCATTCCTAGAACTCCAGGCCTCAGAATCGCGCGCCGTCAGATTTCAAGGTCTCGAAATAATTCCATATAATTAAAAAAATTATATGGAATTTCCAGGACATCACCTTCTCCCCACCTTAGGGCTTTACATCCCTAAAATCCACAATATGGGCTAAAGAAACAAATGGGGGTACTGAGCACAGATCTGAGCCTCCCGCTCCCATGTGCTCTCCTGGAGGTTCCCGTGCTTCCAACGAATGCGTACCAGAGGTATCGACAGCCCAGGAAGGACCTGCTCCTATCGATCCTCAATCTCTACTGGAACCTCTGTAAGCATCGCCCCATCGTTTAAGTCCATCTCACCATGGTCGATAACGTGTGATGGATTATGCACGCATCTCCTTAGCCATGACACATAGAAAACATTATGTGCTCGGTGCATCTATGGGGAAATAGATAGACGGTATGACACCTCGCCCATTCTGATGAGAATCTATAGAGGTCCGATGATCCTCGAAGATAACTTTCCTCCCTGACCAAATCTCTTCAAACCTCGTCGAGGTGAGACCCATAAGAAGACATGATCTCCCTCCTCATATTTTTCTAAGACTTCTTCCAGCTCTGAGTAGTTTTCACTTGCTAACAAGTGAGGCATCATGATACAAAGTATGACACTGCTTTATTCATCCCTGGCCATCAGTACTGATGATGAAGGTCATGGTACATCTTCGCCACACTAGGATGTACTGCCAGATGGGTTGTTTGGAAGTCCCTCAATAACTCCTCTTGTAGCACTACTGGTACCATGGTACGTCCTCTGAAGAGGATGACATGCTCCCCACCATTATAAAATCCATCAGGTGTCTTCCCTAAGGATATCTGAGCACATCGATCCTCGAAGTCAATGCCCCCAAGTTGTGTCTCCCTAACTTGCTGAAGGAGTGGGGGAGTGATAGTCACATACATGAGGTAAGAAGCTTCATCTCTATCCACTAAAGATATCTGTAGCGCAACTAGCTACTATGATGCCTTACTCAGTAGTTGTAGACTAGATCTTCTGCTAAGTGTGTCTGCTACCACATTCCCCTTCCTAGGAGTATATACTATCTCAAATTCATAGACCTGGAAGAACTCTAGCCACTCTTATTGGAAACTAAAAACTGAAAACTTCTGCTACCATGAGGGTAAGGCTGGCCGACTCACGAGTGATCGGCCACACCCTCCTATGCAGGATTTTATCCTGTGCTTCCTGGGTTTTCTTTTTCGCCAACCAAGGAAAATCCTCTTCCAAAATTGTATATAAACCATAATTTTTTTTCCTAATACAGAAAATATGAGTATAAACTGTGGATGTCCAATCCATACCCAAACTAACATCACAAGGCCTCGATGCTGCCACCAAGAGGTTCCAACCAAAACTCTCACCCCAAGGGTCAGATCACACCATCGATGTAAGTGTGATTATCGAGTCTCCTCCAAAAGGTATCTCCAGATGTGAGGGTCAAGTCAATGGATTAAATGGAAACTCTAGATTTTGGACAAGATTTGTGGAAGGAATGAATTATTGGTACCTATGTCTATTAATATGGAACCTAGTAGAAGACACAGACCGTTCATCGAATCATTCCTAGAGCCCTTGGGTCGTAATCATTGACCATATACAGCTACTCCCTTACCCTTTCCTCCATCTCCCTAATCCTGGTGGGGACCATAAAGGGGGGTGGTTGTAACATTTTGAAATGTACACAACCTCATGCTGCTCTCCTAGATCTTCTTCCACGTCTGCAGGCCTGCAGATTCATCTGTCCCTAACACTTCTTCTTCCTGAAAATTTTTACATGCCCAAGTCTCTGAGACTGGTGCCAGTTTCTTAATTTCCCACTACTAACATTCACTGACTGTATCCGCTCATCCAAAAAATATTCAAACAAAATGGTTCTCTATAGCACCCTAACATAGGTAGGAATGCATAGAGTAATAGTGCTGGCTCGGACGTCCTTAAACACACCGTGCTCGGAAGTCCGATCCCCGAAGCACTGATTGCATCATATTCATCGAGTACTAGGAATGGTCAGTACGCCTTGATGAATACTCAGTTACCGACATGCCGTTTTGTCGAAGCTGTAGAAGCTCTAGAGAACTCTCATCCACCTCCTCAAGACAGTCCTCAGCCACCTGTGAGTCGGGCTCGCCTTTGAACCTGAGGGGTTTCTGATGCTGAAACTCGTGTAATGAAAAAAGCCTAAATGTGTCCTCTATCAGTACTACCGGTTGTAACTGCTGCCCAATGGGTAGTGATATAGCTGACACACTACCCAAAGGTACTATCTAGGGAAACAGTCCACATACCGAAGCCTCATCACTATGCGGACCATCCTCATGGCCACTCACTAGAAAAGACTAGAATCTAAGATCACCATATGCTCTACCGGTGTCTCTACTAAGTGGAAAACTCTAGCCACAACCTTCAGGATGCCCTCATCTGCTTGGGAATCTATCTCACCTCGAAACCTCAGAGGCCTATGCCACTGGAACTCGTGCAACAAGCTCAGTCGATGTGCATCTTCTACTGGTGGAGCTGGTGTCAACGCTCATCCAACAGGTAGTGGTGCTGCTGGTACACCACCCGAAGGTGCTAATGCCGTAAGAGGGCCCTGCACCGAGGCTTCATCACTCAGTGGGCCGTCATCGCGTACTCTCTTGGAAATACTAGCTAGATGTCTATGCAGCAGCATCCTAATAAGAAATAGGTGTGCCAAAATCATTAAGTTATACCTGGTGAGCTGACTCCAAGGAAATCAAAAGAAAAACTTTTCAAAAACACATGCAATAAGTGTTTTCGTGCGCTGAGTTAGAAATCAGAAATCAGGGTCCTGGTGTATGGATACGTTGGCCGCTGCACCAACACTAGAATACCCAAACTAAAAACCACACTCATAACACTTAACAATATTTCTTCATAGAAAATATCAGAGTCCTAGTTCTTTTGTAGAACCGAACTCCTCTAACACCACATTGTCATGACCCGTCCCCTGGGGCCCGTTCCGTAACTACCCCAAGCCCAATTTCCATAGGCTAGGGGCCGGTGACTAGCACCGAAAGGCAGACTCCCTAAAATAGGAAGGAATTTCCTTTAATCCTAAACAAACACACGGTCCAAGAACATAATAAGAAGCAACTGTGAAGTAAACTGCTGTAGTAAAAGAGTGATGAAAGTAAAAGGGTCTGGAATACATGCCCAACTATAAAGGTATAATTAAAACTGAATGAAAAAAGAAAACAACTACTAGGTCTTGGTCCAAGGTTCCTACCTGAAGGGTAGGTACAAATAGCCCCCTCATCACTCCAAGTCCGTCCGTCTCCTCCATGTCATTCACACTGAATGGTCCACCTCCGTACACCATCCAGTCCTAGCTTCCTCAACCTCGATCAATGTTTTACATCATCTGCACAAGACACAAAAAGGTGTGGGCGAAGCCCATGCAGGGGTGAGTATAATGATACTCAGTAGGGACCCCAATACCCCGTAGGTCTCCTAAAGTTCCACAAAGGAAAACCACAAAGAAAGACATAAACTATACTTAGGTATATGCCCATACATACACCTAAGTTATCAAGATATACACATCTCATACATAAGGGAAGAATACCACAATGGAAACATCATGAAGGTAAAAGTATCGCACAGGTAACACCATGAAGGTTACACCATGAAGGTAAAAGTACCACACAGATCCCACCACGAGGATAATACCACGAAGGTAAAAACACCACACAGGTATCACCACGAAGATAGTACCACGAAGGAAAATGTACCACATAGGTATCACCATGATGATAGTACCACAAAGGTAAAAGTCTTAGTTCAAATAGATTATCAGCTCAAACCAGGTTATCAGTGAAGTATAGAAGTGCATATAATTAGTCACGAAGCTAGATCATCTTATTCGGTCAAGAGGTACTGCTGCTGATTATACGAAGTTTGACCCATATAGGATTGATAGGTACTAACCCCTGTAATGACCCAAAGAGGATTTGACCCACACAAGATCAGTATGAACTGACCCACACAGGATCGCTGAGTGCTGACCCACATAGGATCTGACCCACACAGGATCACTATGAATGCTGATAGCCAGTCACAGATTCTCTAGGCCTAGGAACGAGTAAAATTATCAGTCAGAACGTCAAACACCTCAAATACTGAAGAACTATTACTCTAATGAGTACAATGGGCCTGCCGCATCACATTAAGGCACTTCCCACTAACCTTGGACTACTCAGGTACTCCTCCTGTCGAGTATCGTGGGTCTGCCACGTCACACAGAGGCACTCCCCACTGTGGGTCTGCCGCGTCACACAGAAGCACTCCCCCTCATGACCTCCTGAGGTACTCCTCTTTTAGAGTACCATGGGTCTCCCGCATCAGACAGAGGCACTCTCCACCATGGGTCTACTGCGTCACACAGAGGCTCTCCCCACTGGGCCTGTCGAGTCACTCCGAGTTGAAATGGTCAGCAGTCGTCAAGTCTCAGACTGTCGTAGGGTTTCGTATGTAGCACGCTTGGTAGAACCGCTACCAAAGACATCAGTCATACCTCAAACACCCTTAAGTCCTACAATAAGTATCCCAAAGGTCTGTCATGTCATAAGGGACCCAACACAACAGACGATGCAACAATCAGACGCCCGGTCTGTAAGTTATTAGCATTTCCGATCTGAGGGCCCGGTTGGATTTGGGGTTCGAATCAAACCAGTCGTACTCCATCTTTATCCAAAATAAAGTGGAGTATACCAAAAGGACCATCTTGATCCAAGGATTCTGGTTCCATAGATGGTTCGCCAAACGGATGCCCAATTATTAAGTTATGGCCACAAAGGCGTATCTAGGTCCAGATGGGCTTGGGTCCCACCCGGTTGGCCTGGGCTGCGGTGGGCCAGACCCACTGGGCTGTGGTCCGAACCGACCCACAAAGGAGACGACCCAGCCCTGCCTGCTGGGTGCGCCTTGGTGGCATGGCCCGGTGGCGCGGCTCGGTGGTGCGGTCCGCCCGAGCTGGCGCCGAAGGGGGAGCGTCCCCCTTCCGTTCGGAATGGAAATGGGCCTTGCCTTTAGGTGCCACCAAGTCACCGCGGGACCCAAGCGGGTCCCTCCTAACCACAACGGCCAGCTGTTCCTCCTCTCAGTAGTGTGGTCACGCGCCGCTGATCCAACGTAGCTGGCTCGGTTGGACGCTCTTTGGTCTCCATCACAGCTAAGCGGTCGCGACCTCCTACTCCACCGGCAGTGCGGACGCGCGCTGCCACTCCGCCACACGGCCGACCGGATGCCGGACACCACCCTACCCCACCACGGTTGACAGGATGTGAATTCCTCATCATTCGACATCATAGATGTGTTCCTCCCTCCCTTACTCGCGGTCGGCCAGGTGTCGGCCGCCTCCTTCTTCCATGAGCCATCACGGCTTCGTTCCAAGCCTGAAAAATATGTCGTTCGCATATTCATGATCCTCGTGTCAAGGGATTCGCATCCATATGTTGCACTTAGAAAAACTTGGTGTTTCCAGCATCATTAAATATTTGGCATTGATGAATTCATGAAGAATGCACAAAGAACAAAAGAAAAAGGGGAAACATTTAAGTGTGGGATGATGGCCATATTAGTTTGGACATTGTCATTGTGAAACTAGAATATGAAGAATCAATAAAAATATATTTAATCATAATCAAATTAAAACCCATACCTCAATTTTCCTTTGGATGTGGCGCGAGGAAGAAGACGAAGTCATTCAAGATTGACGTCAGCGTTCGTCACTCCCGTAAGACACTCCAAGGTTGGTTTCTCATTCTTCGATTCTAGAAGTCATTCTTAGTTGGAGGATATCCTTTGTTAGAGAACGATATTTCCAACTCTCTAAATCTCTCCTCTCCTTTTCCAATCCCTTTTACCGCAAGAGTTGAGGTTACAAAATAAATAATCTTAAGAAATAATTTAGTTAACATTTGTACATTAATTAAATTAAGTTGGAACATTTAATTTGGAGAAAGACAAGAGTTAAAGTTGATTCATTAATTCCGAATTAATGAATCCTATTAATTAAAGAGGAATTTGGTTACACATTTTGTGTAACCGGGAATTTAATTCCCAACATTAAATGCCCAAACACCCTCATGTGGTCCCCACCTTCATGTTTCAAATGGGAGGTTTCAATTTCAAAATTAAAATAAAGCATGTTTATTTTATTTTCTCCAACAAAAAGTCTGAAAACTAATTTCCACCCTCGACCTACTACGGTCGAGGTGAAGGCCTCTTTAAGAGAATATTGGCGTTGAAATTTCAACAATGTCCTCAGATTTCAATTCGGAGCACTGGTTCAAGAGTTACAAAACACAACTCGCATGTTTACTGAACGTACCTGAAAAAAAAAGTTCGGAAAATTATTAATAGTCACCCTCGACCTGCGCCGGTCGAGGTTAATCTATGTCTAAGTGAAACACGCCCCAAAAAACCCAATGGTACTCTTGGATTCCCAATCTGAGTTACCATTTAAAAGTTATGGATTTACAATAAAATAATTGTCATTTAATTATTTTATTTACAGACAAAAACTATCTTTCACTGGTGGCCCGCACCGGCCAATGTTAGTATCTATATAAAGGAAGCATACCCTCACGAGTTCAGTGATGGTCTAAAATTATTAATCTGAGTTACCATTTGTGATTTATAATCATTTGAAAAATAAAATAACTTTATTTAATTATTTTATTTATGGTTATTCCATTTTTGGGTTTTCTCACAGGAGGCCAACGCCGACTAAACTTAAGTCACACATAGGGTAAACCCAACATCCTGAGCGCAACAACACCCTCATATTTTTGATCTGAGTAACCTTTTAAGAGTTATTCAACTTTTTCAGGAAAACTGCTTAAGTGCGATAATTAAAGCTTAACAAAACTTCGACGGATCATTACAGGCACTCCAGGCCTCAGAATCACGCGCCACCAGATATCACGGTCTCAAAATAATTCCATATAATTAAAAAAAAGTATACAGAAATTTCAAGACATTAAATTCTCCCCACCTTAGGGCTTTACATCCCCAAAATACACAACATAGATTAAGGAAACAAATGGGGGTACTGAGCACGAATTAGAGCCTCCCACTACCATGTGCTCTCGTGGAGATTCCTGTGCTGCCAGCGAATACAAACCAGAGGTATCATCCACCCATGAAGTACCTGCTCCTGTAGATCCTCAATCTATACTGTAACCTCCATAAACATCGCCCCATCATATAAGTCCATCTCGCCATGGTCGATAACATGCGATGGATCATGCAGAAATCTCCTCATCCGTGACACATGGAAAATATTATGCACCCAGTGCATCTTTGGGGAAAGAGATAGATGATATCCCACCTCTCCCACTCTGCTGAGAATCTAGAGAGGTCCGATAAACCTCAGAGATAACTTGTCGCCCCGTCCAAATCTCTATAAATCTCATCTAGGTGAGACCTATAGGAAGACACGATCTCCCTCCTTATGTTGGAATAAGACTTCTACCAGCTCTGAGCAGTTTTCACTTGCTAACAAGTGAGGCATCGTGATACAAAATCTTCCACTACTTTCTTCATCCCTGGCCACCAGTACTGAAGCTGAAGGTCCTAGTACATCTTCACCACACCAGGATGTACCTTTAGAGGTGACGTATGGAACTCCCTCAACACCTCCTCTTATAGCTCTACTGGTACCATGGTACGTCCTATGAAGTGGATGATATGATCCCCAACTTAAGAAAATATATTAGGTGCCTACCTTGAGGATATATGAGCACGTTGAGCCTTTAAGTCAATACCCCCAAGATGCGCCTCTTCTGACTTGCTGAAGGAGTGGGGGAGTGACAGTCACAGATAGAAGGTAACCAGCTTCATCTCTATCCACAAAGGATATATACAATGCAACTAGCTACTTTGATGCCTCACTCAGCAGTTGTAGACTATACCTCCTAATGAGTGCTTCCTCTACCACGTTCCCCTTCCCAGGAGTATAGAATATCTCAAAGTCATAGTCCTGGAGGAACTCTAGCCACTCTTATGGGAAACTGAAAACTGAAAACTCCTGCTGCCATGAGGGTATGGCTGGATGAATCACGAGTGATCGGTTGCACCCTACTATACAGGAGTTTATCCTATGTTTCCTGGGTTTCCTTTTTTGCCGACCAAGGAAAATCCCATTCCAACATTGTAGGTAAAACACAACCTTTTTTCCTAATACAGTCAATCTGAGTATAAAATGTGGATGTCCATTCCATACCCAAACTAACATCGTAAGGCCTCGACACTTCCACCAAGAGGTTCCAACCGAAACTCTTTCCTCAAGGGTCAGATCACACCATCAGCATAAGTGTGATTATCGAGTCTCCACCCAAAGGTATCTCCAGACATGAGGGTCAAGTCAACGATTTAACTGAAAACTCTAGATTTTGGACAAGATTAATGGAAGGAAGGAATGATTTTTATGTATGTATATTAATAAGGTAGCTATTAGTAGACACACACTGTTCATCGAATCATTCCTAGAGCCCTTGGGTTGCACTCCTTGACCATATGTAGCTATTCCCTTCCGCTGTCCTCCGGCTCCCTGAGCCTGGTGGGGACCACAAAGGGGGGTGGTTGTAACATGTCGAAATGTACACCACCTCATGATGCTCTCATAGCTCCTCTTCTATGTCTGTAGCCCTGCATATTCATATGTACCTAACACTTATTCTTTCTGAAACATTTTAAATGCCCAAGTCTCTCAGACTAGCGTCGGTTTCCTGCTTTCCCACTACTAACATTCACTGGCTGTATCCGCTCATCCAAAAAACATTCAACCGAAATGGTTCTCTCTAGCACCCTAACATAGGTAGGAATTCATATAAGAATAGTGCTGGCTCGGATGTCCTTAAACACACCGCGCTCAGAAGTCCGAGCCCCGAAGCACTGATCGCATTGTATTCATCGAGTACCAGGAATGGTCAGTACGACTCAATGAATACTCAATTACCGACATGTTGTCCTATCGAAGATGTAGAATCTCTAGAGAACTCTCATCCACCTTCTCAAGCCAGTACTCATCCACCTGTGAGTCAGGCTCACCTTGGAACCTGAGGGGTTTCTGATGCTGAAACTCATATAAGGGAAAAAGCCTAAACGTGTCATCTACCGGTACAACTGGTTGTAACTTCTTCCCAATGAGTATTGATATAGCTAACACACTAACTGAAGGTACTATCTCGGGAAACGGTCTACATACCGAAGCCTCATCACTATTCAGACCATCCTCATGGTCACTCACTGGAAAAGACTAGAAGCTAAGATCAACATCTGCTCTACCGGTGTCTCAACTAGGCGGAATACTCTAGCCACAACCTCCAGGCCGTCCTCATCTACTTGGGAATCTGTCTCGCCTCAAAACCTTGAAGGCCTCTTCTACTAGAACTCGTAAAACGTGCTCAGTCAGTGTGCATCCTCTACTAGTGGATCTGGTGGCATCGCTCATCCAACAGGTAGTGGTGCTGTTGGTACACCACCCGAAGGTGCTAATGCCGTAAGAGGGCCCTGCACTAAGGCCTCGTCGCCCGGTAGGCCTTCATCGTGTACTCTCATGGGAATCCTAGCTAGCTGTCTATGCGGCAGTATCTGGATAAGTAATAGGTGTTCCACAGTCATTAATTTATACCTAGTGAGCTAACTCCAAGGAAATCAAAAGAAAAACTTTTCAAAAACTCACGCAATTAGTGTTTTCGTGTGCTGAGTTAGAAATCAGAATTTAGGGTCCTGGTGTATGGATACATTGGACATCGCACCAACACTGGACTCCCCTAACTGAAAACCACACTCATAACACTTAACACTATTGATTCACAGAAAATATCAGAGTCCCAGTTCTTCGGTAGAACCGAACTCCTATGATACCACTTTGTCACAACCCATCCCCCGGGGCCTGTGATGTGACTACCCCAAGCCTGCCTTCCATAGGCTATGGGTTGGCGACTAGCACTGAAAGGCATACTACATAAAATAGGAATACATTACCTTTATTCCTGAACAAACACATGGTCCAAGAATATATAAAGAAGCAACTGAGAAGTAAAATGCTGTAGTAAAAGAGTGTGAAAAGTAAAATGGGATGGAATAGAAACCCAACTATAAAGGTACATGTAAAACTTAATGAAAAGTAAAATAGCTACTGGTTCATCCTCTGAGGTTCATACCTCAAGGGTAGGTACAAATATCCCCCTCATCACTCCACGTCCGTCCGTCTCCTCCGCATCACGTCATGCTGAATTTTCCACCTCCGTGCACCATCTAGTCCTGGCTCCCTCATCCTATATCAATGTCGTCATCTGCACAAGACACAACACGGTGTGGGAGAAGCCCATGTAGGGGTGAGTATAATGATACTTAGTAGGGACACCGAGACCCCGTAGGTCTCCTAAAGTTCCACAAAGGAAAAACACAAATCAAGACATCAAATATACTTAGGTATATTCCCATAAATACACCTAAGTTATCAAGATATACACATATCATACATGAGGGAAGAATACCACAAAGGTAACACCACAAAGGTAACATCACGAAGGTAATAGTACCACACAGGTAACACCATGAAGGTTACACCACGAAGGTAAAAGTACCACACAGATATCACTATGAGGATAGTACCACGAAGGTAAAAATACCACACAGGTATCGCCACGAAGATTGTACCACGAAGGTAAATGTACCACACAGGTATCACCACGAAGATAGTACCATGAAGGTAAAAGTCTTAGTTCAAACAAAGTCTTAGATAAAACTAGGATTTCAGCGAAGTATATAAGTATAAGTGATTAGTCACAAATCTAGATCATCATATTCTATCAAGAGGAATTGCTGCTGATTATACGGAGTCTGACCCACACATGATCGATAGGTACTAACCCCCGCAATGACCCACATATGATCTTACCCACATAAGATCGGTATGCGCTGACCCATATAGGATCGTTGAGTGCTGACCCACCTAGGATCTGACTCACACAGGATCACTATGAATACTTATAGCCATTTTCATATTCTCTAGGCCTAGGAAAAAGTAACATTCCTAGTAACAACGTCGAACACCTCGAATGCTGGAGAACTCATCCTCTAAGGAGTACAGTGGGCCTGACGCATCACACAGAGGAAATTCACACTAACCTTGGACTGCTGAGGTACTCCTCCTGTCGAGTACCGTGGGTCTTCTGCGTCACACAGAGGAGCTCCCCACCATGAGTCTGCCGCGTCACACAGAGGCGCTCCCCCTTTTGGATTCTGAGGTACTACTACTGTCAAGTACCGTGGGTCTACCGCGTCACATAGAGGCGATCCCCACCGTGGGTATACAACTTCACACAGAGGCGCTCTCCACTGGGCCTGTCGAGTCACTCAGAGTGGAAATGGTCAGCAGTCGTCAAGTCTCAGTCAGTCGCAGGGTTCTGTATGTAGCATGCTTGGGATAACTGCTACCTAATCCCTCGATCATACCTCAACTGCCCCAAATTCATAAAAAGAAGTATCCTAATGGTCCGTCACATCATAAGGGATCCAACGAAACCAACGACACATCAATCGGACGCCCGATCTGTAAGTTATTAGAGTTTCCGCTCCGAGGGCTCAGTTTGATTCGAGGTTCGATCCAACCCAGCCATACTCCAACTTTATCCAAACTCAATTGGAGTATACCAAAAGGGCCTTTTTTATCCAAGGATTCTGATGCTGTAGACGGTTCGTCAAACGGACACCCAGTTCTTAAGTTTTGGCCACAAAGGCGTATCTGGGTCCAGATGGGCCCAGGTCCAATCCGACCTGGCCTGGGATGACCCGAACTGGTTTGGGTGGACCTAACTCGATTCGGGTCTGGTCCGGTTGGCCTAGGCTATAGTGGGCCAGCCCGCTGGGCCGTGGTACAGCCCGACCTGTGAAGGGGATGACCTAGCCTGGCCTGCTAGGTGAAGCCCGGTGGCGCAGCCCAGTGGCACGACCCAGTGGCTTGGTCTGCCTGAGCTGGCGCCGAAGGGGGAGTGTCCCCCTTCCGTTCAGAATGGAAACGAGTAGCACCTTTAGGTGCTGAAAAGTCACCGTGGGACCCAAGTGGGTCCTGTCGAACCGCAATGGTCAGTCGGTCCTCCTCCCAGCGGCGCGGTCAAGCACCGTTGCTCCACCGCGGCCGTCACGACCTGCTGATCTTCAGTCACTACTGCGGCCAAACGACCGCGACCTCCTGCTCCACTGGCAGCGCATACACGGGCTGCCACTCTGCCCCACGACCAGCCATATGGTGGCCGCCATCCTGCCCCGCCGCGGCCGATGGGCCACAACTTCCTCATCATCCGGTGGTGCAGATGCGTGCCACCCTTCCTTCCTCGTGGCTGAATGGGTGCCAGTCGCCTCCTTCTTCTGCGAGCCATCGTGGCTTCTTTCCAAGCCCGAAAAATATTTCGTTCTCATATTCACGATCCTCGTGTCGTGGGCTCCACGTCTATATGTCGCGCTCAACAAAACATGGTATTTCCAGCGTCATTAAATATTTGGCATTGATGAACTCATGAAGAACGAGCGAAGAACAAAATAAAAAGGGGAAAGGTTTAAGTGTGGGACGATGGTCATGTTAGTTTGGCTATTGTTGTTGTGAAACCACAATATAAAGAACAAATAAAAATAGATTGAATCATAATTAAATTAAAACCCCTAACTAAATTTTACATTGTAGGTGGCACGAGGAAGAAGACAAAGTCATTGAAGATTGACGTCGGCGTTCGTCACTCCCGTAAGATGCTCCAAGGTCAGTTTCTCGTTCTTCGATTTCAGAAGTCGTTCTACATTGGAGGATCTCCTTTTTTAGAGAACGATATTTCCAAATATCCAAAACTATCCCCTCCTTTGTCAATCCCTTTTCCCATGAGAGGTGAGGTTCCAAAATAAATAATCTTAAGCAATAATTTAATTAATGTTTGTAAATTAATTAAATTAAGTTGGCACATTTAATTTGGAGAAATCCAAGAGTTAAAGTTGATTCATTAATTCCGAATTAATGAATCCTATTAATTAAAGAGGAATTTGGTTACACATTTTGTGTAACCGAGCATTTAATTCCCATCATTAAATTCCCATCCACCCTCGTGTGGTCCCCACCTTCATTTTTAAAATGGGAGGTTTAAATTTAAAAAGTAAAATAAAGCATGTTTATTTTATTTTCTCCCACGAAAATTAAAAAAACTAATTTCCACCCTTGACTTACTGCGGTTGAGGTGAAGGTCTCCTTTTGAAAATATCGACACTGAAAGTTCAATAGTGTACTCAGATTTCAATTCCGATCACTGGTTCAAAAGTTACAAAACACCGCTCGCACGTTTACTGAACGTACCCGAAAAAAAGATTGGAAAATTATTAACAGTCACCCTCGACCCGCGTCGGTCGAGGTTAGGATCTTCCTAAGTGAAACACGCCCCGACGAACC
This sequence comes from Viscum album, assembly GCA_963277665.1. Taxonomy (NCBI): domain Eukaryota; kingdom Viridiplantae; phylum Streptophyta; class Magnoliopsida; order Santalales; family Viscaceae; genus Viscum; species Viscum album. The sequence continues at coordinate 335,398,315 of OY728138.1, read as the reverse complement.
CAACAATACTCTTGGATTTCCAATCCGAGTTACCATTTAAAAGTTATGGATTTTACAATTAAATAATTTTCACTTAATTATTTTATTTACGGCCAAAAACTAACTTTCACTGGTGGCCTGTGTCAGTAAATGTTAGTATCTTCCTAAAGAAATAATACCCTCACGAGTTCAGCGGTGGTCTTGGATTTTTAATCCAAGTTACCATTTGTGAGTTATAAGCAATTGAAAAATAAAATAACTTTATTTAATTATTTTATTTACAGTTATGCATTTTTTGGGTTTTCTCACAGGAGGCCCATGCCGACTAAAATTAAGTCACGCCTAAGGTAAGTCCGCCATCCTGAGCGCAACAGTGTCCTTGGATTTTTGATCTGAGTAACCATTTAAGAGTTATTCCACTTTTTCAGGAAAACATCTTACAGGTGCTAATTAAAGATTAACAAAACTTCGACGGATCATTCTGAGCACTTCGGGCCTTAAAATCATGCGCTGTCAGACTTCGCGGTAAAAAAAATTATATGGAATTTCTAAGACATTACAAGAACCTAGATTATCCACTAAATACAACGAAGCCCACCGATGTTTTCAATGGAGGCTTGATGAAAACCTGATGTCATGCCACATGAAGTAAAGTCTTAATATGAGGAACCACTAAAATAAATCTTTATAATGACTCAAATATGCACCTTCCCTGTTAAATCCTATTCTGGGAATGAAAATTTTTTATTTTTGTGTTTTTCCCTGTATAGGTACAATTGAAGATGGTGGGGACCTTTTATTTTCTAGAGGCACTGGTTGTAGCTCTGAGAAATATCTCACACCAACTTTTTAGGGAAATTTATAATCCAACATGTGTCTATAAACTGAATTCCCCATGTCAAAAAGTTCCTACATTGTAGATTTATCACATTCTTGCATGATCTCAAAATCCCCTAGATAAATAAAACAAAATCTTGCAGTGTGACCAAATTTAATGATGGAAACCAACCAAGAATACCAAACCAAGGCTCACATATGGATATGTCTTGGCCTAACATCAAAGGTCCAAAACTACTTCATTTAATCCAAAATGGTTATTTTATTTCAAGAACCTAGAATGTTTATTATATTTCTAACTTTTCACATGATGATAGGGAGACAATCATCTTCCACTTCTTTGCAATAAAACAAAGCACTTCCACACAGATCATTCATGAATAAGTATGGGTGTGATCATGGGAATAATATTCTCTAAATTGAGTCAATTGTGACCCTTTTATATGAAATTTGGATGGAATCGAATAAATTAAAAGCATGCTACATCTCACTACACTAGTTTTCTAGAAGATGAAGAATTTACGATGCAAATAAATAATCCTCTTTATTCTCCTTTGTAGGATATTCTCCATAATATAATTGTAGTTGATATATTCTGAAATTAATTTCCTTATTTCTACATTTTAATACATTTTCATTATGTTCAATTTTTAATTTCTTCCTCTCCCCCTGTTCATTGTGTTTCCCACCCACTATACAGTATCATGATCTCCTAAGATCTCATTGATGATGAGAGACTAACCTGAGGATCACCCATTAAAATAAAACTAGAGATAAAGAGTTCATGAACCAAGACAAATTACTTATATATATTTTTTAAGGATCTATGGACTGTGAGAGGTTGAGGAGATGATCGTATCGTAAGTATATTATCTTCTAATTTCCTTTTCCACTATTAAACACTATTTCCACTCCCACTATTCTTATCAATGTTGTATGATTGGAGTAGTGATCTAAATAGAGGATGAGATCATGATTGTGAACCATTTTATAGATTGATGATATGATCACTTAGGGGATTCTTTTTCAGTGCGTTGTTCATTCACACAATTTAAGAAGTAAGGTTGTGTGTAGCCGATTAGCACACACAGAGAATAGAATTCAAAAGTCAAGGTTGTGAGACAAGGAAGGATCATAAATCTGAATCTATGGGTGTATCCATTTATTACATAAATTCTTTCCTATATTTTCATTTTTACTATTTTAAATCATCAAAACAACCACACTGTATTTCTCTAAATCTTTAAAAATTAATAAAACAAAAAATAAAATACATAAGTTCTAGGATAGTGAAACTACCACACCATACGCCTTGAGAGATGACCCTGATCAGCCACCATGCTACATTAGGATTATATAAAAATTATTTTTTTCCATATATTTTGAAAACCACGTGATTAATAGTTTTTACTTGGAAAGTAATGAAAGTGAATTTAGTTTTATGGTTAAAAATGCATTTTTCTAAAAATAAGTTTTCATTGTGTTTTGAATGATTATTTTAATATTAATTCTTAAGACTAATATATTTTAAATTTAATAAAATGGATTCAATATTTGTAATCATAATTTATAATTTTGTTAATGAGTCCACTTTTATTTTTGTTCATAATGAATAGTATAAATAGTAAAAATTTGTTACCAATGTTAATGTTAGAATGGGTTTACTCAGGTTTAAACTAGGAGATAAGAGTAATAATGCCACATAAACATGTTTAATTATTATTTATTTAATATTCATACCCTATATTATCTTACCCTCAAATCCTTTTCCATTTGGAAGCAATATAATTGATAAAGACATTAGTTATATTTAAATATTTTAATTAATTCCATTTGTGTCCTCTCCCTCACTTATAAAAGTGAACCTAGTATACTCCATTATTCAAAAAGTTTGAGCTTTATATATCATCAAAGACCTAACAAAATACCTTACTAGCTTCTTTCACTTAATTCTATATGCCCTAAAATAATTCCAAGATCAATACGTCAAGGCTTAATGTGTAAGTCAAATGATGTATCTCAAAAAAGAGGTATACATATTAACTGAGCCCTTTAAATCTTATTTCTTCTTAAAATTTCTAAAAAATTATTGAATCCTTAAAAATAAAAATAATACGGTATTATAAATATTTTTATATGTTATTATGATGATTTCATAACCATTTATAGACTCATTTCCATAAAATGTGAAATTAAATTATCGTTCGTGCATATGTGTGGACTATTATCTCTACACTGTGATATGAATAATTTTCTATCACTACCTCACATTGATGGATATAATGAATGATTTAATAAATATATATTATATTTTTTATATTATTATGGTTCTATAATGATAAAATTTTATTTATCTTTCTTTCATTGTTTTTGTTAGAAAATGAAAACAACATTCATGTGTACGTACGAACTATAGCCTCTTTGAATGGTGTAATTAATTTTTCTATCAATAAAATTTGTGGATGATTATAAATATATATATATATATATAATGAATATATATTATAATTATAGCATGTTTAACATTTTAGAGTTTATGGAACCTTGATCATAATTCAAGGACCACAACAGACTGACAAACCAAATATTTTTTACACATTAATTCATGATATACTACATAAAGGTGCACATAATACGGTCCAAAAAGATCATAAGGCCTACTATATTTGGGTAATTATATACATATTAAAGTAAATTGGAATAGGGATATGATTAAATTATTTTTTAATCACCATAACATTACATTAAATTCCATTGATCTATTTCACAGGATAACCTGGAGACATACATAAGAAAGGGGTGAGCTATAAAGTCCAATAAGGAAATAATAAATGAATAACAAGATAAACATAATACATGTGAGTCAATAGACATATAAAAGTAACATAAAATGGTGAAAATTATAAACATGAACATTGAAACATGATATAATGTGATAACATCAAGGAAACATAGGAATGTTACAATAACATCTAACATGAGATCATAAGCATAAGTTAAGGATAAATTCCTAAAATAAAAATATAGTGAGATTACGGTAACCTATAGTTCACCATACATGGTATATCATGATATAAAAATATTACCAAATGCATTGGAGAGATATATAATTCTAGGCCCACACATCAAATTCATATTATGTAGATGCATTTTTGTGCCACATAGATCATAAAAAAAGAATGTATTTAATCAATTTTAACCCCATGATTATATAATGTGAGTTTAATAAATGGAATTACCCAAAAAATTAATTATATTTATATCTAGGTTAACACTCTTGAGTAGAAATGGGGATGGGTATTTACAACACAAAAATTTGGTCTTGGAAAATCATAGGATAATTTCAGCAGCGAAACGGGTGCACATAAATGTTAAAGGAAGGCTTTAATGAGAGTTAAATGTAGTATATAATTATTTTTTAATAATAATAATAGAAAAATTATGTGTAAAAACATATTTCAATATAAAAAATTTGAAATAAAAAGGCATAATAAAAATAAAGTACTTGAATAAAGAGGACAAGGAAGAGAATCCCTTACCTTGAGAGGGCACTTCTAAAAGGTTGGGAGTAGAATATTAAGAGATTTTAAAAAAATTTGGATTAATTTAGAGAGGTATAGGTAGAGATACATTAAGATATATGGGTTTTTAGTGATGATGAGTGGGTGGATAGGAGGGTATTTATAGAAAATGAGATGGGAATTCTTTATTAATTTATCAACATTAGTTTTGGACTCTATGTAATAAAATTATAATAACTACAAAATTCACCATATTTTTCCATTGGATTATGCCAAATAAGAGTGGGTTTTATTATTTTATAAGGACATGAACCTAAAATATTGAAATAATAAAATTTTTGATGTGGAAGTGAGTAATGTTCATAAATAATTGATTTTAAAACCTTATAATATAATATAGGTTTTGGAAGATTCATTAAAGGTTTATAAAATTGATCAAATAACTTCAAAAGCACATTGTTTTAAAGTTAAAATATATATTGGGTCATAGATACCTTTTATAGTATTTATTACATCACTTTTTTTGTCTTTTATGATGTCTTAATATATATCGTATATTTATTCCATATTTAATTTTTACCATTTTTTTGACTATCTCAGAAAATTATGAAAAAATCACAATTGGATAATTTTGATGTAACGATTTAAAAAATAATATTTTTGAACAAAATAATATTCTAAATATAATAATTTTAACTTTTAAATAACAATCCTTATTTATTGAAAAATACTAGTTTTTATAACACCAACAACTTCCTGAACCTTATAAAAATTACACTGGATTTCATTAAATAGTATTATCATTTATATTCAAATAAATATTATTTAATAATAAAATTTTCTTAAAAATAATGTAATTAAAAAATTATTGAATTTATCAAAAGTGTTCCATAATTGAAATTATATATTTCTTAAAAACACAATTTTGATTTTTCCGTACCAAAATATAATTTTTATCAAACTCATTAAATAATCATTTATAAATAAAAAAAATGGATAAATATAATAATTATTTTATTAAAAAGAAAATACATAAATTCATATTACTAAGTTTTAGATTCATGAACCCTTATTACAATAGAGTACACACAAAGGGTAAGGTGTTCTATAGAGGCACTTTCTCGTGGTGGTCCAACAAACATGGTTTGGATCGTGATCTCAATAAGATTAAACATATCCCATAAATGGTTTCAATCATGCTTTAGTTGTTGAACCTCATATTAGGATTGGTCAATGGAAAATCCTAGTGATTCTATCTCCCTTAAAATCTCTAATATATGGGCTTCATAGGGTACAATCCTACTAGTTGAGGCGATCGCTTCTTCCCCCCATGCTAATTAGAATTTATTGTAACCATTAATATATATCAATCATAACAGTCACTTTAAAAAAGCTATATTATCACTTGTTATGATGATTATGTTGTTAGTGGGTTCCCTAGAACCAACTCCTTTATGTAATTTAATTTCCATAACATGTATACAGTTTGATATATATATGTGTGTGTGTTTATTCTTACCATAATAGTGTTCATACTTCTACATCCACTATTTACATGGCAATTTCCTTAGAATACGTGTCAAATCAAAAGTGAATACAAGAAAATATAATTTCTCGAGAAAACGTAGGATTCTCAAGGTTCATTAAATTATTTGGGGAGATTATGGGACAATTTAATGGTTAGTATTTTATCATGCAACATTTTATAGTGTTAAAATAAAGTGATAAAATATTTTTGACGTTTATGATGAGTTTTTTAAGTTATAGATGTTCTGAAAGGTCTAAAATTTAGGTTGTTGCTTTCCATGGACCAAAGTAAAATTTTGAAAAGTATAACCTAGGTATAAAAGATCATTTTATCCTATTTAATAGTGATATCCATAATTTTGACGAACTTAGTGAGATAATACCTCCTCTCCTCTCCTCTAAAGTTCTTAGAGAGATATTTTGAAGGAAGAACAAGGTCAGATTGATCCCTTCTTCTTGATTGAGATTGTGTTTTTCACGTGATTGAAGGGAAATCATAAATCTATTTGATTTCCCATTATAGATACCAATAAATGCATATCAATGATCTAGAAGCTGTATTGAATGTGTGGAAAATAAATATGATGCCTAGTTCGGTACCTTTGAACAACATGTCAACGGTGAGTGAATCAGACTGATGAATTCAAGAACTTATTAAGAAAAAATAACAAAAACAATAATAATATTTTGAGGTTATTAAAGAAGATAGACCTAAATTGATGCTATAAATTATCATGAAAACCAAGGAGGATATGAAACTTGAATAGGTTGAAGGAGAGGAAAATATACTCTTGTTCACCCATGAACTCATCTACCCGGTGGATCTACACTTTGAAGAGGAATAAAAAATTGAAATAATTATAGGAGACTCTTTACTATCCTTATATTTCCCTAATTTTATGGAAATGAAACTATATTATGAACTACCTTATGTTTAAAAAAATATTGATGTGGTCCTAGGATGATGAAGATGAAGAAGTTGATGAGCTCATATTTGAAGAGAATCTAGAATTTCCACTATCACCCCCATCCACACTTGAAGACTTCAAAGTGAGATTGTACCTTAAAAAGAACCTATATATCAAAATTTTTAAGAGAGATACCATTTAATTAGACTCATTTTTTCAAAAAAAAAAATTAAAGATGAATTATCTTCTAATCTCCTTAGCTTTATGTTTATATACTCATCTCAACCGATTACAATTATGGATGATGATGATGATGAACCTATGGTATCCCCCCATTGAAGAGAAACTAGACATGGAAATAGTTAAAGAAATTGATTTTCAGAATGATGAAATAATGGATGAAGAATTATTTTACAATATGCTCAAATATTCTATTGAAAAAGTAAAATAAGACACACCAGTGGATGCATAACCTAGAACATAGAAAATGATTGAAAATTTTGAAGGAAAATTCATATATCCAACCTTGGAAGATAAGTACATGTATACCCAAGTATAGGAAGAACAAAATGAAGATATCTTGTAACCTATGGTGAATCAACTACTCTATCTACATTACATATAACATCTACTGGTGGGAGGAACAATAGTAGAAGAATAATTACTAGTGGTCACTCATGAAGATATTGAGGAAAAAGATTCAACATATGAAGGTGAAGATATTGATTTTAACTTAACTAGTTTTAATCATATAAAATTTTAAAATAGTTGTTGAATATCCCTTGTTTGAAGTTATCGATGCAGCACAAGTGAAAAAACCGCTAGAAGAAGAAGCTTTTAATTTGGTTGTGTCATAATAGGAGGCCCTAATCATAATCTTTCTATACATAAATTTTGAGTATTATTATATTGATAAGTGGATAGACCCAAGGGACTCCTTTAAAAGAGACCTATAAGAAAATTTCTAGATAAATATTTGTGGAAAAAGGAGGATGTGGTGGTTCTTACCACATAAGATCAACCCACCAATAGATTTGGGATAATATAGGGACATTCTAGCTATGTTAAGTCTAAATATGGCCCCTCTTGATAGGAAAAACACAATATTATCTTCCCATACCTTTCTTTTTCATTCCATTTAGTTTTTAATAAATTTAATTATGTTTACTTAATTTTTTTTTCATGTTTTTTACTAATTGGATAGAACCTAAGAGAATAGCTCATTCTATTTAGAAAGCACACTAGGGGATTTCCCCACTCAAACATAATGGAAAAATAACACCAGATTATGTCTATTCTTGTAAATTATTTATTCATTATATAATTTTGTTCATTTTGTTTGAATATTAGTGGAATGTTTTTAAAAAAGTAAGAGGGAAGAGATTCAACCTATTCAGAATTAGATTTTAGAGTTTTTAGAAGCTATTTTGAAATTTTAAAATTAATAAATAAAATAAAAAAATATTAAAAAAAAATGCTTGTAAATTTTGTACATAACACTTTAGTATAGTTTTTATTTTGATTTTTTTTCTATCTTTTATTATGTTAAATGTTTCACTACCACATTTAAATTACATGATAGATTAGAGAGAGTTTCATTAGTTTTAAAACTATAAGAGTTAGATGAATGCTATGTGAATATGTTACTGGCTTCATGGATAACTTTATCTTATAACTAGAAAAGAGAGTGTGAGTGAATAGATCTCTATGTAATTAGAACTATAACATGAATTATCAACACTTATGAACATAATATGAGGTGACTTGGACTATGTTAAAAAAACCTCTTAGGGAACCAACTCAAAATAAAATGATATAAGTCCATTGTAACTATAGTAAAATGGACAATTGGAATCCCATGGTGAATCTTTGAGACATTAGGCACCGATTGTGTGAGTAATCCTTAAGCACATATCCAATAAGTTCTTTTTCATATTTATTTTCACATATATGGCTTGTAAAAATTCAAAAATAACGAATAAGTGCCTAATTGTAAAAAATGAATTCATTCATGTGAGGGGAATAATGAAGAAAAATTAAGAAAGGTGTAACTGAATTATAATAAATTCATTCGAGTTGTGTCAATGAAGTTTAAAATTGACATCTGGTTTAAGAAACATAGGATAGATGAAAAAATGTATGTGCTTCTTATTAAAACTTTGAGTCTACTTAAATATAATTTGGTCCACTTCTAGACTTAGAACTCCCACTCGAATGAAAATGTTATAGTAGAACATATTAACATATGAAGAATGATTTTTCATTAAATGTATGAACCTATGATTTCCTACTTTTTTGGATTTTTTATTTAAATCTAGTTAGGTAAAACCATTTTTTTGATTAAATTATATTCAATTATAAAATTTCATAGGAGTGCAATAGTTTAAATGTGGGGGAGTGATGTGAGTTAAAAATTTGAAATATTTTGAAATTTATTCATTGAATTAAACCCACTAATTTAATTAATACTGATAAAATCAGTAATTTTTATAATTTGTAGAAATTTGAAATTTAAATGTTGATAACATAAATATTCATTTTAGTGATTTATTATTTTTACATTGAAATAATGAATCTAAACATTGATATAAAACATAGAATTTAATTTTTTTAGATACATTTAATATTTAATGTTGATGTTTAATTCAATTAATAAATTTATTTAGATATGTGAGTTTTTTCATGAAGAAATTAAATTCGGCAGTAGGGAGTGATTTTTAAAAGAATGAAAATAAAATTGAGAAATTTTATTATAACTTAATTTTGTTTTTTAAATATTGGATTCAATTGTAAAATATGATTTTAATTTATTCTTAATTAATTTAATTAAATTGCTTTTTAGATTGGCAATTTTAATATTTCTCACATGTTTGATGGACTACCACTAAAATATGAAATAAATGAGAGAATTATTGTAACCTTAATCTATCAATAAATTTTGTAGTATTTATTACATCACTTTTGGGATTTTATGGTATCATAATACATACCATATATTTATACCATATTTAATTTGTACCCAAAATTTGTTACTATCTCATAAAATTATGAAAAATCACCATTAGATAATTTTAATGTAATGATTTAAAAAATAATATTTTTTTACCAAAATAATTTTCTAAATATGATAATTTTCACTTTTGAATAAAAATCCTTATTTATTTGAAAATACTAGTTTTTATAACACTTAAAACTTCATAGACCTTATAAAAATGACATTGTATTTCATTAAATTAAATTATCATTTATATTTAAATAAATATTATTTAATAATAAAATTATATTAATATAAAATGTATATAGAAAATTATTGAATTTACCAAAAGTATGTCTTAATTGAAAGTATATTTTTCCTAAAAATACGATTTTGATTTTTTCGTATCAAAAATATAATTTTTATCAAACTCATTAAATAATCAGGTATAAATAAACAACAAAAAGGATAAATAAAATAATAATTTTTTAGAAAAAAATATATAAATTCATATTACTAAGGTATATATCGATAACCCCTTATTACATTATCATATGTCGAAAGGGTAAGGTGTGTGATGGTGGTTATTTCTTATGGCGGTTCGACAAACATAATTTTGATCATGATATCAATAATTTTAATCATATCCTATAAATGGTTTCACTCATGTTTCGGTTTTTTAACCTCATATTGGGATTTATCAAGGGAAAATCCTAGTGATTCCATCTCCCTTAAAATCTCTAATATATGGGATTCATATGGTATAATCCAAATGGTTGAGTCCATCACTTCCTCCTCCTCTAACAATTATAATTTATCGTAATGATTAATATATATTAATCTTAACGGTCACTTTAAAAAGGCTATATTTTCACCAGCTATGATGATTATGTTTTGAATGGGTTCCCTAGACCCAACTACTTTATGTACTTTAATTACCATAAAATGTATACAGTTTGATATATATATTTGTGTGTGTGTGTGTGTTTATTCTTACCATAATAGTGTTTATACTTATTTATCCACTTTTTACATGTTAATGTCCTTCAAATATGTGTCATATAAAAAGGTTATAATAGTTCCCAATAATAAAAATAATCTCTAGATACTAGGAAAATAATATTAAATATATATCATATACTCTAGATACATCATACTGAAATGATAGAAATAATGTCTAACTATTAGGTGGTGAGGGGTCATAAACATTGAGACTTATTCTCATGATTTTTTCACTTGATGATCTTGAGTATATAAGATCATTAAGACTGACCTGTCAATAGGAACACCACATGTTTTGGTGTCATTAGTTGTTCTTATTTAAAAAAATGTGTATTCGTCTCCGAACTTGAGATTGTTATCAATGTATACCATTTGATCACATAATTTGATGCAATGAAAAAACCTCGATATTGAAGTCACGGTGAGGTATCTTATGTTGGGTGTGTCATTAGTGGTATGACATTTATTTAATGATGAAGATAGAACTATTCACTTCTTAGTTGAGGAAGAGATGTCTAATGGTCTCAGGTTGAGCATGATGATAGTACCTTCATTTAATCTATGACCATGGTACAATAAGCTAAGTCTATCTAGTAAGATCACATAATATATAAAGAAACAAAAGGATGATGACATAAGTGTGCATCCTGCTTTATGAGATATCGTGATATGAAGAGATTATATTACAAAATATGCATTTGTAGGAGGGAGTTGTAGTTATGACACTCCTTATCTCCTTAGGGGTAAAGATGGGTTGCTAAAGTCTGCTCTTGGTCTACAGGTTGGAATCATTTCTAGAGAGATTAGGACCTAGAGGGCCACATGATAAGTGTATCAACAAGTTCCACCTATTCTAATGAATAGGAGTTTAGGATGAAGTGGGCCCCACATAGGGGGTTCAATTAATGTATGAGTATTATCGATCACAAGAAATAATAATTTAGTTATATTGTTCGATTTTAGAATAATACTGATTGATTTTATTTCTCAAGGTATTCACAATTATTTTGGTCATAAAAGTGAATACGAGAAAATATATTTTTTCAAGAGAACCTAAGATGTTCATGGTTCATTAAATTATTTTTAGAGTTTATGGTCCAATTTAATGGTTATTATTTTATCATGTAACATTTTATAGTATTAAAATCTAGTGATAAAATATTTTTTACATTTATGATGAGTTTGGTAAGTTATACATGTGCGCAAAGGTTTAAAATAAAGGTTATTACTCTCCATGGACCAAAGTGAAATTTTGAAAAGTAAAACCTAGGTATAAAAGCTCATTTTAGCTTATTTAATAGTGATATACATAATTTGGACTAAGTTAGTGAGATAAGTTTTCCTCTCCTCTCCTCTCAAGTTCTTAGAGAGAGATTCTGAAGGAAGAACAAGGACAGATCAATCTTGTCTTCTCAATTGAAACAATGTTCTTCACACGATTAAAGGGACATTTTAAATATCATTGATTTACCATTATAGATCCCAAGAAATGTATATCAATGATCTATAAGTTTTGTTTCATGTGTGTAAAATCTATTGTATACCTAGCTTGGTGACTTTGAACAACATGTTAACGGTGTGAGAATCAAACTGACGACTTCAAACGAACAAGTTACTATTTATGAATTCATTTGATTTTATTTTACAAAATTAAATTGAATTACACATGATGATTTATGAAGTTTTGGAATTTTTTTTATTATATATTTTTAACATGACTCCAAACCCAGAAATTTAAAATTTCACATTTTCATGCTTTTGCTACACCCCGGGTGCCTTCAATTTGTATCAGAGCGAACATGTAATTATTTTTAAGTTGAAAAATTTAAAAATACAATTTAATTTTCAATGATTCAGAAAGAGGGTTTAGATACGATACCAATGAAACTAACATCATGTCAATCCAAGTATGTATAGACATGATATAGTCAATCGATGATCGATGTGTTTTGCGTAAAAATTGTGATGAAAACTAAAGTTTTATTTTTTTGCTTCACTTTTATGGATATCGATGCCATAGATTTTTATCCGGATCATGATGTGAGTATGATTTACGTTATTTGAACATACTAGAGTCTATTTGGGTTAGTCTTTTGGCAATGAAATCTTACTTTAGAAGCTTAATTAATTTTCTAACAATAAAAAAATGACAATGATTCTCTTGGAAGATTGTTTAATTAAAAGGAAAAATCTTCCCTTAGAACCTTGTTTTAAAAACATGAAAAAGATTCCTTGAAAAGTTTTTTATCCTTTTTTATTATATATATATATATATATTATATCTTTTAAATGGATGATCAACTAGACTTGGGCCATACCGGTATAGTCTAGATCTGACCATCCCGACCCATCACTAGTATTAAATTAAATTTTTGGGAATATTATTTAGGTCTAAATGGACTAGAAAATTTATGAAAAAAAAATCAGAAATTAAATATAATTTTTTGGGATTTGATGAAATTATTTTTGGTTATATGGTATGTATCAATAATTAATTAAAATTATTTTAATTTAAGATAAATCATTAAAAATACCCTCATGTTGAATTTTAGAAAATTTAATTTTTCTTATGGTATATAATTGCATGTTGATTGATCATGAGATGAGACCGACATTTATATGTTTGGTTTATTATTTATTTAATTTAATTGTTGATTTTTTTTTAATGTAATAATTATTTTATTTTGATTATTTACTCATCATCCGTTAATATATAATTTGTATAAGGGACCACATGTCCAAAATTCAGTGATAAAATGTGATTTCACACCCCGAGTTCCCCTAACCTACATGTGAGTATAAATTGCAAATATTAGAGGAGTTTATGGTGATGTGGGATGATTTAACTATCGATGTACACCAATCAAGTGAACTACATGGGAGTTACGGGTGAAGCAATTCAAGTCAGGTGTTGACTTAAGGAATTCCCCTAAAGTATCAGTTAACCCATTCATTTATTGATGGATTAACCAATATTTATTGGCTCATGATCACATAATTATTCATTTATTTATTTTATCATGTGTATGATTTATTATCTTTTGAATGTGTATTTATTATGCACGATCACATAGTATAAGAATAAACAAGCATGTAAAGATAAAGAAAACATGTGAGGTGAATGTTTTCTAGTTAAAAACATGGTTAAGTTGTGAGTGTGATCACATAGAACATGCATGTTAAATAGAAAAGGATTTCATTCACTGAGATTAACTTACCAAATCCCTCAAAGAAAATATCAAGTCATTAAATGCCATCTATCGCTTAAATTTAGAAATAACTGATTGTTTGAGGTTCTTGTTAGCCCTAGTTGGGGGTGCCTCTTACTACCAGGAAGCTCTTATGAGAGTGGTGTGTCGACTTAAGTAAAGGTTTTAGAAATGGTGTAGCCATTTCTATCTTTGTTGAAAATTTATGTAACGCCCTGACCCTAGCTACCCAGAGTCGGTGCATTACTTCGTAACATTGGCATGATCACAAAAGATCAAGTCTCGAAAGAATGATTAGTTTAGTAGCCTTGGAAACACTAGATACATTCATAAGTCTTACATTACATCATAATGTAAAACAAAACTACAACATCTTCTCTTCATATCCCCTTATATTATCCCTGTAGGTCATTCATATTATACATCTTCACATCCTGAAAAATATTAAAACATTGAAAGGGGTGAGCTCAGATGCTCAGTAAGGATAACAATATTGCGGAAACTTTCATAAGAAAACATAAGCATTTAAGGCAATGTATAACTAAAACAAAAGCCTTATTGAACTTGAACTTCATCATAATATGGAAAAAGTAAAATAAAATAATGCCATTACTTACTCACATGGATATTCTACTAGACGAATAATCACATGAAATATCAATAACCACTTTCATAATGAGGGAATGTATAATGCCAGACATTCTGAAACATTTTGTCAAGGCCTCGGCCAAGACGTCTAAAATGATTAAGGCCTCGGCCAAAACCATAAATCAAATTGGGAAAGGGCCTCGGCCAATTCCACGTCTAGTTGTCTCATGAAACCTACCGATGCATCGAGGAGCTATAGCGGGCTCCACCCGTCACTTATTAAGTCCAATACATTCCTCATATGAATAGGTTTAAACATATCATAAACCATAACATAATCGTATCACATAAAACATGCATAAAGGAAACATAACATTTCCACATTTCAATCACAAGATATCAATACAACACATTGATATAATAAAAACGCTTTTAAAACCATTTTCAAAACCAAAATAAAAGAAAGTTAAAACTTTGTATTTATTTTTCATTAAAAAAAAGATGCCTTGTAGAGGAAGCCGAAACTCAAATAATGGTCACGGCGGCGGAGAAGTCATTGTCGCCGCATAAGTACGGAAAGAAAAACATTCCCTTTTGTCGTTTATCAAAACTCTTCGTATAAAAAGATTCCTTTTAAATAAACGTAAAAGTCAAAGGGGTTTATACACCGTATAAAAGAAAGTTGTGCATAAAACCAAATATGCCTCAATGAAAGGGGATTGAGACGAAGTCCTTAAAAAGATCATTTTTTTATAAAGTAGGTCTATTATGTGTATTCACTATAATTACACATAAATAATGTAAAAATACAAGATAGGACATAATAATATCATGACATAATTTGAAAGTAGGAGATTAACCCAAATAATAGAAATTGGGTTAAGAAGTTCCCTTACCTCATGTCTGACTTGACTCAACCGTTCTTTAACCTCATGAATAATAAACTAGAGTTAATATATACCTTATTAAGAACCATTTTTAATTTAATTATCCTTTTTATATCACTTATTACAATTTTATGAACATTATGTAATTATTTAAGTTAATAACGGTCGTTTTGTCGATCTTTGGTACTTGAGTCAACAATAAACTTCTTATAATTACAAGTTGTTTATGTGGTAGAATATCCATTATCTAAAGAATTATATTCATGATTTAGATTTCATATATATCATATATATCCAGTATATACATTCATTTATAATATTACGTAACATTTAGAGGTAATAAATGAAATGCACCGTTCATGGAGACGGTAAGCCGTACGTACGGATGAACGCTACTTTCATTTATATTTCATATTTAATGGAATGAAATAATAATGATATAAATGTATAATATAATTCCAGTATAATATAGTATATAATACCATTTACTATATCCTTTATACATCCCACATATGGAATTAACGATTCAAATCACTTTGAGGGGGCGGTAGTCCGCACTTCCTAAAATGAAATTATCGCGTTTTACCCATAATGGAAATCATAAAGTATGACATAAATGAGAAATACATAAGCATAAGTAAAATATAAACATATTATATATCATATATAAATATAGTTACATCTTAATGTCCACCTTTGAAGGTGTTATATGAGTGTTGAACAATCATCGTTTCGTGAGGCAGAAATTCGCCATCCACATAAACCGTATGTTCTTTAACCATTAGATGTAGGTGTGTGTAAGTGTAGCTATAATAATTCTTATAACAACATCCTAGTATATTTAGGATACTGGTGTTGTTACAAAAGAAATGAATAAAAAGATTTTAGGGGGTTGGAGAAGAAAAATAAAACAAAACAACATTAGAGAAGACATTACCTCAAAATCGGGTAACTCTTTTTGATTTGAGCCAAAGGCTTCCTTGGGAAGGGTTATTCCCAAAGTGAGGATTCTAGGAGTAAGATGGGGAATTTGGGAGAGTATTTGGGAATAGGTTGGCCGAGCCAAATGGCTTGAAAGTGTGAATGAGGTGGTAGCGGTGGGGGCCTTTTATAAGAGGGGAGGATGGGCACTCTTGGAAAGTAAGGAAATTTTACATTATTATACAATGCTTTTCGGATTCTAAAGGTCCCACACTTATATAATTCGTGGATAAGGTTATAAGGGTTCGAAATATACCCATCCAATAGTCTTTGGACAAGTTTAATCCTTGTATTGTACATTATCTTTTCATTTTATTAAAATCGTTAAATAATGAGGTCATCGCTGCATCATAATTATGTCATAAATAATTTAATTTATTTAATGTCTAAAAATTATAAAAAAAATACTATGATGTAGTAAATCTTTTTATCTTTCCAATGACTATTTATAGTAAAAAATATGACTTGTATAACCCCATGTAAAAATTGTTTTAGTAAAACATTTCATGTTTGTGTCATTTTTTTACTTTAACATTAAATAAATATATATTAATGTCATTTTCCAACCAAAGTGGCTCCATGGGGTCCCCAATTTGAAACATGGGTTTTATTGGTCGGCCATGACTCATCCAATAGGAGTAGGACAAGTTTCAAGCTTATCTCATATTATTAAAACATTATTTTTACCTTAAACTACACTAATTACCTCTAATCGCGATTAAGAACTTAAAAGTTACTATTCACCAAAAAATTATTTTAATCTCATTGAACCACATTTTACTTTTTAATGACAACCATGTATGTCAGATTTTTGAAAATCAAATCACAGAAGTGGTAATATTTTATTTAAATGAAAAATTAGTTATTTAACTACCACTTAGTGGTTTCACTATTCATCAAAAATTGAAGTTTTTCAGAACAATGCCAAAATTTCACCCTAAGCTATAATTGATATTCCGAATTCAAAAATGATGTATATTTTACAAAATTCCAAACATATAAGTCTCATTAATTAATTTTATAATTAATTCCCGCTATCATAACAATAGCATGTTTTTAAGAAACAATTTATATCAAAAGATTGACAATTGTTTATGTCCAATTTCAATGTTAAATTAATTCTAATGACCACCGTTGGATAAAATGGTAAAAATATATTCTAATTATACTTTAAAACCACTAAATAGTATAATTTATCACTATAAATTATTTTGATTAAAAAAGTTGTTTTTAAGTAATTTTCACTATTCATAAAAAATTGGAAGTTCTCAGAAAATTACAAAAAATTCAACTTTGGATAATTTCGATATTAAGAATACAAAAATTAAGTCCATTTTGAAATATAAAATTTCTATAATTTTAAAAAGTGGTTATTACTATTCATAACAGCTACTTTGATTAGTCGTGGTGTTTTAGAACTCGAAGTTGCGTACAATGCAAGCTATTACATTATTGAATGAGAAGCGTATCGTGGAATCTCGGGGTGTTACATTCTCCCCTCCTTCAATAAATTGCGTCCTCGCAATTTAAAATTTTTCTTTGAAAATAAAAGGTTGAAAAGATAAAATACCTTTGAGGAAAACCCACATCGGAAATAAGATTAATAAAATTTAGCCTTAATAAGAGGGAAAGGGAAATGAAAAAGTCACCACCCAATTATGATCTCGCTTAGGAGAACATTGGTGGCAATTAGAGACATATAATTGGAGGAAAAATGTAAATATTTGTAGGGAGTGATTGAGGTCATCAATCACAATCAACTGTCAAATTGAGGGCCTCAAAGCCTTCAATCTATGTTGATTTAAAATATCATCAGTTCAACAAGACATAAGGTATTAGGATAACACATTTTTTTTGTTTTAATATCCCTTTACTAATGTTTAAGAATTAATTTATTCATTGAATAAGAGGTTGATATATATATATTTATGCTTGACAATTAGAGTTTCAACCTTCAACTCATCTTTCACTCAAAAAGATAATAAAAATAAAAAATATTATACTTATCCTAATTGTATAAGGTTAAAAATGTTAACACATACCATTTAGATTAGTAAAATTATTTTGTAATAACCAGGGACTTCCTGTAGGCTAGTGGTAGGAAATAAAGGCCTGTCGCACTATGATTGTGGGTTCGATTCCTGCAGCTTTATCCGACGCGACGGGTTATGCCCCACCCTTCAGGTTGTCCTTTTCCTAAAACTATAGTATCATAATATTCCAAAAATAATCTTCCTAAATTTTTTAACCTTAAACAATACTATCCAAAGATCAACTTAATCCACTCCAACCTTTATAGTTATCCAAAATACCTCTATCCAGACTTTCTCTAAAAGCTCTCCTAATTCCAAAATCAATTTATCAGATTCCCCAAACAAAGTAAAGTTTCTCTTATTGTCACATACTAAAAATATAATTACCTTCATCATATTAAAACCTTACTGAAATCAACAAGTACTGCAGTACAATCCTTATATATATATCACATTATTCTAATAACCAGAATATAATCCATGAGTCCAAAAGCACCAATACATTAGTTATTCTGCTTCAACTGTAGTAACAACATAAGATTGTCCTTGATCCCTTGGCCTTTTCTGAGGTACGTTTCCCTGACGCTTAGGACATTCATTTGCATAATGACCCATTTCTCTACAATTGTAGCATTCAACTTTGATAGCCTCTTTCTTCCCCTTGCAATCACGAGCCTGGTGACCCTTTTCTCCACATTTATAACAAACTCCCATTCCTTTTAGGCAAGTACCAGGGTGATTCTTCCCACAATTATCACATAATGGAAAATCCTTCTTTCCCTTTTTCCCTTTATCTGTCTCTTGTTCCACCGTTCTCTTCTTCTCTTGCTTTACTTTGTTGTCATAAGACTTAGAGAATTCCTTTTCTGTGTTGATAGCAAACGAGACAATATCTTCGTATGATGAGAAGGATTGTGATACTAAAGCTCGATGTAGAAATGGTTTTAACCCATCAAAGAAATGACCAATCTTACTCCTTGGGTTACGTATATAATCGGCAGCATGCCTCGCTAACCTTGTAAAGTTAGCCTCATACTTTGCGACATTCTCATCCTCCTTCTACCTCAGACTCAGAAATTGCCTTTCCATATCTGCTCGATGGTCACGAGGAAAGTATTTTTCTAAGAAAAGATCTTTGAACTCCCTCCATTCCATATTCGATACGTCATCATCTTCCTTTGTGTTTTGAATCAGCGACCACCACTGATCGACATCTCCAGTGAGGCGGTAAACTGCCATGACAACCTTCTCCCTTTTGCTACTCCCCAAGGCATGGAATATTTTCTCTAAGGAGTTTATCCATTTCTCAGCTACTAACGGATTTGTACCCCCATTAAATGTTGGTGGTTTTTTCCTCATGAAGCGGTCTAACATTGATCCTCCATGTTGTGGATCAGGGTGATCCATACGAGTAAGGTTATTATTCATAACTTGAGTGAGTTGTCCCAGTATGGTAATAAGTTGACCAGCACCAGTTGTATCTCCAGATCCACAATAATTATCTTGAGCAGGAGGGAAATACCTACACAGAGTGCGTGCATTGATAAAGTTTCCATTCCTTCCACTAGCCGCCATTTCTAAACAATGTCATAAACTAGATTAGTTTATGAATCAAAATACATAATTCCATACTTGTAAAATAATTAACATAAATTGAACTATTTATGGATATAATCCATAATCATAAAAATGTTTTCTTTGAGGAAGTATTTACTCATAACCTTTCATAGTGGTTTGTAAAGAAAATGAGAATTATCCTAAGCATATCCCCCAGGAGTGTCGTAACCAAGAGTGCAGCAAGGCCCGTTGTCGTGCACCAGTTCCCGTTCGAATCTAGCTCAAAGCGGTGTTTTCGGGTTTTACCACTAGGTACATCTGTGCCAGAGCCACCTCTACCTGCTCATATCCAGACAGGGATGTATTGCTTGGAAAACTCACAAAATCTCTATAATACCAAAATTCTAGGAAGTTCTTCTATACTAATCCTTAAAGTCTATCTTCAGGCTATGTGATATAATCAGAGTTTATCTAAATCTAACTTCCAAGGTTAGTACTAAACTGCTTCTGATACCAACTATAACGCCCCGACCCTAGCTACCCAGAGTCGATGCATTACTTCGTAACATTGGCATGATCACAAAAGATCAAGTCTCGAAAGACCGATTAGTTTAGTAGCCTTGGAAACACTAGATACATTCATAAGTCTTATATTACATCATAAAGTAAAACAAAACTACAACATCTTCTCTTCATATCCCCTTATATTATCCCTGCAGGTCATTCATATTATACTTCTTCACATCCTGAAAAATATTAAAACATTGAAAGGGGTGAGCTCAGATGCTTAGTAAGGATAACAATATAGCGGAAACTTTCATAAGAAAACATAAGCATTTAAGGCAATGTATAACTAAAACAAAAGCCTTATTGAACTTGAACTTCAGCATAATATGGAAAAAGTAAAATAAAATAATTCCATTACTTACTCACATGGATATTCTACTAGATGAATAATCACATGAAATATCAATAACCACTTTCATAATGAGGGAATGTATAATGCCAGACATTCTGAAACATTTTGTCAAGGCCTCGGCCAAGACATCTAAAATGATTAAGGCCTCGGCCAAAACCATAAATCAAATTGGGAAAGGGCCTCAAGCAATTCCACGTCTAGTTGTCTCATGAGACCTACCGATGCATCGAGGAGCTATAGCGGGCTCCAACCGTCACTTATTAAGTCCAATACATTCCTCAAATGAATAGGTTTAAACATATCATAAACCATAACATAATCGTATCACATAAAACATGCATAAAGGAAACATAACATTTCCACATTTCAATCACAAGATATCAATACAACACATTGATATAATAAAAACACTTTCAAAACCATTTTCAATACCAAAATAAAAGAAAGTTAAAACTTTGTATTTATTTTTCATTAAAAAAAGATGGCTTGTAGAGGAAGCCGAAACTCAAATAATGGTCACGGCGGTGGAGAAGTTGTTGTCGCCACATAAGTATGGAAAGAAAAACATTCCATTTTTTCATTTAGCAAAACGCTTCATATAAAAATATTCCTTTTGAATAAACATAAAAGTCAAAGGGGTTTATAAACTGTATAAAAGAAAGTTGTGTATAAAACCAAATATGCCTCAATGAAAGGGGATTGAGACGAAGTCCTTAAAAAGATCATTTTTTTATAAATTAGGTCTATTATGTGTATTCAATATAAGTACACAGAAATAATGTAAAAATACAAGATAGGACATAATAATATCATGACATAATTTGAAAGTAGGAGATTAACCCAAAGAATAGAAATTGGGTTAAGAAGTTCCCTTACCTCGTGTCTAACTTGACTCAACCGTTCTTTAACCTCCTGAATAATAAACTAGAGTTAATATATACCTTATTAAGAACCATTTTTAATTTAATTATCCTTTTTATATCACTTATTACAATGTTATGAACATTATGTAATTATTTAAGTTAATAACGGTCGTTTTGTCGATCTTTGGTACTTGAGTCAACAATAAACTTCTTATAATTACAAGTTATTTATGTGGTAGAATATCCATTATCTCCAGAATTATATTCATGATTTAGATGTCATATATATAATATATATCCAGTATATACATTCATTTATAATATTACGTAACATTTAGAGGTAATAAATGAAATGCACCGTTCATGGAGACAGTAAGCCGTACGTACGCATGAACGCTACTTTCATTTCTATTTCGTATTTAATGGAATGAAATCATAATGATATAAATGTATAATATAATTAAAGTATAATATAGTTTATAATACCATTTACTCTATCCTTTATACATCCCACATATGGCATTAACGATTCAAATCACTTTGAGGGGGCGGTAGTCCGCACTTCCTAAAATGAAATTATCGCGTTTTACCCATAATTGAAATCATAAAGTATGCCATAAATGAGAAATACAGAAGCATAAGTAAAATATAAACATATTATATATCATATATAAATATAGTGACATCTTAATGGCCACCTTTGAAGGTGTTATATGAGTGTTGAACAATCATCGTTTCGTGAGGCAGAAATTCGCCATCCACAGAAACCGTATGTTATTTAACCATTAGATGTAGGTGTGTGTAAGTGTAGCTATAATCCTTCTTATAACAACATCCTAGTATATTTAGGATACTGGTTTTGTTACAAAAGAAATTAATAAAAAGAGTTTAGGGGGTTGGAGAAGAAAAATAAAACAAAACAACATTAGAGAAGACATTACCTCAAAATCGGGTAACTCTTTTTGATTTGAGCCAAAGGCTTCCTTGGGAAGAGTTATGCCCAAATTGAGGATTCTAGGAGTAATATGGGGAAGTTGGGAGAGTATTTGGGTAGTGTTTGTCCGAGCCAAATGGCTTGAAAATGTGAATGAGGTGGTAGAGGTGGGAGCCTTTTATAAGAGGAGAGGATGGGCACTCTTGGAAAGTAAGGAAATGTTACATTATTATACAATGATTTTCGGATTCTAAAGGTCCCACACTTATATAATTTGTGGATAAGGTGATAAGGGTTCAAAATCTACCCATCCAATAGTCTTTGGACAAGTGTAATCCTTGGATTGTACATTATCTTTTCATTTTATTAAAATCGTTAAATAATGAGGTCATCGCTGCATCATAATGATGTCGTAAATAATTTAATTTATTTAATGTATAAAAATTATAAACAAAATTCTATGATGTAGTAAATCGTTTTAGCTTTCCAATGACTATTTATAGTCAAAAATATGACTTGTATAACCCCATGTAAAAATTGTTTTAGTAAAACATTTCATGTTTGTGTCATTTTTTTACTTTAACATTAAATAAATATATATTAATGTCATTTTCCAACCAAAGTGGCTCCATGGGGTCCCCAAGTTGACCCATGGGTTATCTTAGTCGTCCATGACTCATCCAATAGGAGTAGGACAAGTTTCAAGCTCATCTCATATTATTAAAACATTATTTTTACCATAACCTACACTAATTACCTCTAATCGCGATTAAGAACTTAAAAGTTACTATTCACCAAAAAATTATTTTAATCTCATTGAACCACATTTTACTTCTTAATGACAACCATGTATGTCGGATTTTTGAAAATCTAATCACAGAATTGGTAATATTTCATTTAAACGAAAAATCAGTTATTTAACTACCACTTAGTGGTTTCACTATTCATCAAAAATTGAAGTTTTTCAGAACAATGCCAAAATTTTACCCTAAGCTATAATTGATATTTCGAATTCAAAAATGATGTCTATTTTACAAAATTACAAACATATAAGTCACATTAATTAATTTTATAATTAATTCCTGCCATCACAACAATAGCGTGTTTTTAAGAAACAATTTATATCAAAAGATTGGCAATTGTTTATGTCCAATTTCATTGTTAAATTAATTATAATGACCACCGTTGGATAAAATGGTAAAAATATATTCTAATTATACTTTAAAACCACTAAATAGTATAATTTATCACTATAAATTATTTTTATTAAAAAAGTTTTTTTTAAGTAATTTTCACTATTCATAAAAAATTGGAAGTTCTCAGAAAATTACAAAAAATTCAACTTTGGATAATTTCGATATTACGAATACAAAAATGAAGTCTATTTTGAAATATAAAATTTCTATAATTTTAAAAAGTGGTTATTACTATTCATAACAGATACTTTGATTAGTCGCGGTGTTTTAGAACTCGAAGTTGCGTACAATGAAAGCTATTACATTATTGAATGAGAAGCGTATCGTGGAAGCTTGGGGTGTTACAATTTAAAGGTGAATAATTGATAAATTCAATGTAATTCTTTGCAAGAGATGAGACTCCACTCAACAGATCAAGGAGATGGAAGTTAATGCAGTTTTCCAGTCAAGAGACTACTTTATACTATTAGAGTAGTGTAAATTCTATATCTCAAGATAAAAAGTGTGGTCTAAGGATCCTTGACATAGGAATACTCAAGTGATTGGGTATTCTAAATCTAGTAGTTGTGGGCTACTAGGATTTGATAAAATAGAAGGAGACATTTAAAATTTTATAATTTGAAAATAGCTAATTGTAATGAACATGAAGTAATAATATAATAAGTTTATTTTTTGTTGATAAAATGGAAACCACCACCAATTTAAATTTACTATGATCAGTATTGGATAAAGAGAATATCCTTATGGGCCATAAATTCTAGGAGTGGTATAAGTGCTTGTGCATAGTACTGTTCCAAGAGAGGAAGCTTTATGTTATGGAATCCCCACTTCCTGCTGAGCCCCCTCAGGGACCAAGAAAGTAATATAATGATAAATAAAACAATTATATGGATAATTCACTAGATGTTTAGTGTTTTATGTTGTCATCTATGCCTAGCGAGCTGTATAAAATGCATGAGGACAATGTTTCTTTTCTAAGTTCTATCTTATATCCAAGAGTTAAATCAATAGATTGATCGATAAGGAAGTTATGAGATATAATTTTCTATGTATAGATGTATTGTAGTAGATGGGAATAAATTGAGACCTCATGTAATCAAAATGATTGCGTAAATTGAGATACTTGAGTCCTTTGGGTATAAATTTCACCTAGATTTCAATATTGATCTCATTATTTACTCTTTACTGCATATATTCTTGAATTTAATTATCAATTATAATATGAATAAAATGAATAAGTCACTCCCATATTTTTTTTACTTTATTTATCCAATAAGACAAGGATATGATGAATTCAAACTCTTCAATCTTTATGGAGAACAAGAGGAGGAAAGGAAAGGATAAAGTGACATGGGATATGTCCAAGTCAAATACATGGATGTTCCACTATTTAAAGAATCCAAAGATATTGAGAGTGAGTAATGAACATGAGTTAGTCTTCTTTTCATGTTGAAAGAATGGCCACTAGAATAATAATTACACAGTCAGGAAAAAGAAGAAAGTTAACACTTCTGCTTTAAGAATACTTGTCATTGAATTCAATTGTTTATTTCTACAATATCTGTATTGAATAATATATGTGTCTCACACATTTTTATTCAAATACAACAAGAAAGCAGATTCAAGACAATTGAAAAAGGTGAATTATACATCTGAGTAGAAAATGGTGTAAGACTAGCAACATTGATAGTGGAATATTATCAACTTACTTTGTCTATTGGAATTTTTATTGTACTAAATAATTGTTATTATATACCATATATTACTAGAAACAAAAACTCATTATCAAGTTTATAAACTATGGGATTTTATTTCATGTTTGTAAATAAATGTTTTCTTATGTAAAAGGATTGAACATGTTATGGTGTGGAACATCTTAATAATGAGTTAAATATACTTGAACTAGAAAATATAGTATTTGAAATCAATTAAAAGTCCATGAAGAATGAAAAATTTCCTACCCACATATGGAACTTCATGTTAAGTCATTAAATTATAAGTATTTTAAAAAATTACCTCAAGTGGGGTATTTAGACTCCATTGAGTTAAAACCCTTAGATGTATGTCATTCTTGTTTACAAGGTAAAATTACCAAATAACATTTAAGTGTGAAAATAGAAAGATACAAAGAACCAATTTAATTGATTCATATTGATATACATGGTCTATTTCTAGTAGAGGTAAGGGGTTTTTTCTTACTTGATTAATTTTACCAATGACTACAAAGATATAGATATATCTACTTAATGAGGTATAAGTTAGATTCCTTTATCATGTTTAAGACATATTAGAATTAATTAGAGAATAAAATTGTTAAAAATATTAAGAAACTCCACTCAGAATATGGTGGATAATATCTCAATCAAGATTTCATCAATCATTTAGAGGAGTGTGGTATTATTTACCAAATCACTCATCTGTATACACCTTAGTTGAATGATATTAGTGAAAGGAGGAAATATACCCTACTTGACATAGGCAGATTGATGAAAAGTCATGAAACTCTACCATTATCCTTTTGGGGATATTCACTGAAAACTGAAACATATAGAATAAACCAAGTACCAACTAAAGAAGAAGATGATATTATATATGAGTTGTGGTATAGAAATAAATCCATTCTGTCACACATACATGTATGGGGATGCAAGCCTTTTATCAAGACTATACCTAATGTCAAATTATCATCTTAGAGCATGAAGTGTATCATTATAGGTCATAATAAGGAGATTAATGAATATTACCTATATAAAACTTTAGTTATAATAGTGGTTGTAGTAAGACTTGTTGTGTTTCTTTAAAGGAAACACATTTCTAATGAAAATAGTGGGAGAAAGATTGAATTTGATGAATTGATTATCCAAACGCACAAGAGTTGGCACAAGAACAATCTCTATAATATACAATGGGATAAAAATATGTTCCTGAGACATAATTACTTAATAGGTATACTAGAGAGGTTAGATAACCAAATAGATATGGTTTTATAATCACTGATTCAGGTGACACATTACTCCTAGAGAATGATGAACCTCTAACCTATGAGGAAAAATTATATGGAAAGTATGATGCTAAATGGAAAGAATACATGAATTATAAAATGGAGTCTATGTACCAAAATCATGTTTTGATTTTGGTATACCCACATGAATATTTAAATCCTATTGTGTGTAAATGGGTATTTAAGAAAAATAGTCATGGATGGTTAAGTGAGCACCTATAAGGCATGACTAGTGGTGAATGGTTTTAGAAAACATAAAGGAATCATCTATGATGAAACCATATTACCAATCACTATGATAAAATTCATTAAAATATTACTTATAATAGAATCCTTCCGTGATTATTAAATTTTAGAAAAGGATTTTTAAAATGAATTTCTAAATGAGAAGTTAGCTGATGATATCTGTATGAAACAACTCAAATAGTTCATTAAGTGCACGTCTTATAGTCAATGAAGACTTGGATAAGTGAATGATTAATTATGAAATAATTTGGTAAAGAATTATATATTACAGGGACCAAGATCTATTAAGATAGTTATCAAAGGCATCTTGGTCAAAGTCAAAGTATATATATTGACAAGGTACTAAAAATGTATAATATGGAACAATACAAGAGAATATTGTTTCTAGTATCACATGGAATTAATATCTCCAATAAGATGTGTCCAAAAACACATGAGGAGATGGAAATAATCAGAATAATCCATTATGCTTCAATAGTGGGATCTATCATGCATGTCATGCTATGTACTAGGTTTAATGTTGCATTTGCTTTAATTTTGGTGGGTATATATCAATCAAATTCTGGATAGATGCGTTGGGAATTTCTAAAAACTATCATAAAGTACTTAATATATAAAAATGATATGTTCCTAGTGTATAGAGGAGATGAGGATATTTTTATAAGGGGATACACTGATGCTATCATCTAGACAGATCATGATTATCTGAAATCATAGTTAGACAATTTATTTTTCCAGAATTGTGGTGCAGTGAGTTGGAGGAGCTCAAATCAATCCATGGTTTCTGATTTTACAGAAGAATCAAAGTATATAAAGGATTCTAATTCAAATATGTAAGTATTTTGGATATGAAAATTTGTTTTAAATCTTGGAGTTTTACCAATTATTGAATATCTTATTATAGTATACTGTGATAAAACTATAGTAGTGATGCTTTCCAAGGAGACCAAGTCACACATGGGGATATAGAATATAATTCAGAAGTCTTATATATTAATAAATTTTACTCAGAGAGGTGAAGTAACTATTAGAAGAGTAGCTATGGAGTATAATGTGGAAAACACCTTGACTAAAGATATATGTCAGTGTAAGAAGGATACTCATGTGAGAGTTAGATGGTTGGGAATTATTATAAGTTAGATCTAGTGCAAGTGGGAGTGTTGTGAGTGGGTTCACAGGACCCAACTCCTTTATGTACTTTAATTACCATTACATGAATATAGTTTCATATATACATGTGTTTATTATTGATAAAATAGTTTTTATACTTCTATATCCACTATTTACATGGTAATGTCCTTAGAATTTGTATAGTGTCAAAAAGGTTATAGCAGTTCCAAGCTATAATGAGAACCTTGAGATACTATGACTGTAATCTTAAATATATGTACTATGTTCTATATAAATTATATTTAAAGGACACAGATTATGTTTGGATATCAGGTACTTTGGTTTTATAATAATATAGACTTATTCTCATGAATTTCACACTAGTGATCTCGATTAAATGTGATCATAAATACTAACATCCAAATATAAACATCACATGTTTCTGGTTTCATTGGTTGCTCCTATGTAAAAACATGTGTATTCGTCTCTGGACTTGAGATCATTATCAATGAGTACCATTTGATCACATACTTTTATTCATGAAAAAAACTAGGACAATGAAGTTTTGGTGAGTTATCTAGGGTTGGGTGCATCATTGGTGGTATGGAATTAGTTGAATGATCAAGATATAATTTGTCACTTTTGAGTTAAGAATGAGATATCTCATGGTCCCAAGATGACCAGGATGGTAGTACATTCATTAAATCCATGGACATGGCACAAGAAGGTAAGCCCAAACAATAATGTCATGAAATATATAAAGAAAACAAAGGACGATGCCACATGTGTGCTTCCTGCTTTATAAGATATCACGAGATAAATAGATTATATTACACAGAATATATTCACAGAAGGTAGACATAGCTATGAAATTCCTCATCTCTCTAGGGGTAATGATGGGTTTCTAGACTATTGCCTTTGTCTATGGGTTGGACTCACTACTACCAGGATAAGGACCTAGAGGGTCACACATAAAGTGTATGCACAAGTTCCACCTATTCTAATGAATAAGAATTTAGGATGAAGTGGGACCCATGTGCATGGGTCAGTGAACATCTGAGTATGATTGAATGAAAGCAAAAATATTTCAATTATATTATTAAAGTTTAGAATAATGATTATTGAATTTATTTCTCAAGTTATTCACAAGTTATTTGGTCATAAAAGTGAATATTAGAAAATATGATTTTTCAAATGAACAGAGGATGTTCTAGGTTCAATAAATTCTTTGGGGATCTTAAGGGAAAATTTAATTGTTATTATTTTATCATGTATCATTTTTTACTGTTACAAGTGAGTGATAAAATATTTGTGACATTTATGACATGTTTATTAAGTCAATCATTTATGCAAAGGTCTAAAAAAGGAAATTACTTTCTAGGGACCAAAGTAAAATTTTAGAAAGTATAACCTAGGTATAAAATATCATTTCAGTATATTAAATAGAGGTATCCATCATTTAGAATAATTTAATTAGATAATATCTTATATCATCTCCTATAATTCCCTTTAGAGAGATTCTGAAGGAAGAACAAGGTCGGATTGATCCCATCTTCTCAAACGAGTCTATGTTCCTCATGTGATTGAAGGGGTTTTGTAAAGCTCTTTGAGTTACTATGATTGTTCCATGTAAATGTATTTTAATGATCTCGGATATATGATTCATGTTTGGATGATATATAGGATTCCTATCTTGGCACCTTTGATCCATGGCATGTTGATAATGATCAAATCAAGCTGGTGATTTCAAATGAACAAGGTACCATTTTTGATTTCATGATATTTTATTTCTCAGGATTAAACTGAATTACACATGATCCTTTAAGAAAAAAGGGAAATATTTTTTTTGTATTCAGTGTTTTTAACATTAATCCAAACCCAAAAATTTAAAATTGTTCATTTTTAATTCTTCTAGTGTGCCCAAGGTTCCTTTATCTTAATGGAATTTTAAATTTGATGGACTATATTTTGTAATGGTCCAAAATAGCCAAAGTAGTGAATATATTTTATATAGCTACATTATTTAATAATTAATTTATTTATTCAAAAGGGTATTTCATTTATAATATTTGGTTCCTTATATTCTTCCCCCCTTTTGAAAAATTTCCCCCTAAATTTCATCTTGTTTACTAGAGTAGATTATGTAACTTCTATTTCATCACCACTTCTAGTTCCCAAGTTGCTTCCTCAAACTTCTAGTTCCACCATAACACATTGAATAAGTAAGTTTTATTGTTTCATAGAACTTTTTCTCTATCATCTAATATCTTCACTTGATTCTCCTTGTATAAAAGATCATTCTATAAAGTTACAATCTCTCGATTCAGTACATGTGAGGGGTTTGGTATTTAAATCCTCAAGAGGGATACATGGAACACATCATGTACTTAAGACAGGTTATATGAGAGTTCTTTTCGATAGGCCATATATGTGATGAAATTATGGATCTAGAATGGTCCAATGTATCTTGTACTATTCTTTCCCTCCATCCCAGACCTCTTGAATTTTTCCATGGAGATATATAAAGGAACACCATATCTCAAACCTCAAATTCTAGGTCTCATTTGCGATTTTCTGTATAGATTTTCTATCAAATTTGTGTGAATTTAATATAATGTTGAATAGTTTGAACCTTATATATAATCTATTAAATATATCAGGTCTTATATGATTTCACTCACCAAATTCTTCCCAACATGTTGGAGTCTGACACCACTTTACATGCAGAGCCTCATATGCTTCCATTTGAATGCCAGAATGAAAAATATTGTTATATGGAAACTAAAATGGGGGAAGGTTTTGATCCCAAAATAATTGTAAATCCATTAAACATGATCTTAAAATATAATATAGTGTTTGAATATATCTATCAGACTCACCATCCATTTGAGGGTGATAAATAGTATGGATACTCAATATTATATCAAACTCTAGTTGAATGCTTCTCTAGAACCTTAAAGTAAACCTCAAATCTAGATTAGATACAATAGATATTGTAAATCCAAATGTATTACCACTAACATTATGTATATCAGGGTGAGTTGGTCAAGATAGAAATATTCCTTAATATAAATGGAATGCACTGACTTTATAAGGTGATAAACTACCACCCAGATGGAATTATTAGTTTTAGATGTTCAGGGGAATCCTATGTTGAAATCCATGGTTATATTTTCCAATTTTAATACTCATATTGGATATGGTTTCTTCATACCCTTAAACTTATTTCATTAATACTTGAAAATTTGGCATACCACGAATTGAGATACAAGTCTTACAGTATCCCTCTTCATATTATCCCACTAGAAGTTTTGCTTCAAATATCTATACATATTAGTGTTTCCTAGATGAATAGAGCAGTATGATCTATGCACATCATCGAAAATTTCTCTCTTTAGTTATGGTTTTTATGGGAAACATATTCTTGTTTCATACCTTATAACTTTATCTTTAGAAATGTTAACCTCAAGAATATTCTCTACATTTTTTTGTAGCTCATTGTAATATTTTTTGGGACTCCTTGATCCTCTCATGAATGGATGATTGAACATTTATTTGATAAATGTAGTATTAAGT
This sequence comes from Viscum album, assembly GCA_963277665.1. Lineage (NCBI taxonomy): Eukaryota > Viridiplantae > Streptophyta > Magnoliopsida > Santalales > Viscaceae > Viscum > Viscum album. The sequence goes on along the minus strand of OY728138.1, from coordinate 335,366,467 downwards.
TCATTTTATGATTCTCATTTCCATCCTTTGTATATCCAATAATATTAGATCCCTTTAAACCCTCTTCATAGATAGGATTATATGATCTTTTTTACTTAAAGATTTTTTCACTTTTTTTACCTTTATAAGATGGCAATGGACTGAATAAACATAATTATTGATCATCTATATCAACTTTTGTTGGTTTATATTGATTTTATTCGGTGTGAATATATAATTAATGATTTTATGATCTGTATATATTTCATACTTTTCCTCATAGAGATAATTTCACCAAATGTTCAATGAGAACATCACTACAAACAATTCCAAATCATGTTTTGGGTAGTTATGTTCATTGATCTTTAATTGGATGGAGGCATAGACTATCACATTTTCATCTTTCCCGAGTGTAGACACTAATCCTTTTTTGGATGAATTAATGTTGATATAAAATAATTCCATATTGGCGGTTAATATGAGCACAAGTATTGTGATTATCCTCTTATTTAACTTTTTAAATCTATCCTCATATTCAACAGTAAAAAATACATTACACCCTTATGAGTTTTCTTGGTTATTAGACATGAAAAACATGACAAGTTTCTAAAAAATTAATGATAGTACCCAACTAATCTGAGGAAACTATGAATATCTATCATAGATGTTGGTCTAGACCATTATTCAACTTCTTATGTTTTTAAAGGATCTATAGATATCTCTTTTATAGTGATAACATTCCCTAATAATGTTACATACTCCATCCAAAACTTCCATTTACTATACTTTTCATATGAATTTCCATTTATCAGCATCTTTAATACAATATTCAAATTCTCAGTACAGTATTTAAATGATTCTCATGTTCCTCCTTGTTTTTGGAGTAAATAATAATATCATCTATAAATAATACAAATAATTTATCGAGTTAATCCTTAAATACTCCATTCATTAAGTCCAAGAAGATAGATAAATAATTAGTAAGTCCAAATAGAATCACTATGAACTCATAATGCTCATACCTTGTATGAAAAGTGGTCTTGGTGATATCCTCCTTATTAACATTTACTTGATAATATCCAAACCAATGATCCACCATGGAGAAGTACTGGGCTTCATGTACTTGATCAATTAATTCATCAATATATGTTAGAGAATAATTTTTCCATATCGCAATCTTATTAATCTCATCATAATTAATACAAAGGATCATTGACCCATTATTTTTTCTGATGAAAAGGATTGGTTCACCACATGGTGAAGAAATTGGGTGTATAAACCCTTTATCAAGATTATATTGTAGTTTATTATTTATTTATTTATGTTCAATAGTGTCCATTATATATGTAGTTTTGGATATTCAAAAATATATTCATATAAGTTTGAGAAATAACTCAACCACTAGTCTTGGAGGAAAACTATACAATTATTCGAGAAACACATCAATGTATTCCTTCCCAATGGGAATATCATCGAGGATGGTTGTTTCATTATTATCAATCATTTAATCAAGAAATTCCTACTTATAAGGAAATAATATCAATTCTTGAGATGATAATTCCAAATTAGATTCGTCCTCCTCATTGAACATGTAAAAAATTAGAGGGTGATTCATGATATGGATGATGATTTCATTATCCTGAAAATTTATATTGGAACTATACAAGGAAATCCAATCCATACCCAAAATAACATTGAATTCCTCTAAAGGTATTATTACAAGTTTATATAGAGCATTTACCCTAAAAATATTGACAATGTGAATTTATATACTTGGGATGTAAAAATTTCATCTTTTACCATTTTCATTGATAGTTAAACAACCATGTTTTGAGGTGGTGCTTGAATAATTAAACTAAACATGCATGATATAAAAGAATTTATATAACCATATTCACATTGTAAACTTGAAGGTCCTAAATAGATGATAATTTTACCTTTAAATATTTTATTCAGCTTTTACTTCTTCCAAAATAGACATAGGGATGCGAATTTTCAAACTATTAAACACATAAAAGGGAAACCATGAGAATTGAGGGGATAACTCATAAATGACATATATTCCCTAACCTATGAATTTATATGTTTCAATTTAAGTAATCCATTTTCTATTTACTAATATAAAATATAATAGGAATTATTTTTTCCTTTATAATGTTTTGTAAAGAAATTTTGAAATTACCAAATCGTATCCCCCGAGAGTGTCAAACTATGTGTGTAGTAAGGGATCTTTATTATTCACCAGGTTTCAATTGACTTAATACCAAATGTACATTTTTTCGGGATTATTACCACTAGGTATAGATATTCTAGATCCACATCCACTTATAGTATCTAGATAAATATTTTGATACTTGGAAACCACATACTCTCTACAGTACAAAAATTTAGGGATGTTTTACTATGTTTAATCTTATCCCTATAGATTTCTCTAAGGTTTTCTAACCCTGATCCCTAAAAATAACTAGAAATTTCCCTAATACTATCTATGGAAACCCATACATTTTATACATGTAAACTCATGATTTATTACATAAATATTCACAAGATATAAACCAAAAATATCAAAATCCCTAGTGTATTTGGGTAATTAGATACATACTAAAATAAATTGAAAGAGGGATTATAAGGAACTGACCTTAAACATTACTTATTATCGAATTAAATGAATCATTCACATTGAGAATATTTTCAGGTTTAGAGTTTTAGAGAATTAGAACATAACAATTACATCTCAAAGATTACAAAGTAGAAATATCTACTTAGCTTCCATTTTTTTCACAAAATAAAAACTCTTGAACAAAAGAGTAATGTCTAGTTCCTTGTTTTAGACAGCCTGCCATTTTCTTGATCCCATCCTTGACCTTATTCAACTTTATGTCCTGTTAAAAAAATTTCAAAAAAAATTGGGATGAGCATAAAAGGCTCAGTAAGGGTTATAACAATACGGAAAGAAAACATTATCCCATGTATACATAAGAATCAATGAAATCATACATTACTCATAAAACATAAGCACGTTAACATACCTCATGAAATCATAAGTTTTATGAATATCTCATAGAAATCATAAGACATAAAGGTAACTTGAGGAATTCATAACATTATTACATAGGGATTAACCCTCATGGTTACATTTGGAATACCCATCATAGTATATTCCCTAAATCTCTTCAGAGAAAACTTAATGTTTAACTCCTTCGCGTTACCCAATACATTGGAGAGCTATATCGGGCTCACTCGCCCTTAGTTTATCACAGAACCACCCATCTTCATAAACAATGCCCAAGAACCATAACATAATCATAGAACATAAATTAAGAATAAAGGAAAGATAAAATTCCCACATTTCAATAACAATTTAACATTTTAAGATATTGAAATAATGAATCCATTCTAAAAACCATTTTCAAAACCATTTAAAACATTTAATAAAAAGATTTTTTAATCAAAGTGTCCCATAACACTTTGAATCTTTTAGCATTTTAAACCATTAATATCTATATAAATAAATCCTTAAAACCATTTTGAAAACATGGATATTAATGATAAATATTTATAATAATAAATCATTAAAACATTTAAAACAATATTTTAGTTAAAGGGTTTTTAACAAAATGAGAGACACTTGAATACAATAATTGAGGAATAAAATTTAATCATAACTTTATAATATCATGAGAATAAAGGGATTCATGATATAATATTCCAAAGGATAGTATATACACCATATAAGAGTGAATTGGTGCATAACAACAATGAAGTATCAATAGAAATGTAAAATGAGATGAAATCCCCTATAAAGAAGGTATCCTTAAATTAAGGATAAACCAATCTCATAATTATGTGTGACAAATATAAATACACCCAATATAAGTGTATATTAAGTGTAAAAAAATCAAAGGTCATTCACACATATTCAAAGGATGACATATTCAATAACTACATGTTGAACCCAAAGAAATCGAAATTGGGTTAAGAAGTTCCCTTGGTAAAATTTGTCAGCCTAATGACGTCACTTTAAAATTCATAAAATTATTTGATGAGAGAGAAAATGGTATATCATCACTTGGAAATAAAATTTACCTCAATAAGGATAAAGAATAACATATCCCAACATAAAAAGATGTAAATTAAAAGACATAACAAAATAGGTCTTTTAAAAAGAGGAGGGTGAAAGGTTCCCTTACCGATTTGGGTAACTTTCGAAACGTACACCCCATGAAAGGAATATACGACATTTATGTAAATACTCATAAAAGAAATTATATTAAACAAATAGTAGAATAATAGGCAGTACATATACCACTCAAAGGAAATGGTGGAAAATGTTACATGAATCTTACGGGAACAAAAAGTGAGATGAAAATCCCCTCATGAAAATTTGGCAGCCTAACGGCGCCACATAAAACCTCCAAAAATGGATTGATGAGATAAAATAAGATCTATCATCATATTAACATAAAATTTACAGAAAGAATAATATATAATAACATCCCACAACATAAGAAATAAGAGATTAAAAGAAATGACATAAAAGAGAGTACTTAAAAAGAAAGAGAGAGGTAGGATCCCTTACCTCAAGTCCGACTTGTCTTGTTCGTTTCTTTATATTCCTGAATAATAAACTTTGGTCAATTTATAATTTCTTAAGTTAATCCTTTAAAGATTATTATTCAGTTCATATCACATATTATAATGTTATAATAATTGGTTAATAATGTGAGTTCATATTAGACGTTTTTGTCGATGTTTGGTACATGAGTCAAAAATGAACTTGTTTGAAAATTATTGTCCATGTAGTTATAAGTAAATAATCTCAAGAATAGTATTAATTATTTAAATATCATATATATCCAGTAAATATTCATTTTATACTATTCCATAACTTTTGGAGATAAAAATAAATGAAATGCACCGTTCATGGAGACGGTAGGCTGTACGTACGCATGAACGCTACTTTCATTTCTTTGTCATACTAATGGAATTAAAAATATTTGAGAGATATATATATTATAATTACAGTATACTATATATGTTTTATAGGTCACATAAGTTCATTAATTTCATTCTTTATACATTCCATGTATTGCATGAATGAGTCACATCACTTGAGGGTGCGATAGTCCACACTTCCTCGTATGAAATTATTGCAAATGCACAACATGCAAAGCATTAAGGTATGTTTTATATATAAAATAAAGAAGAATATGGGAAACATAAATAACATATATATCATATATAAAATACAATGACATCATAACGGCCACCATGAAAGGTGTTAAGTGAAGATTGAACAATCATCGTTTCGTGAGGCAGTAATTCGCCATCCATAAAAACAATATGTTCTTTAACCATTAGATGGAGGTGTGTGTAAGTGTGGCTCTAATACTTCACATAAAAAAATCATAGTATATTTAAGATACTTTTTTTGTTACAAAAGAAAGGAATATAAAGAGTTTAGGGGTTTGGAGAAGGAAAATAAAACAAAAGAACACAAGTGAAGACATTACCTTTAAATCAGGTCACTCCTCTTAGTTTGAACCAAAAGGGTTTCTTGAAGAGAATTCTGCCAAAGGTGAGGCTTCAATTGTAACGCCCCGACCCCAGCTACCCAGAGTCGGTGCATTACTTCGTAACATTGGCATGATCACAAGAAAGATCAAATCTCGAAAGACCGATTGGTTTAGTAGCCTTGGAAACACTAGATATATTCATAAGTTTTACATTACATCACAAAATGAAAAACTACTACAATAACATAATGTCTCCATAATCCACACTCATATCCCCACATAATATCCCTGCAGGTCATTCATAACCTACTTCTTCACTTCCTGGGAAAAATAAAACATTGAAAAGGGGTGAGCTCAAATGCCCAGTAAGGATAACAATATAGCGGAAACTTTCATAAATAAGAATAAACATTTAAGGCAGTGTATAACTAAAACAAAAGCCTTTTAAATATGAACTTTCAACATGGTATGGAATAAATAAAATGAAATAATGCCATTTACTTATTCACATGGATATTCTACTAATCGAATAATCACATGCAAAAATTAATAACCACTTTCATAATGTTGGAATGCATAATGCCAGACTATCATAACCACATAGCCAAGGCATCGTGCCAAGACTACAAATAAGATTTTGTCAAGGCCTTGTGCCAAGACACTAGTTTGTCTCATGAGACCTACCGATGCATCGAGGAGCTATAGCGGGCTCCACCCGTCACTTATTAAGTCCAATGCATTCCCATATGAAAAGGTTTAAACATAACATAAACATTCGTATTAAAACTAGCATACGAAATGTCAATACTTTCACAATAAACTATGAATGGTATAAAAATAGCACATCCACAGTCAAACATATCACAAAACCTTCAATACAATATAGAAGTTTTGTATCATAATAAATCAACTTCAAATAATCTTAAAATCCATCAAAGGATGTTGACATAGATGAAATCAAAATTCTTTTTAAAGAAATATCTCCTTTTATTTTGAAATCATTTAAGATCCATATAAAATAAAACATTTTCTTTGAAAATATTCTTATAAGCTTGTAAGTAAAGCTTTGAAGATTTTATAACGGCGTAAAATAACCGCACCCGCCGTATAAGTTAAAAAAAAACATTCTTACCTCAATTCTGTCGAAAAGGTTAAAAAGGACCTTGTTTTGAAAACGACGGAAAGATTCCTTTATAAACCTCTTATAAAAAGTCAAAAAAAGGTATAAATGACTTTAACCCATATTCTTGTAAATAGTAAAAAATGTTTTGAAATACATTTTTAAGAAACATGGATGTGGATGATAAAGATATCCCAGTAGATTATTACGTATAAACAACCTCGGATAATGAAGAGATTGTGAAATAACCCTTACCTTGTACTTTTCCTTGGTTGGGGTAGGTTAACCTCCTGTATAATGGTGACATAATTGTTATTAAATTATACAAGAATCGTATATATTAATATGATATCATATATGATCTTTTAACATTGATTTATTAATAATATCTTAGAATTATCATCGTTTCGGGTGTTAACTTACTCATTTTCTTTTATATGTTTTGTTACATAAGCCATGTTTGTTGTATCTTATTCATATCCAGAATGATATCAAGTCCTTAAACATCATTTTTAAATCATAAAATGATAATTATACTTGAATGGATACGATGGAGAATGAATCTCATCGCGTTCGTGGAGACGGTAGTCCGTACGTACGCACGAGCGACAATATCATTCTTTTGATATTAAAATAATATATAAACGAATGGTATATCATATATAAAGAATCATTAACATGTTATATTTATTATTTACATGAGTTACACATCATTATTATACCCATCCAAATAATATTATATTGAATAACAATTACACCACGACGTGGAGACGGTAAGCCGTACGTACGCACGTATGGTGACATGTTATTCAAAGGGTGGATAGAATACTGAATATGGTTGTACCATACTTATAATAACATCACAGTATATGTGAGATACTGGAGTTATTATTTTAGAATGGTAAGAACAAAGGAAGAAGAAGTGGAAGAAGAAATGAACTTAGAAAAGGGTGGTGAAATCATTACCTCTTCTTCGGGTTCTTCCTTTTGATTTGATCAAAAGGGCTCCTTAGGTTGGCTTTATGATCAAACTAAGGCCTCTAGGTTGTAGTGAGGGATGTTGGGAGAGTATTTGGGCAGAGTTTGGCCGAACCAAAAGGCTTTGAAGGTGTGAAGAAATGAGAAGGAGGAGTGCCCTTTTTATAAGAGGGGTGAGGGGCACCTTTGGAAAAGCTAGAAATATTAATTTATAATAAATTCATATTCGGTTTCCAAAGGCTCCAAAGTTGACTATTCAAAGGATGAGGTGGGGATAGGTCGCAAACAACTCATCCAATAGAATTTAGACAGGTTTGGGTACTTATATTAACCTTATCTTTAAGTATTAACTCTAAGTTAATTAGTTTCACTTTTACAATGTCTCTTTGTATTTTTATATTATATGGTTAATAAACTTACCATATACATCCAAGCGACCCCCAAGTGGTCCATTAATGAGGAACCTATCATAATATAAGTCTCTTGGCCGAACCTTAGATTTTTAGGAATTTAATATCAATTAATAATATAATATTTGTTTTAAGAACTCTTTTATGTCAATTTTGACACTATTCAATAGTTGATTTTTTTGAAACTCCTAACAGATTGATTACTTCGAAAAAAGTCAATTAAATCAATCCTAATATATCATAGTATCATATAAAATTAGTTTAATTCGTTAAAAGTTTCATATTATAATTATTTGGGTATTTATAATATCAATTATTTTAATTTTTCACTGTTATAGTAATTAATGAATCATCATTGTGTCATAAATAAAATACATTATTCAATGTCTAAAAATTATAAATAAAACATCATTATGTAGGAAATCTTTTTAGCTTTCTAATGAATATTTATAATCGAAAATCCAACATGTATAACCCTATGTAAAAATTGTTTTTCTAAAAGATATATGCTTGTGTCATTTTTGTATTCATTTTAACTTAATTAAAATAAAGTGTCATTATCACTTACAAGTGGATCCATGGGGTCCCAAAATCGACCCAAATATTCCCATGGTCGACCATGTATCAACCAATAGGGTTAAGACATGTTTTAGGGTAATTTAGTATTATTATAATATTATTTTTTAACCCTTATTTACCGGATTTACCCTTAACCATGGTAAATAAAATATTTACCGCAGTAATTATTCAAAATGTCTAAAAATAAAAGTTACCTATTTACACAATTTGAAAATCCTGATTCCAAATATGGAATCCATTTTCCTAAATTCAAAACACAGAAGTGGCAGAAATTAATTTAAAATTAATTCCCGCTGTCAAAACAAAAAGCGTGTTTTTAAGAGATAATAACTATCAAAAGATTGACACTTGTTTATGTTCGGTTTAATTGTAAAATTATGTACAATGACCAACATTATATTAAATGGTAAAAATATATTCTAAATATACTTTAAAACCACTAAAATTCATAATTTATCACTATTAATTATTTTGATTAAAAAAGTTGTTTTTAATTAAAATTTAGTAATTTTCACTATTCATCAAAATATGAAAGTTATCCGAAATGTACCAAAATTTAACCTTAGGCTAAATTCGATATTCCGAATCCAAATATGAAGTCCATTTTAAAATATAAAATATATATAATTTTAAAAAGTAGGTATTACTATTCATAACGGCTAGTTTGATTGGTTGTGGTGTGTGTTAAGACTCAAGGTTGCGTACAACACACGCTACTGTATTATTCAAAGAAAGTGTACCGTGGAAGCTTGGGATGTTTCATTTTAAATTTTTGATGTCCCCATTTAGTCAAAAAGTTTAAAATATTGTATTTAAAAAGGGTTCACTATTAAAAGTTGATAAAAGTGCAATACTAAAAATGAATTTTTTCTTGCATTATATCTAAGAAACTCATAATATGGATTCTGAAATTATAAGGATTATATAAAGTTTAAAATTTAGATAATACTATTCATAACCTCTTTTGAATGGATTTTTTTTTGTAATTCATGGTGTGATTGAACACAGTGTTGCGTGTAGTGCAAGTTATTGAATTATTTTGAAGAAATAACACACTATGAAATCTTGGGGTGTTACATTCTCCCCTCCTTCAATAAATTGCGTCCTCGCAATTTGAAATTGTTCTTCGAAAATAAAAGGTTGAAAATAGAAAATATATTTGTGGGAAAACCCACATCGGAAATTGGGTTACTAAAATTTAGTCTTAATATGAGGAAAAGAGAAATGAAAGGGTCACCACCAAATTATGATCTTGATTAGGAGAACATTGGTGGCAATTAGAGACATATAATTGGAGGAAAAACGTAAATATTTATAGGTAGTGATTGAGGTCATCAATCACAAAAAGTATAAAATTGAGGTCCTTAAACTCATCAATCTATGATGATTTGAAGTACCGTCGGTTCAACAAAATATAGGGTATTGGGATAACACATTTTTGACGTTTCAAAATATCTTAGTTGAAATCCCACATCGAAAAATGAATTAATGAGGCCTCTATTTAAAATAAAGAGTGGAAAGTATGAAGATTACCGAAAATAACACATACTAGGGTTCCATGTAGGAAAATATGGATATGGAGGAGAAATCTAACCATCAATTATCTGATGGAGAGTGGTAGAGAACATGGCTATGAAAAGGCCAACAATCCCAAAGCCATAAATTAGTGATGATTTAAGGTACCATCTAGGACAACATTTTTGTTCTAAGTTCCTTTTCTTAATGTTGAGGAATTTATTTATGAGATTGGCTAAGATCATAAGGAGATATACTTACTTAATAAATTTCTACCACAAACTCATCTTTCACTCTAAAAAAAAAATTCTATTTACACTATTTGTATAGGGTTCCAAAATAAACGAATTTATAATTCATCTACATGATCTTTTAATAAAAACTACATTATTTAATCCAGGACATCTCATGGTCCAGTGGTAGGTGATACACCCTTGTCGCCCTTCGGTTGCGGGTTCAAGTCTCGCAGCCTTGCCGGACGTAACGGGTTGTCGCCCGACCTCCGGGTTGTCCTTTTATGGCAATCCAAAATAATCCAAACTAGAACTATCCAAAATACTTCTGTCCAAACTCATAGTCCAACATTTATAAGGAAGGTAAACATAATATAGATCCTTTTTACCCCGTAATAGCATATGAATACCTTCATCATGTATTACCATATTCCTTATTGATTACATTCATGCTCCCTTATTCCATATAGAAAGCTGGATATACTTCATTAATCCAAAAATGTTTTAAACCCCAACAATGATGGAATATACAAATCATTAATCATTTCCAAGGTAGTCAAGAATATCCAATATATTTTTTTCCAAAATAATCATGTATTATTCGAAAATCACTACCTCGGTATCAGAACTATATTATGGTTTATCATTCTCTCAACCATATATTTTCCAAAAATTTATCCTGCTATTGAGTCACTTTTCTTTGTTCCACACAATCTCAAGTCCTTAATGAAATAGTACTGCAGTACAATCCTTATATACTCCATAATTATTATAACAAGTACATTGTTGATACAACACTCAATTGACATAATCAACATAAGAACTCTAATCATTCCTCTTCATCTGTGGTAGTATCATAACTTGATTATTATCCAATAGCATCATTTGCGTCATAGTCTGATGACTGGGACATAGGTTCGCGCAGTGTCCAAAATACTTGCAAATGAAGCATTGTACATTTGAAACCATTTTCTTACCCTTGCAGTCATGTACTTTGTGCCCTTTTCCTCCACACTTATAACAAACTCCCATTCCTTTCAGGCAAGTTCCAGGGTGTTTCTTTCCACAGTTACCACATATGGGAAAATTCTTCTTTTCCCTCTTACTTTTATCCATCTTTCTCTCTTCCATCCTTTTCTTCTCTTGCTTCCCTTCAAAGCCATAGGACTCAGTAAACTCTTTACTTATCTTATCAACACATGATATTATTTCTTCATATGATGACAATACATGGGAGACTATTTCTATTATAAATTCTAGCTTAAGACCATGAAAGATATGATCCTTCCTTCTCTTTGAATCATGTGCATTTCTGGAGTTATCATTCCTTCTACTGGGCGCTATTTCTAAACAATGGCATAAACTAGATTAGTTTATGAGTCAAAATACATAATCCCATACTTATAAAACACTTAACATAAATTGAACTATTTATGGATATAATCCATAATCATAAAAATGTTTTCTTTGAGGAAGTATATACTCATAAACCCTTCATAATGGTTTGTAAAGAAAATGAGAATTATCCTAAGCATATCCCCCGGGAGTGTCGTAACCAAGAGTGCAGCAAGGCCCGTTGTCGTGCACCAGTTCCCGTTCGAGTCTAGCTCAAAGCGGTGTTTTCGGGTTTTACCCCTAGGTACATCTGTGCCAGAGCCGCCTCTACCTGCTCGTATCCAGACAGGGATGTATTGCTCGGAAAACTCACAAAATCTCTACAATACCAAAATTCTAGGAAGTTCTTCTATACTAATCCTCAAAGTTCATCTTAGGTCTACGTGCTCTAATCAGAGTTTATCTAAATCTAGCTTCCAAGGTTTGTACTAAACCTCCCTCTGATACCAACTGTAACGCCCCGACCCCAGCTACCCAGAGTCGGTGCATTACTTCGTAACATTGGCATGATCACAAGAAAGATCAAATCTCGAAAGACCGATTGGTTTAGTAGCCTTGGAAACACTAGATATATTCATAAGTTTTACATTACATCACAAAATGAAAAACTACTACAATAACATAATGTCTCCATAATCCACACTCATATCCCCACATAATATCCCTGCAGGTCATTCATAACCTACTTCTTCACTTCCTGGGAAAAATAAAACATTGAAAAGGGGTGAGCTCAAATGCCCAGTAAGGATAACAATATAGCGGAAACTTTTATAAATAAGAATAAACATTTAAGGCAGTGTATAACTAAAACAAAAGCCTTTTAAATATGAACTTTCAACATGGTATGGAATAAATAAAATGAAATAATGCCATTTACTTATTCACATGGATATTCTACTAATCGAATAATCACATGCAAAAATTAATAACCACTTTCATAATGTTGGAATGCATAATGCCAGACTATCATAACCACATAGCCAAGGCCTCGTGCCAAGACTACAAATAAGATTTTGTCAAGGCCTTGTGCCAAGACACTAGTTTGTCTCATGAGACCTACCGATGCATCGAGGAGCTATAGCGGGCTCCACCCGTCACTTATTAAGTCCAATGCATTCCCATATGAAAAGGTTTAAACATAACATAAACATTCGTATTAAAACTAGCATACGAAATGTCAATACTTTCACAATAAACTATGAATGGTATAAAAATAGCACATCCACAGTCAAACATATCACAAAACCTTCAATACAATATAGAAGTTTTGTATCATAATAAATCAACTTCAAATAATCTTAAAATCCATCAAAGGATGTTGACATAGATGAAATCAAAATTCTTTTTAAAGAAATATCTCCTTTTATTTTGAAATCATTTAAGATCCATATAAAATAAAACATTTTCTTTGAAAATATTCTTATAAGCTTGTAAGTAAAGCTTTGAAGATTTTATAACGGCGTAAAATAACCGCACCCGCCGTATAAGTTAAAAAAAACATTCTTACCTCAATTCTGTCGAAAAGGTTAAAAAGGACCTTGTTTTGAAAACGACGGAAAGATTCCTTTATAAACCTCTTATAAAAAGTCAAAAAAAGGTATAAATGACTTTAACCCATATTCTTGTAAATAGTAAAAAATGTTTTGAAATACATTTTTAAGAAACATGGATGTGGATGATAAAGATATCCCAGTATATTATTACGTATAAACAACCTCGGATAATGAAGAGATTGTGAAATAACCCTTACCTTGTACTTTTCCTTGGTTGGGGTAGGTTAACCTCCTGTATAATGGTGACATAATTGTTATTAAATTATACAAGAATCGTATATATTAATATGATATCATATATGATCTTTTAACATTGATTTATTAATAATATCTTAGAATTATCATCGTTTCGGGTGTTAACTTACTCATTTTCTTTTATATGTTTTGTTACATAAGCCATGTTTGTTGTATCTTATTCATATCCAGAATGATATCAAGTCCTTAAACATCATTTTTAAATCATAAAATGATAATTATACTTGAATGGATACGATGGAGAATGAATCTCATCGCGTTCGTGGAGACGGTAGTCCGTACGTACGCACGAGCGACAATATCATTCTTTTGATATTAAAATAATATATAAATGAATGGTATATCATATATAAAGAATCATTAACATGTTATATTTATTATTTACATGAGTTACACATCATTATTATACCCATCCAAATAATATTATATTGAATAACAATTACACCACGACGTGGAGACGGTAAGCCGTACGTACGCACGTATGGTGACATGTTATTCAAAGGGTGGATAGAATACTGAATATGGTTGTACCATACTTATAATAACATCACAGTATATGTGAGATACTGGAGTTATTATTTTAGAATGGTAAGAACAAAGGAAGAAGAAGTGGAAGAAGAAATGAACTTAGAAAAGGGTGGTGAAATCATTACCTCTTCTTCGGGTTCTTCCTTTTGATTTGATCAAAAGGGCTCCTTAGGTTGGCTTTATGATCAAACTAAGGCCTCTAGGTTGTATTTAGGGATGTTGGGAGAGTATTTGGGCAGAGTTTGGCTGAACCAAAAGGCTTTGAAGGTGTGAAGAAATGAGAAGGAGGAGTGCCCTTTTTATAAGAGGGGTGAGGGGCACCTTTGGAAAAGCTAGAAATATTAATTTATAATAAATTCATATTCGGTTTCCAAAGGCTCCAAAGTTGACTATTCAAAGGATGAGGTGGGGATAGGTCGCAAACAACTCATCCAATAGAATTTAGACAGGTTTGGGTACTTATATTAACCTTATCTTTAAGTATTAACTCTAAGTTAATTAGTTTCACTTTTACAATGTCTCTTTGTATTTTTATATTATATGGTTAATAAACTTACCATATACATCCAAGCGACCCCCAAGTGGTCCATTAATGAGGAAACTATCATAATATAAGTCTCTTGGCCGAACCTTAGATTTTTAGGAATTTAATATCAATTAATAATATAATATTTGTTTTAAGAACTCTTTTATGTCAATTTTGACACTATTCAATAGTTGATTTTTTTGAAACTCCTAACAGATTGATTACTTATAACAAAGTCAATTAAATCAATCCTAATATATCATATTATCATATAAAATTAGTTTAATTCGTTAAAAGTTTCATATTATAATTATTTGGGTATTTATAATATCAATTATTTTAATTTTTCACTGTTATAGTAATTACTGCATCATCATTGTGTCATAAATAAAATACATTATTCAATGTCTAAAAATTATAAATAAAACATAATTATGTAGGAAATCTTTTTAGCTTTCTAATGAATATTTATAATCGAAAATCCAACATGTATAACCCTATGTAAAAATTTTTTTTCTAAAAGATATATGCTTGTGTCATTTTTGTATTCATTTTAACTTAATTAAAATAAAGTGTCATTATCACTTACAAGTGGATCCATGGGGTCCCAAAATCGACCCAAATATTCCCATGGTCGACCATGTATCAACCAATAGGGTTAAGACACGTTTTAGGGTAATTTAGTATTATTATAATATTATTTTTTAACCCTTATTTACCGGATTTACCCTTAACCATGGTAAATAAAATATTTACCGCAGTAATTATTCAAAATGTCTAAAAATAAAAGTTACCTATTTACACAATTTGAAAATCCTGATTCCAAATATGGAATCCATTTTCCTAAATTCAAAACACAGAAGTGGCAGAAATTAATTTAAAATTAATTCCCGCTGTCAAAACAAAAAGCGTGTTTTTAAGAGATAATAACTATCAAAAGATTGACACTTGTTTATGTTCGGTTTAATTGTAAAATTATGTACAATGACCAACATTATATTAAATGGTAAAAATATATTCTAAATATACTTTAAAACCACTAAAATTCATAATTTATCACTATTAATTATTTTGATTAAAAAAGTTGTTTTTAATTAAAATTTAGTAATTTTCACTATTCATCAAAATATGAAAGTTATCCGAAATGTACCAAAATTTCACCTTAGGCTAAATTCGATATTCCGAATCCAAATATGAAGTCCATTTTAAAATATAAAATATATATAATTTTAAAAAGTAGGTATTACTATTCATAACGGCTAGTTTGATTGGTTGTGGTGTGTGTTAAGACTCAAGGTTGCGTACAACACACGCTACTGTATTATTCAAAGAAAGTGTACCGTGGAAGCTTGGGATGTTTCATTTTAAATTTTTGATGTCCCCATTTAGTCAAAAAGTTTAAAATATTGTATTTAAAAAGGGTTCACTATTAAAAGTTGATAAAAGTGCAATACTAAAAATGAATTTTTTCTTGCATTATATCTAAGAAACTCATAATATGGATTCTGAAATTATAAGGATTATATAAAGTTTAAAATTTAGATAATACTATTCATAACCTCTTTTGAATGGCTTTTTTTTTGTAAGTCATGGTGTGATTGAACACAGTGTTGCGTGTAGTGCAAGTTATTGAATTATTTTGAAGAAATAACACACTATGAAATCTTGGGGTGTTACATCAATGATGAAGAGAGGGATTTGGAGAGACGAAATGGGAAGGTTTTTTCTAAGCCAAAGGCTTGAGAGGTGTTGGTAAGGTGGTAGAGGTGGGGCCTTTTATAAGAGAAGAGGAGAGGACTCTTGGAAAGTTATAAACTATTACTTATTATAAAATGCTTTTCGGATTTTGAAGGTACCAAAAGGATATATTTCAAGTATAAGAAGATAAGGTTTCTAAATACACCCATCCAATAGGTTTTTGACAAGTGTAAGACATATATTTCACCATATCTTCTCATTTTATTTAAATCGTTCATTTATGAGGTAATCAGTGCATCATCACGGTGTCATAAATTAATTAATTTATTTAATGTCTAAAAATTATAAAAAATATCATGATGTAGGAAATAGTTTTAGATTTATATTGAATATTTATAGTCTAAAATATTACTTGTATAAACCCATGTAAAAATTATTTTAGTAAAACAATACATGTTTGTGACATTTTAATTTTAACTTTAAATAAAAAGTTATTAATGTCATTTTCCAACCAAAGTGGCTCCATGGGGTCCCAAAGTTAACCCATGGATTTTATTGGTCGGCCATGACTCATACAATAAGGGTAGGACATGTTTAAAGGTCATTTAATATTATTATAACATTATCATTACCTTAAATTACACTAATTACCTTTAATCGCGATTAATAAAACTTAAAAGTTACTATTCACCAAAAAATTATTTTAATCTCATTGAAGAAAATTTTACTTCCTAATGAAAACCATTTATGTAGTATTATTGAAAATCAAATCACAGAAGTGGTAAAGTTTCATTTAAACAAAAAATCAGTTTCTTTAACTACCACTTAGTGGTTTCACTATTCATCAAAAATTGAAGTTTTTCAAAAAAATACCAAAAATTCACCCTAAGCTATATTTGATATTCCAATTCAAAAATGATTTCTATTTTACAATATTCAAAACATATAATTTTCATTAATTAATTTAATAATTAATTCCCACTTTCAAAACAAATAGCGTGTTTTTAAGAAACAATATCTATTAAAAGATTGACACTAGTTTAAGTCCAATTTTAAAGTGAAATTAATTCCAATGACCACCATTGGATTAAATGGTAAAAATATATTCTAAATACACTTTAATCTCAATTAAATATTTAACCTATCCATATAAAGAAATCAGATTAAAAGGAGGTTTTGAATTAAAATTCTACATTTTCACTAAAAATGATCCTTATCGGAAAAGTAACAAAATTTTACACAAAGTAAATTCTGATGTCCAGATTCTAAATAAGGATTTTATTTTTCCAAATAAAACATATAAAATTGTAAAAAGTATATTTAAAAAGGTTTCTCCATAAAAAGGTGGTTAATCGACCTTTTCAAGAATATTGGAAGATTTATGCTTAAAATTGGATTCATTTTCATTTTAAGACTCTAACATTTATTGGATAAAAGTAAAAATATTTGAAAAACATATAAAATCATTTTTTAATTAGTTCCATTCATTCCCACCATTACAACGTCTAGTCGTTAACTACCATTTAAAATAATATTATTTTATTATTAGAGTGCAGCGTAAGATTTCAAAGAAACTCGTTGTTGCGTATTGGGTACGCCATCGAGCATAGCATTACCATTAAAGTAATATTAATATTTTATTCACAAATATGAATAAATATGAAAATTTAATATTCTTTATTTACCTGGGGTGTTACATCCTTCCCCCCTTTTGGGAATTGTTTCCTCGCAATTTTAAAATTGGGCTTGGAAACTTCATTGAAAATCCCACATCGGAACAAGAGTCAGTAAAACTATCACTTTAAAATAAAGAATGAGAAGTACAAAGGTCACCCGAGTTAACCCATACTAGGATTCCATGTAGGAAAACATGGACATGGAGGAGAAAACAAAGGGTCATGTTCTGATATAGAGTGATAGAAAACATGTTTAGGAGAAAGTTAACCACAAGAAAATCACAAACTTGTGATGGGTTAAATGGTATTTGATTCCCCAGTAGGAAAAATTAACAGACAACATTTTTGTTTTAAGTTACTTTTCATTGAGGAATTTATTTATGATTTTAAATAAAAAATAAGGAAACATACTTACTTTTCATGTTGACTTTCAACTTTTACTATATTTCTTACATGAACTCATATTCCCTCCAAAAGACGATTATTTAGGATGACTTGTTCACATTAAGAGAGCTATAATCAACTTCTAGAGAATCACCTAATTCACAAAGGGGTACTATATACTTCCCATGTCTTTAGACCTTAACCAAAACTAAAACAAAAAAGGTTAGTATGAGATCAGATAATACCCAAAAAGGATAATCCTTTATAAAAAAAATCTATTCTTAATCTCCAAAATTTGTCAAACAATACCCAAAGTTCAACAAAGACCATTCAATAAAAATCTATCCATAAAATTCTTCAAAGTAATCAAAACTAAGATTGAAGCCCAAATATATGAAGGATTTAATCACATAGTCTTACAACATTTATCTCCAAATAAAATCAGTTACTCTTAAAGTCTCATACTGAAATGTAATTAACCTAATCACATATCCTCCATGATAGGTTAATAATTTCCACAGATAACCCAAAATCAACTTATTATAGATTCATAAGATCATCTAACTAAAAAGAATTAGTCAAACTAACCAGGGAATTCACGTAGTTCAGTGGTAGGCGATAAATACCAGTCGCACTTTGGTTGTGGGTTCGATTCCCGTAGCTTCATCAGACGTGATAGGTTGTCACACGGTCTACGTGTTGTCCTTTTTACAAAACTAGATAATTCTTATAACATTCCCCAAAAAGTGATAAAATATTAAAAAATAACCATAACATAATTTAACCTCAAGTTTATCTCATATTGTTCATATTCCATCATAACATATAGTAACCCATAATTACCTGAAAAGTAAGGATCATATAAACCATAATGGTTACCTTTATAATTATTACCTGAACTTCCACGTCGAGTTGGTTCTCTCGTACATGATGCATTAGAGAACTCACCAAGGTTCAAGTGGTTGATCATGACTCCTGATAGTTGGTTTAGAATAACCATGAGATTTCTCATTGAATCCCCCATTTCATCCAGTCTCTTAATCAGAGAACCACCACAGTTTCCTTCAAACCCATTGTCACTTTGGTTCCTGCTAGATCCATCCATTTACTAAAACCAAAAATGTCAGTGTGAGTATATCAACAAAATCATCATGTACTAATGAGGAAGATAAACACTAAGATATACTTACTCATTCACTTTATCTAAAAACTATGACTCTTTCTGAAATCCTATCCATTATGGTAATGTCACTTATTCTTAAAAAATACCCTA
The DNA here is from genome assembly GCA_963277665.1 of Viscum album. Taxonomy (NCBI): domain Eukaryota; kingdom Viridiplantae; phylum Streptophyta; class Magnoliopsida; order Santalales; family Viscaceae; genus Viscum; species Viscum album. The sequence continues at coordinate 335,346,849 of OY728138.1, read as the reverse complement.
AACTCTAAAGTTATCTAAACCGACCATTGATACCAACTATAAGGACCCGACCTTAAACATTACTTATTATTGAATTAAATGAATAATTCACATTGAGGATCTTTTCAGGTTTAGAGTTTTAGAGAATTAGGACACAACTATTACATCTCAAAGATTACAAAGTAGACACATCTACTCAGCTTCCATTTTTTTCACAAAATAAAAACTCTTTAACAAAAGAGTCATGTGTAGTTCCTTGTTTTAGACATCCTGACATTTCCTTGATCCCATCCATGACCCTATTCGACTTTATGTCCTGTGAAAAACATTTCAAAAAAAAAACTTGGGATGAGCATAAAAGGCTCAGTAAGGGTTATAACAATACAGAAAAAACATTAGTCCATGTATATATAAGAATCAATGAAATCATACATTACTCATAAAACATAAGCACGTTAACATACCTCATGAAATCATAAGATTTATGAATAACTCATAGAAATCATAAGACATAAAGGTAACTTGAGGAATTCATAACATTATTAGGTAGGGAGTAACCCTCATGGTTACGTTTGGAATACTAATCACTGTATATTACTTAAATCTATTTTGAGAAACCTTAACATTTAGCTCCTTCGCGTTACCCAATGCATTGGAGAGCTATATCGGGCTCACCCGCCCTTAGTTTATCACAGAACCACCCGTCTTCATAAACAATGCCCAAGAAGCATAACATAATCATAGCACATAACTTAAGAATAAAGGAAAGATAACATTCCCACATTGCAATAAAAATTTAACATTTTAAGATATTGAAATAATGAATCCATTCTAAAAACCATTTTCAAAACCATTTAAAACATTTAATAAAGATATTTTTGAATCAAAGTGTCTCATACCACTTTAAAGCTTTTAAAATCTTAAAACATTAATATCCATATAAATAAATCCTTAAAACCATTTTGAAAACATGGATATTAATGAGAAATATTTATAAGAATAAATCATTAAAATATTTAAAACTATATTTTAGTTAAAGGGTTTTTAACAAAATGAGAGACACTTGAATACAATAATTGAGGAATAACATTTAATCAGAACTTCATAATATCACGAGAATAAATGTATTCATGATATAATATTCCAAATGACAGTATATACACCATATAAGAGTGAATTGGTGCATAACAACAATGAAGTCTCAATAGAAATGTAAAATGAGATGAAATCCCCTATAAAGAAGGTATCCTTAAATTAAGGATAAACCAATCTTATAATTATGTCTGAAAAATATAAATACACCCAATATAAGTGGATATTAAGTGTAAAACAATAAAAGTTCATTCACACATATTCAAAGGATGACATATTCAATAACTACATGTTGAACCCAAAGAAATCGAAATTGGGTTAAGAAGTTCCCTTGGTAAAATTTGACAGCCTAACGACTTCACTTTAAAATTCATAAAATTATTTGATGAGAGAGAAAATGGTATATCATCACTTGGAAATAAAATTTACCTCAATAAGGATAAATAAGAACATATCCCAACATAAATATATGTAAATTAAAATACATAACAAAATAGGTCTTTTAAAAAGAGGAGGGTGAAAGGTTCCCTTACCGATTTGGGTAACTTTCGAAACGCACACCCCATGAAAGAAGGACTATAAAAATTTGATGTAAATAATCATAAAAGAAATTATATTAAAAAAAGAGTATAATAATTGGAAGTACATATACCACTCAAAGGAAATGGTGGAAAATGTAGCATGAATCTTACGGGACCAAAAAGTGAGATGAAAATCCCCTTATGAAAATTCGGCAGCCTAACGGCGCCACATAAAACTTACAAAAATGGATTGATGAGATAAAATAGGGTCTCTCATCATATTAAAATAAAATTTACAGCAAGAATAATATATAATAACATCCTCCAACATAAGAAAGAGAAGCTTAAAATAAATGACATAAAAGAGAGTACTTAAAAAGAAAGAGAGAGGTAGGATCCCTTACCTCAAGTCCGACTTGTCTTGTTCGTTTCATTATATTCCTGAATAATAAACTTTGTTCAATTTATAATTTCTTAAGTTCATCCTTTAAAGAATATTATTCAGTTAAAATCATATATTATAATGTTATAATAATTGGTTAATAATGTGAGTTTATATCAGACATTTTTGTCGATGTTTGGTACATGAGTCAAAAATGAACTTGTTTGAAAATTATTGTCCATGTAGTTATAAGTAAATAATATACAGAATAGTATTAATGATTTAAATATCATATATATCCAGTACATATTCATTTTATACTATTCCATAACTTTTGTAGATAAAAATAAATGAAATGCACCGTTCATGTAGACGGTAGGCCGTACGTACGCATGAACACTACTTTCATTTCTTTGTCATATTAATTAAATTAAAAATAATTGAGAGATATATATATTATAATTACAGTATAATATATATGTTTTATAGGTCACATAATTTCATTAATTTCATTATTTATACTTTCCATGTATTGCATGAACGAGTCACATCACTTGAGGGGGCGGTAGTCCACACTTCCTCGTATGAAATTATCACAATTGCACAACATGAAAAGCATTAAGGTATGTTTTAAATATAAACTACAGAAGAATATGGGAAACATAAATACCATATATATCATATATAAAATACAATTACATCATAATGGACACCATGAAATGTGTTAAGAGAAGACTGAACAATCATCATTTCGTGAGGTAGTAATTCTCCATCCACAGAAACAATATGTTCTTTAACCATTAGACGGAGGTGTGTGTAAGTGTAGCTTGAATACTTCACATAAAAACATCCTAGTATATTGAATATACTGGTGTTGTTACAAAATAAAGGAATATAAATAGTTTATGGGTTTGGAGAGGCAAAATAAAACAAAAGATCACAGGTGAAGACATTACCTTTAAATCGGGTCACTCTTCTTGGTTGGAACCAAAAGGGTTTCTTGAAGAGAATTCTGCCAAAGGTGAGGATTCAATGATGAAGAGAGGTATCTGGAGAGAGGAAATGGATAGGGGTTGGCCGAGCCAAAGGCTTGAGAGGTGTGGGTAAGGTGGTAGAGGTGGGGGGCTTTTATAAGAAAAGAGGAGGGGCACTATTGGAAAGTTATAAACTATTACTTTATTATAAAATGATTTTCGGATTTTAAAGGTCCCAAAATGATATATTTCAAGGATAAGGTGATAAGGTTTCAAAATACACCAATTAAATAGGTTTGTGACAAGTTTAAGACTTATATTTCACCCAATCTTTTCATTTTATTTAAATCGTTCATTTATGAAGTAATCACTACATCATCACGGTGTCATAAATAAATTAATTTATTTAATGTCTAAAAATTATAAAAAAATATAATGATGTAGGAAATATTTTTATATTTATATTGAATATTTATAGTCAAAAATATTACTTGTATAACCTCATCTAAAAAGTTTTTTAGTAAAATAATACATGTTTGTGACATTTTAATTTTAACTTTAAATAAAAAGTTATTAATGTCATTTTCCAACCAAAGTGGATCCATGGGGTCCCCAGGTTGAACCATGGATTTTCTTGGTAGGAAATGACTCATAAAATAATGGTAGTACATGTTTTAAGGTCATTTAATATTATTATAACATTATCTTTACCTTAAATTACACTAATTACCTTTAATCGCGATTAATAAAACTTAAAAGTTACTATTCAACAAAAAATTATTTTAATCTCATTGAACCAGATTTTACTTCCTAATTAAATTCATGTATGTTGGATTTTTGAAAATAAAATAACAGAAGTGGTAATGTTTCATTTAAACAAAAAATCAGTTTCTTTAACTACCACTTAGTGGTTTCACTATTCATCAAAAATTGAAGTTTTTTAGAAAAATACCAAAAAATTACCCTAAGATATATTTGATATTCCGAATTCAAAAATGATGTCTATTTTAAAAAATTCAAAACATATAAGTTGTATTAATTAATTTAATAATTAATTCCCACTGTCAAAACAAATAGCGTGTTCTTAAGAGACAATATCTATTAAAAGATTGACACTAGTTTAAGTCCAATTTCAAAGTGAAATTAATTACAATGACCACCATTAGATTAAATGGTAAAAATATATTCAAAATACACTTTAATATAAATTAAAAATATAATCTATCCATATAAATAAATCATATTAAAAGGAGGTTTTGAATTAAAATGCAACATTTTCACTAAAAATGATCTTTATCGGAAAAATAACAAAAATTTACACAAAGTTAATTTTGATGTATAGATTCTAAAGAAGGATTTTATTTTGCCAAATAAAACATATAAAATTTTCAAAAGTATATTTAAAAAGGGTTCTCCATCAAAAGGCGGTTAATCGACCTTTTAAAGAATATTAGAAGATTTATGCTTAAAATTGGATTCATTTGCATTTTAAGCCTCTAACATTTATTGGATAAAAGTAAAAATATTTGATAAACATATATAATCATTTTGTAGTTAGTTCCATTCATTCCCACCATTACAACATCTTGGCGTTAACTACCATTTAAAATAATATTATTTTATTATTAGAGTGCATCGTAAGATTTCAAAGAAACTCGTTGTTGCGTATTGGGTACGCCATCGAGCATAGCGTTCCAATTAAAGTAATATTAATATTTTATTCACAAATATGGATAAATATGAAAATGTCATATTATTTATTTACCTGGGGTGTTACAGGGATTCAATGAATTTTTTTTAAAAACACAATATCATGACCTTAAATTTCATTTATATTTTAATACTTCATGGGATAACCTAGGGATATACATAATAAAGGGGTGAAATATAAATCTTGCACTACTGGAAAATAGGTCTATAGCCACTGTTTTGCAAAAAACCGTGGGTATAGGGTACCCCTATACCCACTTTTTCCAAAACCGTGTGTATAGGGGTAGTACGTGAAACTATACCCACGGTTCTCCAAAACCATGGGTATAGGCCACCTATACCCTCGGTTCTCCCAAACCGTGGGTATAGGTTCACCTATTGTAACAACCCAGGTAAATAAAGAATATTACCTTTTTATATTTGTCCCTATTTTTGAATAAAATGTTAATATTAATTTAAAGGGAACGCTATGCTCGATGACTTACCCAATACGCAACAATGAGTTCCTTTGAAATCTTACGTTGCACTATAATAATAAAATAATTTTATTTTAAATGGTAGTTAACACCTAGCCGTTTTAATGAAGGTAAATGAACATAAATAACTACAAAACGATTATATATGTTTGTCAAATATTTTTACTTTTTATAATAAATGTTAGAGGATTAAAAATGCGAATGAATCCAATTTTAAGCGTAAACATTCTAATATTCTTTAAAAGGCCAATTAACTGCCTTTTGATGGCAAACCTCTTTTAAATCCACTTTTTGAAAATTTTATGTGTTATATTTGACAAAATAAAATTTTTCTTTAGAATCGGGACATCAAAATTTACTTTGTGTAAATATTTGGTATTTGTCCAATAAAGTTCATTTTTTAATGAATAGTGAAAAATGTTGTATTTTAATTCAAAACCTCTTTTTAATCTAATTTATTTATATGATTAGATTATATTTTTAATTGGTTTTAAAGTAAAATTAGAATATATTTTTACCATTTAATCCAATGGTGGTCATTTTAATTAATATCACTTTGAGATTGGACATAAACGAGTGTCAATATTTTGATAGATATTATTTCTTAAAAACACGCTATTTGATTTGACAGCGGGATTTAATTATAAAATTAATTAATGAAACTTCTATGTTATTAATTTGGTAAAAGAGACATCTTTTTTGAATTCGGAATATCAAATATATCTTAGGGTGAAGTTTTGGTATTTTTCTGAAAAGCCTTAATTTTTGATGAATAGTGAAACCACAAAGTGGTAGTTACAAAAACTGATTTTTCATTTAAATGAAACTTTACCACTTCTGTGATTTGAATTTAAAAAATAAAATATAAATTATTTTCATTATTAAGTAAAATTTGGTTCAATGGGATTAAAATAATTTTTGATAAAAAGTAACTTTTAAGTTTTATTAAACGCGATTAAAGGTAATTAGTGTGATTTAAGGTAAAAATGATATTATAATAAAATGAAAATATCTTGAAACTTGTCCTAAACCTATTGGATGAGTCATGGTCGACCAATACAACCCATGGGTCTATTTTTGGGACCCCATGGAGCCACTTGGGTATGATAATGACATTTATGCCTTTTATTTAAAGTAAAAGTAAAAATGACACAAACATGTATTGTTTTACTAAAACAATTTTTACATGGGGTTATACAAGTCAGATTTTTGACTATAAATAATCATTGGAAAGATAAAAATATTTACTACATCATCGTATTTGTTTTATAATTTTTAGACATTAAATAAATTAAATTATTTATGACATCATGATGATGCAGCGATTACCTCATTATTTAATGATTTAAATAAAATGAAACGATAATGTAAAATCTAAGACCTACACATGTCAAAAAACTATTGTATGGCTTGATTTAGAACTCTTATCACATTATCATAGAAATACATCAATGTGGGACCTTTAAAATCCAAAAAACATTTGAAAATAAAGTAACATTTTATACCTTTCCAAGAGTGCCCTCCTCTCCTCTTATAAAAGGCCCCCACCTCTACCACCTTACCCACACCTCTCAAGCCTTTGGATCGGCCAAGATCTGATCCTTTTGTCTCTACACGTACCTCTACTCATCCTAGAAGCCTTACCTTTGGAAGGAATCTCTTAAAGAAACCCTTTTGGTTCAAACCAAAAGGAGTTACCCGATTTTAAGGTAACGTCTTCACTTGTGCTCTTTTGTTTTATTTTGCTTCTCCAACACCCTAAAATCTTGTTATTCATATCTTTTTTGAAAACAACAGTATCTTCCATATACTAGGATGTTGTTATAAAAATTATTAGGGCTAAAATTACACACACCTACATCTAATGGTTAAATAACATACTGTTTCTGTGGATGATGAATTTCTGCCTCACGAAATGATGATTGTTCAATATTCTTTTAACTCCTTCAAAGGTGGCCATTAAGATGTCACTATTTTTATATATGATATATAATATTTTTATTTTTTCCTTAAGCTTATGTATTTTTAATTTATGACATACCTTTATGGTTTCCATTATGGGTAAACGCGATATCTTCATTTTAGGAAGTGCGGACTACCGCCCCCTCAAAGTGATTTGATTCGTTAATACCATATGTGGTACGTATAAAGGATATATTTAATGATATTATATATGATACCATACTGGAATTATAATACTATTATGTATCATTATGTTTTAATTCCATTAAATATGAAATAGAAATGGAAGTAGCATTCATGCGTACGTACGGCTTACCGTCTCCATGAACGGTGCATTTCATTTCTTACCTCTAAATGTTATGTAATATTATAAATGCATGTATATAATGGATATATATGATATATATGATATCTAAATAATGAATATAATTCTGGATATAATGGATATTTTACCACATGAATAAACTTGTAATTATAAAGAGTTTATTTTTGACTCAAGTAGCAATGATCGTTAAAACGACCATTATTAACTTAAATAATTACATAGTGTTCATGACATGGTAATAAGTAATATAAAAGGAATAATGAACTTTAAAAAGGTTCTTAAGAAATTATAAATTAACTCAAGTTTATTATTCAGGATATTAAATAATGATCGAGTCAAGTCAGATACGAGGTAAGGGATCCTACCCCTCTCTTTCTTTTTAAGTACACTCTTTTATGTCATTACTATGAATATCATCTTTCTTATTATTGGGATGTTATTTTATATTACTCTTACTGTAATTTTTATTTTCATATTATGAGAGACCCTATTTTCTCTCATCAATCCATTTTGGAAGTTTTGAGTGGCGTCGTTAGGCTATCGAATTTTCGTAAGGGATCCTACCCCTCTCTTTCTTTTTAAGTACACTCTTTTATGTCATTCCTTTTAAGCTCATCTTTATTATGATTGGGATGTTATTTTATATTAATATTACTGTAATTTTTATTTTCATATGATGAGAGACCCTATTTTCTCTCATCAATCCATTTTGGAAGTTTTGAGTGGCACCGTTAGGCTGCCGAATTTTCGTAAGTGATCCAACCTCTATTTTTCCTTTTAAGTACTCTCCTTTATGTCACTTATTTTAAGCACCTATTTGTTATGTTGGGGGATGTTATTTTATATTCCTCTTTCTGTAAATTTTATTTTAATATTATGAGAGACCCTATTTCATCTCATCAATCCATTTTTGGATGTTTTATGTGGCATCGTTAGGCTGCCGAGTTTTCGTAAGGGATTTTTCGTCTCACTTTTATTCCCGTGATATTTATGCTAAATTTTCCACCATTTCCTTTGAGTGGTATATATAATTCCCATTATTCTAATCTTTGTGTAATATAATTTCTTTTATGAGTATTTACATCAATGTTGTATTGTCCTTCTTTCATGGGGTGTATGTTTCGAAAGATACCCAAGTCGGTAAGGGAACCTTTCACCCTACTCTTTTTAAAGACTTCTTTTGTTGGGTATTTTAATTTACATATTTTAATGTTGTAATATGTTCTTCTATATCCTTATTTATGTAAATTTTATTTCCAAGTGATGAGATACCCTTTTTATCTCTGATCAACTCATTTTCTGAATTTTGAAGTGATGCCGTTAGGCTGTCAAATTTTTGTAAGGGAACTTCTTAACCCAATTTCTGTTCTTTGGGTTAATCCCCTACTTTCAAATTATTTCATGAAATTATTATGTCCTATATTTTATTTTTTACTTTCTTTATGTGTAATTATAGTGAATACACATAATAGATCTATTTTATTTAAAAAAATGATCTTTGTATGGGACTTCATCTCAATCTCCTTTCATTGAGGCATATTTTGTTTTATACACAACTTTCTTTTATACGGTGTATAAACCCCTTTGACTTTTACATTTATTCAAAAGGAATATTTTTATAGGAAGCATTTACTAAATGAAGAAAGGGAATGTTTTTTTGTCGTACGTATGCGGCGACAACGACTTCTCCGCCGCCCTGACCATTATTTGAGTTTTGGCTTCCTCTACAAGCCATAACTTTTTTTTCAATGAAAAATAAATACCATGTTTTACTTTTATTTTATTTTGGTATTGAAAATGGTTTTCATAATGTTTTTATATCAATGTGTTGTATTGATATCTTGTGATTGAAAAGTGGAAATGTTATGTTTCCTTTATGCATATTTTATGTGATACGATTATGTTATGGTTCTTGGGCATTGTTATGAAGATGGGTGGTTCCGTGATAAACTAAGGGAGGGTAAGCCCGATATATCTCTCCAATTCATTGGGTAACTCGGAGGAGTTAAACGTCAAGGTTTCTCCGAAGAGATTCAGGGAATATACTGTGATGGGTATTCCAAACGTAACGATGATGGTTACTCCCTACGTAAGAATGTTATGAATGCCTCCAGTTACCTTTATGTATTATGATTTCTATGATTTATTCATGATTTTATGAGGTATGTGATTATGTTTTATGAGTAAATTATGATTTCATGCATGGACTAATGTTTTCATTTCGTACTTTTATATCCCTTACTGAGATTTTTATGCTCATCCCAAGTTTTTGAAATGTTTTTCACAGGTCAAGGGAAAGGTACATGATGTGATGATAGTGTCAAGGAAGTGTAAAGAAAGAATCCATGTTTTATTTTAAATATGTTTCTGTTGATGGAAAAAATGAGCACTATCTTTTATGTAACCACTTTGTTTAAATGTGGAATGTAATGCATGTTTTATGATCTAATTCTCTAAAACTCTAAACCTAAAAAGATCCTCAACGTGTATTCTTGATGTAACTAAAGATTAAGTATGGTTTGAGGCTGGGGCCTTATAGTTGGTATCAGAGGTCGGTTTAGACAACTTTAGGGATTAGGAGTTTTTGCTAGACACATGGTTAGTCCCTATATCTATTATTTCAGTTAAATCCTTGTTTTATAACTTATTTCTGGTCAAGTAAAGTCAGTTACGAATGGAAGGAGGAGGATCTCAAACGACATTCCTGTCTCTTCCTAATGAAATGCTTGCAATAATTATTGCAAAGTCATGTTCGTATTATTGTGAAACTTTTTCTAGAATACAACTCTCTTGCAAGTAGTTGTTTGGGATATCAAACACCTCCACTATACCTCATTATCATCGTGGATCATGGGTTGTATTTAGACAAATACTATTTTCAAAATATTCTCATATTTTCATGAAAGGTAAATATTATCAAGGTATTTTCAAATATTTTACCTTATCACAAGAATTTGAAGCATATTATGATTTTAAAAATGTTGCTAAGGAAGGAGACCCTTGCGCAACCTATTTATATTTGCTTTTAAAATATATTCCCTCAGCACATACTTATGGTATTTTAAAAGGACCAATAATAGAAAGTTTCAACTCAAATTCTGTCCAACTATTTTATAGAAATCATGTTTTATCCGATGTTTTGGAATTATATGTCATACATGATTATTTTCCAAAACCGTTTTTCTGTGAACACCCATATGACCCATGTTATACAAGGTGTATATGGATGGAGGAATCAAATGATTTTGAAGGATCTCTAAATCATTGTTGTAATGCATGGGACTTCTACCTATGTGAACAAGATGATGATGAAACTGAGTGGAAGCCATAATCAAGGTATGTTGTTATTCATTTTGGTAATCGTTTTATTTTATGGTGGTGAAATAAGACTTCAAGAATTAAGATGTTGAGATCATAATGAATTTGGATGAAAATGAGAGGTATAAGGAAACTATTGAGGTTAAAACATGTTAGGGTTATTTTTGGAGTTTTATAAAAATGACAACACTCAGACCGTGTGACAACCCATCGCGTCGGACAATGATGCGAGAATCGAACCCACAACCAATGTGCGACTGGTATTTATCGCCTACCACTGGACTACGTGAAGTCCCTGGTTAGTATGACTTATTCTTTTTAGTTAGATGATTTTATGAATTAAGAGTATGTTGATTTTGGGTTATCTATGGAAATTATTAACCTATCATGGAGGATATGTGATTAGGTTAATTACTTTTCAATATGAGACTTTTAGAGAAACTGATGTTATTTGGAGATAAGTGTTAATTTGTACCTTGGTAGACTATGTGACTAAATCCTTCAAATATTTGGGTTTACTTTGAATAATTTTATGGACAAATTGTTTATCGAATGGTCCTCGTTGAACTTTGGGTTTTGATGGACAAATTTTGGAGATTAAGAATAGATTCTCTTTTTAAAAAGGGTTATCCTTTTCTGGTTTATCTGATCTTGTTCTAACAATTTTGGTTTTGCTAAGGGTCTGAAGACATGGGAAATATATAGTTCTCTTTTGTGGATTCTGTGATTCTCAAGAAGTTGATTATAGTACTCTTAATGCGAATAAGTCTTCCTAAATACCCATCTTTTGGAGAAAGTATGAGTTTGTGTAAGAAATACAGTAAAAGTTAAAAGTAAACATGACAAGTAAGTATGTTTCCTTAAGATCAAAAAAAAATTCCTCAATGAAAATTAACTTAAAACAAAATTTTTGTCTATTATCTTTTCCTACTGGAGAATCGAATACCATTTAACCCACCACAAGTTTGTGATTTTCTTGTGGTTAACTTTCTCCTAAACATGTTTTCTATCACTCTCCCTCAGAACATAAACCTTTTCTTTTTCTTCCATATCCGTGTTTTCCTACATGGAATCCTAGTATGGGTTAACTCTGGTGACCTATGTAATTCTCTTTATTTCTTTTAAAGTGATTGTTTTACCGAATCTTGTTCTGATGTGGGACTTTTAATGATGTTTCCGAGCCTAATTTTAAAATTGCGAGGACGCAATTCCCCAATGGGGGGAAGGATGTAACACCACAGGTAAATAAAGAATATGAAATTTTTATATTTATCCCTATTTGTGAATAAAATGTTAATATTAATTTAAAGGGAACTCTACGCTCAATGTCTTACCCAATACGCAACAACGAGTTCCTTTGAAATCTTACGTTGCACTCTAATAATAAAATAATTTTATTTTAAATGGTAGTTAACACCTAGATATTGTAATGAAGGGAATGAACAGAACTAACTACAAAATGATTATATATGTTTGTAAAATATTTTTACTTTTTACAATAAAGGTTAGAGGATTAAAAATGCGAATGAATCCAATTTTAAGCGTAAGCATTCTAATATTCTTTAAAAGGGCGATTAACCACCTTTTGATGGTGAACCTCTTTTAAATCCACTTTTTGAAAATTTTATGTGTTATATTTGAAAAAATAAAATTCTTCTTTAGAATTGGGACATCAAAATTTACTTTGTGTAAATTTTTGGTATTTGTCCAATAAAGTTCATTTTTAATGAATAGTGAAAAATGTTGTATTTTTATTCAAAACCTCGTTTTAATCTAATTTATTTATATTATTAGATTATCTTTTTAATTGGGTTTAAAGTGAAATTAGAATATATTTTTACCATTTAATCCAATGGTGGTCATTGGAATTAATATCACTTAGAGATTGGACATAAACGAGTGTCAATCTTTTGATAGATATTATTTCTTAAAAACACGCTATTTGATTTGAGAGCGGGATTTAATTATAAAATTAATTAATGAAACTTCTATGTTATGAATTTGGTAAAAAAGACATAATTTTTGAATTTTTAATATCAAATATAGGTTAGGGTGAATTTTTGGTATTTTTCTGAAAAACCTTAATTTTTTATGAATAGTGAAACCACAAAGTGGTAGTTACAAAAACTGATTTTTCGTTTAAATGGAACTTTACCACTTCTGTGATTTGAATTTAAAAAATACAATATAAATTATTTTCATTATTAAGTAAAATTTGGTTAAATGAGATTAAAATAATTTTTGATGAAAAGTAACTTTTAAGTTTTATTAATCGCGATTAAAGGTAATTAGTGTGATTTAAGGTAAAAATGATATTATAATAAAATTAAAATATCTTTAAACTTGTCCTAAACCTATTGGATGAGTCATGGTCGACCAAGAAAACCCATGGGTCGATTTTTTGGACCCCATGGAGCCACTTGGGTATGATAATGACATGTATGCCTTTTATTTAAAGTAAAAGTAAAAAATGAAACAAACATGTATTGTTTTACTAAAACAATTTTTACATGGGGTTATACAAGTAAGATTTTTGACTATAAATAATAATTGGAAATCTAAAAATATTTCCTACATCATCGTATTTTTTTTATAATTTTAAGACATTAAATATATTAAATTATTTATGACATCATGATGATGCAACGATTACCTCATTATTTAACGATTTAAATAAAATGAAAAGATAATGTAAAATATAAGACCTAAACATGTAAAAAACCTATTGGATGGGTGTATTTCTAACTCTTATCACCTTATCTTTGAAATACATCAATGTGGGACCTTTAAAATCCGAAACACATTTGAAAATAAAGTAACATTTTATACCGTTCCAAGAGTGCCCTCCTCTCCTCTTATAAAAGGCCCCCACCTCTACCACCTTACCCACACCTCTCAAGCCTTTGGCTCAGACAAGATCTAATAATTTTGTCTCTCCAAATCACTCTCGTCATCCTAGAAGCCTTACCTTAGGCAGGAAGCTCTTCAAGAAACCCTTTTGGTTCAAACCAAAGGGTGTTACCCGATTTTAAGGCAACATCTTCACTTGTGCTCTTTTGTTTTATTTTTCTTCTCCAACCACCTAAAAGCTTTTTATTCATTTATTTTGTAACAACAACAGTATCTTCCATATACTAGGATGTTTTTATAAGAAGGATTCTAGCTACACTTACACACACCTACATCAAATGGTTAAAGAACATACTGTTTCTGTGGATGGTGAATTTCTGCCTCACGAAACGATGATTGTTCAATATTCATTTAACACCTTTAAAGGTGGACATTAAGATGTCACTATATTTATATATGATATATAATCTGTTTATGTTTTCCTTAAGCTTCTTTATTTTTCATTTATGGCATAACTTTATGGTTTCCATTATGGGTAAACGTGATATCATCATTTTAGGAAGTGCAGACTACCGCCCCCTCAAAGTGATTTGATTCGTTAATACCACATGTGGTATGTATAAAGGATATATTTAATGATATTATATATGATAACATACTGGAATTATAATACTATTATGTATCATTATGTTTTAATTCCATTAAATATGAAATAGAAATGGAAGTAGCGTTCATGCGTATGTACGGCTTACCGTCTCCATGAACGGTGCATTTCATTTCTTACCTCTAAATGTTATGTAATATTATAAATGAAATTATATAATGGATATATATTATATATATGATATCTATATAATGAATATAATTCTTTATATAATGGATATTTTACCCCATGATCAAACTTGTGATTATAAAGAGTTTATTTTTGACTCAAGTAGCAATGATCGTTAAAACGACCGTTATTAACTTAAATAATCACAGAGTGTTCATGACATGGTAATAAGTGATATAAAAGGAATAATGAACTTCAAAAAGGTTCTTAATCAAGTATAAATTAACTCAAGGTTATTATTCAGGAGATTAAAGAATGATCGAGTCAAGTCGGATACGAGGTAAGGGATCCTACCCCTCTCTTTCTTTTTAAGTACACTCTTTTATGTCATTCCTTTTAAGATCATATTTCTTATTATTGGGATGTTATTTTATATTACTATTAATTTAATTTTTATGTTCATATGATGAGAGACCCTATTTTCTCTCATCAATCCATTTGGAAGTTTTGAGTGGCGCAGTTAGGCTGCCGAATTTTCGTAAGGGATCCTACCCCTCTCTTTATTTTTAAGTACACTCTTTTATGTCATTCCTTTTAAGATAATCTTTCTTATGATTGTGATGTTATTTTATATTACTCTTACTGTACTTTTTATGTTCATATTTTTAGAGACCCTATTTTCTCTCATCAATCCATTTTGGAAGTTTTGAGTGGCGCCGTTAGGCTGCCGAATTTTCGTAAGAGATCCAACCTCTCTCTTTCTTTTTAAGTACTCTCCTTTATGTCACTTCTTTTAAGCCCCTATTTGTTATGTTTGGGGATGTTATTTTATATTCCTCTTTCTATAAATTTTATTTTAATATGATGAGAGACCCTATTTGATCTCATCAATCCATTTTTGGATGTTTTATGTGGCGTTGTTGGGATGCCGAGTTTTCGTAAGGGATTTTTCGTCTCACTTTTATTCCCGTGAGATTTATGCTACATTTGACACCATTTCATTTGTGTGGTATATTTAATGACAATTATTCTACTACTTGTGTAATATAATTTCATTTATGAGTATTTACATCAATGTTGTATTTTCCTTCTTTCATGGGGTGTATGTTTCGAAAGATACCCAAGTCGGTAAAGGAACCTTTCACCCTCCTCTTTTTAAAGACTTCTTTTGTTGGGTCTTTTAATTTACATATTGTAATGTTGGGATATGTTCTTATATATCCTTATTGTTGTAAATTTTATGTCCACATGATGAGATACCCTTTTTATCTCTCATCAACTCATTTTTTGAATTTTGAAATGACGCCGTTAGGATGTCAAATTTTTGTAAGGGAACTTCTTAACCCAATTTCTGTTCTTTGGTTTAATCCCCTACTTTCAAATTATTTCATGATACTATTATGTCCTATCTTGTATTTTTACTTTATTTATGTGTAATTATAGTGAATACACATAATAGATCTATTTTATTTAAAAAAATGATCTTTGTATGGGACTTCGTCTCAATCTCCTTTCATTGAGTCATATTTTGTTTTATACACAACTTTCTTTTATATGGTGTATAACCCATTTTACTTTTACGTTTATTCAAAAGAAATCTTTTTATACGAAGCGTTTACTAAACAAAAAAATGGAATGTTTTTTTTGTCGTACGTATGCAGTGACAACGACTTCTCCGCCGCATAGACCATTATTTGAGTTTCGGCTTCTTCTACAAGCAATAAGTTTTTTTTGAATGAAAAATAAATACCATGTTTTACTTTTATTTTATTTTGGTATTGAAAATGGTTTTCATAATGTTTTTATATCAATGTGTTGTATTGATATCTTGTGATTGAAAAGTGGAAATGTTATGTTTCCTTTATGCATGTTTTATGTGATATGATTATGTTATGGTTCTTGGGCATTGTTATGAAGACGGGTGGTTCTGTGATAAACTAAGGGCGGGTGAGCCCGATATAGCTCTTCAATGCATTGGGTAACGTGAAGGAGTTAAACGTTAAGGTTTTTCCGAAGAGATTTAGGGAATATACTTTGATGGGTATTCCAAACGTAACCATGAGGGTTACTCCCTATGTAAGAATGTTATGAATGCCTCAAGTTACCTTTATGTCTTATGATTTCTATGATTTATTCTTGATTTGATGAGGAATGTGATTATGTTTTATGAGTAAAGTATGATTTCATGCATGGACTAATGTTTTCATTTCGTACTTGTATATCCCTTACTGAGCTTTTTATGCTCATCCCAAGTTTTTGAAATGTTTTTCACAGGTCAAGGGAAAGGTACATGATGTGATGATAGTCACTACCACAAAAATAGTTTTTCGCAGCGCCCCCCCTTTATCAGCGCTAACAAAAAAGTGCTGATAAAGGGGGGTGCCTTTATCAGCGCTCAAAAAAGCACTGATAAAGGGACCCCCTTTATCAGTGCTTGTTTAGTAGCGCTGATAAAGGGGGGGGGGCTTTATCAGCACTTTTTTTAAAAGTGCTGAAAAAGGGTCAGCTTCAAAATTCTTTTTTAAAAATATATATTAATATATTAATATATAAATATAGTTATATTGATATATAAATATAATATATAATTTTTAAATATATTTTAGATAACTATAAATGTACATTTACACTTATTATACATAATATATAAGATATTTAGTGAAAATGGCTTCTTAAAAAATTAAAAAAATATTTTTAATTAATAATTTGATAATAATTATGGAGTAATAGTCATTTAATAACAATTTGAAGACTAAAAAAATTAAAAAAATTAAAAAAAGATTCAAAATATGTTGAAAACGCAACTCAAACTTCAAACGACCATAACTTTTTATCCGGGTGTCCGTTTGAGCTCTACCACATATCAAATCGAAGCCTGCGATGAGCTCTACGTCGCTGTGATCGGGGAGGACTCCAGTCAAGGGATTTTAGAGGACAAAAGAGGCCCATAAGGCCTCCAAAACTGATTTTTTAGTCGGGGTACCCCGATTTTTTAACATTTTGTGGATTTTCACCCTCGTTTAAGGGGGTATTATTGGATTTTTTTGGTGGGGTATTAATTTATTCCAAGGTATTACATTCATATTGATATTATGTCTTTGAAATTTCATCAGTTTTTATAATGCACTGCTATTTATAATCAAATATATAACAATATATTCATATTTTTTAAATATTCACATCTAAAAATTTAATTATAAATATAAATAATAAAATATATTTACATATAAAATATATTAGCTTTATCTAAATAATAACTAACATCCATTTTATTTAAAATACAATGAATATTTATATACCTATATATAAATCTAACTATATATATATATTAATCTAACTATATATATATATTAATCTAACTATATATATATTAATATAATAACTATATATATATTAATATAACTACATATATATATATTAGTATTACTATAAATATATATATTAATATCACCATAAATATATATATTAATATCACTATATATATATATTAATATAAGTATATAAATATATATTCATATAACTATATATATGTTAATATAACTATATATATGTTAATATAACTATATATATATGTTAATATAACTATATATATATATTAATATAAATATATATTACTATACGAATAAATATAACTAAATATATATATATATAGATATAGATATATATTAATACCACTATATATATATATATTAATATTACTATATATATTATAATATAACTATATATATATATTATAATATAACTATATATATATATTAATATAAATATATATTACTATACGAATAAACATAACTAAATATATATATATATATATAGATATCATGAATTGGAAAGCAAATCAAAATAGAGTAGTGGTAAGGGCTTAGGCGCGCAGGGGGGAGGTCTCGAGTTCAAATCCTGGTGGAGGCAGGGGTGTGCGCGCATGGGGAATATTAAAGCAAGCGCTGTTAAAGGGTGGAGGGGGGTGCATGGGGTGCATGGGGTGCTGTATAGGGGCCGAAAAGCGCTGTAAAGGGGGGGGGGGGTTCAAGCACTATAAAAGCCCCTCCGATTGGCAGTATTTTTTAATTTTTTTTTAATTTTTTTTAACTTTTATCAGCTCTTTTTTAAAATCACTGATAAAAGGGTCCTTTATCAGCGCAAAAATGGAAGCGCTGATAAAGGGGTACTTTTATCAGCGCTTTTTTTAGCACTGATAAAGGACCCCTTTTATCAGCGCTTTTTTTTTAGTGCTAATAAAAATGGTCTTTATCAGCACTTTTCAGAGCGCTGATAAAGGGGACCCCCCCTTTATCTACGCCGGCTTTATCAGCGCTTTTTCTAGCGCCGATAAAGACCATTTTTAGTGCTGATAAAGGCCGTATTTGTAGTAGTGAGTGTCAAGGAGGTGTCAAGAAAGAATCCATGTTTTATTTTAAATATGTTTCCATTGATGGGAAAAATGAAGACTATCTTTTATGTAACCACTTTGTTTAAATGTGGAATGTAATGCATGTTTTATGATCTAATTCTCTAAACCTCTAAACCTGAAAATATCCTCAACGTGTATTATTGAAATAACTCAAGATTAAGTAAGGTTTAAGGTTGGGGCCTTATAGTTGGTATCAGAGGTCGGTTTAGACAACTTTAGGGATTATGAGTTTTTGTTAGACACATGGTTAGTCCCTATATCTATTATTTCAGTTAAATCCTTGTTTTATAACTTTTTCCAGGTCAAGTAAAGTCAGTTATGAATAGAAGGAGGAGGATCTCAAACGACATTCCTATCTCTTCCTGATGACATGATTGCAATAATTATTTCAAAGTCATGTTCGGATGATTGTGAAACTTTTTCTAGCATACAACTCTCTTGCAAGCAGTTGCTTGAGATATCAAACACCTCCACTATACCTCGTTATCATCATGGATCATGGGTTGTATTTATAAAAATACTATTTTCACAATATTCTCATATTTTCAAGAAAGGTAAATATTATCAAGGTATTTTCAAATATTTTACCTTATCACAAGAATTTGAAGTATATTATGATTTTAAAAATGGTGCTGAGGAAGGAGACCATTGCATAACCTATTTATATTTGATTTTAAAATATAGTCTCTCGGCACATACTTATGGTATTTTAAATGGACCAATAATAGAAAGTTTCAAATCAAATTCTGTCCGACTATTTTATAGAAATCATGTTTTATCATATGTTTTGGAATTATATGTCATACATGATTATTTTCCAAAATTGTTTTTCTGTGAACACACATATGACCCATGTTGTACAAGGTGTATTTGGATGGAGGAAGAAAATGATTTTGAAGGATCTCTAAATCATTATTGTAATGCATGGGACTTCTACCTATGTGAACAAGATGACGATGAAACTGAGTGGATGCCATGATCAAGGTATGCTGTTATTCATTTTGGGAATCGTTTTATTTTATGGTGGTGAAATAATACTTCAAGAATTAAGATGTTGAGATCGTAATGAATTTGGATGAAAATGAGAGGTATAAGGAAACTATTGAGGTTAAAACATGTTAGGGTTATTTTTGGAGTTTTATAAAAAGGAAAACCCGTAGACCGTGTGACAACCCGTCGCATCGGACAAAGCTGCGGGAATCGAACCCACAACCAAAGTGCGACAGGTATTTATCGCCTACCACTGGACTACATGAAGTCCCTAGTTATTATGAATTATTATTTTTAGTTTGATGATTTTATGAATTAAGAGTAAGTTGATTTTGGGTTATCTACGGAAATTATTAACCTATCAAGGAGGATATGTGATTAGGTTAATTACTTTTCAATATGAGACTTTTAGAGCAACTGATGTTATTTGGAGATAAGTGTTAATTTCTACCTTGGAAGACTATGTGACTAAATCCTTCAAATATTTGGGTTTAGATCTTAGTTTGGTTTACTTTGAAGAATTTTATGGACAAATTGTTTATCAAATGGTCCTCGTTGAACTTTGGGTTTTGATGGACAAATTTTGGAGATTAAGAATAGATTTTCTTTTTATAAAGGGTTATCATTTTCTGGTTTATCTGATCTTGTTCTAACAATTTTGGTTTTGGAAAGGGTCTAAAGACATGGGAAATATATAGTTCTCTTTTGTGGATTAAGTTATTCTCAAGAAGTTGATTATAGAACTCTTAATGCGAACAAGTCGTCCTAAATACTCATCTTTTGGAGAAAGTATGAGTTTGTGTAAGAAATATAGTAAAAGTTGAAAGTCAACATGACAAGTAAGTATGTTTCCTTAAGATCAAAAATAAATTCCTCAATGAAAAGTAACTTAAAACAAAAATGATATCTATTAAATTTTCCTAATGGGGAATCGAATACCGTTTAACCCACCACAAGTTTGTGATTTTCTCATGGTTAACTTTCTCCTAAACATGTTTTGTATCACTCTCCCTCAGAACATGACCCTTTCCTTTTTTTTCCATATCCATGTTTTCCTACATGGAATCCTAGTATGGGTTAACTCTGGTGTCCTCTGTAATTCTCTTTCTTTCTTTTAAAGTGATTGTTTTACCGACTCTTGTTCCGATGTGGGACTTTCAATGATGTTTCCGCGCCCAATTTTAAAATTGCGAGGACACAATTCCCAAAAGGGGGGAAGGATGTAACACCCCAGGTAAATAAAGAATATGACATTTTTATATTTATACCTATTTGTGAATAAAATGTTAATATTAATTTAAAGGCAATGCTACACTCGATGGCTTACCCAATACGCAACAAATAGTTCCTTTGAAATCATACGTTGCACTCTAATAATAAAATAATTTTATTTTAAATGATAGTTAACACCTAGACGTTGTAATGGCGGGAATGAACAGAACTAACTAAAAAATGATTATATATGTTTTTCAAATATTTTTAATTTTTACAATAAATGTTAGAGGATTAAAAATGCGAATGAATCTAATTTTAAGCGTAAACATTCTAATATTCTTTAAATGGTCGATTAACCGCTTTTTGATGTCGAACCTATTTGAAATCCACTTTTTGAAAATTTTATGTGTTATATTTGACAAAATAAAATTGTTTTTTAGAATCGGGACATCAAAATTTACTTTGTGTAAATTTTTGGTATTTGTCCAATAAAGTTCATTTTTTAATGAATAGTGAAAAATGTTTTATTTTAATTCAAAACCTCTTTTTAATATAATTTATTTATATTATTAGATTATATTTTTAATTGGTCTTAAAGTGAAATTAGAATATATTTTTACCATTTAATCCAATGGTGGTCATTGTAATTAATATCACTTTGATATTGGACATAAACGAGTGTCAATCTTTTGATAGATATTGTTTCTTAAAAACACGCTATTTGATTTGACAGCGGGATTTAATTATAAAATTAATTAATGCAACTTCTATGTTATGAATTTGGTAAAAAAGACATCATTTTTGAATTTGGAATATCAAATATAGCTTAGGGTGAATTTTTGGTATTTTTCTGAAAAACCTTAATTTTTGATGAATAGTGAAACCACAAAGTAGTAGTTACAAAAACCGATTTTTCGTTTAAATGGAATTTTACCACTTCTGTGATTTGAATTTCAAAAATCAAATATAAATTATTTTCATTATTAAGTAAAATGTGGTTCAATGGGATGAAAATAATTTTTTATGAAAAATAACTTTTAAGTTTTATTAATCGCGATTAAAGGTAATTAGTGTGATTTAAGGTAAAAATGATATTATAATAAAATGAAAATATCTTGACACTTGTCCTAACCCTATTGTACGAGTCATGGTCAAACAAGACAACCAATGGGTCTATTTTTGGGACCCCATGGAGCCACTTGGGTATGATAATGACATTTATGCCTTTTATTTAAAGTAAAAGTAAAAATGACACAAACATGTATTGTTTTACTAAAATAATTTTTACATGGGGTTTTACAAGTCATATTTTTGACTATAAATAATCATTGGAAAGATAAAAATATTTCCTACATCATCTTATTTTTTTTATAATTTTTAGACATTAAATAAATTAAATTATTTATGACATCATGATGATGCAGCGATTACCTCATTATTTAACGATTTAAATAAAATGAAAATATAATGTAGAATCTAAGACCTACACATGTAAAAAACCTATTGGATGGGTGTATTTAGAACTCTTATCACCTGATCCTAGAAATACATCAATGTGGGACCTTTAAAATCCAAAACACATTTGAAAATAAAGTAACATTTTATACCTTTCCAAGAGTGCCCTCCTCTCCTCTTATAAAAGGCCCCCACCTATACCACCTTACCCCCACCTCTCAAGCCTTTGGCTTGGCCAAGCTCTGATCATTTTGTCTCTCCAAATACCTCTCCTCATCCTATAAGCCTTACCTTATGTGGGAATCTCTTAAAGAAACCCTTTTGGTTCAAACCAAAGGGAGTTACCTGATTTTAAGGTAACATCTTCACTTGTGCTCCTTTGTTTTATTTTGCTTCTCCAACCCCCTAAAATATTTTTATTCATTTATTTTGTAAAAACAAAAGTATCTTACATATACTAGGATGTTTTTATAAGAAGTATTAGAGATAAACTTACACACACATATATCTAATGCTTAAAGAATATACTGTTTCTGTGGATAGTGAATTTCTGCCTCACGAAACGATGATTGTTCAATATTCTTTTAACACCTTCAAAGGTGGTCATTAAGATGTCACTATTTTTATATTTGATATATAATATGTTTATGTTTTCCTTAAGCTTATGTATTTTTCATTTAAAGCATACCTTTATGGTTTCCATTATGGGTAAACGCGATATCTTCATTTTAGGAAGTGCAGACTACCGCCCCCTCAAAGTGATTTGATTCGTTAATACCATATGTGGTACGTATAAAGGATATATTTAAAGATATTATATATGATACCATACTTTAATTATAATACTATTATGTATCATTATGTTTTAATTCCATTAAATATGAAATAGAAATGGAAGTAGCGTTCATGCTTACGTACGGATTACCGTCTCCATGAATGGTGCATTTCATTTCTTACCTCTAAATGTTATGTAATATTATAAATGAATGTATATAATGGATATATATGATATATATGATATCTAAATAATGAATATAATTCTGTATATAATGTATATTTTACCCCATGAACAAACTTGTAATTATAAAGAGTTTATTTTTGACTCAAGTAGCAATGATCGTTAAAACGACCGTTATTAACTTAAATAATTACATAGTGTTAATGACATGGTAATAAGTGATATAAAAGGAATAATGAACTTGAAAAAGGTTCTTAAGCAAGTATAAATTAACTCAAGTTTTTTATTCAGGAGATTAAATAATGATCGAGTCAAGTCAGATACGAGGTAAGGGATCCTACCCCTCTCTTTCTTTTTAAGAACACTCTTTTATGTCATTCCTTTTATGCTCATCTTTCTTATTATTGGGATGTTATTTTATATTAATCTTACTGTAATTTTTATGTTCATATGATGAGAGACCCTATTTTCTCTCATCAATCCATTTTGGAAGTTTTGAGTGGTGCCGTTAGGCTGCCGAATTTTCGTAAGGGATCCTACCCCTCTCTTTCTTTTTTAATTACACTTTTTTATGTCATTCCTTTTAAGCTCATATTTGTTATGATTGGGATGTTATTTTATATTACTATTACTGTAATTTTTATGTTCATATGATGAGATACCCTATTTTATCTCATCAATCCATTTTGAAAGTTTTGAGTGGCGCCGTTAGGCTGCCGAATTTGCGTAAGAGATCCAACCTCTCTCTTTCTTTTTAAGTACTCTCTTTTATGTCACTTCTTTTGCGATCCTATTTGTTATGTTGGGGGATTCTATTTTATATTCCTATTGATGTAAATTTTATGTTAATATGATTAGATACCCTATTTTATCTCATCAATCCATTTTTGGATGTTTTATGTGGCGTCGTTAGGCTGCCAAGTTTTCGTAAGGGATTTTTCATCTCACTTTTATTCCCGTGAGATTTATGCTATATTTGCCACCATTTCCTTTGATTGGTATATGTAATTCCCATTATTCTACTCTTTGTGTAATATACTATCGTTTATGAGTATTTACATCAATGTTATATTGTCCTTCTTTCATGGGGTGTATGTTTTGAAAGATACCCAAGTCGGTAAGGGAACCTTTCACCCTCCTCTTTTTAAAGACTTATTTTGTTGGGTATTTTAATTTACATATTGTAATGTTGGGATATGTTCTTCTATATCCTTATTTATTTAAATTTTATTTACAAGGGATGAGATTCCCTTTTTATCTCTCATCAACTCATTTTCTAAATTTTGAAGTGATGTCGTTAGAAAGTCAAATTTTTGTAAGGGAACTGCTTAACCCAATTTCATTTCTTTGGGTTAATACCCTACTTTAAAATTATGTCATGATATTATTATGTCCTATATTGTATTTTTACTTTCTTTATGTGTAATTATAGTGAATACACATAATATATCTATTTTATTTAAAAAAATGATCTTTGTATGGGACTTCGTCTCAATCTCCTTTCATTGAGGCATATTTTGTTTTATACACAACATTATTTTATACGGTGTATAAACCCCTTTGACTTTTACGTTTATTCAAATGGAATATTTTTATATGAAGTGTTTACTAAACGAAAAAATGGAATGTTTCCTTTGTCGTACGTATACGGCGACAACGACTTCTCCGCTGCCGTTACCATTATTTGAGTTTTGGCTTCCTCTACAAGCCATAACTTTTTTTGAATGAAAAATAAATACCATGTTTTACTTTTATTTTATTTTGGTATTGAAAATGGTTTTCATAATGTTTTTATATCAATGTGTTGTATTGATATCTTGTGATTGAAAAGTGGAAATGTTATGTTTCCTTTATGCATGTTTTATGTGATACTATTATGTTATGGTTCTTGGGAATTGTTATGAAGACGGGTGGTTCCGTGATAAACTACGGGTGGGTGACCCCAATATAGCTCTCCAATGCATTGTGTAACGTGAGGGAGTTAAACTTTAAGGTTTCTCCGAAGAGACTTAGGGAACATACTGTGATGGGTATTCCAAACGTAACCATGAGGGTTACTTCCTACGTAAGAATGTTTTGAATGCCTGAAGTTACCTTTATATCTTATGATTTCTATGATTTATTCATGATTTGATGAGGTATGTGATTATGTTTTATGAGTAAAGTATGATTTCATGCATGGGCTAATGTTTTAATTTCGTACTTTTATATCCCTTACTGAGCTTTTTATGCTCATCTCAAGTTTTTGAAATGTTTTTCACAGGTCAAGGGAAAGGTACATGATGTGATGATAGTGTCAAGGAAGTGTCAAGAAAAAATCCATGTTTTATTTTAAATATGTTTCCGTTGATGGGAAAAATGAGTACTATCTTTTTTGTAACCAATTTGTTTAAATATTGAATGTAATGCATGTTTTATGATCTAATTCTTTAAAACTCTAAACCTGAAAAGATCTTCAATGTGTATTCTTGAAGTAAATCAAGATTAATTAAGGTTTAAGGCTGGGGCCTTATACCTATACCCATGGTTTTGGAGAACCATGGGTATAAGGTATTTTCCGAAGGCCTATACCCATGGTTTTGGAGAACCGTGGGTATTGGGGTTTTTTTGAAGACCTATACCCACGGTTCTGGCGAACTATGGGTATAGCTTATGGAGGGGAATGAAAATTAGGCGGGAAATGAAAACAATTTTGCGGGAAGATATTTTTTAAGGGTTTAATTTAATATATTTATATAAATATTAATATATATACTCGGAATTTGTTTAGCTCGGTTGGTTACAATTGGAGGTGCGACCGAGAGACTCAGGTTCGAATCCCTAAGTCCACGTTTTTTGAATTTTAAATACCCGATGTGGATTATATTAATATATATAGGTATATGTATATGTAAATAAAAATTAAAAATCCTAGGTCGGTTGGTCTGTTGGTGGTGCGCGGCCGAGAGGCGCAGCCTGAGACGCGGGTTCGATTCCCCTTGGCTGCCTTTTTGAATTTTAAGTACACCGTGCGAATTAAATTAATATATATAAGTTGATGTATGAATATATAACAAAAGGAATTCACAGCTTGGTTGGTTGTGCATCCGTGAGGTGCAGGCAGAGTGTGGGTTCAAATCCCACCTCCTGCGATTTTTTTGAAATTAAATACCCCACAGTTTTCAAACTGTGGGGTCTGTTGTGTGCCACACTGGAACAGCCGTGATGCACACTTTGACTCCCATATACCCACAGTTCTCCAAAACCGTGGGTATAAGTTGATACCCCTATACCGATGCTGTTCTAGCCCACAGTTCCCAAAACCGTGGGTATATCCTATACCCACGATTTTGGGGGCAATACCCATGGTTTTGAACCATGGGTATAGGTCATTTTTTCAGTAGTGTTGATAAGGAATTAATCAAATAATAACATGATTAAAATAATACTTGTGAAGTCAAGAGGCATATCATGGTGACAAAAAAAGTTCATAATCATAAATATGAACAAAAAATCATGATATAAGGTGATAAAATCAAGGCAACATAGAAATATGGAAATAACATAAAACATGAAAGCCTAAGAATATGTCAAGGATGACCACAAAGATGTCATATCATAGTGTTCTTAAGATAACCTTGTATGAACCATACATGATAACTATTGAGGTAAAGACATTGCCAAATGCATTTGAGAGCAATATAATTATAATACCATTAGTCACATTCATATTATGTACATTAATTTTTGTACCACCTAGATTATAAAACATAATAACATATTTTATCACTTTTAATACTGTGATTATGGAGTGTGGGTCACATACAAGGAAGCCCCCAATAAATTAAGGACTGCTATATCTAGGTGAATACCCTTGACTAGAAATGAGAATAGGTATTCAAAGTATAGATGTATGGTCTTGGAACATCATGGAATGATTTCGACATTATAACGGGTGCATACAAATGTTCAAGGAAGGGTTTAATGAGGGTGAAATGTGGTCTATAATTACATGGGAATCATAAGGAATGTAAAAAAACGTGTAAAACATAATTAAAAATGTTTAATTGTATATAAAAATACAATATAAAAATAAATTACTTGAATAAATAGGAGGAGGAATAAAATACATTACCATGAGAGGACTCTTCTAAAAGTTTGTGAGTATCTTATTAAAATCTTGGGAAAACCTTGCAAGGGATTTATACTTGGGGAGGAATAAGAAGTTAATTATAAATGGGGTTTGAGTGAAGAGGAGTGGGAGGTTGGGTGGGTATTTATATGAAAATAGAGGGAAATTATTTATTAATTTATAAACATAGGTTTTGGACTCTATATAACTAATTAATAAAAACCACAAACTTTACCATGGTTTTTGGCCAGGTTTTCTACCAAGGAGGAGTGGTTTTCAATATTTTATAAGGCATAGATCTGAATATATTATAATAATATCATTGGTAATGTGGACGTGGTTCATTTTTATAAAATAATTGACTTTCAAACCTAAAAATGTAATATAGATTTTAGAGGATTCATTTAAGGTTTATAAAATTGATCAAATAACATCAAAAAAATTAATTTAAAGGATATATTGGGTTGTATATACCTTTTATAGTATTTATTACATCACTTTTTTATTTTTATGATTTCATAATACATACCATATGTTTATACTATATTTAATTTTTATTCAAAAATTCAACTATCTCGGAAAATTATGAAAAAAACGATTGGATAATTTTGATATGATAGTTTCAAAAATAATTTTTATTTTACCAAAATAAATTTCTAAATATGAGAATTTTTAATTTCAAATAAAAATATTTTTTGTTGGAAAATACAACTTTTTATAACACTAACAACATTTTTAACCTTATAAAAATTATATTTTACTTCAATAAATTATATTTTAATTTATATTTAAATAAATATTATTTAGTAAGAAAATTATATTAAAAAAAATTTATTTCAAAAATCCTATAATTTATCAAAAGTGTATATTAATTGGATTATATATTTCCCGAAAATACAATTTTAATTTCTTTATATAAAAATATAATTTTTATAAAACTCATTATATAATCATTTATGA
The DNA here is from genome assembly GCA_963277665.1 of Viscum album. Taxonomy (NCBI): domain Eukaryota; kingdom Viridiplantae; phylum Streptophyta; class Magnoliopsida; order Santalales; family Viscaceae; genus Viscum; species Viscum album. Next base: position 335,318,388 of record OY728138.1, on the reverse strand, counting down.
AGAAATAAAAAGTATAAATATAATATTTTTTTATAAAAACATAAAATATAGAACTTCATATTACTAGGGTCTATATACGTAACTCCATATTACACCAATGTACGCTTTAATGGTATGGCATGTGATGGTGGAAATTTATTGGGGAAGTTTAATGAACATGGTTTGGTTCATGATCTTGATAAGATTGAAATTCACATGTAAATGGTTTCTATCATGTTTTAGATATTGAATCAAAGCTTTGGCTTGTTCAAGGTAAAGTCCAAGTGCTGCCATCTCCCTTGAAGGATTTAATATACAGTCTTCATAGGGTATAATACTATTGGTTAGGGTTATCTATTATTCATTATATATCAAGTATACTCTATCATAACCATTAATATATACTAATCTTAATAGTCAATATACAATGACTATATTGTTAAGGGTTATGATGTTTATTGGGTTTTAAACATGATAAGTTATATTTCATAATGGTAAAAAAATAACCAAAGTAGTGATTGTGTTTTATATAACCACATAACTTAATTATAAATTTATTCATTAAAACATTAATTTCATTTATAAGAGTTTGGGATTCTATATAGGAAAATTGAAACATTCATGAAAAACGAAACAATTATCACTTAGCATAGTGATTTTAATGAAAATTTATTAATGAATGGGAAATACGATGTTATAAGTAAGCCATGTATGGTATTATGAGTATGGATATAGTTATGGTATATAATTATAATAAATTTTAAATTTATTATAAATAAAATTATAATTATTGAAAATAATGTCATACTTGAGGTAAGGATTTCATATTACAATCTCACTTTTTTCCAAGATTGTTTATGATTATATTTTTAGATGATGAAATTATATGACCTGTCTCTAATTTTTTTATATAAATTCTTCTACACTATTTATTTTTAGAAAAAAAATATTTTCATTTCATTTTCCTTTCTCTAAATACTCAAAGGATTGAAATATTTTTTAAGGAAAAATTACTAAATTTTCTATTTGGTCGGGGGTCTTTTCTTTTATGTTCATGTTTTATTTATAATGATTTGAATTTTTTTTAATATTATATAGTGATTGATTAATTTCATTTTCACCTGCATTTTACTTTCTGTAAAAAGGTTTAAAATGATCCTTCTTGTCATTTTTAATGGGTTTCTTTTACATTTTGACCGAAGGTGTGAAATGAATCTTTGTTTTAACATATAACACATGAATAAATTTTACTAACATTATAAACACATAGTGATTTAAATATCCACTTACAAGTTTCCATGATTCATTAAAAAAATTCCTTCATACTTTAGAAATTTTTATATTTTAAATAAGTGATTTCAAAATGAGAAGGGTATTTTCTTTAAGAAATATTCTGGTGATATTTTAATGGAATTTTTATCTGTGATAACATCATTTTATGTTACATATGATTCACTAGGGACATGATCATATGATAAAATCCTTATTATTTCTCTATATGTTTTATAAATATGATGAATTTTTTTGATGAAACATATTTTCTTTTAAATAGATTAAGCTATTATAAAATAATAAATGTTTTCATGATCTTATGGGAGATATGTGAATGGATTATGATTTTATGATGGGTGGGTCTATTATATCACATAAATGAATTGGGTAATTATTCATGTTTTATGAGATCAAAGGGTATATAGGAGGCTATCCAAATCCCATAGCAGGTACACAAGTGGTTATCCCAATCCTAGTATATTATAGATATCATTGTGGGTATCCTGGACATAAGATTTCTATGATTATGATTATTCCATACTTTATGCCACTATTTTATGAAATAATATTATGCCAATATTATGATCTTATGTATCATATTCTTTTACTACAGTATAATTCCTTTCTTATAAACTAATAACATTTATTGCAGGACTCATGATTATGTTATTTGAATTGATGGGTATGATTTTCAAATACTGAGATCATTTTAACATAACCTTATGCTCATGTTGTGATTAAAAATGATCATTGATTGATATCTACCTTATTTACCCTTATCGAGCATCTGATCTCATCCTTTATTATGTTTCCATTTCCCCATTATTTGGAGATAGTTTTTTAGTTTTATATGTCTCAGAATAGTGCTAGTTATGAAGAACATAGTGGGAGGTGATGTAGATATTTTATGTAAATGTTGTTTATGTATCCAAGTTTCCAAAGGCACAAAAACTTTATGGTTATTTCATTAATCATAATGATATGTAATGAATATTAATATAATAAGATGTAATATTTATTTATGTAATGTTTGGATTTCCTCAGTTATTATCAGAGTATGGTTTTGTTTGTTTAGAAACTAGGATGAGAAAACTTTAGTGAGAACCCTTAGGATAAGTCTGAGTATAAGATAATATCATATGTTATAGTGAAGAAATATGCATGGTTTTCCTAGAAAATACATCAATGTATAGACACTGGAAAGTGGATGCATTCACTTCATAATTACTCTTAGGGGTAACAACTCTTAATGGGGATGATCAGGTATTAAATATATCATAAATTTTGCAAGATGAATGGTGTTAATAATGTAAACCTAGATAGAAATTCACATGGGATATTATTAGTTTGATTTATATTTTCTTTATGAACCATTATGAAGTATTTGAATAGAAGATTACCTAGGATAAACCTAAGTTTTCATATATTGAAAAGAAGGTGTTGTGATTTAGAAATCGTATAAATGATTCTCATGATTATATGGTTTCTTTATATGATTATTGTTTCTAAAACTATGATTTTTTATAGTCAATGGATAAAACCATACAGAACTTTTTTAACACTGAATATGATGGAAAATGCAATGATTTTACTCACAAGAAACCAAATTTAATGGGAGATGTAATGATAAATCTCATTGTTTTTCTTAAGTAAATTTCTCAATCCATAAATCACACAGATATTCTAAATGTGTAAAGGAGGTAATAATTTTCTATGGAGTTATTCAGGAAGAAAAATACACCATCATTTAGTTTATCCACTAATACATTAATTTTTATGAATGGATCAGTACCATTAAAAATATATTTTTTCATTATGTAGTTCTTGGAGAATGGAAATTTTATTTTGGTTGTTTATATTTTGGAACGAGAGGAAGATCAATGATAAAATATTTTGAATAACACGAGGTAATATGAAGAAATTGGATTTATGGAGCGGGATAAGTTTAGAATGTTGTTTTTAAAAAATTACTTTCCTTGTACTATTCATATGAAAATATAGAAGGAATCCCTTTTTCTAAACTACAATTATGATGAATCCATTAATACCTTTGAGGAAAATTTTACAATACTTGTGTAACGCACATTAGGTATTTTCATTCAACTTGAAATAATGATTGATCCATTATTTAGTGTTTTAAAAAATTATTATAAGGGCATTAGCCATAAGAGTTATTAGTTGCTATGAAGAAATATTCTGATGTTATCTTAAGGTAAAAATGGTGATCAGATTCACCCATCAATATCATGGTTTTGATAAGAAAATAAATATGGAATTTAAAGGAAATTCTAATAATAAAAACCATAGAGGGGAGAAGAAAATTATTCCTTTATATGAGATGTCTAGAAAAAAACATGGGAAAAGTTTTCTTAATGGGACTAGTAACTGATTAAAGTGTGTAAAATAAGGTTACCAGAAAATAGAATTCTAAACGATGGGAAGAAGTTAGATAATGATATAAATGGCGAGAAAGATCCACATAATACACCTCCCACACTCTTATGTTGCAAATTTATGGGCCTTATAATCATTGATTAGCAAAGATTTTGATCTGATTAGAAATTTATAATCCTAAACTACTCTTAGAAACAAAGGCCTAGTATAGTGAAAGTGCAGGGTCAAACCCACAAGGACAAGATAGCAGGAAAGAAATATAGCAATAAGAACCTTGAAGTAGGATTCCTCATGAACTAACTTCAATTTTTTTTCAATATCTTACGTATCATGGGTTTAAATTAGTAAAGATAAAGGGATTAGGGTCAATTTTAGGGTTTAGGAAAAATATTAATCCTACATCTAGATTGGGATAGACATATGGTTAGGCTATGAAGTGGTGCAAGGGTCACCAATTGGTCATAGAAAAACCAATTGTATATACCTAAATATCAACTACTCTTTGGTCTAGATATAGTAAAATACCTAGATGCAGTATAATTAGCTTCAAAGGCATAATTTTTTACAAGATATTGGTCCGATATATCTCAAATCCGACTAGGTTAGTGTCTTTAGGTTACACTTACCATGATCAAGGTTATGCAAAAAAATGAGATAAAAATTTATTTTAACCTAATTACTATCCACATAGTTACCAAGTTTAGATTTATAGATTCACTAAATTTATAACACCATTACTCTAAAACTCTTACCCTAATAATATTAGCCACTCATGATGGTATCAATCAAAATAATGGAAACAAACAACGTGCTCGACATGATAAATAAATAGTTCAGAATATTTTAATCCATAACTATTTTTTTAAATCAATAAAATAATCACCTGAATGAAATAATAAGAAATAAAAAATAGGCATTTGAAGTTGGATGATAATTGGAATTCGATTTGAAATTTATAACATAAAACAAGCAATGAAAGAGTCTCAGAATAGTAAGAGGTAGAAAAGGAATGACTAAAAAGGGAAAGGGAACAAAATGTAATTATGTTTAGAAGAAAATGAAAAATACATATAGAGGAAAAGAGAATGTTTGGATATCTGTTCCAACTCTCTATCTGTCATATGGGTACCAACATATATATAAAGACAACAGTTTCATGAATTATAAATAATTCACATCGTGAGAGTGATTTAAGTGACTTTTATTTTGATAATTTTAGGATATGAAAGTATATTTCACACCGTGTACTCCAGATCTTCAAAAGTTCTCCAAAGATCTTGGATATCCTATATTTTAAGGCTTGTATCTTTGGTGGGACTCAAATTTTTAACTTTGAACATTGTGTAATTCGTTCACAACATGTACTTCATCATGTTTTAGATTCTGAAGATTTTAGGTCATGTAATATCTTTAAGTCATGTATTAGGTTCATTTCATATATTTTGGATTCATGTATTTTAAATTTTATCCTGGGATGGACTTCATCTTTCCAGTGTTCTACTTGAGGATTACACATCGTGAATCTTTGTTTTAGAACATGTAATACTGAATTTGATGTTTTCTCAATATCTCCTCGGAGTCTTTAGTGCTTATTTCCTAAAAAAACAAACCAAAATATGATTTAATTTTTAATAAGGAATGATAAATCATTAAATAAAATATTAAAAATGATATTTATGAATTTGTATTACCAAATTCACCCACACATGATCAATTACTTTTCCTCAAGAAAAAATAATCTCAACAGGGATTCCAAATCAAACAATTTTTAAAAAAAACATGCATTACAACCAAGAAAATAAAACTAAGTAAAAGAAGGAAAATAAAGTCCTTAATAATTACTCCTACAGAGAAAATAATTAATTCCACATAGGTAAGTTCATTACTCATATGCTTTCTTCCTTTAATTACAATTTCGTCACTATTCCTTAGAATCTATACTCATCTTTTCAATTTAATTCCGAATGAAATCTTCTCTCATCACTTAAGGAAAATTGAAAGTAGAGTTATAACCATACCATGAATATATGTTCTTAATGATATGATTTAATTAGTTATAATATATTAAATCCGTAAATATAAATACATAATTAATCATGAGGGCTTCAATAATAAGGTTAAAATTACTATGTGGTTAAGGGTAGGTAGTTATATAATAAAAATAAATATAAAATTGTGGGTAAACTCTCAAGATAAATATATGATCATAAATAATAATACAAAGAAAATTATCCTCTAGAAATTAGAATCTCTACACTCCCAAAATCTTAGGTCAGGTCTATGGATGTGTCATAATATTGAAAAGAAAGTATCCTCCTTTTTTCACAAGTCATGTATAGGCTAGATCTCACATCCATCACTCAACCACATAGGATCAATCATAAGATTCTTCGATAGGGTAATGGTTATTTTTGACGATCCCAATACAAAACCCACATATATATATATATAGGAAGAGGATAATCATGAATTTTAATTAGAAGAATCATTGACCACTTCTTGCAGATCATGTGAAATAATTAGAGTATATATCCTAAGTAGTAAAACACTCACGTCCATCAGTAATATCCACATACCCACACTTATTAAAATGAAAATAATGAAATCATATAAAGAGTAGTGAAGAAAGGGATAAAATGGGATTGTAACATAACTCAATCCTACCAAAGTCATTCTTGGATTCTACAAGCATAAGAAGGAAAAAAAATTAGGTGGGTATCTGAATAAATGGATCAATAAATATTTACTCAATCATTTTAATAGTTTACTTATTTAGTCAAAGATTTATAAGATTAAAATACATGTTTTTATAGGTTTACATACCTCAAGTATCTATCAAGAAATATGTTCAGAAAATAATATGAAAATGTAGGTCTATAAACCTCTCTTTAATGGGAATATAAAATAGGGAAATCACTCAGGGCATAGTATCCAGTAATAAATCAATCAAAAGAAATCAAAAGAATATATATTTGAAATTAAATTATTAAAAATAGAAATCATTCTAAAATTATTAAATAGGAATTAAAATTGATTTCAACAATATCCAACCAAACTTTAACTTTTTTTAAATAGGTATAATGAGATTTCAAGTTAAAGCATGATTTTAAGAAAAAATGCCTCCTAGACTGATGAAATCAAGAAATATTCCAATTTTATAGAAAATAAATCCCAATAACAATTACCTAACACTTAAAATGTTAAATTGTCCAAACTATCATGGAAAGATATGTGTGATAGATAGTAATAAAATCTTAGTAATATTGGAATTGAAATTGAGAATTTAAAATAGGGAATTGAGAGCTCCTTGTAGCGAAAGCCATGCCATGGGAGAAATTTTTGGATGGTGGTGGGAAATTTTGATACCGGATTTTTTTTTTGAAAAAAATATATACCTGCACTAGATAAACCATTATATCATAGTTGATAACCAATATATATGCAAAAAATAGGCAGATGCACACAATCAATAGTACTAGAAAGTATCTCAAATAAATTCATGAATCAACTGTAATGATGTTTTGGATGACCAACAAATATAAAGTGATAGAAAAGAAAAAACAAAGTTCCTAAGAAACTCAATGTAAACATATAAAACAAAAAATATGGGTTTCCTCTTATAAAGCTCTAACAATAACATCACTAGCTAGACAAATGGGAAAAAGAACCAGATGAAATTTAAAGAAAGGACACACCCTTCATGGAATGGTTATTGATAGAGTTTTATATTTTTTCTATTGACTTTAAAAGATGATCCTTTACCTTATTGAATATTGATTGTCCCATAGGGGAACACTTTTATAACATTAAAGGGATGAGACCATCAGGATTTCATTTACCCTATGAATAGTTTCAGTTAAGAATTAAAAAGTATATTTTTATCTGATGGTGTGAAGATTCATCACATAATGTGTTGTACATTTCATTATATATTTTTTTCTTTATAAATATAGAAATTTTCATAATATTCCTTTCTAATATCTTACAACTCATCAATTTGTAACATTGTACATTCCCTATATTTTTGAGTATCTCAATTTAGTTTCTTAATTTTTCAATAAGTGTGATACTCTAATTCAATTTTAATGTGACATGAATTCCTATAAAAATAAATAATAGAGTAGTGTCAATGGTTTTTTATATGTTGTATAAAACTACCAAATTGATTTATCCAATTTGAGACTTTAGTCCATTCCAATTGTATCTACTTTATTTTCAAGAATTTTTTTAATATTCCTATTAGATAAATAAAATTTCTCTATAGTATGTGGTTATTAGGGAGTTACAGTGTTATAATAGATTCCATATTTTTCTAGAAATCCATTCGTGGAATTATTTTCAAAGTTAGTTCCCCAGTCACTAATGAGAAATTAAGTAAATAAAAATCTCAAGAAAATGTTTTTCATTAAGAATTTCATGATCACTATATTTTTTCCATGATTGGTGGCTTTGAATTCTACCCAATTTTACATGTAGTCCACACCAAAAAAGATATAATATTTCCCATTATAATTTGGTAAGTAAACATAAAATAAATTCCCCATACGTCGAAAATGTTAACTTATAGAATGGGATTTGGGAGAATTTATTTTATTTTTTACAATAGTACATGTTTGTTGGTACTGATCACATCATTGAATGAAACTCCTAACATCCTAATTGAGTGTGGTCCAAAATAGTCTGATTTATAGGATCTTGTCCATAATGCATTTAGGCCCATGATTATCTTCAGTTGGTGACATGTGAGACATATCAAGTAAACCATGAACTTTATATTTTGGGATGCAACGTTGCATCAAACCATTAGTAAATATCTTAAATAGAATCATATCATCCTATTAATAGTGTGAGGCCCCAACCAAGAATTTCATCCATTGTTGGTAAGTGATGTGGGGGTAAATCAATATCTTGGAAATATGCTAATAAATATCAAAAAATCATGGTTGTGCTTATGTATTTATATTAAAAAACATTTCATTAGGAATGTACTCCTCAAGGATCATTGTAGAGACCCCAACCCTAGTTGTCTGAATCCAATTCCTTCTTTAATACATTAAAATAATATATAAGGAATCACATCCCAAATAATAGAATAGTATAGTAATATTAGTAAACTAGATGGATACATGACTCCCATAATACATTTTAAAACACAAATTACAACATATTTTTTTTCATGAATAACTTTATTCCATTGAGAATATCCAAGTATATCAATCATGGTAAAATTCATAGATTCCTAGGTAAGGAAATAAAATAAGAGTAAGTTCAAATTCTTAGTATGGGATAAGTACCATAGAAGCTATCATTAATAAATGAATCATAATCAATAAGAAATTAATTATATGGAAAGGTAAATATCTGAACACACATTCCATTTAAATAATTGAATAGAATAATCAATATAAAGGTGAATAAATTAAAAAAACCATTTAATTAGTAAAATGACTATCATAACTGGATATGAGATAATTAATATTTAAAGGTAAATAACTGAAAACACATGTCATTTAATCAATAATTTGAGAATAAAATGCATCCAAAGATTATTTCATTGTGAAAATCTCACAGATAATAATAACTGAAACCTGAATGAAGGCAATGCTTAATTATTTTAATTCATTCCTTAGGCACATGATACCTTTATCCTCAAGACCATTCACAAAATATATTAATCTAAAGTTTAAAACCCATATAATTATTTCTTATTGATTTATCACATGAGACCTACCAATGCATCTAGGGGATATATAATATAGGGAACAACTCATAACTGTAGTTCTAAATCATTCCTCATATATCAAATAATTGATTTAATTCATGAATCATTACACATTAACATCAAATATTCATAATGGGTAAATAATACAAACTTATCAATATTTTTCCAATCAATAAAATAGCCATCAAAGTAAAACATCCTATGTAGAAATGAGATATAGTTTATGAAATAATAATATCCATGATAAATAAAATGTATATTTAAAATAAATTTAATATCTAATGATCACAGGAAAGTGAACATTTTAAGGTAATTTTATTGACTACAAAAATGGATCAAGAAAGTGAATGTCAATACTATCCTTGGTAAAAATAATCATAAAACAAATAGATGAAGAACAAGGATGTTATAAACATATAACCATTGGAGTAATATTAAAGGGTTGTTTTCATTTATTAATATAAATACATTAAAAATATCATTAAAATCATTCTTGAGTAAAATACACTTTTCATTTTGAAAAAAAATATCTTTGAAATTAACTTTTGGAAACATTTTATTTAAAAATATCCTCATAATATTTCAAAGGAAGATTAAAATAAGTGATGCTCATAATGGAAGGTAATTTCATACATTCCATACAAGTTAAAAAGAACATTCCTTTTACACTGTAAAAGGTTTAGGAAAGTTCCTTGTTTAGAAAATGATAATAAGATTTCTTTTACATTTTCAGTAAAAGAAAAACAAGAATTGTTTAGAAAAATAATTAAGATTGAATTGATTTTTTTATAAAAATTAAAAATGGGTAAAAAATATTTTAATAAAATATTTTTAAAATTTTAATAAGTTTTTTGAAAATGTTTTTTAAAACCATGTTTTTGGAAGAAAATAGATTTCCGACCAAAGAGAGAAATTATGTCAGATATTTCTAAAAAACATTTCTCAAATAATATAAGTACCAAAGAGTGTAAAATTAGTAAAATTACTTGAAAATATCATCAATAACCAGAGGATAATAAATATAAATGGTTTTATTAGGAAATTTCAAATAATTTCCTTCACTTGAAATTCAAGAATAAATAATCATGATTAGAATGAGATTGTAAAATAAAACATTATAGTTATCATAATGGAAAAGTGATAATTAATCGATGAAAATATTATGTTTTTCAACTGTAAATCCACATAAAAAATTGGAATAAAACATAAGGTAATCAAACACAAATATACACATAATAATATAATGTCATAATAAATGAAGTAGAAGTTTAACCGAATGAACGAAAATTGAGTTAAGAAATCTGTTACCTCTCACTTTATTTTGATTGAATGTTTTTTAACCTAATTTATAATGGTTTTAAACATGTCACTAAATTAAGATAGAAACATATTAATATTTATAATATTATATATGATCCTTTTATAACATCTCATCACCTATTCATTAATCATCTTTCATTATTTTCATTGTTTTGGGTGTTAATTACCTTATTTTTTCATTCGTGTTTTTTCATTAAAGATTTGGTTCTTGTGCATATTATATAGTTCTATCATATCTATAATAATAATCATCAAATAATTATAATATTTATACATAAATTATACTTTTGATATAAATCAAGAAATATGGTTTTGAGAAATGATGTACATTGCGATCCTTGAGAGAGTAGGTTGTACATATGCATGAATAACATTTCCATTTTTCAATGATCATTATGGAATGGAGGAAAGTAATATTTTATCTATAAATAATGATAATAATATCATATATACCATATTATTTCTTTAAATGTACTTATATATATCATCTATGTGGTGTGGTGGTGAAAAAAGTGTCACATCGTTTCGTGAAGGCGGTAGTCCACACGTACATGAACGATGTTATCAACATTAAGTGAGTTAAAAGGTAAAATGATATATTAAATTTTCATAATGATAAATATTTAATGAATATGAATATAATTCATTTATATCACATATGATCATTAACTTTATCTTTATCCCCTTCCATGTAAAGTGGTAGAGAAAGATGAATCACATTGCTTCACGAGGTGGTAGTTCTCCATATACATGAGCAACGTTATTGTATCCCATAAAGAATAGAAAGTAAATATTTACATATGATATAATGACACCAAAGGTATAATTATATTATAAATATCAAATATATAATTTATACCCATATCATACCCAACCATGAAAGGTGGTAATTGAATAACAAATGACATTGGTTCACAAGGCAGTAATCTGGTGTACACACGAACGATGATTTCATAACCAATTTTATTGAAGTGGAGATACTTTTATGACATAAAATTATTATAAAAAAAATACCATTATATGAAATATAATGGGGTTATTATATCATCATAGTTTAATTATAATCTAAGGAGGTGAAAAATGTAATAAAATAAAGATGCTCGTTGAAGAACATTACCTCTTCTTTGAGTATCCTCATTAGGTTTTCACTAAATCTTTACTAGGTTGTATTTTTGACAAAAATAAGTCTTATAGGATGATATTATATAATTTTTAAATTTATTTGGGTAGGTATTGGTTGAAATAGAGAGTTTTGAAAGTTTTAAGAAGATAGGATAAGGGGTGGACTTTTATAAATGAGGTAACTGACACACATTTAATTTTTTGAAAATATTCAATCACACTCATGTTTTTATCATGATAAAAGATTAAAAAATAGACTATTCTAAAAATTATAAGAGTTAAGGTCTAAATATTTCCATAAAATTGGTTTTGGACAAGTCGGTAGGTTATTTTTAACCCTTATAATCTTAATTTAACACCTGGTAAATCTATTTTTACGTTTTTCACTATTTATTTTGGTCAAAAAAGTAAGTCTAATTTATTAGAAAATATAAATTATTATTATTAAAAATATTCAATATTTTTTTAATTACATTTAGATATTAGAAAAAATTTAATTTAAAATTAACCTCACAGTTGTGATGAGAAAGTGGGTTTTTAAATAGAAAATTTCCAAAAGTTTACAATGTTTTTATGTAAAAATTCAATATGAAAATTATTAGAATGTAATATATAAAATCAATTAATATTTAATTTAAATAGTTTTACTTTAAAACTCATTGAAAATATAATTTAACGTTATAAATTATTTAAATGAAAAGGATGTTTTCAATTAAAATTCATTATTTTTCATTATTTATAAAAAAAACGTTTTTTAAAAAAATACAAAAAATTCACCCAAAGATAATTTTGGTATTCCAATTTAAAAATTTAAGTTTATTTTTTAAAATAAATTTTATAAAATTGTTAAAAATTAATTTTAAATTACGTGAGAAAATAATGACTAAACAGTCCTTTAGAAAAAATACACTTTTTTTCTGAAAACATTTAATTTCCTTTTAAATGATTCTTATTTTATTTATAATAATTAAATACAAATGAATATCTATGAACTATATGTTTTCATAAAATATTTAATACTTTTTATAACTTACATTATAACATATAGGTGATATATTAAATAAAAATGTTAATAGTATATTTTTGATCGATAAAACTTGGTCTTGCGTGTAACAAAAGCTATCGAAGAAAGTCGTTGTTACGTGTGATGCAAGATAAAATCATTATTGAGAATAATAAAATGCATTGAAGATTTTTAATTTATTTAAAAATAAATATATCATAAAATATATTGGTTTTATATTCCCTTCAACACATGGTGTTCCATGCCATACATGATATCAAATACAATGTTCTTTTAAAATCTTGGGGTGTTACATTCTTCCCACATTAAATAAATTGAATCCTAGAAATTTAAACTTGATCTCAGTAATCAATGGTTTTACATTAGTAAATACCATTTTATAATAACCCACATCATAAATGGACTAATAAAATATACTTCTTATAAGAGAGAAAAGAAAGTATGAAGGTAATTTGGGATAACACCTAACTAGGTTTCTAAGAAGAATAACATTGGTGGGAAATGAAAACATGGACATGGAAGAAAAATATGAATAATTATAGAGATTTATTGAGGTCATCAATCATAATAATGTGAATGATCAATAGAAACTTAAGGGCCACAAAAGCATAAATATGTGATGATTTAAAATACCATCTAATTCATCGAATATGAAGGTAATATTATAACATTTTTTTAAAGATCCTTTTCCTAATGTTGAGGAATTATTTTACTCTCATAATTTCATTATTTGGTTATGCTTTAATAAATTTCCAATTAGTATCTGACCCTAAGAAATTAATATCCAAAAATTATTTTTAATGCCTAATTAACTAAAATTCACTTTTAATGGATCATAAGACCCATAAAAGAGTGGAAAGTATTTCTGTCTATCTCTAAATTTTTTTCCAAACCAATATGGTTAGATAAAGTTATACAATATAATAAATTAATATATAAACCTCAAAAGTAACACAACTAGTTAATAATTAATGTAACACCCCAAGATTTTACGGCATGCCTCTTTTTAAATTTATCTTCTTCGATAGTGTGCATTACATAGAACACCGAGCTTAAACAAATGATTAAATAATATTATTGTGATAGTTATCACCTAGCCATTGGAATGGAGGGAATGAAAGAGATTATGTAAATTATGAAAATTTAGTTTACATATGTTTATAAAATGAATTATTTGGTTTCTAATTAATTAAAAATAAAAATAAAAATTAATTGAACATAAAGGATGAGTTATTTTATTAAAAACAATTTTTATGGCCATAATGAAATTTTATACAAATAAATTAAATTATTGACTCTTAGTGAAAGATCAAAATGAAATTAATATATTACATATTCAATAAAATTCATTTAAATTCAACTAATAAGTTTGATAAGCTTAATGTAGTAACAAATACAATTTTACACATAAAAGACTATATACTTTTCTAAAGACAGTTTTCCCAAATTTTAATGAAGAATTTTATTAAAAACAAAATTTTGAAACTTTTTTAAATTCCATTAAATAAAATAAACTTTATTTTTAAATCAGAATGTCAAAATTATCTTAGGGTGAAATTTTGGTATTTTTCTAAAAATAATTATTTTCCATAAATAGTGAAAAATCCTGATTTTTATAAAACTATCATTTTCATTATATTGATTTCATATTTATTATTTTTATAGTAAAACACCTATTAATGTTTAAATAAAATTTTGGTATCTTATAAATGAAAATACGATATATTTATATCATGGAAAAATAAAATAAAAGTTTTAAAAATGATAAATTAAGAGTTGATATTTTTGTGAAACATAAATGTTTATTTAAAATTTTATAATAAAAATATTGATTTAAAATAATTTTTATTTTCATGAAATATATTAATAAATTAATATTTTATTATTATTATAAGATAATTTTATAAGACCTTAATTAATTTTTCATATTTTCATTAAATCAGTTGTAATTTTAAAATCAGTATTTTTTAAATAGATGATGATTTTAATAAAAAATTAAATTTCTCACATATATAAAATTATTTTCATAAAATGGATTGTATTTTTTAATTATCAACATAAAATAATGGTTATTTTAATTTTTTTTGATTTTTCTAAAATAGTAGAATTTTTGGTGAATTTTGAAATATAGTAATTTATGATATTTAACATTATAAGTAAATAAATGAATTATTGAGTCATGGATGATATATGGATGTGTTAATAACCAATTTTTTTTAATAAAATTCACTATTTACCTTTTTTAGTTATAAGAACCAACACTATTCATAGTCTTAAGACAAAATAATAAACAAATGAATTAAATAATTGAAAAATACACCCCTCATACACTATAAATACCACCCATTCTCCTCAACCATCCAAAGCCTTTAATATTGCTTATATTCTGCATATTTAATCTCCCAAAACTCCCTCCCATGTTCTGGTCTTTCTAGTCTCACCAAAATACCATTTCCAAGTCCTTTACGGAGGTTCTCAAGGAGGCGACACTCAAGAGGTAAAACCTTCCCTCTGTTTCTTTCAATTTCTTTTATTTTCATAATATTTCTTCAACTACACTATCTAAAGTCACATGATAAATCTAGTATATTCTATATACTATAATTTTAATTTTTTAATGGTATATTAACCATCAATTCTCTTATCTTCCCCTTTTTATTCTAAAAATGAAAACATCGTCCGTGAGGTGTCAATTTACCGTCTTCATGGTTGACAAGTTTTCATTTTTCAATTGTTCCTTCAAGGATAGTCATAAAACCATTTTTATGGTTAAAAAATAATTTAATATATTTAATTCAATTTATTTAATGTTATGTAACCAGTATATATTCAAAATATTAATTCATAATACAAAACTAGTTTGTGATGATTAAAAAACCGCCAAAATAATATAAATAGTTATCATTAATGATTTATCTAATGAATCATCATCATGTCTGAAAAAATCTCATATAATACCATTAAATATCCTATAATTTCATTAATAACATATAATTCAAATTTTGGACAACTATTTCCATTTTACATGACCTTTCATACATATATACAAGTAAACCAATCATGAAAACCAAGGAAATTATCACTTGTAAACGATGAAATTGAATCTTATAACTCATAAAAAAAGGCCATAAATGAACTTAATAAAATTATAATAAAAAAAATAAATATTTAATAGGTTTTTAATTAAATTATTAATGAATCTATTTTCATTATCCATGACATTAAGTTCAAGTTCATAACACTTTCAGACATAAAGTAAGGGTTTTCTCATCTCATTTTTTATGTGAGATATTTCTTATTCACCACTTATTACTTGTGTGTGGTGTATACTGAACTTTGATATATATTATCATTTTTTTGTAACACCCCAAGCTTCTACGGTACGCTTTTCTTTGAATAATGCAATAGCGTGTGTTGTACGCAACATCGAGTTCTAACACACCACAACCAATCAAACTAGCTGTTATGAATAGTAATACCCACTTTTTGAAATTAATAAATTTTATTTTTCAAAATGGACTTCATTTTTGGATTCAGAATATCGAAATTATCCTAGGGTGAATTTTTGGTATTTTTCTGAAAAACATCATTTTTTGATGAATAGTGAAACCACTAAGTGGTAGTTAAAAAACTGAATTTTTCATAAAACTTAATTTTACCACTTCTGTGAGTGGAATTTCTAAAATCTGAGAGACACGGTTAATATCAATGAGTAAAATGTGGTTCAATAAGATGAAAATAATTTTTTGGTGAATAGTAACTTTTTACTTTTATTTACCACGGTTAAAAGTAAATAGGGTAATTAAGGGTAAAAATGATATTAATATTACCCTAACACATGTACTAATTCTATTGGACAAGTGTATATCTACCAAAAAAAACCTTATGAATAAAATATTATCATTTAGGTCCACTTGGATTAGATTAGGACTTTTATTATTATTTAATTCAAAGAAGAGTTAAAAGAGTTAAAATCAAAGTTTATTTACTAAAACACTTTTAATATAAGGTTATACATAAGATAAATTCGATTGTAAATATTCATTAGAAAGATAAAACTATTTCCTACATAATGGTATTTTATTTATAATTTTTAGACATTAAATAATGTAATTTAGTTATGACCCAATGATGATGCAGTAATTACCATAATAGGGAAAAATTAAAATAATTGATATTATAAATACCCATATAAATATAATTTGAGACTTTTTATGAATTACACTAATTTTCTAGGTTAATATGACATGTTAGGATTTCTTTAAGTAACTTTTTTATAAGTAATACTTCTTTTGTGATTTTTACAAAAAAATCAATTATTGAATAGTGTCAAAATTGACATAAAAGAGTTTTTAAAAACAATATTATATTATTAATTGATATTAAATTCCTAAAAATCTAATGTTCGACCAAGAGACTTATATCATGATAGGTGTATCATTAATGGACCACTTGGGGGGTCTCTTGGAGGTATATAGTAAGTTTATTAACTATATAATATAAAAATACAAAGTGACATGGTAAGTGTCAAACTAATTAACTAAGAGTTAAAACTAAAAGATAAGGTTAATATAATGACCCAAACCTGTATAAATTCTATTGGTTGAGTATTTTTCGAACCATAACCACCTTAACCTTTAAATAATCCACTTTTAAGCCATTATAAACTGAATATGAATTTATTATAAAATAATTTATCTAGCTTTTCCAAAGGTTCCCCTCACCCCTCTTATAAAAGGGAACTCCCCCTTCTCATTAATTCACACCTTCAAATCCATTTGGCTTGGCCAAACTCTGCCCAAATACTCTATAAAAATCCCTAAATTTATCCTAGAGGTCTTCCTTTAGTCATAAAACCACCCTATGGAGCCCTTTTGATCAAATCAAAAGGAAGAACCCAATGAAGAGGTAATGTTTTCACCACCCTCTTTCAAGTTCCTTTCTTCTTCAACTTCTTCTTTCTTTACCATTATAAAATAATAACTCCAGTATCTTATATATACTTTGATTTTATTATAAACATGTTACAACCATATTTCAGTATTCCATCCATCCTTTGAATGACATGTCACCATACGTGCGTACGTACGGCTTACCGTCTCCACGTCGTGGTGTAATTGTTATTCAAAACATTATTATTTGGATGGGTATAATAATGATTTATAATTCATGTAAATAATAAATATAACATGATAATGATTCTGTATATATGATATACCATCCAATTAAATATTATTTTAATATCAAAAGAATGATATTGTCGCTCATGCGTACGTACGGACTATCGTCTCCACGAACGCGATGAGATTCATTCTCCATCGTATCCATTCAAGTCTAATTATCTTTTGAAGATTAATAATAATGTTTAAGGAATTAATATCATTATGGATATGAATAAGATACAACCTATCCATAACAAACATTTCTTACATAACACAACATATAAAATAAAACGAGTAAGTTAACACCCGAAACGACAATAATATTAAGATATTATTAACAAAGCAATGTTAAAAGATCATATATGATATCATATTAATGTATATGATTATTTTATAATTTAATAAAAATTAATTCACCATTACACAGGAGGTTAACCTACCCCCAACCAAGGAAAAGTACAAGGTAAGGGTTTATTTCAAAATATCTTCATTATCCGAGGTTGTTTATACGTAATTATCTACTGGGACTTCTTTATCATCCACATCCATCTTTCTTAAAAATGTTTTTCAAAACATTATTACTATTTTACAGAATATGGGTTAAATTTATTTATACCCTTTTTTGAATTTTTATAATAAGTTTATAAAGGAATCTTTCTGTCGTTTTCCAAACAAGGTCCTTTTTATCCTTTTCGACAGAATTAAGGTAAGAATATCTTTTTTAACTTATATGGAGGGTGCATATATTTTCCGCAGTTATAAATAGTTGAAGCTTCCCTTACAAGATGATAAGAATATTTTCAAAGTAAATGTTTTATTTTATAATTATGTGACTTTTAAATGATTTTAAAAAAGAGATATTTCTCTCAAACAGTTTTGATTTCATCTATGTCAACACCCTTTGATGGATTTTAAGATTATTTGATGTTGATTTATTATAAAAAAAAAAATCCATATTTTATTGAAGGTTTTGTGACATGTTTGACTATGGATGTGTTATTTTTATACCATTCATGGTTTATGGTGAAATTATTGACATTTCGTATGATAGTTTTAATACGAATGTTTATGTTATGTTTAAACCTGTTCATATGAGGAATGAATAGGACTTAATAAGTGACGGGTGGAGCCCGCTATAGCTCCTTGATGCATCGGTATGTCTCATGAGACAAACTAGTGTCTTGGCATAAGGCCTTGACAAAATCGTATTTTTAGTCTTGTCATGAGGCCTTGGCTATGTGGTTATGATAGTCTGGAATTATGCATTCCATCATTATGAAAGTGGTTATTGATATTGCATGTGATTAATTGATTAGTAGAATATCCATGTGAATATGTAAATGGAATTATTTCATTTTAATTTTTCCATACTATGTTGAAGTTCAATTTTAAAAGGCTTTTGTTTTAGTTATACATTGCCATAAATGTTTATTCCTATTTATGAAAGTTTCCGCTATATTTTTATCCTTACTGGGCATTTGAGCTCACCCCTTTTCTATGTTTTATTTTTCCCAGGATGTGAAAAAGTAATTTATGAGTGACCTGCAGGGATATTATGAGGGGATAAGAGTGTGGACTATGGAGACTATATTGTTGTAGTTTTCATTTTATGATGTAATGTAAAACTTTATGAATGTATCTAGTGTTTCCAAGGATACTAAACTAATCGGTCTTTCAAGATTTGATCATTCTTGTGATCATGCCAATGTTATGTAATAATGCACAAACTCTGGGTAACTGGGGTCAGGGCGTTACAGTTGGTATCAGAAGAAGTTTAGTAAAAACCTTGAAAGTTAGATTTAGATAAACTCTAATTAGAGAACATACACCTAAGATGATCTTTGAGGATTATTATAGAAGAATTTCCTAGAATTTTGGTATTGTAGATATTTTGTGAGTTTTCCGAGCAATACATACCTGTCTGGATACGAGCAGGTAGAGGTGGCTCTGAAACAGATGTACCTAGGGGTAAAACTCGAAAACACTGCTTTGAGCTGGACTCGAACGGGAACTGGTGCATGACAACAGGCCTTGCTGCACTCTTGGTTACGACACTCTCGGGGGATATGCTTAGGATAACTCTCATTTTCTTTACAAATCATTATGAAGGGTTTTTGAGTATATAATTCCTCAAATAAAACATTTTTATGATTATGGATTATATCCATAAATAGTTCAATTTATGTTAAGTGTTTTATAAGTATGAAATTATGTATTTTGATTCCTAAACTGATCTAGTTTATGCCATTGTTTAGAAATGGAACCTAGTGGAAGAAATGGAAACCGTATCAATGCACACACTCCATATAGGGATTTCCCTCCTACTCAAGATAATTATAGTGGAGCTAGTGATGCAACTAGTGCCGATCAGCTAATCACCATACTGGGACAACTCACTCAGGTTATGAATAATAACCTTACCCATATGGAGCACCCTGATCCACAGTGTGGAGGATCAATGTTAGATTTCTTTATGAGGCAAAAACCACCAACATTTAATGGGAGTAAAAATCCATTGGTAGCTGAGCAATGGATACGTTCCCTAGAGAAAATATTTCAGGCTTTGGGAAGTAGTGAAAGTGAAAAAGTTATCATGGAAGTTTACCGCCTCACTGGAGAAGCTGATAAATGGAGGTCATTGATTCAAAATATTAAGGAAGATGATGAAGTATCAAATATGGAATGGAGGGAGTTCAAAGATCTGTTTTTAGAAAAATACTTTCCTCGTGACCATCAAGCAGATATGGAAAGGAAATTTCTGAGTCTGAGACAAAAGGAGGATGAGAATGTCGCAAAGTATGAGGCTAACATTACAAGGTTAGCAAGGTATGATGGAGATTATATACGTAACCCAATAAGTAAGATTAATCATTTCTTTGATGGGTTAAAACCATTTCTCCATCGAGCATTAGTCTCACAATCCTTCTCGTCGTACGAAGACATTGTCTCATGTGCTATCAAGGCAGAAAAGGAATTCTCTAAGTCTTATGACTTTAAAGTAAAGAAAGAGAAGAAGAGATCTATTGATCAATCTGGGAATGGAAATAAAGGGAAGAAGGGAAAATTTGAATATTCATCCTGCAGTAAATGTGGGAAGAAACACCCAGGTACTTGCTTAAAAGGAACGGGAGTCTGTTACAAGTGTGGTGAAAAAGGCCACCAAGATCGTGATTGCAAGGGTAAGAAGGAAGCTACTAATGTCCAATGCTACAATTGCAGGGAGATGGGAAATTATTCAAATGAATGTCCTAAGCGTCAGGGGAACTTACCTCAGAAAGGACAAGGGATCAAGGCCAAGATTATTCTATCACTACTGCTGAGGTAGAAGCTCCGAAAGACGCAGTGGCAGGTAATTTAATGGTTTCCTCAAGTTTAGAAAATGCATTATTTGATTCTGTATCATCGCATTGTTTCATATTTTCCCAGTTTGTTAAGAAAATTAGATATTTCCAATTTGATTCAACAAGGGAGTTGTCAGTTAATACTCTTAAGGGAAGTATCATTGCAACAAAGTTTTGTGAATCAGTCCCCATTAGAGCACCTAAATGTTCTTTATCTGCTGATCTCATCGTCATACCTATGATTGAGTTTGATATAATCCTCGGTATGGACTGGATTTCGGACCATGATGCGAAGATTTATTTTAAGAATAAGGAGGTTACGATTTTTTGATGATGATGATAAGGAACACCTAATCTTTAGAGCAGAATCGTCACTACCTAATTCTTATCTAGATCCACCCCCAGTAGCTCAACTAAATTAAATTATTGGGGAGGGAGAGGATGAAACGACTATGGGTGACGAAATGAATGTTCAAATAGAGGATGTACCTATTGTGAAAGAATATGTAGATGTGTTTCCGGAAGATTTACCTGGACATCCTCCAGAACGAGAAGTTGAATTTTCCATTGATTTAATTCCTGGATCAAGGCCTATATCGAAGACCCCTTATAGAATGGCCACTATATTATTAGTTGAACTAAAGAAACAAATAGAGGAATTGAGTAATAAGGTACTTATTCTCTATAACGACCCATACTTTACATATATTGTTAATACTTCAAAATTGAAGCACACTTATTACAACATATGACAAAACCACAAAGGACCGTATAGGTATAGTGTCTATAGAAACTGGGAAACATAAAAAACTGGTTCATAAATCTTCTACAGTGTCTCCCATTTATTTCATCATATCTAGGGTCCCTTTTAGCATATTCTACTTAATATCCATCTTCCTGACCTGGGGAATAGAAAACATAAAAGGGTGAGCTCAAATGCTCAGCAAGAGAAAATAAAGGAAATAAAAATCATATCATATCTTTTTGAAAATCATATCCTTCAAAAGAGATCATAATATCTTAACATGGAATAAATCATAGAAGTGAAAATGAGATCCCCATAATCATAACATGAAACTTGAAACTTTGTGGCATGCACACATAATCATGGAAAATCATTTCATGTTATTCATGACTCATTTCCAAGACTATCTTAGTGGACAAAGTCCCTTTCTGAACCGAGTCACCCTCGTTCCAGTCCTGTTTCACTGAACCGGTATAACCTACCGTTCCAGCCATGTCTATCTCATGAGATATAAATCTTTACCCAATGCATTGGAGGGAGATATAGGTCCCATCCATCTTATAATGAATCCTTTCTTATGTGTGCCACATAATCATAAATCATACATCATCACATAACACATGTAACAAAAATGGGATTCTTGAAACATCATGACATCATAAAACGAATCATATAAGGTAAATGACTTCATAAAAATAATTCCTTCAAAACATAATCAAATCAATGTAATAATAGGGATAAAATAGAACCCTTTATTATCTTATATGTAAAATAATTTTGATAAAACACTTGAACTCCATTCTTGAGGAAAATATCCTTTCTTCTTCAAAAACACTTTTCTTTTCTTAACATGTCATACAATTATAAACAAAAAGAAGTTGATTAAAAATAAAATTGAAAACTTATAAAGGATGATTCTTGGAAATAATGTTTTAAAAATCCATTCTTTCCGTATAAGTTAAAAAAAAAATTCTTTGTACTTTTGTCAGAAAAGTCAAAAAGTACCTCGTACGAAAAAATGACAAAAGATTCCTTTCATATTCTTTACTAAAAACTCACCGAAGGGTAAAATTGGATTTAAACTATTGTAAGTGGATGGAAACAATATTAAATATTGAGGGGACATGGATGTGGATGATACAATAGACCCCAGTAAATACTTACGAATAAACAATCTCGGATAAAAATGAGATTGTGATATTTCCCTTACCTTAGGTCCGATTTGCTTTGTACGTGTCCGAAGCTCGTCTTCTTTGGAACGCTTCTTTGAATCCTCCACTTAGGGAACTAAGATTGGTCTTTAAAGAAGACCAGGACCTCTAGGATTATTCTAGGGAAGTGGAGAGGAGAAAATGGCAGGGGTTGGCCGAGCTTTAGTGCTCAAATTGGTGTGAGGAGGAGGGGGAGGAGGTTCCCTTTTATAAGGGAGGAGAGGGGCACCTTAGGAATATCTCAAAATATTATTTTATATTAAAGTCAAAATCGGTTTATAATGGTTCCAAAGGGTCTTATTTCGAAGATAAAGTGGGGATGTGTCGAAATCCTATCAACCAATAAGATTTAGACAAGTTTAGGGTATTATTTTAACCTTATAAATTAGATTTAACTCTAAGTTAAATAATTTAACTTTTACCGTGTCTTTTTGTTTTCTTTCACTATATGGTTAATACACTTACTATAATATTCCAAACGAACCCCAAATTATTTATTATTAATATATATATCCTTATATAAGTCATTTGGCCGATCCTTAGATTTTTAGGAATAAAATAACAATTAATAATATAATATTTGATTTAAAAACTATTTTGTGTCAATTTTGACACTATTTGATATATGATTTTTGTGAAAGTCATAAGAGAATTATATGTTCGATCCAAGTTGATTAAATCAACACTAATATATCATAGTAACCTAGAAAATTATTTGAATTCATAAAAAGTCTCAAATTACATTTATTTTTGTGTTTATAACATCAATTATGTCAATATTTCATAAATAAGATAATTACTGCATCATCATTGTGTCATAAATAAATTAAATTATTTAAAGTCTAAAAATTATAAATAAAATACCATTATGTAGGAAATTTTTTTATCTTTCTAATGAATATTTATAGTCGAATTTATCTTATGTATAACCCCATATTAAAAATGATTTACTTATTAAACATTGATTTTAACTATTTTAACCCTTCTTTAAATAAATTAATAATAAATGTCCTAATCTAACCCAAGTGGGCCTAAATGGTCATATTTTATTCATAAGGTTGTTTTTGGTCGAATTAAACTTATCCAATAGAATTAGGACATGTGTTAGGGTAATAGTAATAGCATATTTACCCCTATTTACTATTAACCGCGGTAAAAAAAGTAAAAAGTTACTATTCACAATTTTTTTTTTATCTCATTGAACCACATTTTACTTACTGATATCAACCGTGTCTGTCGGATTTTTGAAATTCTACTCACAGAAGCGGTAAAATTAAGTTTTATGCAAAATTCAGTTTTTAACCTACCACTTAGTGGTTTCACTATTCATCAAAAATTGAACGTTTTCAGAAAAATACCAAAATTTCACCCTAGGCTAATTTCGGTATTCCGAATCCAAAAATGAAGTCCATTTTGAAAAATAAAATTTATAGAATTTCAAAAAGTGGTTATTACTATTCATAACGGCTAGTTTTAATAATATTTTAATAGCATATCGTTGTTTAGTGAAACTCGGTATTGCGTACGACGCAAGCTATCGAGGAAGGTCGCGATTGCGTGTAAAGTAAGCCAAGCTAGTATGTAGTGAAAGTTTCCTTTGATGATATATATAAAAACAAAATATTACTCATAAAAATCTCGGGTGTTACATTCTCCCTAGTGTTTCTCCTTGGGGATCCCCTGTTCTTTTTGTTAAAAATAAAGATGGATCTATGAGGTTATGTATCGACTACAGGAAGATCAATTCTATAACAATAAAGAACAAGTATCCCCTACCTCGCATTGATGATTTATTTGACCAACTGCATGGATCTCAATACTTTTCAAAGATTGACCTTCGATCTGGATACCATCAGTTGTGTGTGAAGAAGGAAGACATTCCGAAGATAGTATTTCGAACAAGGTACGGGCATTACGAGTTTACAGTAATGCATTTTTGATTGACTAATGCACCCTCTATTTTTATGGATCTAATGAATAGAGTTTTCAAGGAATATCTTGATGAATTTGTAGTGGTATTTATTGACGATATCTTGGTATAATCCAAAATCTAAAAAGATCCTGAAAATCACTTGCGCATTATATTGAAGACTCTTGGAGGACATGAATTATATGGGACGTTTAGCAAGTGTGAATTCTGGCTTCAAGAGATTTCTTTTCTTGGCCATATTGTCTCTAAGGATGGAATTTCTATTGATCCTTCTAAGACCAAGGCAATCCAAGAATGGCCAACACCTATGAGTATAACGAAGGTACACAGTTTTATTGGTTTGGCAGGTTATTATCTACGTTTCGTCCAGAATTTTGCCCGATTGGCTAACCCATTAATGAAGCTCACACGTAAAGGGGTTAAATTTGTTTGGATAAAAGAGTGTGAAGAATTTTTCTAAGAACTGAAGAGAATATTAGTCAATACTCCTATATTGACTCTACCATCATGGAATGATGGGTTTGTTATTTATAGTGATGCATCGAAGAAAGGACTTGGTTGTGTCCTTATACAGAATGATAGGGTTATTGCCTATGAATCACGACAGTTGAAAATTTATAATCAAAACTATCCTAATCACGATCTCGAGTTAGCAGCTGTGATCTTTGCTTTGAAGATATAGAGGCACTACCTCTATGGTGAAAAATGTGAGATTTATACTGATCACAAGAGTTTGAAGTATATTTTCTCACAAAAAGAACTCAACATGAGGCAAATGAGATGGCTTGAATTACTCAAGGATTATGATTGTATGATACACTACCACCCGGGGAAAGCAAAAAAGGTGGAAGATGATTTGATCAGAAAAGATCATGGAGTTTTGAACAATATGAGATTTGAATGGGATCCAATTTTCATGGATCTAGTGAAGATGGACATGGGAATAACCAGGGAAGGTGAAACATCAATGCTTTTTCAAATGGTTGCCAAACCATCTTTACTAGAAAGGATTAAGAGTTCTCAAGCCGATGATGAAGAATTTCAAAATAAGATTAAAGCTGTGAATAATGGGAGATTGAGAGACTTTGTGTATGAAGATGAAATTTTGAAATTTGGGAAGAGACTTTGTTTTACCGATATACCTGATCTAAAAAGAGAATTGCTGGATGATTCTCATAGTTCCAATTTCTCTATACACCCTGGGAGCACCAAAATATATAGAGATTTGAAGGAACATTTTTGGTGGGACAACATGAAGAGGGAGATTGCTGATTTTGTGTTAAGATGTATGGTTTGTGAACAAGTGAAAGGTGGAAGGCAACAACCTGGAGGAGTCATGCAACCTATTCCCATACTGGAGTGGAAATGGGATAATATTACGATGGACTTTGTAATGGGGCTACCAAAGACTCCTAGAAGGAACGATGCAATATGGGTCATTGTTGATCGTCTTACCAAGTCAGCACATTTTCTTGCTATAAGGGAATATTTACCACTTGAATGACTAGCAAGAGTATATATTGATGAAGTTGTGAGACTCCATGGAGTACCCCTATTGATTGTTTCTGATCGTGATCCCCGTTTTACTTCAAGATTCTGGAAAAGTCTTTAGAAATCCTTGGATACTGAACTTCATTTGAGCACTTCCTACCACCCTCAAACAAATGGACAATCAGAACGAACTATTCAAACCATAGAAGACATGTTGAGATCCTGCTAACTTGACTTTCAGGGTATGTGGGATCAATATTTACCTCTGGTAGAATTTTCCTATAACAATAGCTTTCATTCAAGTATTCATATGGCACCATATGAAGCGTTATATGGAAAGAGATGTCGCACACCAACCTGTTGGGATGACGTTTGTGAAAGAAAACTTGTAGGCCCAGAACTGGTGGAGGAAACGATTGAAAAGGTGAAGGTAATCCAAAACCACATCAAAGGAGCTCAAAGTAGGTAGAAGAGTTATGACGATAATCAAAGGAAGGATTTGGAATTTCAAGTCGATGATCATGTTTTCCTGAAGGTATCTCCATGGAAGGGAGTCATAAGTTTTGGTAAGAAAGGTAAATTGAGTCCCAGGTAGATCAGACCTTTCGAAATTCTAGAACAAATTGGGGATGTAGCTTACCATTTGGCAATGCCGCCAAATCTCTCCAAAGTTCACGATGTGTTCCACGTATCACTATTGAGGAAATACATGCCTAACCCAATGAATGTACTCACCTATGAGGTATTAGAACTGGAACCCGATCTGTCTGATTGCGAAGAGTCCGTCAAGATTCTTGATATGAGAGAACAGGTACTGATAAACCGGATGACTTGTCTGGTAAAAGTCTTGTGGAGAAACCATAAGATGGAAGAGGCTACGTGGGAACCCGAGGAACTTATAATGAAGAACCACCCGAGTCTTTTCATGTGGTATTATTCTAGAAATTTCGAGGAAGAAATTATTTGAAGGAGGGGAGAATGTAACACCCCAAGATTCTACGGTACACTTCTCTTTGAATGATGCAATTGCGTGTGTTGTACGCAACATCAAGTTCTAACACACCACAACCAATCAAACTAGCCGTTATGAATAGTAATACCCACTTTTTGAAATTTATAAATTTTATTTTTCAAAATGGACTTCATTTTTGGATTTGGAATATCGAAATTATCCTAGGGTGAATTTCTGGTATTTTTCTGAAAACTTCATTTTTTGATGAATAGTGAAGCCACTAAGTGGTAGTTAAAAAACTGAATTTTTCATAAAACTTAATTTTACCGCTTCTGTGAGTGGAATTTTGAAAATCCGAGAGACACGGTTAATATCAATGAGTAAAATTTGGTTCAATAAGATGAAAATAATTTTTGGTGAATAGTAACTTTTTACTTTTATTTAACACAGTTAGAAGTAAATAGGGTAATTAAGGGTAAAAATGATATTAATATTACCCTAAAACATGTCCTAATTCTATTGGACAAGTGTATATCGACCAAAAACAACCTTAGGAATAAAATATTATCATTTAGGTCCACTTGGATTAGATTAGGACATTTATTATTATTTAACTCAAAGAAGAGTTAAGAGTTAAAATCAAAGTTTATTTACTAAAACATTTTTAATATAGGGTTATGCATAAGATAAATTTGATTGTAAATATTCATTAGAAATATAAAAATATTTCCTACATAATGGTATTTTATTTATAATTTCTATACAATAAATAATTTAATTTATTTATGACCCAATGATGATGCAGTAATTACCATAATAGTGAAAAATTAAAATAATTGATATTATAAATACAAAAATAAATATAATTTTAGACTTTTTATGAATTAAACTAATTTTATAGGTTAATATGACATGTTAGGATTTCTTTAATTAACTTTTTTCGAAGTAATACCTCTGTTGTGAGTTTTTTAAAAATCAATTATTGAATAGTGTCAAAATTTACATAAAAGAGTTTTTAAAACAAATATTATATTATTAATTGATATTAAATTCCTAAAAATCTAAGGTTCGGCATAGAGACTTATATCATGATAGGTGTATCATTAATGGACCACTTGGGGCTCTCTTTGAGGTATATAGTAAGTTTATTAGCTATATAATATAAAAATACAAAGTGACATGGTAAGTGTCAAACTAATTAACTAAGAGTTAAAACTAAAAGATAAGGTTAATATAATGACCCAAACCTGTCTAAATTCTATTGGTTGAGTGGTTTTAGACCCATAACAACCTTAAAATTTAAATAATACACTTTGGATCCATTAGAAACCGAATATGAATTTATTATAAAATAATATTTCTAGCTTTTCCAAAGGTGCCCCTCACCCCTCTTATAAAAGGGCACTCCCCCTTCTCATTAATTAACACCTTAAAAGCCATTTTGATTGGACAAACTCTGCCCAAATACTCTCTAAACTTCCCTCACTTCATCCTAGAGAGATTCTTTTAGTCATAAAGCCAACCTAAGGATCCCTTTTGATCAATTCAAAAGGAAGAACCCGAAGAAGAGGTAATGTTTTCACCACCCTCTTTCAAGTTCCTTTCTTCTTCAACTTCTTCTTTCTTTCCCATTATGAAATTATAACTCCAATATCTTATATATATTGTGATTTTATTATAAACATGGTACAACCATATTTCAGTATTCTATCCATCCTTTGAATGACATGTCACCATCCGTGCGTACGTACGGCTTACCGTCTCCACGTCGTGGTGTAATTGTTATTCAAAACATTATTATTTGGATGGGTATAATAATGATGTGTAATTCATGAAAATAATGAATATAACATGATAATTATTCTGTATATATCATATAACATCCAATTAAATATTATTTTAATATAAGAAGATTGATATTTTTGCTCGTGCGTACGTACAGACTACCGTCTCCACAAACGCGATGAGATTCATTCTCCATTGTATCCATTCAAGTCTAATTCTCATTTGAAGATTAATAACAATGTTTATGGACTTAATATCATTCTGGATATGAATAAGATACAACCTATCCATAACAAACATTTCTTACATAACAAAACATATAAAATAAAATGAGTAAGTTAACACCCGAAACGAAAATAATATTAAGATATTATTAACAAAGAAATGTTAAAAGATCATATATGATATAATATCAATGTATATGATTCTTTTATAATTTAATAACAATTATTTAACCATTTTACAGGAGGTTAACCTACCCCCAACCAAGTAAAAGTACAAGGTAAGGGTTTGTTTCACAATCTCTTCATTATCCGAGGTTGTTTATACGTAATTATCTACTGGGACTTCTTTATCATCCACATCCATGTTTCTTAAAAATGTTTTTCAAAAC
Source organism: Viscum album (assembly GCA_963277665.1). Classification (NCBI taxonomy): domain Eukaryota; kingdom Viridiplantae; phylum Streptophyta; class Magnoliopsida; order Santalales; family Viscaceae; genus Viscum; species Viscum album. Next base: position 335,288,325 of record OY728138.1, on the reverse strand, counting down.
ATTATTACTATTTTACAAAATATGAGTTAAAGTCATTTATACCCTTGTTTTAATTTTTATAAGAATTTTATAAAGGAATCTTTCTGTCTTTTTCCAAACAAGGTCCTTTTTGACCTTTTTGACAGAATTAAGGTGAGAATATCTTTTTTAACATATACGACAGGTGCAAATATTTTCCACCATTATAAAATCGTTGAAGCTTCCCTTACAAGATTATAAGAATATTTTAAAAGTAAATGTTTTCTTTTATAATTATATGACTTTTAAATGATTTCAAAAAATAGATATTTCTCTCAAACATTTTTGATTTCATCTATGTCAACATCCTTTGATGGATTTTAAGCTTATTTGAAGTTGATTTATTATGAAACAAAACATCCATTTCATATTGAAGGTTTTGTGATATGTTTGACAGTGGATGTGTTATTTTTATACCATTCATGGTTTATGGTGAAATTATTGACATTTAGTATGCTAGTTTTAATACGAATGTTTATGTTATGTTTAAACCTGTTCATATGAGGAATGCATAGGACTTAATAAGTGACGGGTGGAGCCCGATATAGCTCCTTGATGCATCGGTAGGTCTCATGAGACAAACTAGTGTCTTGTCACAAGGCCTTGACAAAATCTTATTTGTATCCTTGGAACGAGGCCTTGGATATGTGGTTATGATAGTCTGGCATTATGCATTCCATCATTATGAAAGTGGTTATTGATATTTCATGTGATTATTTGATTAGTAGAATATCCATGTGAATAAGTAAATGGAATTATTTCATTTTAATTTTTCCATACTATGTTGATGTTCAAGTTTAAAAGTCTTTTTTTTAGTTATACATTGCCATAAATTTTTATTCCTATTTATGAGAGTTTCCACTATATTTTTATCCTTACTGGGCATTTGAGCTCACCCCTTTTCTATGTTTTATTTTTACCAGGATGTGAAGAAGTAATTTATGAATGACCTACAAGGATAGTATGAGGGGATAAGAGTGTGAACTATGGAGACTATATTGTTGTAGTTTTAATTTTATGATGTAATGTAAAACTTTATGAATGTATCTAGTGTTTCCAAGGCTACTAAACTAATCGGTCTTTCGAGATTTGATCTTTCTTGTGATCATACCAATGTTATGTAATAATGCACCGACTCTGGGTAACTGGGGTCGGGGAGTTATATTTTTCATGGTATTCAATGTTTCATTTTATAATTATTAATTTTATGGGGTATACTATTTGACTAATTACAAAGTGATAAGGGAATTCTTAACCCAATTTCCATTCTTTGGGTTACACTTCTACTTCCTTTATTATGTTATACTAATATTTTTTTTGAAATTAATTTTGAATATCTTGTGTTTTATTTACAATTGTTTTATGTAGATTTATAGTAGATACAAATATTAAATTCATTTTAATAATTATCATTTCAATAATTATAAAGGGAATTTATTTTAGAAATTATCATTTTAAAATTTCCATTTAAACTCACTTTTTCTTCCATGTCCATGTTCTCTAAAATTTTCTCCAATTTTTTTTACAAATATATTATAATTTTTAATTCATTTTTACTCTTTTTCTAGTTTTTACATTTTTATCTTAAAAGAAAATGTTTGCTTTTATAATTTCATGTCTTTTTAAATAAAATTTTTCAATGTAAAAAGGGTATTTCTCTCAAGAATTTATTAATGATTTTATTGTATTATTTTCATCTATGATTAAGATTCAAATTTTTCAAAGTGGAATGGGATACTTGATTTAAATTTATCTTTTTAAAACTATCATTCAACATTTTTGGAATTCATTGGACTTAATAAATGACTGGTGGATCCCGTTATATCCCCTTGGTGAATCGATAGGTCTTATGAGAGAAAATATAATGAGTTTTTACCCATTTATATATTGTTTCTTGGCCAAAGCCTTGAAAGAAATTTTATGATGTCCCACACCATTAATTATCTCATTACGAGATTATTTATTGTTATTTTATGTGATTATTCGACTAGTATAATATCAATGGTTATGTTTCATTCTCATGTGTTTGTTTATATGGAATTATTTGATCAGCTTTTATTCCTACCATATTGTACTCAAGTTTATGTTTAAATGGAGTATGTTTTTAGTTATTCACCTTGCCTTATTGTTTATGCTTATTTATGATAGATTCTTCTATATGCTTACCCTTAATGAGTATATAAGTTCACCACTTTCTTATGTTTTATTTTTCCCTAGGATATGAATATGTATATTATAAATGACATATTGGGACAATCTAGGTATTTATGAGTGTTTTCGATGGAGTTGTAATTTTTTTCCTTTCAAGTTGTAATGTAACAATTAAGTTTGTATATTCTTTTCCAAATATACTAAACTATTTGGTCCTTTGGGATGTGAATAATTTTTCATAATACTAATGTAATAAAGCAAGGCACTGACTCTGGGATATTAGAGTTAGGGTCATTACTATTCATATCATAGAAAGTTTAGTAGAAACATTGGAAACTAGATTTAGAAAAAATAGATTATTAAAGAGAACCATAAGATGGAATTTAAGGGTACTCATAGAAGAAAATAATAGAATTTTGGTAAGGTAGATAATATGTGGGTCTTCCAAGAAATACATCCCTATCTGAATACTACAAGTGGATGTGGTTCTGACATAAATGTAATTAGGGTTAACAAATATGATAAGGTACATCGAGCCTGACTCGACATAAACTAGTACATGAAAACGATCCCTACTATGCATCTGGTTTGACACTCCTGGGGGATATGCTTAGGATAATTTAAATTTTCTTTATAGAAGATTATGAAGGATTTAAAAGTAAATATGTCCCCAAAGAAACCATGATTATCTTTATGGGATTATCTATAGATAAATTTTCAATTTATGTTACGTGTTTTTCTAGTTCTAAATTATGCATTATGATTCATAACCTAATTTAGTGGATTACATTGTTTAGAAATGGAACCAAGCAGAAGGAATATGAACTTCATCAATTTACATGATCCAAAGTGTAAGAAGGATTATATATTTTATAGTCTTATGCCAATATTTCTAAGGGTACAATTATAATAATCATTATCATAATATTAGGACATAGTATCATGTGTTAACGATACAAAGAAAGAATTATCAAAGTATTATGGCTTCAGAAGGATTCATAAGAACAAGAGTAAAAATAGGAAAATATGGATACAGGAAATAAGAGAAAGAAGTATTTTCCCACATGTGATGATTGTAGAAAGAAACACTTTGTTACTTGATTAAAAATAATTAGTGTTTTTTACAAGTGTGGAGAGAAAGTCCACCATGATTTTGATTATAAGGGTAAGAAAAAGGTTTCCAATGTTCAATGATTCAATTTAAAGGATATGGGACACTATTCAAATCAATGTTTTAAGCATCAAAGGAATATACCCCAAAAGAGAATAATGGATCATGGCCAATATTATTCTACTACCACAGATGAATAAGAGTGATTAATAGACCAGTGTTTGGATTCACGAATTATGTTACTTGAGTATTTTATCAATAATTCTCTATTTATTAGAATCTTGAGATATATAAGGATTGTACTATCATAATTATTCTTTAAGTAATTGAATCATGTGATAAATAGAACCAATAATCAATAGGTGTGATTCTATTATAAGTTAATCTCCTTGAAAACACTTGAATTGGAAAAAATAACCCTAAAAATATTCTTTATGTTGAGATAATAATAAATAGATTTTTATGGGGTAGTATTGGTGACCATGAAGGTGGTTAATGATATAATAGTGTATGTTATTATAGAATTATTAGATATTTAGATTTAAGGAATATATTCCACAACATGAGATTTTACTCTTGGAAGTATACCTATTTTAATTAAGGTTTATAAGAGATTAAGGTATTCATATATTTGGTATGTGACAATAAGAGCTATATTATTTGGGTAATATTATGTTAAGTTGGTTTTGGAAATTTAGTTACCTTCATTCCAAAATTTGGGTCTTTGATTTTGGAATTAAATATTTTCAATGAGTATTAGGGTTAACAATATATGGAATGGATTAAGGATATTATTCATTAATATTAAATTATGATTTATCATATTGGAACACTTGGGATAACCATTTGGGTTTTAGTGAGAATTTAAAATCTGAAGGAATGACATGTGGATAGAAAAGGAACCGTTAACTTTAGGAAATTTATTTATGAATAAAAACATCATCCATTTAATTTTCCTTCTGTGAAATAAATAGTCTCTGAACTCAATAAAAATTTATGATTTTGTGATGGTAGACATTATAAGAACCATATTTTATATCACTCTTCATCAGAATAAGATAGTTATATTTTTCTTCCATGTTCATATTTTCATGAATGTTCTCTTATTTCAAAATATCAGTTTAGTGGTGACCTTAACATTTCTCTTTACCTATTTTTAATAGGAATTTTTATAAACCCTTTTCATAGTGTGGGATTCGTTCAAATAAATTTTCCAGTACCAAAAATTATTTTTTTGATATAAAATTTTAAATTGATATGATGAAATTTATTGAAGGAGGGGAGAATGTAACCCCCAATATTTTATGGTATGTCTCTTCTTAAATTTATCCTCTTCAATAGTGTATATTAAAAAGCACACCGAACTTATACAAATGGTTAAATATTATTATTGTGATAGTTATCACCTAGATGGTGGAATGGATAGAGTGAAAGAGATTATGAAAATTTTGAAAATATTGTTTACACATGCTTATAAAATAAATTATTTGGTTACTAATTAATTAGAAATAAAAATAAAAATCAATTGAACATAAAATATGTGTAAATAAAAACTATTTCTAAGACCATAATGGAATTTTATATTAATAAATTGAATTAATAACTATTAGGGAAATATCTAAATGAAATTTATATGTTAAAAATTAAATTTAATGTTTTCAAATTAAACTAATAATTTTGATAGGATTAATATAAAAATAAACCAATTTTACATAAAATACTATATATTTTCCTAAATACCATTTTACCTCCTTTTAATGGCACACTTATTTGATTTTCTTTTGAATATTTCATAAATTCTATTGAATAAAATAAACTTCATTTTTAAAATAGTAATATAAAAATTAGCTTAGGGTGAAATTTTGGTATTTTCTGAAAATATTTATTTTCCAATGAATAGTGAAAATTCTTGATTTTTATAACACTTTTGTTAGGTCCTAGAGGGTCGAGATACCCTGAGGGGGGGGGGGGGGGTAAATCAGGGTATGAATATTATTTTATATTTATTCTATCCCCACTATATCTTGACCTATTTATTATAATGGTCACTTTGTTTGTACTTAAGTCTTAATGCTGATATTATTCTTTCCTACTTTATCTGATGACAATGCTTTGAATGTAAGAAAAAAAGAAAGTATAAAGACACACATATTTTTACTAGGTTAAAATTCACTGGACTACATCCAAGGATAATATAACGATAATGTTCAAATGTACAAAATCCACCGAGGCCCACTGAATTTTTTTTGTTCAAGCTAGATCACTTCTATGCCTAGGATCATTGTCTTTAAAAGGTTTAGGGTCATCTCACTACTTTCCCAGGGGCCACTTCCTATGTATCTTTCTCTAGATCACTATCAATGGAAATGATCATCATCATCTTCTTCCTTTGATAACTACTCTGAAATAGATACACACACAGTTTATTGACTTGTAGGTCCCTTCATTTGAATCAATGCACACATCCTCAGTTGTAGATAGATGCTCATTTGAAGTTCCACTTTCTTCCAACTGATGAAAATCAATTTACCATAGATGTACTGGGAAATTCATTTTTCAATACTTTCATGATGATAACATCCTTCACGAAGATAATCTCTTATTCAAATCTCACTTAGACTTCGCGAAGAACACCTCTTTTTCAAAGCTCACCTAGTCTTCATAAAGAACCTTACATTCACGAAGATCACTACCTTCGCGAAGCTCACAACTTTCATGAAGCATACTTAGCCTTCAATAAGCTCATATATTTTAGTTATATTTTTATATCCCTTTATAACATCAACACTTTCTTAATGCATACATATTTAATTTGGTGTTTATAGACTTTGTGAACTCCCTTCCTTGGTGAACAGTTTCACAACAACCTCCTTCACAAACCACCTTTGCAAATCTAGAGCCTTAAGATCTTTGTTAAGTGTTTTTACTTTTTTGATGGGGGTATAAGACTATTTATAGCCATTTACATTGATTCTAGAAGCTTCCAGTCACATCATCACCATTTCATGCTGCTCCCTCATTTTTTTCATGATGCCCTTGTCTCACGATGCTCTAGAAAAATTATCCACTCATGATGTTTGTCATAGTCATGGAGCTCAACGTGAAAACCTTCATGCCTTCAAGAAACACCATTCACGAAGACTAGTATTCATGAAACTCATGTGTTTCCATATTTTCATAATTCATTTAAGGAAATCTATCTTTTGTGATTCTAGCCATCCTCTAGATTCTGGACCCCAAAAATTTAGCAAACATAGGGATACAACGTCACCTTATGTACACAATTTGTTGTACGACTTCCATGGAATCCATTACTTTTTATTGTATATTTTTCAACATAATGTGTTAAAAATATCACTATAATCCAAAACTTACCATGGGAAATTTCTTTTTCAATAAACAAAATCAACCCAAAAATACTGCAATGTTGCCTTAAGGGATTTTTTACCAACAACTATCATTTTCATTATATTAATAGTCTATTTATGATTTTAATAGTATTCTCACCAAGGAAAGTGTAAATAAAATTGGTGAATCTTATAAATGAAAATATTATATATTTATATCATGAAATAATTAAATAAATGTTTTAAAAATGATAAATTAAGAGTTGATATTTTTGTGAAACATAAATGTTTATTTAATTTTTTTAATTAAAAAACTTATTTAAAAAAATATTTATTTTTATAAAATAGATTCATAAATTAATATTTTATTGTCTTATGATTATAATATAATTTTATGAGCCCTTAATTAATTTTTCAAAGTGTCATTAAATCATTTGTAATTTTAAAATCAGTTTTTTTTGAATAAATGATGATTTTAATTAAAAATTAAATTAAAAATATTTAGAAAAATATTTTATTAAAATAAATTCCATTTTTAAATTATTCACATATAAAAATTGTTTTGTTTAAATTTTTGTATTTTTCTAAAATAGTTGAAATTTTTGTGAATAGTGAAATACGGTAATTTTTGGCATTTAACATTATAAATAAATAAATGAATTATTGAGTCATGGATGATGTATGCATAAGGTAAGAACCCATTTTTTTAAACTCACATGAACTAGTCACTTTATTTAGTCACAAGAACCAACACTATTCATATTCTTGAGAACAAATAATAAACAAATAAATTAAATAATAAAAAAACACCGCTCACCTCCACTATAAATACCAACCCTCACCACACTTTCTAATCACACCTCCAAAGACTTTAAGTTTTCTTATATTATTCCCATTTCCTATCCCAAACTTCTCCCATACATTATGGTCTTGATGGTATCACCAAAATACCATTTCTAATCCCCTTAAGGAGGTTCTCAAGGAGGCAACACTCAAGAGGTAAAAGCTTCTCTCTCTCTTTCTCAATTTCTTTTCTTTTCTTACCCTTACATCAACTCCACTATCCAAAGGGAAATGATAAATCCATTATATTTTATATACTATAATTTAATTATATTAATGGTATGTCAACCATAAATTCTCTTCTCTTCCCCTTTTTATTCTAGAAAAGAAAACATCATCCGTGAGGTGCCGATTTACCGCATTCATGGGTGAAAAGTTTTTGTTTTTCAATTCTGCCTTCAAGGATGGTAATAAATATATTTTTATGATTAAAAAATAATTTAATATATATAATAAACCTTATTTAATTTTATTTAACTAGTATATATACATAATATTAATTCATAAGACAAAACTAGTTCATGATGATCAAAAAAACACCAAAATAATCTAAATGAATATCATTAACGCTTTATCTAATGAATCATCCTAATGTTAGAAAAAATGATATAGAAGTCCATTCAATCCCTTTTAATTATATTAATTAAATATAATTTCAATTCTGGATAACTATTTACATTTTACATGATTTTTCATACATATATACATGTGGACCAATCATGAAAACCAAGGGAAAAAACACACTCGAACGACAAAATTGAATCTTATATCTCATCAAAAAAGCCATTAATTAAATTAATATAATTATAATAAATAAAATACATTTTTAATATGTTATTAATGAAATTACTAATGAATCTAATATCATTATTCGGGACATTAAGTACAAGTACAAGACAATTTTAGACACAAGGTAAGAGTTTTCTCATCTCAGTTTTATTCCTATGAGATATTCCTTATTCACCACTTATTCCTTGTATATGGTGTGTAATTGCTTTCTATATATCATGTCATTATTTTCATGGTATTAAATGTTTCGTTTTATAATTATTACTTTTATGGGGTATACTATTTGACTAATTACAATGTGGAAAGAGAATTCTTAACCCAATTTCCCTTATTTGGGGTAAACTTATACTTCCTTGATTATGTCGTACTATGCTTTTTTTTAAAATGAATTTTGAAAATATTATGTTTTATTTAATTTTTTATTTGTATTTATTGTTTATACACATATTATATTCTTTTTATTAATGATCATTTCAATATTTATAAGGCACTTTCTTATAATAATTATCTTTTTGATATTTCCCTTAAACTATCTTTTTCTTCTATTATGTGTTCTCTAAAATTATTTCTAAAAAATATTTTTACTAATTTATTATGATTATTTAAAGTTAATTTTACTCTTGATTTAATTTTTATAGGGTTATCTTAAAATTAAATATTTTATTTTATAATTTCATGGATTTTTAAATAGATTATTTGAAAGTAAAAAGGGTACCTCTCTCAAGAATTTATCAATGATTTTACTTGAGTATTTTCACCTATGATTATGATTCAAAAATTTCAAACTAGTATGGGAAAATTTTATTTGAAGTTAACTTTTGAAACCTATTATTCAACATATGATGAATGCATTGGACTTAGCAAGTGACTAGTGGGGCCCGCTATATCCCCTCGATGCATTGTCAAGTCTCATGAGACAAACTTGTAAAGACCTCGGCACAATAGCCCAGATCTAGTGCCTTAATTTATTATATTGGTACTATGAACATGCATTAGTGTCACGTACCAGATCTGGTAACCACCATTAATGGCACCAAACCCGGCCCATGACAAGGCCCGAAGGGCATTCCCTATCCCCACGGGCTGGCACAAGTGCCCGGGTATAAAACAATATGATTTGGGAACGATTTACCCGAGTATGAAAGCATAAAACAAATAAAACAATCAATAATAAGAATCTGAAATTTCCATGCTAAACCATTCTTAACAAAACCAGATCTGAATACATATGTTTAAAGACACTACAAGTGGTCCAAATACAAATAATGACAACATCAAGACATCCCCAATCTCTTCACACAACAAGGGTGGCATCACCCGCAAGCCTTCTCCACAACTCTGCCCCAACGATGGGGACTAACACCCTGAAGCACCATCACCCTTAGCCTTCCCTTTACCTGAGTCAAGCATAAGAAGTTCTACTTACACCCAAGGGGTGTAAGTAGGGTGTGAGCCTAAGCCCAATAGGATACCACCAGAAGATTCCAAAGAGGATGCAATACAATGGGAACAAAACTAGCAATTTTAACACACAAGGTGAAACAATGTTAAAAATTTCAAGAAAAGCAACTTTCAAATGAAAACAGTTTTCAATCCAAGAATTTCAGAATGATAACACATTAAATAAACATGTGAGCTACTGTAAAGTACTGCCAAATGATCCCACAACAAGGGTAAATACTACAATTCTAATGAGCACAAAAATTGGGAACACCCCTAGGCAACTAGATAGTCTCGGGCCCTATGTACCTCGTACCTCGGTGTAAAGTATCCAAGTCACAATCCTTTCCCGTGCACGAGCCACTAGTAGGGAACAAACCCATAACCTAGTGGTCCCCAAATAACATCCACATAGTTCAGTTAGTGTTGTCGTTATCCATTTGCTCAGTGAAACAGGGACACAACCCATCCGGTCCACTAGCCGTACTAGTACATATCCGCCCACCTAAGTACCCGGGATTCCCCTTTTTGTGCTCAAACAATTTCAGCAAACAACACACATACTTTTTCATGTAAAGTATCACTACTGGTCACAAACAAATAGTACAGTATCTACACACATTTTATATCATTTGAAACAGTCAATAAAATATTTTGATCTTCAATAAAACAACCTCTCAAAACATCACATTGTTTTGCACCCAAAACTCTTTGAAATATCCACTTTTCACAGTATGTGAACACTTTTAAGTCATCAAAACAAACTTTCAGTTCAACACAATTTAATGAAACCAAAAATTCAGTTATGGGGCAGCCCAATGTTAACCAAGAAATTATATATCTTAAAAACCACCATTTTCACACCAACATGGCACTTAATGCCCATTTGCTTCTCAAACACAATTTAAACAAACTTTTTCAGCCACAAACAAAAAGAATAAATATTTAAAACATTATTTTAATTCCTAATACAGTTCAACAAAATCAACTATGTAATTAGAGTTCATCCCAAAATGAACCAATAAAAGACTTTCATGAAAAACCCTCAATTTCACCAAAAATTGTAACATAAAATTCATTTGCATTGTAAATGCAACTAAAACCAATTTTTACAGAAACATGAAAATTCAATAATCATTAATTCACCCTCAACACAGCAAGCAAATTCCCAAAAATTGCACACACAATGGAATCACCTACCAAAAGATTCAAGAACCGCAAATCCTAGTGCGGAACTTCAACCGCACGACCACCGCGCCACAAGGAAGTGATATCAAACCTAAAACCAGAGGATTGAACCATGAAACCCAAAATGAAACCCTAGGCACGAAGCCCTAGCTTCTGGAAATTTGGGGATTCAAGAAAAAAAAGATAAATCTCAAGGAAAAGAAGAGAACTAGAAGGATAGTCACTTACTTGAGAAAACTGGACGTTTTTAGAAACCAGAGAAGTTAGGCCCTAATTCGAGACAGATGAGATCTCCAAAGAGGGGGAAACGAAGCTGGGGGTGCGTACAGGTACAGTGGGAGAAGGTGAGAGGTGGAATCACCGCAAAATAATAAAAATTGAATATTTTATGAAATAATTACAAAACAATTTTAAAACTGGAAATGGGCTTTCGGGTTGGCCCAATACCTAACTTGATCACCCAAATCCAAGATGCAAATGAATTTTTAAGGGGGCCAAAATTAATTGGTGGTTTTAATAGTTAAATTAATGTCATTTTGGAAGTTGAATGAGTTAAAAATGTTGAAAAACGAGGGAGTTATTAAACAAACAAAATTTATTGTCAAAACTGGAAATGAGCTCTCGAGTTGACCCAAATTATGGAAACCCACCATTTCCTTCAGAAATGCATTGAAAACCCCCAAAAAGAACAATAATGTAAATAAATAAAAAAAATACCTTTAAAATATTCCATGTATGTGACAATTCTCCCCACCATGAAGGACTTTCCGCCCCGGAAAGTCAACATGATTCTTGGTTGGTAAACAAGAATGGGTACTCTTCCTCGACCCATGACTTTCGCTCCCAAGTCTCATGTGTATCATTCCCATGCTGCCATAGAACCCGAACTAATGGAATAGACTTCCCTCGAAGTATCTTCTCTTGGGAGTCCACAATTTTTACTGGCCTCTCAACAACAGACAAGTCAGGCTCTATCTCCAATTCTTCCCAATTCAACACATGGGACGGATCCGGGTTGTATTTCTTCAATTGAGAGACGTGGAAGACATCATGGATGGACGTCAGCTGAGAAGGTAAGGCCAACCTGTATGCCACCTTTCCAATACGCTCGGTGATCTCAAAGGGCTTGACATACCGTGGCATTAACTTACCTTGCTTCCCCAATCGACGATGGCCCAAACGAGGGGCCACTTTTAAGAATACCCTATCACCCACAGTAAACTCTAGGTCTCGACGCCTCCGATCAACATAAGATTTATGACGACTCTGAGCTGTCAATAAGCGCCTCCTGATCAATTTGACCTTCTCAGAAGTCTCCTGCACAAGGCTCGGCCCCAATAGTGAAGTCTCTCCTACCTCAGCCCAACATAGGGGGGACCGACATGGCCGACCATAGAGCGCCTCAAAAGGGGCCATTCGAATTGAGGATTGGTAACTATTATTATAAGAAAACTCAACCAATCCCAAATGGCTATCCCAAGAACCTCCAAAGTTCAAGACACATGCACGAAGCATGTCCTCCAAAATCTGATTCGCCCGCTCTGTCTGACCATCCGTCTGAGGGTGGTACGAAGTGCTCATCTTAATCTGAGAGCCCAAGGCCTTTTGAAGGCCTTCCCAAAATCGAGAAGTGAAGCGGGGGTCTCTATCCGAGACAACAGCTGATGGTACACCATGGAGTCTCACCACCTCTTGAAGATACAAATGGCCCAACTCATCCACTTTAGATGTATCTCTGATCGGAATGAAGTGGGATGATTTGGTCAGACGATCAATCACCACCCAAATGGAATTCTTACCCCGAGGTGTACGAGGTAAGCCAACAATGAAGTCCATGGAAACCTCGTCCCACTTCCAGGTAGGAATGGGTAATGGCTGGAGCAAACCGGAGGGCCTTTGGTGCTCTGCTTTCACCTGCTGGCATGTGTAGCATCTCGAAACAAAGTCTGCTATGTCTCGTCTCATACCAGGCCACCAAAAATGCCGACGGACATCATAATACATCTTAGTGGCACCTGGATGGACAGCCCACTGAGACTGGTGGCTATCACGCATCACTGCCTTCCGTAGAGATAACGGTACTACTGAACGGCCCTTGAAGCACAAGATGCCCTCGGGAGACGACGACCAATCAGAGGATGTCTCCCCACCATGAAGAAACTGCCTAGATCGCTGACAAAGCTCATCACTAGGTTGTTCCCGCTGAATCAACTCCAACAGAGAAGGAGTCAACTGGACACTCGCCAAGAATGCCCCTCCACTGTGTTCCCTAGCCTCCACATGCATTTGAGAAAAGAGCCCCATCAATGTCCACTCATCACTAGACTTCCTCAAAGCCTGCACTGGAACACTTCTGCTCAAAGCGTCGGCCACCACATTACCCTTGCCTGGGGTATAGACAATGTCAAAGTCGAACCCCTGCAAGTATTCGATCCAGCGACGTTGCCTCAAGTTGAGGTCCTTCTGCGAGAAGATATAAGCCAAGCTTTTGTGATAAGAGTAGACCACAAACTTCTCGCCAAAGAGGTAGTGACTCCATGTCTTCAAAGCATGCATCACCGCTGCCAACTCCAAGTCATGGGTAGGGTAGTTCTTTTCATGTGGTCGGAGTTGGCGAGAGCCATAAGCCACCACGTGATCATCCTGCATAAGCACGCACCCAAGACCCATACCTGAAGCATCACAATAAACCACATAACCCTTCCCGGCCTCAGGCAAAATCAGCACAGGGGCGGTAGTCAACCGTCTCTTCAGCTCCTCGAATGATGCTTGACATTCTGGACCCCATACAAACTTCACCCCTTTCCGGGTGAGCGCAATCATTGGTGATGCAAGCCGAGAGAAATCCCGAACGAATCGCCTGTAGTAACCAGCCAGACCAAGGAAACTCCTGATCTCGAACACATTCCTCGGCTGCTCCCATGAAATAACCGCACTAATTTTCTCAGGGTCCACTGAAACTCCGTGCTCTGAGATCACATGCCCCAGAAATCTCACCTCTCTGATCCAGAAGGTGCACTTTGACAACTTTGCATAGAGGCGGTGATCCCGTAATGTACCTAAAACGATCCTCAAGTGATGTTCGTGTTCCTCCTCAGAGCTAGAGTATACCAGAATATCATCCACGAACACCACAATAAAGGAATCGAGATACTGATGAAACACCCTATTCATGAGTGCCATAAAGACTGCTGGAGCATTGGTCAATCCGAAGGGCATGACCAAATACTCAAAGTGGCCGTACCTGCACCGAAAGGCTATCTTTGGGATATCTGACTCCTTCACCCTGAGTTGATGATACCCTGAACGCAGGTCTATCTTTGAGAACCACTTTTCTCCCTTCAACTGGTTAAACAAATCATCTATTCTGGGCAAAGGGTATTTGTTTTTAATTGTTACCTTATTCAGCTTCCGGTAATCAATGCACAACCGGAGGGATCCATCATCCTTTTTTGCAAACAACACAGGAGCGGCCCAAGGAGAGACGCTCGGGTGAATGAATCCTTTGGATTCTAAGTCGTACAGCTGCATCTTTAATTCCCTCAACTCGGTGGGGGCCATGCGATAAGAGGGAAGAGATATCGGCTGTGTTCCCGGCGCCAGATTAATCGAAAACTCCACATCCCGCTCTGGGGGCAAACCCGAAAAATCATCCGGGAATACCTCTGGAAACTCATTCACTACATGGGGTAGTGAACCATTAGAATAAATTCCATCTTCTAGCATGAGAGAAGATAACTGGAAGATAATACTTCCCAACTCTGGGAGTGGAGGCCCTGCGCGACCTGACCGAGGATCCCATTCACCATGAAAAACCTGACGACTCCCGTCAGGTGCCGTGAAACTCACACGCCTTCTGTAGCAGTCGATGTGTGCCTGGAAGCGAACTAGCCAATCCATCCCGAGTATAACATCAAAAAGGTCCATATCTAAGACCAAGAGGTCCCACTCCATCTCGACCCCTGACACAGAAAGTGCACACGAGGGCACCTCAGGCCCTGCTCCTTCTTCTTTCCCAATGGTGTCACCAACTCCATCACAAAAGACATCAACTCAGTTTGCAAATTCAGAATGTCCACAAAACGTCCAGAAATGAATGAAATAGAGGCACCGGTATCAAAAAGAGCAGTAGTTATAGAAGATGCAATCAGAACGGTACCTCGAACTGTCGACGGTCCCGCCTCTGATCCTACTGGTGACTGATCCACTGCATGGAGATGTCCAGTATCTGCCTGGGGACGACCGCTAGTCTGTGGTTGTTCCCTGAACTGGCTCTGCCCAGAAGATGATCCAGCCCTACCACCACGACCACCAAATCGAGATCCCCCAGTCCTTGACGGCTCGGACTGTGTTGGAACTCCTCTTGAAGCCACTGACCCTGCCCCACTTGGGAGTGGACGTGCCACACCGCAGAAGCGCTGCAAATGCCCTATACCTCCACACTGGTAACAAGGCTTCGGAGGAAGAGGACATGCTGGTCGGATATGCCCAGGCCTCCCACATTGGTGGCACACGACCGATCTCGCATCAGAAGCCGCAGAAGAAAACTGCCTGGAAGAGTGGCCTGAACTGCCCCCTCCTTTCTTCACATGATCCTCCCGCTTCCTTTTCTTCTCTGAGGAGCTTCCACTTCCCACTTCTGATACAGAACCATAGAAACCAGCCCTGCCTTTTCTATCAATCTCCACCATGCACGCTCGATCAACAACCTCAGCATAGGTCCTCAGCTTAAACAAGAACACCTGGGAGTATATCTCTGGTCGCAAGCCTTTCTCAAACCTTTGGGCCTTCGCTTGCTCATTAGAGACAATTTCTGGAGCATACCGAACCAATTCAGTGAAACGGTTGGCATACTCCATCACAAATAGATTCCCCTGAACAAGTTCCATGAACTCTCTAGACCTGGCATAAGCCAACACCTCAGGGCAATACTGTTCATTGAAGACAGCCTTGAAATCTCCCCAGCGCATCTGCTCATTCTTCCCAGACTGAAGCACTGACTCCCACCATTTACGGCTGGGACCCTCCAACAGAAAGGAGGCACACTTCACCCTGAGCTCCTCGGGTGTTTCCAGGAACTCAAACATACACACGATCTTCTCGAGCCATTCTTCTGCTTCCTGGGGTTCTGAGCTGCCTCGGAAGGTTGGAGGCTTATTTTTTAGGAACTCCTGGGCCTTGTCCTTTCTAGGACCAGTATAATCCTCTCTAACAGGAGCTGGAGCTGGAGCTGGTCCATATCCTAGAGCCTGGACAGCTCGGACCACGGCCTCGACTAGCCTCTGATCAATCGGCGTGGGAGAACTCTCTCCAGCTTCCTCCTGTGGGTGCGTGGGAGCTTTCCGGGGAGGCATGTTGCTACAAAATGCAACAGTCACAAAACAAATAGTCAATACCACAATTCTGAAAATTGAAATCAAATACATCAAATATAAACAAACTAAACACATTCTTGTAATAAAAGAAACAACTACTCCACATCTGCCTGATGTCCACATGTGGTCTGCAGCCCACACGTCTCACCTGGAAGTGAAGTAAATCAGTAAATTCCAACATCCTCTGGTGACTCAAGGTCTGCCATGAGAGATGCGGGCCAGGCACCCTACTCACAACCAATACCCCGAGCCCCGACAGTCCTAGCTCCTGTCTATCCCGACTCATCTCAAAATAACAATATAACCCAAAAACATTAACCTCCTCTGATACCATTTTGTCACGTACCAGATCTGGTCACCACCATTAATGGCACCAAACCCGGCCCATGACAAGGCCCGAAGGGCATTCCCTATCCCCACAGGCTGGAACAAGTGCCCGGGTATAAAACAATATGATTTGGGAACGATTTACCCGAGTATGAAAGCATAAAACAAATAAAACAATCAATAATAAGAATCTGAAATTTCCATGCTAAACCATTCTTAACAAAACCAGATCTGAATACATATGTTTAAAGACACTACAAGTGGTCCAAATACAAATAATGACAACATCAAGACATCCCCAATCTCTTCACACAACAAGGGTGTCATCACCCGCAAGCCTTCTCCACAACTCTGCCCCAACGATGGGGACTAACACCCTGAAGCACCATCACCCTTAGCCTTCCCTTTACCTGAGTCAAGCATAAGAAGTTCTACTTACACCCAAGGGGTGTAAGTAGGGTGTGAGCCTAAGCCCAATAGGATACCACCAGAAGATTCCAAAGAGGATGCAATACAATGGGAACAAAACTAGCAATTTTAACACACAAGGTGAAACAATGTTAAAAATTTCAAGAAAAGCAACTTTCAAATGAAAACAGTTTTCAATCCAAGAATTTCAGAATGATAACACATTAAATAAACATGTGAGCTACTGTAAATTACTGCCAAAAGATCCCACAACAAGGGTAAATACTACAATTCTAATGAGCACAAAAATTGGGAACACCCCTAGGCAACTAGATAGTCTCGGGCCCTATGTACCTCGTACCTCGGTGTAAAGTATCCAAGTCACAATCCTTTCCCATGCACGAGCCACTAGTAGGGAACAAACCCATAACCTAGTGGTCCCCAAATAACATCCACATAGTTCAGTTAGTGTTGTCGTTATCCATTTGCTCAGTGAAACAGGGACACAACCCATCCGGTCCACTAGCCGTACTAGTACATATCCGCCCACCTAAGTACCTGGGATTCCCCTTTTTGTGCTCAAACAATTTCAGAAAACAACACACATACTTTTTCATGTAAAGTATCACTACTGGTCACAAACAAATAGTACAGTATCTACACACATTTTATATCATTTGAAACAGTCAATAAAATATTTTGATCTTCAATAAAACAACCTCTCAAAACATCACATTGTTTTGCACCCAAAACTCTTTGAAATATCCACTTTTCACAGTATGTGAACACTTGTAAGTCATCAAAACAAAATTTAAGTTCAACACAATTTAATGAAACCAAAAATTCAGTTATGGGGCAGCCCAATGTTAACCAAGAAATTATATATCTTAAAAACCACCATTTTCACACCAACATGGCACTTAATGCCCATTTGCTTCTCAAACAAAATTTAAACAAACTTTTTCAGCCACAAACAAAAAGAATAAATATTTAAAACATTATTTTAATTCCTAATACAGTTCAACAAAATCAACTGTGTAATTAGAGTTCATCCCAAAATGAACCAATAAAAGACTTTCATGAAAAACCCTCAATTTCACCAAAAATTGTAACATAAAATTCATTTGCATTGTAAATGTAACTAAAACCAATTTTTACAGAAACATTAAAATTCAATAAGCATTAATTCACCCTCAACACAGCAAGCAAATTCCCAAAAATTGCACACACAATGGAATCACCTACCAAAAGATTCAAGAACCGCAAATCCTAGTGCGGAACTTCAACCGCACGACCACCGCGCCACAAGGAAGTGATATCAAACCTAAAACCAGAGGATTGAACCATGAAACCCAAAATGAAACCCTAGGAACGAAGCCCTAGCTTCTGGAAATTTGGGGATTCAAGAAAAAAAAGATAAATCTCAAGGAAAAGGAGAGAACTAGAAGGATAGTCACTTACTTGAGAAAACTGGACGTTTTTAGAAACCAGAGAAGTTAGGCCCTAATTCGCGACAGATGCGATCTCCAAAGAGGGGGAAACGAAGCTGGGGGTGCGTCCAGGTACAGTGGGAGAAGGTGAGAGGTGGAATCACCGAAAAATAATAAAAATTGAATATTTTATGAAATAATTACAAAACAATTTTAAAACTGGAAATGGGCTTTCGGGTTGGCCCAATACCTAACTTGATCACCCAAATCCAAGATGCAAATGAATTTTTAAGGGGGCCAAAATTCATTGGTGGTTTTAATAGTTAAATTAAGGTCATTTTGGAAGTTGAATGAGTTAAAAATGTTGAAAAACGAGGTAGTTATTAAACAAACAAAATTTATTGTCAAAACTGGAAATGGGCTCTCGAGTTGACCCAAATTATGGAAACCCACCATTTCCTTCAGAAATGCATTGAAAACCCCAAAAAATAACAATAATGTAAATAAATAAAAAAAAATACCTTTAAAATATGCCATGTATGTGACAATTAGCATCCCAAATGAATAAATAGATTAATATGTTTGGAAAACTATTTAAAAACATAATTTTTACATTACAAATTGAAAGGAAAAGCAATATAAAAACAAAATTGGAAACACTCATAAACCTCAAGATTATCTGTTCAATTAATTCATAATATACATATTTGCATACTGGGAAAAAATAAAACATAATAAAGGGGTGAGATAATATGCTCAGTAAGGGTAATAATATAGTGGAAGCTATCATAAATAAGAATAAACAAAAATACAAGGTGAATGAATAAAAACATATGACATTTAAACATAAAAATGAGCATAATATAGCAGGAATAAAAATTGATCAAATAATTCCATATAAATAATCACATTAGATTAAAACTTAACCATGGATATTATACTAGTCGAATAATCACATGGACTATCAATAACTAATATCATAATGAGGTAATGCATAATGTAGGACATTATAAACATACCATAAAGGATTCGACCAAGAAACCATATATAAATGGGTAAAACCCCGGTCTATTTTATCTAATGAGATATACTGATGCATCTAGGGGCTATTGAGGGTCCCACCCATCACTTACTAAGTACAATGCATTCCTCATATGTTGAATAATAGTTTTAAAAATATAAATTTAAATCAAAGTTCCCTATAAAACTTTTAAATATTTTAATTATAATCATAGATGAAAATACTCTAATAAAATCATTGATAAATTCTTGAGAGAAATACACTTTTTTTACTTTGAAATCATTTATTTAAAAAGTCTTACAATTATAAAAGTTTTTTTAATTTTAAGATGTCATAATAAATGTAAATAAATGGTAAAAATGACTAAAAAATCATAATATATTAATAAAAATATTTTTTAAATTTTTTTTGGGAACATGTATATTGAAGAAAAAGAGGTTTTTAAGGGAAATTTTTAAAAGATAATTTTAAAAGAAATTACCTTATAAATATTGAAATTAGAATTAATCAAATGAATTGAATATGTTTATCCACTATAAATTAACATAAAACAATTTTAAATACAACATAAGATATTTAAAATTCATTTCACAAATAATATTAGTACGACAAAATCAAGGAAGTATAAGTTTAACCTAAAGAATGGAAATTAGGTCAATAATTCCCTTAACACTTTGTAATCAGTTAAATTGTATGCCCTATAAAAGTAATAATTATCAAATGAAAAAATTAATACCATGAAAATTATGATATTATATATCAAACGGGAGTATACACCACACAGAAAGAATAAGTGGTGAATAAGAAATATCTCAGAGAAATAAAAGTTACATGAGAAAACCATCATCTTATGTCTGAATGTGTTCTGTACTCACACTCAATGTCCAAGATAATAAAATTAGATTCATTAATAATTTAATTTATAACCTATTCAATATATATTTAATTTATTATAATTTTATTAAGTTCATTTATGGATTTTTGATAAGTTATAAGATTCAATTTCGTCGTTCGGGAGTGTTCGTTTCCTTGGTTTTCATGATTGGTTCCTTTGTATACATGTACGAAAGATCATGTAAAATGGTAATAGGTATCCAAAATTGAAATTATATGTTATTAATAAAATTACATGATATTTAAAGTCCTTATAAATCATTTTTTCAGATATTATCATGATTCATTATATAGAGTGATAATGATTACCATTTAGATTATTTCGACATTTTTCAATCATCATGAACTAATTTTGTCTTATGAATGAATATTATTTATATTTACTATTTATAGAACATTTAATAAGTTTTATTATATATATTAAATTTTGTTTTGACCATAATTATAGTTTAATGAACATACTTTAACGACAAATTGAAAAATGAAAACTCATCATCCATAAAGGTGGTAAATCGGCACCTCACGGATGATGATTTTATTTTTAGAATAAAAATGGGAAGAAAAGAAAATTTATGGTTGATATAACATTAATAGAATAACATTATAGTATATAAAAAATAATGGTGTATTTTTTATGTGTAAGGATAGGGGTGGTGAGGAGTTGTATTTACAGTGGATGAGATGGGTATTTTGAATTATTTAATTCATTTGTTTATTATTTTGGATTAATACCATGAATAATGTTTTTTCATGTGACTAAAAATAGTGACTAGTTCATGTGAGTTCAAACCAATGGGTTCTTATCTCATCCATACATAATCCATGACTCAAAAATTAGTTAGTTTACTTATAATCTTGAATATCGTAAATTACCATATTTCACTATTCACTGGAAAATAATCATTTTTTAGAAAAATACAAAAATTTACCCTAAGATAATTTTGAAATTTCACTGTTAAAAATGAAGTTTATTTTTTTCAATATAATTTATAAAAGTTTATATTTTTTTTAAAAATGTATACCAATAAAATGCGGTAAAACTATCTTTAGAAAAATAGTCTTTTATATGTACAATTAGATTTATTATTATATTAACCCTATCAAACTTATTAGTTAAATTAAAAACCATTTGATTGAATATTTAACATATAAATTTCATTAATATATTTCATTAATAGTGATTAATTCAATTTATTAATATAAAATGGCATTGTGGTCATAAAAATAATTTTTTTATAAAGAACACATATTTTATGTTCAATTGTCATTTATTTTAATTTATAATTAACTGGTAACCAAAAAATTCATTTTAAAAACATGTGTAAACTATATTTTCACATTTTACATAATCCCTTTCATTACCTCCATTATAATAGCTAGGTGATAACTATCAAAATAATAATACTTAATCATTTTCTTAAGATTAGAGTTTTGTGTAATGTATACTACCAAACAAGATAAATTTAAAATGAGGCATGACGTAAAATATTGGGGTGTTACATTCCCCCATACTTAGATAAATTTAATCCTCACAATTTAAAATCTCACTTCAAAAAAATTAATACCTGAAAATTTATTTGTGAAAATACCATATCATGAAACAGGTTTTTAAAACTTCCTCTTAAAAAGAGGTAAATAGAACTGAAAAGGTCACCACCAAACTGAGATTCTAAAATAGGATAAAATTTTGAAAATATGGACATGGAAGAGAAATTTAACTATCAAGTTATAATGGAGTGTTATAGAAAAAATTGTCCTTATAAAGTCTACCATCACAAAATAAATAATTTGTGATCTATTAAAAGACCATTAATTTCTCCAAAAGGAAAATAAAACAGATGATGTTTTTTTTATAAAATCCATTTCCTAGAGTTAAGGGTTTATTTTAATATTTAGAAAATCACTTGAGAAAATAAACTTATTTGGTTCCTTTCCATGTCATAATATCATCCTTTGGTTGTGATTTGATCTATCTATAATTCATTTCTTAAATCTGGAGATGGATATTAAAGATAAATTTTATGCCCGAAGCACTTTTGTGAATCATAAGATCCATAAGTCATTCTTTCAGCCATTAAATGTTTACTGAAACAAAAATGGTTAGCACATGCTATCCTATATGATAAATCATAATTTAATCTTAATAAATAATATCCTTAATCCATTCAATAAGTAGTTAACCCCATGACTAATTGAAAATATGTTTGTCCAAAATCAAAGACCCAAGGTTTAGAAGGAAGGTCACTAAATTTCCAAAATCAACTTAATATAAGATTCCAAATATAATGTAGTTGTTATTGTCACATACCAAATATATGAATAATTTAATCTCCTCTAAAACTTTATGAAAACATTAAATCTTCTAAGAATAAAATCTATGTTTGTTGAAAATATTCCTTAAATCCGAACATCTAATAATTCTAGCATAAAATAAAACATCTAATAACTAACCACCTTCATGGTCACCAATACTACCCCACAAACATATATTTATTATTATATCAAAATCAAGATCATTTTTAGGTTTATATTTCCAAATTAAAGTGTTTTTAATAAGATCAACTTACAACAGAATCACTTCTCTTGATTATTGGTGTTATTAATCACATGCTTCCAATTTCTTAAATCATAAGTACTGCAGTACAATCCTTATATATCTCATGATTCTTATAACTAGAACATTATTGATAAAATAATCAAATAACATAATTATTGAATCCAAACATAAGAATATTAATCATTACTCTTCATTTTTGGTATTTTCATAAGCTTAAACATGATCTATTATCCTCTTTTGGGGTATATTAATTTTACACTTGAAACATTGATTTTATTAGTGTCCCATCTCTTTAGAATTACAGCATTGTACATTGGAAAATTTTCTTATCCTTGAAATCACAAGCATGGTGTCATTTCTATACATAATTTTAGAAAACTCTCATTCCTTTTAAGACAGTACCAGGGGGTTTCTTTCCACAATTATCACATGCGAGAAATATTTCTTTCTCTTCTTTCCTTTATCCAACTTTTTCATTGTTATACCATTGTTCTCGTGCTTCCTTTTGAATCCATAATACTCAGATAATTTTTTTCTTTTTATTGTTAGCACATGATACTATTTCCTCACATGATGATAATGATTGAATGAATTTTCCCTTAAAAATATTAGCATAAGATGATAAAATATATAATCCTTCTTACTATTTGGATCATGTGCACTGATGAAGATCACATTCCTTCTACTTAGCACCATTTCTAAACAATAAAATTCACTAAATTAGGTCATGAATCATAATACATAAATTATAACTAGAAAACACCTTAACATAAAATTAAAATTTATGCATAGATAATCCCATAAAAATAATCATGGTTTATTTGGGGACATATTTACTTTTAAATCCCCCATAATGGTCTAAAAAGAAAATGTGATTCATCCTAATCATATCCCCTGGAAGTGTCAAACCATGTACTTAGTAAGGACCATTTTCATGTACCTAGTTACACTAATTCATGCCTAGTGCACCTTGTTAGAGTTATTATCCCTAGATACATCTATTCTAGAACCACACCCACTTTTAGTATCCAGACATGGTTTTATTTCTAGAAATACCCCCATAATCTCTACCATACAAAAATTCTAGTATGTTATTCTATGATTACCCTCAATTACTATATTAGGGTCATGTTACCTAATATTTTTTTTTCTTAAATCTATTTTTCAAGGTTTCTACTCAAATATCTCTGATACCAACTATAAAGACCCTGACCCCAGTAGCCTAAAGTCAGTGCCTTACTTTATTAAATTGGTACTATAAACAAGCATTCACATCCCCAAGGACTGAAGAGTTGAGTAGATTTAGAAAAATAGATATAAACATAATTGTTACATTACAACTTGAAACTAAAAACAACATAAAAACTCCATTGGAAACACCCATAAAATCCTATATTATACCTACAAGTCATTCATAATATACATCTTTGCATTATAGGAAAAAAATATTTCAAAGGGGTGAGCTCAGATGCTCAGTAAGGGTAAGTATACCATTTAAGATATCATAAATAAGAATAAACAACAATGAAATGTGAATAACTAAAAACACATTCCATTTAAATAGAAATTTTATCATAATATGGTAGGAATAACAACAGATCAAATAATTCTATATAAATAATCACATGAGAATGAAATTTGACCATGGATATTCTACTAGTTGAATAATCACATGGAATATAAATAACTAATCTCATAATAAGGGAATGTGTAATTTGGTACATCATAAACATACCATCAAGGCTTTTTTTAAGACACCATACATAAATGGGTAAAACCCCGGTCTAGTTTATCTCATGAGACATACCGATGCATCGAGAGGCTATAGCCAGCCCCGCCCATCACTTACTAAATCTAATGAATTCCTCATATATAGAATAATATTTTTAAAATGATCAATTTAAATCAAAGTTTCCCATAAAACTTTGAAATATTTGAATCATAATCATAGATGAAAATACTCTAATAAAATCATTGATAAATCCTTAAGAGGAATACCCTTCTTTTACTTTGAAATCATTTATTTAAAAATCCATGGAATTTTAAAAAAGAATATTTTCTTTTAAGGTAACCTTGTAAAAAGTATATCAAGTGTAAAAATGAATTAAAAAAATCATAATTGACTAGTAAAAATATTTTGGGAAATAATTTTAGAGAACATGGACATGAAAGTAAAAGGGATTTTTAAGAGAAATTTTAAAAAGATAATTTTTAAAAGAAAGTCCCTTATACATATTGAATTGAGGATTAATAAAATGAATAAAATACGTGTATCCACTATAAATACATATAAAAAAAATTGGAAATAAAACATAATATATTAAAAATTCATTTAAAAAACAAGCTTATTATGACAAAATCAAGGAAGTAAAATTTTAACCAAAAGAATGGAAATTGGGTTAAGAATTCCCTTACCACTTTGTTATCAGTCAAATCATATGCACATAAAGGTAGAAATTATCTAATGAAACATTAAATACCATAAAAATAATGATATGATATATCAAAGGGAATTATTCACCACACATAAGGAATAAGTGGTGAATAAAGAACATCTCACAGAAATAAAAGTGAGATGAGATAACCCTTACCTTATGTCTGAAAGTGTTCTTTGCTTTCACTTAATGTACTGGATAATGAAATTATATTAATTAATAATTTATTTAAAAAACTATTAAACATGTATTTTATTTATATTTATTTTATTAAGTTAATTTATGGCCCTTTTGACGAGTTATAATATTTCAATTTGTAATTCAGTATTGTATATTTCCTTGGTTTAAAATGATTGGTTCATGAGTATAAATGCATGGAAGATCATGTAAAATGGGAATAGATATACAGAATTGAAATTATAAATTATTAATGAACTTTATATAGATTTAATGTTCTTATATAACATTCTATTTGTAGATATGAGGATGATTCATTAGATAGTGCGTTAATGATAAGTATTTAGATTATTTTGGAATTTTTATCATCATGAACTAGTTTTGTCTAATGAATTAATATTATGTATATATACTAGTTAAAAAAAATTAAATAAGTTTTATTAAATATATTAAAGTCTATTTTATCTATAAAAATGTTTTTATGACCATACTTGAATGTGGAATTAAAAAAAGAAACTCATTGTCCACAAAGATGGAAAATGTGAACCTCACGGACGATGTTTTATTTTTTAGAATAAAAATGGGAAGATAAGATAATTGATGGTTGATATAAAATTAACATAATAAAATTCCATTACATAAAATATAATCGAGTTATCATGTTACTTTGGATTGGGGAGGTGAAGGAAGTATAAGAGAAGAAATTGAAAGAGAGAGAGAGAGAGAGAGTTTTACCTCTTGAGTGTCACCTCCTTGATAAACTCCTTAAAGGACTTAGAAATGGTTATTTGGTGGGACCAAAAAGATCAGAATGTGATGGAGAGTTTTGGGAGATCAAATGGGTAGAATGTAGGCAATATTTAAGGATTTGGAGGTGTGATGAGAAGGGGTGATGAGGGGTGGTATTTATAGTGGGGGAGAGGGGTGTTTTTTTATTTAATTAATTTGTTTATTATTTTGGTTCAAGATAATAAATAGTGTTTTTTCTTGTGACTAAATAAAGTAACTAGTGCATGTGAATTTGAAACAATGGGTTCTTACCTCATCCATACATAATATACAACACAATAATTTATTTATTTACTTATAATGTTAAATACCATAAATTACTATATTTCACTATTCCTAAAACTTAAACTATTTTAGAAAAACATAAAATTTTTACCCTAACCATTTATTGTTGGGACCAAGTTGGATGGAGAAGTAAGTTTGAAGACTTTTCCTTTACAGAGTGTTGTATTTTGTTTTCAATGAAGATAAATCAATTCACTTTTTAAAAGGACCAGAAATCTGACGATGCTTTGCTGATTTGTATTTTACAATCATCAAAAGTTTGGAGAACTTGTGGTGCTAGTAGTATAAAGGATAGAGAGAGTAAAGAAGTGTTTTTGGAAAAACACATTTCAAAATCATACTATCCAAAAATGACAAAGGCAAGAAGAAGGTGTGCAAGTGGTGGCGCACAAGTGTCGGCGTGCAAGTGCTGTAGAGGCACGCAAGTCATATTTCAAATAGAATTATTTCAGAAATATGGAAATGGAAAGAAAGTGGCATACAAGTATTGGCGCGCAAGTGGTGGAACGCAAGTGGTGGTGCATAAGTATTGGTGCGTAAGTATAAGTGGCGCGCAAGTCCTATTTCAAAGATCATTCAATCAAAATATGGAAAAGGAAATAAAGTGGCACACAAGTTAGAAAGTGTCGCGCAAGTCAAGAGTGTCATGAAAGTATTGGCGCGCAAGTCTTGGCACACAAGTACATGTTGCATGCAAGTCATATTCCAACATCATCATATCAAAATATGACAAAGGAAAGAAAGTGTCACGCAAGTGATGGAAGGGCGCACAAGTGATGAAGCGACGCGCAAGTGATGGAGCGGCACGAAAGTATTGGCACACAAGTCTAGGTCACGAAAGTCACCGAAATTCCTATAAAAAGACAACTAGACTCCTCATTTTTCAAGGATCAATAATTGAGAATTATCTTTGAGATTTAGGCACACAAGTAGAGAGTTGGGCGCGCAAGTTGAGGGTTGTTAGAAGGCGCGCAAGTTGCGGCCGTGAAAGTGGTAGGCGCGTAGGTGTTAGTTGGCGCACAGGCTGCAAGCAGGCAGCACGTCTGAAGGGAAGCGTGCACATAGGCAGTGCACAAGAAGAGGCGCACAGGTATAGGGCACACAGGTATAGGTCGCACAAGTCAAAGTGGGCGCGCAAGCTGTTTTGCTCCAGGGGTTTTTGCCAACTTCTAGGTAGTAAAGTGAAGAATTTATTTGAAATATTTTATTTGTGTAAGCTCATTAAGAAGCACTGATCCATTGTATTACTCTATTTGTGCTAAGAGGGAGCACACACACTATTGGATTATTTTCAACTTGCTACACGAGTGTAAGGGTATATCCTACTCGTTGTATTCCACATCAAAGGATTGTTTTCTAGTGGATTGTGTGGTACTGGATTGTTTCTATACCATACCAAGGACGTAGCTACTCTTGTTGAGTAGTGAACCTTGTAATTCTTGTATTCATGTGGTTGTGTGTGTTCATCAAGGAAGAAACTCTTTAACAAGAGGTGAATGTTGTTTCAAAAAGGGAAAACCTAAAAAGAAAAAGATATCACTGATTCACCCCCTCCCCCTCTCAGTGAAACTTGGATCCTAACTGGGAACTTCAATTAGTATCATAGGGACAGGTTCCCTTTGTTTATTCTTTTCTGAAGTGGTTGAAGAGAAGTTGTGATAGAGAATCTAAATTTTGTGAACAGTAAGGGGAATCCAATTTTTGATGGAAAGAACTATCACATCTGGAAGGACAGAATGATTCCGTATCTTATGTCTCTTGGATATGAAGTTCTTGAAACTACAACAGATGGATTTCCTACTATTGATGACAAGGTTCCTCTTACTCCTTTCGATAAGAAGAACCTTAAGAATGATGGAAGAGCGAAAAATGCATTACTCTCATCTCTTTTTGAGAGTGAATTTTTAAGAGTGAAAGGTGTTGCTACAGCTAAAGGCATCTGGGATAAGTTGAATAACATTTATGAAGGAAATAAAAAAGTGAAGAAGCAAAAACTACAAATCTAGAGACTGAAGTATGAAGACTTAAAAATGGGAGAATTTGAGTCTGTTGGGGACTTCTTTACCAATATTAATGACATTGTCAGTACAATCAGATGTCTTGGTGAAACGTTGGAGTATTCTACGGTTGTTGAAAAGATCTTGAGAATTTTTCCTGACAAGTTTGATGCTAAATTGTCTTAATTAGAAAACAGAGACCCTGAAACATTATCTCTGGATGATTTTCATAGCACACTCATTACTTATGAAATGAGAAGGGAGATGAATATGAAAATCAAAACAAAATCTGATAGAGAAATGTCATTCAAGGATACAAAGAGAGATAAGTCAAAGAAGACTCTTATTGAAGATGATGCTGGTGAATCTAATTCTGAAGATGAGGTTTGTAAATTTTTTGATGAAATTCTATCCTTGTTTTCTAAAAATGTGAAAATAGGTACAGGGAAATACAAGGGGAAACTTCCCTTGAAATGTTTTGAGTATGGAGTGGTTGGTCACTTTGCAGATAACTATCCTCAAATGAATAAAGAAGAAGACAATGATGATAATGAGAAACAGCCAAGAAGGTCATAGAAGAAACAAACTAACAAAGATAAATATTTTTCAAAGGGTAAGGATAAAAAATTCTTCAAATAAAAAAAAGAAACTTTTTATCTAGAGATGAAGAAGAACATATCGAAGTTGAATTTGAGAAATAATCTACTGAGAAAGCTAGAGAGAATACCTTTATTACAGCAGTGAATAATGAAGATTACGGGAGAAACAGTTATGAATAAGAAGAAACTCAACTTGAATATCATCTGAAAGAAGAGTTGAAAGAATGTTTGAGGAAGATCAGAAGGCTTGAGAAGGAAAACAAAAAGTTGATAAATGAAATTTTCACATTAAACAATCAACAAGGTTTTCCTGAGGTGAAAATAAATATGGAAAAAGAGATTGATGATATGAAGAATTCTCTTGAGAATGCAATGAATCATAATGATCATCTTGAAGTAAAGTTAAAAGCAAAAGAAGAAGAGTTTGAACTGTTCCAACAGAAACCGTCCAAAGATAAAGAAATGAATTCCAGTTTCAAACATTCTGTCTCAGAAGTTGGTGAATGTTCTTGTAAGAATGAACTGATGAAGGGTCCATAGAATTTATCATCAAAATTTGAGAGGAAAGATGGAACTGGTTCTAATAGGAACAAAGTTGGAAAGGCTATGTATGTGGCCAAAGTTAGTAATGCTGAAAAATCATAAGTACATAAAAATCCTGTGTCAATAAATATTTCTACTACTTTTGGTACTGATAAGTTTGAACAGAAATATGAGCTGAAAAAGAATGTTATGATTGAAAACAAAAAGGTTGATGGTCAGCAGAGTTATATTAAGAAGGATATTGAGAAGCATGTTCACAACTCCAGTCAGTATAGAAGTTTCAAAGGAAAATATTCATTATATGGTTATTGCTAGTATTGTGGTGGATTTGGACACACGACAAACATGTGTTGGTTTAATCAACAAAATTAAAACTATTCCACAAGTTTTGAAAGACAAGTATTGAGGGGGAGTCAATCCATTCAAAATAGAAAGTCTCCAAATAAATTTCAGAAGATATCTAAGAAGACTGGTGTGAAAGTTTAGAATCGGTTCCAACCACTGGAAACTATTTGTGAAAGATGTGATCAACCTGGACATCTTGCCAAGGGATGCCTTAGTGTGTTACCAGAGAAACAAAAAATTCTTAATAATTCTCAAAATCCAGAGTTTTTAAAAGCTAAAAGAGACAGGTCTGATAAGTCTGAAAAGAAAGAGTGCATGGTTGTCTGGCCAGAACACGTTGACTTGGCTAGTAAATTGTAGGAAGCACAACAGAAAGTGAAGGAAAAGGAAGAACAAAAAGCTCTTTTTGTTGAAACTTCTTTGAAATATATAAAAGGATAACATCCATGGATTATTGATAGTGGATGTTCCTCTCATATGACAGGAGACTTAAATCTGCTGAAGAATGTGAATGATTTCAAAGAAAAAATAGTGACATTTGGAAATGATGAATCTCGAAGGATCAAAGGTGTTGGATAGACCATTATTGGAAAATAAAAGATGAAATCTTGGAAAACACTATATGTTGATGGGATGAAACATAACCTGTTAAGTGTGTCACAACTCAGTGATGAGGGAAAGAAAGTAATATTCAAAAAATATGGATTTGTTGTGAAAAGTGAAAATGATGGAAATATAGTTACAAGAGGCCAACATACAAGAGGGAATCTATTCCAAGTTGGTGATTTGCAGAACTCTTGTTACATGAGTGTGGTGGATGAAAATAAATTATGGCATAAAAGGCTGGGGCACATGTGTTAGAGAAATATGTTCATGTTATCAAAGCGATACAGTGTTCGGGATATGCCTGATTTATCAAGGGAAAGAGATTGGTGTTTCACTATTTGTGAGAAAGGGAAGATTACTAGTTCTATGCAAAATAGAGGTGAAATTCACTCAAAAAGACCCTTACAACTCATACATTTAGATATATATGGAACAATGAGTACGTAATATTCAAATGGAGATAAGTACTTCATTACTTTCATTGACGACTTTACTCGCATTACTTGTGTTATGTACATGAGACATAAGTCAGATGATCTAACAATGTTTAAGGGTTTCAGAAGGAAAGCAGAGATAGAATGTGATTATTCAGTGAAGAAGTTGAGAACTGATAATGGTGGTGAGTATAATAATGAATATTTTGAAAGTTATCTTGAGAAAAATGGAATTCGTCATGAGTTCAGTTCACCATACACACCTCAAGAAAATGGGGTGGCTGAAAGAAATAATCGAAGTCTGGTGGAAATGGGGAGAACTATGTTACTTGAACATAGTCTTTCACATTATTATTAGAGGTAAGCCATGAGCACTACTGTGTATATTCAGAACTGACGTTTCTATAGGCAAAACTCAGATATGACTCCATATGAAATGTTCTATGAAAAAACTCCAAGTCTGAAAAACATGAAAGTCTTTCGGAGTCCATGTATTATAAAGAAGAAAGGTGGAAACCTGGTAAAGTTTGAGCAAAGAGGAGATGATGGAATTTTTCATGGCTATGCTTCAGAAGGAAGAGGATATAGATACATCAATAAAGAAACATGAAGAATTATTGATTCTTTAGATGTAAAAAATGTTGAAAATGCTGAGAAAGAAGAGTAGTCATATGTTGATGTCGAAGTCGAGCAGGATAGAGAAGATTTTGTTAACAATTATGATAATGATTCAGACTATGTTAATCCTACTCAAGAAGAGGAATCTGACTCAGAGATCTCAAGTGATGAGGATGGAGTTCAAACAACTCATCCTAGATTGAGGAAGCAAGTGGAGGCTCAAAACATTATTGGAGATAAAAATCAGAGGGTCCAAACAAGAAGAACAACAAATGATATATCACATACTTTTATTTATTAAAAAGTTGAACCGAATGATGTAAATGAAGCATTTCAGCATCCAGAATGGTTTCATGCTATGAATGAAGAGCTTGATCAGATAGGGAAGAATGATACTTGGGAACTTGTACTGAAGCTGGACAACAAGAACATTATTGGTACAAAGTGGGTTTTCCAGAACAAGCTGAATGAAGAAGGTAAAGTAATAAGAAACAAATCAAGATTGGTTTGAAAAGGGTATTCAAAAATTGAAGGAATTGATTTTGATGAAACCTTTGCTCCGGTGGCAAGATTAGAAACAATCATAATCTTTCTTGCTATTGCTCTACAACGAGGTTACAAAATCATTCAAATGGATGTAAAATCCATATTCTTGAATGGTGAACTTGATGAGGAAGTTAACATTGGTTAACCTTGTGGATTTGTTATTGGAAAGGATGAAAGTTATGTGTGCAGGTTGAAGAAGGATTTATATGGGCTAAAACAGGCTCTGAGAGCATGGTATTCTAAATTAGATACTTGCTTAAGGAATATGAACTTTAAGACAGGGAGAGTTGACAATAATCTCTACATCAAGGAATGTCATGTGTTTTCACTGATCGTTATTGTTTTTGTTGATGATATTATATTTGCTGGAAATGATGAAAGATCATGTGAAAAATTTGCTAAGGAGATGAAGAAGTTATTTGAGATGTCCATGCTGGGAGAAATGAAGTACTTTCTTGGGATACAAATTTCACAGAAAAAGAATCACATTTTTCTGTATCAAGAAAAGTATGCTAAGGAAATTCTGAAAAATTTTGGAATGGAAAATTAGAAACTAGTTTCCACATCAATTTCAGTGGGAACCAAGTTGTCTAAAGATGGAGATGGCAAGGAAGTTGATCAGAAAGTGTTTCGAAAGGTGATTGGAAGTCTGTTGTATTTGACTGCCTTAAGACCCGACATCCTCTATGTTGTCACGTTATGTGAAAGATTTTTGAGTACACCTAAAGAATAAAATTTTATTTATGGAAAAATAATTCTCAGATATATCAAAGGTGTAACAAATGTTGGAATTAGTTATGATAGCTCTGGAAATATTGATCTATTTGGTTATTCTGATGCTGATTGGGCCGGAAATGTTGATGATCCAAGATCCACATCTGGTGGAGTTTTCTTTCTGGGGAAAAGTTGTGTTAGTTGGAATACTAAGAAATAAAATTCAGTAACTCTTATCATAGCTGAAGCTGAGTATGTTGCTTCTACTCAAGATACAACTATACTAATGTGGATGAAGACTCAGCTAGAAGATCTACTTGTTGAAGTAAATCTACCATTGCTCTTGGGTTGTGATAATCAAAGTGCAATCAATCTTACAAGAAATCAAATACAACATTCTCGTTCAAAAGACATTGATATAAAGTACCACTTCATCAAAGAGAAGGTGGAGAAGAATGAATTGAGGCTGGAGTATATTTCTACATCTGAACAAGTTGCTGATATATTCACAAAACCGTTACCTAAGGAACCATTTGAAAAATTGAGGTTGAACATGTGTGTCCAACCTCCTTCTCATCAAGGTTAAGGTATGTGTTTCTATCGCCACTCTCATCTTGCATTTGGATAGTGTTTTCAAGGGGGAGAATTGTTTCATAAATCTATCCTTATAGATGAATGCAAAAAGGGGGAGTTGTGGGTAAGCTGTGAATTAATCATGTATGTGTGTGAACTATTCTAACTGTTTGTTGGATTGGTTGTAGGAAACATTTTTTTGTATTCCAGGAATGTTGAGAAAGTGAAGAATGCTGAAGTAGAAGCTTGAAAGTTGTTCTGAATGATGTTCCTGAAGAAGGCTAAGGAGATATGATCATGAGATTTCATAGTCACTAACTTTGGACAACATGGTTTTGGCTGTCAAATATTCTTGTTTCCTACAATGAGTTAGCTCACGTAGGCTTAAAATTGTTGATAATTAATCCATTGCATAAGGTTCCAAAGTTCAGTGATTTATGAATCATGGTTGACAACAAAATCCAAAGGGGGAGATTGTTGGGACCAAGTTGGATAGAGAAGAAAGTTTGAATAGTTTTCCTTTGCAGAGTGTTATATTTTGTTGTCAAAGAAGATAAATCAATTCACTTTGTAAAAGGACCAGAAATCAGATGATGCTTTGATGATTTGTATTTTACAATCATCACAAGTTTAGAGAACTTGTGGTTCAAGCCGTATGAAGGATAGAGAGAGTAAAGAAGTGTTTTTGGAAAAACACATTTCAAAATCATACTATCCAAAAATGACAAAGGCAAGAATAATGAACGCAAGTGGCGGCGCGCAAGTGGCGGCGCGCAAGTGGCAACACCCAAGTGGCGGCGCGCAAGTGGCGACACACAAGTGGCAGCGCGCAAGTGGCAGCGCGCAAGTGATGACGCGCAAGTGTCGGCGTTCAAGTGCTGTAGAGGCACTCAAGTCATATTTCAAATAGCATTATTTCAGAAATATGTCAAAGGAAAGAAATTTTCATGCAAGTATTGGCACACAAGTGGTGGCATGCAGGTGGTGGTGCGCAAGTATTGGCGTGCAATTATAAGTGGCACGCAAGTCCTATTTCAAAGATCATCCAATCAAAATATGACAAAGGAAATAAAGTGGCGCGCAAGTTAGAAAGTGTCGCGCAAGTCATGAGTGTCGCGCAAGTATTGGCATGCAAGTCTTGGCATGCAAGTACATGTTGTGCGTAAGTAATATTCCAACATCATCATATCAAAATATGACAAAGGAAAGAAAGTGTCGCGCTAGTGATGGAAGGGAGCGCAAGCGATGAATCGGTGTGCAAGTGATGGAGCGACGCGCAAGTATTGGAACACAAGTCTAGGTCACACAAGTCACCGAAATTCCTATAAATAGAAGACTAAACTCTTCATTTTTCAAGGCTTAATACTTGATAATTATCTTTGAGCTCTGGGCGCACAAGTAGAGAGTTGGGCGCACAAGTTAAGGGTTGTCATAAGGCGCGCAAGTTGGGGCCGCGCAAGTTGGAGGCGCGTAGGTGTTAGTTGGCATGCAGGATACAAGAAGGCATCGCGTCTGAAGGTAAGCGCACAAGTAGGCAGTGCTTAAGAAGAGGCACATAGGTATAAGGAATGAAGGTATAGGTCTCACAAGTCAAAGTTGGCGCGCAAGCTGTTTTGCTCCAGGGGTTCCTGCCAGCTTCTAGGTAGGAAAGTGAAGAATTGATTTGAAAGATTTGATTTGTGTAAGCTCATTAAGAAGTACCGATCCATTGTATTACCCTATTTGTGCTAAGAGGGAGCACACACACTATTGGATTGTTTTCAAAGTGCTACACAAGTGTAAGGTTGTATCCTACTCGTTATATTCCACATCAAAGGATTGTTTTCTAGTGGATTGTGTGGTAATGGATTGTTTCCATACCATACCAAGGATTTAGCTACTCTTGTTGAGTATTGAACCTCGTAAATCCTGTGTTCCTGTGGTTGTGTGTTTTCAGCAGGGAAGAAACTCTTTAACATGTGGTGAAGGTTGTTTCAAAAAGGGGAAACTTAAAAAGAAAAAGATATCACTGATTCAACCCTCCCCTCTCAGTGATACTTGGATCCTGTCTGGGAACTTCATTTATTGATGTTTAGAATTAAAATAATAAACTCCATTTCATGAAAATAGTTTTCAAAATATGATAAATTTAATTTTTAATTAAAATCATCATTTATTGAAAAAATACTGATTTTAAAATTACAAACGATATTTTGACACTTTGAAAAATTAATTAGGGTCTCATAAAAATATATTTTTATCACAAGACAACAAAATATTAATTTATGAATATATTTTATGAAAATAAAATTAATTTTAAATAATTATTTTAATTATAAAATTGTAAAAAAACATTTATGTTTCACAAAAATATCAACTCTTAATTTATAATTTTTAAAACATTTACTTTCTTATTGCCTAATATAAATATATAATATTTTGAATTATAAGATATATTTTTTTATATACACTTTAATAGGAAAGTTCAATATTCAAATCATAAATATAATATTAATATAATGAAAATTACACTTATAAAAAATCAGTATTTTTAACTCTTCACAGGAAAATAAATATTTTCAAAAAAATACCAAAATTTTAATATAAACTAATTTTGACATTATAATTTTAAAAATGAAGTTTATTTTTTTCAATATAATTAATAAAAGTGTCAAAATGTTGTTTTAAAACAAGTGCACCATTAAATAGAGGTAAAATTGTATTGAGAAAAATATATAGTCTTTTATGCGTAAAATTGGATTTATTCTTATATTAAGCCCATCAAACTTATTAGTTGAATTTAAATACATTTGATTGACTATGTAACACATAAATTTAATTAATAAATTTAAATAATAGTGATTAATTCAATTTATTAATATAAAATTCCATTATGGTCATAAAAATAGTTTTTTTTCATAAAAACAGATCTTTTATGTTAGGTTGATTTTTATTTCTATTTATAATTAATTGGAAACCATCGAATTAATTTTATTAATATGTGTAAAATATATTTTCATAATTTACATGATCTCTTTCATTCTTTTTATTCCAATTTCTAGGTGATAATTATCACAATAATAATATTTAATTATTTGTTTAAGCTCATTGTTCTATGTAATGTACACTATCAATGAAGATAAACTTTAAAAGGAGTTATACCGTAAAATCTTGGGATGTTACAAAACTAGATTGGGTTTTACACATTTATGTATGGTGTGTTGTATGAATCAATGATAGTATGTTTATGATGTCCTAGATTATGGATTCCCTCATTGTGAGATTAGTTAGTGATATTCAATGTGATTATTCGACTAGTAGAATATTCATGGTTAAGTTTCATTCTCATGTGATAATTTATATGGAATTATTTGATCGATTTTTATTCATGCCATATTATACTCAAGTTTACATTTAAATAGAATTTTTTTTAGTTATTCACCTTACCTTATTGTTTATGATTATTTATGATAGCTTCCGCAGTAAGCTTACCCTTACTGAGTATCTGAGATCACCCCTTTCTTATGTTTTATTTTTTATTAGGATGAGAAGATGTATATTATTAATGACTTGCAAGGATAATCTATAAGTTTATGGACATTTACATTGGATTTTCTATTTTTTTTTCCTTTTAAGTTGTAATGTAAAAATTATGTTCGTATCTAGTTTTCTAAAGCTACTAAACTATTTTGTCCTTTGGGATGCAGACACTTGTTCATAGTGCCAATGTAAAAAAGTAAGGCACTGACTTCAGGATACTAGGGTCAAGGTCTTTATAATTATTATTTTTTCAAATGGTTTAACTATAAACCATGTAATATTGACCAGAATATCATGTAGGCTAGTAGTAAGCGCCAAATCATTATTGTCCTTCATTCATGGGTTCTGTACCCATGGGATTTTATAATGTGATAGGTTTTCTATTAGAATGTGGGTTTTCATTTTTATAAATATTATTAATATAATTACTATAATGTCCTCAAAACAATATAATGAAAATACTTGAAAAAAATTAATCATTAAATAACCTTTTTACTAAGGTTATTAATACAAACTTTTTTATAAAGTCTAATAATCTTATTTTACTATTATTACAGTGTCATTAATGATTATATTAACCCTAAAGGTTATAAATAAATTTAAAATTATTTCTATAAAATGTAATTAAATTATTCCTCAAATAACTTTTCCACTAAAACATGTACTGGCCATAAATTTCTCAAAAAATTTCCTTAATATTTTTATAATCTCATCACATGAAACCTAAAAAGGGTTGTTTAAGGGTTTGATATTATGAAAAATATTAAACACATAATCCTATGATGGTATCCATAACACTTAATTTAATGAATACATATATTCTTCTAAAATTTAACAAAATACTTAGATGTTTCATGACTCTTATAACCAAAATTACATTAAAAAATACTTCAACAATTTAATTCTTGAATCATAATACATAAATACTTTATCCATTTTATTTCAACATAATTCATTACTTGATCCAGGGTTTATCTTTTATAAGATATCATTGACTCAAATAATTCTTAGGTTCCATACATTTAATACAACGAACTATAAATGGATCCCTATAATGATATTTATTTTATTATAACATAATTTTCATTTTTATCAGAAGTTATTTGATTTATTCCATTATTTTCTACAAGTAAATAATTATTACATTCCTTTGAGACACATTAGTTTCAATCTAAGAAACCACAAGTTTAATAAAGGTCTTTCATTTTCATTATCGCTTAAAATCCATCATAATGGTTTATAAAAAAATGTGAATTATCCTAAGCATATCTGCTGGGAGTGTCAACCCAGGTGCATAGAAAATACCATGTTTTTTCACTAGGTGATGATCAAGTCAAGTACAATATGACCTTTTAAGAATTATTTCCCCTAGGTACATTTGTGCTATAACAACATCCAATTGCACTATACAAATTGAGATGTATTACCAGGAAAAAAACATAATATCTACCTTACCAAAATGTTATGATATTTTTTTTATAATTATTCTCAATTTCTATCATAGGGTTATAATACCTAATCTATGTTTTCATAAATCTAGTTCCCAGTTTTTCTACAAAATTTTCTCTATACAAACTATAGATACCCTAACCCCAGTTTCCCAGATTCGGTGCATGTTTAATACATTCATATAAGATACAAGGAATCTCATCTTGGATGACTAAATAGTTTAATAGTCTTGGTAAACTAGATACATACATGATCCCCATAATATATTTGAAAACAAAAAATTCAACAGATTTTTTTAAACATTAAATTTATCCCATATAGCATATCCATGTGTATCAATCATGGTAAACTTAATGGATTCCTAGGAAAGAAAAAAAATATGGGTGATCTCAAATTCTTAGTAAGGGTTATGTACATAAAAATATATCAAGAATAAATGAAGTGTAATCAACAATAAATTAATAGTATAGATAAGTAAATATTATTACACACATTCATTTTAAATAAATGACTAGAATAATCATGGAAAGCTAAATAACTGAAAACATGTACCATTTAATTAGTAATATGACTATCATAACTAGATAAGGGATACTCAATATGGAAATGTAAATAGTTTAAAACACATTCCATTTAATCAATAAAATGATAATGAAATACATATAGATATTATATCATTGTGAAAATCTCATGGATAATAATAACTGAATTCTGAATGAATCCAATGCTTAATTATTAGATGTTATGTCTTAGGTACATGATACCTCTTCTATCAAGACCTTTAATAAGAGAGTTTAAACTATAGGTAAAAATTTGTTTAATAATAGCTTATTTTTTTGTCTCATGAGACCTACCGATGCATCAATGGGATATATAATATCTAGACCATCTATCTCTACAGGTCCAAATCATTCCTTATTTATCAAATATTCAAAATAATTCATGAATCAATATTCATTAACATAAAATATCCATATTGGGTAAATGATATAGATTTATCAATAATTACACAATAAATTAAGTAACTTTCAATGAAAAACACTATATATAGAAATGGGGTATGGTTTAAGAAATAATAGTGTCCATGATAAATAATATGGATATTTTGAGTAAATGAATTGTCTAATTATCATATAAAAGTGGAAATTTAATGGGAATGTTATTGACTATAAACATGGATAAAGGAAGTGAATATCGATACTATCCTTAGTCAAAATAATCATAAAATCTTTAAGGAGTATAATTCATTTATTTCCATAAAAGTTAAAAATAACATCCCCTATTTACTATACAAATGTTAAAAAATTTCCTTGTTCTGAAAATGAAAAAAAGATTCTTTTCACATTTTCAATAACATCCAAAATGATTTTTTTAAAATAAAATAAGATTCCTTTTATTTTTTTAAATGTAAATGTGTTTAAAAATTAATTTAATAAATCATTTCTAAAATTTTATGAATTTTTTTTAAAACATCTTAATAAAACTTGGTTTTGGAAGAAACCAGATTTCTGACTAAGGATAGAAATGAAGTTTGATTTTCTTAAAAAAAACCTCAATTAATTTAAGTACGAAAGAGTTTAAAAAAGAAATATTACTTGGAAATATCATGAATAACTATAGGTGAATAAAATTTCATATTTTTATTATTAAATAGTTGAATAACTTCCTTCAATTGAAATTCAAGAATAGATAATCACGATATGAATGAGATTGTGAAACAAACCTTTAAAATGATCATAATGTTGAAGTGAGAATTAATCAATTAATTGATTTTTGTGTTTCAAATATAAATACACATAAAAAAACTGTATGTAAAACATAGTTTAATAAAATTTCATTACATAAATAGTCTTATAATTACATAATCAATGAAGTACATGTTTAAACCAATGAATGGAAATTGAGTTAAGAAATACCTTACCATATGCTTCTATTTGATTGAAAATTATTTAACCTAATGTATAGTGGTTTTAGAAATTTTATTAAATTAAAAAAAAACTAGATTAATATTTATAATATCATATATTATCCTTTTATAGCATCTTATAACCTTTTCATTAATAATATTTCATTATTTTCATTGTTTTCAGTATTAATTTCCATGTTTTCTCATGCGTGCTTCATCATTAATGATCCAGTTCTTTCACATATTATTTACTTAAATAATATAAATAATAATTATAATAACAAAAAAAATTTCATATTTAAACAAAAATTATAATTTTAATAAAAATCATTAAATATGTTTTTAAGATATGAAGTACATTATTATTCCAAAGACGGTAGGTCGTAAGTATGCATGAGTAACTTTTCCTTTTTTCAATGGTCATTATAGTAATGAGGCATGTAATATTTTATATTTCCATAATGATAATAATATCATATATTCCATATTAATTCTTTAAATATTCTTATATATATCACCCATGTGATGTGGTGATGAAAAAGAGTCACATCTCCTTGTGGAGGCGGTAGTCCACACGTACCCAAACGATGTTATCATCATTAAGTGAGTGAAAAGGTAAAATGATATATTATCATTAAATAATGATAAATATTTCATTACGATAACAATAATTTAATTTATATCATATATAATTATTAACATTACCCTTATCACTTTTTATATAAAGCGTTAGTGAAAGACGAATCAGATCGCTTCGCGAGGTTATAGTTCGTCATACACTTCAGCAATGTTATCATATACCCTACGAAATGGAATGTAAAAATGTATATATGATATAATGACTTAATAGATAAAACTATTTTATAAATATCATATATATACTTTATATTCATCGTCATACTCAACCGTGAAACTTGGTAATGGAAGAACAAATTACATCGGTTGATGAGGTAGTAATTTGCTGTACGCATGAACAATGATTTCATAACCCATTTGATGGAAGTGGATATGGTTTTAGGTTATGATGTTATTATAAGAATAAGCTAGTATATGTAATTTACTGATGTTATTATATCATAATGGTTTAATACTAATTAAAGTTGGGGGAGAAAGAAATAAAATAAAGATACGCGTTGAAGAACATTTCCTCTTCTTCAGGTATCCTCTTTAAGTTTGAACTAAATTCTTATAGGTTGTATTTATGACAAAAATAATGATTATAGTATTATTGGAGGTAAATTTTTATGCTATTTGGGTAGGTATTGGCCTAACAAAATAGTTTTTAAGGCGTTAAGATGAGAGCATAGTGGGTGGCCTTTTATATGTGAGGTGAGTGACACACTTATAATTGTTTGAAAAGATTAAATCATACCCACATTTTTATGATACCAAAATTTTCAAAAATGGGAAATTATATATATTTGAATATATATATATATATAAGGTCTAAATATTTCCATCTAATTGGTTTTTTACATGTTGGTATGTCATTTCTAACCCTTATATTCTCAGATTAACCCCATGTATATCCTTTTTTACATTAACCGTAGTAATTAATTATGTTGAAATTATTAGAAATTATAAATAATTATGATTCTAAATATGGAATTTATTTTCCAAAATTACATTCATATAAGTGGAAATATTTTATTTAAAATTAATCACATAGACATGATGAGAAAGAGGGGTTTTAAAAAGAAAATGTCCAAAAGTTTATAAAGTTTTTATATAAAAATTTAATATGAAAATTATTCTAATTAAATAAATTAGATTAATTGATTTAAAATTTAAATAATTTTACTTTAAAACTAATTAAAATAATAAATTAACATTTTAAATTTTTAAACAAAAAAGGAAACTTTTAATTAAAATTCAGTTTTTTCACTATTCATAATTAAATGAAACTTTTCTAAGAAATCACAAAAATTCACCCTAATATAATTTTGGTATTATTATTTAAAAAATTAATCTTATTTTTTCAAATAAATTTTATGAAACTGTTAAAAATTAATCTTAAATTATGTGTGGAAAGCACGACTAAACCGTCCTTTAGAAAAAATACAATATTTTTGAAAACATTTTTTTTATTTTAAATGATTCTTACATTATTTATAACAAATAAATAAATAATGAATGTATCTATAATATAAATTTTAATAATTTATTTAAACCTATTCATACCTTCCATTCTAACATATAAGCGATATATTAAATAATAATTTTAATAGTATATTTTTGTTTGCTAAAACTCAGTCTTATGTGTAACACAAGGTATTGAAGAAAATTGTTGTTGTGTGTAACAAAAGATAAACTAAATGTTTCATGTAATGAAAGATATTGAAGAGATTTAATTTATTTAAAAGTAAATATATGAAAAATTCTTTAGGTGTTACATTCCCTTATACACTTGGTGTCGCCTGTAATACACGCTATCAAATATAGTGTTCTTCTTTTAAAATATATGGATATTGTACTCAAATTGTTTTCATCTTCAATGGTTGGTAGTGGATGTAACACCCGAGATTTTTATGAGTAATATTTTGTTTTTATATATATCATCAAAGGAAAATTTCACTACATACTAGCTTGGCTTACTTTACACGCAATCGCGACCTTCCTCGATAGCTTGCGTCGTACGCAATACCGAGTTTCACTAAACAACGATATGCTATTAAAATATTATCAAAACTAGCCGTTATGAATAGTAATAACCACCTTTTGAAATTTTATAAATTTTATTTTTCAAAATGGACTTCATTTTTGGATTCGGAATACCGAAATTAGCCTAGGGTGAAATTTTGGTATTTTTCCGAAAACTTTCAATTTTTGATGAATAGTGAAACCACTAAGTGGTAGGTTAAAAACTGAATTTTGCATAAAACTTAATTTTACCGCTTCTGTGAATGGAATTTCGAAAATCTGACAGACACGGTTGATATCAGTAAGTAAAATGTGGTTCAATGAGATAAAAATAATTTTTTGGTGAATAGTAACTTTTTACTTTTTTTACCGCGGTTAATAGTAAATAATGGTAAATATGATATTACTATTACCCTAAAACATGTCCTAATTCTATTGGATAAGTGTAATTAGACCAAAAACAACCTTATGAATAAAATATGACCATTTAGGCCCACTTGGGTTAGATTAGGACATTTATTATTAATTTATTTACAGAAGGGTTAAAATAGTTAAAATCAATGTTTAATAAGTAAA
This sequence comes from Viscum album, assembly GCA_963277665.1. Classification (NCBI taxonomy): domain Eukaryota; kingdom Viridiplantae; phylum Streptophyta; class Magnoliopsida; order Santalales; family Viscaceae; genus Viscum; species Viscum album. The sequence continues at coordinate 335,244,675 of OY728138.1, read as the reverse complement.
TCATTTTTAATATGGGGTTATACATAAGATAAATTCGACTATAAATATTCATTATAAAGCTAAAAATATTTCCTACATAATGGTATTTTATTTATAATTTTTAAACATTAAATAATTTAATTTATTTATGACACAATGATGATGCAGTAATTATCTTATTTATGAAATATTGACATAATTGATGTTATAAACACCAAAATAAATGTAATTTGAGACTTTTTATGAATTCCACTAATTTTCTAGGTTACTATGATATATTAGTGTTTATTTAATCAACTTGTTTCGAACATATAATTCTGTTATGACTTTCAAAAAAATCATATATCAAATAGTGTCAAAATTGACACAAAATAGTTTTTAAATCAAATATTATATTATTAATTGTTATTTTATTCCTAAAAATCAAAGGTTCGGCCAAATGACTTAGATAAGGATATATATATTAATAATAAATAATTTGGGGTTCTTTTGGCATATTATAGTAAGTTTATTAACCATATAGTGAAAGAAAATAAAAAGACACGGTAAAAGTTAAATTATTTAACTTAGAGTTAAATCTAATTGATAAGGTTAAAATAATACCCTAAACTTGTCTAAATACTATTGGTTGATATGATTTAGACCCATGCCCACTTTAGCTTCGAAATAAGACCCTTTGTAACCATTATAAACCGATTTTGACTTTAATATAAAATAATATTTTGAGATATTCCTAAGGTGCCCCTCTCCTCCCTTATAAAAGGGAACCTCCTCCCCCTCCTCATCGCACCAATTTGAGCACTCAAGATCGGCCAACCCCTTCCAAAATCCCTTCTACACTTCCATAGTATCATCCTAGAGGTCCTGGTCTTCTTAAAAGTCCAATTTTAGTGCCCTAAAAGGAGGTATCAAAGAAGCACTTCAAAGAAGAGGTAATACCCATTACCGATCCTTTCCAATTTCTTTCTTCTTCAACTTCTTCTTCTTTAGTTGTTTCATTATGAAGTAATAACATAAGTATAATTCATATACTTATATGTTATTATAAGTATGAAACAACCCTATTTAACCATCTATCCATCCTACGGAAAATGAAATCACCGCGCGTGCGTACGTACGGAATACCGTCTCCACGCCGTGGTGTAATCTATTTTCCACCATCACCTTACAAGGATCGGTATAATGGTGTAATGAGTAAATATTTATGATTATTATAAAGTAATATTGATACTGAAATAATATATATATACTCCAATACAATTCCACGATCATAGGAATGATATCATCACTCGTGCGTACGTACAGAATACCGTCTCCACGATGTGAAGCGACTCGTTCTACATGATCATAATTACATAGTAATTATATAAATGAATTGAATGAATAAATATGATATATGTTACAATAATACCATTCTGGATATAAGGTATCTATAACCTTAAAAGAAGAATAAGAATTTATTCTGCAAAACACGCATAAGAACAAAAGGCAATAAAGACCCGAGTAACAAGTAACAATGAAATATTACTAACAAGAAGATAAGAATATGACCATATATGATATCATATCAATATGTATGATTCTGGAATAATTCAATAACATTATTTAAACCATTATAAAGGAGCTTCGGACACATACAAAGCAAATCGGACCTAAGGTAAGGGAAATATCACAGTCTCACTTTTATCCGAGATTGTTTTTACTTTGGTAATTACTGGGGTGTATTTTATCATCCACATCCATGTTCCCTCAATATGTAATATTATTTCCATCCTTATACAATAGTTTATATCCAATTTTACCCTTTGGTGAATTTTTAGTAAAAGATATGAAAGGAATCTTTTGTCGTTTTTCGTACGAGGTACTTTTTGACTTTTTCGACAAAAGTACGAAGAATGTTTTTTTAACTTATACGACACGAACGGATTTTTTACGGTTTTATAAAGCCTTATTTTAATGAAGCTTCCTCCAAAATATTTCATGACTATTTTCAAAAAAATATCTTTCTTTTAAAATTGCATGATTTTTTGTGAAAAGAAATTGATTTTGAAGAAGAAAGGATATTTTCCTCAAGAATTCAATTCAAGTGTTTTATCAAAATTATTTCCCATCTAAGATAATAAAGGGTTCTGTTTCTATCCATATTTTTACATTTATTTGACTATGTTGTGATGGAATTATGTTTATGAATTCCTTTATCTTATATGAATGGTTTTATGATGTCATGTTGTTTAAGAATCCCATTTTTATTACATGGGTTATGCAATGATGTATGATTTTTGATTTTGTGGCACACATAAGAATGGTATCATTATGAGATGGGTGGGACCTATATCTCCCTCCAATGCATTGGGTAAAGATTTTATATCTCATGAGATATACATGGCTGGAACGGTAGGTTATACCGGTTCAGTGAAACAGGACTGGAACGAGGGTGACTCGGTTCAGAAAGGGACTTTGTCCACTAAGATAGTCTTGGCAATGAGTCATGACTAACAAGAAATGATTTTCCATGATTATGTGTGCATGCCACAAAGTTTCAAGTTTTATGTTATGATTATGGGGATCTCATTTTTACTTCTATGATTTATTCCATGTTAATATATTATGATCTCTTTTGAAGGATATGATTTTCAAAAAGATATGATATGATTTTTATTTCCTTTATTTGCCCTTACTAAGAATTTGAGCTCACCCTTTTATGTTTTCTTTTCCCCAGGTCAAGAAGATGGATATTAAGTAGAATATACTAAAAGAGACCCTAGATATGATGAAATAAATGGGAGACACTGTAGAAGATTTATGAACCAGTTGTTTATGTTTCCCAGTTTCTAAAGACACTATACCTATACAGTCCTTTGTGGTTTTGTCATATGTTGTAATAAGTGTGCTTCAATTTTGAAGTATTAACAATGTATGTAAAGTATGGGTCGTTATAGTGGAAGTCTATATAAGTGATCAATAATAAAAAATTTATTCCCTTTTATGTCCTTAATGACTATGTAATATTATTATAGCAGTGTGATCTACCATATTAGCCAAGATTTGGCATCCTTTTTTACTCAGTATGTATTCTAGTACTGTATGATCTATATTTTCCACTAATTTATAAGGAATATGTTATCAACAAAACTTTCCATAATCATAAATGACTACCATTAACTCTTTTTTTACTGTGGTATAATTGATCTGAGCTACATTTAGTGTATTATTAGCATAAGATATGGTTCAAAAGATATGTCTAACTCACTATCCAAAAAAATCTCCCCCAAAAAATCACTAGAATCATATATTAATTTGAAATCATTATCCCAATCAGGTAATATTATAAAAGGCGAAGCCATCAGGCTATTATTTTGAGTGTTTAACACCTAAAGACACTCTTTAGTGAATTCAAAAGGATTTTCCTTTGATAAAAGGTGTGTCATTGGATGTCATATTCTTAAAAATTCATGAATGAAGTGGTGATAAAATTCTATGTGTCTGAGATAACTCATAATACCTTTCACTATCATGGGTATAGGTAAGTCATTAATCAACTTGATTTTTGTAAGATCAACTTTCATGCCATGATTTGATATCTTATGTCCAAGGACTATGCCTCATTGGACCATAAAATGACACTTTTCCAAGTTTAGTACTAGGACCTTCTCTTCATAGCGTTGAAGAACTAGGTCCATATTTTCAAGGAAGACTTTGAAAGATCATCCATAAATAGAGAAATCATCTATAAATATCTCTAGTAACTTTTCCACCATATCATGAAAAATATATGTCATTCACTGCTGAAATTTCACTAATTCATTGCACATTCCAAATGAAATCTATCTATAGGTGAATATTCTAAAAGGACATGTGAATGTGGTTTTGGAGTAATCTACTAGTTCGACTAAAATTTGACCATATCACGAATATATTTAAAAAAAATAGAATTCATACCTAGATAATCTCTCCAACATTTTATCTATGAATGGTATTGAAAAGTAGTCCTTCTGATTTTCCATGTTTATATTTCTATAATCAACACATACTCTCAATTTGATAATAGTTTGAGTTTATATAAGCTAATATTTTTCAATTTTAACAACGATCAAACTACTTTTCTCCAAGATGACTGTGAGCTCACACATTCATTTCCAGAGATAAATAACATTATATCAGCACTGTAAAGATTCAATAAATTTTTTACTAACTCCTTCATCAGTAGAGTGAGTCACCTCTAGGGATATATTTTTAGTTTAACACCTTCTTCCAATGAAATATTGTGGGTTCATGTCATGGGGCTAATCCTCTTGATGTTAGAAATGCTCTAGGAAATTGAGTATTTATACCTTTTATTAACTTTAATGAGTTTTTATTCTTGTATTTGAGTCATTTCTAACTAATAATGAATGGAAGCGAATTTTTTTTCAAATAATTTATACTTTAGTGTGAACATTAGAGGATTTAATTTCAGTGTTATAGGAATGGTGACTAGGGTACGAATTGTGGGATGTTATCCCTCATCATAGGTTTAGTTTAATTCATATATCCATGATCATTGAATTAATTTTCAGCAGTATACATGGCCTCTATATCATCGTAATTGGTCATATAATAATCTTTACCATCAATAATAGAGATGGTTTGGCAATCAAATGACTCATAGATTTTTTAGAGGCTTTCACTAAGTGGAGAACAACTTTCTATTTTTGGAATCTAAAAATAATCCTTCTTTGGTTCACATCAATCAACTCCTTCCTAATGGTGAGAAATGGACTTCCTAGATTGATGGGGACATCCCTTCCATCCTCTATATCTAGGATAAGGAAATCAGTAGGAAAGTTGAACTTAACAACAACATCCTTAATAAGTACTTAATGGAAATTGACTTATTTTTTCATCCATTTAAAGTAAATATCTCATTAATTTATATTATTCAAGTACCATGTTTCAGAAGACTCTCATTGGAATGAGATTGATACTTTCACTAAGATCACACAAGGCCCTTTTTAAATTTCATGTCCCTATAGTGCAAGAAAAATAGAAATATTTTGTCTCTCACATGTTTAGAGGAAGTTTATATTGAATGATTATAAAAAATCTTGGTTCAATGAGATGACTCACAGGTCTTCCATTTCCCCTTTTTAGGAGAGAAACTTCATTAGAAACTTGTCATAAGTGGTCATCTGAGCGATGGCCTCTATAATGGGTATATTTATGTGCATTTTTTAAACATCTAAATAAACTTTTTGTACTATCCATAAATTATTCATAATCTCATCCTATCTGGAAAGGTGAGAGGGTTCTTTTATGGTGGAGGTTCCAAATAAATATAAACCTTTTCAAGCTTCTTTTTATTGGAGCTTTAGTGGTAGGTTTTGATTCTAATTTTTTTCTCTAAATATATTTATGTGGGTTGTCATCACTTTATTTGCTGATGATTTGAACATGTTTTTCTTGTTCTTTTAGCTTCTTTTACTCACCCATACATGGTGGATTTAAATCCATCATTTTTTCACTTCTAAGGAGCAAAACTTTATCCTCCTCTCTTGGATGTATTTCAGTATTACTAAGAAATTTACTTTTTAATCAATTTGATACAATCTTGGAGATTTGTCCCGCTTGGTGCTCAAGGTTGTGCAGGGAAACCCTTTGGTTTTTTATTTTAATTTCTTAGATAATCATCCCCGGATCTAATTTTTGAATGAACATAGTGAGAGTATTTTCAAGATTTTATTGATGAAGTGGGGACTTCTATTTCTTCCTTGGCAATGCTTGTAGAAACTATTATTTCTTAGCGGGTGGGAATTGTTATACTATAGGGTAAAAGGTTTTTGTTGAATTTTTTGTTGTAGTAAAGAAGATGGATTGTGTGGTGGGGACCCAGGTTGTCCCTAATCTCATTGTGTATCTTGACCACTCCATGATTGATAGTAACATTGATTAGTTTTTTTGCGGCTACTGATCTTATCTATATTGATAATGTCACTTCAATATTATTGGGGCTAGTCAAACTATTTATTTTTATTGTAATTTAAATAATTACAGTCCTGAATTTGAGTCTCTTATATACATTATCTATAGTTTGGATAATGGTATGGGCCTCCACATATTTCACATGTTTGGATTTCAATAATAGGTGAAGGAGGTGGTGGTGGTGGAGTAGTTAAATGAAAATATTCAAGCTTTTTTTTGAGTAATTCAACCTAGGCCCCTAGGAGGGTACTCTATTCCACATAATGTATTTTATGACAAGGTGTTCCTCTATTTATATACCATATATTGTAATTGTGGTAAATATCATATAATATCACTCTATCAACATCTATAATTTGGAGCATAATTCCACCATTAGCCGTGGCACCCACTACAATGTGGGCATATGGTTCGAGTCATTGATAGAATGTTTGACGTTATAGCCACACATCAAGTCCGTGATGTGGGAATTTTTGGTTCATCTACTTAAAACTATCCCAGGCTTCCCAAGATGACTTGTTGTTTTCTTGGGAGAGATTTCAGATGTCATTCATGAGTTTCCATGTTCATATCAGTGGGAAGTATTTATCTGAGAATTTATTTACTAAATCATCCAATGTCATGATGGACTTGTGAGATTGGTTTTTGATCCAATCCTTGGCTCTATCATGCAAGGATATGGGAAAAAATTTAAGTCTAATATCATCAGATAATAAACCTTGTTTTCAAAAGGTTTCACAAACTTCTTAAGAAATTAGAGATATGTTCATGAAGATCTTATCTCCAAAGTCTACTAAATTTCCCTATGTTTTGGGTTATAAGGATGAGTCCATGTTTCATTTAAAAGGTATATTTATAGATAGGATGACATACAATTCTGGGCACACCACCACTAATAGATGAAAGTCATAGTCCATGATGGTGAACTCCTGTAGCACTGGTTTCTCTCCCTGATGTTTAGATGGAACATATTGGAGGTTTTGGGGGCTAGGAGGTGTGATGATATTACATTTATCCATAATTGAGTAATGACATATAGTTATATATCTCTTGATCTCAAGATCTATATAAAGATGTTCTTAAGCATCAAGGATCCTTGAACGAGTCAAAGGGCTCTAACACATGCACTAGGCCAAAGAAGATAAGGCATGGGTTTTAATATATGTGTGAAAAATTTTAAAAATAAAAGAGTAAATAAAAAGGGGGTGAGATAATACAAGGTATTCATCGAAGGTTACTATTCCAAGGGAAGAAAATGTCCCCGAAAACATTGGAAAATTTTGACCATCCCATGAAACATCATTTACTATGCATGGATGTTAGTCATATTAGAAATTTATAATCCCAAACTACACTCAACTACAAAGGCATCGAAAAGTGATAGTGCGGGGTCTAACCCACAGGGACAAGCTAGTAAGTAGGAAACATAATGCTAAGAACATTGAAATAAGATTCCTCACAAAATCACTTTGGTTTGGTTCTCTAGATCTTACATAGCTTGGGTTTAAATCAGGAAATAGAATAGGGATCAAGGTCCATTTTTATGGTTTAGGAAAAAGAGTAATCCTATATATGTCTTGGGATAGACTTAGATATTAGGCTTTGAAGTGGTGTGAAGGTCATAAATTGGTTATGGTAAAACCAATTGTATCTACATAAGATGAAACTACTATTTGTTCAAGTGATAGTAAACAACCTAGATGCAATACACTTAACTTTAAAGGAAGAAAGTGTCACAAGTTATCCGTAATTCCATGCTAAACTCCAACTAGGTCAGATTATTTCAATTACACTTACCATGATCAAAGTTATGAAAAATAATCTTATAAAATTTGTTCTTAACCTAATTAATAGACACAAGGTTACTAATTTCTGATTTAGAGATTCATTACATTCAAATCCACCTTTACTCTTAACCCCTAATAGTAAGTTGATTGTCTGCTTATGATGGTATTAATCGAAAGTAGAGAAATATAAAACATTCTTGAAATGTTAAATAAATAGAAAATAAAATGTATTCCATAACTAAAATAATTTAAAACCAACCAAATACTCACCTAGATGAAATAACAAGAAATAAACAAGAAGTAGTTGATGTTGAACAACAATTGGAATTGGATTCGACTGTTGAAACAAAAAACAAGCAAAAACTAAATCACAGAACAGAAAGAGGTAGTGAAGGAATGATAAAAAAATTAAAGGGAAAGAAATAAAATTAATTTTATAAGAAAACAAATGACAAATAGAGAGGAAAAGAAAAGGTTCGACCATCCATTCCAACTCTCCATTCTTCGGATGGGTGACCACATATATATAGAGTCTAGAGTTTCCAAACATGTAAATAATTCACATCATGAGAGTTCTTTAAGTGACTTATGTTTCTATACTTTCATGATGTTAATTTTGGTTTCACATTGTGTACTTTAGATAAAAAAATATCTCTAATTATCTTGGATCTTCTAGATTTATTATCTTGTATCTTTAGTGGGATTCATATTTCTAACTTTTCATGTCATGTAATTCATTTACACCATGTACTTCATTGGGTTATAGATTATGAAGGTTTCATATCATGTAATATCATCACATTTTTATTAGGTTCACATTATTAATTTTCATTTTCTATCTTGTAAATTGTTTCACAGGTTAACCTTCAGCTCACAGGTGTTCTTCTCAAGGATTACACATTGTGAATATGTATATCACTGTATGGAATACTGAATTTGATGTTTTTAGAGCATATCCACCTTTGAATATTAAATCCCTATTTCCTAAAAAATATACCAAAACCCAATGTAATTTTCAATAAATCATGACAAATTCATAAATAAAAGTCTCCAAAAAATATATATGAATTTTGTTTATAAACAATTAACAGATTATGTGTATTATGTTAACCAATGATTGAATACAAGGTTTAATGATTCTAATTGATGTTAGTAATATATTAATCCCAAATACATTGGGAAATATCGTGTAATAAATATTATTGGAAAATCAAATGTAATCACTATTATTGATGTGGGTTATGAGAACGAAGTGGTGAATGGTACACATACCATCCACTATAGAATTATTAATGTCTTATTTGATTCTGGATTTATCCACCCTTTTATATATGATGATTTTTGTTAATGGTATCACATTACAACCTCAATAATTTTATATTTAATTAATTATGAAAAATATTAATGGTACTATTCTCACATATCATGTTTATGATTCATCTCTAATTGAAGTTTGTAGGAAGGCGATTCTTGGAAATAAAGTTATTATCCCTCTAGTTGAACATGATGTTATTTTGGGAATGTATTGGATTTCATTATATATATCCCATATCAATTACTGAGTAACGTAATTTACATTTAATTTTTAAAATAAATCTATGATCATCTATTGGTTCAAGGATATATGTGATATTCCAATGGAATTTTCATACATTGTATGGGTCATGATTCCTATTCCAAGGGGGTATTTATCTAATATGGTTGGGAAGAAACTCAACATAAAAGATATACATATTCTACATGTGTTTTCTGATGTTTTACCAAAATATTTTCCAATTCTTCATAAAATTTGTGAAGTTGAGTTTTTAATGGAACTCATACCTAGTGCTACACCTATTTAAAATATTTCAGGTAGAATGAACCCTAATTGAGTTATAGGAATTGAAGAATAAACTCGAAGGGAATCTTGATAAAGGATTCATTCGGACAAGAAAATTATAATGGGGGACACCTGGGATGAAGTTGGAGAAAGAAATATATTGATACATAGGCGAGCTAAGAAAATGGTAGATAAGTTTAGATATATTTAGTATCACATCATGGCATATTAAATTCAATAGAAGATTTATGAAAACAATCATAGGTGAGATCTACAATTTGATGTTGGTGATTTGTTGTTACCGTGGATTTCTAAATTGAAGAATATAACAACCCTCCTCTTTATTACACACTTAAACATGATTTATTACATAAAATTTCACTTAAGAAAACTCTAAATATTTATAGGTCTAGTGTCTTTTGGGATTAGGAACATTACATAACAACTTTAAAAATAAAATACACATCTTTATTGAAAACTTATTTTACATGACCACACACATTCCTTCTTACTTAGAATTGCATGGGATAACCCGAGGAAATGCATAAGAAAAGGGTGAGCTATAAAGCTCAGTAAGGGAGTAAAAAAGTAATAACATGAATAATACAATTTTTTTAGGAAATAGGCATATCAATGGAGAATAAGTTAAACATGAACATAAAGGCATGATATAGCATGATTATCATAACATGAAAATGTGGAAACCACATTTAACATGATATTAGCATGAGATAAGTCTTATTAAACATATAGCATGAGTAAAATATCATTTAACTTGAATTATCATGAGAAAAACCTCATTTAACTATACTTATCACAATACTAATATTTACCTAATGCATTGGAGTGCTATCAGGGCGCACCCTTCTTAATCATTTCATTTCATGCATAAATGTGCCACATGGATCATATAACATGGATCATATAACATGGATTCATTAAACATAATAATTTATTTCACGATAAAGGAATGTGGAATTAATACATGAAACTCTATCATCAATAAGTAAATGTGCATAAATTTGAATACCCTTGATAGAAAAATGAGCATGGTATTCACTACACAATGTCTTTGGCTAAGAAAATTACGGTGCAACTTCGGAAGCATAATGACATGACATAAGAATTCATAAAAATGGTTGATGAGAGATAAATGGGTGTCTCATAATATGTGAATTAAATGGAAAGTAAGGGGGTCATATATATACATGTACCAATATATGTAACTGAATTTAGATTCATAATACAAAGGAATTTCATGAATGTAAATGAGGAGAGAGAAATCCCTTATGGAATTTTGGCATGGTAACAGGTGTACATGGGAAGAAATAATGAGAGTGAAAGGGGTATATCATCATTAAAACATAAGTAGGATAGTATGTGGGGGGTGATAAATCATACCCCAACATTTTGAATTGAAAATAGAATGTCATAATAACATAATGAAATTTAGAAAAAAATGAGAATGGATGAAATCCCTTACTTGGAAGTGTGATACCAAAATCTTGAGAGAGGCTTGAGAGAGGATTATTGGGAGCTTGGGGAACCTTGGGAGGATGATATAGAGAATATTTCAGATTTTCGTCGAGATCCAAAGGTTTTGAGTGAATAGAAAGTGGGAGTTTGGGTGGGTTTATATAGGAAAAGGGAGGGAATTATTTATTATTTAGGTTTTGGACCCTACACATTAAACTAATAAAAACCAAAAACCATCCCATGGTTTTTGCCCATGGTTTTTTTTCAAATGGGAGTGGAAAAAATATTTTATAAGGTCAATGGCCGAACTTATTAAAATATTATTCTTTCTTATGTGGAGGTGAGACACACCCTTAAGAAAATCATTTTAAAAATTTAAAATGTTTTATATGCCTTGGAGGGTCCACTAAATCTTTGTAAAATTAATAAAAAAAATTTAAAATCAAATTCTTTTAGATATAAAACATATATTAGCCTAAAAACCTATTTATAGTATTTTATTACATCACTATTGGGTCAGTATGATGTCATAAAACACATTATATATTTAATGAGTATTTAATTTTTACCCAAAAATTAGACGGTCTCAGAAAATTATGAAAAATTCACCATTGGATAATTTCTAAATTCTTATTCCAAAAATAATATTCATTTTATATAACTAATTTTCTAAATATTTGAATTTTTACTTTTAAAATAAAAAATTACATTTATCGAAAATTCAAGGGTTTTGACAAAAACAACTTTCAAAGCTTAATAAAAATAAAAATTGTATTCCCCTAAATTATAAAATAATTTATATTTAATGAAACATAATTTATTTATAATATTTTATTAAAATATTATTTAATTAAAAAATTCATTAATTCATAAAAATACTTTTCTTAATTGAATATTAACTAAAAATACCATTTGTGCTTTAAAAACTATTTACGAAGTTACAATAATAAAATTAATGTATATTCTCTATAAAAATAATGTACACAATAACTGTGCAATGTTCTTGTTACATAACCCCTTAGAACACCCGCATATGACCTAAGGGTAAGGTGTGTGATGGTGACAAACTCTTGAGGTGGCTCGAATAACATCACTAGGGTGGTAATCTCTATAAACTTCCACTTCTCTCCTAGGCAGTTCTGTTAGAGCTTAACATGTTAGAGAACAACTTAGGATCAGTCAAGAGTGAAGCCCAGTGACGCCACCTCCTTTCCAAGCTTTGAAAAAATGGGCTTCGTACGGAGCAATTCAACTAGATGAGGCCATCACATCCTTTGTCAGAGTAAATTGGATTTGTTAATGCCCTATATTTATACTAACCATGAGATCACTATTCAATGACTATATTAACAATAGTCATAATTCTTAACAGTATTTTAAAATCCAAAATCATAAAATCAAATAAGTGCATATGTTTTATATAAAAATTTTACATAATAATAAATTTAATCAGATCAAGAGGATTTTTCATTAGTAAAATTTTGGGTCACTACAATATTCCCCCCATAAGGAATTACTCCATCAAAATTTCTTTTTCCCACACTAAAATAGATGTGGGTAACTCTGCTTCATCACTTCCTCTGATTCCCACATTGCCTCTTCAAAATTGTGGTTGCACCACAACACCTTGACAAGGGGAATTGCCTTATTTCTTTGAACTTTTTCTCTACAATCTATAATCGTCACCGACATCTATTAATAGGTGAGGTCATTCTCAAATGGCACCACCTCTGGATTGAGTACATGAAATGGGTCAGTTATGTACTTCCTTAAGAGTGATACATGTAATACATTATATACTTGAGATAGGTTAGGTGGGAGTTCTAATCGATAAGCCATTTCTCCAATGCGATCAAAGATCTCAAAAGGGCAGATGTACCTTGGACCAAACTTTACCTTCTTCCCAAATATCATAACTCTATTCCATGATGATATACGAAGGAATACCATGTCTCCGAAATCAAACTCTAGGTCTCATTGAAGATTATCATCATTGATATTTTGTTGTCTCTGAGCAGCTTTAATGTGCTATTGGATGGTCTTAACCTTCTCCACCATTTCTTTGACCATTTCTTGACCTAGGAGTTTTCTCTCCCCAACTTCATCCAAACATTCCAGTGTTCTTCACCTCTTCCCATACATGGATTCATAAGGAGCCATTTGAATGCTTGAGTGGAAACTGTTATTTTAAGAGAAATAAACCAAATGAAGATGTGGATCCTATCATCCTTTGAAGTCCATTGAGCATGCTCTCAAAATGTCCTCAAGTGTTTCGACGTCCACTCATATTGAACATCTGTTTGAGGATGATAATACATAATGAAGTTTATCTTAGTATTCAGAGCATGTTGAAGACTCTTCGAAAACATAGAGGTGAACTTGGATCTCGATCGGATAAAATAGATAGTTTAACTCTATACAGCCTTACCACATCTTGAATATATATATGTACCAGTTAATCCAATGATAAAACCTCCCAAATTTCAATGAAGTTCATAGTCTTTGTAATATGATCCAAAAAAACCTAGATATCATTGTTTTATTTGGATGTATTTGAAAGTCCGGTGAAAAAAGTACATGGTGATGTTCTCCCATTTCTATACTGGTATGGGTAATAGTTGCATCATCCCATTAGAATTATTCCTCTCATCCTTCACTTGCTAACATAACATGAACTTTGATGTATACTCAATGATCTTCTTCTTCATGTTATCCCACCAATAACGATCTTGAATATCTCGATACATCTTTGTGTTTCCTTAGTGAATGGATAAATCTGAACTATGTGCATCATCCAAAAGTTAATTTTTTAAATCTATATTTGATGGAACATATAGTCTTGTCCCAAATCACACAATTCCTTTTTCATTTACATTATACTCTGAGGATTTCCCCTTTTTGATAGTTTCCACTTTCTTTTGAATTCCCACATCATCCTTTTGAGCATCCTTTAACCATTCCAAAAGAGACGGTTGAGAAATAATTTGTGAAAGGATTGATGGTGTTCCCTTATTTATGATTCCCATGTATATCTTCATCAAATACAATAAGATTGGATCCTTTTCAATTCTCTTCAATGATAGATTTGTTGGGTCCTTTTTACTTAGAGAATCTGCCACCTTGTTCACATTCCCAAGGTGGTAATGGATTGAGCAGTCATAGTCTTTGATCATATCTAACCATCTTCATTTTCCCATATTCAACTCTTTCTATGAGAATATATACTTGAGGCTTTTGTGATCCTTGTATATTTCACACTTCTCCCCAAGTAGGTAATGTCGCCAAATTTTCAAAGATAATATTACTACAGCCAACTCCAGATCATGTGTTGGATAGTTTTTCTCACGAACATTAAATTGCCTTGAAGCAAAATCAATGACTTTGTCATTTTTCATCAACACACAACCCAATCCCTTATTCGAATCATCTCTAAATACCAAAAAAATTTCTCCACTTGTGGGTAGTGTGAGAACTAGTGTAGTGATAAGCCTCCTTTTCAACTCCTTGAATCTCTCGTTGAATTCATCACTCCAAGAAAACTTTACTCCCTTCCAAGTTTTCTTGGTAAGAGGGTTAGAGAACCATGAAGAATTACTCCCAAATCAGTGACAATATCCAGCTAACCCCAGGAAGGTACGAATATCCAATACTGATGTTGGCCTCAACCATCCCTCAATTATAGTTATCTTGGAGGGATCCACAGATATCCCATTTCTTGTGATGATACAACCCAAGAATAAGAACTCATTCTAATAGAACTCACACTTCCTGTACTTTGAGAAAAGATTCTTCTTTCTCAAGGTCTCTAGTATAGTTCTTAGATGATCCTCATGCTCCTCCTTGGTTTTGGAGTATATTAGAATATCATCTATAAAGACTACCAAAAATTTATTGAGGTAATATCTAAAGACTCTATTCATAAATTCCATGAATATTTCTAGAGAAATAGTGAGTCCTAAAGGAATTACTATGAACTCATAGTTCCCATATCTTGTACGAAAATAAGTATTAAGGATATCCTCCTTCTTCACCCTTACTTGATAATATCCCATCCACAAATCCACCTTGGAGAAGTATTTTGATGTACATAGCTGATCAAACAATTCATCAATTCATGGAAGCAGATTCTTGTTTTTTATCATGATTTTGTTGAGATCACGATAATAAATGAAAAGGCGCATTAAACCATCCTTATTATTGATGAACAGGACTGGTGCACCCCATGGTGAAGCACTTGGGTGTATAAACCCTTTATCTAGATTTTCCTATAGTTGTTTCTTCATATCCTAAATCTCCACAACAGTCATTCTATATGGAGTCTTGGATATTGGAAATTCCCTAGGTATAAGATCAATTGAGAATTCAACATCTCTTCTAGGAGGAAGACAAGGAAATTCCTTGGGAAACACTTCAGCAAATTCCATCATAATAGGCATGTCTTCCAGGATGGTTTCTTCTTTAGAATCAATAATCTAAGCAAGATATGAATGCTCATAGGGTATTAATATCCACACTTGAGATGATGTGGATAATGAATATTCATACTCTTCCTTGAACTTGTATAGAATCAGGGGTCGATTCTTCATATGGAGAGTGATTTACCTATCATGGAAATTTATGTTGGCTCTATATAGGTAAAGTCAATCCATGCTAATAATTTCATCAAATTACACTAGAAGAAGTATGACGAGGTTCTCCAGGAAGTTAAATCCACAAACTATGACAGGGGAGGAGTTATATTAATGGGATTAAATGATTTCCCCATTTTCCGTTCTCACCAACATCTTAACTTCCATGATTTTTGGTGGTGTTGGGATTGTTATACTAAATTTTTGGGATATAAAAGAATGCGTATAACCAAAATAAAAAAGTACATTCTCTATTCTTGAATGAATAACTAGAGTTACTATCACAACTTCATTTTCGGGGTTCACTTTTGTGGTAGTGATGGAAAACGATATCCCTTGATTCCTTGAAGGTTATTGGTTGACTCTGAAAACCCTTGGCTTAGGGAACTAGTTTGGAATGTTCACTGGTTCTTTGTAGTTGAATTAATGAACAATGAATTGAGGGTCGAATGAAGCGTTCCTCTCCTTTGTCGCATCCACAAATTTTTCTTGTCAATAGTTAATGGCCAGGTGCCGTCTCTTCCAAACTTAAAGCATTTCCTCTTCCCCTTCAAGAAATTTTTAGGGTGATTATTTCCGCACCATTGGTAAGTGGGGTGCTGTATTTTCTTAGCACAGTTGGATTTATCCATTAGACTCGCAGAATTTAAGTCCACCTTATGCTTCTTATCCCCATGATTCCTATGAGATTTTTCGATCTCTATTTTGACATTGAGGGAACATCGTACAATTTCCTCATATCTCTCAAAGTCAAGAATCAATAGGGATTTCCATAGGCTAGGTTTTAGACCACCAAAGAAGCGGTCAACCTTTCATTTGGGGGTAATGACAAAGACGGAGGCATTTTGTGCAAGCCTTGTGAATTTTTCCTCATACTCTCTAACAGATTCGTTGTCTTTTTGCTTGATGGAAAAAAGTCCATTTCCATCTTAAGTCAGAGGGTTTAAAAAAAATATTTGTCAAAAAAACATTTTCCAGAAATCCTTTAATTCCAACACCTCAATCTCCTCTTCAAGATTCATGTTTTTGATCAATTTATACCATTGATCATCTTCACCCTCTATTAGATAAGAATCCATATGTACCTTCTCTTGTTTAGAGCATTAAAGGATGGAAAATATCATCTCAATGGAGTTGATCCATTTTTCAGCAATTGAGGGATCAAATGATCCATTAAAATTAGGAGGCCTTTTTCTCATGAAGCGCTCGATTGTGACTTGTTCTTTCTTAGGGGGGATGAATGTTCCTCTTGACCCATGTTTCTATTCAAAACTTGAGTTAACTGAGAGAGTATCGTGTCAAAGTTCACGATTCCCACTCCGATCGAATTGGTAATCTCATTAGAACAGTCGTCACATTGATCTTTGCATTGAATGTTAGCCCATGTCCTCCTATTACTGGAAATTGGGTGGAATAAAATGAAATTTAGGGGTAACACATAAAGGTTAATCCAAAGACAAAAATAGATGACTTATAAATTATTTTTATTTTCTTAACTTATGAATTTATAGGCTTCAATATATGTTATCCATGATCTACTTCCCAACATATATTCTTATGGTAATTTTTTTAATTCCTTTAATAATAGTTCATACTAAGATTATGAATTTACCAAAGCATATCCACTAGGAGTGTCGTAACCAAGAGTGAATCAAAGCCCATTTTTTTCACCAGTTTCCATTCGTGTCTAGCTCCAAGAGGTATTTTGAGGTTTTACCCCTTGATACATCTATGCCATAACCACCTCCACCTACTCATATCCATACAGGGATGCATTTTCTTGATAAACTACTTACTCAATATTCACCAAAATTTATGGATGTTTTTATTATACTTAGTCTTATCTCTAAGTCTTTCACTAGTTTTTTCTAATCCAAATCCTAAAAATAACTAAACCTATCCTTTGATACCAACTATAACAACCCTGATCTTTATTACACACTTAAACATGATTTATTACATAAAATTTCACTTATGAAAACTCTGAGGATCGAGAGCTCTAATGTAATTGGGTCTTAGGAACATTACATAAAAAATTAGAACATGAAATGCTCATCTTTATTGAAAACTTCATTTACACGACCACCCACATTCCTCTATACTTAGCATTGCATGGGATAAACTGAGGACATGCATAAGAAACGGGTGAGTTATAAACCCTAGTAAGAGACTAAACAAGGAATAACATGAATAATACAGTACATGTTAGGAAATAGGCATATCAATGGAGCATAAGAGAAATATGAACATAAAGGCATGATATAGTATGATTATAATAACATGGAAATGTGGTAACAACATTTAACATGATTTCAGCATGAGCTAAGGATCATTGCACATGGAGTATGAGTAAACCCTAATTGAACTCTAACTATCATGATTAAACCCTCATTTCCCTTGAAGTATCATGATACTAATATTTACCCAATGCATTGGAGTGCTATCGGCGCGCACCCTTCTTAATCATTTCATTTCACTCATAAATGTGCCACATGGATCATATAACACAGATTCATTAAACATACTCATTTATTACATAATAAATGAATGTGTAATTAATAAATTAAACTCTATAATCAATAATTAAATGTGCATAAAGTTGAATACACTTGATAGATAAATGTTCATGGTATTCACTATACAATGACTTTGGCTTGGAAACTCGAGGTGCAATTTTAGCAGCATAACAACGTGACATAAGAATTCATAAAAATGGTGGGTGAGAGAGAAAAGGGGTTTTCATAATATTTAAATGAATTGGAAACTAAGGAGGTAATATATATACATGTCCCAACATATTTAACGAAATTTAGATTTATAATACAAAGGAATAGCTTGAATGTAAATGAGAAGAGAGAAACCCCTTACAGAATTTTAGCATGGTAACGAGTGTACATGAGAGGAATTAATGAGAGTTAAAGGGGTATGTGATCATTAAAAAATAAGGAGGTAAGTATGGGGGTGGTTTTAAATTATACCCCAACATTTTTAATTGAAAATAAAATTGCATAACAACATAATAAAATTTGGACAAAAGTTAGAAAAGATGAAATCCATTACTTGGAAGTGTGATACCAATGGCTTGGGAGAGGCTTGAGAGAGGATTATTGGAATATTGGGGAACCTTTTGAGGATTATATATAGAGTAGGTACGAGGTTGGTAGATCTATAATGGTTTTGAGTGAAGAGGAAGTGGGAGCATGGGTGGGTTTATATAGGAAAAGGGAGGGGATTCTTTATTATTTTGGTTTTAGACCATACACATTAAACTAATCCAATCCACAAACCATACCATGGTTTTTTTCCAATGTTTTTTTCAAAAGGAAATTGGAAAACATTATTTTATAAGGAAAATTTCCAAACTTATTAAAATATTAGGCTTTATTTTGTGGAGGTGAGTCACACCCTCAAGGAAATCATTTTAAATTGTTAAAATGTTTTATAAGCCTTGGAGGGTCCACTAAAGCTTTGTAAAATTAATCAAAAAAATATAAAATGAAATTATTTTAAATATAGAACATATATTTTCAAAAAAAATCATTTATAGTATTTTATTACATCACTATTGGGTCATTATGATATCATAAAACACATTATATATTTAATCGATATTTAATTTTTACCCAAAAATTTGACTGTCTGAGAAAATTATAAAAACTTCACCATTGGATAATTTCGACGTACTGATTCCAAAAAAAATATTAATTTTATCTAAATAATTTTATAAATATGTGAATTTTTACTTTTAAAATAAAAACTGACATTTATCAAAAATTAAAGGGTTTTGACAAAAAATTGCTTTCAAACCATAATTAAAATTACAATTATATTCCCCTAAATTATACTATCATTTATGTTTAATAAAAAATAAATTATTAATAATAATTTATTAAAATATAATTTAATTATAAAATACATTAATTTATAAAAATATATTTCTTAATTGATTAATAACTAAAAATACTATTTGTGCTTTAAGAACTATTTACAAAAAAACAATAATAAAATGAATGTATATTCTCTATACAAAAAAATGTATATAATAATGGTTCTAGGGTCTTGTTACATAACCAATTATAACACCCACATATGACCTAAGAGTAAGGTGTGCAATGATGACATACTCTTGGGGTGAATTGGATAACATCTATCGGGTGGTAATCTCTATCATCTTTAACTTCTCTCGTAGGTGGTTCCATTTGGGATTAACATATTGAATCTTATCTTGGGCTTGGTCAAGAGAAAATCCCATTGACACCACCTCTTTTCCGAGCTCTAAAAAATGGGCTTTGTACGGAGCAATTAAACTGGACGAGGCCATCACTTCCTTTGTCTGAGTAAATTGGATTTGTTAAATCCCTATAATTATACTAATCATGTGATCACTATTCAATGACTATATTAGGAATAGTCATAATTCATAACTGTATTTTAAAATCAAAAATCATAAAACCAATGAAGTGCATATGATTTATTTAACCATATTACATAATAATACATTTAATCATATCAAGAAGAATTTTCATTAGTAAAAGTTTGGGTCGTTACAAATAAGGTTATGGGATTTGGAAATAAGGGAAATTATAGCCTTATATATAATCCCATTCTATATTTTTGATTGTATTGGGATGGTTTCTTATTTCTTGGAACTTCCATCTAACCTCTCTCAAATTTATTATATATTCCATGTATCAAATCTGAGGAAGTGAATAATTAATCCTTCGCATGTACTAAACTTAGAGGTTATACCAATGGATAATGATCTTTCAAATGATGAAAAATCAGTAAAAATCTTGGATCATATAAATTAATATCTTTGAAACTGGACTACTCAAATGGTAAAAGTTCGCTAGAGGAATCTGGAATTTGAAGAAGCTACATGAAAACTTAAGGATGCAATAAATTAGATATATCCTCATTTTAATGTATTAGAGTGATGGAATTTTGAGGAAAAAATTAATTTTATTGTGGGTATTATGTAACACACAAATATTTTATATTTAGTTCCTTTGAAATTAACTTGAGGTAGTTGAAAACTTTCTTTACACACAACCCCGAGTATAAATGAACTCATGATATATTATACCATTATAACTTAGTATTTGGATTGGAAAATATGGATAATATTAAATAAATTATGATATATATATATTTATATGTTTTCCAAAATTAAAATGTATTGATTAATTCCTAAGACATAATCATTAATTTTTAATTAAAATCATTTTAGAATTAAAAAAACTATTTTTCTGAAGAACTATATTTTTCTAGGTGTTAAAAAAATTTTCTATGAAAACACATATTGATCACTATTAAAAAGTTATTTTAATTATATTTATTTGTTATTTACTAATAATAATTTTTTCACTTCTTATCTAAATTTTTGGAATAAAGATAAATTCATTTTAAGTTAAATAATTATTTTTTCATAAAACCAGTTTTATGTGTGAAATGTGTTTTTATCATAATAAACAAAAAAATAATTATTTTTTAATGTATTGAACTAAATTTATATATTATATATTAAATAAAATATTATATAATTAATTATATAATTTTTAATATCCATGGAATGAAAGTAAATTTAGTTTTATGCTTTAAAATTCATTTTTCTAAAAATGGGTTTTTGTTGTGTTTTGCATGCTTATTTTAAAATTTATTTTTAACAATTATATAAATTGAACATGATAAAATGGATTCCGTATTTTGAATTACAATTTCTAAATTTTTTAATGATACCACTTTCATTTTTGGTTATAATGAATTTTAAAAATAGTATAATTTTGTTACCATATTTAAGGATAAAATGTGTTTACATGGGTTGAACTAAGAGATAAGGGTAAGAGTTCCACATAAACTTGTCAAATTATTATTTTTTGAAGGAATTTATAACCTATAATATCTTAAATTTTAATAATTGTTTATTTTGAATCATTACACTTGAGAAATATATTATTTATATTTAAATATTTTTTAGTTATTCCATGTGTGTCCCCTCCATCACCTATAAAATGGAACCTCATATCCTTCTTTATTCACAAATTTTGATCCATTTAACTCATATATTCCCTAAAAAAATACATTACTATATTTCTTAACTTATTTCTATATCCTTGATATTCTCTTAAGACCAATCTTTTAATTCTTAACTTGTAATCTGAAGGAGGTATCTCAAATAAGGGGTATAAATCTTAACATATATTTTTTCAGTTTTATTTCTTCATACACCTTCTATAAAACATTTTTTTCTATAATAACATGATAAATTATATACCATAAATATACTGATATTTTTTATGATGTTTTAATAATCATTTCACCATCCTCTACATCAAATGGGAAATGAAATTATTTCTTATGCGTACGTATGGACTACCGCCTCCACGTAGCGATATGATTCATTTTACATCACCACCTCACATTGATTGATATAATAAATAAATTAATAAATATATATAATATTTATTATATAATTAATCTTATATAATTATAAAATATTATTTATATTTCTTTTCTTATTTTCTTTAGAAAATTAAAACATCATTTATGTGTACGTACGGACTACCGTCTCCATGAATGGTGTAATTCAATTTTCTATATCTTCATTTTAAATATGGTTATAAAAATTTAAAATATATATATATATATATGATATTTATATCATTATGAAAATTTTTAATTTTATGGGACCACGATCAAGATTCAAGGACAATAACATCTGAATCAAAATATACATGAAAAACAAAACAATTATCATCTCAAACAATAATCTTAATAAATAATAGTTAATAAACTGGTGATAAGATTTTATAAGTAACCATTTGTGGTATTATAAGAATGAATATATTTATGGTATATAATTATAATAAATATAAATTTATTATATATAAGGGTAGATTTCTTATGAAGCAATTCAAACTTGAGGTAAGGTTTTGTGTTACAATCTCACTTTTTATCAAGATTTTTATGCTTAAATTTTCGAATGATGAAATTATATGATATATCACCCAAAAACATATTAAATTTATACTCCAATAGTTTTTTATATAAATAAAAAGTTTTCTTTTCATTCTTCACTCTTTAAATACTCAAATCTATGTAAGAATGTTTTCATAAAAAACTGGATTTGTTTTCTATTTAGTCAAGAACAATTTCCTCCATGCCTAAATTTTATTTAAAATGTTTTCAAGAATATTTTTAATATTATATAATTATATATTAAATAATTTTTTACCTAGGATTTACTTCCTGAAAAAGGTTTAAAAGCAACATTCTTTTCATCTTCCAAAAGATTTACTTTTGTCTTTTTACCAAGGGTGTGAAAGGAATCCTAGTTTCAATGAATACCAAACCAACATATTTTTCCATTATGATAACCAGTAAAATATTAAAACATTCCCTTACAAGTTATCATTTTTATTTTCAAATAAACATTTTAGTTTAATCTTTTTAATACTTTTTGATTTTAAATAAATGATGTCAAAATGAAAAGGTTATTTTCCCTAATAAATATTCCAATGATATTTTGAAAGAAAATTTCATCTATGATAACATCCTTGGATGTTTCTTATGATTAACTGGGGATATGATCCTATGATATGACCATTATTATTTTCTTAAATGGTTTATTATTATGATTATGAAATATTAATGAAACTCATTTTCTTTTCTATCGGTTAATCTATGATGAAATGATAAATGTTTTCATGATATTTTGGAATATATATGAATAGATGATGATTAATTTATGGGTGGGTACATTATATACTTATAATTCATTAGGTAAAGATTAATTTTTTATGATCTAAAAGGGTATACATGAGGTTATCACAAGCTTAAATTAGGGTATATTTGAGGTTATTCCAAGCCCAAAGTAGGTACACCAGCGGTCATCCCAATCCTAACATATGATGAATGTCTAAGTGGGAATCCTTAAGATAAGATTTATATGATTATAATTATTACACACTTTATACAACTCTTTTATGAAATTATCTTATGTCGATGTTATGATCTTATAAATAATCTTATATGATTCCTTTATGATTCACATCTTTTGAACTATCAAAATTTATGTCATGACCCATGATTATGATCCTTGAATTTATGGGTATTCTTTTTAAATTTTAATCTCAAGTTTTTGTACACTGATAATAATGTTATGATTAAAAAAAATCATTGATTGATATCTCCATTTTTTACCCTTTCTTAGCATTTGGGATCACCCATTTTTATGTATTGTTTTACCTTGAATATGAATAAAGGTTGTAAGTATGGAATGTCAAAGAAGGGTGATAGGTGTAATGAAATATTAAAGAGACTATGAAGATATATTATATACTAGTCTTTTATGTATCCAAGATTCCAAATACACTAAACCATTTTAAATCTATAATGGATCGTAATGGTATGTAATGAATATTCATCTAATAATATTTAATATTTATGTATGAATTGTTTGGATCATCATGTATAGAGTAGTTACAAAGCATATATAAATAGAATATTTCATCTTCTAGAACTTTGTTTTAGTGATCGTGCATTTCTTTATGATTCATATCAATCGAGACATTGAATTTTGGGGAAGCATGGAAAGTTAACCCATTCCTTTTTTGTTTATTTTTTAAAAATTTGGAATGGATTTGAGAGATTTTTTTTATCATTTATCCTTTCACAAACCAAGCTGAGGTGTCATCCAACCTGACACCTGACTCGGCCTGAGACATGGCCTAAAGGGTTTTCCAAATCCCCACAGGATAACAACTAGTACCTGGGTATCAACAATGCACTTTTTGGGAATTATTTCACCCATGTGTTTTAAAATAAACAACTAGAAAGAATAATACAACAACATATAACTGATAAAAAAAATAAAAAAATGGATACAACATTTTTTCATATTCAATATTGTAAAATTTTTACTAAAACCAAAATACTACAATGAAAGGTGAAACAAATAAACCATAACTCAAAACCTCCATTCAAAAATATGGACATCACCCTCAAGCCACCACCACTAACACCTGAAAGAAGTAGAACACTAGAAACCAGATCCCCCATCACCACCACGATACATATTTCCTTTACTTGGACCATACCTAAAAAATAATAAACAAACACAAGGGTGTATATAAGGTGTGAGATAATTCCCAGTAGGATTCCACCCAAAATAAATATTTCATTCTATAACATTATATGATAAATCAACATTCATATTTTTATAAGAACATTGGAAATATTTCTAAGAAATTTTTTAAGGAAAACATTTCTAAGAAAGAACATTCTCAAAAGAAGATTGATTTAATAATTAAAATTTAAATAAGGTTCTCCTTATACCAATAGATAACACCACATAGAAAATTCATCACAATACAAGAGAGAACTATAGGAAATACTTAAAGGTAACTAGCACTAGTGGGACCTTATGAACCTCAAACCACAGTGATACGATCCTCCAACCAAAACACACAATGTTTTTATGCATGATCAACTATATTGGATTACACCCCAAGGTTTAGTAGTATCCAATCATAATCCAAAACCCACAGCTTACTCATGAATGAGTCACTGAATGGGAGAAAATCTTAAGTTATAGTGTTCTTCAATCGTATCACATGTTTTTTAAGTGTTGTAGCGTTAATCCTATTTGAAGAAACCGAACCTCAGTCATATCGAATCAACTAGCACACTTTTTCTAGTTCACCCCCCTAGATACCTGAGAATACCTTTGTGCTCAATTTACAGTTCAAATTTCACACAAATAACAATTTCACATACACATTACAAGCATCATTAATATACATGAAAAACCATTTCTTTCATAAGTATGGTCATCTAACATCCAAATATCACATGGGTACCACCATTCTCCATAATCAAAACCACTTTCAAATTCACATGCACACCAATGTCTTTTGGAAACACATTTTACGCCACTTACACCATTCACAAGTCCCATTTAAAAACATAACAATAAGAGAAAAAAATGAAATCTATCCATTTCTATAGGAAAATATTTTTTTTAAATCCTTAAAGACCCCAAATCCATTTTAAAGTGTAATCACATCACATATAGAATTCATAGCACACATTGAAGAAACATAACAAAGAATATCACAAGTAACAAAACCCATTTCCTTTAGAAAACTAAATTTTATCCCATATGTACCTAAAATAAATTTTAAATCATATTTGATACCTTTCACACAATCCATTGAACACATTTATTTAAGAACAACAAAGAGGAACACATGAAACAAAATAAACTTCTTTTAGAAAAATATATTCCCACACACACGCGCTTAAAATAACATTGAAAAAATTTTCAAAACCCACCATAATTCATAGAAAAAATTTATTAAACCAAGAAATCATATCAAAATCATATAATAATTTAAAATCATAGAACCCCTACCTCACACTTGAAAACTTCTGAAATCTAGTGGAAAACCACAATCGCACCACCAAGAGACCCTATAAAGGAAAATACCAAACTAAAAACATCATAATTTCACCCAAAACCCCAAGATTAAATCCTTATTAGGTGTAAAAACCCCATGGAAAAGAAGAACCCAAAGAGGTATGAAGTGGAACCCTATAAGAAGGAAGAAATACGGTGAAAAGAGACATACTTGAAAATTATTTTAAGTTATCACACCAATACACCAAAAAATTGGAGTTCAAAGGGTCCAAGAAGGAATGGAGGAAACTTTTAGGGATAAAAATAAAAAATTTCTCAAACTAGGGGCGATTTAGGGTTAAAATAAAAGAGGGTAAAAAAGTAATTTCCCTATTTTTAATAACCTGGAAAGGTCACATGATTAGCCCACATTGTTTTCCAAATCGCGTGGCAACCGCATGTATTTCTCTTTCTAAGAGAAACAAGGTTTCATAGTTTCATGGGGAATTCTGCATGGCCATGCATCAAGTCATGAAACTTGGAGAGTGGAAATATACCTAGGAACACAGTTTCCCTAGGCTAGTGCATAGTTTCCCCAAACATGCACCAACCATGCACCACCTGTTTTCGAGAAAAAAAATCTCATTTTCACCCAAAAAATCCTAGGTAAACTAAGAAACCAATATGAGACCAAATATAGACATAGTAATACATCAAAATAAACTCACAGATGTGAAAATTCTCCCAACCATGAAAACATTTCATCCCTAAAAAGTCAACTCTAAGTTTGATCAGAGAACAAAAATGGATAATCCTCCTCAGCCCAAGACTTCTTCTCCCATGTCTCATGCTCATCACTACCATGATAAAAAATAAATTGGACTAATAGTATAGACTTACCATGAAGAAATTTATCTTGAGTATCCATAATATGCACTAGCTACTCAAACATAGAAAAATTAGGGTTGAACTCTAACTATTCCCATTTCAACACATGGGACAGATCTGGATTATACCTTTTCAGCTAAGAGACATAGAACACATCATGTATTGATGTCAACTGAGAGGGAAAAGAAAAATGGTAGGCCACCTTAACAAATCTCTTAGTAAAATCAAAATATCCCACATAAATCGGTGTTAACTTCCCCTTCTTACCAGGATGATGGTGACCCAAGAAAGGTTTCACTTTTAGGAACACCTGATCACCCATAAATAATTCCAAAAAACTATTCATCTAATTGACATAAGACTTATGATTAATTTATGATATCAAAAACTGTTGTCGGATCAAATTAACTTTATCAGAATTTTATTGTATAGGGCTAGGTTCCAATAATGAAGTCTCAATCACCATAACCCCACACAAAAGATACCAAAATGACTGACTATAAAGCACCTCAAAGGGAGACATTAAAATCGAGGATTGGTAACTATTATTATATGAAAACTCCACCAACCCCAAAATTCTATCTTATGAGGCTACTAAATCAAAAATTCATACTCAGATCATGTCTTTCAATATCTGATTTTCCCGCTCCATCTGACCATTCATTCAAGGGTAGTATTTTGTGATCAACTTAACCTATCCCCCATCACTTTTAGAAGGCCTTACCAAAACCATGAGGTAAATCACTATCTCTATCTGAAAAAATATTTGGAAACACACCATAAATCCTCACTATCTTCTAAAAATACAAACAACCCAACTCATCTATTTTGGTTGAACACCAATTAGAATGAAATAGTCTTATTTGGTCAGACGGTCAATCACTACCCAAAATACCATTCCTCCCCTTAGGTGTACAAGGTAACCCAAAAATAAAATCTATGGAGATCTCATCCCACTTCTATGTACAAATAGGTAGCATTTTCAGCAAACCAGAGGGCCTTTGGTGATATGCTTTAAACTGTAGACATGTATAACACCGCGATACAATGTATAATACATCTTTCCTTATACCTATCCACCAGAACTATCAATGCATGTAATAAAACATCTTGGCGGTACTTGGATGAAAGGACCACTGAGACCGGTTGGTATAAAATATTACCACCTTCCATGATGATAACTGCACCATAAAGTGACCTCTAATGAAAAAATATCCCTTAGAAGACAATAACCATTCAAAAAACAGCTCCCCACCATTTAGGAACTGCATAGAGCACTGAAAAAACTCATCACTCATCTACTCTTGTAGAATCAACTCTAGGAGATAAGGTGTCACATGAGCACTAGATAATAACACCTCCACTGTGTTCCTTGGCTTCCAAGTGTAATTGGTAAAAAGTCCCATCAAACTCCACTCATCACTAGACTCCTTTAAATCTTGCACTGGCACTTTCCCACTCAAATAATATTCCGCTAAATTACGTTTTCCTGGGGTATATATGATATCTAAATAGAACCCCTGAAGGTACTCTACCAAATGACGCAGCCTCAAATTTAAGTCCTTCTATGAGAAAATTAAGTCCAAGATATTATGATGGAATAAACTAAAAAATTCTCCCTAAAAATATAATTACACCATCTCTTTAGGTCATGTATCACCACCGATAACTCTAGGCCATGGGTTGGGTAATTATTTTCATCTGGTCGGAGTTTTCTCAAACTATACACCAACACATGGTAATCCTACATCAATACACACCTAAGAACCATAATTGAAGCATCACATTAGACAACATATACCTTTCCATATTTTAGAAAAATCAAAATAGGGGTTGTGGTCAACCATCTCTTAATCTCATAAAAAGATTCTTGATATTATGGGTTCCATTAAAACTTTACCCTTTTTGAGTAAGCGTAGTCATGGAAAAAGAAAGTTGAGATAAATCCTAAAAAAACCACCTATAGTACCCTACCAGAACCAAAAATCATCTAATTTTAAAAACATTCTTCGACTATTCCCATGACATCACTACACTAATTTTCTCAAGGTACAAAAAAACCCTCGATTCGAGATTACATGACCTAGAAACATCACCCCTCTAATCTATAAAGTGAATTTAAAAAAATTATCATAGGGATGATGATCCCGAAGGGTGCCTAGAATAATCCTCAAATACTACTCATGATCCTCCTTAGTCCTAGAAAATATCAGGACATCATCGAGAAATACCATGGAAAAGGAGTCGAGATACTACTGGAACACCCTATTCATGAGATCCGTAAAGACTGCTAGAGCATTATTGAACCCAAAAAATGAAATAAAATAATCAAAATGGTCATATTTAGTTCAAAAGGATATTTTCAGAAAAACATCCTTTCTAACTCTAACTTGGTGATACCCAGATTGAAAATCAATCTTAGATCACCACCTTCCCCCTTAAGATAATCAAAAAGGCCAACAATACGAGTCAAAGGGTACATGTTCTTGATCTTCACATTATTTAACTTAATATAATTGATACACAATCAGATAGATCTATCATCCTTTTCACAAATAGGACTAGGGAATCCAATGGTGAGACACTTGGGAGAATGGATGCCTTGGATTCTAAATCATCTAGATGTACCCTTAATTCCATTAACTCGGAGGGTAACATACGTTATGAGGGAATATATATCGATTGTGTTTCTAGTTCTAAGTCTATGGTGACCTCCACATCCCACTACAAAGGTAAACCTACAAAATCATCTAGAAATACCTCTAGGAACTCATCCACCATAGGATGTAACCCAGCTTTAGGACTACCATCATCATCCTCCAACATGAGTGATGATATTCGAAAAAGAAGTCTACCTAACTATAAAAGTGGAGGTCCATAACATCCTGACCATGGTTATCATTAAAATTTTAAAACCCAGGTACTTCCATCAGGTTCCACAAAACATACCCACCACCAATAGTAATAGATATGCAACTAAAAATGCAACATCTAATCCATACCGATGATAAATTCCAAGAGACCCATTTCCAAAGCTAGAAAATACTATTCCAACTTAACCCCAAAAATGATAAGTGCAAAAGACAGACACCTAAAACCCTTCTGTTTCTTATTACCAAGTGGTGTCACCAAATCCATCTCATAAGGCATAAGATCGAATAGAAATTTTAGAAAATTTATAAGATGGATGAAAATAAAGGAAACTAAAGCACCAATATCAAACATGGCACCAAATAAAGATGATATAATAATAAAAAACATAAAACTATCATAGGCCCTATATCTAATTCCATTGGCACTCAATCTAAAACATGAATCTACATCTTCCTTGCCTAAGACAGATAATGACCACTAACCTATGGCTCTGTCCTAAACTAACTCTTCCCATAAGAAGATCCATCCCTACCTACTAGACCTACAAACCACAAACATACTTTCCTGAACGGTTCTAACTGGGTTGGAATCCATTAGAAATATACAAATCACGTACTACTAAAATATGGTCTCGTCAACATGAAAAATCATTACAAGTTCCCCATATCTCCTCACCGATGATAGGGTCTGGGTGGAGCTGAACACACAGATTGCATGTTCCCCTCCCTCTTTCCCACACCGATGGCATACAATATAACCAGCATCAGAAACCACAAAAAAATACAGTCAGGAAGGATGGCCTAAACTACCACCTCCCCTATTCTCTTGTTCTTCCAACTTCTTATTATTATCAAATAGACTTCCACTACCCTGGCCCACTACATACATTGATCCAGAGAAACCAGAATTGGATCTATGATCAATCTCTACCATCAAATCATGATCAGCCACCTTAGAATATGTCTTCAAATTGAACATGAAGTCCTATGATTAGATTTCTAGCCACAACCCCATATTAAAATTTTGAGCCTTTAGCTTCTCATTGGAGACTACCTCGAGTGAGAACAAAACCAACTCTACAAAGGGGTTATCATACTACATCACTGTCCGATATCCCAAGAGAAGATCCAAAAACTCATAGGAATTAGAGAAGGAAAATTTAACAGGGTAAAACTACTCATTGAATATGACCTTGATATTCTTCCAACCCATATTCTCATGCTTCCAATATTGAACCACTGAGTCTCACCACTTCCATCTAGGACCTTCCAATATAAATGACACACATTTCACCCCAAATTCCTTAGGAGCATCAAGAAACTCTAACATCCAAACTATTCTATCAAGAGACTCCTTTTCTTCTTGGGGTTTTATGCTACCCTAGAAAGAATGAGGATTTTTCTTGAGGAACACCTGATCTTTTTACTTTTTAGGACTAGATTCGACTTCTCTAACCTAAGTAGGACCGGAGACCGCTTTATGACCCAAAGCATGGATCGCCTGAACCACAAATTCCATTATTCTTTAATCAATTGATGAGGGAGAACTATCTTCGACCTTTACCCAATGTTTTATAGGAATTATCTTGGGAGGAATATTACTACAACAAGGAATAATCAAAAAGAAGAAACCATCAAAATAACCATAAAAAAAACACTCTGAATTTTTTCGACAACAAGAACAACAACTCACAAAAACTTCTGTAAATAAAAACAAAACCACATCCAACACAATAACAACCAAACCACTTCACCCCCCACCTAGTGTCATTATACAGTCTGCATCATGTATGTATCACCCGAAGAAGAAGTAAAAGAAAATTTACCAACATCCCATGGAGACTCAAGATCTACATGAGGTGTGTTGGATAGAAACCCCACTCACAACCAGAACATCAACCCTTGAAAATACTATCTTTTATCTATCCAGACTCTTCTCAAATATCATTAACCAGATGAGAAACCTTTTCTGATACCATTTTTTCAAAAACCTTGTTGGGGTGTCATCCAACCCAGCACCCAACCCAGCATTATACAATTCCTGAAGGGCATTGCCGATCCTCATGGAATAGAAACTAGTGTTTGGGAATCAAAAATTCACTTTTGGGAATGGTTTCACCGATGTGGTTGGCAATAAACAACCAGAAAGAATAAGACAACATCACATAATCGATAACCAAAACCCAAAAAAAGTGATACAAAAGTTTTTAAGATTCATAATTTTACATCTACAAGAAGTGGAACACTAGAAACTACATCCACCATCACCACCACGATACATCTTGACTTTACCCGGACCATGCATAACAAAGTTTACATACACCCAAGGGTGTATGTAGGGTGTGAGCTGAATCCCAATAGGATTCAACCCAAAATAAATATTCCATTCTATAACATTAGAAGATAAATCAACGTCCACATTTTTATAAGAACTTTGAAAATATTTATAAGAATTTTTTTAAGGAAAATATTTATAGGAATGAACTTTCTCAAATATACCTAGGGTATTCTAGGGACAAATATACTTGGTGTAACAACCAGGAGGGTAGACACTGTGTTTGAAGTAGGCTAGATCTCTTCTTCTCCAACCTTTAGGCTATATCATCTTTCCCAGATGCGAGGGTATGCAACTTAGTTCTCTCTATTTCAGGTCACTCCACTCTGATCAGTTCTCTTGAGCTGAGTAATAAAAACCACACACAATTTTATTATTCTAGTTGATAGATCTATGATCCTATTTTTTTCAATGTGATCAGCATGTCTTGGAAGAATCCTACTCAAGGAAACTCATGGGTAGGATTTCATAACAGGATCTGGTTCTTAAAAGTAGATCTTCTCACATGGATTACTTATCACACTTCATCCTAGTTTTACATAGAGGTTATAAAATCTGATATTGAAAATTCTGAGACTAGTCTAGAAGATTCCTAGATGGGGAGGTTTTTATAGATATTTTCAATAAGAAAATCAGTTTATCTGAAATTATTCTGGGAGAATAAAGGGTGGATCGGGATCACTCTAGAGCCTTATGGCTCAAGGAAGGCGACCACAACACATCTTTCTTACATGAATGCACTAAATAGGAAAAGTGATTTTCTATTCCTAAAATTTAGATGGAAGATGTCTCCTAAAACAACGATATCATTTCGGTGGGAAAAATATTTGAGTTTCATTTCAAAAATATTCTTAGTGAACTTAACCCTTTGATGTAGGCTAGCAATTCAACAAGGTTCTCTCAACTTTTATATGGAATTACCAGAGTGATATCTAATTATTTAAATTATTCACTTATTAATATTTCAGTTGAATATGAAATTTTGGAGGTGGTTAAATCACTCAATCCTGATAGTTCTCTAGGCCCAAATGGCTTCCCCAGGTCATTTTATATGGTATCCAAGAATATTATAAAGAATGAGTTGGTGGATAACATTCAAGATTTTTTATGGGTGGTGGAATGATAAGGGTGGTTTGTGTTACAACTATGGTTCTCATACAAAAGTTGAAAGACCCCTCCTCCATCAGTCAATTTAGACCCATAAGTATGTGCAATTAATCCTACAAGATCTTGGATAGTGTTATGAATTGAAGACTTGTAAACAATTTTATAACATAATATTAGAGGATAAACATGGGTTTATTCAAGGTAGATCAATTCAGGATTATATTAGGATTCTTTAAGAGATTATTGGATACTTTTAAATTAAAACCCTCTAATCCAATATTGCTATCAAAGTGGATACAGACAAAGCTTATGATAGAAAAGAGCAGAGATTTATTATCAAGGTGTTGTATTCCATGGGTTTTTTCATGTGGGTGATTGATCTTATCTTAATATGTTTCAGATCCATATAGTTCTCTATCACTCTAATGTAAAAAATGTGGCTACTTTAAAGAGGTCTTGGGGATTCACCAAGGGGATCCTTTATCTCCCATTATATTTTTTATAGCCCAGGATGCTCATATTAGAATCCTCATAAGAAATATAATAGATAGATCCATCCTCCATTACCGATGTAGGGCTCAGAACACTAGTATCTCTCACTTACTTTTTGATAATGATATTATGATTTTCATTAATGAGAGTTATAGTTCTTATAGGAACCTCAACAAGGTTATTGATGAATATAGTAAGTGGAGTGGGTATATCATCAATAGACAAAAAATTAATGTTTATATCTCTACTCACTGCCCGTAAATATAGAACAAGGTTATTGAGAATACTCTTTATATTTTAAGGATCCATTTCCAAATAGAGTACTTGGGTGACCCAATTTCACTGGGTTGTATTCATATTCATTATTTTGAGGGGAATTTAGGAAAGATTTCTTGTAGGATAGAAAATTTAAAAAACCATTTCCTATTTTTTTGGGGACACATTAACTTGGTGAATTGTGTCTTATCATCCATACCCATTAATATCTTATCTAGCTTATGAATTCCAAAAATAGTGATTAGAAGAATAGAGAAGTGGTTTGCGAAGTTTATTTGGGATGATAATGAGGAGGGATGGTGCCACTGAACCTCATGGGAAATAATGGAAAAAGAAATTGAGGTGGGGGTATCAATTTGATAAATGTGTAAGAATCTATGAATTTATTGGAAGAAAAATTAGCATGGTATTCCTTGTATGGTAGATCATTGTAGTCTAATTTTATCCATCAAAAGTATGGGTCTATTCCAAAGGTTCCAAATGACTATTTTGTAGGGGTGTGGAAATACATTCAATGCCGTGTGCTAGCCCTTCAACTTTATTCTCACTAGATTATTGGTCATGTTGAAATAATTTTTTTTGAACTATAGTTGGTAATGGACAACATTGGGCTTCCTGGGATGTCCCACTCCAAAAATGTCCTTATACAAAGCTTGTAGGTATCTGGTGATCACCAAAGCTATAATTAACACACCAAAGCATGAAATATTTGTTGGTGTCACTTTGAATAATGAAGCTCATAAAATGGTTTACAACTAATCCCTAATAGGAGTCTTCAACATGAAATATTATCATTCACAGTGGAGTGATCCTCTCATTAAGGATGAGTGGTGCAATATATTGTGGTGTCATGAAATACCCTCTAAATTTAGTTTCTGGGTCTGGCGCTTAAGATCCCATGCAATTCATACTGACAAATATATAAAACGGAATGGTATCCAAATCATTTCCCAATACCACTACTGCTTGGATCCAAATAAAGAATCCACAAATCATCTCTTTTTTCCCAACCAATGGGTGCATGAAATATGGGGGAGTCTTAGTGAGTTTTTTGGTTTCAACTTTCAAGGAATTAACTCTGATTTTTTTCTTCAAATCTAGTTCAATAGATTTTGGAATAATAATAACTGGTAGAAGGTGTGATCCCTTCTATTAGTATAGGGTTTTTAAATAATATGGTATGCTAGGAACAAGTCCATACATGAGCATTTTGTTAGCCTGTAGTTCACTATGAGTCTCAAATCATACTTTTTAGCATCCGATATGGGCCCTATTTTTCTTCACTTGGAAAATTCTATATCATTTATGACTCTATTTTCTAGAATATTTTATAAAACACTTCATCAAAGTATAAAAATCCAAGGAAAATGCATTAAATGGAACCCTCCTTCGTATGGTATGAAATTGAACACTGATGGAGCCTATAAAAATAGTTTTATATATAGATGTGGTCTGGTGCACGATGTTAAGGGATTTATTGTCATTTCATTATCAGCTAACTATGGGTATGGGGACTCCTTAAAGGAAAAGTAAAATTCTCTTCTCAATGGAATAAATATTGCGAAAGACCAAAATCTAAATCTAGGCTGTGGAGACATACTCTATGATCATTTTAAACTCCTTAAAAAAGAATGGATCTATTCAATGGAACATTAATATTATCATTTGAAGGATATAGATCCTTTTGAATGACCATGTTTAGGTATCTCACACTTCTCATGAAGGTAACAAAAGAGCAGATTCCCTTAATTATAGGGATAATCATATTATGAATCTTGTGTGGATGATGTGTGAGTAGATGTTATTGGTTTACACTTTTTTCACCCGATGGTCTATTTGTTCTTGTTATTTTGGATGTAGTCAACTCTTTCAATAAATAAAAAATATATCATTTTCCAATAATTAAAATGTAAACAACACCTACCATATACTGATACCTATAACCATGTCACAAAGGCATCACAATATAAGAGAGCGCCACAGTAAATATCTAAAGTTAACTAGAACTAGTGGGTTACTATAAACCTTGTAACTCAGTGATAATCTCATCCAACCAAAGCCCATATCATCCTCATGCACAGGACCCTAGAGGGGATCTCATACCAAGGTATAATGGTCTTTAATCATAAGCCAAAACTCACAAAATTCTCATGCATGAGACAATAGAAGGGAATGCATCGTAAGGTCTAGTTCTCTTTGATCATATCACATGTTTTGTTAGTGTTGTATAATCAATGCTTCTAGAAGAAACCCAATCTCGGTCCCACTGAATCAAAAAGTGTATTAGTTGTAGTTCACCACTAAGATACATAGGATTCCCTTTGTGCACAATTTCCATTTCAAATGTCACAAAAATCATCACTTTCACATACACATGCCTAGAATCATGAATACACATAAAAACCCATTTATTTCATATTCACGGTCATACAAAAAACAAATATCACATGGGAACCACAATTTTCCAAAATCAAAACAACTTTCAAATTTACATGAACACCAAAGCCTTTTGGAAACACATTTCCCACCACTTGCGTCATTTATAAAACCCTTTTGAAAACACAAAAAGAAGAGCGCACATGAAATATAACCATTTATATAGGAAAATATCCTTTAAAATTCATATTCACACCAAATATATTTTAAAATGTACTTAGTACCACTTACACAATTCATAGAACACATTAAAGAAACATAAATAAGAAGCTCACATGTAACAAAAACAATTTCCTTTAGAAGACCAACATTCATCTCATATATACCTCAAAAACATCTTAAATCATTTTCTCACCTTTCACACAATCAACTGAACACATTTATAAAGCAAAAAAAATAGGAACATATGAAACATAATAAAATTCTTTTGTAAATCTATCTTCAAAAACATTCACACTTCAAATAACTTTGAAAAAAACATTTTAAACCACACACATAATCTATAGAACATGTTTATAAAACCAGGAAGGCATATCTAAATCATATAATAATGCAAAATCATGGAACCACCCACCTCACACTTAGAAAATTTCAGAATCTGGGGTAAAACCACAATCGCACCACCAAGAGACCTTATGAAGGTAAGATCGAACCACAAAAATCATGATTTCACCAAAAAAAACCATGATTGAACCCTTATTAGTTCAAACAACCTACTATAAAGGAAGAAACCAAAGAGGGAGGAAGAGGAACCCTATAATAAGGAAGAAATCAAGAGAAAAGAGACTTAATGGATGATTCTTTGACGTTATAACACAAAATACACCAAACAATTGGAGTTCAAATGGTATAAGAAGGGGTGGAGGAAGCTCATAGGTCTAAAAATCCCATATGTCTCGGATTTGGGGTGATTTAGTGCTAAAATCAAAGAAAGTAGAAAAGTAATTTTATAATTTTTAATGACATGGACATGTCACATGGTTAGATCACACAATTTTAAAAACTATAAAAAAACCACGAGTCTCTATCTATCCAAAAGGAACAAGGATGAAGAGTTCCCTGGGGAATTGTGCACAACCGGGTCTCAAGTCGTGTGGCCTGGATAATATCATTGTCCCCAGGTGCATAGTTTTCTTGGGCTGGCACATGGGTTCACCTAATTTTGTGCCACCCACATGCCACCTACTTTTAATCCAAAAAATCCCATTTTCACCAAAATATCTCGGGGAAACTAAGAAACCAATATGAGACAAAAAATAGACATAGTAATAACTCAAAATAAACTCACGAATGTGGTATATCCCTAAATTTATGATTGATTAGTCTTTATGATGTATTTCATGTATCATATTTGAGAAGTTATGAATCAGACCCACTACATATTATTAACTATAATTATATGAAGTTGGAGGTAGATACATCAATTACTAAGAATCTAGCGTTTATTTTTTTATCAGAGTGAGAATATATTGTGGTTAATGATTATGTTATTTATTCTAGTGTTATGGATATATGGTCAAGTTCATGTGCATACATGGGAGTGAGAAACAAAGTTTAGGTATCAGTGGAAAAATATTTCCATTAAAGACAAATAATTAATCTTATCAAGGATATAGATACTTATGGTGGGGATTTTTTAACAACTTAGGTTTTCTCAAGTATGTTTTGTTTTTTTTAATTTGGATTTATTTAATTTTATTTATCAATTTATTATAGAGTTAGATAAGGAAGAGGAATTACATTTTGAGTTTTACATTTATTTTAAATTTAGTGGATATCTATTGTAGCCACTAAGAATTATTTGGGGAACATTTGGAATATAGTGAGCTAATAAGAGGCATTGTAAGTCTCTAGGTATCGTTAGATAGATAGTTTTAAGCCATTATGAACTTGGTGGTGAGACAATTAGAACCCAATTAGCTTATCAACCCTCATTTTTAAGGGGATAGTTTTTCATTTTATGAGATATATACTTTGTTAAAATATAATATTTCCCACCCAAATGATAAGTAACCCACATTTTTTCTCTCACTTTTTACTCCACTTGATCTTCTTCTAAACTTCTCAATTTATAAAAGAACCATGATCCAGTAGTTAGGTTGGATTCTAGGGGTAGAGAATAAAACAATAACAATGGTTCTACATGTAATTGATTTTTTTTATCATTTTATCCAATTTTATTAATTTTCTTTTAGTTTAGTTATTTACTAGATTGAAGACATATCTATTTTATTTTTTCAAAGTTTAATTGTATCGATTTTTGATTCAAATATATATAGGGTAACTTGAATCATTTATTTTTTTAAAATAATTATTATTTAGGTGTAATATTTATATGTAGTGTGAATATAAGTATATGGTTTTTTAATGATGAAAATAGGAGTTCAATTGTAATTAAAATGGATACAGTTGAGTAATATAATTAAGATGATTATTTTGAATTTGTTAAATTATGTAAATGGCATGATTAATATTGAGGTGATGTTTATGTGAGATATATAATGTAAATATGGTCAAGAGATGTAAATAATTTGAAATAAATTAAATTTGTAAATTTTGAGTTGTAAGAAGTGTTATTCATTTATAAAACCAGTGTTTGAGTTATTTATAAAGTATTGTTAAATTTAAGTGATATTTTTATGTAATAACCATTGAATGGTTAATTAAACATGTTGATTTATATATATATATATTGAATTATTTAATTATGATTTGTGATATATGGTGTGATAAATGGGGTGTGACCTTATACTATGTTACTCCTTATCCTGATACATGAAAAGGAAATGGGGTATATACTTGTGTTATATTATGACTTGGTATGATAACTGAAATGATATTGGGTTTGACCTTGGGATATATTATACCTTGGTCTAATTTTTTAGAAGATATTTGATCTTTTTAATGATTTTTTTATCATCTTACCTCAAAATAATGTTTCCACTGAGGAAAAATTAAACTAAGACTCAAGTATGCTCCCTGATGATGGGATACTGATTTGAAACACTATGATTTTAAGTACATAACATAAGGAGATATTTAACCTTGAATGGATAATTATATAAAATATCAATAATAATAACATCAATAATATCATGAAGTGAACTAAAAAAATAATCATAAAAAACTATCAAATAATCACTTTATTTCTCAATGATTTCATGTATTTATGAAGGTATAAACCATATCCCATGTAAAAAAACATATTATAATATAACTAAAATATTATAATATAAAAAATAAAAATAATTATTAATATCATAACTCTAAAATTACCCATAAGTCATCTCTATGAAATCACTATTCAATATCATTCAATTATAAAGGACTTCATTCCTTACATGCTGCCCCACAGAAAAAATATGTACATACATGAGATGTTTATGTATTGGGTGTGAGAAATAACTTATTAAAATCACATTGCAAAACTAAACATCACTTAGAGTTTAACATGATCTTATGCAAGTGATGTGATATTATATGATTATTTTAACATGTCTAATAACTCAATAAAAACACACATCATAAAAAATAAAATTCTTACCAAGCCATACTAATGCCATGTTTACCTATTTTAGCTAATATTGGTCAATACTAAGTATGTATGTCAACGTGCGACATTGAAGAAAACATGGATTAATTCATCTTCAAGGAAAAAAATATGGAAAACCCCCCCATAACCCAACTCACGTATTATCTCACTACATATCCAAACTCATGGAATATTTCATTTCTCAACCTAACATGAAGAATTTTTACACCCATGTATCATCTCATGTCATAGCCTAACTCAAGTATTTTCCTATCATTTTCTAATCCTACAACATATTTCACATTTCTCCTACAAAAAGGCTTATCCAAAATTTCATGATAAAAAAATACACCTTGAAATCAAAAATTTAATATATCATAATATCATATTTCCAAAAATAGAATTCAATATCTCAATAAATCGAAAATCAATCAATATAGTAGTTTATATTAATCAACACTCCATTGGAAAACATATATAATTGTTTATCAATACAAGTTAATTTATTAACCAATATAAACCATATCTAGTGTAAAACATCTTGCTACAATATCATTTTCTTTACCCAAAAATCATTTAAAACTCACAATACAACATTATAAAATGAAATATTTTATAAACACCCAGACTCATTTATTTTGAAATAATTTATGGATTCCAATTCCGTAATTATATTTCAGTAAGAAACATAAAAAACGTTTTAATTATTTCAAAACAAATATATTTATTTGAAAAATATTAATTATTATTCCAAAACTTAATCACTATATTCTATTACTCAACCACAATATTTCAATATAAAAACACAGATAATGATTTCATTTCCATAAAAAAAATTCCATATGAAATAAACCTCTAACTCGATAATTTCTTAGATCTCATATATATATTTATATTCATAAAACAAATAAGTAAATCTTAACTGATTAGAGTAATCCAAAATAATTCTAATATATTATCAAACTAACAATTCTAATAAACATTCACTATTAATAATATATTTTTCAATGTTAACATACTTATCATATATAATTTGACATAAATCCTTAATTATAGAGAGAATATCTTTATTAAATTTACATATAAAGAAATTTTTATATGTGAATCAAAATTTCTATACATAAAAAACCATCTATTTGATTATATAATAGATTAAATTAGTTTTAATTATGATTTGGCACATACAAGTATAGAATCACACATAGAATGAACATAATCTATGTATAAGTATTCAATTATACTCATGAAGAAGAATGGCATCACTTACCAATTGATATAAAATTTATTTACACAATGGATAGGTAAAATACTTCCCCAATTACCAAATATTAGATATTTTTATGAACTAGAAAGAGAAATTTGAATTATATATAATCATAAACTAAATAACATCACATTTGAAATAAATCAAAAATATAATTATAATTTTTCCACCATAAACCTAATTAATTAGAGAGATCAATAATCTAGAAATAAAAAAAGGTAAATATAAAAAAAAATAAGATCAAAAGAGAAAGAGAGAGTTTATAGCAGTTATATACTAACTATTGTTCATCCATAAGAAGAAAAATAATATTAGAAAACACAAATCTAAATAATAAATGACAAAATTTCCTCTACTAAAAATGAAATTACACTAAATCATCAAAATCCATATGGAATTTACCAGACTTCTGGTGGCTCATAGAGTTCCTATTAGATCACCACCAACCTTTCAGTGACTGTCTAGAGGTGACAAACTCTTTGTCTACCCCACTGGGATCCTAGCTGTACCCACCCAAGACTTGATGTCTTTTTTGTGGTGAATTCTATTTTTATTCGCTATAAAACCTCCAAAACTCACATTAATTTATTTATATAACTTAAAATTCAATTAAAAACTATTTTATTAAAATAAAAATCCAATAAAAAAATAAATATGATATCGATTTAGAATACCATATCCCTTGAAACCCATATCGTACACCTGATCCCTAGGGCCCAATGTGATCCACTGCAAGGATACAATAACATTCCTTAATAATTGGTGTCAAGAAACTATTATTGAGGGATAAAAAATAATTACTATATGATAATTATCGATAGAAATAAAATAACTAAAACATGTAATATAAATTAATTTTTTATTTAAAAATAAATAAACTTTTATATAAACCATTAATTAATAAACATAGTAACCAAAAAAAGTGTAGGATAAATAAAAAAACCATATTTATAACAAAAACTAACTTACTAAAGAAGAAAAAAACAAATACATCAAGAATAATCTAACTCCTCTAATAAAATAAGGTTGAACACTGGCACATCTATCATAAAGTAACTCATTGTATCCACCACTAATAAGTTATAGAGTTTATCCCTTTCAGGTGTCATGTAAAAATATATCTATATATAAACCAAGATGTAGGGGTATAGGCATGTAAATGAATAATTAGTTGTATTTACATGTATTATACACATGAATCCCCTTTTTTATGTATTAGAAATCATTTAATAGCTTCCATTGAAAAATATAAACACCTTTAAACAAAAACTAAATTATCAAACAATTCTATAAATATCAATTCTTAAGTCAAAGAAACTAAAACATGAATTTTCCTAAAATAAAGTGTAAGCTTACCCAATTTTCCTAACATTTAAAGAAAATTATTAACTATAATAATATCAATATTCATGAAAAATATTAACAATATTCCAATAATATCATCTTATGATCATAGAATTCACCCACTATAGAATGTCACACATCTAAGTGTTTCCCAAAACAATAAACCCCCTTCAATATCTCATAGTATAGATATTATCATAGAAATGAAATTTTAACACTATCGATCATTAACTAAACCTTCTCTATATTATATAAACTTCATAGTAATTACTTTTATCCATGTCTATTCATTTATAAAGACCATTTTCATCTTAGAAATATTTTCCTAAAATGATTCCACA
Source organism: Viscum album (assembly GCA_963277665.1). NCBI lineage: Eukaryota > Viridiplantae > Streptophyta > Magnoliopsida > Santalales > Viscaceae > Viscum > Viscum album. The sequence goes on along the minus strand of OY728138.1, from coordinate 335,201,741 downwards.
AAACCTATTATTTTGAATCAAAAACTAATTAGAGATATGAAACAATCAATTTTTCAAATACTAGTTTAAACCAAACCCTAATATTTTTATTGAGATTCATAAATTTAAGTATCAAAAATATAAAAATCTCTAATTCTATCAAATCAATTTAAAAAAAATATTTTATAAAAATCAAATTTAGACACATGGTTGAAAAACATTCTAATCATATATTCAGGAATTATAATCCATAAAGCATTGAATAAGTTCCACCTACCTTAGATGATACATATTTTGAAAACCATAAAACCCTAGATCCATTTTCAACATTATTTATATGACCTATAAACCCATATAAAAATAAACATGAGGTCATAGTTCTTCAATTCATGATTTGAGATATAAAATTCCATCTCTCTGGGTTTAATCTAACATGATAGATATATCTAGATAAGAATAAATAAATAGAGATATAACTGATAACCAAACATATTTGGTTCCCTTAACATCAATCTGTCATTAATTCACATTATCTTAAAGATAATTTCATTTTTATAGTGTTGGGATGCTAAAAGAATACTCACAAGATTATCTATGTTCAACCAAGTATGTACTAGGGTATTAATGAGTGTAGGGAGAAGCTAATAAATATCATTAAAGTCAAATCATGGAGTACCATCCTAAATGCATGGTTGGACCACCCAATCCTCAGCACCATGCACTTACCCATACATGATTTCCAATCTAAACCCCAATATACATAGTTAGATTTCATGGTCTATTGAATCATGTGTCTAACATGGTCTCTTCCCCATCTCCCAAAAACATTAAAATGTTTGTCTAAAAAGCCTAAAATTATTCCTTGGTTTGAGACATGTGATTTGATATTGGTATAGAGATTACACCAATGATAGAAAAATTAGGTAAAATGAAATATTAAAATGATACAGTAAGCATGGAAATTTATTTTAATTTTTGTTTTTAAATTGATTATATTGTTAAATATGTTATTTTGTATATTGTCATACACTTGAGAACACATTGAAGTTTAGGAAATGTTTGGGGATTTTTGGTTCTATCATAGAGAGTTTATTTCACACACATTATAATTACACATCCCATTTTTATAAATATTTCATTCATTATGTTGTAGGTAAGGGAAAAGACACTATGAAGATGGAATATTTTTCATTGAAATTTGAATATTGATTCATGAGGTTTTAGAGATGCTATAAAGGGTATGTTTTAACTATTATATTTTGGTTTATCTCATTATATTTTATTTAGATATATATGATTTTTTTAGGATTACATCACATATGACTGTGTTTATGATTTTCCCCCACACTAGAGGAGTTTTGAGTCAGTGAAGGCCTACTTTTCGAAGGAGGGTGATCGTAGGGACTTTACCAGTGAGGCTTCAGGTTCCACATTAGTCAAGAGGATGGAAGTTTGGTTTAACCTCATCCTTTTGGGAGTAATTATTTCCTACTCTAAGAATTTATTAATGATTTAATACTTATTCATAAATCCTTCCAATAAATAATATTACCAATTGATACCACTATAAAAGTTTTTGATCAAAACCATGCATAGATGTAATAATTTGTATGTATCAATAGTTCCCGATATTACATTTAATAATGATTATATTATGGTTTAAAGTCACATAGTTGGGATATAATATCTTACCCCTCCTCATTGGATTATGAAGTGATGGTGGTGTTATTGGCCTTATGTGACACCCCCAAGACACCAAAGGCTTGAAATAAATCCCAAGTTCTTTAATGAATGTTGGGGGATTATTTTCCCTTTTAAATAAAAAACTCTAAGACGAAAATTAACAATTAACATCCAATCCTATATAATATGAATGAATAAAAAATAAAACCAAAGTTAAAAACCAATAAAACAACAATATCAAAGTACCAATGGAAATAAAATACATAACCAAGATGAAACTAAAAGATAACATAACCCAAAGACACCAAAGTGGTATCATCCAAAGAAACACCTAAACTAGCTCTGAACTCCAACTCCACCAACCATACACATGGTATCAAGACACATCACTAGATAAATATGATAACTTTTCCTTCCTTATATCCCAGTAGATGACATATGGAAATGCACTATAATTCCCCAAGTAGTAGGTGAGAATAAACTCAATAGGATTCAACCCAAATACTTACCACAACACACCACTAAGACAAGAACTGGATGGCACAATTTATATAAAAAAATCAAAATAAGATGATATAGTTTATATCAAAACCATAAACAATTTCCATTTATAGAAATAAAAAAACTTTTAATCATTTAACGTTATTTGGAAAACACAAGTCTCCACACACACACACACCCATGCAGCCATGTGTCAGTTCCATAGTCTTGAGTGGTCCCTTATTGATTCACCAAGTCATCAAAAGGTGACCAATATCTAGGTTACCTAATGGAAAACACCCCTTTATTAGGTTCACGTCCAAAAATGAACTCACTCTAACCATGTATACTAAATTACATGACATACCATTTTATATAAAATACAATATTTCTTGAAAAAATTTTCACAACTAATTTGCATGATTCAAATCCATACCATAATTTTAAAATAGTAAAAAAATGGGTTCTTGGACTGCCATCCAATTTCCCAAAATTTTCAAATCCATAACCAAAAGGGATTTACATCAAGAATCACACAAGTTTTCCACAATGATTTCAATAAAATAAATTTAATTAAAACTAGGCCTCTGAGTTATAGAATGAGTGGATATGTGAGAGAATAAACCTACCTCACAATGACTGTAAAAAACAAAGAACATAAAAAATATATTTTAGATTCGGCCTTGGATCCTCTTTCATCAAATATATTTATTCATATCTCACCAACATTCCCATCACAGAGCATATATCTATCCATAGTGAACTAGATCTATGGTGTTAGAAGAGTGGATAAGAGTAGATCTAAGAAGAACATATATGGATAATGACTTAACATTAAATATGAATCTCCAGCACACTTTTATTTAGCAATAGTTTCATGCAGATCAAAATTAATTTCCAATGGATCCTTGAGAGGGATGGGAGTTTAAGAACTTCAGATAGTAGTGGGTTAATTTGGCCTATGGGCCTTAATTCAAATTAAAACCACAAATTTTGGGGTTCCAATAGTGTGTCACATAGGTAAGTCACATAGTATGTCAAAGTACATGCCAACCATGCACATGCTACTAGATAATATAATTTTCCACATGGTTTGGGATGCGTGGTTTAGAAAACCATACTCCAACTATATGGTGCTACTCACTCAAGCCTGGACCCTATAAAGTTTTATCACACGGTAAACCCTAGGAAAACCATTTTCCACATCTGTTTCACTTTTTACGATTTTCCATGGGCCCTCACATGTCTATCCAAACCATGTAACAAATTTGTGCCTTCCTAGTGACTTCTAAAACATGTTTCGTAGTTTATAGAAGGTGGTTCATTGTTTATATTAACCATGAACCTCCATAAATACCTATAAATCATTCCAATTTTTTCCTAAACCTACCAAAACTTAACCCAAGAATTATATAATTGAAAAACACAAAAAAAAAACAAGTTACAAGTACCTAAAATTAGGGGTGCTACATTCTCCCCACCATTAGTCTTTTTATCCTTAGAAAGTAGAAAATAAGCATTTTCTTAGAGGAGTGGGGTCACTATTCCAACATTTCATTTCACAATCCCTTTTTTCTTATAGAATATAACCATGATTTGGTAAAACCAACAATAAACTTATGATCTTCCTATGAAAGAGACTACCTTGCCTATCCACAATCCATACTAGTACACGAATCAATGTAGAACTTGATTCAAGGTCCACATGATCAAATAAAATTAGAATGGTACTTCTTCAATTGAGATACATGAAACACATTATAAATTAAAATAAACTTTGGTGGTAAATAATAATAATTATCTACCTCACATAATCATTCATGTATCTCAAAAGGGCCAATGTACTAAGGGGATAACATCTATTTTTTACCAAAATAATGATGCCCTATCCGTACAGAGATTCTCCAAAAAACATGTTCAGTTACCTCAAATGATAATATTAGTTGACAATGGTCTATATAAGATTTATAATGAATCTGAGATGTCACCATTATCTTCTTTATAATATAATTTTTTTTCTATTAATCCTTATATAATACTAGTCCCAATAATTTATGTCTCACCTGTTTATACCCAAAAAGAAGAGAACGATAAGGAAGACCACACAATGCTTTATAAAGACATATATGTATCGAGGCATGATAACTATTATTGTATGAGAACACCAATAACAGTATATTTTTCTCCCATGATCCGTTGAAACCCATTACACAACCCCTAATAATGTCCCCCAAAATTTGGATCATCCTTTTAGATTTTCCATCTAATTTAGGATGATATTCATTGCTCAAAGTCAACTAGGATACAAGGTCTTACAATAAGGACATCCAAAAATTAGATGTAAACCCAAGGTCTCAGTCAGACATAATCGATATTAGATTGTCATGAATCCTTACTATTTCCTAAATGTATATTTTTGATAAGTCTTCTATCATATTGGTTTCATGAATGGAAATAAAGTGAGCAGACTTTGTGAGATGATCCACAATCACCCATATGGAATTATGTTTCCTAGAAATTATATGTAGACCTATCAAAAAATACAAGGATATATTCTCTCATTTATATATAGGTTTAGGTAATGATTTCAATATATAAATTTATCAATGGTTCCATGCCTTGACCTACTGACTGGTGTGGCATCTTGAAACAAACTCGGTCACTCTACTATTCATGCCTGCCCCCCAAAACTGTGATCTCAAAAATTTATACATATTCTATATTTTAAGATGAACATTAAACCTAAATTGAGGTCGGTATTAAGAATATTTCCCTCATATGTTTAAGGATCTACTATCAGATCTCTAAAATGCAACATCGATCCCACATCTAGCTTCAACCCCTCAATGGTCTCTCCACTATTGAGTTTCAAACTCTTAGTAACATATTCAGGGTTAGGTATCTAAACCTCTTTAACATATTTAATAAAATCACAAAAAAACAAAAATTGGAATAAATTTACAATATTATCTTTATCAATACACTCCAAATGCTTATGTACTGTGACTGAAATTAGTTACAATTGATCAAAAAATTATTTATCCAATTGGTTATATGAATTCCTACATAATGAATCATCTATAAAGTTCCCTTTACATGGTGAATACATCAAGTTGAAGTCAAACATTTTAATATATTTAATCCATCATTGTTTCCTTTTATTCAAATAATTTTATGATAATATGCATTTTAAACTCTTACAATATGTAAACACTGTAATTTTTTTTCCAAAAAGGCAATGGTTCCACTTATTCAAATCATGGTTTATAGTGTCGAATTAGATATTGTCTGTTGGGTAGTTTTTTCCACGTGTATTTAACTGTTGTAAGTCATAAACAACCAAATGATATCCATTCAAGAGAACACAACCCTGCCCAACTCCAAATGCATCACAATAGACCACATTGACCTATACAGACTCAGGAAATAAAAGGATAGGTTCTGATGTTAGGTGAAAATTTATATCCTATAACTATTTCGAAATTTTATCATTCCATTGGAATGGGATAAATTTTCTTGTCAAGTATATCATCCATAAGGTAGGACATGAAAAATTATGAAGAAGTGTCTATAGTATCCTGATAAGCCAAGAAAACTATATATCTCAAAAACATTCTATGGTGGTTTCCAAGAGATAACGGCTCCTATCTTTTCAAGATCTATATAAAATCATTTTTTAGAGAAAACATTACCAAGGAAATGTACCTCCTATATCTATAAATCAAACATTTTAATATTTTTATAAAGGTGATGTTCTCGTAGGATACTCAACAATATAGCCAATTAATCCTCGTTGTCCACTTTAGTTCTATAATACACCAAGATATCATCAATGAAAACCACTACAAAGGAATAAATATGCCTCTAAAATATCAAATTTCGCAATTTTATAAACACTGCTGGTGCACTCATAAGGTTCGATGGCATAACCAAGTACTCATGATTTCCATATCTTCTCATAAAGGCTATCTTCGGAATATCCTTCTTTCAAAAACATAGTTGGTGAATTTTCAAATTTATGTTTATTTTGGAGAACCAATGGGCTTATATAAACCCATTCTTTTCATACATATTTATTAAATATTTTATATAAACATCATTATAGTATACAAACACATTCTAAAGGATCATAAAGGTATAATGCCTTTGGAAACATGGAAACATAAACAACTAGATCACATGTTAACTACATCATATAAAACTAAGTTCTTCACAATGATAACCATTCTTAGACATATCATAAATAATAAATTTGTTCATAACCACGAGAAATGAAACATTATAAATGGTGATATCCGATGCTCAGTAAGGGGAAACAAGGGAGATCTGTAGGCATAACATGAGCATAATGGTATAAGAACATGAGAATAATATTTAAAAACCACACCCTACATATCAAAGATTATAATCTCAAGTCATGGAATAAATATTGGTGGTTCATAGGACATAAATCAAAAGTAAATAAATGAACATTATCCATGTGAGAATAACATTGTCATAAGACATAGAATTGTGGAATATACATAAGTATATAAAATAATTCCTATATTAGTAAAGGATCACTTTCAAGGATATCATATTAGAATGGGTTTACTCCCTAATCTATCATAGTAGTGAGGGATCAATACCAAGACCATCATAGTGGGAAAAGTCCCTAACTAAATTGAGTTCACTCCCTATTTTAGTCATTTATATGTCATGAGATATAAATCATTACCCAATGCATTGGAGAGAGATATAGGCCCCACCCATCACATAATGAAAATCGTCCATATATGCACCACAAGATTTTAAAAAATTCATCAGATCATAAAGCATTAAATAAAATGATTTTTATAAACATTTCATCATATCATAACTTGTGGAAAAGTGAAAGGTTTCATAATAATTTCATCATAGAAACATAATATAATCTATCAAAAAAGCGGGTTTTAGAAGTATTTTATCATGGTATAACACATGGAAGGGAAATGGGTTCCATAAACATCTTATCATCATAAACATAAACCATTTAGACAAAGAATTAGAATGATACCCTTGAATTATATCCATATTAAATAAAAAGTAACATCAATGGATCCCATATTATATGGAAAATTATTTCGAAAGATCACTTGTAAATTTTCGTAAGGAAAATAATTTTTCTATGAAAATAAATTTTTAAAACTAAAAACTCATAAAATATTTTGGAAATCCTTTTTTTAAAATAACTTTTAAAACATATAAAGGATGCTTTAAAATAATTTAAAACATTTCTCGAGGAAAATATCCATTCCACTTTGAAAAAAAACATATTTTAAAACACAAATTTTTATATCATTTTATTTAAAAATTAACTTGGTATATTATAAAGGAATATTTAAATAAATTGTTGGTCATGATGGTGGACAATTTTTTTCATTATGCACATGTTAAAATAATTATTCTTCTCACTTTTTTGGTAAAATCCAAACTTGCATTGTTTGGAAAATGAAAAAAATATTCCTTTCAAAAAAAATTAAAAAGTAAAAAATTGGTAAAAATAACTTTATTAAATCAATTTAAAATGTAAAAAAATATTATCAAAAACATTTTTAGAAAACATGGTTTTGGAAGAAAAATGGGTTTTCAACTAAAGAGTGAAATAAAGCATATTTTTATTAAAAAATATTTTTAAACACTTGAGTACATAAAGAGATGAAAATGAAGGAAAAAATGTATTATAATGAAATAAATAGATTTTAAGAAGATTCATCAGTTTCTTGAGATATGGATCATAATATTTTATCATCAAAAATATAAACATAAACAATCCTGATAAAAAATGATTTTGTAACATAAAATCTTTACTACATTAGTAACATTGAATTTCAATCCCCATGAAGGAATAAAAAAAATATAATGAGAATAAAAAAATTCATGATATTACATGCCAAAGGTTCTATATGTACACCTCATAAAAGAAGATATATTCATAACATAATATATGTCTAATGGAAGGAAAATTGAGACAAAAATACCTTACCATGAGTCTTAAATTAATTTACACACGTTTAAGACTTTTTTGTAATAAATATAAGTTTATTATAAATTTATTATAGAACCATAATTATGTATATCATACCATATATGATCTTCTTATGAAATTTTATTTCACATTTATTAACAATTCCATGTTAAATTCACGTAGCAATAACTGCTTTGTTTTTCGTGTGTGTTTTGATTTTTTATTTCTGGCACTCTTAATTTTATCATCGTTCCATAATCTCCAGAATTTTAGAAAATATAAAATTATAATATATATTCAGTATATATGTATTTATATTAATCCATAAGATTTATAGATAAAAAATTAAATATACTATTCATGGAGACGGTATGTCGTACATACACATGAATGTTGTTTCCATTTTCTTGATGGATTGAATAAAAATAGGTAAATTATGTATTACCATTATAGAATCTTTTTTATGTCATATATATAACATATGTTCATTAAAACCATACTTATTACCTCTCATGTAAAGCGTGAACAAATCACATTGCTTCTTGAGGCGGTAATCCACTGTACACATGAGCAGCGTTATCGTATTCCCATAGAATGGAAGGTAAGAAGGTACATGTGATATAATAATTCAAGAATTATAATGATATCATAAATATAATATATAATAATTTAATCCAAAATTTTATCTATCTGTGAGATGGGGTGATGGAAACGAATAACATCAGTTTGCAAAGTGCTAGTCCGCCACACACATGAACTATGATTTTGTATACCATTGGATGGAAGAGGAGATAGTTGTAGGTAAAATACTTAACATAAAAAAAAATATGTTTATGTAAGATAATGTGGTTATTATATAATCATGTTTTAATAATAATTTAAATATTTGGAGGAATATATAAAATAAAACCCTTAGTTAGGGGTGTTACCTATTCTTCAAGAAACTTCATTTGGTTTTAACTAAACAGCCTATTAAGATAGATTTATAACAAAAATAAGTCATATAGGATGGGAGAAAGAAATTTATGATATGATTTGGTTATTTATTTCTTGAAAAAAAAGGCTTTTTAAGTGTGAATATGAGAAGATAAGGGGTGACCTTTTATAAGTGATGTGACTGGCACACTTGTAATTTTCAAAAAGAAGAAGGTGTAACCAGGTTTCTCTCATTTAAAAAGGAACAAAAATGGAACATTATTGGTAATATAATATATAAGTTACAAATATGTCCATAAAATAGGTTTTTTATAATTTTTGGTTAATTTGTAACCCTTATCTTTCAAGTTTAACCACCAGTAAACCCAATATTACCTTAACCACGGTAAATAGTTTTTACTGTTTCTACAATTCATTATGGAAAAAAATTAATTTGAACTTATTAGATAATATAATTTATCCTAATTAAAAAAATAGATTCTATTTTCCAAAATTCTATTCTCATAAGGGGAGAGTTTTAATTTAATATTAAACTCATAGATGCGATGAGAAATCAATTTTACAAATTAAAAATGGTGAAAATTTTGAAAAGTTTTTATATGAAAAATCAATATGAAAATTATTAAAATGACATAAATTGTATTAATTTATATAAAATTTAATTAATTTTACTTTTAAACCCATTTTAAAACTAATTTTTTTGAAATTGTTTAAACAAAAACGTAGTTTTCAATAAACACCAGTAGTTTTCACTATTTATTGAAATATTAATCATTGTAGAAAAAAATAAACATAGGATAATTTTTAGATGGTGAATTAAAAATTAGATTTTATTTTTTTAAAATAATTTTATAAAAGTTTTAGTAATTATTTTATGTTTAAAAAATATTTTTTTTGAGGAAATGGTATTTTTAAAATATATAAAGACTTTGCAAAAAATTAAATACTTTATTTTATCAGTATGTTTTATTAATATAAAACCATAATAAATAATATTTAAAAATTGGTTATTCCTATTAATTCTTCCAATTTTAATGGATAATTAATATAATTATTGTTTTAATAATAATATTAGTAGTTTGTTAAAATATTGTGTTGTGTGTAATACAAGCTGTTATAGAAAGTTAATTTATTAGAAAAAATTAATTCATTGAAACACAGCGTGTTACATTATGTTTCCCTTGAAAATAATTTCACCCTAAATATATCATCACTCTAATACAAAAAAATGAGTATACTTATACATCATCATATCCCAAAGTTCTCATAGAGCTTCTTCAAACTGGTGGTTTTTCCAAAAAACATTGACCGAGTGAGTGGTCTTGTTTTGTAAAAATTTACATTTATGATCCAGAATCTTCACCAACAATTCATCATAAGAAATATCCTTCATTAATGGTATGATATATATGTTTTTTACATATTAAGGATCAAGTACATACTTCCTCAGAAGATATACATGGAAGACATCATGAACTTGTTAGAGGTTTGGTCGAAGCACCGACCTATAGTCGACCTTCCCTATGCGATTAAGAATTTAAAAAGGAATTATATACCTAGGGAATAGTTTTCCATTATTTTAAAATCTCATTACCTTCTTCCTTATAGAAATTCTTAGAAACACCTTCTCACCAACTTTAGATTTTAGATCATGTTAGTGATTGTCAATAAACCTTTTCTACTGACACAGAGTCCCCTAGATGTGTTGCTAAATGGCTCAAAACTTCTCTACCATTTATTCAGATATCTCATGTACTAATATTTTTCTTTCTCAAAATTCCTTCCATAATGTTGGATCTTCTATAACACACCAAGATTTCTTAGTACGTTATTTCTTCAAAGTAATTCAATAACTTTCACTACATGCAACACTGAGTTCAAGCGCACAACGACTTAGCAAACCAAATGTTAAAAAGTGGTTATGAATAGTATTAACTGAATTTTAAACATCATATAATCCTTATAATTTTAGAATCCATATTATGAGTTTCTTAGACATAATGTAATAAAAAATTCATTTTTTTCAGATAAAATAAGTATTTTTCAAAAAACGCAAATTTACCATCTTTTAATGGCGAACCCTTTTTAAATCCAATATTTGAAACTATTATATATTCTATTTGACAGAATAAACTTCTTATTTATAATTAGGACATAAGAATTTAGTTTCAATAAATGTTTGGTGTTTTTCTGATAACTTTCATATTTGGGTGAATAGTGAAAAATACTATATTTTAACTAAAAACAACCTTTTTAATCAAAATAATTTAAAGTGTTGAATTATAAATTTTAATGTTTTGGAAGTATAATTGGATTATATTTTTACCATTTAATCCAATTATGGTAATTTTAAGTAATTTCACTATGAAATTGGACATAAACAAGTTTCAATCTTTTGATATTTAATATTTCTTAAAAATACGCTTTTTGGTTTTGACAACGGGAAATAATTTTAAATTAATTAATGATAATTATATGTCTTTAAATTAGTAAAATAGAATTCATTTTTGAATTTATAATATTAAAATTAGATAAGGGTGAATGTTTGGTATTTTTTCTGAAAATTTTCAATTTTTGATGAATAGTGAAAAACACTAAGTTATTGTTTAAAACCTATTTTTTATTTAAATAATTATTTATTTTATTTTAATTTATTTTATGTAAAAATAGATACATAATACTTATATAAGTTCAATGTAATTCATTGGAGTCAGTTTATAATAATTTTGGATACATAAAAATTTTATTGAACTTTTTACCGTCTTTTACCCTCCTCCTATGAGCATTTGCAAATTTACATAAAACATAATTTTACTGCTTTTGTGAGTTGAATTTCAAAAATCCAAGAGACACGGTTGATATCAGTAAGTAAAATGTGGTTCAATAAGATGAAAATATTTTTTTGGGTGAATAGTAACTTTTTACTTTTATTTACCACGATTAAAAGTAAATATTGTAATTAAGGGTAAAAATGATATTATTATTACCCTAACACATGTCCTAATTCTACTGGATAAGTGTAATTCGACCAAAAACAACCTTAGGAATAAAATATGAACTTCTTTGGTCTACATGGATTAGAGTAGGACATTTATTATTATTTAATTCAAAGAAGAGTTAAAATCAAAGTTTAATAACTAAAAATTTTTTAATATAGGGTTATACATAATATAAATTCGACTATAAATATTCATTATAAAGATAAAAATATTTAATATAAAATGGTATTTTATTTATATTTTTTAGACATTAAAAAATTTAATTTATTTATGACACAATGGTGATGTAGTAATTACCTAATTAATGAAATATTAAAATATTTGATATTATAAATATGCAAATAAATTTAATTTTAGAATCTTTATGAATTAAACTAATTTTATAGGTTAATAGGACATGTTAGGGATGATCAGATTAATTTTTTTCGAAGTAATAATGCTGTTATGAATTTAGCAAAAACAAAATACCAAATAGAGTCAAAATTGACATAAAAGAGTTTTAAAAACAATATTATATTATTAATTGATATTCTAATCCTAAAAATATAAGGTTCAGAAAAAGGGATTATATACTATTATATATGTCATGAAAGAACCACTTGGGGTTCGCTTGGAAGTTTATAGTAAGTTTATTAACCATATAATATAAAAATACAAAGAGACATGGTAAATGTCAAACTGTTTAACTAAAAGTTAAATCTAAAAGATAAGGTTAATATAGTGACCCAAACCTGTCTAAAACCAATTTTATGAGTTATTTTTGACACATCCCCACCTTATACTTTAAATAATTTATTTTGGAGTCATTAGAAACCAAAAATGGATTTATTATAAAATAATATTTTAAGTTTTTTTGAGGTGCCCCTCACCCCTCTTATAAAAGGGCACTTCCCCTTCTCTCTAATTCACACCTTCAAAACCATTTGGATCGGACAAATCCTGCCCAAATACCCTCTAAACTATCCTCCCTTCATCTTAAAGGCCTTCTTTTAGTCATAAATCCAATATAAGGATACCTTTTGAACAAATCAAAAGGAAGAACCCGAAGAAGAGGTAAATATTTCATCACCACTTTCAAGTTCCTTTCTTCTTCCACTTCCTATTTATTTGTTGTTTCCATTATAAAATAATTAATCTAGTATATTATATATATTTTGATGTTATTATAAATATGTCACAACAATATTCATTATTCTATCCATCCTTTGAATGACATGTCACTATACATGCGTACGTACGACTTACCGTCTCCACGTCGTGGTGTAGTTTGTTATTCAAACACTTCATTATTTGGATGTGTATAATAATGAGTATAACTAATGTAAATAAAAAATATAACATGTTAATGATTCTATATATATGATATAACATCCAATTACATACTATTTCTCCATCAATATAATGATATTGTTGCACGTGCGTACGTACGGATTACCGTCTCCATGACGTGATGGGATTCATTTCCACGTTCACCATTAAACGATGATTATAAAATATATATAATTAATAAGTATGTAATATATGAAATAATAATTATACTGGAGATATATATATATATATATTTACTTAAATATATCTTATTCACTTATTTCCATTCAATACGATATGAAAACGGAAACAACATTTATGCGTACGTACGAACTACCGTCTCCTTTAACGGTGTTTTCCATTTCATATATATGTCTATTATACATATTTATATTTTAAAAATATATGATATATAAATAATTTTTTATATTATGGATGTATTCAAATATTTATCTAAGTGATACAATCAAGAGTAACAAGTTAAAACACGTACGATAAAGAAAGCGATTAATATCCAAAATGTTAATTTGAAAAACAATATTATTAAATGAGTAGTATAAAGTCATAAATGAGTCATGTATGATATAATAAATATTAATATGTTCCTGGTATAATATAATAACATACAATGGTCATTATACAGGAGGTTAAATCTACCCTTGACTAAAGGAAAGTGCAAGGTAAGGGGTTTCTTATCTCACTTTTAATTCTGTGAGATTTCTATTGTTCACCACTTATTTATTTGATGTGGTGTATTGTGTACTGAAATTTGATATATATTATCATGATTCTATTTATATTCATGATCTTCTGTGATTCATCTGGTGTTTATTGAATATTTTTCATACGTCTCGATTGACTACAATGAGGTAAGAGTTAATTTCACAATATCTTTATTATCTGAGGTTGTTTTTATGTAAGTATCTACTGGGAAATATTTATTATCCATGTCCATGTTTCATGAAATAGTTTTCAATGGTATTATTTTAAGGTAATTTTTACTAAAACATCATTTTATATATTTTAAAATATTTATTCATCTAAATCATTCTCATTAATGTCCATGTTTTCAAAATGGATTTTAATGATTTATCTATATGGACATGAATGTTTTTAAAATGTTAATTCTTTTCAAAAGTTTCAAAGTGGTATGAGACACTTTGATTCAAAAATGTCTTTAAATTTATTCCTTTCTAAATTGTGTGACTTTTAAATGTTTTCATGAAAAAGTGATATTTCTCTCAAAGAGTTTTACAAATCATTTTCATCTATGTCAACATCCTATGATGGATTTTAAACTTGTTTGAAGTTGATTTATTATGATAAAAATATTCCATTTTGTATTGATGTTTTTGTGATACGTTTGTCTATGGATGTGTTAATTTTATACCATTCATGGTTTATGGATAAAGTATTTACATTTCATATGCTAGTTTTAATACGAATGTTTATGTTATGTTTAAACCTTTTCATATGAGGAATGCATTGGAATTAGTAAGTGACGGGTGGATCTCTCTATAGCTCTGCGATGAATTGGTAGGTCTCATGATACAAACTAGTTTCTTGGCACAAGGCCTTGATAGAATATTATTTTTAGTCTTGGCACGAGGTCTTGACTATGTGGTTATGAAAGTCTGGCATTATGCATTATATCATTATGAAAGTGGCTATTGATATTGCATGTGATTATTCGACTAGTATAATATCAATGTGAATAAGTAAATGACAATATTTAATTGTATATTTCCCATATTATGCTGAAGTTTAAGTTTAAAAGGATTTTGTTTTAGTCTTATACATTGCCTTAAATGTTTACGCTTGTTATGAAAGTTTCCGCTATATTGTTATCCTTACTGACCATCTGAGATCACCCCCTTCTATGTTTTAATTTTCTTAGGATTTCAAGAAGAGTATTATGATTGATAATAAGTGTTAAGCTTGGGGATTAATGGCGTTCTCAAAGGATCATTTATGTTGTGTCTTATTCTATAATGTGTAATGTAACATTCATGTATGTAATCTATTTTCCAAGACTGCTAAATTGATCGGTCTTTCAGGACTTGATTCCTTGTAATCATGCCAATGTATTAAAATAATGCACCGACCATGGATAACTAGGGTCAGGGCATTATAGTTGGTATCAGAAGAAGTTTAGAAATAACCTTGTAAATATATTTATTTAAACTATGATTAGAGAACATTACCCTAAGATAGACTTTGATGATTAGTATAGAAATCCTAGAATTTTGGTTCTCTAGAGATTCTATGAGTTTTCCAAACAATACATCCCTATCTGGATACGAGAAGGCAGAGGCGGCTCTAGCACAGATGTACCTAGCGGTAAAACCCGAAAACACCGCTTTGAGATATACTCAAACATGAACTGGTGCACGACAACGGGCCTTACTGCACTCTTGGTTACAACACTCCCGGAGGATATTCTTAGGATAATTCTCATTTTATTTACAAATCATTATGAAGGATTTACGAGTATATACCCCCTCAAAGAATAATATTTTTATGTTAATGGATTATATCCATAAACTGTTCAATTTACGTTAGGTATTTTACAAGTTTGTAATTATTAATTGCAATTCAAAAACTAACCTAGTGTATGCCATTGTATAGAAATGGCGCCCAGTAGAAGGAATGTGAACTCCAAAAATACGTATGATCCAAAGAGTAAGAAGGATCATATCTTTCACGGTATTAATCCAACATTTAGAAATGAAATATTCTCCCACATATTATCATCATATGAATAAATAGTATCATGTGTTAATAAAATAAGTAAGTAATTCTCTGAGTCTTATGGCTTTGAAGGGAAGCCAGAGAAGAAAAAGATAGTAGAAAGAAAGATGGATCAAGGGAATAATGGAAAGAAGAATTTTTCCATATGTGATAACTGTAGAAAGAATCACCTTGGTAAATTCTTGAAGGGAATGAGAGTTTGTTATAAGTTTGGAGAAAAAGGACACCAAGTACGTGATTTCAAGGTTAATAAAAAGGTTTCAAATGTACAATGCTTCATCTGCAAGGAGTTGGGACACTATGTGAATCAATGTCCCAGTCATCAGAGTATACCACAAATGATTCTATTGGAAAATAATCAAGTTATGATACTACCTCCGATGAAGAAGAATTACTAGTGTTCTTATGTTGTTATTATAGAATTATTTCATTTGAGTGTTGTATCAGCAATATACTGGTTATATGAATTATGGAGATAAATAAGGATTGTACTGCAGTACGATTTTATTGATGATTTGAGATTATATGGTTCTAATAAAAGTGACTTAATAGTAAGATACACTTTTTGGAAAATATATAGTTTAAGGAAAGGATATTCTTAATATGGTCTTGATAATGAGGTAGTGATTTTGGAATAAGAGAATGTTGATTTGGATAAATTATTTTGGATATTCTTGACTTCCTTGGAACTGATTAATAGTTTTTTTTCATCATTGTTGGAATATTCAAAATTTTGGATATAAGGAATATATTCAGTATTATATAAAGGATAAGGGAGAATGAATGTAATTAATAAGGTTTTATGGTAATTCAGGGTGTTACCATGTTTTAAAATAATACATGATTAAGGTTTTCACATGTTATTATGTGGAAAAAAGGATCTTCATTGTGTTTAATATCCTCATAAATTTTGGAATGTGAGTTTGGATAGAAGTATTTTGGACAATTATAAAGGTTGGAATGGATTAAGTTTGAAATTGGATACTATTGTTAAGGTTATTTTTTGATTTTTATATAAAGTACAACACATAGACTGTGTGACAATCTGTCGCGTCGGACAAAGCTGTGGGAATCGAACCCACAACCATAGTGCGATTGGGATTTACTGCCTACCACTGGACTACATGAAGTCCCTGGATTGTATAATCTAGTTTTTTTAAAGGGTATGATTGTTGAATTGTAAATTCATTATTTTTGGAACCCTATACGATTAGGATAAATAGAATATTGTTTTTTGAAATCTTTTGGAGTGAAAGATGAGTTTGTGGTAGGAATTAGTTGAAGGATGAAACTCAACTTGTCAAGTATATATATATATATATAATTTTTTTCCTCTTATTCTATGAGTAAATTAATTCTTCAAAATTTAGTGAAGGGATATTAAAATAAAAAATTTGTTATCCTAATACATTATGTTTTTTTGAATCGATGATATTTTAAATCATAATAGATTGATGGATTTGATGCCCTCAATTTTACACTTGTTTGTGATTGATGACCTCAATAACTCCCTATAAATATTTATGTTTTTCATCCAATTATGTGTCTTTAATTTCCACCAATGTTCTCCTAATCGAGATCATAATTTGGTGGTGACCCTTTCATTACCCTTTTCCTCTTATTAAGACAAAATTTTATTAACCCAATTTCCAATGTGGGATTTCCCCCAAAGGTATTTTCTATTTTCAACCTTTTATTTTCGAAGAACAATTTCAAATTGCAAGGACACAATTTATTGAAGGAGGAAATAATGTAACACCCCAAGATTTCATAGTACATTATTTCTTCAATATAATTCAATAACTTTCACTACACGCAACACCGAGTTCAAGCGCACCACGACTTAGAAAACCAGCCATTCAAAAGCGGTTGTGAATAGTATTAACTGAATTTTGAACTTTATATAATCCTTATAATTTTAGAATCCATATTATGAGTTTCTTAGACATAATGTAAGAAAAAAAATCATTTTTTTAGATAAAAGAAGTATTTTAAAAAAAATGCAATTTTATCCCCTTTTAATGGTGAACCCTTTTTAAATAAAATATTTGAAAATTTTATATATTTAATTTGATAGAATAAACTTCTTCTTTATAATTAGGACATAAGAATTTTGTTTCAATAAATTTTTAGTGTTTTCCTGATAACTTTCATATTTGGGTGAATATTAAAAAATACTATATTTTAACTGAAAAAAACTTTTTTAATCAAAATAATTTAAAGTTTTGAATTATAAATTTTAATGGTTTGGAAGTATAAATAGATTATATTTTTACCATTTAATCCAATAATGGTCATTGTAAGTAATTTCACTTAGAAATTGGACTTAAACAAGTGTCAATCTTTTGATAGTTATTATTTCTTAAAAATACGCTTTTTGGTTTTGACAACGGGAATTCATTTTAAATTAATTAATTAATATTATATGTTTCGAAATTGCTAAAATAGAATTCATTTTTGAATTCGGAATATAAAAATTATCTTAGGGTGAATTTTTGGTATTTTTCTGAAAACTTTCAATTTTTGATGAATAGTGAAAAACACTGAGTTATTGTTTAAAACTGAAATTTTATTTCAATAATTATTTATTTTATTTGAATTTATTTTAGGTAAAAATAGATACATAATACCTATATAGGTTTAATGTAATTCATTAGAGTCAGTTTATAATAATTCTAGATATATAAAAATTTTATTTAACTTTTTATCTTCTTTTACCCACCTTCTATGAGTATTTGCAAATTTACATAAAACATAATTTTACCACTTCTATGAGTTGAATTTCAAAACTCCGAGAGACATGATTGATATTAGTAAGTAAAATGTGGTTCTATAAGATGAAAATAATTTTTGGTGAATAGTAAATTTTTACTTTTATTTTCCACGGCTTAAAAGTGAATAGGGTAATTAACGGTAAAAATGATATTATTATTACCATAACACATGTCCTAATTCTATTGGATAAGTGTAATTTGACTAAAAACTAACTTAGTAATAAAATATGAACCTATTTGGTCCACTTGGATTAGATTAGGACATTTATTATTATTTAATTCAAAGAAGAGTTAAAAGAGTTAAAATCAAAATTTAATAACTAAAACATTTTTAATATAGGGTTATACATAATATAAATTCGACTATAAATATTACTTATAATGATGAAAATATTTCCTACGTAATTTTATTTTATTTATATTTTTTAGACATTAAATAATTTAATTTATTTATGACACAATGATGATGTAGTAATTATCTACACTACTGTGAATCTATGTTTTCCCAACGGTTTTAAACCATTGGGAAAGGCCCTCAAACCTTTGGGAAAAATTATCCCAACAGTTTTAGAAACCGTTGGGATGTGAGGCGTTGGGAAAGACTTATACCAATGGTTCACCCTGAACCATTGGGAAAGGATTTTTAGATTTCTTTTATACCAACGGTTCAGCTGAACCATTGGAAAAATCAGTGCACATGGGTATGCCAACGGTTTTAAAACCTTTGGCATAAACATATAGGGGATATACCCCAACAGTTTTGAACCATTGGGAAAAGCAGTAGGGTATACCACAACGGTTTTGAACCATTGGGAAATGCAGCAGCATGGGGTATAACCCAATGGTTTTGAACCGTTTGGAAATGCAGCAACAGGGGTATAACCCAATGGTTTTGAACCATTGGTAAATGCAGCAGCACACATGTATAACCCAACGGTTTTAAAACCATTGGGTTAGACCCCCAATAATTTAAGATGAAACAGCCTGTAATCAACTGCTGGCTATAATAAAAACTCTGTCAAAAACGTTCCATCTCACAAAAATACACTGCAATCACAAAAAAAAAACACTCATTCTGTGTGTTTAGGAACACTGCAACCTGCAAACACAGAAAAAACACCACTGAACACATAGAAAACTCACAAAAACTCACTTCAATAACCTGAAATCACACAAAAAAACACACTAGAAACACATAGAAATAATCATCTCATTTTTGAAGGCTTACTCACATCCCTTCTCCTTGTATGGTTCACATATTGATGTGGTAGAGAGACCAAGAACCAACAAAATGTTGTCTTCTTGATCAAATAGGGAGGGGGATATTGGAAATTAAAGTTTATAACTCATATATGAAGAATCCCCTCCCTCAATCCTGATCTATCAGATAAGGGTTATTGATTTTGATTACTCCAGGGTAAATTTGATATTTTTTCGATGAATTTAATCATTCAATATACTAACCTAGAAGGATATTTACACTATGACCATTTTAACCCTTTTGTTCCTATAGTATATTGATGAATTTATCCAGGTATTGGTTTGGGTTTAAGAGAGGGATATTGGTCAGGCTTTTGTGACACATAGATTCTATGGGGATAGATGTTTACTTGATTCATGAGAGATATCACATGCCTAATCTTCAAGGGGATCTACTATGATGACATCCAACATGGTATTTGTCAGTGGTTATGAATCATTTACATCATCTTTTGGGATCACTTTGGAAAATTTCTATCATATTCTAAGAGGATAAGATTACAATGTAATATTCTATCCCCAATCTGTAATGAAAACATTCAGATAATCCTCCATGACAATCCAGTAGATTACTAGATGAATTTTAGTACATACCTTCCATAGATGATTTTTGTATCCATTGAAATTTGAATGATTATCTATAGGGATAATCATAAAAATTAACCATTTATCACATGGGATCATGGTCCTCATGGTGGTACACTAGCTGGTGATCTATGATATGGACCAAATGCCCTTATTATTTCATACACATGTTGTGTGATAAATTCTAACAAGTATAGTGAAATATCTTAAGGAATGACAACACCTTGAGTGATTAGGTGTTGTAAGGACCCTTATTTGAGTGATAATGATACTATCATATTATAAAATGATATCTAACACTAACATTATTGATAAGGTAGGGGGAATAGGTCCCGAGCGACTAGAACCTTGTACCTATCTAGTGAGATATGATATGGACCAAATTCCCTTGTTGTTATTTCATACACATGTTGGGTGAGAAATTCTAACAAGTATAGTGATATATAATAAGGAACGACAACACGTTGAGTGATAAGGTTCTAGAAGGACCCTTACTTGAGTGATAATGAAGTTATCATATTATAACATGATATCTAACCCGACCATGATTGATAAGGTAGTGGTCAATATAATGGCCTCACATTGAGTGATAAGGTTCTAGATGAACCCAACCATGAGTGATAATGGAGCGTTTGGAATGTGATATTATACCTACCATGGTTAATATGGTATTATTTCAGAAAATGGATTTACATTGATCATAATGTATTAACATGGATGTTTGTTGAGTGAGAAGGTTGGTATGTGATATATAGTTGTATGAGACACTACCTTTAGTAGTATGGAAGATGTTGGGAGTTGAGTGATGATCTATATTGAGTGAGAAGTATTAGTCTAGGGATTTGATAAGGTTAAAAGTAGTGGAATCATATAAATATGTTGGGCTAGAAAAGACATGTGTGAAGGTAATTTACTATTTTGAAAGCGGTAAATTACTACTTGTGTAGAGGTAATAAAGAGGTACATGAGGGAAAATATTGATCCTTTCCATTTTTTACTTAGCAGTAATGAGACATGTGGAACTATTTTAAGTACATGAATTTATTAGTTGAATGAATGTATATATATGATTTCGTATTATAAATGGTGTGAAAATTATTAAGGCATCTTCCATACATATCTTGACTTTCCTTTCATGTTTAAAATTAATCCAATGGTGTTCATGGATCTCATGAATGAGATCTTCCATACATATCTCAACTCATTCATTGTGGTGCTTATTGATGATATCGTTATATACTCACCGACCATTGATATACACATTGGACACCTATAGATTTTTTCGTACACTTTGACCACATTATATGTTTTATAAGATCTCAAAGTGTCACTTATGCTTCCATAAAGTATGTTTTCTTAGGCACGTAATCTATAATGTGGGAATTTATGTGGACCCAAATAATGTACAGGTTGTGGTGTCATGAGAAGGCATACGAAACATGTTTGAGATTGTGGGTTTCCTTTGTTTATTCGGGTTTTACATGTGGTTAATTTAAATCTTTTCCCCTTTAGAAGTGCCTATGAATAGGATTACTAAGAATTTAGTTATGTTTGTGTGGTCAGATTAGTTTAAAGAGGCCTTCCAAAAAAGTCAATGAAGTTTTGATCCTAGTGAATTACTATAAATTATGATTCATAAATGAGGTCTCCAAATTGATCCCAGAGCATGAATTGGACTTATGAACATTTCTTGCATTGGACACAGAGTTGTAGTATCGATGTGGAAGGTTCTATATTGTCCTCATCATATCACATATGAGAATGTGTGAACATAGGAATGATATTAAATCAAAAATCACAGTCAATGTAATATTTTCAAATATTGATAACATTTATCATTAAATAAAAGTACAAGGGTCTGATGTTTCTCAACATAATGATGTATTAATCATGATCTATGATGGATATAACATTATTAAATTCCATAGTAATTGTACCTGGTTGGATTATGCAAGGGGATTTTCCTTCTCCTACTAGACTCACTAAATGGGTCTTCCATGGTTTCTACAACATTTATAGTCTATGTAGGGACATGGCTAGAATTATAGATTCTTCCACGAATGTTCCTTATCTGATATAATCAGGTACTATGAAATCATTATGCAGTTCCCTAATTGGGTTCAAGGAACTCAAGTTCATCTTCATACTCATCCACCTGCCCAACCCCCCCCCCCCCCCACTACACCACCTACATAGCCCCCTGCCCATCCCCCTCCCCCATGCCTACCCTAACCCCCCTGCACATCCCACCCCCTCCCCCACCTGCACAACCACCCCCCCCCCCACCTGCACAACCCCCCTGCCCATCCCCCCTCCCTCATCTGCCCAGCCCCCCACCTACACATCCACCCCCACACCTGCACAACCCCCACTACCCCACCTGCACAACCCCCCTACCCAGCCCCCTCCCCCTGCCTAGCCTAACCCCCTGCACATCCCACCCCTCCCCCACCAGCACAACGACCACCCCCACCTGCACAACCCCCCCGCCCAGCCCCGCTCCCCCATCTGCCCAGCCCCCCCACCTACACAGCCACCCCACCCCTGCACAACCCCCCTCCCCTGCCCATCCCACCCCTTCCCCACCAAACCCCCTACACATCCCCCCCTCCTCCCCACCTCACCCCTTCCAAGCACCCCCAACTCCCCCACAAATTCCCATAGGGTAGTTGATTTTAAGTTTTAATTGTATTTTTTGGGTTTTTGGTGACCCATTTAGGATTCAATCTATGGATACTTTGGGGAAATTATGTGTTTTGGGATATTTTTGGGGGGTTTAGTTTGGGGGAACTCATGTACATAATGTGTAGTTTTGAGAACACACATCATGTGTTCTTCGTACTTGGGAAAGATGGGTTTTGGGAACTAAAATATTAATACAAGGGGGTGGGTTACATGCCATGTAGTGGTGACTTGGGGTGTGCTAGTGGTAGATAACCATGTAGGGTATAAAGATATATCTAGTGCGAGGTACATGGATAGGCATTGTGCATGGGTAGACCTTGTGTGGGGGGGATATATGGATAGGTACATACATGGGAACCATATGTGGGGTAAAGATTGTGTATGGGGTGATACATTCCACGTAGTAGGGGATTTTTCATGCTAAGTGGCGCCTTCTATGTGAATGTACCAAGGTGGGGGTAAACATCATATACCAGAATGCATGATGTGTACTTTGGAAAAGTACACACTGAGCAGTCTATGTCACATGGAACGAGGGGACATTTTGGGTTACATATCATGTACCTAAAGTACAGGTTGGGTACTTTTTTCTCATTGTTGTGTTTACCCTATTTTAACCCTGGAGTCAAAATTCGACTTATGAGTATTCGATTTTGATCAGTTTTTCATATAAATCTTCATGGTGGAATACTTTCTGTGTTTGAATGTGGTCTTTATGGTGTTTTGGACTAAAATAATTCTTTATCCGGATTTCTTCAAGGATTGGATTCAGAATCCTCCAGCAGGTTGGGTTGTGAGATGAGAATCATGTGTGAGGGTTATGAGATCATTAGTTGGAATGGATTGTGAAATCTAAGCTAGTTTTGTCCAATGTTCTTTCATATAGATCCTGAAAATTATAATCAAGTAGTATATATGAAGAGATCTTGTTTTATCATGGCATGTTGGTACCTATTTCTCAAGTTTAGAGCAGTTGAGGATTACCGCCTTTTTTTTAGCATTGGAACTATTGGAACCATTGGGATGGGATGATGTTGTGGGATAAAATTTATGGTCGGATTTCCTTAAGATATTTATATGCATCAAAGGGACTCTTGAGGATACCATAGTGGGCTTGTTACTAATTGAGTGACCAGTGTTTTCTATACCTGTTAATTAATAATTCCCATGTGGAGTGGTCAATATTGTACTATAGATCCCTTGTAAGGTAAAAAATTTATGATTGTCATGAGGACCATTGATAATTCATTGGTCATTAATTTCTTTTATATACCCCATTGGGTGTGTTGTTGATAGATGATCAGTTGGAGATTTTGTTGATCGATGATCAGGTTTTTCTAATTGTTGATGTATTGGTGCTTCCATCAACAAAGATGTTCTTTCACCCCCATATATTATCTTTTCTCACCCCCATGACATCCCCCCTCTCCCCCACCTACATAACCACCTCCAACCCCCTGTCCAGCCCCCCTCCTCCTCACCTCACCCCTGCCCATCCCCCCTCCTCCAGCACATCCCCCCTCCTCCCCACCTCATTTTGACCTCTTCAATATCAATAAAAATGATTCTATACAGGTAAATTACAACAAAACTAAAACATAAAATGATATATTGCTTGTGTTCATAAGGGGATCATAATAGACAATACATTGCAGCGAAATGGAACCAAAAAATTGAAAATAAATGAAGGCATACATACTGATTTAAAGTGAATGAACAAATATTACTTGAATCAAAGATAAGATGACCGGTTGGAAAGTAGAGTTAGAACCCTAGAGAGAAGGTAGGGAAGCAGGGTTCCAAACACAACCTAAAATATTAAGTGGATCATAACATGTACCCATTTAATGCAGAAGAATAGATCGTTGGAAAACCAGACCTACCGCACTAGGAAGTAGGGTTCACGTCGAGAGTCAGTTGGGAAGTAAGATTCTTGTCAAGATATTGGGAAAAATCTTCCATATAGGCACATCGAGCTATGGTTTAGGGTAAAACAAGAAGGGTTCTAGGTTCGCAAAGAGATTTTGGAAAAAAATCATGAACGCTGATGAGCGGGGAGCGGGGAGCGGCGACCGGCAAGGGGTGGTTGGGATGGGAGCGGCGGCGAGGGGTGGTTGGTATGGGAGAATCGGGGAGGACGGGAGGAGTATGGGATTGGCACCAAGGGTTTGGAGAAGTGCGGCTTAGGGATATGAGAAGTATCCCGACAGGACTGCGAACCGCCACATGGTGTCGTCCTGGAGCAGGGCCAAATCACAGCGTGACCGCGGCGCGACCGTGGCATGACCACGACGTGACCGTGGCGTGACCACGGCATGACCGCGGCGTGACCGCGACATGACTACAGCGTGTTGGCCCGGTCCATCGACATCTGCGGGGTAGCATCTTCCGGCCAGGATCAAAGGGAGCGGAAGGAAGCAGGGAAACATTCCAGTCGTCGCCTCCCTCCCCATTAACTATGGATGTTCAATGTATCTAAAACTCTATCTAGGTATCATACATCGAATTCTGATGGGACTGCAAACCGCCGTGGGGTGTCATCCTAGAGCAGGGCCAAATCATGGCATTACCGCGGCGTGAACGCGGAGTGACTGCGATGTGACCGCAGCGTGACCGCGGCGTGACCACGGCGTGACCGCGGCATAACTGCGTCATGTTGGCCCAGTCCAGTGACATCTTCAGGGCAGCATCTTCCGGCCAGGAGTGAAGAGAGTGGGAGGAAGCAGGGAAACATTCCGGTCATTGTCTCCCTCCACATTAACCATGGGTGGGTAATGTATCTAAAACTCGATATACATCAAATTTCGACAAGACTGCTAACCATCGTAGGGTGTCATCCTGGAGGAAGGCTAAATCACGGCATTACCGCAACATGACCGCAGTGTGGCCGCGGACTGAACGCTGCGTGACCGCGGCGTGTTGTCCCTGTCGAGCGACATCCGTCGGGCAGCATCTTCTGGCCAGGATTCCAAATAAATCCTATGTAGTTGTCCTTGACATTATAGAAACCAATCTTATGTTATAAAAAACAGACTCTTGATTCGGGATTTTGGTATGATAAAGATATATATTTGATATTCGTTGTTTTTAAAAGTGGTACTAGGTAGTTGAAACTACTGATTGAGAGTCAAATTGTGCAGGTGCATTACTTATCAATGGTATATGCATTTCTTGGAACTCTAATAATAAAACTTCAGTCACCTTGAGAACAATAGAATATGAGTATGTCTTAACATCTCAGGATGCAACACAAATCTTATGGGAGAATTCATATATGTAAAAAATTAGATGTGCATTGTTTCCAGGAAAAAACCCCAAACAGTGTTAAGATGAAGCTTATGGTGGCGAGCACCATAAGCCTGACAGGTGTTAAACAATTACAGCATTAGTGTTTTTAGATATATTGGCTCGAGTAAACACCCAAAGGGGTGGCCAAGAGTCCAAGAAAACACTCGAAATGGGTTTCACCATAAGATAAGGTCACAACAGACATGATAGAACAAATCAACTATTTTATATGTTTTTAACAAGGGATCGTCAGAAGGTTGTAGTGAGCGGCATAATGACACAACGTCTAAAGGGAAATGAAACGACGGAAAAGAATCATATAGATTAGACTATCATTGTGAGTTTTCCCAGACACCGCACCTCCGTTGGAGGGGTTTTATTATAAAAAGATGACTTTATTTATCAAATTAAACAGTTATATTAAAGAAAACTTATTCAAGATATGAAATTCAATATAATTAAGAAGAATTAAGAAAGAAGCTAAATTCAATTTAAAGCATTTTTAAATTAAAGAGGCTACGAAAGGGACTCTACCTCAAGGTGGAACCAAGCCGTCCACTTCGGCTCTTAGAGATTTCTAACTAAAAGTTGCTGCTCCTCCACTGGGTATACGCACCTTCACACACATGCAAGGACACCTAGCCCCTATGTACACACCCGCATGGCCATGAGCATGTGCAAGGGGATCCTTCCACATATGCTTATATTAATATATCAGTCTCCACTCACCTATGTATGCTTTTATATATATATATACATGGGCACACCTAGCCCCATATGTGCATAATCACTGCCATGTGTGACTATACACGTAACGAGGGAACCCACCTACATATACTTACTTACCTATGCACACGCAAGCGAGTCGCCCATGACATGGCGACTCGAAACCAACGAGAAGGGATCAAAGCACTACACAAAGGATATTAAGAACCTTAAAACACATGAAGGACACTACATAACCAGTGAAAAACCAACCAATGGCATTAAAGCCTTACCTAGATTGGCAGCGGAGAACCAAATCCATCCGACCAACACGAAACGGTCCAACACCCTACCAAAAACATAATATGAAGTAAAAAACACTAAAGCCCCAAATACATGAGGTGCGAGACAAGTAGTAACCATAGAATCTTACCTCGGATTAAAGTCGGTGGAATGAATCAATATGAACTCCTTCTATCCCCCTTTGCAGAGTATAAGTACCCTTTGTCCATAGAAAGCAGTCAAAGATCTAACTGACCAATGCGATAAAGAAAATAAAATAAAAACGAAACTAAAATATACCTGTCTCCTATGACTATACCTATCACCGCCCAACATATAAGTACCACAACGCCCCATGGGTCAAATCATGTTCCTCCAAGCAAAGGGGGAACAGATCAATGTTTCAAAATGATGCTGTCAAATAGTACATTCCTATTAATTAACAATTACTCTTCCTATTAATGGTATATAATCAATTTGGCCCGAGTTTCAACTTAGTTTTGTTTTGTTCGATACAAGGGATGAGGTCTTATTATTCTTGGTTTTTATGTTTACACTTGAGATATTTATTTAATAATGATGCATGTATTTGGCATTATTATTTATGGTTTTAGTTCTTAGCATGATGCCATGGGGCCTGTCCACATGAATAATTATTGGAATGTAGGGTTCAGTTGACATTTATGCGCTTTAATGTGATTGATGTCACTAACGATGAGGATTTAGATCAAGTAAAATATTCCTAAGAGGATTGGGCCTTGTAGTGATAGGTGTTGCAATTGTACATCTAGAATTTGATGAGGAAATACTTATGAGGATGGATTGGAATCTTGGTAGGTTCTTAGAGTTGGATGGTCCCTCTGAGTATATAAAATGTATTATGAAATGTTTTACTCCATTTAATGATTCAAGAGTTCAAATAAAGAGATGAAGGATGAGATGCTAGGGTGGGTATTGGGTAATGTATGATAGATTGGCATTATAATGCCAAGAGGATTGGTGTGATTTAGCTTATGATGGAACCTGGTTAGTGGGGCTAGGTTATAATACATGATTTTTATGAGGTTCTTGATTGGATTATTGAGAATATAATGTAGATGGGTTCGACATGGTGTGCTTTTGTGACTAGGACAATCATAAGGTGAATAGTCCTCTTTGTCTAGTTGGATGATGAGATGTTCATCGAGGCATGGGATAATCCTTGAGAGATGAGTCTAGAATATGTGACTGAGAGGATAGACTAGGATAGGTTTGATAGGATTGGGTGAGTGGCCAACCCATTTGAGGATGATAGAATGTATGGAGACACTTGAAGACACTTGGGGTTATTTATGCTATCTCATGGAGACACTTGGGGTTATTTCATAACTCCAACATACTCCAGAAATGTTCCCACATGATGTTTTAGAAAAAAGATTCCATCTCATGGAAGGATCCACTATCTTCCAATGTTTCCTCACACTCACACCTCATGGTATTACAGTATACAAGTGATCTACTTCAAAATATATTCTTAGGATAGATATCATATCCATCACCGAACCACAGATAATCCTTTGAGGGATTAATCAGTCTGGAAAATTGTGATTTTTGACCTTCTTAGTAAACAACCCATAACAATTTTCCTTTCTTTTCTTTTTTGTATTTTGAAAAGGAAGAGATTACGAATGAAACACAACAAATGGTAAATGGATTGCAACCGCATAATCAAGTGAGCATATCGTACATCTCTGTAAGTGGAATAATCCCATGATATTTTAATGTCCCACCCACACTTGTTCAAAGATATCCATACGCATTGTACAATAAGTAGGGTATGAATGTAAATAAGATTGAAATTGCTTCATTCTAATAATCCATTAATGGAAACTAAGTGTTGAATGATGTATAGATGTCAGGTGGGTCTTAGGGAAAAATTGTCTATGAAAGAGTCCTAAATCATTTTAGTTTTATACTTGTTCAGTCATCACTAAGATAAGATCTCAGTGAAAGTTCTAGTCAGTTTACATGCCCCTGGAATCTATCAAGAAATATTCCCAGATAAGAGTATGAAATTGAAGGATTAGAGTCCTCTTGGGTAGTGAGAATAAAAAAATGGCAATCAGAAAGGGCATAAATCCTAAGTAATAGGTTAATTAGTCATTATTTTGAAGATTTTGAATTTGAATTAATTTCCTAAACTTAGAAATCATTCTAAAAAAATCTAAGTAGGAGTCAAACATGGTCTTTGACACGTTTGCACTTAACTTTTTTTTTTAATAACAAGGGCATAATGATTCTCAAGTTTAAATCATTCTTATTATTTTGAAAAATGTCTCATAGACAAGTGAGAATAATAAAAAAGCCAAGTGCATCACATGTGAAACTGTGAGAAACTCTCCCCACACTTAAAATGAGGTAGTGTCCCTAATGTCAATGAATTACAGTTGAGAGTGGTATGGCAGCGATTTTTAATGTTTGTGGTAATAGATATCTAATAAAATGAAAATAAAAGGGAATTGAGAGCTCCCTGGGAAAATCGGTATGCCATGGGGGTGTTTTCTACTGTAATCATGTGTACCTGAAAACGTGTTCGAGAATGAAATCCATTACAAGATAACAAATATTAGTTCATCGAGATAAATAGTTGGAAGGTTATATCAACGAGCAAATACCGATTAAGAACCCTAGTGGGAGGAGAGGGAGCTGACAGGGGGGACGTCCCGTGGGGTGTTCAGCCATGGGGGGTCTCGCGCACGATGGGAGAGGGGGCCGGGGGACATTGTGGGAGGAGATTGAGGGGAGGGGGATGTCTCCAGGAGTGGGAGACAATAGGGGAGGGGGAACGTCACCGGGAACCGAGAGGGGAGGGGGACTTCGTCATTGGAGAGGGAGCTGAGAGGGGAAGGGGAAGGCCGCCGGAGGAGAGGGAGGGGGCCGAGAGGTGGA
Organism: Viscum album; assembly: GCA_963277665.1. NCBI lineage: Eukaryota > Viridiplantae > Streptophyta > Magnoliopsida > Santalales > Viscaceae > Viscum > Viscum album. The sequence goes on along the minus strand of OY728138.1, from coordinate 335,171,112 downwards.
GGCGGAGGCTGGGAGGATATAAAGATCGGGGAGGGGGGAGGGGGTTAGGAGGTGGAGGTCAGGGATGGTTTGGGATGAGGAGCCCTAATTTGGGTGTTAATTTTTTTTCGTTCCCAACATTTTAAGAAAACCGTTGGGAAAACCCAACCTAAAACACCTTATCCCAACGGTTTTGTTAAACCGTTGGGAAAACCCAACCTAAAAACACCTTATTCAAACGTTTTACTAGAACCATTGTAAAAGGGTCTTTATCCCAATGGTTTTTTAAACCGTTGGGAAATAAGTGTTGGTATAGGTCCCAATTCCAATAGTGCTAATTAATGAAATATTAAAATATTTGATATTATAAATACCCAAATAAATGTAATTTAAGACTTTTTATGAATTACAATAATTTTCTAGGTTAATATGACATGTTAGGGTTGGTTAGATGATTTTTTTCTAAGTAATAATGCTGTTATAAATTTATCAAAAAAAAAAACAAAATAGTGTCAAAATTGACATAAAAGAGTTTTTTAAAAAACTATTATATTATAAATTGATATTTTATTCCTAAAAATATAAGGTTTGGCCAAAGGGATTATTTACTATAATATATGTAATTAAAGAACCACTTGGGGTTCGCTTGGAAGTTTATAGTAAGTTTATTAACCATATAATATAAAAATACAAGGAGACATGGTAAATGTCAAACTGTTTAACTAAAAGTTAAATCTAAATATAAGATTAATATAGTGACCCAAACCTATATAAAACCTATTAGTTGAGTGATTTTAGACCCATACCCACCTTATAATTTACAAAATTAATTTTGGAGTCATTAGAAACCGAAAATGAATTTATTATAAAATAATATTTTATGTTTTTTCTAAGGTGCCCCTCACCCCTCTTATAAAAGGGCACTTCCCCTTCTCTCTAATCCACACCTTCAAAGATATTTGGCTCAGAAAAACCCTACCCAAATACCCTCTAAACTATCCTACCTTCATCCTATAGGCCTTATTTTATTCATAAAGGTAACCTAAGGAGCCATTTTGATCAAATTAAAAGGAAGAACCCAATGAAGAGGTAAATATTTCATCACCTATTTCAAGTTCCTTTCTTCTTCCAATTCCTCTTTCTTTGTTGTTTCCATTATAAAATAATAACTACTGTATCTTATATATACTGTGATGTTATTATAATTATGGTACAAAATATTCATTATTCTATCAGTCCTTTGAATGACATGTCACCATACGTGTGTATGTACGACTTACCGTCTCCACGTCGTGGTGTAGTTTGTTATTCAAACACTTCATTATTTGCATGGGTATAATAATGAGTATAAATAATGTAAATAAAAAATATAACATGTTAATTATTATGTATATATGATATACCATCCAATTACATACCATTTCTCTATCAATATAATGATATTGTCGCTCGTGCGTATGTACAGATTACCGTCTCCACGACGTGATGAGATTCATTTCCACGTTCAACATTCAACGATGATTATCAAATATATATCATTAATAAGTATGTAATATATGACATCATATTGATACTGGATATATATATATATATATATATATATATATATACTTACATATATCTTATTCACTTAGTTCCATTCAATACGATATGAAAACAGAAACAATGTTTATGCGTACGTACGGACTACTGTCTCCATAAACGGTGTTTTACATTTCATATATATGTATATTATACATATTTATATTGTAAATATATATAATATATAAATCTTGTTTTATATTATGGAAGTATTTGAATCTTGATCTATGTGATACAATCAAGTGTAACAAGTTAAAACACGTACGATAAAGAAAGCGATTATTAACCGAAATGTTAATTTAACATAATATCATTATTAAATGGGTAGTATAAAGTCATAAATGAATCATGTATGATATAATAAATATGAATATGGTCCTGGTATAATATAATAACATACAATTTTCATTATATAGGAGGTTGAACGTACCCTTCACCAAAAGAAAGTGCAAGGTAAGGGGTTTCTTATCTCACTTTTAATTCTGTGAGATTTCTATTGTTCACCACTTATTTATTTCATGTGGTGTATTGTGTACTACCATTTGATATATATTATCATGATTCTATTTATATTCATGATATTATGTGATTAATTTGGTGGTTATTGAATATTTTTCATACGACTCCATTGATTACAACGAGGTAAGGGTTAATTTTACAATATCTTTATTATCTGAGGCTGTTTTTATGTAAGTATCTACTAGGACATATTTATTTTACATGTCCATGTTTCATGAAAGTGTTTTAAAAGGGATTATTTTAAGGTAATTTTTACTAAAACATCATTTTAAATATTTTAAATATTTATTCCTCTAAATCATTCTCATTAATGTCCATGTTTTCAAAATGGATTTTAAGGATTTATCTATATAGACATGAATGTTTTTAAAATGTTAATTCCTTTAAAAAGTTCTAAAGTGGTATGGGACACTTTGATTCAAAAATGTCTTTAAATGTCTTCCTTTATAAATTGTGTGACTTTTAAATTTTTTCATGAAAAAGGTATATTTCTCTCAAAGAGTTTTACAAATCATTTTCATCTATGCCAACATCCTTTGATGGATTTTAAAGTTGTTTGAAGTTGATTTATTATGATACAAATCTTCCATAATTTATTGAAGGTTTTGTGATATGTTTGAATATGGATGTGTTATTTTTATACCATTCATGGTTTATGGATTAAGTATTTATATTTTGTATGCTAGTTTTAATACGAATGTTTATGTTATGTTTAAACCTTTTCATATGAGGAATGAATTGGACTTAGTAAGTGATGGGTGGAGCCCGCTATAGATCCTCGATGTATCAGTAGGACTCATGAGACAAACTAGTGTCTTGGCACAAGGCCTTGAGAAAATATTATTTTTAGTCTTGGAACAAGGCCTTGATTACGTGTTTATGAAAGTCTTACATTATGCATTCTATCATTATGAAAGTGGCTATTGATATTGCATGTGATTATTCGACTATTAGAATATCCACATGAATAAGTAAATGAAATTATGGTATTGTATCTTTTCCATATTATGATGAATATTAAGTTTAAAAAGCTTTTGTTTTATTCTTATACATTGACTTAAATGTTTATTCTTATTTATGGAAGTTTCCACTATATTGTTATCCTTATTGAGCATCTGTGCTCACCCCTTTCTATGTTTTAATTTTATTAGGATTCCAAGAAGTGTATTATGATTGATAAGAAGGGTTAATCTAGGGGATTAATGGTGTTATCAAAGGATCATTTATGATGTGTTTTATTTTTTAATGTGTAATGTAACATTCATGTATGTAATCTATTTTCCAAGACTGCTAAACTGATCGGTCTTTCAGGACTTGATTCCTTGTAATCATGAAAATGTATTAAAATAATGCACTGACTCTGGGCAACTGGGGTCGGGGCATTATAGTTGGTATTAGAGGAAGTTTAGCAATAACATTGGAAATAGATGTAGTTAAACTATGATTAGAGAACATTACCCTAAGATAGACTTTGAGGACTAGTATAGAAGAACATCCTATAATTCTGGTACTATAGAGATTCTATGAGTTTTCCAAGCAATACATACCTTTCTGGATACGAGCAGGTAGAGGCGGATCTGGCATAGATGTACCTAGAGGTAAAACCTGAAAACACCACTTTGAGCTAGACTCGCATGGGAACTAGTGCACGACAATGGGCCTTGCTGCACTCTTGGTTACAACACTTCCAGGGGATATGCTTAGGATAATTCTCATTTTCTTTAAAAATCATTATGAAGGATTTAAAAGTATATACCTTCTCAAAGAAAATATTTTTATGATTATGGATTATATCCATAAACTGTTCAATTTACGTTAGGTATTTTACAAGTTAATAATTATTCATTATAATTCATACATTGACCTAGTGTATGCTATTGTATAGAAATGGCACCCAGTAGAAGGAATGTGAACTCCATAAATACGTATGATCCAAAGAGTAAGAAGAATCATATATTTCATGGTATTAATCCAACATTTAGAAAGGAAATAGTATCCCACGTATTATCATCATATGAATAAATAGTATCATGTGTTAATAATATAATTAAAGAATTCTCCGAGTCTTATGGCTTTGAAGGGAAGCTAGAGAAGAAAAAGATGGTATAAAAAAATATGGATAAAGGGAATAAGGGAAAGAATAATTTTTCTATATGTGATAAATGTAGAAATAATCACCTTGGTAATTGCTTGAAGGTAATGAGAGTTTGTTATAAGTGTGGAGAAAAAGGACACCAAGTACGTGATTGCAAGGGTAAGAAAAAGGTTTCAAATGTACAATGCTTCATCTGTAAGGAGTTTGGACACTATGAGAATCAATGTCCCAGTCATCAGAGTATACCAAAAATGATACAGTTGGATAATAATCAATTTATGATACAACCTCAGATGAAGATGCATGACTAGTGTTCTTATGTTTTTATTATAGAATTTTTTCATTTGAGTGTTGTATCAGCAATATACTGGTTATATAAATTATGTAGATAAATAAGGATTATATTGTAGTACTATTTTATTGAGGATTTGAGATTATATGGTTCTAATAAAAGTGACTTAATTATACGATACACTTTTCAAAAAATACATGGTTGAAGGAAAGGTAATTCTTAATATGGTCCTGATAATGAGGTAGTGAATTTGGAATAAGATATGGTTGATTTGGATAAATTATATTGGATATTCTTAAATTCCTTGGAACTGATTAATAGTTTTTTTCATCATTGTTGGAATATTCAAAATTTTGGATATAAGGAATATATCCAATACTATATAAAGGATATGGGAGCATGAATGTAATAAATAAGGTTTTATGGTAATTCAGGGTGTTACCATGTTTTAAAATAATACATGATGAAGGTGTTCACATGTTATTATGTGGAAAAAATGATCTTCATTGTGTTTAACATCCTTATAAATTTTGGACTGTGAGTTCAGATAGAAGTATTTTGGACAAGTCTAAAGGTTGGAATGGATTAAGTTTGAAATTGGATACTATTGTTAAGGTTATTTTTGGAATGTTATAAAAAGGAAAACACGCAGACCGTGTGAAAATCTGTTGTGTCAGACAAAGCTGTGGGAGTCGAACCCACAACCATAGTGCGATTGAGATTTACCGCCTGCCACTGGACTACATGAAGTCCCAGGATTGTATAATCTAGTTTTTTAAAGGGTATGATAGGTGAATTATAAATTCATTATTTTTGGAACCCTATCTGATTAGGATAAATAGAATATTTTTTATGAAATCTTTTTGAGTGAAAGATGAGTTTGTGGTAGGAATTAGTTAAAGGATGGAACTCTACTAGTCAAGTATATATATATATAATTTTTCTTCCTCTTATTTTATGGGTAAATTAATTCTTAAACTTTATTAAAGTGATATTAAAACAAAAAATGTGTTATTATAATACCATATGTTTTGTTGAACCGATGATATTTTAAATCATCATAGATTGATGGATTTGAGGCCCTCAATTTTACATTTGTTTTTGATTGATGACCTCATTGACTCCCTATAAATATTTACGTTTTTCATCGAATTATGTGTCTCTAATTACCACCAATGTTCTCTTAATCGAGATCATAATTTGGTGGTTACCCTTTCACTACCCTTTTCCTCTTATTAAGATAAAATTTTATTAACCCAATTTTCGATGTGGGATTTCCCACAATGGTATTTTCTATTTTCAACCTTTTATTTTCAAAGAACAATTTAAAATTGCGAGGATGCAATTTATTGAAGTAGGGAAGAATTTAACACCCAAAGATTTCATAATACGTTATTTATTCAAAGTAATTCAATAACTTGCACTACACGCAACACCGAGTTCAAGCGCACCACGACTTACCAAACCAGCCGTTCAAAAGTAGTTGTGAATAGTATTAAATTAATTTTTAACTTTATATAATACTTATAATTTTAGAATCCATATTATGAGTTCTTAGACAAAATTTAAGAACAAATTCATTTTTTTCGGATAAAAGAATTTTTTTTCCAAAAAATGAAATTTTACCGCCTTTTAATGGCGAACCCTTTTTAAAATCCAATATTTGAAACTTTTATATATTCAATTTTAAAAAATAAACTTTTTATTTAGAATCGGGACAGAACAATTTAGTTTCAATAAATTTTTGGTGTTTTTCTGATAACTTTCATATTTGGGTGAATAGTGAAAAATACTATATTTTAACTGAAAACAACTTTTTCAATCAAAATAATTTATAGTGTTTAATTATAAATTTTAATGGTTTGTAAGTATAATTAGATTATATCATTACCATTTAATCCAATGATGATCATTTTATGTAATTTCACTTTGAAATTGGACATAAACAAGTGTCAATGTTTTGATAGTTATTATTTCTTAAAAATATATTTTTTGGTTTTGAAAACAAGAATTAATTTTAAATTAATTAATGAAACTTATATGTTTTTGAAATTGGTAAAATAGAATTCATTTTTGAATTCAGAATATAAAAATTAGCTAGAGTGAATTTTTGGTATTTTTCTGAAAACTTTCAATTTGGGATAAATAGTGAAAACACTGAGTTATTGTTTAAAACCGATTTTTTATTTAAATAAATATTTATTTTATTTAAATTTATTTTAGGTAAAAATAGATACATAATACCTATATAAGTTCAATTTAATTCATTGGAGTTATTTTATAATAATTTTAGATATATAAAATTTTATTGAACTTTTTACCGTCTTTTACCCACCTCCTAGGAGCATTTGCAAATTTACATAAAACTTAATTTTACCGCTTCTGTGAGTTTAATTTAAAAAATCCTAAAGACACGGTTGATATCAATAAGTAAAATGTGGTTAAATAAAATGAAAATAATTTTTGGTGAATAGTAACTTTTTTACTTTTATTTACCACGGTTAAAAGTAAATAGGGTAATTAAGGGTAAAAATGATATAATTATTAACCTAACACATATCCTAATTCTATTGGATAAGTGTAATTTGACCAAAAAAAACCTTAGGAATAAAATATGAACCTCTTTGGTCCACTTGGATTAGATTAGGACATTTATTATTATCTAATATAAAGAAGAGTTAAAAGAGTTAAAATCAAAGATTAATAACTAAAACATTTTTAATATAGGGTTATACATAAGATAAATTCGACTATAAATATTAATTATAAATATACAAATATTTCCTATATAATTTTATTTTATTTATAATTTTTAGTGATTAAATAATTTATTTTATTTATGACACAATGATGATGGAGTAATTACCTAATTAATGAAATATTAAAATATTGGATATTATAAATACCCAAATAAATATAATTTGAAACATTTTATGAATTAAAATAATTTTCTAGGTTAATATGACATTTTAGGGTTGGTTATATGAATTTTTTTCTAAGTAATAATGCTGTTATGAATTTAGAAAAAACAAAATACCAAATAGTGTCAAAATTGACATAAAAGAGTTTTTAAAACAAATATTATATTATTAATTGATATTCTATTCTTAAAAATCTAAGGTTCGACCAAATGACTTAAATACTATTATATATGTCATTAAAGAACCACTTGGGGTTCTATTAGAAGTTTATAGTAAGTTTATTAACCATATAATATAAAAATACAAAGAGACATGGTAAATTTCAAACTATTTAACTAAAAGTTAAATCTAAAAGATAAGGTTAATATAGTGACTCAAACCTGTCTAAAACATATTGGTTGAGTTATTTTAGACCCATAACCACCTTATCCTTTAAAAAATTCATTTTTTAGTCATTATAAACCTAAAATGGATTTATTATAAAATAATATTTTAAGTTTTCCCTAAGGTGCCCCTCGCCCCTCTTATAAAAGGGCACTTACCCTTCTCTCTAATTCACACCATAAAAGCCCTTTTTCTCAGCCAAAAACTACCCAAATACCCTTTAAACTGTCCTTCCTGCATCATATAGGGATTACTTTAGTCAGAAAGCCATCCTAAGGAGCTCTTTTGATCAAATCAGAAGGAAGAACCCGAAGAAGAGGTAAATATTTCATCAACTCTTTCAAGTTCCTTTCTTCTTACACTTCCTATTTCTTTGTTGTTTCCATTATAAAATAATAACACCAGTATATTATATATAATGTGATTTTATTATAAATATGGTAAAACTATATTACTTATTCTATCCATCCTTTGAATGACATGTCACTATATGTGCGTACGTACGACTTACCGTCTCCATGTCGTGGTGTAGTTTGTTATTCAAACCCTTCATTACTTGGATGGGTATAACAATGAGTATAACTGATTTAAATAATAAATATAAAATGTTAATAATTTTTTATATATGATATAACTTCCAATTACATACGATTTTTTCATCAATATAATGATATTTTCTCTCGTCCCTACATACAGATTACCGTCTCCGCGACGTGATGAGATTCATTTCCACGTTCACCATTCAATGATGATTCTAAAATATATATCATTAATAAGTATGTAATATATGACATAATAATGATACTGGATATATATATATATACTTACATATATCTTATTCACTTAGTTCCGTTCAATGCGATATGAAAACGGAAACAACGTTTATGCGTACGTACGGACTACCGTCTCCATAAACGGTGTTTTCCATTTAATATATATGTCTATTATACATATTTATATTCTAAATATATATGATATATAAATCATATTTTATATTCTGAAAGTATTTAAATCTTTATATAAGTGACACAATCAAGAGTGACAAGTTAAAACACGTACGATAAAGAAAGCGATTATTACCCGAAATGTTAATTTAACATAAAAATCATTATTAAATGGGTAATATAAAGTAATAAATGAATCATGTATGATATAATAAATATTAATATAGTCCTGGTATAATATAATAACATAAAATGGTCATTATATAGTAGGTTAAACGTACCCTCGACCAAAGGAAAGTGCAAGGTAAGGGGTTTCTTATCTCACTTTTAATTCAGTGAGATTTCCATTATTCACCACTTATTTATTGCATGTGGTGTATTGTGTACTGCCATTTGATATATATTATCATGATTCTATTTATAGTCATGATATTCTGTGATTCATTTGGTGGTTATTGACTATTGTTCATACGACTCGATTGATTACAACGAGGTAAGGCTTAATTTCACAATCTCTTTATTATCTAAGGTTGTTTTTACGTAAGTATCTACTGGGAAATATGTATTATCCATGTCCATGTTTCATGAAAGGGTTTTAAAAGGGATTATTTTAAGGAAATTTTTACTAAAAAATTATTTTAAATATTTTAAATATTTATTCCTCTAAATCATTCTAATTAATGTCCATGTTTTCAAAATGGTTTTTAAGGATTTATCTTTATGTACATGAATGTTTATAAAATGTTAATTCCTTTCAAAAGTTTCAAAGCGGTATACAAAACTTTGATTCAAAAATGTATTTAAATGTCTTCCTTTCTAAATTTTGTAACTTTTAAATGTATTCATGAAAAATGGATATTTATTTCAATGAGTTTTACAAATCATTTTCATCTATGTCAATATCCTTTGATGGATTTTAAACTTATTTGAGGTTGATTTATTATGATAAAAATCTTCTATATTGTATTGAAGGTTTTGTGATATGTTTGACTGTGGATGTGTTATTTTTATACCATTCATTTTTTATAGATAAATTATTTACATTTCATATGCTAGTTTTAATACAAATGTTTGTGTTATGTTTTAAACTTTTCATATGAGGAATACATTGGATTTAGTAAGTGATGGGTGGAACCCTCTATAGCTCCTCGATGCATCGGTAGGTCTCATGAGACAAACTAGTGTCTTGGAACAAGGCCTTGAAAAAATCTTATTTTTTGTATTGGCATAAGGGCTTGACTATGTGGTTATGAAAGTCTGGCATTATGAATTCCATCATTATGAAAGTGGATATTGATAGTGCATGCGATTATTCGACTAGTAGAATATCCATGTGAATAAGTAAATGGAATTATTTTATTGTATCTTTTCCATATTATGCTGATGTTTATGTTTAAAAGGCTTTTGTTTTAGTCTTATACATTGCCTTTAATGTTTATGCTTATTTATGAAAGTTTCCACTATATTGTTATCCTTTCTGAGCATCTGAGCTCACCCCTTTCTATGTTTTAATTTTATCAGGATTCCAAGAAGTGTATTATGATTGATAAGTAGGGTTAAGCTAGGGGATTAATGGCATTCTAAAAGGATCATTTATGTTGTTTTTTATTTTCTAATGTGTAATGTAACGTTCATGTATGTAATCTATTTTCCAAGACTGATAAACTGATCGGTATTTTGGGAAATGATTCCTTGTAATCATGCCAATGTATTAATGTAATGCACCGACTCTGGGAAACTGGGGTCGGGGATTACATCTTCACACTTCTTTCCATATAGGGATTTATAAGTATCCATCTGAGTTCTTGAGTGAAAGTTATTATTATATAAAAAATCATCAATATGATGGTTTTTATCCCAACCACCTATTAAATCCATATAACAATATCTCATAATATCACCTAATGTTTGAATTTTTCTCTCAAACTAACTATCTATATAAGGATGATATAGAGTGTTGAAACTTAATTCTGTATCCAAAGAATGTTGAATACTTTTCCAGAACTTTGAGGTAACCCTTAGATCCTAATTAGGTATAATTGAATGTTGTACTACAAGAAACCTTACAACTTCCTTAATGTATATCCTGGAAAGTTGATCCAAAGAGAAATATTTTTTTCTCATTATAATGTATGCTTACTTTGTAAAGATATCAAAAGAAAATAATATAAAATTATTATCTTTAGCTGTTTTGGGAGCTTCGACAAAAAAATACATGATGATTTCTTCCACTTCCTTTATGCTATAGGTAATGGATGTGATATACCCCTACAATTTTGTCTCTTAGAATTAACTTTATTACATACTAAGAACCGAGATACAAAATCCATAGTATCTCTCTTCATTCCATCCCACTAGAAATACACTTTCAAATATCCATACATATTCATACTTCCAAGATGAATATAGAATGAAGAACTATGAGATTCCTCTAAAAACTCCTTCAAATATGATATAAAATAAAAACATACATAGTTCATGACCATTATTATTCCATCATGATCAAGGTTAAAATCAAGAAAATTTCTAACCATCTTTTGTAGCTCTATATCTACCTTCTGTGCCTATTTAATCTTCAATTATATATATGGTTGAACATTTTATTGAGTAAGATAAGATATCTCCCCTTCCATTAGGATCTTCATATCCATCATTGGAAAATCCAAAAATATTGGATCTTTTTTTATCCTTAACATGGATAAGCAAGTATTATATTTTCAACTCAAAGCATCATCCACATTTTTTTCTATCCCATGCAGGTAATGTATTGAGTAGTCATAATCTTTAATTATCTCTAAACATATTCTCGTGTTCATATTCAACTACTTCTATATGAATATATAAATTAATTTTTTTATCAGTATATATATCACACTCTTGTTTGTAAAGATAATGCCTCTATATCTTTAATGTAAAAACTACTACAGCTAAAACCAAATCATGAGTTGGATAATGTATCTCTTGAGTATTCAATTGATTTATAATCATGACATTATACACAAGAACACATATAAATCCCAGCTTGGATTCATCCCTATATATTAAAAAGCATTCATCACTATCGGGTAATTTAAGAATAGGAACACTAACTAATCTTTTCTCTAGTTCCATGAAATTGTTTTTAAACTCATATGTCCAGAGAAAGTTCTCTCTCTTTTGAGATAACTTGGTGATTGGATTATATAGTCCTGAGGAATTATCCAAAAATAATCAACAATCTTTAGCTAAACCCAGAAAACTATGTATCTCAGTCACCATGGTTGGACGAGGCCAACACTCAATAAAGTCTATATTTTATGGATATAAACATATACCCTCTATTAAGATTATATGACCTAAAAATGTAACATTTTTCATCTAGAGTTCACACATTGGGAATTTTTCATAGTGTTTCATCATACTTAGGGTCTTTATTATAATTCTCTAGTGATCTTCATGTTCTTCCTTTCACTTTGAATATATAATAATATCATCTATTAAGACTACCACAAACTAATCAAGGTAATATTTAAATCCCAAATGGATCGAAGGCCTTATTTTTATTTTATTATGGATAATACCCCTTTTAAGGGTAATATCTAAAGTATCTATTCAATAAATCCATAAAGATAATGGTGGAATTAGTGATACTGAATGGAATCACTATATATTAATAGTTTCCATAAATTGTATGGATTTTATTTTTATTTTCATATGCTCCTTCTTGACCCTAAATTGATGATATCTAGAAAAAATTTCAATCTTGGAAATTTATTGATATCCATGAAGGTGATCAAATTGGTCATAAATAAGCGATAGAGGAACCATAACTCTGACATCGGTTCCAGAATATTATTTCCGAAGACATCTTTACAAATATCTGGAAAAGTCTAAGAAACCATAAGTTTGACACCAGTTTTTGATTTTGGAAAAGTCCCAGACACTGTGACCCAGACACTGTAACCCAGACACCATAACCTAGACACTGTGACCCTGACACCATAATCAGTTTTATATCTCATGATGTCTATGAAATCAGTTTTGTACAACCATCACCAAGACACCATTCAATGTTTGGAAAAGGACTAGACACTGTTACCTGAGACACTGTGATTCTGACACTACATATGTGCTACCGGTTCCTGATCTCAATGTAACTGTGGTATCATGACTGTCTCGCCTCTTAAAGGAAAAGGAGACACTATTTCTTAGTGACACCGTTTCCATGTGACACCGTTTCATGAAAAACTGTGACACCATTATTTAATCTATTTTGTAGTTTTCAATTTAATTTCTAATGGTCATATTCGAGTCATTTAATATCACTGAAATAATTAATGTTTCTTTATATACATGTCACCTGATAGTACGAGGTACAAGGTGTAGAAATCATGCATCCTGTCAGCCTCAACACATGAATCCCGAAATAAAGACAAGAATAGGAGACTCATAAAAGAGAAGATAGAGCATTTTGAAAAGCAAACAGATGCACGAAACAACATACAACTGAAGAAAACATGAAGCACTCTCAATCCCTGATATATGAACTACCATAGATCATATCCTCAAACATCTTCGTAGTATCAACTAAAATAAGAACCCAAGCTACATTAATCACATCATCAAACTAGAAACTAGAGCACCAGACTTGCGATACTCTATTTCTCACAAGAGGACTCAATAATTGAATCTTATTCATCTTAAAAGTCTAGATCTTCATATAATAACACTCAGAGAAAACCTAATATTTTTTCATTGTGTAATAATTTTATCTTTCAAGCAGTGTGTGTGTGTGTTTATATTAAAACACACACTATCTCTTGTATTAAACTGGAGGATACAAAATATCCTTCATCTCACATCTTTTTACATATAATTACTCCCATAGATAAGTGTGGAAGAGGTCATTTTGTGACCTTGTAGTTTATACCCACGAAGAACAGTGGAAGAGGTCGTGTTACCTGGACAGTCCTACGTACTATTGTTTACCCCAATCCAGGGTTTGGATCAATGTTATTAATATACGGTACTTGGTGGTTGGTGATTACCAAGTAAAGTGGATTAAGTTTCGACTTGAGACTTAACCACTTGTTTTATATGTTGGGTCTTTTAATTTAGTTTTCTCTACTTTACTGTATGTTTCAGGAAACTTGATTTTACTTTGATAGTTAGTCTTGGATAGAAGTTATAACTATTTTTTGTTATTTGAATAGCTTAAAATTTTGTATCAATAACCCACATTGATATTACTGATAATTAATCAATCTTCTGAGAAGTTATTTGACCAGTTAAACTGTTATAACTGTATTACCTTGATTAACTGGCATGTATTCATTTTTACTGGGGAATATTTTTAAGTGAATTTTAACATAAATTTTTATTTATACTCAATTCACCCCCCTCATGAGTAATATACTCTCACCAACATTTCGTATCATAGGATTTTATTCTTATTAAGACTCTGTTTTAAAATCTTTTCAACTGTGATTTTATTTGTACTTTAACGATCTGTAAATTTATGTTAGTTTAAAATTTATAACTCTTTAAAAGTGTCTATCTATTATGGATAATAGACTAGAAGGTTCTCCAACAAACATACCTCATTTATTTAATGGAACTAATTATTCCCAATGTAAAATTAAGATGAAAATACATTTAGAAATTATGTGTTTTGAAATTTGGTATTCAATTTTAGATGATTATAAAATTTCTTCTACTAATAGAACTACTTGGGATGACCCCACTAAGACTTATTATAACAATAATTTCAATGAAATTAATACCTTATTTTGTGCCTTAGGATATGAATAATTAAATAGAATTTCTTCATGTAAAACTACACATGAAATTTGGGATACTTTTTCTATTTCACATGAAGAAACTTCTAGTGTAAAAGAAATGAGACTTAATACTTATACTATTAAATACGATATCTTTAAAATGAAGCATGATGAACCTATTTCTGATATGTATATCAGGTTAAATTAAATTTTAAACACAGTGAACACTCTCAGAAGAGAAGTTATAGCCAAAGAACAAATCATAAGGATTATCATATTCTTACCTGACATACAGAGATACAATTTTGTCTCTATTAGATAGTCTTGTGACATCAGTATATTAGTTTTCAAAGAACTCATTAAGAAACTAATGATGTATGAAGAAGAGTTTATAGTTAACAAGGAATAGGAGGATGAACCCAAAAGAAAATCTAGGGAATTTAATACCACTACCTCTAAACACAATGAAAAGAAAAAAACTACAAGTCTTTCTAGAAAGTTCCAAAAGTGAACAATCATCACCTGCTAGTGATGTGGATATGAATCAATTAGGTATAATGTTTATGAAATTTTACAAAAGGAAGAAATTTTTTCGAAATCCTAACTTCAAAGGAAGATATGATCAAAAAGGAAGCTGGAAGAAGAATTGGAAAAGAGATGACAAGTCTGGTGAGATAGTATGTTATGAATGTAAGAGAAAGGGAAATGTAAAGGCTGAATATACCAAGATCAATTAAAAAAGTAAATATGTGGAAAAATATATAAATTATAAAATTTAAATGAAAGAAACTTAGAGTGATTTCAAGGACCGTTCTGGTGACTCAGAGTCTTTACATGATGAACAGGCTAACAAAGACAATATATGTTTTATGAAAAACACATATGAGGTAACCCTGAAATCTCTTGTAAAAAATTCTTTTTATTCTGTAGATGAAAGTGATTATGAAAATATGTATAAATAATAAATTTTTGAGTATTTCAATATAATTGAAGAGAAATTTAATGAACTAAAAGGTAAATATAAGTGTTTAATGAAACATTCTTCTCTTACCTCAACTGTTAAATCTGATCTTATTGTATAAAGAGAGAAAAATGGTAAATTACTCAAAGAAAACAATGAATTAAATATATCTAATGAGAAATTGAAAAAGGAACTTGAATGGTTTACTAATGGTAAATATATATTAGTATAAAATCTTTGTAATAAAATTTCCCCCAAATACACTATTGGTATTGGCAATCAACCAGGTGAAAGAAATTTTGGAGAACCCAATTTTTTTCAAATATAAAACATACAACTTTATTCCTAGTTCAGAAAAACATTCTTCTAGATCAAACTATGATAAATCCTCTACTTTTTCTATATTTTCTAGACCAAATAGAGTTTACTTCTCAAATAATTTATATAATGCCTATAGAAAACCTATAAGGTAGATGTGGGTTCTTAAATCACTAGTTACTAATATTACTGGACCCAAACAAATATGGGTACCAAAGTTTGTTTTTATTTAACTATTTTGTAGGAAAATTGTTTGAAGAGCTCTAGTAAAAGATTATGGTACTTGGACAATAAGTGTTCAAGACACATGATAGGAGACTATTCATGTTTCAAGAACCTAATAAATATTTATGGTGGGCATGTCACCTTTGGTAACAATTCTAAAGAAAAAATCACTGGACTAGGCCAAATTGGTAACTCTAACTCATTTTTAATTTCTAAAGTACCTTTTATTAATGGACTGAAATATAATCTTCTCAGTATTTCACAACTACGTAATAATGGATTTCATGTTAAATTTTTAAATGATGATTTCAATGTTTTTAACTATAAAAATAAATTATTATTTTTTTCATTAAGAAATGAGAATGTATATTCTTTTAAATCAGAGTCTTTAGTTTCTCAAAATGATTCATGTTTAAATGTATTTCACAAAGATTATTGGATATGGAATAGAATACTAGGACATAACAATATTCAATCCCTTATAAAGCTAACGAGAAAATGTTTATTCAATGATCTACCCAAACTAGAGTTTTCAAATGATAAAGTGTTTAATTATTGTCTAAAGGGAAAACAACACAAAATTTCCTTCAAACCAAAGAAAGAAGTTTCAAATTCTCAACCTCTCAAGTTTGTTCACATGGATTTAGTTGGACCATTTAGAGTTTCTAGTTTAAATAGGAAGTACTATGTTTATGTTCTTGTAGATTAATTTTCTAGATATACTTGGAATTTCTTCTTATCTCAAAGAAGTGAAGCCTTATCTCATTTCACTAAATATGCTAAAACTGTAGAAAACCTTAGTGGACTTAAAATTAAATCTCTAAAAATTGGCCAAGGCTGTAAGTTTCAAAATCAAGAGTTTGAGTCCTTTTTCTCACAAAACGTATATTTTCATAATTTCTCTGCCCTTAGAACACCTCTAAAAAATGGAGTTGTAGAAAGAAAAAATTGGACCTTGCAAGAAATTACTAGAACCATTATTAGTGAATATGAATTAACTATTTATTTTTGGGTTGAATTTGTAAATACAACATGCTATATTATTAATAGAGTATTTATTGGACCTATTCTTAAAAGAACTCCATAGGAATTGTGGAATAATATAAAATCCAAAGTGAACTACTTCAAAGTATTTGGTTGAAAAGTTTATATCATTAATACCAAAGAAAATATTGAAAAATTTGCATCCAAGAGTGTTGAAGGAATATTTATAGGATATTCAATCTCTAGTAAATCCTATAGAGTTTTTAGCAAAAGAACTAAATGTGTAGAGAAATATTTCCATGTCATGTTTGATGAGACAGATCCACATGAACCTAAGAACTCCCTAGAGAATCTTGAGGATGATATATCAAATATTGACATCAATGATAAATCCTCTAACCACCCTATAATGGAATCTGTAAAAACTTACGATTCTAGAAAATCTTTAGATTCAATCCATAATGAACCTGAACATTTTGATGAACCTGAAATCACTAGCCACTCTTTTTCTAGATCTTTTAGAACTCTTAATAACCATTATTTAGATACTGTTGTAGGATATTTAGATAAAGGAACACAAAGTAGATATTCTCATAGAAATCAGGTTGAACATCAAGCTTTCTTTTCACAACTTAAACCTAAAAACATCAATGATATTATCAATGACTAATTTTGGGTGATGGATATATAAGAATAACATAATCAGTTTGAAAGGAATAAAGTGTGGAAACTTGTTGATAGACACAAATACATTTTTACCTTAGGAACTAAGTGGGTATATAGAAATAATGTAGATGAAGCTGGTAACATAGTTAGAAACAAATCAAGATTGGTTGCACAAGGCTATAGTTAAGAAGAAGTAATTGACTATGAGGATACCTTTACACCAATATCCAGACTTGATGCCATTATAATCTTTCTTGCATATGTATCATATATAAATTTCAAACTATATCAAATGGATGTCAAGAGTGAATTTTTAAATGGATATATAACTGAGGAGTCTTTGTTGAAAAACCCCTTAGTTTCAAAAATCCTCACTTTTAGAATCATGTTTTTAAATTATCAAAAGAATTGTATGGTTTAAAATAATCTCCAAGAGCTTGGTATGAAATATTAAGTACTTTTATTATTTCCAAATATTTTAAAAAAGGTATAAATGATCCTATAATTTTTATAAAACAAATTTCCATTGATGTTTTAATAGTGAAAATTTATGTATATGATATTATTTTTTGGATCTTCAAAAAATTATTTACGTATTGAGTATTATAAAAAGATGACAAATAAATTTGAAATTAGTTTAATGGGTGAACTAAAATTCTTTCTTAGATTTCAAATCATTCAAAAAAATGGGATTATTTTAAATCAATGAAAATATACTAAAGATATTCTAAAATGTGTTGTCTTGGATGACACTAAAAGTAGTGATACTCCAATGAGTACTACTTGTAAGTTGGATCTTGAAAAAGATGGAACATCTTTTGATCAAACCACTTATAGAGGAATTATTGGAATCTTACTCTACTTAAATTCTATCTAACTTGTTATTATGTTTAGTGTATATTTGTGTACTTGATTTCAAGAAAACCCTAAATAGTATCATTTTAATTTTATTAAAATGATTTTCAAATACCTCAAACATACACCCAATATTATACTGTTTTATTCTAGAAGAAAATCCTTTGAGTTAGTTTTCTATTCTGATACTAATTTTTGTGGATGTAAGTTAGAAATAAAAATCACCTCTAGAACATTTCACATTTTAGGAAAGTCTCCAGTGTCATGGTGTAGTAAGAAACACAACTCTATTGCATTATCTACTATCGAATATGAATATATAGCTTCTGGTAGTTATTGTGCAAAAATTTTGTGGATGAAACACACATTACTAGACTATTGACATCAATTCAGACATGTACCTATAAATTGTGAAAATACAAGTGCTATTAATATTTCAAATAATCCTGTTTCACACTCTAGGACAAAGCATATTGATGCAATACATCACTTTTTGAGAGATCATTATCAAAAAGATGATATGAATTTGTAATTTATTGGAACTAAACATCAGCTTGTGGATATATTCACTAAACCATTAAATTATGAGAGTATAAATTTCATCATACATGAATTAGGAATGATAAATCCTAAGTAGAAAGCTTACTGTTTCACAGTTACTATTTCACATCTTACAGTTTGATGATTCACAGTTTCACATGTCACTATCTTTTAATTACCGTCTCATGTTTATGGTCTCATAATTATTGTCTCTCAGTTACTATCTGGCACTTAATGTATCAAATGATACGGTCACACCATTTAGAGTCACACTATAAGGATGACACTGTGACAATCAGTTCCGGTCTCACTATGACAACCTATTTCAGTCTCACTATAAAGACTCGGTTTTTCTATTTTCTTTAAATTTATTTCTCATATCACTGTGTTGATTATTTTATTGTTTTTATCCCGTGATTTTGAATTTTTGATGCTTGAAATCCGTAAATGATAAAAACCCAATATATTTCACAATTTTCTTCACTCAAGCTCTCTTCTCTCAAAACTGAAACCTCTATCCTTCAAAACGCAAGTCCTATTTTATCCGTTCATCTCTTTTGAACCCACTTTGAATTATTAGAATGAAGCACCCATCTTCATCAACTTATGAGAAGCACATATCTCAGAATAAATTGAAAAGGGTACCGAAAGTAATGCCTAAAGGACCATTGAATCCAAATCTTGTTGATATAATAACAGTAAAAGAAAAGGAAGTCTATCTGAAGTGGTTTCTAATATATATGTAACTAGTTTTGAAGGTACAAGAAGGGCAGGGATGGCTGAACTGGTTCACAAAAGAAAAAAAGATGAGTTATCCAAAACCTGTTTCTCAGTTTTATTAGTATGTCTAGTTTTCATTCAATATTTAAGATGGGTTTTCTATGAGGAGTTGGATTAATAGTCAAAGTTATACTTTTTCCTTGAGGTTATGGGATGGAGGCCTTGGGATACCTCATGAAAGAATATTTGAGGACTATCAGATAGTTTCTTCTCCTCATAGTGATGTTTTTGTCTTAGAAGAGGCCCTAGGAAGTCTGAATAGAAATAAGAAGAAAAAAGGGAAATTTCTGGTAATTTGGATGGTGAAAAAAGGTTGCTATTTAAGTTTTTCCATAATTTTATTATTCCAAGGAAAGGTTATTTTTCTACTCATGAGTATCAAGATGTATTCTTGATACATATTATAAAAAATGGGCACAAGATTAATTTGTGTAAGTATATTATACTTCACATGTGTGAATTGATTAAGACAAATTCTAATTCTAGCTATTTTTTCCATTCAAGATTAATATTTGTAATTTCTATCTGCTAAAGGAGTAGTTGGACCGAATGAAGAATTCATCAAAGATTATGAGTTATGTATCTCAAAGGATACAGTCAGAAGGATGAAAATAAGCTGTAATCATTGGAAAAAAGTCTTGGGTGGAGGACAATGAAAGGTTGTTTGAAAAGATTAATCTGGTTGAGAATCATTCAAGACCTAAGAATATATCTAATTTTGGTTTGGAACCAGATGAAGTTTTTGATTATTCTGATGAAGAAGAAGAAGAGGTAGTTGCTGCACCCAAGGAAGGAACTGTCTTGGACAAAGAAGTTAGTGGTCTAAATGTTCCAAAAAATGTAGTTGAGAAGGATTTACCTGTTCCTGAAATAATTATAGATTCAATGGAATAACCTGCATCTAGAAAGGAATCTACTTCTAGTGTAAAAGAAAAAGTTTTTCCTGAGGAGAACTTAGAAGAATAACTTGATATTGAAGAAGAGGCTATTGTTGAGGAACATTTAGGGGAAAAAGATGATCATGAAATTATCCTATCAATTGAGGAAATAATTGAATAGGCCTTTCATCTTTCTAGAAAGGAAATGGTTCAACCCATTAAAGATGAAAATTTAGAAACCATTCAAGGTACTGAATCTCATAGTCCTATAAAAGATGCACCTGTTGAGGGGGAGTAGCACCCCAGTCCATAAAGTGTTGAAGTTCCCAATCTTGTTGATCAAAGCACTATGGATACATGGTATATGTTTCCTATATACTTTGATATGAATAATACAAAGGAGGCCTCAATTAAAGGAATAAACCTTTGCACTATGTTTCAATTGAAACCAGTTTCAGCTCTAGAAGTCATTTCTACTAAGGAACCTGAACCTGTCTCAGCTCCTGTTCCTGAACCTACATAAGAACCTTATGTTTTTATGAGTTGTAGTGATCTAAAAGCTTTTGGAGATACTTTGTTAGATAGATTTTAAAATATCATGAACAAAAAGCCTACTCCAGTGATAAATCTTAGTGAATGAGATGTTGCATTGCTGTTAGAGAAAATAATATAGAAAATTCAACCAAATATGCTTCATAAAATACAAGAAGTTTTAATTGAGAATAAGAAATTGAGTGATAAGGTGAGGTATCTTAGATCTATGGTTGAAGATATGAAAAAAGTGTTGCAAACTTTCCAAAATCATGCTGCTCATCCCATTGAGGGTGTTAGTGATCATATTCCACATAAAGTTACATCTTTTATTTAACCAAACTTGACTTTAATTTAGGACAAACTGGCTGAGAGAAAAATTAATATAGTCAATGAGATGCATGAGCTTGTTATTGGTATTAACAAGTGGACTGATGAGTAAAAGGGATGCCTACAAAAAGTTCTAAATCAGCTTAAGTCTCTCACTTTAGTTGTTACAACATTTAAGGCCTCTAGACATTCATATCTACAAATAGATAGTGATCTTCTCAAGACTATTGTTAAAGAAAAACTTCAGTTACTGTTAAGTGGTTTTGAAAAAAAAGTTTATCTACTGTTATCAAGAATAGTGACAGATTACTTGACTCAGTGAGGATTCACTCAATGATTTCCAATGATGCTTAGGAAGAAATTAATATTTAAGTGGAATCTATCTTTAATATAATTTTCTCTAAGCATGATATGACCGATCATTTAAAGTATCTTGTATAGAATTTGAAAATTCTTCCTGTCACTCAATCCTTCAAGACTCAAGTGAATAATATGAAATATTTCAATCCTCTATTGGAAAAGTTCATAGAGAACAAAGATGATTTCAAGAAGGAAATGTAGTATGGTGGTGATATCATTACTGATTTCATCAATTTGTTGAATCGTTATCTTCATGGGTAAATTACTTCCATTATGGATCCTACAGCTGCACCTTTGCGGCCTGGATCAACCCATTCTTCATCCACTATTTTGTATTCTACCTCTATGTATGTATCTCAGGATCTGATCCATATCAGACCTATAATCCTTGACCAAAATTTTACTCAGTCTTCAACCAAACCCACTCTAGCACCTTTTGTTTTTGAAGGGCTCCCTCTTCCTTCTCTAACAGTTGGATCAATTCCTTCTTCAACCTCTACTTCTGCTCCTATGGCTCCTTCTGATGTTTCTTCCATGGTCAAAGAGAAGATTGCTAGTGTTGAAGAGGAGTGAAAAATGTATTTTTATAGGTATTTTTGTACGTTTTTATAATTCTTTTAATGACACATATATTTCTAGACAATGAAAATATGAACTATTATTGTTTTTTCTCTTACATACTTTCATTCTATAATTATTTTCTATGTCTTATATTATTTTTGATTATCTCAAAAGGGGGAGAAAGTCTAATAAGAATAAACATATAACTCCTATAATTTTTGATCATCCAAAAGGAGGATATTGTTAGACTCCTCATGTTTTAATCATGTTTTAATGATCAGAAATCCTAGTAACATTGTTTAATCTATCTCGATTCATATGTAGAGATGGATGGTTTCCCCAATTGTTCAAGAATCATGTTTAAATATTGTAAAAAGTATTTAATATTGTTCTATCATATTTTACTATATTAGTGCTTTAGTCTAATTCATTTTGGGAATATTATTTCCTAATACAACTTCATAGATATATGGCTAAGTCTGAGAAACTGTAAGTTTGACACTGGTTCTGGATTTTGGAAAAGTCCAAGAGATCATGAGCCAGACACCGTAACCCAGACACCGTAACCTAGGCACTATGACCCTGACACTGTAACCAGTTTCATATCTCATTAAGTCTATGACACCGATTCCATACTACCATCACCAAGACACTTTTCAATTTTTGGAAAAGGACTATGCACCATTACCTAAGACACCGTGATTCTGACACTAAATCTGTGCTACCGGTTCCTGATCTCAATGTAACTATGGCATCATGACTATCTCCCTGCTTAAAGGAAAATAAGAGGACAATGTTTCATAGTGACACCATTTCCAAGAGACATTGTTTCATGAAAAACGGTGACACCATTATTTAATCTGTTTTTTTATTTTTAATTTAATTTATAATGGTCATGTTTGAGTCATTTAATAGAACTGACATAAATAATGTTTCTTTGTAGACATGTCACCTGATAGTATGAGGTACTAGCTATAGAAATCATGCATCATATCAGATCCAACACATGAATCCTAAAATAAATACAAGAACACGGGACTCAAAGAAGAGAAGAGAAAGTGTTTTGAAAAGAAAACTGATGTATACAACAACATACAACTGAAGAACCCATGAAGCACTCCCGATCCCTAAAGGATGAACTACCATAGATCAGAGCCTCAAACATCTTCGCAGTGTCAACTAAAAAAAGAATGCGGGCTACATAGCTCACATTAGTGAACTAGAAACCAGAACACCAGACTTATAATACTCTATTTTCCATAAGAGGACTCGATACTTGCATACGGTTCATCCAATAAGTCTAGAGCTTCATAGAATTACAATCAGAGAACTTCTAATCCTTTCTCATCATCTTTTCTCAGTTGTTTACTATTTTTATCTTTTGAGCAGTGTGTGTGTGTGTCTGTATTAAAACACACACTATCTTATGTATTAAAATGAAGGATACAATATATCTTTCCTCTCACATATTCTTACATATGTTTACTCCCACAAATATATGTGGAAGAGGTATTTGTGTGACCTAGTAGTTTATACCCATGAAGAACTGTAGAATAGGTCATGTGACATGGACAGTCTTGCATACTATTTTTTACCCTTATCCAGGGTGTGGATTGTGTTTGTTAATATAAATAGCTTGGTTGCAGGTGATCACCAAGTGGAGTGGATTAAGTCTCATCTTGAGACTAGACCAATTGTTTTATCCACTGTGTTTTTTAATTTAGTTTTCCTCTAATTTATTTTTTGTTTTATAAAACTAGATTTTACTTTGATAGTTAGTCTTGGATAGAAGTTATAACTATTTTCCTTATTAGAATAGCTTTAAAAGTTGTGTCAATAACTAAGATAGATATTATTGAGAATTAATTAATCTTCTGAGAAGTTATTTAAATAGTCAAACTATTATAACTATATTACCTTGATTAGCTAGCCTGTATTCATTTTTATTGGGGAATCTTTTTATGTGAATTTTAAATAGAAATTTTTATAGATAGTCAATATCACGAACCGAGCCGGTCTCCATCCGACCCGGTGCCCGACCCGGTCTGTGGCATGGACTGAAAGGCGTTCTTGATCCCCACAGGCTAACAACTAGTTCCGGGCACAATAATGAGGCAGTTGGGAATGATTTTTCCCAAAAAAACATATAAACAACTAATAAGATAAATAAACTGAAACTGGAAATAGACAACTAAACATGCCCTTAAACCATAAATAAAATTTAAGGTCTACAACTCGAACTAATATCTAAAAAGAAATGACAATAGCAGAAACTAAAACTCTGACTCAAACCTCCTGGCAAAAAGGGAGGCCACATCAACACCACTCCGCATGAGAAGAACAAATGCAACCTGAACCACCATCGATGAGCATAATGTCACAACCTGGAATACACAAGAGATAAGGTCTACATACACCCAAAGGTGTATGCAGGGTGTGAGCGAAATGACCAGTAGGAAGTCACCCAATAAAAAGGTTCCATGTATAAATATTAAATGACAAATACACTTGCAGGTTTAATAAATGAAGGGACACAAAAGATTGAATACTTTAAAGAAACAATATCAATAAAAATAGATTAAAAAACAACTTAAATTAGGAGTACACCCTTACCTTTAAGAAAAACCCAAACCATTAATCAAATCCAAACCTTGATGAAAAACCTGAAGTTACACCGTATGCCGATGGTGAGTGTAATTTAGTCCAGAAGCACAAAAAGTGGGAGTGGCCCTATAGGTACTAGCCACCGGTGGGATCCTAGAACGTCATGTCTCGGTGAAAGGTGGATTATAAGGCCACGACCCTCAGAAAACGTGGCTTAGAAGGCCATGACCCTCAGAAAATGTGTCATAGAAGACCAAGACCCTCAATCATTCATATGTTTAGTTAGTGTTGCAATCTTCAGTCCTGCCAGTGAAACTGGGTCGAGTCACCTCCAGAATACTATCCCACTAATCCTAGTTTCCCCCACCTAATGCCCCAGGATTACCTATTTGTGCTCATTTAAATTAAAAGTTCACATAACATGTCACATATCACATTCAGATAAACAAAAAAAATGTGGAATTGTTCATACCAAATACTACACTTGCACACACACATATTTCACTTTTAAATAATACGCACACTTTTGAAACTCAATCTAAACATTCATAAAAAATAAGCCAACTACATAATTAAAAGAACCCATTTTATGATTTAAGTAAACCATTAGATGATTTATCAAACAACTCGATTTCATTTTCAAATCCATTTTAAATCTTATCATTCACTTTCCACATAAGGCATAAAAAAAACATAACCATTTTTCCTTTCAAAAATTCACCTCATCATATATGTATGTAAAACACTTCCAAAATATATTTTCACACCACACAATAAAACCATAAGACATCATTAATCACACAAGAAATCCAAACCAACACTACACACATCAAAATCACCATTTACATGCCCAAAACATATTTCAACACCACAGACACTCAAATAGAATTTCAAAAGTGTGTCATGTCCATATACACAATTGGGTAAAACTCTACTTCATTTATAGAATGCTTTTGAACCATTCATAAAACTCAATAAATCATAAATAAAAATTTATATGATAGTTTAAAAAGAAATCACCTAGCTTTACCTACTCAATGAACATGATGTCTTCAATACCAAACACACAAAATATACCATGTTAAAACACAATTCACAACACTTGCACAAATTAAAAATAAACTACAAAACATATTCAAATGAAAACAATTGAGTAAACATAAACTTATAAAAAAATTCATTAATACCATATGGGAAAGCTAATAACCAAATCAGATGCATGCTAAACACCAATAAAACCAAATTTACCCCAAATAAATAAATTAAAGAACATAGCAGATTAATCAAACAAGCAAGAAATTTTTTTAAATAATATTTAAACGTGGAATCACCTTCCTCGATGTTGGAATAACCTCGCAAATCGATGTAAAACTCTCGTCGCACATCGATTGCACTGAAAGGGATCTATAACTGACCTTATGACAGGGTATTGGTTCAAAGATGTCAAAAAACGTGCTAACAGAAAGCCGAATCCTATCGGCATCACCACCAAAAATTGAATAACAAGCGGTCGAAGGGAAACACACATACGACAAGGGTGAGGGAGGACGTATAGAGATTGAAGGAGGCTGTCGAAGCTTATGAGGTGCTGAAAAAAAGGGTGGGGGTCTCCAGATGTTCAGTCGCATCAGAACAGGGGTGCGCCAGTATGTGGCTTCGCACCGGCTAGGGCTCTGTCAGATGGCAGCGATGCGATAGTGTGAGGGAGTGGTGCGTTGTGGCGCAAGGGAGAAGGGGGTTCCTGTGGTGGTCTAGGGACGGAGCAGGGGAGGCCGGCGGCTAGCCATGGCTACAGCGAGGAGGTCTGCAGAGGTTCTGGCTGGGAGATCGGCTTGGCGGCGGAGTGGAGCAGTCGAACAACAGCATGCCGGAAGAAGGGTAGCCGAGAAAGCCACTGGATGGGGGTAGTGAATAGGGTGGCTCGAGCGGGGAAGAAGTGAGCCATGGGGACTGGGGCGCGACGGGAAAGAGAAGGGGGGAAGGGGGGAGTCTGCAGAAACCCTAACACCAAGAGGGAGGAAGAAAAAAAAAGAAAAAGAAAGAATAAAAAGAAACCTAGAAAAAAACTGAAAGAAAACAAATAATAATAATATTATTATTATTAATAAAACTATTCTTAAAATAAAACCATAATAATAATATAATTATTATCACTAAAACACAACTTATTAAAAAAACTTATCAAATTATTAACATATTTTCTCATTTTAATTTTATTTTTATTATTCCAAAAATTTAATTTTATTTCACTATTATTAAACCATTTTATTTGGTTAATTGAACAATGGGTGGGTCACATGGTGGCGCTGGGGAAGCCTTACGACTTTGCAATTATGCTTCACCCGTGCATCGCATGCTATCACACCCCAAAAGGAAAACTCGTTTATCGATAAAAATATCAAATTCAACTGAAACTCAGCCCGCACCTCGACGGAAAATTTTGAATCCAAGTAAAATGAAATAAAAGATATTAACTTTATTTAATTATTAACAATAATAATAATTGTTGAAAGATTAATAATGACATAATTAATTATTATTATTATTTTAACACAACTACTAATAATAATAATATTCTCAACCAATATTATTATTGTTGTCATTAAGGCAATTTCATAAATTTTATTGAAACTTATTATTTTTATTTTATTTCCATTTCATTAATCATTACACTTTATATGTTTGCCATGAACACTAAGCATACCATGCGAATAACCGGGCACGGTCACATGATGACTCGGACGAGGCTGTGCGGCTTCGTCCGCAGTGCGCTGGATGCTGTCAAGGCCAAAACATGTGTTTGTAGGTAGGAACTCAAAAATTTTAAGTTGGGATTCAACCCGAACTACCTGATACCCAGAAAATTAATAAAATAATTTATTTAAAGACGAAGAGTGTGACAATTCTCCCCACCATAATGTTTTCCATCCCCAGAAAGACACAACTAGGGTTGACACCCAAAGTAGAAAAAGGCACCCCCTTATGTTTCAAAGAGGATCCCCACAATCAACAAGTGAAAAAAAGGAAAACACATCATGATTAGAGAAAGTGACTTAAATGATGACCTCAAGAAACCCATAAAGGGATTTCTCTAAGTGTCACCCACCCCAACGTGTTAGAATACCTCCAGTTGATCAGTCAAGGAAAGAAACTCTCTCCCCCATGAAAACCAACTTCACAAACCGAAACATCTCAAGAACTATTACACAAAAACCATGCCATTTATCTAGAATGAAAACATGAGGTAAAAACACATCCAAGGAACACTCTAAAAAATTATCACCAAGACATCTTTAGAAACAGAGCCAAAAGGACAACATGGGGAAGCCCAAGGGGCCCCCTCCATTAAGAACCGACCAATCACCAAAGAAGAGACTGGAAAACCGACATGGGGAGGTTCGAGCGGACTCCCCACCATTATGAAAAAGGCTAACACTGGTTCATTCCAGATAATTTTGAGTGAGACCCATTGTGGGTCTCCCCACCATTATGACTGACGATAGATACAAGAACTTTAAAAAGTTTCTTTATAGTGGTCAACCACCCTACCAAAAGGGGTGGGGAGGGTTGGGCCTAGCTACTGAGGTTTCAAAACCACAACCGAAGACAAACCAACATCTCAACACCTCTGTATGAACACCATTCAACTTTGAGACTAATCCGCCCAAACAGACCCCATACGAACCAATAAAAGAGATTACATCAGGTGGGATGCAACCCCCAAGACATTAAGGTAAGAGAAGAACATGTCTCCACATAGTCATAGAAACCTTACGCATCCAGACGATTCGTTCGGAATGAAATAACCAAAGAAAAAAATTTAAACCACATCTACTTTCAACACCGACGACAAAAATAAAGTCGAGGTTTCATACACTCCTGGGGTTCCTGACCACACACCAGCTTCACTCCGAGGCCTATGGCTGGAGCCCTGATATTTGAAGAATCTCATGCCTCCCAGTAAAATATTGAAGACTCCCAAATGAAGCTTCTCCTTTTGGTGTCACAAGAAACCACACCACAACCGAGACAACTCTAGAAAACACAACACACCACAACATCCAACTGATCCCAAACGGAACATTTACCAAAACAAGAGCTAAAATGGTTCACGTGGGTCACCCTTTCCCACATTAGATGAGGACACAACACCACAATCATCATTGAACATGACCATTGCTATTGAGAAAAACATTATACATAGAAGGACTTCAAACTGAGTCTTAAACGACACGTGATTCCTTCATTAGACCGTAGCATCTCGATGTGGATGGTTCTACCACACTAGTGTCCTAAAACAACCCCTTTTCTTAAATGAAACCAATGAAGGACCAATGGTCATTTAAAATAATAGCTCACACCAACAGCTCCAGGTTGCTTCCACCTTTTCACCTCGAAGAGAACTAACAATGCAGGAGGTCAAAAAACATGACCCTTGCAGATGATGAAAACACTACAGACCATTCAAGAAATCGAAAAGCACTAATAACTCTGAATCTCCTTCACCCTTCCTCACTGGAATTTTATTCACCGCTTCCAGGGGAAACCATTATAAGTAACGATGTCAAATTTCATACCCGATGACTCAGACAACTCAAAGAGACAAAAACTCAGTTCAACTCTCCTCATATCTGTCATCCCGCTACGAGAGGATCTGTTTAGTTGTAAAAAGGAGAGGTGGGTTCAATTATAAAATAAAAAAGAGTCCTTCGATCAACTGGAGGGCTGGCCAACGGCAAATTGCCTGTGGCCACACTTCAATCACATGTTAATGCTCTATAGGGGGCGTGCACCAGTGAAGAAATGAAACCATAGAATCAATCAAACTGGTATAATGACCAAGACATACCACAAGAAAACACTAAACGGGCAGGGAGAACCGCTTTAAGAGCTTCCCGAAGCACTTTCCAAAAGAGACCATTAACCACACGCTTACACACCAACTTATAAATAAGAATTCCAAATCAAGACACAAATCAATCAAAAAGGATTCTTGGCTTGAAACGCCTCTCATCCAACATTTACAAAACCCAAGGACACACCACACAATCACCAGTTATTAAAACATCAAATTCTTTTTTAACAAAAACTTTCGAAAATATGTAAATCTAGTGGGTTGCACAAACAGCAATGGTGTCCCATGGGCCTCAAACATGCATGTTCTCGTGTCGCACTGACACCCACCTCATTCCCATCCAGGCATTCATCCACTCGTTCCATTAACAATTTATTTTTCCATGTACACTCATGCATGTGGTTTCCCATGAGAACACCAAGAATCAAAACCAAACCTTTCCAATTTTTTTCAAAACCCAACATTCAACCCACACTTTTCAAACCTTACACATCATTTCATTTTTTTAAAGAGATTCATTTGAAAAAAAAAATTCAGACCAAAACTTTTTTACTTAAAAACCATATTTCTAAGAATCCAGAACAAAGAGATGAAGAACGATGCAAGAGGAGACTAGTGTCAGCGGGCGACTGGAACATATGGTTGGCTGCTATATGCCAATCACGCCACCTCCATAGAGAGTATTCTTGGACAACTTCCCTGGCTCCACATGGCTTTCCATACCCTGCAAGCTCACTAGGACCACTGACCCTACTCCATTTTCATTTCCCCTAAACAAAATTAACCACACGGACCAAAGATGTAGACAAGCATCAACTTAAATTGGTAACTCGAGTCTTGCCATGAGGTGTGCTGGACAGGCACCTTACTAGTAACCAGAATGTCGAATTCTAACACCCTTAACTCTGGTCTACACTGACTCTATCCCAAAATAAAATGACCCAAAAGATAAAACCTCCTCTAATACCATTATGTAACGAACCGAGATGGGTCGCCATCCGACCCGGAGCCCGACCGGTCCGCGACAAGCCCCGAAGGGCGTTCCTGATCCCCACGGGCTGACAACTAGTGGCAGGCACAATAATGAGGCAGTTGAGAACAATTTTTACAAAAAAAACATATAAACATCTAACATGATAAATAAACTGAAACTGGAAACAGACAACTAAACATTCCCTTAAACAATAAATAAAAATTAAGGTCTACAACTCAAACTAATAACTAAAAAAAGACAACAACAGAAACTAAAACTCTGACTCAAACCTCCTGGAAAAAATAGAGGTCACGTCAACACCACTCCGCATGAGAAGACCAACTAAAACCTGAACCACCATAACCGAGCATAATGTCACAACCTGGAATACACAAGAGACAAGGTCTACATACACCCAAAGGTGTATGCAGGGTGTGAGCGAAAGGCCCAGTAAGAAGTCACCCAATAAAAAGGTTCCACATATAAATATTAAATGAAAAATACACTTGCAGGTTTAATAAATGAAGGGACAAAAAATCTTGAACACTTTAAAGAAGCAATATCAATAAAAACAGCTTCAAATAAAACAACTTAAATTAGGGGTACACCCTTACCTTTAAGAAAAACCCAAACCTCTAAGAAAACCTAAACCTTTAAGAAAAAACCGAAGTTACACCATATGCTGACGGTGAGTGTAATGCAGTCCAGGAGCACAAAAAGTGGGAGAGGCCCTATAAGTACTAGTAATCGATGGGATCCTAGAACATCGTGTCTCGGTTAAACGTGGATTAGAAGGCCACGACCCTAAGAAAATGTGGCTTAGAAGGCCATGACCCTCATAAAATGTGGCTTAGAAGACAACGAACCTCAGTCATTCAAATGTTTAGATAGTTTTTCAATCGTAAGTCTTACCAGTGAAACTAGGTCGAGTCACCTCTAGAACACTAGCCCACTAGTCCTAGTTTCCCTAACCTAATACCTCAGACTTCCCTCTTGGTGCTCATTTAAATTCCAAGTTCACATAACATGTCACATATTACATTCATATATTCAAAAAAAGAGGTGTTGTTCATACCAAATACTACACTTGCACACACATATATTCCACTTTGAAATAAAATGCACACTTTTGAAACTCAATCTAAACATTCATAAAAAATAAGCCAACTACATCATTAAAAGAAACCATTTTATGATTTAAGTAAACCATTAGAAGATTTATCAAACAACTCGATTTCATTTTCAAATCCATTTTAAATCTTATCTTTCACTTTCCACATAAGGCATAAACAAAACATAACCATTTTTCCTTTCAAAAATTCACCTCATCATATATGTATGTAAAACACTTCCAAAATATATTTTCACACCACATAATAAAACCATAAGACATCATTAAGCACACAAGAAATCCAAACCAACACTACACACATCAAAATCACCATTTACACACCCAAAACATATTTCAACACCACAGAAACTCAAATAGAATTTCAAAAGTGTGGCATGTCCACATACACATTTGGGAAAAACTCTACTGCATTTATAGAATGCTTTTGAACCATTCAAAAACTCAATAAATCATAAATAACAATTTATATGATATTTTAAAAAGAAATAACTTAGCTTTACCTACTCAACGAACATGATGTCTTCAATACCAAACACACAAAATATACCATGTTAAAACACAATTCACAACACTTGCACAGATTAAAAATAAACTACAAAATTTATTCAAATGAAAACAATTGACTAAACATAAACTTATAGAAAAATTCATTAATACCATATGGGAAAGCTAATAACCAAATCAGATGCATGCTAAACTCCAATAAAACCAAATTTACCCCAAATAAATAAATTAAAGAACATAGCAGATTAATCAAACAAGCAAGAAATTTTTTTAAATAATATCTAAATGTGGAATCACCTGCCTCGATGTTGGAATAACCTCGTAAATCGATGTAAAACTCCCGTCGCACATAGATTGCACTGAAAGGGATATATAACTGACCTTATGATAGGGTATTGGGTCAAAGATGTCAAAAAACGTGCTAACGGAAAGTCGAATTCTATCGGCATCACCACCAAAAATTGAATAACAAGCGGTCGAAGGGAAACACACATACGACAAGGGTGCGGGAGGCCGTATAGAGATTGAAGGAGGCTGTCGAAGCTTATGCGGTGCTGAAAAAAAGGGTGGGGTTCTCCAGATGTTCAGTCGCATCGGAACAGGGGTGCGCCAGTATGGGGCTTCGCACCGGCTAGGGCTCCGTCAGATGGCAGCGATGCGACAGTGTGAGGGAGTGGTGCGTTGTGGACCAAGGGAGCAGGGGGTTTTTATGGTGGTCTACAGACGGAGCAGGGGAGGTCGGCGGCTGGCCATGGCTACAGCGAGGAGGTCTGCGGAGGTTCTGGCTGGGAGATCGGCTTGGCGGCGGAGTGGAGCAGCCGAACAACAGCGTGCCGGAAGAAGGGTAGCCGGGAAAGCCACTGGATGGGGGTAGTGAATAGGGGGGCTCGAGCGGGGAAGAAGTGCGCCATGGGGATTGGGGCGCGACGGGAAAGAGAAGGGGGGAAGGGGGGAGTCTGCAGAAACCCTAACACCAAGAGGGAGGAAGAAAAGAAAGAAAGAAAAAGAAAGAATAAAAAGAAACCTAGAAAAAAACTAAAAGAAAACAAATAATAATAATATTATTATTATTAATAAAACTATTCTTAAAATAAAACCATAATAATAATATAATTATTATCACTAAAACACAACTTATTAAAAAAAAATTATTAAATTATTAGCATATTTTCTCATTTTATTTTTATTTTTATTATTCCAAAAATTTAATTTTATTTCACTATTATTAAACCATTTTATTTGGTTAATTGAACAATGGGCGGGTCACATGGTGGCGCTGGGGAAGCCTTACGACTTTGCAATTATGCTTCACCCGTGCATCGCATGCTATCGCACCCCAAAAGGAAAACTCGTTTATCGATAAAAACATCAAATTCAACTGAAACTCAGCCCGCACCTCGACGAAAATTTTTGAATCCAAGTAAATTGAAATAAAAGATATTAAATTTATTTAATTATTAACAATAATAATAATTGTTGAAAGATTAATAATGACATAATTAATTATTATTATTATTTTAACACTACTACTAATAATAATAATATTCTCAACCAATATTATTATTGTTGTGATTAAGGCAATTTCATAAATTTTATTGAAACTTATTATTTTTATTTTATTTCCATTTCATTAATCATTACAATTTATATGTATTCCATGAACACTAAGCAGACCATGCGAATAACCGGGCACGGTCACGCGATGACTCAGACGAGGCTGTGCGGCTTCGTCCGCAGTGCGCTGGATGCTGTCAAGGCCAAAACATGTGTTTGTAGGTAGGAACTCAAAAATTTTAAGTTGGGATTCAACCCGAACTACCTGATACCCAGAAAATTAATAAAATAATTTATTTAAAGACGACGAGTGTGACAATTCTCCCCACTATAATGTTTTCCATCCCCAGAAAGACACAACTAGGGTTGGCACCCAAATTAGAAAAAGGCACCCCCTTATGTTTCAAAGAGGATCCCCACAATCAACAAGTGATAAAAAGGAAAACGCATCATGATTAGAGAAAGTGACTTAAATGATGACCTCAAGAAACCCATAAAGGGATTTCGCTAAGTGTCACCCACCCCAACGTGTTAGAATACCTCCAGTTGATCAGTCAAGGAAAGAAACTCTCTCCCCCATGAAAACCAACTTCACAAACCGAAACATCTCATGAACTATTACACAAAACCATTCCATTTGTCTAGAATGAAAACATGAGGTAAAACCACATCCAAGGAACACTCTAAAAAATTATCACCAATCCATCTTTAGAAACAGAGCCAAAAGGACAACATGGGGAAGCCCAAGGGGCCCCCTCCATTAAGAACTGACCAATCACCAAAGAAGATACTGGAAAACCGACATGGGGAGGTCCGAGCGGACTCCCCACCATTATGAAAAATGCCAACACCGGTTCATTCCAGAGACTTTTGAGTGAGACCCGTTGTGGGTCTCCCCACCATTATGACTGACGATAGATACCAGAATATTAAAAAGTTTCTTTACAGTTGTCAACCACCCTACCACAAGGGGTGGGGAGGGTTGGGCCCAGCTACTGGGGTTTCAAAACCACAACCGAAGAAAAACCAACATCTCAACATCTCTGTATGAACACCATTCAAATTTGAGACTAATCCGCCCAAACAGACCCCATACGAACCAATAAAAGCGATTACATCAGGTGGTATGAAACCCCCAAGACATTAAGGTAAGAGAAGAACATGTCTCCACATAGTCATAGAAACCTTACGCATCCAGACGATTCGTTCGGAATGAAATAAACAAAGAAAAAAATTTAAACCACATTTACTTTCAACACCGACGACAAAAATAAAGTCGAGGTTTCATGCACTCCTGGGGTTCCTGACCACACGCCAGCTTCACTCCGAGGCCTATGGCTGGAGCCCTGATATTTGAAGCATCTCATGCCTCCCAGTCAGGTATTGAAGACTCCCGAACGAAGCTTCTCCTTTTGGTGTCACAAGCAACCACACCACAACTGAGACAACTCTAGAAAACACAACACACCACAATACCCAACTGATCCCAAACTGAACATTTACCAAAAAAAGAGCTAAAATGGTTCATGTTGGTCACCCTTTCCCACATTAGATGAGGACACAACACCACAATCATCATTGAACATGACCATTTCTATTGAGAAAAACATTATACATAGAAGGACTTCAAACTGAGTCTTAAACAACACGTGATTTCTGCATTCGACCGTAGCATCTCGATGTGGCTGGGTCTACCACACTAGTGTCCTAACACAACCCCTTTTCTTAAATGAAACCAATGAAGGACCAATGGTCATTTAAAATAATAGCTCACACCAACAGCTCCAGGTTTCTTTCACCTTTTCACCTCGAAGAGAACTAACAATGCTGGAGGTCAAAAAACATGACCCTTGCAGCTGATGAAAACACTACAGACCATTCAAGACATCGATAAGCACAAATAACTCTGAATCTCCTTCACCCTTCCTAACTGGAATTTTATTCACCGCTTCCAGGGGAAATCATTAGAAGCAACGATGTCAAATTTCATACCCGATGACTCAGACAACTCAATGAGACAAAAACTCATTTCAACTCTCCTCATATCTGTCATCCCGCTACGAGAGGATCCGTTTAGTTGTAAAAAGGAGAGGTGGGTTCAATTATAAAATAAAAAAGAGTCCTTCGATCAACTGGAGGGCTGGCCAATGGCAAATTGCCTGTGGCCACACTTCAATCACATGTTAATTCTCTATAGGGGGCGTGCACCAGTCAAGAAATGAAACCATAGACTAAATCAAACTGGTATAATGACCAAGACATACCACAAGAAAACACTAAACGGGCAGGGAGAACCGCTTCAAGAGCTTCCTGAAGCACTTTACAAAAGAGACCATTAACTACACGCTTACACACCAACTTATAAATAAGAATTCCAAATCAAGACACAAATCAATCAAAAAGGATTCTTGGCTTGAAACGCCTCTCATCCAACATTTCCAAAACACAAGGACAGACCACACAATCACCGGTTATTAAAACATCAAATTCCTTTTTAACAAAAACTTTCAAAAATATGTAAATCTAGTGGGTTGCACAAACATCAATGGTGTCCCACGGGCCTCGAACATGCATGTTCTCGTGTCGCACTGACACCCACCTCATTCCCATCCAGGCATTCATCCACTCGTGCCATTAACAATTTCTTTTTCCATGTACACTCATGAATGTGGTTTCCCATGAGAACACCAAGAATCAAAACCAAACCTTTCCAATTTTTTTCAAAACCCAACATTCAACCCACACTTTTCAAACCTTACACATCATTTCATTTTTTTAAAGCGATTTATTTGAAAAAAAAATTTAAGACCAAAATTTTTTTACTTAAAAACCATATTTCCAAGAATCCAGGACAAAGAGATGAGGAACGATGCAAGAGGAGACTAGTGTCAGCGGGCGACTAGAACATATGGTTGGCTGCTATATGCCAATCATGCCACCTCCACAGAGAGTATTCTTGGACAACGTCCCTGGCTCCACATGGCTTGCCTTACCCTGCAAGCTCACTAGGACCGCTGACCCTACTCCATTTTCATTTCCCCTAAACAGAATTAACCACACGGACCAAAGATGTAGACAAGCATCAACTTAAATTGGTAACTCGAGTCTTTCCATGAGGTGTGCTGGACAGGCACCTTACTAGTAACCAGAATGTCGAATTCTAACACCCTTAGCTCTAGTCTACACTGACTCGATCCCAAAATAAAACGACCCAAAAGATAAAACCTCCTCTGATACCATTATGTAACGAACCGAGATGGGTCGCCATCCGACCCGGAGCCCGACCGGTCCGCGACAAGCCCCGAAGGGCGTTCCCGATCCCCACGGGCTGACAACTAGTGCCAGGAACAATAATGAGGCAGTTGAGAACGATTTTTACAAAAAAAACATATAAACATCTAACATGATAAATAAACTGAAACTAGAAACAGAAAACTAAACATGCCCTTAAACAATAAATAAAAATTAAGGTCTACAACTCAAACTAATAACTAAAAAAAAAGACAACAACAAAAACTAAAACTCTGACTCAAACCTCCTGGAAAAAAGAGAGGTCACGTCAACACCACTCCGCATGAGAAGACCAACTGCAACCTGAACCACCATAACCGAGCATAATGTCACAACCTGGAATACACAAGAGACAAGGTCTACATACACCCAAAGGTGTATGCAGGGTGTGAGCGAAAGGCCCAGTAAGAAGTCACCCAATAAAAAGGTTCCACGTATAAATATTAAATAACAAATACAATTGCAGGTTTAATAAATGAAGGGACAAAAAAGCTTGAACACTTTAAAGAAGCAATATCAATAAAAACGGCTTCAAATAAAACAACTTAAATTAGGGGTACACCCTTACCTTTAAGAAAAACCCAAACCTTTAAGAAAACCCAATCCTTTAAGAAAAAACCGAAGTTACACCGTATGCTGACGGTGAGTGTAATGCAGTCCAGGAGCACAAAAAGTGGGAGAGTCCCTATAAGTGCTAGTAATCGATGGGATCCTAGAACATCGTGTCTCGGTTAAACGTGTCTTAGAAGGCCACGACCCTCAGAAAATGTGGATTAGAAGGCCATGACCCTTATAAAATGTGGCTTAGAAGACCACGAACCTCAGTCATTTAAATGTTTATATTGTTTTTCAATCGTAAGTATTACCAGTGAAACTAGGTCGAGTCACCTCTAGAACACTAGCCCACTAGTCCTAGTTTCCCTAACCTAATAACTCAGGCTTCCCTCTTGGTGCTCATTTAAATTCCAAGTTCACATAACATGTCACATATCACATTCATATATTCAAAAAAAAAGAGGTGTTGTTCATACCAAATACTACACTTGCACAAACATATATTCCACTTTGAAATAAAATTCACACTTTTGAAACTCAATCTAAACATTCATAAAAAAAATAAGCCAACTACATCATTAAAAGAAACCATTTTATGATTTAAGTAAACCATTAGAATATTTATCAAACAACTCGATTTCATTTTCAAATCCCTTTGAAATCTCATCTTGGACTTTCCACATAAGGCATAAACAAAACATATCAATTTTCCTTTCAAAAATTCACCTCATTATATATGTATGTCAAACACTCCAAAAATATATTTTCGCACCACACAATCAAACCATAAGACATGCTTAAGAACACAAGAAATCCAAACCAACACTACACACATCAAAATCACCATTTACACACCCAAAACGTATTTCAACACCACACGCACTCAAACGGAATTTCAAAAGTGTGGCATGTCCATATAAATTTTTGGCAAAACTCTAATCCATTTATAACATGATTTTGCACCATTCATAAAACACAATAAATCATAAATAAAAATTTATATGATAGTTTAAAAATAAATCACTTAGCTTTATCTGCTCAACGTACACGACGTCTTCAATACCAAACACTCAAAATATACCATGTCAAAATGAAATTCACAACACTTGCACAGATTAACAAACAACTACACAATTTATTCAAATGCAAACAATTGACTAAACATAAACTTACAGAAAAACGCATTAATACCATATGGGAAAGCTACTAACCAAATCAGATGCATTCTAAACTCCAAAAAAACCAAATTTGCACCAAATAAATAATTTAAATAACATATCAGATTAATCAAACAAGAAAGAAAATTTGTTAAATGATATTTGAACGTGTAATCACCTACCTCGATGTAGGAATAACCTCTCAAATCGATGTAAAACTGCCACCACACGTCTATTGCACTGCAAGGGATCTATAACGGACCTTAAGACAAGGTATTGGGTCAAAGATGTCAAAAAACGTGCTAACAGAAAGCCGAATCCTATCACCATCACCACAAACAATTGAATAAAAAGCGTTCGAAGGAAAATGCACTTACGACAAGGGTGAGGGAGGCCGTTTGTAGCTTGAAGGAGGATTTCAGAGCTTGCGCGGTGCCAAAAAAAATGGTGGGGGTCTCCAGATGTTCATCCGCATCGGAACAGGGGTGTGATGGTATGGGCCTTCGCACCGGCTAGGGCTCTGTCGGATGGCAGCGACACGATGGTGTGAGGGAGTGGTGCGTTGCGGCGCAAGGGAGCAGGGGGTTCTAGTGGCGGTCCACAGACGGAGTAGGGGAGGCTCGTGGTTGGAAATGGCTGTGGCGAGGAGGTCAACAGAGGTGCTAGCCAGAAGATCGGCTTGGCGGCAGAGTGGAGCAGCCG
This sequence comes from Viscum album, assembly GCA_963277665.1. Classification (NCBI taxonomy): domain Eukaryota; kingdom Viridiplantae; phylum Streptophyta; class Magnoliopsida; order Santalales; family Viscaceae; genus Viscum; species Viscum album. The sequence continues at coordinate 335,131,322 of OY728138.1, read as the reverse complement.
AACAACAGCGCACCAGAAGAAGGGTAGTCGGGAAAGCCTCTGGAAGGGGGTAGCACATAGGGGGGTTAGAGTGGGGAGGTAGTGCGCCATGGGAGTTGGGGCACGATGGGAAAGAGAAGGGGGGAAGGGGGGAGTCTGCCAAAACCCTAACACCAAGAGGGAGGAAGATAAAAAAAGAAAAAAGAATGAATAAAAAGAAACCTAGAAAAAAACTAAAAGAAAAATATAATAATAATAATATTATTAATAAAAATATACTTAAAATAAAACCATAATAATAATAATAATATTATTATCACTAAAAGACAACTTATTAAAAAAAACTTATTAAATTATTAACAAATTTTTCTCATTTTATTTTTATTTTTATTCTTCCAAACATTTAATTTTATTTCACTATTATTAACCCATTTTATTTGGTTAATTGAACAATGGGCGGGTCACACGGCGACGCTAGGGAAGCCGTAAGACTTTGAAATTATTCTTCACCCATGTGTCGTATGCTATCACACCCCAAAAGTAAAACTCATTTATCGATAAAAACATCAAATTCAACTGAAACTCAGCCCGCACCTCGATGGAAAATTTTGAAGCCAAGTAAAATGAAATAAAAGATATTAACTTGATATAATTAATAATAATAATAATAATTGTTGCAATATTCATAACGACTTAATTAATTATTATTATTTATTTAACACTAATAATAATAAAAATAATAATATTCTCAACCAATATTATTATTGTTGTCATTAAAAAGATTTCTTAAATTTTATTGAAACTTATTATTTTTATTTTATTTCCATTTCATTATTCATTACACTTTATATATCTGCCATGAACACTGAGCAGACTGTTTGAATAACTGGGAGAGGTCACGCGGTGACTCGGACGAGGCTGTGTGTCTTCAAACGCAGTGCGCTGGATGTTGTCAAGGCCAAAACTTGTGTTTTTAGGTAGTAACTCAAAAATTTTAAGTCGGGCTTCAACCCGAACTACCTGATACCCAGAAAATTAATAAAATAATTTATTTAAAGACGATGGGTGTGACACCCAATTAACCCCCCTCTTGAGTAATCTAATATGACCAAAAATTGTTCTCTTATATATCTATTGATAATTAATATAGATATGCATCGATCTATCTTTATTTTTAAAAAAGAGATAGGTGTACCCCAAGTTGACAAAATTTGATGAATGAATTCATTTTCAAGGTTCTCCTATAGTTTCATTTTCAATTCCCATGACTCAATTGGGGTTATTCTATATGGATTCTATGAAATAGGTGTGGCACTATGTATGAGTTATATTCAGAACTCAACTTCACATTTCGGTGGAAGGATAAATAAATATTTGATAAAGACGTAAAAACCTCACACACAATAGGTGTATCATCTATTTTTATATTCTCCCAAAACATTTGAAATAAATTCCCCTCTTGAATAGTACTCAAAACCCATAAAATGGGTGTTATTTCTATTAAAAGATCAAATTTATCATTGCACTGATAAATGATAATAGGTTGTTTTGTATTATCAAATGTGACTTCCCTTACACGGAATTTATTGTGGGATTAATGTTGAGAAATACAATCCATTCCTAAGAAAAAAAATTCAACCAGAGGAAGACTGAAATTATTTTCAGGAAGAAAATTCTCAAAAAATTAAATGGGAGAAGAATCAAATACTTGATATGTGATCATCATAAAATTAGGGGTTTTCACTACTTATTATATATCTAATCATTTAGGTGTCATCTTGATAACCTTGTAAAATTCTTTAGATATGATAGAATGGGTTGATCTAGAGTAAAATAATACATTATTGGTTTTAGAGTGGATGGTATGTGTACCATTCACCACATCAATATCACACCCCTTATTAGAAATATTGATCACATGAGGTTTCCCATTGTATCTCAACTTAAGAGGTTGCTGAAATCAATCATCATCCTTAAACATTTGATTTTGGAATGGTTAGCATAATTCTTATATTACATACATTTCAAACACAAGAGTGTGAGTGGTACATTCTGTGGATCTATATCTCTATTTTCATTATTAGATAACTTCATTCCATAACTTTAGTATTCTATTTCCCAATGAAATTGCATTCCACACTTAAAAAATTTACTTGTCCCCTTAATAAAATTTACTCCAGGTTTATTCCCACACTTTGATCAGAAAGAAAATCTCTTCTTCTTCTCTCTATGTTTTTTAGATTTTTCATTGAATTCCATGTTAATATTCTTATCAAAACCATGAGATTGATATGTAAATCCAACTTCTATTTCCACCTTGATATAAAATTGAAAAATATCTTCATAGATAATGAAGTCCCTTATGGCTAACAACATTTGGAGAGTTTCTTTTAATACACTCAAGGATTGGTCAACTTTAAATTTAAGTTGGATGATAATACTTGACGTGTACCTCACAAGTCTTGTAAAATTTTCCTCATAGGTACCAAACAACTTATTATTCTTTTGTTTTGTATCAAGGAACTCATAATCTATATTCATATGAATAATAAGAGGAATATACTTATTGTAAAATAAGTTCTTTAACTCATCCCAATCAATGGATTAAATTTCATTTTGTTTCTATGTATTCTTGATGAGAGTCCACCATTGATCCTCTCTTCCTTCCAAATGTCAGATAGTAAAATTGATTTTTTTAGAACACTAGAGAATGGAAAATATCATTTCATTGGTAATAATACATTACTAAAAAACCATTGGGTTAGTAGATCCACTAAAGGAAGTTTGACATTGACTTATAATGGAATCAACAAAATGTTGTTATTTCCTTTGCTCATTTGGAAGATCATCATGATTAATGGATTGATAAAGTTTCATGAGCATAAATTCTATATTTTTCATTCTATATCCCATAATTTTTGGATAATCAGGAGGATAATCATTGAATATTTCATTTTACTTATAATTAACATGGCCCCTTAATGTTTTACCCATTCCCTAAAACAAAATATCATAGTGTAAACAATAATTATCATAGTGGGAAACCACATAATCATGAAAATTACTTTTAGGATGTCAAAATAATGAAACCTATTTTTTAATATATAAAACATTAGGTTTATTCTAGGTCATTTATAGTCATCATCTATTTAAACTCTTCATAATGCTTCATAAAGAGTTTTTGAATTTACAAAGAATATCTCTCAAGAGTGTCAAACTAGGTTTGTAGTAAGGCCCATTTTAATGCACTAGGTAACAATTGAGTCCAGATAAATGAACCCTTTTAGAGTTATTACCCCTATGTACCTATTTTATTGCGACACATACACTTTTAGTATCCAAAAAGGATGTAATTTCTTAGAAACCACTCACTCCATCATTTTCCAAAATTTGAGGACATTTTCCTATACTTTTACTCACCCTTAAACTTATCTGTAGACATGTCTATAGGGATATTACTAAATTTTTCTCATACTACTTTCTAAAGGATAACTAAACCTATCATTTTAGACAAACTATAATGACCCATAATTTTCATACATAGATATTAAATCTTTTTAGATAAAAATTAATTACATTATTCAAACACACACCTAAGGATCATAAATGTAAAGTTCATTTGTAAACATGGAAACATAAAAAAATAGATCGTATATGGACTACATAATCTCCCACCACGTTCTTCATAACTATAACCCTTATTTTACATATAAAACATAATGCATTTCTTCATAACCATAGGAATGGAAACATAATAACGGGTGATCTCAACTGATAAGTAAGGTTAAAAAAGGGAGATGCATAAGCATAAAATGAGTATAAGGGTATGAAAAATTAGTATAACATTTGAAAACCATACCCTGCATATTAAAGGTCATAATCTTGAGTCATGGAATAAATATCAGTAGTTTATAATACATTAATCATAATGAAATCAAATAATATGATCCAAGAGATCATAACATTGGCATAAGGCATAGAGTTATAGAATACACATAAGAATAAAAAATCATTTCCATAGTAGTAAAGTGTCACTTACATGGCTATCATAGTGAACGAGTTCACTCCCCAAACCATCATAATAGTCAAGGTTCACACCCAATACCATAATAGAAGATAAAGTCCCTTACGGAACTAGGTTGACTCTCTGTTCATATCATGTATATCTCATGGGATATAAATCTTTATCTAATTCATTGGAGGGAGATATAATTCCCACCCATCACATAATGAAAATCATACATATATATGACACAAGATCATAAAAAAAGAAACATATCTTAAACCATGAAATGAAATAGGTTTCATAAAAATTTCATTATATTATAACCTATTGAATAGTCACATGTTTTATAATCATTTCATCATTTCACCATTTAATCATAAACTATTCCTTGAAAAGATAACGTATTCATAATAATTTTATCATGGTATAACCCATGGAATAGAAATTATTTTCATAAAAAAACCATTTATACATAAACTATTCAAATAAATAATAATAGTGATACCCTCAGAATATATCCCTAATAAATCATAAGTAAAATCAAAGGATGTCATCTTAGATGGAAAATGATTTTAAAATATCAAGTAAGAAATTTATTGATGAAATTAAATTTCATTAAAAATCAGTTTTTAAAACTAAAAATTTATCAAATATTTTTGAAATCATTTTCTTTAAAAATAACCTTGAAAACTTAAAAAAGAAGCTTTAAAAATAATTTAAAAAATTTCTTGAGGAAAATATAATTACTGTACTGAGAAAACCCCTTTTTAAAACATAAAACATTTTCAGAATCCATTTACTTGAAAATAAAATTGGAAGATTATAAATTAATCTTAAAATTAATTATTTTCCATAATGGTGGAGAATTCCATTCATGTATTACATGTCAAAATGAAGATTCCTTTCAATTTTTTCTCAAAAATCCAAATGAGAACTGTTTGTAAAACAACATGAATATCCTTTAATTTTTTTTTGTAAAAATTCAGACATGGGTAAAAATTTATTAAAAAATTCATTAGGGAAACGTAAAAAACAAATTTCTATTTTTATATAAACATGGTTTTGGAAGAAAAATTGGTTTTTGACCAAAGAGAGAAATAAAGACTCCTTTTTTGGGAAAACATTATTTTGAACTCTTGAGCATATAAAGATAAAAACTTGATGGAAAATATATATTTTAATGAAATAAATAGAGGATAATAAATTTCATGAGTTTATTTAGATATGGATAAAAATATTTTATCATTAGAAATATAATCATAAACATTCCTGATAAACGATGTGGTTCTAACATATGTCCTTTACCACTTTGGTAACCTTAAATTTTAAGCCTTGTGAAGTAATAACATTAAATGAAGATTAAAATATCAACTAGAATAAATAAAATCATGATATAACATGTAAAAGTGGTTTTATATACACCTCAAAAGGAATATAGGTGCATAACATAACATATGCCTCAAGAAAGGAGAATTAAGACAAAAATCTCTTACCTTAAGTCTCGACATAATTAATGCACATTCAAAAAACCTATATAATAAAAATTATTTTTTTTAAAAATATATTATAAATATATATATCATACCATATATTATTTTTCTATGATCTTTTATTACCTTTTTATTAACAATTCCATTTTAAAGTCACATTTTGAGAAATAACTGCTTTGTTTTTCGTTTATGGTTTGATTTCTTGTTTATTACCTCTTAATTTTTCATAATTCAGTCATATATATAATGTTAAAAATTATATAAATAAAATATTTATTTATATTATATGTTTTCAGATTAATACATTAGATCTATATATAGAAAATTAAATACATCATTCATGGAGATGGTAGGTCGTACCCACCCATGAACACTATTTCCATTTTGTCAATAGATTGAAATAAATAAAGGTAAATAATATTTTAACATTATATAATAATTTTGTTTCATATATATCACATATTTTCATCAAAATCATCCTTATTACTTTCCATGTAAAGAGAGAATTAATAACATCACTTCGTCAGACAGTAGTCCACCGTACACACAGGCGATGTTATCGTATTCCTATAAAATGGAATGTAAGAAGGAATAAATGATATAATAATTAAATAAGTATAATAATATCATAAATATAATATATAAATATTTAATTAATAATTATATCCATCCATGAGAGGTGGTGATAAAAATTAATAACATCAGTTCGTTAGGCGGTAGTCCATCGTACACACAAATAACGATTTCATATCCAATTTGATGGAAGAGAATATGGTTTTAGATCAGTAACATAAAATAAAAAATTGAAGTATAATTAATATAATTAAGTTATTATATCAATATGTTTTAATAATATTTTAAGGAGGTGTAGAAAGAAATAAAATAAAATGCTCGGTTAGGGGTGTTACCTCTTATTCAGAAAACTTCTTTTGATTTGAACTAAAAGGATTATATGGTTTCATTTATGAAAACAATTAGGCTTATAGGATAAAAGTATGGAATTTATTAAGTTATTTTATCATGTATTTTCTGAACCAAAGGGTTTTGTAAATTTTAAAAGAATATGATAATGGGTTTCCTTTTATAAGTGAGTCGAGTGGCACACTTGTGATTTTTGAAAATAAAAAGGTGTTCTCAGATTTTTCTCATGAAATAAGGATCCAAAATTTACCATTATAAATCTTATAATATATAAGTTATAATTATTTCCATAAAATGTATTCTAGTCAAGTTTTGGGTCAATTTTGACAATTATCTTTTTAGTTTAACCCTCAACAAACCAAATTTTACCTTAATCATGGTAAATAATTTTTATTATTTTTTCTATTCATTATGGTCATAAATTAACCAGAAATTATTAGGTAATATAAATTATTTCTATTCCAAATATGAAATCCATTTTTAAAAATTCTATTCATATAAGTGGTGAAATTTAATTTAAAACTAAACTCGCATATGTGATGAGAAATCGGTTTTCCAAAGAGAAAATGTTCAAAAGTTTAAAAAGATTTTATAAAAAAATTCAATATGAAAATGATTAAAATAAAATTTTTAGGAATAATTCTTAAATAATTTAATAAATTTTACTTTTAAACCAATTTTAAAACAAAAATTAACCATATAATTTTTTTAAACAAAAAGGAAATTTCTTATAAAAAATAGTTTTTTCACTATTCATCAGAAAATTAGCATTTTCATAAAAATAAAAATAATTAAACCTAGGATACTTTTGATATGATTAATTAAAAAATGAAGTTAATTTTGTCATATTAATTTAATAAAAATTTTAAAAATAATTTATTAAAAAAATTAACATTTTTTTGAGAAAATAGTTTTTTGGAAACATATAAATACTTTTCTAAAAGTTAAGTAATTTTTTATAAATATGTTTTATTTATATAAAACCATTATAAATAATATTGAAAATATTTTTATTCCTATTCATGGTACCAAGATTAATAGATAGGTAATAATGGTCATGTTTAAATAATAATATTAATAGTTTGTTAAAAATCAGTGTTGCGAGTAACACAAGCTATCAAGTAAATTTAATTTATTCAAAAAATAATAATTCATAAAAACTCATGGTGTTATAGGGATCCCATAAATTGATAAAACATGTCATTAATTATTAGAATAGGATACCGATTATTTATCATATTTTGGTTAGCCTTACAACAATCTACACAATTCATAAGTGTTCCATCCTATATGAAATAAGTGAAATAGGAATGGTCCCTGGTAGGAGATCAATCATAAACCCCACTTATCTTTTGGATGGAAACTATAACAAATTTTTAGTAAAAACATCAATAGATTTGTCAATGATGTTTATAAAATCTCTATTTTTGATCTCAGCTATATATTCCAAAGTAGCCACTTACAACTATTAATATACAGTTCCAACAACTAGTTCTAAAGGTTCTTCAATACTTATATTCATATCCTAATCTCCTTTAAAGAGATATTTAACCCCATATGATGATATGAAACTCAATTTTTGTTCATAAAAGTTGATATGGGAATTGAATGTCATCATACAATCTATTCCCAAAATCAATTCGTAGATATCCATATCAATGATAGATAAGTCCAATACTAATTCCACCCCCATTGATGTCATCCTACACATTGTACACTTAAAATATTGACACTCTCTTTGGCCAAGAGCAGTATGCAGTTTTAAGATGGAAGGCATCATCTCAATATAAAAACCCATAAGATCAATGAAACAAGAATAAATAATAGAGTGGTATATGCTTATATCAAACAAGGTCTATATAAGTGTAGAATTCATAAGAATCATACCTAACACTATTGAAGGTCCTTATTGATTATTTGTGATCATCTGATCGACACCATACAATTTATTTCTCATTTACACTTATTATTTTTTAACCTATTGAGTTTCATTATTTGACGAGTCATGGTGTTCCTAGAATCAGCTTGGATTGCTCAACACTAAGGATAATAGTCATTCTAACAAGATCACCTAGTCGAAGCATTAAATGTATGGGAAAATTGAGATGTGTCTCTAGCACCCAACCTTGGATCATTGCAATAATAACACTGAAGATGTCCCATCCTTTATAGTTGTGAAAAATTCTAGGTCGGGTCCTCCAATATCACTTGATATGCTCAAATGAACCATATTAGAAACATCTTGGATAACTTTTTATTCAAGGTGTAAATTTTACTAATCCCATGTTCTGATTCGAATATATACCACCACTTTGGAAGTATGTGTCCCTCTAATACTTATACCCAATAATAGTGTTCCAACCTATTCCCATGGGGATAAACATGCTCCATGTAACTATATTTATTAAGACATATCTTTCTGGTATAGTCTCTCTATTTATCATCTCTGTGTAGCCCATAATACAAAGGACTCATTCTTTGAGAGAATTTTTTATCATAATCCAGACTAAAAAATGTGTTCTTTTAAAGATGAACATGAAATTTTTTTTTGATTATAAGAGTTTACAATGGGTATAAGAGGGGGGTGAATTGTAGATTAAAAAAATTAAAATAACATTAAATAAAAAAATATTTATTTTAAAAGAACATACTCAGCAATAATCTGTCGATCAGAGTGTTTGTACCAGATTTATAAATCATGGGATAAATTCAAGTTATTAATTAGGCTCACATATAGCCTGATAAAATACTTATTATAAATATTATTAAAACAAAATTTAAAAAGTAAATTTCATGGCATAATGTAAAAATTATAGAAAAATTAATATGAAAGCATATAATCAATTAAATATGACCTAAAATATTTAAAAAGATTAATTATACTATTTAAACTTAAGAGTTAAGGAATTTAGAAATCAGGACTAAATATATCCAAAGTTTTCAACATAACCATAATGGTATGTCTTTCTTTACTATAAAATTACTCAATATAATGATGAAAATAACTCTGTCTTCAAAACCCCTTAAATCCCATGATATGATGCTTAGTTCTAGCTCTGTCTTCATATCCCTGAAATCCCTAAATTTGCTCAATCAGAATCACCTATATTCCTTTCCCTAGAAGCTATTGTTCTTATCCTCAATAAAAAAATGAATAAAAAATTAAAATTTCATGAAGAATTTAAAATTATCACTTGGATTTCTTATAGCTAAAAATATCTAAAAAATTAAAAACTTTAATAATGAGATGTTTAGCTGGGGAAAAATCTCAGACATGTTGATTTTAAAATGCATCAGCTCTTGTATCCTCGAATTCACTCATACTTATAAGCTTCCATCCAATGGTCATTTTTATGTGATTATTTGAGTTTGTTGCAATGAACTGAGATGTTATTCATTTTAAGTCTCAAAAAAATGTCTCTATCCAATTTCATTTTGATACAACCATTATAATGCTTTAATAAATTACATCCAATTGAAATAATTCCCACACTTTAATTATAAACTTTTTGTAGTCCGATGGACTATAATATTGATTGTAAATATGATGAAATGAACTATGGTCATTCTGATGGTTCTAAACGATTCTCAGTATGATAGATAGCACATCAATCAGTTTAAAGAAAAAAATACTTGTCAAGATAATGGAAAAGACACTATTCAGTTCGATGGAAATGATATTAAGTCGTTCTAATGGATCCGATTAATGAATATAATGTTTATACATGTTTATACAAGAAATATTTCTATGTTTGGTAGAAAAATTTGTTTTTTACAAAACAAATATTAAATAATTGGGATATATAATGTTAGAAAAATAAAGTTTTAATAATTTTTTTATGATTTTCATAACTAATAAAATAAGAGTTATAAAGTATAAAATTTCAAATCAACAATTTACTCATTTTTGGAAGGCACAAAACATAACACTTAAAATGAAAAACTATTAACTTTTAAAAACATACAACCCATTGTACATTTAAGAAATTCAAAGGAATTATTCCTCATAAATACCTTCCCTTTACATATTTTAACTCTCCCTAAGTTTATAAATTCTTTTTGGGAATAATTATTAATCTGATTGGAAACTATAATTACTTTGGATTCTCCCCCTCATTAAATTTCCTCCCTCAGATAGTTTTCTCCCTTTTATATTATTTGTCCCCTTAAAAATATTTATCCCCCTAAAGCTATTTATCCCCATTTGTGATTTCCAAAATGAAAAAGAGAAGTTATTATATTGTTATGAAATGTTAGAAAACATTATTCAAAACAATTGTGTTTGATTAACTACACACCCTAGATAAAAAGAACTAATATTAAACCAATTGAAATTAGAAAACATTCAAAAAAATAGAAATATAATAATTAATTCAAATGATATCAATCAAAAAAATTGAATTATAAATACATTATGAGATCAGAAGAAAATGATTATTCTCTCTTAAAGAAATTCATAACAATTGAATTAATCTTCTTGAAAACCTCATGGGTTTTCTCAGTTCCAGTTGCTATTGACTAAATATTTTCAATTCTCTCTTCTTTAAATGAGAGACTTTGATTATCTACCTTCATAATTACAACCCCATATTTAAGAACGATGATATTCCTATCTTCCTACTCCAACACCATAAAATCTTATTCAAAATACTACATACTTGAATTATCGTATTTCAACTTCTAAATCTCTTCTTTTAGTTGTGATATTTCCATATTCTGAGAGTCTAAAAGTTCATTTACCTATTCCACAACATTTATTCTATCAGGGACATTGTAAGATAAATTTTCAAAAAAATTATCTATGTCAAAGTATACTCTCGTGACCTCCAATAACCGATCATCACGTTCTTTCAAATAACCTTCAACTTGTCTTGAACACTTAACTGTATGATTCAATATTCTTTTTTGTTCCTTGAATTTTTCTTCTAAACATTTAATTTTAGACTCATTCTAAATAACTGATTTAGTTAACAACTTCAATTATTCCCACTTATCATTTAAACTATTCTAAATCTTCTTACACCATGATTTAATATTTGGTTGATATGGAATTGAATTAATTATTTATTTCATATTCTGGATAATATAATATATGATCTTCTACGATTTAGTGGTTGATGATTCAAACGACATTGATGATGCTTCTGAAATATGTGGATGATATTGTCCAACATTTGGTTTTTATTTCCATTTAATGTTTTCATCTTCTAGAATATTTACTACATTAACTTCTCTATAAATTTATTCCATGTCTGATACTTTGGTATGATAATTTTGAACATCCTCTTATTTATGTAATGATGATTTATCAACCACCAAATCATCTAAAACTGAGTTCTTATTGAACTGAGTTTATATTGAAGTAGAATATGAGGATGAATCTGTTGATATTTATTTTTGTTGTTTTTTTTCTTCTTCTTATTATCCTTCATCACCATCTTCTTATTTTTATTCTAGCTACCTCAAGATTCTTAAAACACATTTTCAAACCTCCTAAATTGATTTTTTTATTCTTCTCCAATTACGTATTAACTATTTTTGGATTTGATTCTGAAAAAAATTTTAAACTTGGGTTTCAATTATGACTTATTTTCCTTTTCCCTTGTCAACAACTAATATAATAATAGTGGTTTCCATAAGTTATAAAACATCTAGTTCCAATGGATCTAGAAGTGTTTGAAAAGTAGCAAAAAATATTAGAGAACCTAGAACTGGTTGGTCAACCAATAATGGTAAAATTTACGAAGTTCAATTTGCTGATTCTCTTTCTACTCCCTTATAAAAATTTTCTATTATCATAGACACAAACAGTATTTTTATATTCTTCTTATTCTTCTCAGATTATTTAATTTCATCATATATTCAGATTTTTTAATCTAAAGACTCTTATTTATCAATTCCTAAGGATAGATTCCATTGATTATTTGAGCTTTAATGGAACTTGGGATCATTATGATCCTTTTCTTCATTGATGTTTTCTTAATGGCTTAGATAGAAAGAAACAAAAACATAACCATGTTGATCTGCAACATATTAATATGAAAATAGAAAATGAAGATGTTAAGGACAATCATAGTATCCCTATAACCTTTCTTCAGAATCATGTATCCTTGCATCTATAAGACTATAACTCTGGCATTAAAAGTGAGATGAAAACCCATTCTAAAATTCTAATGATAAGTTAAGTAAGAATCTTTGGTTTTTGTCTTCTAAAAAACTTTCATGATTATCCAAAATCTTATGTGATGTATGATGTTTCAAACATTCTAAAGGAACATCAAAAAGATTATCCAAATATTGAATAGTCAGTTTAAAACTCTCCAAAAATATTGAATATGATCGTATCTAAATTATCTTCAACACTGAATTATACTATAGAATATAATTCTCTTACGATTTCTAGATGGTGTAATTCAAAATCATAATTTTCCACACATATCAGTTCCAAAACATGAAATTTAATACTTTTTTTAAAAAAATAATCATAATTTTTATACCATGAATTCTCAATGAGCCATTATTTTATAACTTCACACTTTATGAAATCTTCTGCATATGTCATCAGAGTAAAACTGATGCGAATAATCTGATGATTGAAAAAGTTTCAGACTAATATTAAATCAGAGAGCCAAGGGTTAAGAACAAATCCTTGAAATAGATGTGGTAAATGGGTGACCCACTTTTTATATATAAGAAATGGGGTGACCTTTCATCTTCCATATATCTAATAAAACAAATTTAAAACCATAATTTGGTCTAATGGTTATGATTAAATCCTTGAGTTATTTAATAATTAGTCTGAACTCTTAATGTTTTTTATGAAAACTATTCATCAAATGAACATATTTTCCAATTAAAAAAATATTTATAACAAAATATATATTTTGAAAATTAAATGTAAAAAAATATTGAAATATAGAAGTATTGGATAATTACAAAAACTAAAATATTATAAGAATACCTCTCAGAGTAGAAATTAGATTTTATTGTAAAATTTCATTGTGGAATGTAAAAATTGTTGAAACATATAATATAAAAGATTATAACAAAGTACCATTGAATTTAAATCTTTATAAAAGTTATTATACTATTTAACATCAGGAGTTAAGGAGTTAATAAATCCCAACTTATGATATCCACAATTTTCATCCTAGCTATAATGGTCTATCTTTCCTTACCATAAAGTCCCTAAATGTGATAATTGGAATTTCTCTATATTTTAAAACCCTATAAGTCCTTGATACAATGATCGATGTTAGATCCATATTCCTATCCCCATAAGACCTCAATCTACTTTATAAGAATCACATGTCTTCCTATCCTTAGAATCGCTGGATTTAAATCTCAATCAAATGAATCAAAAAAATTCCTAAGGAATATACAATCCTAACCTAGATTCCATAGAACTAAAACTGTATGAAAAATTACAAACTATAAGAATGAGATGTTCAGGTAGAGAAAAATATCAAATGTGTTGAATTGAAAATGCATCGACTCTCAAATCCTAAAATTAACTTATATTAATAGGAAACCCTTTGATGGTAATATTTTACATGAAACATGGAGCTATTTGAAATGGAATCAGATGTTCTTTACTTGGAAGTACAACAAAACATATCCATACGATGTCATTTTTATAGCACCATTAAAATGATTTAACAAATTCTATATGATTGAAGTAATTCAAATGATTTTATTATAAAATTTTCAAAGTATGGTGGACTATAATATTTTTTTTTCAATCCGAGGAACTGAAATACGATCAGTCTGAAGAATCTGAACTATTTTCAGTATCATGGATATGAATTTAGTCAGTCTGATGGAAATAACACTATTTAATCTCATAGAAAAGACACTATTAAATATAATATACTAGATGATAGGTTATACTTATGGATAATATTAAATTATATAATGTTTATAATCATTTATACACGAACTATTTATACGTTTGGTAAAAAAGATGCGTTATACAAGAACATTATTAAATAATTAGGACACACAAAGTTAGTAAAATATGGTTTTAAGAAAGTGTTTTTTATTTTCAAAACTAATTAAAGGAAATGTAGAAATTATAAACATTTGACTTAATAGAAAATTATAAGGAAAATAATGCTAAATTAATAAATTTTTCCACAAAATCTGTTACTGAGAGATTCTATTGCTTCAGGAAAAAGAAATATATTATTCTTGAAATCTTGAACATTGAGGATAGATTTTTTTTTGAAAAATTCTACAAAGTACAGACATGTAATTCCTTGATAAAATTTATCTTAAACAACTAAATCCTATCATTGGAACATAATAGATTCCAGCATATGTGTTTCTGAATTAACTTTCAACTCAGCTGATATACCAATGAATTAAAAAGTTTAGTTCATCATATTCAACCATACTTTTGGTGTTTTCTGGATTAGAATCTTCTTAAAATATGGTTGGATTTATTTTGTAACTAAACTAAATGGTTCTCCTATTGAGGATCATCATTCTAATTACCTCTATCTATGGCTTGAAAAGGCTGAACTATGCTTTGGACTAACTTTTAGTTCCCCCATGTATTTCACACAACCATATTTTTGGAAGCCTCTTATTGTTGATTCCTTATTAATATACCTAGTTCCATTATCTATATCTAGAAAAATCTCCATTTAGTCTCACACACTAGAAAATAAAGTCTTATAAATTCCAATTTACCATATCAATAATACCACATCCATTATTTTCAAAATCCAACCATTGAAATAATATTTCCTTTTTTACATGGTCAATTAAACTCATAATGAATAATGCAGTCCTAGAGGGAAGTATTACTATTAGTAAATAATATGTAATACTCATAGTCTAAAACCATGCTGATGAGATGAAAACACACTTAGGAGTGTTTTAAAACACATATATACCTAGACTACCTTGGTAAGTTGATGTTCAGAATAAAAATGTAAGTTGTGACTTTTAGGCTATACATTTTATGTTCAGACAATCCAATATCCATAATAACATCCCATGATATAGATGGGATAACCAAGATTGAAACAATTTGTAACAAACAACCCTTCTCGTTGGACATAGAAGTGAAAATGGTATTACTAGCCTTAGGTGAAATCCCCAAAGCATATGGAAATAAATTCCAAGGGCTTCAAAGAAAATTATGGAATTATTTTCCCTTTTGAAGATAAAACACCCAGATGAAAATAAAAAATAAACATCCAACCCTCTACATAATAAACGAATAAGCAATAGAACCAAAGGTAAAACCTGAAAAATATATCATATTATTAAGGGAAAAAATACATAATCTAGAGTAAACTAAAAGACAACACAACCTAAATACACCAATATGGTTTCATCCAAAGAAACACCTAAAAAATCTCCAAACCTCAACATCACATGCCATTCCCATGGTATCAAGATTCATCACTAAAAAAATATGATACCTTTCCGTTCACTGTATCATAGTAGATGAAATCAAAAAATACACCACAGTTCCCAAGAAGGTGGTTATAATAAACTCAATAGTATTTTCCAAAATATTTCTCACACACACAACTAGGAAAATAACTAGTTATCACATTTTATATAAAACAATTTTAAAGAAGTTCAAATGGTTAATATAAAAATTGGAGAAATTTCCATGGGAATTAATAAAAAAACCTTTGAATAATTTATAATTATTTTTCATACCCATGTCTCCACACACACACACACACACCCATTCATTCCAAGAGACAATTTCATACTCACGACCATTCTCTCATTGATCCACCAAATTGTCACAAGGTAACCAATATCCAAGTACCTTAATGGCACATTCCCCTTCCTCAGGGTCACATCCCCAAATGAACTCACACCAACCATGTATTCCAAATTCTATACCAAACCATTTAAAATAAGAAAAACCTTTTATTGAAAAAATTTATTTAAAAAACCTGGGTGTATCAAGACCATACCATAACTTTAAAACAATCGTTTTAATATTAAAAAAATGGGTCTTATGAAATCTATCCAATTTCAAAAAATTTCCAAATTCACAACCAAAATAGATTTCCATGAAGAATAATACAATGTTTTAACATCTATTTAATGAAACAAATTATTAAAAAATAATCCTTCAAGTTTTAGAATGAGTGAAGATGAGATAGAATCTATCCACCCCTCAACGATTGGTCAAAACGAAGAAAAATACTAAGATCTTGTAGATATGTCCTTGGATATTATTTCCTTAAATAGAATCAATAATATATAATCATAATTCCCAATAATAGAACATAGATATATCCATAATTGACTAGATCTATGGTTTTATAAGAGTGGATAACAGTATCTCTACGTAGAATGGTAAAAAATAAGACTTACTAATGAATCTGAATCTCCAACACACTTTGATTTGAAAAACGTTTTCTTCAGATTGAAATGAATTTCCAAAGAATCCTTGGGAGGGAGGGAAATTTGAGACCCTAATATATTAGGGTATTAGTTATACTTATAGGATTTAATTCAGTTTAAAACCACAAATTGTGGGGAGCCAACTGTACATTGCATGGTTAGGTTGCACGATTTTCCAAAATTTTCATCCACCAAGAACTAGCATCTAGAAAAGACAAGTAACCACACATTTAGGGGCACATATTTTGTAAAACCATGTGCTAACCATGCATTGATACTATGTTAATCTTATACCATACATAGTTGTCTCGCACTGTTAGATAAACCATGCACTAACCATGGTTTTCCATCTGATTCAATTTGCATGGTTTCCCCTAGAAAATCACAATGTCTGACAAAACCATGCACTTCCCAGTGACTCCCAAAACATATTGAATAGTTTTAGAGGTTTTTTAATGTATTTTATTTTCCATTCAAAAACCTTTCACCTCTATAAACACCTCTAAAATATTCCAAATCTTTCTTGAACCTCCCAAATCATAACCCAAGTATTATATAAGCTCAAAAAAGTGTTAAGTACATAGAAGTAGGGGTAGTACAATGACGATCTAGAATATATCCACATATAGAGAGGTGATAGGTTTTTTGGATTTGGTATTGGGCCAATGAGTGGGGCTTCTTACATATCTTGGTTGATAAGAAACAGATCCCACATAGTACAGACTGCATAATTTTAGGTCATGTGCTTAGACCAGTCCATGTAGTTTAATATAATGTGGTGAGTATGTATGCCATATAGTTTAATGTTTATGGGTTTTAGGAGTTAATTATATGATTCTAGGAAATCTAATTGCAACACCTTGAGAGTTTAAATTATATATTTCTTTATGAACTAAAATGTTCAATAGTTTGTGATACATGCAACATTGAATAACAACAAACCACAAAAAAAATATGATAGTTAAAATATAGTAGTTGAATGGTTGGATAAAATATAGGTAATAATATTATGAAATATATGTATAAATTAAATTAAATTTCATTATTTATATTATAGAATTGATAAAATTCAATTACTATAGCTATATAAATAATAAAATAAATTTATGCTTTAAAATATAACTTTATGAAAATTTTAATTTTATGCACTTAATTATAATATAAGTAATATTTTTTTTGATAAAATATATTATTTATTTTAAAAAAATTTCAATACCAACTTTTATTAGTAATTGATCAGAAATAACTCTAAGAATATTAAATATTTTGGAAAGTTATTTTCCTTTGAAAATAGTTTTCATTATATATTTATATTTTTATTTAAAAGTAAAATTATAAAAATTTAGAATTTAAATTTTAAAAAAATAACTTTATTTTTTATCCCACATAACAATATTTTCTTCAGATTAATTTTTTGTACATTTTTAAAGTTGTTGATTTTAAGTTGAATATTGAAACAAATACCATTTCTACTAATACTATAATTTTTATAACTTTACCATGAAGTAAGTACTAATTAAAAAATAATTTATTAGAACATAAAATTATTAAAATATTAAAATAAATCATTTAAAAATACAATTTTGAGTTTATAAAACCCAGGTTTAACATTTTGAAAACTTAAGTAATAGTTTACTCTAAAAATTGTTTTTATTCTCTTATATGAAAAATTATTTTTCATCACTTGTAGATATTAAATCTAAAAAATAGATTTAAAATTTTATATAATAATTTTTTTTATTATTTAAAAAGTTTGATTTTATTTTTAGGTATTGAAGTATGATTACTAATATTAAAGTTAATGACCAAGAAAATGGTGAAAGGGTTATTTTAAAAGATTGGTTTTATCAATGTTGTGAAATTTTTATCTAATAAATTTAATTGATCTATTTTATATAATGACTTTGATATGATGTTTAAACATTGATAAAAATATATTATCACTCATTTAATTTTTAAATGATGTTATCGAGTATTAAAAATACTTAACAGTACAAACAACATTTTTTCTACAAAATAGTTTTTTAATATATTAAATGTAATAATTTAAAAGTTAATTTTAAATTATTTAGAAATTGAATTATATTATATGGATATTAAATTTATGTTTATAACATAAATATTTTGTAATAATGGTTTCCTTATATATTTAAAATAATATAAATTAATTGAGTGAGAACTAGTTACCAAGGTAATAACTAAAATGGAAAAATATAAAAATCTAGTGGTAAAATACTTTAATATATATTTTAAACATGTGATAAAAATATTTTTAGATGTTTTATAGACCTTAAATCATCCCAAACATCATTATTTCACATTTTTAAGCCTTAGAACCGTGAATAATGTCTTTCCATCATTAAAAAAGTAAGGGGTATTTACCAAAGTGTCATTTTCTTCACTTATAAAAGGGGATCACTTAAAACACATTTTTTTAAAAAAATTAGAGCCTTATATCTACCAAAATATTTCCATGGTATCTCATAAATACTCTCTACATGTCATATATGCTATTTTATTTCCAAAATACCTTGCTAAGGAGCCTTACTGTGTTACCCAAATGGTGAATATCCAAAAAGAGAAGTAATGTTATCAACCAAGATCATATTTATTTTATTCTTATACCCCATAAAATAATTTATGATAACATAAATTTTAATAATATAACTAAATGTAATTGTACTAATAAAATATATTTTTTTCCTTCCTCCAAAACTATTTGAAAAATGAAGGCGTCGTCATGCGTACGTGCGGATAACCACCTCCATTAATGGTGTGTTCTTTTTTTATAAAATTTTTTCATGTATACACCAAGATATTTTTATAATGATAAATATAATATTTATAACATTATTAAACTTAAAAAATTATAATAATATTATTTTTCTACCCCATCTTATTTAATAGAAAATCAAATTTTCATCTTCATGCACGTGCAGACTACCGCCTCCATTGAGTGATGTATTTCGTTTTCCATTACCTCCTTACTTGGTTGACTTAAAAATTTTAATTAATGTATAAAATTTTTATCAATGAAACTATTAATATTTTCGAAATATAATTTTGGAATTCCTATGAGTACTATTAATAATAAAAATTCCTCGTAAACTTAACCATCCTAAAATGAAAATATTAATCCACCTTTCTAAACTTAAACCCATTTTGGGGAAATATTTGAAAATTATATTTTTTCTGATTGAATAATAAAAGATATAATGTAACGCCCCGACCCTAGTTACCCAGAGTCAGTGCATTATTACATAACATTGGCATGATCACGAGAAAGATCAAGTCTCGAAAGACCGATTAGTTTAGTAGCCTTGGAATAACTAGATACATCCATAAATTTTTACATTACATCATAAAAAAAACATCTTGTCCTCATATCCCCTCATACTACCCCTGAAGGTCATTCATAAATTACTTCTTCATAATCCTGGGAAAAATAAAACATTGAAAGGGGTGAGCTCGGATGCTCAGTAAGGATAACATTATAGCAGAAGCTTTCATAAATAAGAATAAACACTTAAGGCAATTTATAACTAAAACAAAAGCCTTTTAAATTTGAACTTCAGCATAAAATGGCAAAGGTAAAATGAAATAATGCCATTTACTTACTCACATGGATATTCTACTAGTCGAATGATCACATGAAATATCAATAACCACTTTCATAATGATGGAATGCATAATGCCAGACTATCATAACCACATAGCCAAGGCCTCGTGCCAAGACTACAAATAAGATTTTGCCAAGGCCTTGTGCCAAGACACTAGTTTGCCTCATGAGACCTACCGATGCATCGAGGAGCTATAGCGGGCTCCACCCGTCACTTATTAAGTCCAATGCATTCCTCATATGAATAGGTTTAAACATAAAATAAACATTCGTATTAAAACTAGCATACGAAATGTCAATACTTTAACCACAAACCATGAATGGTATAAAAATAGAACATCCACAGTCAAACATAACTCATTTGATACAATATGGAAGATTGTATTGTATCACATCAACCTCAATCATGAATAATGAAGGATGTTGACATAGATGAAAATAATCATCAAAACTATTTGAGAGAAATATCCCCCTTTTCTTGAAAACATTTAAAAGTCACACTATTTGTCAAGAAGCCATTTAAAAGTAGTCTTTTGAATCAAAGTGTCCCATACCACTTTGAAACTTTTAAAAGGATTTTTAATTTTAAAACTTTAATGTCCATATAAATAAATCCTTAAAACCATTTTTAAAACATGGACATTAATGAGCAAGATATAGAAGAATAAGTCTTTAAAACATTTTAAAATGGTATTTTGGTTAGAGGTTCTAACCAAAAGAGAGACACTTGAATACAAATAATTGAGGTAATAAAAACTTTGTAATATCACGAGAATAAAGGGATTCATGATATACTATGTCAAGTACATTATATACACCGCATAAAAGTGATTTGGTGTATATCAACAAAGAAGTCTCAATGGAATGTAAATTGAGATGAAATCTCTCATAAAGGACGTATCCTTAGGTTAAGGATAAAACAACGACATAATTATGTGTGACAAATATAAATACACTAAATATGATTGGATATTCAGTGTAAAACAATCAAAGGATATTCACACATATTCTTGTAAAAACAACACCAACAAATTGGATGTTTAACTCAACAAATGGTGAATGAGTTAAAATTACTCTTATCAAATTCATATCAATGACTTGAGAATTACCAATGAGTGATTATGTGTATCAAACTTATATCCACATGAAGGGGAGTGGAAATTATGACATAATCAATTTAATAGTGATTCCACACATAATCTTGGGGTAATATAATCAATGAGATATGCGTAAAGCCAAATGAGTGGAAATTGAAATCTCAAATTCCCTTATCGATTATGTAACATACGAAACATACACCCATGAAAGAAGTATCATACCATGATGATGTAAATACCCATAAATTAAATTATATTACACAATGAATACAATCATGGGCAGTACACATACACCACATGCAATAATTAAGTGGTGATCAATGGAAATCTCACGAAATTAAAAGTGAGATAAGAAACCCCTTACCACGTTAATCAACTGAGTCGTATGGCCAAAAGTTAATAACCACCAAATGATTTACAGAATAACATGAATATAAATATAATCATGAATATATATCAAATGGCAGTACACAATACACCACTTTCAATAATTTAGTGGCGAACAATGGAAATCTCACGGAATTGAAAGTGAGATAAGAGAATCCCTTACTTTGTACTTTTTCCTTGGTCGATGGTAGGTTTACCTCCTGTATAATGGTGAAATAATTGTTATTGAATAATACAAGAATCATTTACTTTAATGTGATATCATATATGATCTTTTAACATTGATTTGTTAATAATATCTTAGAATTATCGTCATTTCGGGTGTTAACGGGTTCATTTTACTTTATATTCTTTGTTATGTGAGACATATTCGTTATTAATGGGATGTGTATTATTCAAATACAGAATGGTATCAAGTCCTTAAACATCATTTTTAAATCATCAAATGATAATTATACTTGAATGGATACGATGGATAATGAATCTCATCGCGTTCGTGGAGACGGTAGTCCGTACGTACGCACGAACGCTACTTCCATTTAATTTTTATTTTAAAAGAATAGAATCCAAATGATACATAGGTATATTACTATTCCAGTATAATATAATATTTTATATATGTTACATAAGTTCATTAACACCATCCTTTATTTGTTCCATGTGTGGTATGAACGAGTCATATCATTTTAAGGGGGCGGTAGTCTGCACTTCCTCAAATGAAATTATCGTATGTATATACAACATGAAACGAATAATGGTATGAAATAAAATGGAATTACAGAAGATTATATATAAAATATATATCATTAATATCATATTTAATTACAGTGCCATCATAATGTCCACCATGAGAGGCGGTAAGATGTATTTGAACAATCATCGTTTCGTGAGGCGTTAGTTTGCCATCCACAGAAACATTATGTTCATCATCCATTAGATGGAGTTGTGTGTATGTGTAGTTTGAATCCTTCTTATAAAAACATCCTAGTATATTGTGGATACTGGTGTTTTTACAAAAGAAAGGAAATAAAAAGAGTTTGGGTGTTGGAGAAGCAAAATAAATGAAAATAATTTAAGAGCAAACGTTACCTTTAATTTAGGTAACTCACTTTGGCTGGAACCAAAGGACTTCTTGAAATGCTTTCTGCCTAAGGGGAAGCCTCAAGGATGAGGAGAGGGATGTGGGGAGCTTATTTTGGCAGGGTTTAGACGAGCCAAGTGGCTTGAGAGGTGTGAGGAATGAGTAGAAGTGGTCTCCTTTTATAAGGGAGAGGAGGGGCTCTTTAGGAAAGAGTGAAAGTATTACTTTATAATATAATTATATTCGGTTTATAATGGTCCAAAAATCATTGAGGTCAAAGATAAGATGACTAATATTCTAAATAAAATCAACCAATAAGAATTGGACAGGTTTTAGATAATATTTTAATCATTATAATCTTTTTTATTTAAATGATTTATTAATGAGGTAAACATTGCATCATTATTGTGTCATTAATAATTTAAATTATTTGATGTCTAAAAATTATAAATAAAATATCATTATGTAGGAAATCTTTTTATCTTTCTAATGAATATTTATAATAGAAAATCCAACATGTATAACCCTATGTAAAAATTGTTCTTCTAAAAGATGTAAGCTTATGCCATTTTTATTTTTATTTTAACTTTATTAATATAATGTGTCCCTACCACATACAAGTGGCTCCATGGGGTCCCCAAATCGACCCAAGGATGCCCATGGTCGGGTATGTGTCCACCAATGAGGTTAGGACACGTTTTAGGGTAATTTTGTATTATTATAATATTATTTTTTAACCCTTATTTACCGGATTTACCCTTAACCATGGTAAATAAAATATTTACCGCAGTAATTATTCAAAATGTCTAAAAATAAAAGTTACCTATTTACACAATTTGGACATCCTGATTCCAAATATGGAATCCATTTTTCTAAATTCAAAACACATAAGTGGCAGAAATTAATTTAAAATTAATTCCCGCTGTCAAAACAAAAAGCGTGTTTTTAAGAGATAATAACTATCAAAAGATTGACACTTGTTTATGTTCGGTTTAATTGTAAAATTATGTCCAATGCCCAACATTATATTAAGTGGTAAAAATATATTCTAAATATACTTTAAAACCACTCAAATTCACAATTTATCACTATTAATTATTTTGATTAAAAAAGTTGTTTTTAATTAAAATTTAGTAATTTTCACTATTCATCAAAATATAAAAGTTATCCGAAAAGTACCAAAATTTCACCCTAAGCTAATTTCGATATTCCGAATCCAAAAATGACGTCCATTTTGAAATATAAAATATATATTATTTCAAAAATTAGGTATTACTATTCACAACGGCTAGTTTAATTAGTTGTGGTGTGTGTTAGAACTCGAGGTTGCGTACAACACACGCTATCGCATTATTCGAAGGGAAACGTACCGTGGAAGCTTGGGGTGTTACATTCTCCCCTCCTTCAATAAATTGAGTCCTCGCAATTTTTTAAAATTTTGCTTGGGAATACAATGGAAAGTCCCACATCGGAAAAAGAGTCAATAAAACTATCACTTTAAAAGAATGAAAGAGAGGTATAAGGGTCATCCAAGATAACCCATACTAGGATTCCATGTAAGAAAACATGGATATGGATGATAAACTAAGTGTCAAGTTCTGATGGAGAGGGATAGAAATCATGATCAGGAGAAAGTTAACAATGAGAAAACCACAAACTTGTGTTGGGACAAACGACCATTAGTCTCCTAGTAGGAAAGTAAACGGACAACATTTTTTTTTAAGTTACATTACATAAGGAAGAGGAATTCATTTATGATATTGACTAAGAACATCATGAGATATACGTACATTTTAAGTAGATTTTCATTCTTTAATAAATTTCCACCACTAACTCAATTTTTTTTAAACGATGAGTATTCAAGAAGACTTGGTCACACTGGAAGAGCTAGAATAACTTCTATAGAATCACATGATCCATGCAGGATAAACCATATATTTACATTGTCATTGAAGATTAATCAAAACCAAAATGGTTAGTGAATGATCTAATGATCCCCCAAAAGGATATTCATTGAGATAAATATGCACTAATCTTAATATTCTAAAATTAAACCAACAATACCCCAAAGTTAAATAGATACCATTCAATAACCAATTGTCCTTAAAATCCTTTAATATAATCCAAACTAATATTGAAACCCAAAACATAGAAGAATTTGATTATGTAGTCTCCCATGTTACATTGTATCTCCAAATGACATCAAATACTCTTAAAGTCACATACTTAAAAGTAATTAACATTATCACATATTCTCTTTTATAGGTTAATCATTTCCATAAATAACCCAAATCACTATAAATCAACAATAAAAACGTAGATAAAAATCCACCATTACTCTACAAATGAAACCCCATTGTATTCGATTTTCCTTGGGCATATAGTGTTCCCAACAAAGTGAACATCTTCCAAAATAACATTTATCACTTAATCACCAAATCATTTTCCTATACCAAGGGTATTCATTTGATAAGAAATAAGAACCCAAATCATCTTATTATTGATCAATAAAATCATTTAACAACAAAAAAAAAAGTCACACTAACCAGGGACTTCACGTAGTCCAGTGGTAGGCGATAAATCCCAATCGCACTTTGGATGTGGGTTCGATTCCCACAGCTTTGTCCGACGCGACGGGTTGTCATACGGTCTACGTGTTGTCCTTTTTCAAAAACTATATTTTATAATATTACCAAAATGAGATAAATTCCTCAAAATAACATAATTTAACCACAAATGTTATATCATACTTTGCATTTTCATCCCAAATTATAATAACTTATCATTCTCTCAAACCTCAATGATCATATAAAACCAAATGGTTATTTATACCTATATCCACAATAGAAGAGACAATTCTTCCTCAAATATCATTCTCACATGGCAAACTATGGGGTTACAAATACAAGAGAAAATTATTCCGAAGTAAACCCATCAATAAAGAGCACTAACACTTTTAAACATTTCACCATCCATTTATTTCCACATAGGTTCTTCATCATATGTTCCTCGGGTTCCCACACTGCCTCTTCCATCTTATGATTTCTCCATAGATCTTTTACCAGACAAGTCATCCGGTTTCTCAACACTTGATCTTTGGTATGAAGAATTCTGATAGGCTCTCCACAATAAGATAGATCGAGTTCCAGTTATAATTCTTCATAGGTGAGTACATGCATTGGGTCAGGCATGTATTTTGTCACTAGAGGTATGTGGATCACAACATGAACTCTGGAGAGACTAGGCGGATTTTCCTTTTGGTAGAATGCGTTCATGTGTCACAATGGTACCTCAGGAATTTTTCAAAATCATCTACTTCCTTTACCCAAAAACTCCTCATCCATTTTGGATTATATCGATGGAAGCATCGATGCATCATAAAAAAATAGGTATTTCTTATATATAATTTTGAGACATCGTCATTAACATGTTTTTTTAGAAAAATTCTCACTGATTCATCTTCAAATATTTCAAAATAAGATTTTGGTAAATCAGTATTCGTATATCCCAAAAGACATAAATATATAATTTGATACATATAGGCTGCTCGAAGGTCTCCCTCTTCTGCAGCATCTAGAAAATCATTTAGTGCATCGTAATTTTGAGATAAAGTGAATAATTTGAAAAGCCCCTGATGGTACTTCCCACGCTTAGCGTGGTAAGAAAGTTGAGAGCGCAAAATTATCCCATAGTCGGTACTTGATCCTTGAAAGAATCGTGCAATGCTAGAGGTATTGGATGTCTCATAAAGTTGTTTGCATGTAACATGGACATTTGAAAAAGTTTCAACATCGTCTGCGCATGACTTCTGGATAATAATTGTAAGTAGTTCTTCAGGAAGAGAGAGAAGAGTTGTTCGTGATCTTACTCCCTCCATGTTTCAACTAACAAAAGAAAATACAATTAGGGTTTTTGAATACTTATCTAATAAGAATGTAAAAAAAATAGACATAATAGGATAATCTTGTAATTGAACAATATATCCTAACTTGGGGTACCCTATGTTAAAATCTAGGTTATCCACTATCTATTTGCCGACATATATTCTTAGGGGCATTTTTTTTGTATTCCCTTAATAATGGTTTATACTAATCTTGTGAATTTACCAAAGCATATCCCCCGGGAGTGTCGTAACCAAGAGTGCAGCAAGGCCCATTGTCGTGCACCAGTTCCCGTTCGAGTCTAGCTCAAAGCGGTGTTTTTGGGTTTTACCCCTAGGTACATCTGTGCCAGAGCCACCTCTACCTGCTCGTATCCAGACAGGGATGTATTGCTCGGAAAATTCACAAAATCTCTACAATACCAAAATTCTAGGAAGTTCTTATATACTAATCCTCAAAGTTCATCTTAGGTTTACGTGCTCTAATCAGAGTTTATCTAAATCTAGCTTCCAAGGTTTGTACTAAACTTCTTCTGATACCAACTGTAACGCCCCGACCCTAGTTACCCAGAGTCAGTGCATTATTACATAACATTGGCATGATCACGAGAAAGATCAAGTCTCGAAAGACCGATTAGTTTATTAGCCTTGGAATAACTAGATACATCCATAAATTTTTACATTACATCATAAAAAAAACATCTTGTCCTCATATCCCCTCATACTACCCCTGCAGGTCATTCATAAATTACTTCTTCATAATCCTGGAAAAAATAAAACATTAAAAGGGGTGAGCTCGGATGCTCATTAAGGATAACATTATAGCAGAAGCTTTCATAAATAAGAATAAACACTTAAGGCAATTTATAACTAAAACAAAAGCCTTTTAAATTTGAACTTCAGCATAAAATGGCAAAGGTAAAATGAAATAATGCCATTTACTTACTCACATGGATATTCTACTAGTCGAATGATCACATGAAATATCAATAACCACTTTCATAATGATGGAATGCATAATGCCAGACTATCATAACCACATAGCCAAGGCCTCGTGCCAAGACTACAAATAAGATTTTGCCAAGGCCTTGTGCCAAGACACTAGTTTGCCTCATGATACCTACCGATGCATCGAGGAGCTATAGCGGGCTCCACCCTTCACTTATTAAGTCCAATGCATTCCTCATATGAATAGGTTTAAACATAAAATAAACATTCGTATTAAAACTAGCATACGAAATGTCAATACTTTAACCACAAACCATGAATGGTATAAAAATAGAACATCCACAGTCAAACATAACTCATTTGATACAATATGGAAGATTGTATTGTATCACATTAACCTCAATCATGAATAATGAAGGATGTTGATAGAGATGAAAATAATCATCAAAACTATTTGAGAGAAATATCCCCCTTTTCTTGAAAACATTTAAAAGTCACACTATTTGTCAAGAAGCCATTTAAAAGTAGACTTTTGAATCAAAGTGTCCCATACCACTTTGAAACTTTTAAAAGGAGTTTTAATTTTAAAACTTTAATTTCCATATAAATAAATCCTTAAAACCATTTTTAAAACATGGACATTAATGAGCAAGATATAGAAGAATAAGTCTTTAAAACATTTTAAAATGGTATTTTGGTTAGAGGTTCTAACCAAAAGAGAGACACTTGAATACAAATAATTGAGGTAATAAAAACTTTGTAATATCATGAGAATAAAGGGATTCATGATATACTATGTCAAGTACATTATATACACCGCATAAAAGTGATTTGGTGTATATCAACAAAGAAGTCTCAATGGAATGTAAATTGAGATGAAATCTCTCATAAAGGACGTATCCTTAGGTTAAGGATAAAACAACGACATAATTATGTGTGACAAATATAAATACACTAAATATGATTGGATATTCAGTGTAAAACAATCAAAGGATATTCACACATATTCTTGTAAAAACAACACCAACGAATTGGATGTTTAACTCAACAAATGGTGAATGAGTTAAAATTACTCTTATCAAATTCATATCAATGACTTGAGAATTAACAATGAGTGATTATGTGTATCAAACTTATATCCACAGGAAGGGGAGTGGAAATTATGACATAATCAATTTAATAGTGATTCCACACATAATCTTGGGGTAATATAATCAATGAGATATGCGTAAAGCCAAATGAGTGGAAATTGAAATCTCAAATTCCCTTATCGATTAGGTAACATACGAAACATACACCCATGAAAGAAGTATCATACCATGATGATGTAAATACCCATAAATTAAAGTATATTACACAATTAATACAATCATGGGCAGTACACATACACCACATGCAATAATTAAGTGGTGATCAATGGAAATCTCACGAAATTAAAAGTGAGATAAGAAACCCCTTACCACGTTAATCAACTGAGTCGTATGGCCAAAAGTTAATAACCACGAAATGATTTACAGAATAACATGAATATAAATATAATCATGAATATATATCAAATGGCAGTACACAATACACCACTTTCAATAATTTAGTGGCGAACAATGGAAATCTCACGGAATTGAAAGTGAGATAAGAGAATCCCTTACTTTGTACTTTTTCCTTGGTCGATGGTAGGTTTACCTCCTGTATAATGGTGAAATAATTGTTATTGAATAATACAAGAATCATTTACTTTAATGTGATATCATATATGATCTTTTAACATTTATTTGTTAATAATATCTTAGAATTATCGTCATTTCGGGTGTTAACGGGTTCATTTTACTTTATATTCTTTGTTATGTGAGCCATATTCGTTATTAATGGGATGTGTATTATTCAAATACATAATGGTATCAAGTCCTTAAACATCATTTTTAAATCATCAAATGATAATTATACTTGAATGGATACGATGGATAATGAATCTCATCGCGTTCGTGGAGACGGTAGTCCGTACGTACGCACGAACGCTACTTCCATTTAATTTTTATTTTAAAAGAATCGAATCCAAATGATACATAGGTATATTACTATTCCAGTATAATATAATATTTCATATATGTTACATAAGATCATTAACACCATCCTTTATTCGTTCCATGTGTGGTATGAACGAGTCATATCATTTTAAGGGGGCGGTAGTCCGCACTTCCTCAAATGAAATTATCGTATGTATATACAACATGAAACGAATAATTGTATGAAATAAAATGGAATTACAGAAGATTATATATAAAATATATATCATTAATATCATATTTAATTACAGTTCCATCATAATGTCCACCATGAGAGGCAGTAAGATGTATTTGAACAATCATCGTTTCGTGAGGCGTTAGTTTGCCATCCACAGAAACATTATGTTCATCATCCATTAGATGGAGTTGTGTGTATGTGTAGTTTGAATCCTTCTTATAAAAACATCCTAGTATATTGTGGATACTGGTGTTGTTACAAAATAAAGGAAATAAAAAGAGTTTGGGTGTTGGAGAAGCAAAATAAATGAAAATAATTTAAGAGAAAACGTTACCTTTAATTTAGGTAACTCACTTTGGTTGGAACCAAAGGACTTCTTGAAATGCTTTCTGCCTAAGGGGAAGCTTCAAGGATGAGGAGAGGGATGTGGGGAGCTTATTTGGTCAGGGTTTAGACGAGCCAAGTGGCTTGAGAGGTGTGAGGAATGAGTAGAGGTGGTCTCCTTTTATAAGGGAGAGGAGGGGCTCTTTAGGAAAGAGTGAAAGTATTACTTTATAATATAATTATATTCGGTTTATAATGGTCCAAAAATCATTGAGGTCGAAGATAAGATGACTAATATTCTAAATAAAATCAGCCAATAAGAATTGGACAGGTTTTAGATAATATTTTAATCATTATAATCTTTTTTATTTAAATGATTTATTAATGAGGTAAACATTGCATCATTATTGTGTCATTAATAATTTAAATTATTTGATGTCTAAAAATTATAAATAAAATATCATTATGTAGGAAATATTTTTAGATTTCTAATGAATATTTATAATCTAAAATCCAACATGTATAACCCTATGTAAAAATTGTTCTTCTAAAAGATGTAAGCTTATGCCATTTTTATTTTTATTTTAACTTTATTAATATAATGTGTCCCTGCCACATACAAGTGGCTCCATGGGGTCCCCAAATCGACCCAAGGATGCCCATGGTCGGGTATGTGTCCACCAATGAGGTTAGGACACGTTTTAGGGTAATTTTGTATTATTATAATATTATTTTTTAACCCTTATTTACCGGATTTACCCTTAACCATGGTAAATAAAATATTTACCGCAGTAATTATTCAAAATGTCTAAAAATAAAAGTTACCTATTTACACAATTTGGACATCCTGATTCCAAATATGGAATCCATTTTTCTAAATTCAAAACACAGAAGTGGCAGAAATTAATTTAAAATTAATTCCCGCTGTCAAAACAAAAAGCGTGTTTTTAAGAGATAATAACTATCAAAAGATTGACACTTGTTTATGTTCGGTTTAATTGTAAAATTATGTCCAATGACCAACATTATATTAAGTGGTAAAAATATATTCTAAATATACTTTAAAACCACTCAAATTCACAATTTATCACTATTAATTATTTTGATTAAAAAAGTTGTTTTTAATTAAAATTTAGTAATTTTCACTATTCATCAAAATATAAAAGTTATCCGAAAAGTACCAAAATTTCACCCTAAGCTAATTTCGATATTCCGAATCCAAAAATGAAGTCCATTTTGAAATATAAAATATATATTATTTCAAAAATTAGGTATTACTATTCACAACGGCTAGTTTAATTAGTTGTGGTGTGTGTTAGAACTCGAGGTTGCGTACAACACACGTTATCGCATTATTCGAAGGGAAATGTACCGTGGAAGCTTGGGGTGTTACATATAAAAATTTATGACCATGGATATTATGAATCAATTTTACATCACTTTTTACCATGATCAACATACCAATGTAGTTTTATAAAAATTGACTAAACCAACTGAAGTAATTTCCATAAGAAAAAACTATTTAATAAATAAATAAAAATATTATAATAAAAAAAATAGAAAATTAATTATTGATGAAAAATTGTCTTAATAATTTTTTAAATATACTTAATTTTATTATTAATAAATTTAGGCACACCCATTTCAAACATCAAGACCCTAGATAAGGGCATTGGTATCTCAATTTCTCTTAATTGAGATATGATTTATATTCAACACTTATTTCATTTTATGGTTAATATATTGGGAAAGGATTTAATTTTTTCATAATTTTCATTAAATTATACTTTATTTATGAATACATATCACATTATATCTTTCTTGTTCTTTTAATCCAAAAGATATTAAATATGTAAAGGATAATTGTCTCTATTTTAAATTCCATGAGATATTTTGATATTTCAAACTATAATTTATTTTAAATTGTGTATTCACTACCATATTACAATAAATAATAATTAATCTTTAATTTTATGATATTTTAATTTCTATTTCGTCATAACCCTATTTGTTTCTTTTTATTCTTATGTTAGCATCACTATAAGTGTTTCTTCTTCAATATCAATTTCAAATCGAAATGTTTTTCAAAGATAATCCATCTGGGGAATTTGTGTGCTCTTTATTTTTAAAACCCATCATCATTGTATTCTCCTATAGTTATTTTTTAGGGATTATGAAAATTTATTTTCTATTATTGAAATTACCCATCACTGCATTTTTCTTTCATAATCATTGAATATTAATAAACCTAATATTTATTCCAATATATTTCTTCTATGAACACTCTATATTCCCTTACTTTGATTGAAGTTTTTTCACTGAGATTCTATACATCAATTGATTAGGGAAATTAATGAATTAACTATACACCCTTTACTCTATAAAATGTGTGTCTTAGGGATGCTTACATAGAAATCTATTCTATTTATTAATTAATGAAATATGAATAATCTATGTACTTATTATTGAAATATGTATGTTCATTTATTAATAATTATTTTTGGATATATATTTTATAGATTATTCATTCCTTCATATAATTAATTAATTAGAAATAATTAGTGATAGGTGGGGACCTCAATAGTTGCTCAAATCATTGGTAGGTCTCATGAGATAAACTAGCCTAGATATTTGGTGTATGCATAACCATTTATTTAGATTTACTGACTATGGTCTTTATAGTAAGTTGATGTATTGGAACAAGTCCTTGAAGGTATGTAGTTTCCTAGAAAGAGTACTTGACTAGTCTGACATTATGCATTATTTCACTATTAAACAAGTTATTTCTATCTATATGATTATTTATATTTATTTATTTCATCCATGTATTTATTTATGAATGCCATTATTACCTTGTCTTAACCCTGCATATCAATCACAATATACTTCTTGGAATCCTGGGAAAAGTAAATCATAGAAAGGGGTGAGGTCAAACGCTCTGTAAGGGTAAGCAATACAGTGGAAACTTTCATAAATAATAATAAACATTTAAGGAAATGTATAACTAAAACAAAATCCTTTTAAACTTAAACTTCAACATAGTATGGAAAAAATAAAATTAAATAATTCCATTGACATATTCACATGGATATTCTACTAATCGAATAATCACATGCAATATCAATAACCACTTTCATAATGATGGAATGCGTAATGCCAGACTATCATAACCACATAGCCAAGGCCTCGTGCCAAGACTACAAATAAGATTTTGTTAGGGCCTTGTGCCAAGACACTAGTTTGTCTCATGAGACCTACCGATGCATCGAGGAGCTATAGCGGTCTCCACCCGTCACTTATTAAGTCCAGTGCATTCCCATATGAAAAGGTTTAAACATAACATAAACACTCATATTAAAACTAGAATACGAAATGTCAATACTTTCTCCATAAACCATGAATGGTATAAAAATAATACATCCACAGTAAAACATATCACAAAACCTTCAATACAATTCAAATGTTTTGTATCATAATAAATCAACTTCAAATAAGCTTAAAATCCATCATAGGACGTTGACATAGATGAAATCAAAACTATTTGAGAGAAATATCTCTTTTCTCGAAATCATTGAAAAGTCACACATTTATAAATGAAGTAATTTAAAAGATATTTTTGAATAAAAGTGTCCCATACCACTTTGAAACTTTTGAAAAGAAATATCATTTCAAAAAATTCATGTCCATATAAATAAATCCTTAAAATCATTTTGAAAACATGGACATTAATTAAAAATATTTAGAAAGATAAATCTTTAAAACATTTAAAATTATGATATTGATAAAGAGTGCCTTTCAAAAATTATTAAAATATTCATTTTGAAATCATTTAAAAGTCACATAATTATAAAATAAAACATTTACTTTGAAAATATTCTTATAATCTTGTATGTGAAGCTTCAATGATTTTATAACGGCGGAAAATAACCGCACCCGCCGTATAAGTTTAAAAAGACATTCTTACCTAAAATTTGTTGAAAAGGTTAAAAAGTAACTTGTTTTGAAAACGACAGAAAAATTACTTTAAAAAAACATAAGGGTATAAATGACTTTAACCCATTGTCTAGTAAATAGTAAAAATGTTTTTAAATACATTTTAAGGAACATGGATATGGATGATAAAGAGATCCCAGTATATAATTACATATAAACAACCTCAGATAATGAAGAGATTGCGAAATAAAGCCTTACCTTGTAATTTTACTTGGTTGGGGGTAGGTTATCTCCTGTATAATGGTGAAATAATTGTTATTAAATTATACAATAATCATATACATTAATATGATATCATATATGATCTTTTAACATTGCTTTGTTAATAATATGTTAGTGTTATCGTCGTTTCGGTTGTTAACTTACTCATTTTCTTTTATATGTATTGTAACGTAAGACGTGGTTGTCATGGATATGTTGTATCTTATTCATATCCATAATTATATCTAGTCCTTAAAAATTATTTTTAAATCATCAAATGATAATTATACTTTAATGGATACGATGGAGAATGAATCTCATCGCGTTTGTGGAGAAGGTAGTCCGTACGTATGCACGAGCGACAATATCATTCTTTTGATATTAAAATAATATATAATTGGATGGTATATCATATATACAGAATAATTATCATGTTATATTTATTATTTATATGAATT
The DNA here is from genome assembly GCA_963277665.1 of Viscum album. Taxonomy (NCBI): domain Eukaryota; kingdom Viridiplantae; phylum Streptophyta; class Magnoliopsida; order Santalales; family Viscaceae; genus Viscum; species Viscum album. Next base: position 335,096,317 of record OY728138.1, on the reverse strand, counting down.
ACACATCATTATTATACCCATACAAATAATAATATTTTGAATAACAATTACACCACGACGTGGAGACGGTAAGCCGTACATACGCACGTATGGTGACATGTCATTCAAAGGATGGATAGAATAATGAAATATGTTTGCACCATGTTTATAATAACATAAATTTATATATAATATAATGTAGTTATTATTTTAGATTGTTAATAAAAAAGAAAGAAGAAGTGGAAGAAGAAAGGAACTTGAAAAAGGGCGGTGAAATCATTACCTCTTTTTCGGGTTCTTCCCTTTGATTTGATCAAAAGGCCTAATTAGGTTGGCTTTCTGACTAAAGTAAGGCATCTAGGATTAATTGAGGGAAGTTGAGAGAGTATTTGGGAATGGTTTGTCCGAACCAAAAAGGCTTTTAATGTTTTAATTAATGAGAAGGGGGAGTGCCCTTTTATAAGAGGGGTGAGGGGCACCTTTGGAAAAGCTAGAAATATTATTTTATAATAAATTCATATTCGGTTTATAATGGCTCAAAAGTGGATTATTTAAAGTTTGAGGTAGGTATAGGTCTAAAACCACTCAAAAAATAGAATTTATACAGGTTTGGTTCACTATATTAACCTTATCGTTAAGTATTAACTCTTAGTTAATTTGTTTCACTTTTACAATGTCTCTTTGTATTTTTATATTATATGGTTAATAAACTTACTATATACATCCAAGAGACCCCTAAGTGGTCCATTAATGATACCCCTATCATTATATAAGTCTCTTGGCCGAACCTTAGATTTTTAGGAATTTAATATCAATTAATAATATAATATTTGTTTTAAAAACACTTTTATGTCAATTTTGACACTATTCAATAATTGATTTTTTTAAAACTTATAACAGATTGATTACTTCAGAATAAGTTAATTAAATCAATCCTAACATTCCATATTAACCTATAAAATTATTTTTATTTATAAAAAGTCTCAAATTAAATTTATTTGGGTATTTATATTATCAATTATTCTAATTTTTCACTATTATGGTAATTACTACATCACCATTGTGTCATAAATAAATTATATTATTTAATGTATAAAAATTAAAAAAAAAACCATTATGTAGTAAATCTTTTTATCTTTCTAAGTAATATTTATAGTCTAAAATCAAACATATATAACCCTATGTAAAAAATGTTTTTCTAAAAGATATATGGTTGTGTCATTTTTGTATTCATTTTAACTTAATTAAAATAAAGTGTCCCTATCACTTACAAGTGGCTCCATGGGGTCCAAAAATCGACCCAAAGATGACCATAGTCGGACATGTATCAACCAATAAGGTTAGGACACATTTTAGGTTAATTTTTTATTATTATAATATTATTTTTTTAGCCCTTATTTACCGGATTTAACCTTTAACCATGGTAAATAAAATATTTACCGAAGTAATTATTCAAAATGTCTAAAAATAAAAGATACCTATTTACACAATTTGAACATCCTGATTCCAAATATGGAATCCATTTTTCCAAATTCAAAACACAGAAGTGGAAGAAATTAATTTAAAATTAATTCCCGTTGTTAAATCAAAAAGCGTGTTTTTAAGAGATAATAACTATCAAAAGATTGACATTTGTTTATGTCCGGTTTAATTGTGAAACTTTTTCCAATGACCAACATTTTATTAAATGGTTAAAATATATTCTAAATATATATTAAAACCACTAAAATTCATTATTTATCACTACTAATTATTTTGATTAAAAAATTTGTTTTTAATTAAAATTTAGTAATTTTCACTATTAATCAAAATATAAAAGTTATCCGAAAAGTTCCAAAATTTCACCCTAGGAAAAATTAGATATTCCAAATCCAAAAATGATGTCCATTTTGAGAGATAAAATTTATTAAATTTTAAAAATTAGGTATTACTATTCATTATGTCTAGTTTAATTGGTTGTAGTGTGTGTTGGAACTCGAAGTTGCATACAACACACACTACTGTATTATTCAAAGAGAAGTGTACCGTGGAAGCTTGGGGTGTTACATTGTAAATTTTTTTATTTACCCATTCTAAAGAATAAATTTATTTATTCAAATTAAATATATAAAAGTTTAAAATGTTGTATTTAAAAAGGGTTCACTATTAAAGTTGGTAAAAGTGTATTTTTGAAAAATAATTCTTTTATCTGAAAAAAAGGAATTTGTTCTTAAATTATGTCTAATAAACTCATAATATGGATTATAAAATTATAAGGATTATATAAGGTTTAAAATTTAGTTAATAATATTCATAACCTCTTTTGAACGGCTTGGTTGGTAAGTCATGGTGCGCTTGAACTCGGTGGTACGTGTAGTGCAAGTTATTGAATTGTTTTGAAGAAGTACATTCTATGAAATCTTGGGGTGTTACATTCTTCCCTCCTTAAATAAATTGCATCCTCGCAATTTGATATTCTTGTTCGAAAATAAAGGTTGAAAATAGAAAATATCTTTGTGGTAAAACCCACATCGGAAATTTGGTTAATAAAATTTAGTCTTAATAAGAGGAAAAGAGAAATGAAATGGTCACCACCAAATGATGATCTCGATTAGGATAACATTGGTGGAAATTAGAGACATATAAATGGAGGAAAAATGTAAATATTTATAGGTGGTGATTGAGGTCATCAATCTTAAACAAGTTTAAAATTGAGGTCCATAAATTCAGTAATCTATGAGGATTTAAAATGCCATCGGTTCAACAAAACATAAGGTATTAGGATAACACATTTTTGGTTTTAAGATCCCTTCAATAAAGTATAATAATTAATTTCTTCCTAGAATAATAGGAGAAGAAAAATATATACTTGAAAATTAGATTTCCATATTTCAACTAATTTCTACCACAAACTCATATTTCACTCTAAAAGATAATAGAACTTAAAAAAATATTCTATTTATCCTATTCGTTTGGGGTTAAAAATATGAATTTATAATTTATCTTCTAGAACTTCTTAAAATAAACTACATTATTTAATCTAAGACATCTCGTGGGCCAGTGGCAGGTGATACACCCATGTCGCCCTTCAGTTTTAGGTTCAAGTCTCACGGCCTTGCCGGTCGCGATGGGTTGCCGCCCGATCTCCGAGTTGTCCTTTTATGGCAGTCCAAAATTAATCTCAAACTAGTATTATCCAAAATACTTCTATCCAAACTCATAGTCCAACATTTATAAAGAAGGTAAAAATAATGTAGATCCTTTTTACCCCGTAATAGCATATGAATACCTTCATCATGTATTCTTTTAAAACACTAAAACATCCTGAATTACTATAATCCTTATTGATTACATTCATGCTCCCTTATTCCATATAGAATGATGGATATACTTCATCCATCCAAAAACGTTGTAAACTCCAACAATTATAGAATATACAAATCTTTAATCGGTTTCAAGGTAGTCAAGAATATCCAATATAATTTACCCAAATCAACCATATCTTATTCCAAAATAAGTACCTCAATATTAGGACCATATTAAGGTTTATCTTTCCTTCAACCATGTAATTTCCAAAAAGTTTAACTTGCTGTAGAGTCACTTTTCTTAGTACCATAAAATCTAAAATCCTCAATGAAATATTACTGCAGTATAATCCTTATATACTCCATAATTATTATAACAAGTACATTGCTGATACAACACTCAAATGACATAATCAACATAAGAACTCTAACCATTCCTCTTCATCTGTGATAGTATCATAACTTGATTGTTATCCAATAGCATCATTTGTGGCATAGTCTGATGATAGGTTCACGTAGTGTCCAAACTCCTTGCAAATTAAGCATTGTACATTTGAAACCATTTTATTACCCTTGCAGTCACGTACTTGGTGCCCTTTTCCTACACACTTATAACAAACTCCCATTACTTTCAGGAAAGTTCTAGGGTGTTTCATCCCACAATTATCACATATGGGGAAATTCTTCTTTTCCCTATTCCCTTTATCCATATTTCTCTCTTCCATCCTTTTCTTCTCTTGCTTCCCTTCAAATCCATAGGACTCAGTAAACTCTTTATTTATCTTATCCACACACAATACTATTTCTTCATATGATGATAATACGTGGGAGACTATTTCCCTTCTAAATTATGGATTAATACCGTGAAAGATATGATCCTTCTTACTCTTTGCATCATACGTATTACTGGAGTTCACATTCCTTCTACTGGGAGCCATTTCTATACAATATCATAAACTAAGTCAGTTTATGAATTGCAATGAATAATTCAAACTTGTAAAATACCTAACACAAATTGAAAAGTTTATGGATATAATCCATAATCATAAAAATGTTTTCTTTGAGTAATTATATACTCATGAGCCCTTCATAGTGGTTTGTAAAGAAAATGAGAATTATCCTAAGAATATCCCCAGGGAGTGTCATAACTAAGAGTTCAGCAAGTCCCGTTGTCGTGCACCATTTCCCGTTCGAGTCTAGCTCAAAGTGGTGTTTTCGGGTTTTACCCCTAGGTACATCTGTGCCAAATCCGCCTCTACCTGCTCGTATCCAGACAGGGATGTATTTCTCAGAAAACTCACAAAATCTCTACAATACCAAAATTCTAGGAAGTTCTTTTATACTAATCCTCAAAGTCTATCTTAGGGCTATGTGTACTAATCAGAGTTTATCTAAATCTAGTTTCCAAGGTTATTTCTAAACTTCCTCTGATACCAACTGTAACACCCCGACCCCAGTTATCCAGAGTCGGTGCATTATTTTAATACGTTGGCATGATTATAAGGAATCAATTTTCAAAGGACCGATCAGTTTAGTAGTTTTGGAAAATAGATTACATACATGAATGTTACATTACACTTCATGACATACAAAACAACATAAATAATCCTTTATGAATTCCATTATTCCTTTGTCTTAACCCTGCATATCAATCACAATATAATTCTTGGAATCCTTGGAAAAATAAAACAAAGAAAGGGGTGAGCTCAAATGCTCTGTAAGGGTAATAAATAAAACGGAAACATTCATAAATAAGCATAAGCATTTAAGGCAATGTATAACTAAAACAAAAGCCTTTTAAACTTAAAGTTCAACATAGTATGGAAAAAATAAAATGAAATAATGCCATTTACGTATTCACATGGATATTCTACTAATTGATTAATCACATGAAATATCAATAACCACTTTCATAATGATGAAATGCATAATGCCAGACTATCATAACCACATAGCCAAGGCCTCGTGCCAAGACTACAAATAAGATTTTGTTAAGGCCTTGTTCCAAGACACTAGTTTGTCTCATGAGACCTACCGATGCATCGAGGAGCTATAGCGGGCTCCACCCATCACTTACTAAGTCCAATGCATTCCCATATGAAAAGGTTTAAACATAACATAAACATTCATATTAAAACTAGCATAGGAAATGTCAATACTTTCTCCATAAACCATGAATGGTACAAAAATAACACATCCACAGTAAAACACCTCACAAAACCTTCAATACAATAAAAAAGTTTTGTATCATAATAAATCAACTTCAAATAAGCTTAAAATACATCAAAGGACATTTACATAGATGAAATCAAAACTATTTGAGAGAAATATATCTTTTCTCAAAATCATTGAAAAGTCACACATTTATAAAGGAGGTAATTTAAAAGAGATTTTTGAATCAAAGTGTGCCATGCCACTTTAAAACTTTTGAAAATAAATATCATTTCAAAACATTTATGTCCATATAAATAAATCCTTAAAATCATTTTGAAAACATGGACATTAATTAAAAAGATTTAGAAAGATAAATCATTAAAACATTTAAAAATATGATATTGATAAAGAGTACCTTTCACAAATTCTTAAAATACTCATTTTGAAATAATTTAAAAGTCACATAATTATAAAATAAAACCTTTACTTTGAAAATTTTCTTTATAATCTTGTAAGGGAAGCTTCAATGATTTTATAACGGTAGAAAATAACCGCACCCTCCATATAAGTTTAAAAAGACATTCTTACCTTAAATTTTTTGAAAAGGTTAAAAAGTACCTTGTTTGGAAAACAACGGAAAAATTCCTTTCAAAAAATATAAGGGTATAAATGACTTTAACCCATTTCTTAGAAAATAGTAAAAATGTTTTTAAATACATTTTTAAGGAACATGGATGTGGATTATAAAGAGATCCCAGTAGATAATTACATATAAACAACCACAGATAATGAAGAGATTGCAAAATAAAAACTTACCTTGTACTTTTCCTTGGAAGGGGGTAGGTTAACCTTCTGTATAATGTTTAAATAATTGTTATTAAATTATACAAGAAAAATATATATTAATATGATATCATATATGATCTTTTAACATTGCTTTGTTAATAATATCTTAGTATTATCGCCGTTTCAGGTGTTAAATTACACGTTTCTTTTATATGTTTTGTTACATAAGATGTGGTTTTCATTGATAGGTTTTATCTTATTCATATCCAGAATGATATCAAGTCCTTAAAAATTATTTTTAAATCATCAAATGATAATTATACCTGAATGGATACGATGGAGAATGAATCTCATCGCTTTCATGGAGACGGTAGTCCGTACGTACGCACGAGCGACAATATCATTATTTTGATATTAAATATATATATAATTGGATGTTATATCATATATAAAGAATAATAATCATGTTATATTTATTATTTACATGAATTACACATCATTATTTTACCCATCCAAATAATAATGTTTTGAATAACAATTACACCACGACGTGGAGACGGTAAGCCATACGTACGCATGTTTGGTGACATGTCATTAAACGGATGGATAGAATACTGAAAAATGGTTATAACATGTTTATAATAACATAAAAGTATATATAATATACTGGAGTTATTATTTTAGAATGGTAATAACAAAGAATGAAGAAGTGGAAGAAGAAAGGAACTTGAAAAAGGGTGGTGAAATCATTATCTCTTCTTCAGGTTCTTCCTTTTGATTTGATCAAAAGGGATCCTTAGGTTGGATTTATGACTAAACTAAGGCCTCTAGGATGAATTTAGGGAATTTTAGAGAGTATTTTGGTAGGGTTTGGCCGAACCAAAAGGGTTTTAAGGTGTGAATTAATGAGAAGGGGGAGTTCCCTTTTATAAAAGGGGTGAGGGGAACCTTTGGAAAAGCTAGAAATATTATTTTATAATATATTCATATTCGGTTTATAATGGCCTCAAAGTGGATTATTTAAAGTTTAAGGTGGGGGTAGTTCTAAAAACACTCAACCAATATAATTTAGACAGGTTTGGGTCACTATATAACCTTATCTTTAAGTATTAACTCTTAGTTAATTAGTTTCACTTTTTCAATGTCTCTTTGTATTTTTATATTATATGGTTAATAAAATTAATATATAAATCCAAGAGACCCCAAAGTGGTACATTAATGATAAAAATATCATTATATATTTCTTGTGGACAAACCTTAGATTTTTAGCAATTTAATATCAATTAATAATATAATATTTGTTTTAAAAACTCTTTTATGTCAATTTTGACACTATTCAAAAATTGATTTTTGTAAAGCTCATAACAGAATTATTACTTCGAAAAAAGTTAATTAAATAAATTCTAACATTACATATTAACCTAGAAAATTATTGGTATTTATAAAAAGTCTCAAATTAAATTTATTTGGGTATTTATAATATCAATTATTCTAATTTTTCACGATTATGGTAATTACTGCATCACCATTGTGTCATAAATAAATTAGTTTATTTAATGTCTAAAAATTATAAATAAAAAACCATTATATAGGAAATACTTTTATATTTCTAATGAATATCTATAGTCAAAAATAAAACATATATAACCCTATGTAAAATTTTTTTTCTAAAAGATATATGCTTGTGTCATTTTTGTATTCATTTTATCTTAATTAAAATAAAGTGTCCCTATCACTTACAAGTGGCTCCATGGGGTCCCAAAATCGACCCAAAGATGACCATGGTCGGGCATGTATCAACCAATAATGTTAGGACATGTTTTAAGGTAATTTTTTATTATTATAATATTATTTTTTAACCCTTATTTATCAGATTTACCCTTTAACCATGGTAAATAAAATATTTACCGAAGTAATTATTCAAAATGTCTAAAAATAAAAGTTACCTGTTTACACAATTTGAACATCCTGATTCCAAATATGGAATCAATTTTTACAAATTCAAAACACTGAAGTGGTAGAAATTAATTTAAAATTAATTCCCGTTGTTAAAACAAAAATCGTGTTTTTAAGAGATAATAACTATCAAAAGATTGACACTTGTTTATGGCTGGTTTAATTGTGAAATTTTTTCAAATTACCAAGATCATATTAAATGGTAAAAATATATTCTAAATATACTTTAAAACCAATCAAATTCATAATTTTTCACTACTAATTATTTTGATTAAAAAAGTTATTTTTAATTAAAATTTAGTAATTTTCACTATTCATCAAAATATAAAAGTTAACCGAAAAGTACCAAAATTTCACCCTAGGATAAATTTGATATTCCAAATCCAAAAATGAAGTCCATTTTGAGAGATAAAATTTATAAAATTTTAAAAATTAGGTATTACTATTCATTACGTCTAGTTTAATTGGTTGTAGTGTGTGTTAGAACTCGAAGTTGCATACAACACACACTACTGTATTATTCAAAGAGAAGCATACCGTGGAAGCTTGGAGTGTTACATTGTAAATTGTTTTATGTCCCCATTCTAAAGAATAAATTTATTTATTCAAATTGAATATATAAAAGTTTAAAATATTGTATTTAAAAAGGGTTCACTATTAAAGTTGGTAAAAGTGCATTTTTGAAAAATACTTCTTTTATCTGAAAAAAGGAATTTGTTCTTAATTTATGTCTAAGAAACTCATAATATAGATTCTAAAATTATAAGGATTATATAAGGTTTAAAATTTAGTTAATATTATTCATAACCTCTTTTGAACAGCTTGTTTGGTAAGTCATGGTGCGCTTGAACTCGGTGTTACGTGTAGTGCATGTTATTGAATTGTTTTGAAGAAGTACATACTATGAAATATTGGTGTGTTACATTCTTCCCTCCTTCAATAAATTGTTTCCTCGCAATTTGATATTCTTCTTCGAAAATAAAGGTTGAAAATAGAAAATATCTTTGTGGGAAAACCCACATCGAAAATTTGCTTAATAAAATTTAGTCTTAATAAGAGGAAAAGAGAAATTAAAGGGTCACCACCAAATGATGATCTCGATTAGGATAACATTGGTGGAAATTAGAGACATATAATTAGAGGAAAAACGTAAATATTTATAGGTGGTGTTTGAGGTCATCAATCTTAAACAAGTTTAAAATTGAGGTCTGTAAATTCAGTAATCTATGAGGATTTAAAATGTCATCGGTTCAACAAAACATAAGGTATTAGGATAACACATTTTTGGTTTTAATATCACTTCAATAAAGTATAATAATTAATTTATTCATAGAATAAGATGAGAAGAAAAATATATACTTGAAAAGTAGAGTTCCATCTTTTAACTAATTTCTATCACAAACTCATATTTCACTCTAAAAGATAATAGAACTTAAAAAATATTCTATTTATCCTATTCGTTTGGGGTTAAAAAAATTAATTTATAATTCATATACTAGACCTTCTTAAAATAAACTACATTATTTAATCCAGGAAATCTCGTGGGCCAGTGGTAGGTGATACACCCTTGTCGCCCTTCGGTTGCGGGTTCATGTCTTGCGGCCTTGCCGGTCACGACGGGTTGCCGCCCTACCTTCGGGTTGTCCTTTTATGGAAATCCAAAATTAATCTCAAACAAGAATTATCCAAAATACTTCTGTCCAAACTCACAGTCCAACATTTATAAGCAAGGTAAACATAATGTAGATCCTTTTTACCCCGTAATAGCATATGAATACCTTCATCATGTATTCTTTTAAAACACTAAAACATCCTGAATTACCATAATCTTCATTGATTACATTCATGATACCTTATTACATTTAGAATGCTGGATATACTTTATCCATCCAAAAATATTGTAAACTCCAACAATTATGGAATTTACAAATCTTTAATCGGTTTCAAGGCAGTCAAGAATATCCAATATAATTTACCCAAATCAACCATATCTTATTCCAAAATAAGTACCTCAATATTAGGACCATATTAAGGTTTATCTTTCCATAAACCAATTAATTTCCAAAAAGTTTAACTTGTTGTAGAGTCACTTTTCTTAGTACCATAAAATCTCAAATCCTCAATAAAATAGTACTGCAGTACAATCCTTATATACTCCATAATTATTATAACAAGTACATCGCTGATACAACACTCAAATGACATAATCAACATAAGAACTCTAATCATTACTCTTCATCTATGGTAGTATCATAACTTGATTGTTATCCAATAGCATTATTTGTGGCATAGTCTGATGATAGGTTCGCGTAGTGTCCAAACTCCTTGCAAATGAAGCATTGTACATTTTAATCCATTTTCTTACCCTTCCAGTCACGTACTTGGTGCCCTTTTCCTACACACTTATAACAAACTCTCATTCCTTTCAGAAACGTTCCAGGGTGTTTCTTCCCACAGTTATCACATATGGGGAAATTCTTCTTTTCCCTCTTCCCTTTATCAATCTTTCTCTCTTCCATCCTTTTCTTCTCTTGCTTCCCTTCAAAGCCATAGGACTCAGTAAACTCTTTAGTTATCTTATCCACACAGGATACTATTTATTCATATGATGATAATATGTGGGAGACTATTTCCCTTCTAAATGATGGCTTAATACCATGAATTATATTATCCTTCTTACTCTTTGGATCATACGTATTACTGGAGTTCACATTCCTTCTACTGGGCGCCATTTCTATACAATCTCACAAACTAGGTCAGTTTATGAATTTCAATGAATAATTCCAAACTTGTAAAATACCTAACGCAAATTGAAGAGTTTATGGATATGATCCATAATCATAAAAATGTTTTCTTTGAGTAAGTATATAATCATGAGCCCTTCATAATGGTTTGTAAATAAAATGAGAATTATCCTAAGCATATCCCCCGGGAGTGTCATAACCAAGAGTGAAGCAAGGCCCGTTGTCGTGCACCAGTTCCCGTTCGATTCTAGCTCAATGTGGTGTTTTTGGGTTTTACCCCTAGGTACATCTGTGCTAGAGCTGCCTCTACCTGCTCATATCTAGACATGGATGTATTGCTCGGAAAACTCACAAAATCTCTACAATACCAAAATTCTAGGAAGTTCTTCTATACTAATCCTCAATGTCTATCTTAGAGCTATGTGTACTAATCAAAGTTTATCTAAATCTAGTTTCCAAGGTTATTGCTACACTTCCTCTGATACCAATGTAATTCCCCGACCCCAGTTCCCCAGAGTCGGTGCATTATTTTAATACATTGGCATGATTACAAGGAATCAAGTCCCAAAGGACCAATCAATTTATCAGTCTTGGAAAATAGATTATATACATGAATGTTACATTACAATTCATAGCATACAAAACAACATAAATAATATTTTATTAATTCCATTATTCTTTCGTCTTCACCCTGAATATCAATCACAATATACATCTTGGAATCCTGGGAAAACTAAAACATAGAAAGGGGTGAGCTTAAACGCTCTGTAAGGGTATGCAATACAACGAAAACTTTCATAAATAAGCATAAAAATTTAAGGCAATGTATAACTAAAACAAAAGTCTTTTAAACTTAAACTTCAACATAGTATGAAAAAAATAAAATGAAATAGTGCCATTTACTTATTCACATGGATATTCTACTAATCGAATAATCACATGAAATATCAATAACCACTTTCGTAATGATGGAATTCATAATGCAAGACTATCATAACCACATAGCCAAGGCCTCATGCCAAGACTACAAATAAGATTTTGTCAAGGCCTTGTGCCAAGACACTATTTTGTCTCATGAGACCTACCGATGCATCGAGGAGCTATAGCGGGCTCCACCCATCACTTAATAAGTCCAATGCATTCCCATATGAAAAGGTTTAAACATAACATAAACATTCGTATTAAAACTAGCATACGAAATGTCAATACTTTCTCTATAAACCATGAATGGTATAAAAATAACACATCCACAGTAAAACATATCACAAAACCTTCAATAAAATACAAAAGTTTTGTATCATAATAAATCAACTTCAAATAAGCTTAAAATCTATCAAAGGACGTTGACATAGATGAAATCAAATCTATTTGGGAGAAATATCTCTTTTCTCGAAATCATTGAAAAGTAACACATTTATAAAGGAAGTAATTTAAAAGGGATTTTTGAATCCAAGTATCCCATACCACTTTTAAACTTTTGAAAAGAAATATCATTTCAAAACATTCATGTCCATATAAATAAATCCTTAAAATCATTTTGAAAACATGGACATTAATTAAAAATATTTAGAAAGATAAATCTTTAAAACATTTAAAATTATGATATTGATAAAGAGTACCTTTCACAAATTCTTAAAATATTCATTTTGAAATAATTTAAAAGTAACATAATTATAAAATAAAACATTTACTTTGAAAATATTCTTATAATCTTGTAAGGGAAGCTTCAATGATTTTATAATGGCGGAAAATAACCACACCCTCCGTATAAGTTTAAAAAGAAATTCTTACCATAAATTTGTCGAAAAGGTTTAAAAGTACCTTGTTTGGAAAATGACCGAAAAATTCCTTTCAAAACACATAAGGGTATAAATGACTTTAACCCATTGTCTAGTAAATAGTAAAAATGTTTTTAAATACATTTTTATGGAACACAGATGTGGATGATAAAGAGATCCCAGTAGATAATTACATATAAACAACCTCAGATAATGAAGAGATTGTGAAATATACCCTTACCTTTTACTTTTCCTTGGTTGGGGGTAGGTTAACCTCCTGTATAATGGTGAAATAATTGTTATTAAATTATAGAAGAATCATATACATTAATATGATATCATATATGATCTTTTAACATTGCTTTGTTAATAATATCTTAGTATTATCGTCGTTTCAGGTGTTAACTTACTCGTTTTCTTTTATATGTTTTGTTACGTAAGACATGGTTGTCATGGATAGGTTGTATCTTATTCATATCAAGAATGATATCAAGTCCTTAATAATTATTTTTAAATCATAAAATGATAATTATACTTGAATGGATACTATGGAGAATGAATCTCATCCTGTTCGTGGAGACGGTTGTCCGTACGTACGCACGAGCGACAATATCATTCTTTTGATATTAAAATAATATATAATTGGATGGTATATCATATATATAGAATAATTATCATGTTATATTTATTATTTACATGAATTACACACCATTATTATACCCATCCCAATAATAATGTTTTGAATAACAATTTCACCACGACGTGGAGACGGTAAGCCGTACGTACGCACATATAGTGACATGTCATTCAAAGGATGGATAGAATACTGAAAAATGGTTGTAAAATGTTTATAATAACATCAAAGTATATATAATATACTGGAGTTATTATTTTATAATGGTAATAACAAAGAAAGAAGAAGTGGAAGAAGAAAGGAACTTGAAAAAGGGTTGTGAAATCATTATCTCCTCTTCGGGTTCTTCCTTTTGATTTGATCAAAAGGGCTCCTTAGGTTGGATTTATGACTAAAGGAAGGCCTATAGGATGAAGTTAATGAAGTTGAAAGAGTATGTGGGCAGGGTTTGGCCGAACCAAAAGGCTTTCAAGGTGTGAATTAATGAGAAGGGGGAGTGGCCTTTTATAAGAGGGGTGAGGAGCACCTTTAGAAAAGCTAGAAATATTATTTTATAATAAATTCATATTCGGTTTCTAATGGCTCCAAAGTGGATTATTTAAAGTTTAAGGTGGGGATAGGTCTAAAACCACTGAACAAATAGAATTTAGATAGGTTTGTGTCACTATATTAACCTTATCTTTAAGTATTAACTCTTAGGTAATTAGATTCACTTTTACAATGTCTCTTTGTATTTTTATATTATATGGTTAAAAAACTTACTATATACATCCAAACGACCCCAAGTGGTCCATTAATGATAAAAATATCATGATATAAGTCTCTTGGAAGAACCTTAGATTTTTAGGAATTTAATATCAATTAATAATATAATATTTGTTTTAAAAACTCTTTTATGTCAATTTTGACAGTATTCAATAATTGATTTTTGTAAAACTTATAACAAAATTATTACGTTGTAAAAAGTTAATTAAATAAATCATAACATTCCATATTAACCTAGAAAATTATATTTATTTATAAAAAGTCTCATATTAAAATTATTTGGGTATTTATAAAATCAATTATTCTAATTTTTCACTATTATGTTAATTACTGTATCTCCATTGTGTCATAAAACAATTAACTTATTTAATGTCTAAAAATTATAAATAAAAAACCATCATGTAGGAAATCGTTTTATATTTCTAATTAAAATTTATAGTCTAAAATCCAACAAATATAACCCTATGTAAAAATTGTTTTGCTAAAAGATATATGCTTGTGTCATTTTTGTATTCATTTTAACTTAATTAAAATAAAGTGTCCCTATCACTTACAAGTGGCTCCATGGGGTCCCAAAATCTACCCAAAGATTCCCATGGTTGGACATGTATCAACCAATAATTTTAGGACATGTTTTAGGGTAATTTGTTATTATTATAATATTATTTTTTAACCCTTATTTACAGGATTTACCCTTTAACCATGGTAAATAAAATATTTACCGAAGTAATTATTCAAAATGTCTAAAAATAAAATTTACCAATTTACATAATTTGAACATCCTGATTCCAAATATGGAATAAATTTTTCCAAATTCAAAATAGAGAAGTCTCAGAAATTAATTTAAAATTAATTCCTGTTGTTAAAACAAAAAGCGTGTTTTTAAGAGATAATAACTTCAAAATATTGACACTTGTTTATGTCCGGTTTAATTGTGAAATTTTGTCCAATGACCAAAATTATATTAAATGGTAAAAATATATTATAAATATACTTTAAAACCACTCAAATTCATAATTTATCACTACTAATTATTTTGATTAAAAAAGTTGTTTTTAATTAAAATTTAGTAATTTTCACTATTCATTAAAATATAAAAGTTATCCGAAAAGTACCAAAATTTCACCCTAGGCTAAATTAAATATTCCAAATAGAAAAATGAAGTCCATTTTGAGAGATAAAATTTATAAAATTTTAAAAATTAGGTATTACTATTCATTACGTCTAGTTTGATTGGTTGTAGTACGTGTTAGAACACGAAGTTGCGTACAACACACGCTATTGTATTATTCAAAGAGAATCGTACCGTGGAAGCTTGGGGTGTTAAATTGTAAATTTTTTTATGTCCCCATTCTAAAGAATAAATTTATTTATTCAAATTTAATATATAAAAGTTTAAAATATTGTATTTAAAAAGGGTTCACTATTAAAGTTGGTAAAAGTGGATTTTTGAAAAATACTTCTTTTATCTGAAAAAAAGGAATTTGTTATTACATTATGCCTTAGAAAATCATAATATGGATTCTAAAATTATAAGGATTATATAAGGTTCAAAATTTAGTTAATACTATTCATAACCTCTTTTGAACGGCTTGTTTGTTAAGTCATGGTGTGCTTGAACTCGATGTTACGTGTAGTGCAAGTTATTGAATTTTTTTGAAGAAGTACATACTATGAAATCTTGGGGTGTTACAATTTAAATCCAATTTGATAAATTATATTTGATAAATTGATTCTGTTTTACTACCTACAATATTATTCATACCCTTTTTATTTTTTAATTTCTTTTGGTATGCACTTCACCATACTAATCTTTTCATCTCACCATTATTTTGTTTCCATTTCCCCTAGTTATGAAGAATGTATTACACATGATATTCCAAGAAATAAATATCATATGTAGATAATTTTTTAGAGATATTAAAGAATTATTTTGGATTAAGTAGTTTCTTATATAGTGAAAACATTTCCATTAGTTGTGAAAGACATTGTCTTTATTAAGTAATATTTTTTCTTAATTCTCTAATTTTATATTTCTGATGAAAAAATGTTGTTTATTCTCATAGTTGATTATGAGTGGTTTAATGTTTTTATAATAATTCATGTTATATTCACTACTTTGATCCTTAACTAAAACTCCCAATGGTTCCCACATCCATAACTGAGTACGGACGTACTCTCCAAAGGCAGGATGTCTTTGGTGTTTTAAGAACCAACAACTCTTAGGAACTAATATCAGTCGATAGGATGGGCGGTTGAGATCATAAAACCCTATTTTTGGGAATTGTTTCTTACTCTGGGACTATCTTATAGATTTAACATATGTTCATAAATTTCATCATAATCCTAATACATGACTGGTTACCCTAAAAAAATGATCAAGTGTTGAATCCTTCCATATGTGAAGGGGGTTCCATTAATGAGACCATATGTTTGAATCTTGAGTAATTAATACATTTTACATAATTTCTTAGTAATTATTAGCTAATTATATTTTGAATGCATATAACTAGGAACTCTATAGTACACTTCCTTCCATGGAGATGATTGGTATTTTGGGGATGGGATTGAACCTTTATGAGGCATCCTACATATCCTATTAACAATAAAAATCAAAACCCACATAGTTCATTTAAACCATTCCATTTAATGTCATTCGGGGAAAAAACTTAATGAGGGAACTTAGTCACCAAGTATAAAGATCGATCCTTGGGAATCCATCATATATATCCAGATTTTTGTAAGAATCAATGTCATCATAGTTTTATTGTTCCCTCAGGATGTACTATGAGGTGGACTCCCCAATATAGAGGCATACATAACATACCACTGATCGGAGATTAGACACTGAGGTTTCCCTGTCTAGGGAAGATGTATGATATGAATGATATGATAATTGAAAATATCTAATACCATATGATCCATTATCGGTTTGATAAATAGGGGATATTAAGTTCTTAATCTCATTGCATATGAATACGGGACTTATGCACTGGGTCATCCCTTATGTGGTCTTTGGTATAGATCTCAGGCCTTAGGAAGGTGTCTTATATATCATGTTTATGTTAGGAATTTGTTTCTTTATAGTTACTTTAGCTTCTCAATCCATAGATTGATGAGTTAGGGAGATGAACCCATATGAGATTTTGGGTCCCATGGGTTTGAGTGTCGGAGATATGGAGGGAAATACACTGAGGTAAATTCCTATTAGATCTCAAGAATTAATAAGGTGTCCTATATATCTTATTTGTATATGAATTAGAGTTCTTGTAGTTTAGTTGGGGGTATTCTCAGGTCCTGATACATATTCTTAACAAGTTGTAATTATCTACCTAACATGTCATGGGTGTCTATATAAAATGTATGAAGATGTCATGACATGTCATGGTTTCATAATGAACATGTCTAAAGAAAATTTCATGGTCTATTTCACATTAACAAAGGGACTCTCATGATATGGATAGTGTGTCTTGATGGCATCACATGACCTAGATGGTATATCCAAAGGACATTACCTGACCTACCCAACATGTTTGGAGGATGTCTCATGACTTGTATGGCATGTTTAAAGGATATCGTGTGACTTGTACAATATTTTTGGAGGAATTATCATGACCTGTTAGTCATGTATGGAAGAAATCACATGTCCTAGATGGAATTTCTAAAGAACATATATTGATTTGGATGGAATGTGTGGAGGGTGTCACTTGACTTTGGTAATATGGGTGGAGAACTTCCAAGACCTGGGTGACATGTCGAAATGACTCTACAAGACTTGGGTGGCATGCCTTGATACTGCCACATGATTTGAGTGATATTTCCATAGGACTTTTCAAGACTTGGTTGAAATGTTTAAAAGACTTTGAAAGACTTGGTTGACATATCCAAATGAAATCATATTATCTAGATGGCATGTATAGAGGATGTTGTTTGACTTTGGAGACATTTCCTAGTGCCATCTAATGATCTGGTTAGGTCATGTGAAGCACATAAAGATTAGTGTATCCAGATTTTCATAAGTCCTAAGTATTTTTAGTCATTTTTAGTCATTTTCAGTCTTTATTTCAAATGTTCCTCATGTTTTTTAAAGCACAAAATTATTTAGGTTTCACATAACCCAGTCGACATGCATAAAATAATTTGTATGATTTATATGGCCCACTAAAAGTCCTTCACATGATCTATGGGGATATCAAATGAAGAACATATTCATGTCACCTGATTCCTTAAAATATTCTCTAGAGTTTACTAGGTGGAAGACCATTTATATCTCATGACTTTAAGTTCCTAGTATTCCTCTCATGTTCTTCCATTTAGCATTCTTCATCATGTGTGTGTTTTTTGTGCTGAGTTTGAGGGATTTATAGGCCTCTCCACCCCAGTTATGCGATGCCCAATACATCACATATCTCGAAAATATGAGATGTAGTCGGTGTAGGGATTTTTGCATCATGTCATTTTCATGATCATGTAGTTGGTCTCCATGGTGTCACTTGATAACAAAAACCATGAGAATGTTCCTCCGTAGACATGTTTATTGGACCCCAACTAATAAAATGGATTTTACATAACCATTTTGACATGTCAAATGGTCATTGCACTGTTGATCTGAGATGTCTGATAGCCCTCAAGAGATCAACAAGACTGTGAAAAGGTTATCATGTGATTGAATAAGACCTTTTAGGGGAAATTTGTGAGACTAATATGTCTTTTCAAAGGCCATTCATGAGATCGAGACAACTTGTTAGGGGCCTCTCACAAAATCACATTGGCTTGTCAAGGGCCTCTTGTGAGATCACACCATCTTGTTAAGGGGTCTTCATGTGATAAATGGTGATAAAAAAGGTTGAATAACCCCTTTCATATGAAGATTAGTTCATCCTAACTTCATGATGAGATTATTCATTTTTTTGATTTATTTCCCTCTTTATTTTAAAGTGGTAAGGGATCTCATGACGTCATGTGAGCATTGCCACCGAAAATTTATATTCCTGTCTGTGATGCATCGCATGATAATTTCTAGATCTCATGATGGTATGTGCCCAATGTCATTGAAAATCCATCCAATTTTATATGGATTATAAAGGTTATCACATGATTTAATGGACTTGTTTGAGTTCCTTCACATGATTAAGGTGACACATAAATCCTTCTCTTGCAAAAAAATGTGGACATGTCACTTGGAGGCTTCACAGGGTGTTTCAAATCACATAAGAACATATCATGAAGGTCAATGTACCTATCCATCACATAAATCTTATACATTTTTACTCCTTTATTTTTAAAGGGTTTGGGTTGATTTTTAGGCATCTGTTGATTGACAAGTCACAATACCAGAGGAACCCTTCTGGTAGCCTTTGTATGATCATCAGCGCTTGTTTGGATAGCATCACAAGAACATGATGGGTTTTCAGAGGTGTTTCATGTGATCATAAGAAAATCATGTGTATTTTATGATATGTTCTCATGACCATAGAAGGTCATGAAATCACGAGTACTCCTAGAAGTTATGTGAACTTTGTGATTCATCCACCAAGACTTCATGATACCACTTCCTTTTTTGGAGAAACCAATACCCATGATTTAGGTATTTCTTTTGTTTTAGAATTTTTTATGCACATTTGGAGGTCATCAACAAATGTCCCCTAGGAGCGATATCCATAGGGATAAGGACTCAGTTATAAAGAATGTAAATTTCTTCCTAAGTCCTTGGAGCTTTTGCATATTGGTGTCTTAGGCTACATTTGATCTTCTAAGTGACCTTTGGTATTCCAAAAGATGTTATATAAATATAGAGGTGAGGATTGGATAATTTAATTGGTGACTTAGAACTCTAAATATCTCATGATTTATTTTTTTGTGTGACTCCTTGATAGGACCTCATCACAAGATCCATTTTGCAAGACATCTCTTCAAGGACCGATCAAAAAACTGCATTGTGGGATTGTTTCCTGATAACTGTTTTGAAAGATTCAAT
Organism: Viscum album; assembly: GCA_963277665.1. NCBI lineage: Eukaryota > Viridiplantae > Streptophyta > Magnoliopsida > Santalales > Viscaceae > Viscum > Viscum album. Next base: position 335,076,260 of record OY728138.1, on the reverse strand, counting down.
TGTTTTCCCACACCACATGACTTCTTCATCCCAACACTTTTTCAAATTAATAAAAAACTAATTCTTAGTAATTTCTTGAAACTCAATCAAGGTATTCAATTGTGTGTTTTTCTTACAAGATTCGCATGATATTCTGGATCAGTTATGCAATCACTTGATCATCATGCAATTCATGTGACCATACTAGGGTCACACAATCACAAGACTTAGGATAGATCATGTGTTTCTGAGAAACTTCATGGGTTATGAGATTCACAATACCTCCATGGGTTACGTGGTTCACAAGACCTCTGTCAGTTTATGATATCATGAATCCATTCATGGTTTATGTGATTCACATGATGATATCAGATTCTTGTACCTCCTTTGATATGATTTTTCACTCTTATTACATATGGTTATTGTTTTCATATAGATGGATTCTAGTTCTCATCAGTCTTTAAAGAAATAGATCTCTGTATAAATGGCTCATTAGAAAACCAATGTTGAAAGTGTGGATGCTAACTAGAATGTTGCTATTGGGTCATCACAAATATCATGATAGATTATATTGGGATAAATAATATAGAATACCCTCTATCATACTTTATACTTTATTATGAGTTTTTAAATTCAAATGAAACTATAATCCTTATTCCAAACTCATAAATTGTTCCTCCCTCTTGGATTTTGGATAACCATAATACCTTTCTGTCAAACATCTCCTATATAGGTCATTTCATTACCGAGGAGAAATGATCATATGGGTATATGTGGAAATTTATGCCCACATAATTTGGAAATATCCATCATAAAACTAATTCAGATATCTATATATACAATTTGATAATGTGGAAATATTCCATAAACAATATGCTGAGGTGGTTTTATATTAGGAACTTAAATATGAGGGATCATCAAAAGGGATTGGGGTTAGCCCTTATGGTAGTAGAATATCACCTCTGGATATTCCACAAAGCTAAAATAGATCAGGATGTAAAATTTTATATGGATCTCTTAATACTTATCCCACTATAACAAGGTATTGATGGTTAAATTTTTCAGTCACTAGAGTCCACACACAAACACATTATACCTGACACATGGTGAGGTGGGAATCAGTCTCTAGGAAATCAAGAAGATTTAGGGCTTACCCATTTTAAGTGATAAGTATTATGAGTCCCCCAAACATCATTTAAGTGGGATAACATGGATAAAAACCCTCTCCTTTCCAGGGAGTTCATGAGGTTATATAAAAAGTCCCTTTAGAAAGCCCTACTTCCTGGTGAAGATATCCCATTCACGCATTGGGTGGGATACTTCATCAAGAAAGTCCATTAGGATCCAAGATACAAGAGGCCAAAGGAATTTCCCACAAAATATTCATACACCTCTAAGGGTTCCTATTGTCCCATAGTTGATTAGGGATCATTCAACAAATAGGAATGGGGGTTTATTTTGGATGCTGACTAGATCGTTCAGTTATCCTATTTTCAGTCCATGTACCTAAGCAGGTACCTACTCCCAAGGAACAAAAATGGTGGATTTGAAGTCTCCACCTTCAGAATTCCAACCTATATGGTAGGAGGGAATCATATTGGGTAATATATTATTGTGTTGGACAAACTATATCACCTCATATTCTATATTTATAGGGGAGTATCCCAAAAAAATATCTTTTTGGCCCCTTTCAGGTATTATGGGGTTGCATAGGGCCAAATCTGGGTGGTTACGAGTACCTGAGCATCAAGGGAATCCCAAATTTTTTTGAAACATTTATTCAATGAATAAGTGTGGTAAGTTTTATAACACTAAAGGATTAGGATATCAGTGCCTTCATGAGTTTTTATGACCACTTCTCCTTAAAACCCTACAGGATAATTCCCACTTGTAGAGTTGTTAATAATGGTGGGGATAACCTTGAGGCTTGAGCCTATTTGATGCCAATTCATGAGAGAGTCCTTTCTTCCCATGTTTATGGGAGTATTCTCTATGAATTTTATACAAATTTTTTCTTTAACCATGTGTTTTAGTTTATTCAAAAAAAAATCTCTACCTATTTATGTTTGATCAGAGAATCATCCAATGGTGGCTCACCAATTCTGGTTGATGTTCACATTGTAGGAGATTCAAGTCTAGATATACTTTCTTAAAATTGATGCCAATATTGGTTTTTCTAAATATTATACTGATATATGGATTGAATCATATCTAAATGGTAAATTATTCAAATTAATTCCTCATACTATAAGGATTCTACGAATTTTTGATGTAAATATGTGGCCTAGAAAGTAGCTTGCTTCGAGTGGACCAATATCCCTGATAGTGCCTCATAAGTATGTGAAACTTTTACCATATTTTTTTCTAATAGAATCATCTACTAGTATTATTACATTGAGTGAGGCTCTTGTGAGTGAAACCTCTACTAAACTATTATTTCCCACTTCTTTTTAGTGATAGATGATCGAGATGAGAACTAATTATGATGCTGAACTTCGTGGACTAATGTTCTTGGAATATATTATTTTAGAATTATTTTATCATATTACTACAGAAAAATTTTTCACTTTAAAAGACAATCCACTGAGGTTAATGACTTCCTTTGAGATCTTGATGCAATGATGGAAAGCGTAAAGGGCCAGATCCACTATTCAGCTTTGGTGTAGTGAATGGTGGTTTGGGGCATATTGGATGTTGTCACAGATGAACATGGCTATTGCATCATGGAGTCAGTGGTAAGACTAGTATTATCATTATATTTAATGGGACATGGTTTTTTTCCAACCATACTGACTTAATTTTCATTTCAATCGATATGGCTAGAAGTTGAAGAAGATTGGTCACTCCTGTCATCCCTAGTATATTCCCCCGAGGGTATGAACAATGGAGATGAATTGAGCGGTGACCCAGGGACCGATGATAAGGGTTCCCTATGTTAACTAGATCTGATGAGGGTAGAAATATTCTTCCATTGGGAATCACATTCCATACTTACATTATTTTAATCATAAACACCTTCGACATCAACACCTTTTGAGGACCCTCTCTCCAAGAGGCATGTTAAAAGAAAGCGCTATAAGATATCAGAGCCCTATACCCTAGATTTCTCAAGTAAGAATTTCAATTTTCCCATTATTTATTTTATACCATTCTAGTAACTCATTCAAGTTTTTCAGATATGTGAAGGTCCTTTCTAGCCTACGTGGAGGAGCATTCATCACTTCATGAGAATACGGGTGAGCAATTTATTTATTTAGTAGAACATTCACTAATAGGAATGTACCATGAATAAGTAGTCATGGTTTAAGTACCAAATAAATTAGATCTATCACCTACTACTGATATCCTAGTGTTTATTCCATTCAAACCGACACAATTAAACACACTCCTAAAGAAAATTGATACTGGTATCTACTCTACTGCTGATCTATCATTGAAAGAGCGTGTTTTGGAGAAGGTTAACACTTCTTTAGAAACAAAACACATGGTTCAATTATTTTCATTTCATATAACATTTGTTTATCTCTTTTTATCTCTAAAAGGTGGTGATAAAAATATGACTTTATAGGAAGCGCCATTGGTGCCACCAGGACACTCATCGTAAGAGGGTGTTGTTTCTACACCGGACGATGGGGTTGGGGAAATAGATGTTTTCAGTGAAAAAACTAAGAAATGTATGTTTCCAACATTGGTCATATATGTTATCTACCTGATGATATCATGCCATCTATCATATGTCTAATAATCCGTTATTACCTTTGTTTTAGTACATTCACCATGGACCTCAGAAGTCATAGTTCCTTCTTTCTTAAGAATTTCTCTAATTGAGTCAACCAATGTAGATGCCATCTCCCTTACCACTTCATTAAATACAATGATCAAGAATCCCTCACTCAGTTACTTATTCCTTGAATATATTATTATTCTTATTTTGGGATTGATTCATGGTTCAGTGTCTATATCACTGTATCATTTAATATGGAGGAAAGTGTGGAGGTAGATTTGAACCTTAATTTCAAAGGCCCCTTTGAAATGTCCAAAGGATTGGTTCTATCATATTAGGATCATGTTCACTGCCTTTGGTTATGTGGGTTTTGATTATATCTCCCTTCATTCTTGGGGGAATGGATTGATCTATTTAAGGGAACAAAGGAGATCCTTGAAATTAATGGTATTATAATCTGAGGCTTCCTCTTTAGTAAGAAAAATTCAACATGAGGACTTAAAAAAATATTCGCAATGCGCGGTGGAGGTGGCTACTCACCGAGACATGATCAAAAATATAAATATTGAAATGATTCATTTATATCTGAAATTATTCTTCATTAAGAAGTGTTATATCAGTTTAATCATGTGCTTTAAATATTAGAGAAAATTATGTTAGAAAACAAGGTATTCTTGATATGGACGAGAAGGATGGACTTGATGTTGTTTCCAAGGTTGAGGCATTTTGGCAGATTGAGTAGGTCGAAACTTAATCCATTTCTCAATTTTTCCAATCTGTTGTATCCCTAGATAAAAAAATATTCAAATCTCAAGGACTCCTTTGAACGTATTCTATTAAGGGATTTTAGTTTATGAATCTTACTTTATTTGTGTATTCATGAGAGAGACTCTGGTATATAGATATCCCCCTATTTTAATGATATCAATGAAAAAAATATATTATGATATTTACATGTAATTTTTTATCTTTAGTTTGATCATGATGTGCATGAAATTTAATTTATCTGATGTCTTAGGAATAATCAGTGATAGCCATCATTTGTACAATACTAAATAAACCTAAACACCTAGATATGAATGCAAAAAACCACAATGGATTTTCTTGATAAATGTTCATGAATGACCACTAACATGAAATTCCTAATTCATATACTTACTCCAATTATCTGAGATCACCTAATTAAAAAAAGGATAATTTGGGTAAAATATATGTCTCAGAGGGGGAATGATCTAATTTTTTCCTAAGACAATTGATTTATTGAGTGTAGCATGATTTTTTATATGGACTAGCAAAGATCCCAATAATGTTTTCATCTTTTTATTCTATATTTCCCTAAATTTTTCCAAAATTTCATATAGTTGAATTCTTAGTGGGCATGGACTTGGCTTCTACTTAGGATACACTCCTACTCATTTTTAACCTTTCTAGTTTATTTTTTTCCATTGTACGAGTTCTCAATATTTACTGGGGAACACAAAGTGTATGTCTGATGAGAAGAGACTCCAATTTTTCCCAGGACTCCTTTTTTATATTTTCAACCCGACAAGCATTTTGTCTCTTTTATTTAGCTGATTTAAATTCTTGAAAACTAGACCATAAGTGTGTTAAAGTTAAAGGTCTTCCATATTGGACCTTTTCTGATGTAGTTTAAGGCCTTCTATATAAGTCCTTTTTCTTCTAGTAACATGAAATTTGGGAAGTAATTTTCACTTGGAATTTTAATATCATGCAATAAGGACACATTCCATGTAGTTTAACTTCATGCGGTAAGAAAATCTTCCATTCCATTTATCATTATGTGGTAAAGATGTATGTCGGGTAGTTTAACAACACGAGGTTATGATATCTAACTTTTTTAACATCTAGTGATATGGATGTAAAAATGATATTCCATTTAAATTCTTTATGATAGGACATGATTAGTGAATATAGAATAAGGCAGACATGATGGGGATGACCCAAAACACACTAAGGAGATGAGTTCCACCATAGTGTTTTCAAGGATCATAAGGAATAGAGTTCCTTTCCTTGGAGTAGATTACTCTAGTTGGTAGGTCATAAGCCCTTACGTATGATCCCATAGGTATTAGATGCATGTTCAAGTAAAGGTGTCCCCATTCTTTTCCAAGATCCATAAAATATTTGTGAATATTGTGATGAAAAATAGTGAAATACTAGGGATTCTCAGTAAACATGGATAATTGAAATATGGGTGGTGGAATTCATAACCCAAAAGTTCAAATCAATGAATATGGAATGGGGAAAACACATCAGGGATTACCAAAAACACCCTAAGGTTCTGAGTTCTGCTATGCTGTTACCAGGGATCATGAGGATCGAAGTTCCTTTCTTGAAAGGAGAATATTTCTCTAGTTGGTAGGTCAGAATCCCTTATTCATGATCCCATAGATCTTACATGTATGGTTAAGTAATTGTATCCCCACTCTTCTCTAAAGACCATGAAATATTTTTGAAGACTCAAATTTCTAGAAGATTAAGTTGGAAGTGGATTGAAATCTATCCAAGAAGGGTTATAGAACCCAAGGGAAATTGGTCTTTAGGTTGGGAGGATCAGGTCCTATACCATGTGGTATAGATTCATATGGTGTGGGCCATAAAAAGGTTCTGAAATGGAAGTTCACATTCTAGCTTGGTAAAAGGTATAATACATGGTGGCATAACATCATGGATGTAAAATGATCTTTAATAGTCTAGTTATGGTCATTTTAAATCATGGTACAAGAATATATGTATTAACTGGAGGTGGGAACCGATGGGTATAGGTCCACCATCAGTGATGGTAGGATCCTGTAATGTTCCATGTGATCAAGAAAATTACTCAAGGATTTAAGGGGGACCTTCCTAGGATCCAAGGGTCCATTTGGATGAACCAATCCCTATTATTAGTTTTCTATGCCTTAGATCCTAGATAAAATAATCTAATGTTCCATGGGGTTCTAAGAGAAAGATACCAAATCAAGGAATTGGTTGTGTCAACTTAGAGTTCCAAAAAAGAAAGGTGGATTATGGAAAATTTAATATTCAAGAAGTGTTTGAGAACCCTCAAATTTGTGTATCCTATTATATAAGATGTTATCATGATGAGAATATGTGAAAAACCCATACTATAACTTTTTCTAAGGCCAGAGGGTCCAATGATAAAAACTTTGATTTTACTAAGGACTAAAATTCAGCCTAATTATCTTTATTACTTATTCGTTTATGCCTAATATTTTTCCTAAACACCACATATAAATATTTTAGTGAGAGGAGAATTTAATTTTTCCGAAGCATCCCTTTGTGGGTTTTCAGCTTGAAAATTGTTATGTATATTTTACTAGTTGTTTTAGCATATTTCAATTTGTACCATTACAGGCTAACGATTACAGTCTACAACTTCAACCAAGGTGTTTTACATGTATTTTTACATTATGTAGTAAGGAAATTTTTCATAAAGTTTAACATCATGCCATAAGTATGTGGGAACCAATGTGAAATTGTGAAAGATACCTATGGGGAACCATTACACTGGTCAAGGGAATTTAAATGTAGGGACCACATTTTAACCATGCATATGTTTATTGATGGGTATCCATGTGCATGATCCCTTTTTTAGGGATTTATCTCATGTGAAATCAATCCATATATAGATCTAACTTTTGTGTAGGCAGAGCAAGTTTATATAGATTTACCATCTTTAGAAAGAGGCCTATTCTACTTTTTTAGTTGGTTTTACTGGGGTTTTCAATGTATATTTTAAGGGAGGGAATCATTCCATAATGACCTCCATTTAGGATATCCATCTATGTAGACTTGATTCATATTCAATGGAGAGGGTGACTATCTTAGAAAAATTGGTCGTTCACACAAGATGCATACCTCAAAATGGAAGGGTATAAGTATATGATTCTATAATGTTTCTTTGAAAATAGAATCGATTCATATATGTGTATCATTGAAGGTATCCAAATATAATTGAATAGTTAGGTTACTGAATATGTAAATCATAACCCAAGAATATTAGAGTTGACAAAAGGTGGGTACAATTTCACCACTGGTAATGTCAGGAGACCATAATGTACCATGTGGTTAGGGAAATATTTCCGAGATTTAAGTGGGGGTATTTGTGGGATATAATGGTTTATTTGGATGAACCAGTCCTTATTAACAGTTTTCTACAGAGGTAGATCCAATATAAAGGAATCCCAAGGATAATGGGGTTCCAAGAGATGGTTGTAAACTCAAGGAATTGGTTGTATCAACTCAGATATTGAAGATATGAAGTTGGTGCCTAGAAAATGTAATATTTGAGAAGTTTTTGAGAAACCAAAAGTCTACACAAATGTGTATTAAACACATTGTAAGGAAAAGTAATAGAACACTTGATTCTTGGATACATAACCATTATAGGGGATGGTATTGTCAATGTGAAGAACTTTTTTTCCTGTAGTTTAACATCAAGTAATGAGGAAATGGTTATGTAGTTTAACATAATGTGACTAGTAAATGGTTCTTGATCTGAGGTGTGTCTTGGTTATGTCAACTAGAGTGGATTTTCAGGTTACCTATTCTCACCTGATCCATGCTCGGCATGAGAAACAAGGGACAACTGGAAATTCAATTAAGCTGCATGAAAGAGGGTCTCATTTGGCTCGCTACATAGTTCCACCCCCTATGTAGTTAGGGGTATATTTTATCATTTTATATATTGCGGATAAACCCATTATTGGAGATCTGGGCATCACTATGTATCATGTGAGGAAATGAATCAAGTCTCACATAGTCCTTGCATGAAAGTTCCCCTTGTAGGTCTAACCCATACAAAAGTAGTTGGGAATTTTTTTTATCATTATTGGACCTAGGATTGGATATATGGTCATCAATATATATCATTTTATGTTAATAATCAATACACAAATAGTTATTGAATAGAAAAATCCTTACACAGGTCAGACTGATAGACATAGGGGGCATTATTCTAATTGATTATTGTAGTTGTACCCAAGATTATAGATCTGGGTGAAACTATATATCTTGTGATGATAGGAATCAAGACACATATATTTATTGAATGGAAAAATATCTATACAGGTTTGACCCATAAATAGAGGGTTTTTTTCTATTTATTATTATGGTTGGACCCAGGATTGGAGATCCGGGTGTCACTACGTACCCTATGATGATAGAAATCAATACACACATAGTTATTAAATAGGAAACTCCCTATGAAGTTTTGTACTGAATGTTAAGGGGGTAATTGTCCCCATTGATTATTTTGGCTGGACCTAGGATTTGAGATTTGAGAATTACTATGTATCCTGTGATGACCAGAATCAAACCACACATTGGTATTAAATGAGAAACTCTCTATGTATGTCTAAACCATGCATAGAGGTGGCATTGTTCCCATTAATTATTATGGATGGACCCATGATTGGTGATATGGGAATCATTATGTATCATGTGAGGACAGTAATCAAGCCACATGTAGTTCTTTAATGAAGGTGTGGTGGGAGGCTAACACCAATGATAGTGGTCCCCTCAAATGAGGTACATAATAATGTTCATTTTTATTTCATACAAGCGACATCAACCATGAAATTTAATATCCTTAATTAAGAACATATAGTGTTTATTATAAGGTATTTCATCCAGGAACATGCTAACGCTATCATGAAATTATATATCTCAATCATTTGGGAAGCCTTTTCTGAAGTTCCTAATCCAACTTGGGCTATGCTCGATGTGACAAACAAGGAATGAACAAGGTTTATCTCACCACACAGTGGTGATTAAAGGAATGTATAGGGGAATTTTGTATCATGTGGTGGTTGGGATAAGATATAGGATCTATGAATATCTAGATATCTCATTAGAGTGAGAATCAAGCTGAACATAGTTATAGGAAAAATATGTAGTTTAATATCATATAGCGAGGAAAAATTTTCCATGATGTAAAAAATAATGCATAAATCCCTATAAATGTTATCATGTCATTCAAGAAATCATATCACTATAGAAATACTGTGTTTGTGATATGATTATTATTTATATGGTTTCCTAAGGTATCATATACTTAGTACATGGGGTCAGGTATTATTTTAACATAATGTTCTCAAGACATTGTTGCAAAGTATGATGTATTGTGAGTGAGATGTATATATTATGGCTAGAACCAAGATTCATGATCTGGGTGTCCCAATATATCCTGCGATCGAAGGAATAAAGCCACTAATATTTCTTGAATGGAAAGATTCCCTACACAGATCTGAGTTACACAACGAGATGGGGGAAATTATTCTTTTTTTTCACAGATCTAGTGCATGTGAAAAAGGTAATCTGTGAAGTGACATTTTCTATGTAGTTTAATGTTGTTTATTAAGGATGAATGGAGTCTTTTGTTTTAAGGTAATTCTACTAATACCACTCATTAAGCTTAGAATCATGAGACCAGGATGACTTTCTTGCAGTTTAATGTTACACATTCTAGATGTAAGGCACTGTATAGTTTAATATCTTGCCTCCAACACTTCTTCCATGTAGTTTTAACTCCATACTATAAAGATGTATCATGAAATTTAACATAATGAGACTATGATGGACTCATTATAGCTTAATCATTATTTGGTATGTGTGTATTTTTTTTGTTTAATGTCATGCGGCTAGGATGATGGATGCTTGATGGAAGCTATGGAAAGTATTTATTGAGAAAACTCACAATATTAGGACTATGATGTGATCCCCATCCATTTTCTCCAATGTGTAATCTCTATTATAATATACCATGTGTCTGATATAAGTCCCTTCCCATTAGGGTTCTATATTTAGAGGTTCCTTTCCGAGAATCATTAGGGTTATAAGAGACAATACCAGATATCCTTCACAGAATGTGCAGAGGTGAACATTTTTATTGAAGTCCTGTGAGATCTAATTATGATGAAATTCAAGGTTGTGTAGTCTTCACAATGTATTCTCATCAATCCATTCCAACTCATCCATCCTCTATTAAAATTGATCATTGTTTGAGATTTTTCCACAAATAAATATTCAAAGAGAGGGAAACTGGACTTCTTCGGGAAATACTACCACAATACCATACACAAATGAATATGGAGTTGCTTGTGTATCAGTGTGAATGGTGATATGGAAGGCCCTTAAAGTGGGAAGGAGATTTTCTGTCTAGGACTTCTTTTCTTTATTTACCATCTTCTGGAGTATATTTGAAATATTATTACCAAATTACACTATTTTTCATTTTCTGTTACATGATAGTGGGATGAATGATTGTACTTGAATTTGTACTCCTTGTACAATTTCTTCAACTTCGTAGAAGAGAATTTTGTGTCGTTGTTCATCAATATCATGTGAGGGATACCAAATCTGGTGATGAAACTTGACTTTAAAAAATTAATGATATTCTTCATCATTGTTTTCAAGAGGGGTATTGCCTCATCCTATTTGGTAAAGATTCCAATAACAGTTAGGATATACTTAAACTACTTATCTATGGATGGGGGATATGGCCCCACAACATCCATTCCCATATGAGAAATGGATAAGAATATTTAACGGTATGTAGAAACTATGGGGGTTGATGGATGAAGTTTCTATAGATCTGGGATGCATAAAATTTCATAGTGAAATCCATGAAGTCCTATATCATTATTTTCCAATATTAACCATGACTCCAACTTTTTTGGGAGATCCCAGTCCTAGAATGATGAGTGCCATAAGAGATTTCATGGAATTCTTCCATGATGGTGGGAATCTTACTTTTTTCTATTCATTTGGGGATGATCCCATCAAATACTCTAATATATAGGTTTTTTTCTCATTCGGCCTAACCCAAAGGGTGAATTTCACTACTCAATGTTGAGTCTATTCCCTTTCGAGTCCATCCATAAGGAGGGTCCCATTTTGGAGATAATCAATTATAGGCTTCATCCATCAAGGGGAGAATATTGGTTTGTCATGCTCAAGGGTGGTCTTGACCTAATTTATGTCCTCCATTTCACACATGATGAACAATGAGACTATCCTTCAGTGTGTAATATGTAAATTCACTTCATCTTGACCAGGGTAATCTAAACCAGTGCCTTCATTTACTATTGGGTCGACATTCTCATTTTTTGATCAAGGGGAATGATACAACGTTGGTTAAAAATGAGACTCTACCATAAATACTCTGAAAAAGAAAATTATAGGGAATAATTCTTCTATTTTGATATAATATTCACCGTTGATATACTTTATTACTAGATTTGAATCCCATTTGATGATTAGGTTGACCGTCTGCAACTATAGGGATAGTTCCAAACTATAAATGAGGGCTTGATATTTGACATAATTATTTGTGCAGCCTTCAAACAGTGAGAAAGAGTAGGGAAACTTTTCTCTGACTGTAGAAACAAACACAATCCCTAGACCAACCCGATTGAACTTTAGGTTTTTGAGCCTCTCTCCAATAGGACTCTAGGATGAATTGTCAAAATAAATCTCTCATGTTTTGAAGTGTCATGATCTTATAATCTTCCTTGTTTGTAAGTTTGGATTCCACTGGTGTAATTTCTAGGGTGGGATGTGTTGCATGTAAATTAGCTATAGATTTAACTTTCATGTCCTTTTGTGAAACAAGATAGATGTAATATTGTCTCAAAATAACCTATCATCAGGACAAACACCCATTTAGAATAGGATGACCAAGTATGTACTTGAGAGGGTCAATACAAGAGACCAAGTGGAATTTGTGGTGTTGTAAGTAATGCCTTATCTTTTGAACTGAATACATTATCACATGGAATTTCTTATCAACATCAAAATATTGGGACTCAATTCCTAACATTGTTTGACTGAGTTAGTAGAGGATATTCTCATTCCCCACGTCATTTTTATATACAAGGAGAGTGCTAAGTGATCATTCCATGAAGACCACAAATAATATGAGCATCTTTACTTTCACTAGCAGAATCAAGACTGGTGGGTGTAGAATGTAATACTTGAGACTCTCAATGGATTCTTGTTTGTCCTCATCCCATTGGTAAGTGGATCCCTTTCTCATTAACATGGTGAAGGGGAGAGATTTTCCTTCCAGGTTGGTTATGAAATTCTAAATGCAAGTGAGGTTCCCTTGAATCCTCCTTAGTTCCTTGAGATTAGGATAAGGTGAAATTTCTATGATTGCATTATTATTTTCTTGTTTTAACGCAATTCCGCGGTTGTATACTACAATTACATGGAATTTCTAGAAAGTTACCCTAAAAGTTCATTTTAGCAAATTCATCCAAAAATTGTTTTTTGTAACTTTTTAATGATTTTGTAATGAACCATGAAGTGATTACATCACTTTGAAGACATTACCACTAGTTTTTTGACATAAAATTATACTATTAGTTCTAAGAAGGTACTAAAGATATGATTCATGGTGTGTTGATAAGTATCTCCACCATCATTTAATCCAAAGAGCATGAATTGATAGAAAAATACCCCTTAGGCTACTCTAAAGGTAGTGTATTCCTCATATTCCGGGGCTATATTTATTTTATTTTACACTAAATACCCATCCATGAAGGAAATGTCTTTGAATATATAAGCTTAATTGATCAAGATTTCAGTGATCCATATTGTTAAATCATATTTTGGGTAATGTTGATTATGTTATCTGAAATCATTATAGATCCAAATTTCCAATTATTTTTTGTTACATGGACAATGTTGGAAAGTCATATTGGGTATTTATCTTCCTAGAAAATTTTATATTTGATCAATTTTTTAACATATGATTCTACATTAGTTTCATGGGAGGGGTGCATCCTCCTTTATACCTTCTTGAAACCTTGATGGTCATCGGGTAAGCCTAGATGGTGCATAGCCACATCGGGGTTCAAACTGAAAATTTCCATAAAATTAAAAGGGAATGTATATCAATGTTTCTTTAGAAATGAAATTTACATATCTTTCTTCTCGAGAGGCATGGAGGTGCTAATCAATGTAGGTTTTGTTTCCTCTTTTTTTACAAGAATTACATGTTCGAGCTTATTGATATTCACAGAGATTCCATCCTCAAATGTTGAGGGGCAGTTCCTAAGGTCATAATCTTTTTCTTATACCTCTAAGTCTGTAGAGTAATTTTCAGACAATATAGATAATTTAAGGTTGTCTCAATAATTTTTGAGGTGATAGAGGTAATGGGAAGGTACATTGTCATACTAAACTTCTAGATTCATTGCAGAGAGACTATAGAACCAATTATTTTCTCATTCAGTATCACTGGGGATATGAGGAGCCCATACATCTGAGAGTAAGTTTACTACCTCAATAAGGATTATGGGAAACACATAATCACCATTGAGCATACTCTAGGAATTTGCAGGGTGTATTTTCAAGTCACTAGGGGTTGTAACCTATATAAATTTATCCACCATTATTTTTTCCCTATATTTTTTATAAATTTATCATAGAATATATGGATTCACAGTACTCAAAGGGGTTGTTGTCACAATGTAGTATACTTACCTTCCCATCAATCAGGTATTTTAAACACTAATGAAATGTGGAAGTTAGCACCATGTGGCTGAGAAGCCAAGGACTTACAAGATGGAAATTATATAATGTGTATTTCTAAATAACCATGAACTTAATTATTGATATGAGATCCCAAATCTTAGCTTTGAGCCTAATTTTTCCAATAGGTATTTTCTCACTGTTATCATACTCTTGAACAATTATATTTTTGGGAGATAAATCGCCCTCACTATATCCCAAAACTAAAAGGGTCTGAACCATGAATAGTTTGATCCTATAACCATTTTCAATTAGAGACCTTTGGTAATTGATATCATCATTATTTTCTTGAAACATATTGGGTTATAATATTTCCTTAGATGAACTCCTCCTAATTCTACTCTGTGAACGAGATGAAGACATGGAATTCTGATGGCATAGTCTCCACTTGGTAAAACTCACCTGTAATAAATTCTACCTCAAAGTCCTATGGGCTCTAGAGTGCCTATATGAGTACCTCTATTAGTTATTTTGATAGATGGAGCACATCTATAATTGAGAGTTTGGCCGGGACAACCACCAACTATTTCAAAAATTTGTACTTTTTTTCCAAATTTTATAGCTTCCTAATGTGGGGTTTCTTATTATTATATGGCTCATGGGATGCAATATTTGAGTTTTATGGTATAATATCTTGTGAATAGGTCAAGGGATAATATTTTTCTAGTGGTTGAGTTCTCATCATCCCCCCTTTTTCTTGGTTGATCAAATAATCATCCCTGGTTAGTTGGTCGTGTAACATAACATGGCTTGGAAGACCGCTAGAGGGATCTGGGACACATCCATGTTTCTGTTGGGATTTATGGAGTAATTTACCATGGGTTTCAGCTATATATATTTCCTCTACAATAATTTCCCTAAGATATTGGGTTTGACTACACCCACGTTTTCCCATATATCCTATTCTCTTGCGCCTTTTCCCCCATCTCCCTATTCGGGGTTGGGGAACTCCTATTCAAATGATTATTCATCACCGAAGAAGAGATCCACCAAGTGTATTATATTAACATAAGAAAATATGATCTTTTATTTTTATGTGGGTCCAGTTTGGTGGGGTGGTTCCCATTCTCCGAATATTGTAGGAAAGAAATCATTAAGTGTCAGAGCTTGTGAAGAAGCTGAATATGACTCCTCATCTTCTCTCTCTTATTATCTTATATTATTACATCCACCTTGAGGAGATGTTTTTGATGTTACCTTCCTAGGTGATGGGATCATTATGGTCTTATAAAGATATTCCCTTAGGGTGTAGTGTGATATTGGTCAATAGTCATTCAATTCATCCAGTTATCAAACTTCTGTCCATGCATAGAAATAACTTCTTACTTATCACCCTCTTCTTCCGGTTGGGTGACAGTTACACAAGTCACCTATTTAGATGAGTTCTCCAACATAAAAAATTTATAATAAACTATGATTTGGAGTACATCTTTGAAGAAGAAGTAATATTGGTTCGTGTTGCCTAGTATCCTATGAAAAGGGTAGTAGTTGAGACGATCAGTGAGGTTGACCTCATTGGGTTTCCTGGGTTGAGGCCACTTGAGTAGGTTATTTTCCATAGATTCAAGAAAATAACCTAGTACATGATCATTTCATAAGAAGTATGATTTATTAAACCATCCCTTAAATTAAGGGCGACCCTAATCTTCTTATGCATCTGGTCGAGGGTGATTTTGTTGTTTCTACCACTCGACATGAGGCACTGGATGATTTGGGGGCTACCTAGGTTCTTGAATGGGCACTGCTATTGGTTTGAGGATAATAACAGTACTATCTGCCTTGAAAATCCTTTTCCCCTATTTTCAGGACATGCACAAATATTTTTCTTGGGTCCAATGATTGGTGTCTTCTTGGTTTTGTATTTTTTCTTCAATCTCAAGGAATCTAACTTGATACTTCATTAGGATCAACGATGTATATAGATCATCACTAAGATTTTCATCATAGAGTTCCAATAATTCCTCCTATGATAGAGGGATTATAAGTTAATAGTTTAACCCTTTACATCTAAATATGAATTGAAAAAGCCTCTCATTTTCACATTTCATGTAGTTTATGAGGTCAAAAATTGTCCCTTTCCTTAGCGTAGATTTGAACTAAAAAAGAAATTTACAATGAAGGCCTTCCCATCCCACAATGGATCCTGATGGAAGTTTGTTGTACTAAATAATGGTTGGACCTATCATATTCTATACAAATCATCTTAGATCGATCCCTTCTTACTAATCTTGAGGGCCCATCCTCAGGCCGAATTGGGACACATAGTTTTTGAGATTCTATTCTAGATCTCTCACACTGTTAAATATTGAGAAGGTTGGATTTTAGAAATTGGGTAGGGGAAAAGTATCATTCACCCTTTTGGGATATGAATTCTTCTCGGGTTTCATGAGTACACGTAGCCCTTCCATAGATTCCATTTGGTAATCTTGGTATTCAATAGAATTTAGAATTTCTAGTAATATAGTTGGGTGGCCTCCCATCTACAGGTAGCAGGAGGGGATTGATGTGGTGGACCTATTTTTATCTCCTGCTAATTATCGATCCATGTTAATAATGAATAATCACTATGATGCGGGAGTGGTTGTTTCCAAAATAGAGGAAATTCCTAATAATTTTCTACTTCCTCATTTATTTAGAATAGTTTCATAGAGATAGAGCCTACCTAATTCCCATATACCGCTCTTATAGGTAGAAAAAAACATTTTCTAATATGTGAGAGGAGGGATATTCACTTCTGGCTGAAGATGATAGGCAATGGGAATGCTTTCCCTAAGTATCTTCTCATTGAGATGTCTGAGATTTTGTATATTATTCACTGTTGTACCAACTGTTCTTTTGTGGAAGGAATTCCAGCTCCCCTGTGAGGTGATTGAAATGCAACGAAACTTTTCCCTTTATTCTTGGTAGTGTTCCTCCACAGAGGTAAAAACTCATTATTCATAGGTTATATATTTGGTTTCCTCCTCTTATTTTGTGTACATGTATCCTTGGATAGTGTATCCATATCACCATCCTATAAAGGTATATTTTCTATATTATGGACTCTTACATTTTTGTCTTGATCTACTTCATCTGTTGTGTGTATGGTGATGAAATTCAATAAGATGTAATGGGAAATAGTTGTTATCCTACTACCATCAACATAGTAGGGTGATTCATCACTCATTACGTCAAGGTCATTTTTCTAACTCCTAACCATATTTCACTTTTTCATCTTATGGACCCTATAGGGTTTTTTTGTCATTATAATTAATTCCTCCCATATTGGGTTGTTATTAGTTTCCTTGTGAGATTTTCCTGTCATGTTTATCAAACGATCCCTAAATAGAAAAGTTTTTTTATTGCGGTGGTTGGAATGGATGAGATTTATACCATCATTATTTACCTCCAAACCTATAGAAGACTAATTCCATATGTATTGATAATGATGAAAAAATATTTCCTATACTTATTGGATGAAGACTACTTAGGGTCTCCATTTTCACTTTTTGATACTTCTATTAAGGATTTGATGATTTTTGTTGGTTAGTTGATAAATCATGAGATAATAATTGAGATATAAATTCCCCTTCCCTATGGGTTGGGATTAATCAGGAATCACCATTGATTTCTCGAAGACCCTCTTGTGGTGTGATGAACCTGATGATAACGATTGAGATAAAAATTCCACCATCCATATGGGATGAGGTTGGTTTGCAACCGTCATCGATATGTACTGAATCCTTTTAGAGATTGACGATCTGAGCAGTGAAGAAAGTGGTAAATATTCCCCTATCTCTATGGATTGGGTTCAATCTTATATGGAAGCTATGGAAGCTGCTATTCCAACCAATTTGATTTGGCACAATTGGTCTCAGGTATGAGAAGCATGCAATGGAAACCCATTATTGGAGTCTCTTTCTATGTGAAGTTTTTTTAGTATTTTTTTAACATTGGATTCCATGTTTAAAACGTGTTCCCATTGTTTTAAGGGGGTTATATTAAGAATTGATGGAAATATTATCCCAGAATTCGTGACACCTTTTTATCTTCAAAGCGGGGGTGTTTCACTATATTTACCAACTATTGTGTGCATTACCTAGTTCTATATTTTTTTATAATGTCTATAAAATTACAAGATTTTTTATTTAGGTAATTTATTTTCTAGGGGTGAAGTGATGTAAAACTCTCCATACATTCTCCATACATGGATACAGATACCCGAGGAGGATTCCTTAATCAGATGTCGAAGAGTTGAAGTAAATTGGCAGATATCATTTCGTATGTTTAAATTATCCTTCTCTGATTTCATGTCCCAATCAAAGGAGATAAAAGCTATGTCTATTTCTCAAAAAAGTGTGTTTATAGTCTGAAGGTGACCCTCATATCCTGGATATGTGATGTGTGTATCCTTTAATTTATGATGAGTTTCCCATATATTTTGGAATAGGTAAGGCATACACTCCTTCTATAGATTTCCAAATATCTCATTGTCAAATGTGGTGAGGGGCTAGAATATAGTTGGGAGGTAGTTTCCAAATAAATCTATCCATATTTCCATATTGTCCTCTTCTTCCGTAGGCTTACATGCCTCCACATATTCAGACTATAGAGGTTGTTTCTATGGGTTTCCTAGTGACTGTGGAGAAGGGTTACTTGTAGTTAATGGGAACTATATACGGTTGACCCCAGTGTTTTTAGAACCTCTCTATATTATGGTGCCTAAGTTTTTAGAACCTATCTATATAGAGGTTCCTAGGAAAGAGTATAATTTTCTTGTTTGAGGGAGATATCACTGTGGGGAGTTTGTCCACAACATAGGATAGGAGTAAAGTCCATGTGATCCATATTAACACTATTATGAGGAGGAATATTGTGGTAAAAATCCCTTTACTATTTGGTTTAAGAGTTGATATACCATTTAGGTGTTATGGATATATGTTGAACAACCTCAAGGAAGCTATAATTAAGAATACTAGGGATATGATCATCACTCTGTGTTGTGGCCGGAATATGCCAAACTACCTTTTCGAGTTAAGAAGTGATATGATCATTCTCCATGAAGGTGGTAATAACATGTGGATAATCATATGGTGCTTCAAAAAGATGATCGTACTGATAAAAAGATACTTTATTATGCTGGTGAAATTCAACATTATCAGTAGGAATATGAGCATTCATGTGGGTGGTTTCTAGAATATGCCAGTCAACCCTGGTTGAAGTGGGGATATGATCCTAGTTCAAATATAAATTCACCACTGATATATGATAATGGACCTCCAAAATGGGAGAATGGATATAACGATCCTCCTATATAGCCTCTAAGGATGTTGGTGTAGTCATTTATTAGTGTATGTAGGGATATGAGCCTATCTTCTGTAAGCTACTAGAATATTCCAAGTAGATCCAATGATAGAAATATGATCCTATCCCAAGGTATATCCCACTCTCATTTGATGATCCCAGGTTATATTGAGAATATGAGCCTGGTCATATGCCTTAGGGGTATGTCACCGGTCTTTTTTGACAAGAATATGAGCCTTTCTCGTGGCGTGTGATGCTCTCACTTGGTGAGCATCGGTTGGAATGAGAATATGACCTAGGTACGGTGCCTTTGGAGTATACCACCAGTAATTTTCTATAAGAATTTTTTCCTATCTCGAGGCATGTGTCACTCTCACTTAGTGATCCTTGGTTGGAGAGAGAATATGATATTAGTTCAGTGCCTCATCCTTTGTCGAAATATACCGATAATCCTCCAAGATGGGGGAAATAATTTGTTATTTCTCTAGGTTAGCCACATTTTCGTACTAATTTGAGTGTTGTGCTACTCTAGATATTGGGATAGGAATATGTGTCTTCCCTTGTATCTATACTAGTTTTAGAATATGATGGTGGATATCTTTAGCTATTGTAAGTATGTAATGACACTTTATAAATGTGTGTGTAGGGATATAGGAATGTGTATTCTCTTTTTTTAATATACAAAAGAATATATCTTTTATTTAAGTGGGGATATAACCTCAATACCTTCCCCATTGTTCGATCAGAATATGTCGATGGGATTCATGCATAGGGAAAGGAATATGTGCCTCCCCCATGCTTGTTGCATAAATATGCCTACAAACATGATTAGAGTGAGTAGGGATATGAGCCTACTCACTATCTACTGGTGGAATATGCCAATGGGATTCATCAATGGATGTTGGGATAAGTGACCACTCTATTTATCCATATATTTTCACACCTGATGTGACTTTTTTTGGTACTCGTGCATGAGTATCCAGGGTGAAATGTGTCGGGTGGTTCCCTCAGTTGGAGACCAGGGGGAATTGGTGGGATAAAGATGGGGACAACAATTGATAGAATCTACCCTCTATAGATCATGAATTGGAATTGTGTTTTAGCTGACTCCTTGATCTTACTTCCTTAGATACAGAAGGTGATGATTGTTGTGATCTATGGATAAACTTCCGAAGTGATTGGTGGTTGAAACGAGGGACACTAGTTTCACTGAATCATTATTTGGATGAGGTTAACTAATAAAATTGAGCATTTGTATACCCTTGTGTGCATCCTTGAGGTTTGGGATAGTACCATGTTTATGGTATTCCTGAATTTTTTTCACCACTCAAAGATGAAGATGTCGGATGGGTGAGGTCACTCTATAACCCGCAGGGGTTTCAGTTGCAGCTGATGTTCTAGAACAGTCTCTAGATTAAGACATGATCTCGAGTCAGGGTATTTTTTGTGAGATAAATATCTAAATTCATGAAGACAACAAAGAACAAGTTCAATGATCAATCCATTATCATAGTCATGATAAATTCTAAATGATTTATGCACAGGTAACACAATTGTTCTTTTTTATTCTTGGTTCGACCATTTTTCTCATACCGACATTTCATAGTGATAATGGACTTATTGTAAAGAGCCGTAAAATTCAAGGGAAATTTTTTCTTAATTTTCTTTGGAATTTTACAAGAGTGCGGTTTTTGACGGCACCTGATTCTGAGGCCCGGTGTGCCCGAAATCAATTTCCGAAGTTTGGCTCGGGTACGTTCAGTGAATGAACGAGCGGGAATTCTTAAATTTTGATCCCGTGCTCGGAATTGAAATCCGAGGGCACCGATGAACTCGCAGCGCCGATATTCTCATAAGGAGACCTTTTCCGAAGTTGCGTTTATTGCGGGACGAAAGTTAGTTTTTGGGAGAATTATAAAAAGTTGAATAAAAATGTGGAACACTTTTTATTTTATTTTTTTGTTAGTTAACTTCTCCCAAAGGGAGTTAAAGGTGGGACCTACATCCACTTAATCTCCCTTGGGAGGATTAAGTGTGGTGGGGCCCACACGAAACCCAACCTTCCATCTTCTCCCTTAACTCCCCTTTTTAAATGAATTGACAACTTAGCTTATTAATTAGGTTGAGTTGTTTAATTTTTTTTCAAACCTTTGAAATTCAAAAAGGTTTGGTTGAGTAAATAAAATAAGCTCTTAGCTTAATTTATTTGGTTAGAATCGTTTAGCCATCTTGAGAGGATTTGAGAGCTTCTCCTTCATCTTCAAGCTTTGACGAAGAACGCTCAAGCTTGGACGAAGAACGCTCAAGCTCCGACGAAGAACGCCGCTCCTCTCTTCTTCGTAGACGATTGTATCCGAAGATCGACGACGCCTTCCGTGTCAATGAAAAGGGAACGCCGCTTCCTCCTCGAACTCCCTTCGTCGGCTTACGAAGATTCGCCAACGACGTACCTCTTCGTACGTACCTCTTCGTCATCGGATTTGACGAACGTTTACCGCGACGCCCGACCTCCGCGACGTTGTCTTCCGCGAGTCGTTGACGATCTTCGAACTTGAAACCAAGGTAGGGGTTGTTGTTATTTGTTTATTTATTTATTCTTGTTCGTGGTTCTAGCATGACTAACGTGAGGATATTTAATTATGTGTTATCATTCAACGTGAGGGGGCCGGACCGCATGAACACGGCCGAACCCCCTGCTTTGTTATTGTTGATTTATCTTGCGGATGAAACAAGATGGCGTGGTGCCGTCGCCCCACGCGGATATTCGCACGATTATATTGCGCGGCGCCGTCACGCCGCGCCGTGGAAGGATCATCAAGAACGCGACGCCGTCGCACCGCGTCGAATGGAATCGAAGGTGCGGCGGAGGGGCGCGGTGCCGTCGCACCGCGCCCGACGACGAACACCGCGGCCGGTTCCCGGCCTCGGCGGGACGAGAAGACCGGCGGCCGGGCCGCCGGCGTCGGAAGCCGGAAAGGGGACCGGTTTACCGGTCTCGTTGAAGAAAAACCGGCCGGCCAGATGGCCGGTCGGAAGGTCAAAGGCCGGGGGAATTTAATTCCCCCGGCCAGCACTAAACCCCCCCCCATTTATGAGGGGGGGCGGTTTTGTTTAGGGGGGCAGGTGGCCCCCCGTTTCCCACAAAGCAGGCCCCCACATGGGGGGGGGGGGGGGTTCTTCAAGGCGCGGCTATAAGCCGCGCCGTTTTTTTTTTGAAACAAGCGGGGGCCCTGCCCCCCGCGCGCTGCATCCGTGCGGCGCCAGGCCGCCGCGCCGCCGCGCCGCCGGCCGGTCGGGCCGGGTCGGACCCGGGTCGGGTCGACCCGGTTCGGGCCGACCCAGGGGGGGTCGGGCCGGGTCGGCCCGGACCCGGACCCCCCGTTTTCGAGACGGTTTCGGTCTTTTGACCATAACTTGAGCCACGGACCTCCGAATGATGAACCGTCTGTGGCAACGCGATACTTGGATCGAGAAGGTCGTTTCGGTATATTACACTCAGGGTTTCGGAATATTTTGAGTTCGGCCGGGTTGGTTCGTTCACGAAACCAACCGGGCCTTCGGAGCGGAAACGCTCATATCTTGAGCTACGGACGTCCGATTGACGTGCCGTCAGCTTTGTTGTGTTCCTCTTAGTGAGACGGATATTTTGGCATACTCCGCCCGAGGTTTGGATGCAGGTGGAGTACGGTTGGGTTGGTTTTGCCTTAAAAACCAACCGGGCCCCTGGGACGAAAAAGCCAATAACTCTCAGACCGGGCATCCGATCGACGCGCCGTCTGTTGCGTTGAGTTCCTGTTGACGATACGGAACTTTTGGATACATCAACTCTAGACTTTGTGACAGTTGATGTATCAGCCTCTTGGCTCGTGGAGCGGACCCTCCTGTAGGAGCTTGCTGTGTGCGGGAACCCTAGTGCTGGCTGCGACTGTTACTGTGACGACTACTGCTACTGCTACTGCTACTGTGACTGCGACGACGATAGTACAAATATCCTGTGTGGATTCGACGACGACGACTACAACACTCAACGATCCTACGTGGATCAGTGCTACAGGTCCTGTGTGGGCCCGATCCTGTGTGGGTCCGATCCTGTGTGGGTCCTTGCGCTCAGCGGTCCTGTGTGAACCAGCGCCTACAGGTCCTATGTGGGCCCGATCCTGTGTGGGTCTTTTGCGGGGGTTAGATACCTATCGATCCTTCGTGGGTCCGACGATTTAGATGGATCAGAGATCATCTTTACCGTCTTTCGAAGAAGTATACATGTGTGAGCTGAATCCTGTTGCTTCCCTGTGTGGATTGTGTTGTGCTATCCTGTGTGGATTACGTTTTGCTTTCCTGTATGGAATACGTTTACTTTCCTGTGTGGACTGAGTTGTACTTGGGCTTTAAGGTTGGAGCGTATTTGAAATTGATGACTTAGGTATATGTATGGGCATATACCTAAGCAGTGTCGGTTGTTACTTCGTGTTTGTACCTTTCTTTGTGGTTTATCCTATGTGGATTTCGGGGGACCTTCAGGGGTCTCGGGGTCCCTACTGAGTAGCTTATACTCACCCCTACACGGGCTATGCCCGCACTACGTTGTGTTGGTTGCAGACGACGGACAGCGTTGATCTTGGCTGAGGCTTGCAGAGCAGGACGGTACCTGGAGGTGGACCACTAGGCGGGATGTGTTCGGAGCGGACGACAGGACCCGTGGTGCAGTGGAGCTATCTGTACCCATCCTTCAGGTGGGATCTCCAGTGGAAAGCTCGGCGTAGCGGCTTTTACTTACATTTGTTGTTTTCCCTTTCGAGTTGTACTTTACTTTCAGTTTGGGTTTGTATACTGGCCCTTTTACTTTTCCACACTTTCAGTTGTACTCTATTTCTACTTAGTGTTTACTTTCCGCTTGCTAACTCTGTGGTGCTTGTTTACCTTTCAAAGGCAATGCCTTCCCTTTTTGTTGGGATTTACGCCTTGGTGCTAGTCGCCAGCCCCTGGCCTTTGGAAGGCGGGCTTGGGGTAGTCACGACATAGACCCCGAGGGTGGGTCGTGACAAATTGGTATCAGAGGAGTTCGGTTCTACTGTGAAATCTGATCTTTTCTATGTGAAGAAATAATGTTTAGCGTATTGAGTGTGGTTATCAGTCCAGGGAGTCCAGTGTTGGTGCGGCGGCCGACGTATCCGTACACCAGGACCCTGACTTCTGATTTCCGACTTAATGCACGGAAACATTGATTGCATGTGTGTTTCAAAGTTTTCTTTGTGATTTCTTTGTGTCAGCTCACCAGGTATACTGTTTGACCGTGGCACACCTGTTTCCTATTCAGGATTGCCCCACGACGGTAGCCATCTAGGGTTCCGAGAGTCGAGTGTGACGCCAGCCCACCGAGTGGCGAGGCCTCAGTGCAGGGCCCTTTGTCAGCAGTGGCACCAGCGGTAGCACTACCCGCCGAGCCCCCGATGCTTCCAGCGCCAGCCGCTGACGATGCACGTCGCCTCAGCGCACTGCATGATTTTCAGCGCCAGCGACCGCCCAGGTTTCGTGGGGAGACGGACCCCCAGGCAGCAGAGGACTGGCTGGAGGCCGTGGTACATGTGTTTAGGCTAGTGAGGACACCAGCAGATCTCATGGTGATCCTCGCTGCGAGCCTACTACACGCAGCAGCAGGACGATGGTGGAGCTTGATGCTCCAGGTGCATGATGAGGCATCTCTACTTTGGACGGACTTTGAGAGCCTCTTCCGCTCGGAGTTCGTCCCAGGCACCCTTCGTGCGGTGCGTATCCAGGAGCTTCTTCAGCTGCGGCAGGGCAGCATGACGGTCGCTCAGTACTCGGCGAGATTTACCGATCTCTCACGCTACTCGACTGACATGGTACATGACCCATTCTTCCGGGCCCAGACCTTCGAGCAGGGTTTGAGACATGAGATCAGGGCATCGCTGATCTCCCTCAGTATACCGACTCAGACAGGAGTACTGGAGCGGGCCCTTCTGATCGAGAGCTTCCTTGCTGAGTCTACACCAGCGCAGCGACCCACCGCAGGGCGGAACGTGCCAGAGTCATCTGCAGCAGGCAGTCGACGGATGACTCATGGGTCCAGATAGACCAGACCCTCAGGCAGACGACCTCAGGACACTGGCTCAGCAGTGCGGGGCACACAGCGAGGAGCCAGTCTTTCGAGAGGCAGACAGTGCTACTCGTGCGGCGGGCAGGGCCACATGGCTCGTGACTGTCCGACCCGCCGTGCCGAGGAGCAGCAGACAGTTGAGGGACCACCGAGGCAGAGGCAGAGGGTCGACCGTGGAGGTCCGCAGGGAGGAGGCGGACGAGGCAGAGGAGCTGGCCGAGCAGCAGGTGGTGGGCGACGCTTTGAGGCTCTGCCACCACCACCACCAGGAGGTCCACCCTGACCACAGGGAGCTGGCGGGCAGAGATAGGCACATCTCCAGGCAGTAGAGGCCTACAACCACGACGCACCCGAGATGATTCGAGGTACTATCTGTGTCTATTCCACCCTTGCTGCAATTCTTATAGACACAGGAGCGAGTCACTCTTTCATAGCCGCTGCCCTTGTTCGGAGCTCGGTGATTCCGACAGAGCCGTTGGCTCGATCCTTACGGCTAGAGACTCCTACGGGAGAAGACTCGACGATTACGCACTGGTGCTGACAGTGTGAGCTTACTCTAGGAGGCGAGAAGGGAGCCTTAGCAGCATAGGATGGACTTCCGCGGAGGAGAGGACAGCCCATTACTCATCAGTTAGCTAGCCTCATCCTTGGAGCAGTTGACGTGCTGAGTCCTGGTTTTCCTGCAGTGGTGGATCAGTTTGCGGATGTTTTTCCTGACGACGTTCCAGGGCTACCTCCTCGTAGAGAGGTAGACTTTTATATTGACTTGTACCCCGGGACAGCCCCGATATCCACTCCATCATATCGGATGGCCCCCACCGAGCTTCGAGAGCTACGAGTACAGTTGGAGGACTTGAAGGGCAAGGGGTTCATCCGACCCAGTGTTTCACCCTGGGCTTCCCCGATATTGTTCGCCAAGAAGGCGGACGGGAGCTTGTGACTTTGTGTTGACTATCGTCACCTGAACCAGGTGACAGTGAGGAACAAGTATCCGCTACCGAGGATTGATGACCTCTTTGATCAGCTCAAGGGAGCACGGTGGTTCTCGAAGATAGACCTCAGGTTAGGCTATCATCAGCTCTGAGTCAGAGACGAGGATGTGCAGAAGACGGCCTTCAGATGTCGGTATGTACACTATGAGTTCTTGGTTATGCCTTTCGGTGTAACCAATGCTCCAGCAGTGTTCATGGCTCTCATGAACAGGATCTTTTAGCCATACCTCGATCGGTTTGTCGTGGTCTTCATCGACGACATTCTGATTTACTCTACGACTGAGGAGGAGCACGCCTATCACTTGCGAGTTATACTAGACACACTCCGAGAGCACCAGATTTATGGAAAGCTCTCGAAGTGCCAATTCTGGATACGTGAGGTCCACTTCTTCGGACACGTTATCTATGAGGCGGGAGTTGTAGTGGATCCTGCGAAGATTGAGGCTGTGTTAGCATGGGAGCCACCCAGGAGCGTGACTGAGGTTCGGAGTTTCTTGGGACTAGCTGGATACTATCGGA
The DNA here is from genome assembly GCA_963277665.1 of Viscum album. Classification (NCBI taxonomy): domain Eukaryota; kingdom Viridiplantae; phylum Streptophyta; class Magnoliopsida; order Santalales; family Viscaceae; genus Viscum; species Viscum album. Next base: position 335,049,085 of record OY728138.1, on the reverse strand, counting down.
GATTCGTGCCAGACTTCTCTAGAGTTGCGGCACCACTCACATCTTTGACAAAGAAGGGTAAACCCTTCGTGTGGTCAGACAGATGTCAGCAGAGCTTCCCGGAGCTGAGACAGAGATTGACTAGCGCACCTATCTTGAGGTTTCCTGAGGAGGGAGTAGGGTACGTAGTCTACTGCGATGCATCAAGGACCGAACTCGAATGTGTTCTGATGCAGGAGCGGGCATTGATCGCCTATGGATCACGTCAGTTGAGGCCGCATGAGCAGAACTACGCTACCCATGACCTGGAGTTAGCAGTAGTGGTCTTCGCTCTGAAGACATGGCGACACTATCTGATGGGCGAGCGCTTTACAGTCTTTTCCGATCATCAGAGTCTCAAGTATATCTTCTCGCAGAAGGACCTGAACCTGAGACAGCGGCGATGGCTCGAGTTCCTCCAGGACTATGTCTTTGAGATAGTCTATACTCCTGGGAAGGGGAACGTAGTAGCTGATGCCCTTAGCAGGAGGACGGGCATTCAGCTACTTGAGGAGGCGACGGAGCAGCTAGCCTCTTTACAGATATCCTTCGTGGATAGAGATGGAGCATCCTTCCTCCAGTCTCTCACAGTCACCCCTCCTATACTACAGCAGGTCAGAGAGGCACAGCGTGAGGACACTGACTGTGAGACACGGCGTGCACAGATATCCTCGGGACAGACACCTGATAGTTTCTCCCTTGGAGCAGAGCACGACATCCTTTTCAGAGGACGCACCATGGTACCAGTCGCTTTGCGAGAGGAGGTGCTGAGAGAGTTTCACACTTCTCCTTTGGCGGTACATCCTGGAGTGGCGAAGATGTACCAGGATCTCAGACGACAGCACTGGTGGCCGGGCATGAAGAAGGCAGTAGCAGAGTTCGTTTCTCGATGCCTCACCTGCCAGTAGGTGAAGGCAGAGCATCAGGTACCGGCAGGCTTGGTACATCCCTTGGAGGTTCCGGAGTGGAAGTGGGACGAAATATCTATGGACTTCGTGACTGGACTTCCACGCACTTCCAGAGGTCACGACTCCATCTGGGTGATTGTTGACCGACTCACCAAGTCGGCACACTTCTTACCCATTAGAGAGCAGGGCTCAGTGGAGAGCTTGGGACGTCTCTACGTTCAAAATATTGTGCGGCTCCACGGTGTGCCATCATCTATCGTCTCCGATCGAGATGCTTGCTTCACTTCCCGGCTTTGGAAGGGGTTACAGGAGGCGTTCGGGACGCAGCTACGTCTGAGCACAGCCTTTCACCCTCAGACGGATGGTCAGACGGAGAGGACCATTCAGACTCTCGAGGACATGCTCCGCGCATGTGTCCTCGACTTTGGTCGTAGCTGGGAGGACCACCTACCCTTGGTGGAGTTTGCGTACAACAACAGCTACCACTTCACCATTGGGATGGCACCATATGAGGCGTTGTATGGCCGACCCTGTAAATCTCATTTGTGCTGGACAGACCCTGGGGAGTCAGCACTGGTGGGACCGGAGATGGTCCAGGCCACGACAGAGAAGGTCCAGCTCATCCAGGAGCGGATGAGGACAGCACAGAGCCGGCATAAGTCTTATCGCCTGGCTCTACCACCTCAGTTGCACCGGGTGCACGACATCTTCCACGTATCTCAACTGAGGAGATACATGCACGATCCGACGCACATCATTGACCATCGAAAGCTTGACGTTGACGATGGGGCAACTTTTACGGAGGTCCCGGTGGAGATAGAGGATCGACATGAGCGGGTCCTACGTGGGCGATCGATTCCTCTTGTGCGCATCAGATGGCAGCACGAGAACCTCCAGGGGAGCACATGAGAGCGGGAGGCTCAGATGCGTGCTCAGTACCCTCATTTGTTTCCCTAGTTTTTGATGTATCTTTACGGGGACGTAAAGCCCTGAGGTGGGAGTAATGTAAAGACCCTTAAAATTCTAGGGAAATTTTTTCTTAATTTTCTTTGCAATTTTACAAGAGCGCGGTTTCTGAGGGCACCTGATTCCGAGGCCCGGTGTGCCCGGAATCAATTTCCGAAGTTTGGCTCGGGTACGTTCAGTGAATGAACGAGCGGGAATTCCTAACTTTTGATTCGATGCTCGGAATTGAAATCCAAGGGCACCGATGAACTCGCAGTGCCGATATTCACTTAAGGAGACCTTTTCCGAAGTTGCGTTTATTGCGGGACGAAAGTTAGTTTTTGGGAGAATTATAAAAAGTTGAATAAAAATGTGGAACACTTTTTATTTTATTTTTTTGTTAGTTAACTTCTCCCAAAGGGAGTTAAAGGTGGGAACCACATCCACTTAACCTCCCTTGGGAGGATTAAGTGTGGTGGGGCCCACACAAAACCCAACCTTCCATCTTCTCCCTTAACTCCCCTTTTTAAATGAATTGACAACTTAGCTTATTAATTAGGTTGAGTTGTTTAATTTTTTTTCAAACCTTTGAAATTCAAAAAGGTTTGGTTGAGTAAATAAAATAATCTCTTAGCTTATTTTATTTGGTTAGAATTGTTTAGCCGTCTTGAGAGGATTTGAGAGCTTCTCCTTCATCTTCATGCTTTGACGAAGAACACTCAAGCTTTGACGAAGAACGCTCAAGCTCCGACGAAGAACGCCGCTCCTCTCTTCTTCGTAGCCGATTGTATCCGAAGATCGACGACGCCTTCCGTGTCAACGAAAAGGGAACGCCGCTTCCTCCTCAGACTCCCTTCGTCGGCTTACGAAGATTCTCCAACGACGTACCTCTTCGGACGTACCTCTTCATCATCGGATTTGACGAACGTTTACCGCGACGCGCGACCTCCGCGACGTTGTCTTCCGCGAGTCGTTGACGATCTTCGAACTTGAAACCAAGGTAGGGGTTGTTGTTATTTGTTTATTTATTTATTCTTGTTTGTGGTTCTAGCATGACTAACATGAGGATATTTAATTATGTGTTATCATTCAACGTGATGGGGCTGGACCGCATGAACACGGCCGAACCCCCTCCTTTGTTCTTATTGATTTATCTTGCGGATGAAACAAGATGGCGTGGTGCCGTCGCACCACGCGGATATTCGCACGATTATATTACGCGGCGCCGTCGCGCCGCGCCATGGAAGGATCATCAAGAACGCGACGCCGTCGCGTCGCGTCGAAGGGAATCGAAGGCGCGGCGGAGGGGCGCGGTGCCGTCGCACCACACCGGACGACGAACACCGCGGCCGGTTCCGGGCCGCGGCGGGACGAGAAGACCGGCGGCCGGGCCGCCGGCGTTGGAAGCCGGAAAGGGGACCGGTTTACCGGTCCCGTTGAAGAAAAACCGGCCGGCCAGATGGCCGGCCGGAAGGTCAAAGGCCGGGGGAATTAAATTCCCCCGGCCAGCACTAAACCCCCCCCCCCATTTATAAGGGGGGGCGGTTTCGTTTAGGGGGGCAGGCGGCCCCCCATTTCACACAAAGCAGGCCCACACATGGGGGGGGGGGGGGGGTTCTCCAAGGCGCGGCTATAAGCCGCGCCGTTTTTTTTGAAACAAGCGGGGGCCCTGCCCCCCGCACGCTGCATCAGTGCGGCGCCAGGCCGTCGCGCCGCCGCGCCGGCCGGGCCGGGTCGGCCCGGACCCGGACCCCCCGTTTTCGAGACGGTTTCGGTCTTTTGGCCATAACTTGAGCCAAGGACCTCCGAATGATGAACCCTCTGTGGCAACGCGATCCTTGGATTGAGACGGTCGTTTCGGTATATTACACTCAGGGTTTCAGAATATTTTGAGTTCGGCCGGGTTGGTTCGTTCACGAAACCAACCGGGCCTTCGGAGCGGAAACGCTCATATCTTGAGCTACGGACGTCCGATTGACGTGTCGTCAGCTTTGTTGTGTTCCTCTTAGTGAGACGGATCTTTTGGCATACTCCGCCCGAGGTTTGGACGCAGGTGGAGTATGGTCGGGTTGGTTTTGCCTTAAAAACCAACCGGGCCCCTGGGACGAAAAAACCAATAACTCTCAGACCGGGCATCCGATCGACGCGCCGTCTGTTGCGTTGAGTTCCTGTTGACGATACGGAACTTTTGCATACATCAACTCTGGAATTTGTGACAGTTGATGTATCAGCCTCTCGGCTCGTGGAGCGGACCCTCCTGTACGAGCTTGCTATGTGCGGGAACCCTAGTGTTGGCTGCGACTGTTACTGTGACGACTACTGCTACTGCTACTGCTACTGTGACTGCGACGACGACAGTACAGAGATCCTGTGTGGATTCGACGACGACGACTACAGCACTCAGCGATCCTACGTGGATCAGTGCTATAGGTCCTGTGTGGGCCCGATCCTGTGTGGGTCTGATCCTGTGTGGGTCCTTGCGCTCAGCGGTCCTGTGTGAACTAGCGCCTACAGGTCCTATGTGGGCCCGATCCTGTGTGGGTCTTTTGCGGGGGTTAGTTACCTATCGATCCTTCGTGGGTCCGACGATTTAGATGGATCAGAGATCATCTTTACCATCTTTCTAAGATGTATACCTGTGTGAGCTGAATCCTGTTGCTTCCCTGTGTAGATTGTGTTGTGCTATCCTGTGTGGATTGCGTTTTTTCTTTCCTGTGTGGAATACGTTTACTTTCCTGTGTGGACTGAGTTGTACTTGGGCTCGGAGGTTGGAGCGTATTTGAAATTGATGACTTAGGTATATGTATGGGCATATACCTAAGCAGTGTCGGTTGTTACTTCGTGTTTGTACCTTTCTTTGTGGTTTATCCTATGTGGATTTCGGGGGACCTTCAGGGGTCTCGGGGTCCATACTGAGTAGATTATACTCACCCCTGCGCGGGCTATGCCCGCACTACGTTGTGTTGGTTGCAGACGACGAACAACGTTGATATTGGATGAGGCTTGCAGAGCAGGACGGTACCTGGAGGTGGACCACTAGGCGGGACGTGTTCGGAGCGGACGACGGGACCCGTGGAGCAGTGGAGCTATCTGTACCCATCCTTTAGGTGGGATCTCCAGTGGACAGCTCGGCGTAGTGTCTTTTACTTACAGTTTCTGTTTTCCCTTTAGAGTTGTACTTTACTTTCAGTTTGGTTTTGTATACTGGCCCTTTTACTTTTCCGCACTTTCAGTTGTACTCTGTTTCTACTTAGTGTTTACTTTCCGCTTGCTTACTCTGTGGTGCTTGTTTACCTTTCAAAGGAAATGCCTTCCGTTTTTGTTGGGATTTACGCCTTGGTGTTAGTCGCCAGCCCCTGGCCTATGGAAGGCGGGCTTGGGGTAGTCACGACATGGACCCCGAGGGCGGGTCGTGACACTTATCTCATGGGAAGCTCAATTACATTGGATTTTAAATAGATCATACCACTTTTTTACATAGGAGTCATTAAACATAATGTCCTGACGCATGATCAAATGATCATTTTTATTTTTTAAGAGATTCATGTCAGGTTAACCATTACTGTTTTTGATGAAAACAAGTAGTTTCACCTGATGGTTGATTTTTTTTGGGGGAGAGGGGGGTTAATGTTTATATAATAATTCAAATTTTATTCACTTCATTCATCCTTAATGGATACTCCCAATTGTTCCCAAATCAATAACGGAGTATAGACCTTCTTTCAAAGGCAGGTAGTCCTCTGGGGTGTTAGAACCAATGGATCTTAGGAAATCACATTGGTCGAGAGGATGAGAGGTCATGATCATCAAACCCTATTGTGGGGAATTGTTGTCTACTATGGTACTCTCTTATATATTTTAGATATTTTTGAAAATATCTTTATAATTCCAATATGGGACTGGTTACACTGAAAAAATGATCTAGTTTTGAATCCTTATATATGGGGAGGGAGTTTTATTAATGATTTTATCCGTATGTATGTAATTTTATTCATCCATTTATTTTCATATCATAGAAATGGGTAGATTCTTGTGTTTTGAATCCGTATAACTAGGCAATGTAGAGTTTACTACCATCTAGAGAGGTGATTGATATTTCAAGGATGGGATTGAAACTTTATGAGGTGTTCTACATATCTTATTTACAATAGAAATCAATACCCACAAAATTTCTTTCAACCATAAAATTTAAAATCAAGTGGAAATGATATATATGAGGGAACTTAGGACTTGAGTATAGAAATTGAGACTTGGGAAGGTGACCTATGTATCCTGTTTATATCATGAATTCGATTCATTATAGTTCGATCATGCCCTTGAGACTTAATCCAAGGGTGATACCCCTTTATGGGAGAATTCGTATCATTCCACTAATTAGGGATTACACACCAATGTCTCCCTAGATGGGGAGGATTTATGATGAAAATGATATGATCATTGTAAATCCCTAATCCCACGTGAGCAATGATCGATGTGAGAAACAAGGGATGGAATGTGATCATTCTAATTGCATATGAATATAGTTCTTATGCATGAGGTCAATCCTTAAAATGTGTTTGGTATAGAGTTATATCATTAGGAAGGCATCATACACATCCATTTTATGGAAGGAATTAGATTCCTCATATTTCATTTGGCATCCCAATCAACTGATGGGTGATGCATAAAGATAAACTCATAGGAGTGTTTGGGTCCCCAAGGATTGAGAGTCAATGATATGGAGGGACATACATCGATATAGATTCCCATTGAATCTTAGGACTTAATAAGGAATCCTCATGTAATTTTTTTGGATAGGAATTAGAGTTCTTATAGTTCATTTTGGGGTATACCCAAATACATCCATTGGACGTGGTTATCATGTCCTGAGATGTATGGCTAACATGTCCTGATTGTTTGTCTGATATGTATAGGGTGTATATATGATATGATTGAGTATGTTTGGATATGTACTGGTTTCATATAGTACATATCTTAAGAAAATACCATGATCTAATTTACTTTTCTAGAGGACGTCATGTGATACATATATCATGTTTTGAGGGCATCATATGACCTGTATGTCATGTCTGGAGGATATTTCATGACCTACCCAACATTTCTGGAGGACATCGCTTGACCTAGATGGCATATATGGAGGATGTATAATGATCTAGACAAAATTTCTGGAGGATATCACATGAACATTCCATCATTTTTGGAGGGCATCGCATGACCTGGATGGCATGTATGAAGGACATCACATGATTTAGATGGCATGTACAGAGGGTGTCACTTACCTTGAACGATATGGTTGGAGTAATTCATGAGACCTAGGATAAATGTATAAAAGACTCCAAAATACTTGGGTGAAATTCCCTAATGTTTCCTGATGACTTGAGAGACTTGTCCAAAGCATATTAGGAGACATGGTTGACATGTCCAGAAGTCTTTGTGAGACTTGGTTGACAGGTCCAAAAGACATCACATGATCTGGATGGCATGTTTAGAGGATGTTGAATGACTTGGGAATCATTTCCTGGTGTTGTCACGTGATATGGGTAGCTCTTACTAAGTGAATTGAGATTAGAGTATCCGTATTTCATAATTCTTCCATCATTTTTCATTATTTATTGCATATGTTCCCCAAGGTTTGTCTAGAATTAGTTTATGTAGGTTTTTTGTAACCCAATAGACATGTGCACCCTCCATTTCATGATCTATATGGAATTACTCAATTCCTTCACATGATCTATAGGGATATCACACGATGCACATATTCATTCCAAGTGATACCTTAAGTCATTCCCTAGATTTTACCTAGTGGAAGACCCTTGCGATCATGCGACTTTCCACTATAAGAAGTCTACTCCTTTACTCTCACATAGAAGTAATTTTCATGTTTGTGATTTTTGTGTCAAGGGGAACAGATTTATAGGCCTATCAGTCCCAATTATACACCACCATATATAGAGCATATCTCGTAAATAAGTGATGGATTTGGTAGATGGATTTTTTCATCACACGATTTGCTAGATCTTAGTATGGGTATCTATAAAGTCACATGATTATAAAGATTATGAGAAAATTTTACCATTTCCATGTTTATTGGACCTCAAATGATCAAAGGGATTTCACATAACCGTTTCAACATGTCAAATGGTCTTTTCACCACTAAGTTGACATGTATGACATCCCTCATAATATCAGGACACCCATAGAAATGATCTCACTTGATCAAAAAACACCTATCCAGGGTCCTTCACGAGCCTAATATGGCTTGTCAGAGGCCATTTATGAGAACAAGATGACTTATCAGGGTCCTCTCATGAGATCACGCTGGCTTATCAGGGCCCTCACATGAGAGCATGATGGATTGTTGAGGGTTCTTTATGTGATCAATAGTGATCACCTAAGGACCATAACCCCTTCTATATAAAGATAAACATATCCTCCCTTCACAAGTAGATTCCCCAATTTGCCAATATATTTCCTTCCATATTTTACAAGGGTTTGAGATCTCATGGAATCATGTGAGAATTTTCATGGAAAATCACTCTTCTTTTATGCGATGTGTTGCGTGATAAATGTTGGATTTTTTGATAGTGTGTGAAAATTATCCCAGACAACCCCTTCTTTTCTATGGAGTCAAAGTGGAATCACATGATCAAATGTATGTGTCTGAGGTCCTTCACATGGTAAAGGGAACACACAAATCATTATCCCACATGGAAATGTATACATTTCTCCAGGGGTCTTCATGGAGTCTTACAAATTACATAAGCACATCGCATAATGGTCAACATACCTCTATATAGAGCGAAGATTCCACCTTTTTCTACCATTATTTTATAAAGGGTTTTTTATGATTATTAGGTGCCTATTTATTGAAAAGTCACAAGACATGTGTAACCCTTCTGGAAGCCTTCACATGATCATTAGTACTTTTCTGGACACCATCCCAAAAATATGAAGAATTTTTCAAATTGGATTCACTTGATCATAAGTGGATCATGTGCATAACATGATCCATTCTCATGAACTTTTAGGGTCATGTGTTTGAGTTTCCCTTTGGAAGTTATGTGATTCACATAATTCGGATGCCTAGACTTCATGTTAACCCTTCCTTTTTTTAAAGATAAAATAACACCCATGGTTCAAGTATTTCTTCCATTTTATAACTTTCAATTGTCATTTGATAGGTGTTAATAATCTCCAATCTGAAAAGGTTATGGTAATGTATGTAATTCATTATTTTATATGAGTCATGTAATTATGGGATAATTATGTTTATGATGTCACATTTTTTATTAGAGTGGGGTTTAAATAACTTTGGGGGTTAGGATATTATTGCTTAATGATGTTTTAGAAGTTATAAATGTCTTAAAGGGTTTAAAAATTAAATTTCATAATAATTTAATAGGTATAGATAACTATTTAGGTGTGTTAAGGTAATATATAATATTTTATGTAATTGGGGTAGCAACCCTGCCCCCAATAACCTGGAGCCGTTGTCTACTTTATTATATTGACATATGATAAATGTAATTGAATCCTAAAGGACTGAATAGTTTAATATTCTTGGTAAACTATATAAAAACATGAATTCACATTACATTTTAAAACATAAAACACACAATGTATTTTCTTTGAGAACACCATTATTCCTAAAATAATATTCTGACATATCAATCGTAAAACACTTCATTGTATCCTTAAGAAATAAAACAAAAGAAATGGGTGAGATAAGATTCCCATTAAGGGTAAGTAAACAATGGAATCTGTGAATAAATAAATAATAATCAATATGGAAAGGTAAATAACTAAAACTCATATTGTTTAAACAATAACTATAACATAATATGGAATAAATAAATTATAATCAAATAATTCCATATAAATAATCACAGGAGATTGAAAACATAACTATGGATATTATAACTAATTTAATAATCACAAGTAATATAAATAAATTAATTCATAATGATGGAATGAATAATTAAAGACATTAAAACATACTGTATAGGGATTTTTTGAAGCCACATAAATAAATGGAAAAGGTCTTAACCAAAACCCAATCCAGTTTGTCTCATGAGACCTATCGATGCATCAAGGGTCTATAACAAGACCCACTAAAAACATACTATGTCCAATACATTCCTCATATGAAAGGGGTGGAACATAATCTATATAAACTATCATATTAGAAAAATAACATATGAAATGTTAATACTTGCCATAATCAAATAAACATAATCATAATCCTTCCAAATTAATATGATGAATTCTAATAAAATTGTTTATCCACATTAAAATTGATAATAAACCATCCAAATAAAGAATAAGGATGAAACCAATACAACAAATACAAAGTGAATCCTAAGTAAAATTAAGGGTTGATGTCATTTATGAATAAAAATACAATGAAAATATCCTTAAAAATATTCTTGAGGAAAACAACCTTCGAATTTTAAAAATTTCCATTTAAATTGAATAATTATGAAAAACAAAATTAAAATACTTTTCTTTGAAAACATTATTTTAAAACATGTAAAATAATATTTAAAACATTGAGTGGTTATGGCAGTAGAAAATTGTGTTCATGCCATACACATTTAAAACAAATATTCCTTTCACATTTTTGGTAAAACCTAATGAGAATTATTTATGAAAACGGCATGAATATTCCTTTAAAAACATTTTGAAAATAGTAAAAAAGGGAAAAAAATTCATTAATAAATCATTTTTAAAAGGTTAAAAAAAATTGAAAACATTTTTAGAACCATGGTGTTTGATGAAAAATGATATCTGACCAAATATATAAATAAATTCATATTTCCTTAAAAAGATTTTCTCAATCATTTTAATTACCTACGTGAGCCCTACCAAGTGTCATTGAGCTCTCCTATATACCTAACCTAGGAATGATGTTTCCTCCTCCATTTATTATCTAATTCAAGTGTCTTTAGTCATTATGTATCCACATCAATAATCAATTGAGTCCTATCTAATCTATTTCAAGTTCTTCATTCCATCTTCTATGCTATTTGGGTGCGATCTCATTTTCCCTATTTTCCGGGAAAATATTTGTTTCATTTATTTCTTCCAAATATGATCTAATCAGACCTTGATATTGGATGAGTGATGTATCATAATCCTGAGGTAGTTTGTATAAAGATTCTGTATTAAATTTATAACATTTTAAAAATATCAATATTGCACCGCACACCAACATTTTTCATGTGTTTCTTTAAAATTGGTTCCTTCATATTAAACTAAAAATTACACCCTTCTATATATCCTTTCATTCTTGTTTGTTAATTGAGAGGATGAGAACCTATTTTATGGACACCCCATGGGTGTGCCAAGTCAAATTCCCCTTTTTAAATTAAATGGTTAAAAGTCTAGAGTGCTTTCTAAGAATCTGGATTAGATATTAAATAGAATTACTCCTTTTATGTGATTGTTTAAATTATGATGGAACATTATTAATTCAATTTTTTCTTTTATAAGTTTAATGTTATTAATTATTTATATTTTAAATGATCCTTTTTATATATTGTGATGTGATTTTGGAATTGATGCTTAAATTTACTAAATGAATTTTTTGGATAACAATGTGATGATTTTATAATAAAACCCCTCTTTTGATGGGTGTTGTCCTCTTAATCGAAAAGTAATGATTAGTGGAATAAATAAATCTTATCTTGATGCATTGGTTTTTTTCACTATGCTTGATGTCTTTTTTGAATGTTATGGAAAGTTTTTTACATGGACCTCTTTCATATATTAAATGGAGTTTCCCTTCTTCCATGTAAATGTTAACATGAGTCGATGAAACATGTACGTGTATGACATGGGTCACTCCTATCTAAATGAATAATGGACCAATTCCCTCCTAAGGGTTTGGATTGTTTAATAAATGGTATTTCCCAAGTAGGTAATTTCCCAATATAGGCCATGGTACCTTATAAGTACCTATTTTTCCTTATTAGATGAATTGCCTTATTTTGATGGATTTAATAGCATGTTTAAAGTGTAATAGTTAATTTGTGATGGTTTATTTTATTTAAATGAATTGAATGTTTAAACTGAAATTAATTATAAAGGGTGGAAAGTATACACCGTTATTGCATTCTTAGTACATTCCATTATTAAATTTGATTCCATTGATTATATAAGAGGATTAATAAATATAAAGCATGAGAGGCAATTCCTCATGGATCTAGTTATTATTAATGTTATATGATGATACCCTTATACGAGATTGATAAATGTAAGTCATGGGAGTTAATGCCTCATGGTCATCTATTATAAACATGATTATACATTATACATAGGCTGTGGAAGGATGGTAAGGGTTCTATTTGGTATGGTGATACAATGCTCCCTTACATTGGGTTTTGACCATGATGTCTCACACTAGTGATAGTATATGGGCGTTAGGCTTTACGTGCCATGTTTCATGATTAGAGTGTTGTCATGGAAGCTCACTCACCATCCTTAGTGTTGTTTAATGAAATCTCTCACTCTATTTTGATGTAGGGAATATAGGCTATTTCTTGATCTTTTAGGCTCATTCAGATTTGTTATGAATGTCTAAGTTACACCCCAATCACGCCAACAATTAGTATTCTAGGTATAATTCCATTAGGCATCCACACATAATTGGTTCATAAAGGTGGATGAAATATATATTTATACTATATATATATATATATGATTACTATATATATATATATATGTAATGTTTATGCTTTCATTCTTGCTGTGATCTGAAGAAGGTATAGTCACCAGGTGTCTTTTAGAAACCTAGGGGGTTATTATTTATTTATTCAGTTTTGTTTATCCTTTAACTTATACCTGCACTACCTTACTTTATTTACAATCTTAGACTCTGTGGGTGAGAAACTACTGAGATTTATATCTCACACCCTACTCAAGACTCCATTTACCTAGAGTACCTAGAAGAATTTCTTGTTTTTAGGACCATGATTGACTGTTTATGTTTCTTTACTTGTACATGAGAGTTAGGATCACCAGACTAAGATGGAGCTTAGGATTCTAATAGAGATTTTCCTTGGAGATTTTACCTTATTTTATTTATTCATTTACTATCTTGTATCTTTCTATATGTTTTATGTTTATTGTTTCATTTATGTATCATCATCAGGACAAGCATGCAACTGTTGTATATTGGCATTGGACAACTATTATTTCACATTTATTATTATTTTTATGCTCCTCTATCTTCCCTTTATTACTTATTACACCATTTTTATTGTTTATTTATTTAATAACACTGTTCTACTCTAATCATAAGGTTATAGTCTCATCTCTATTACATGATTAGACCCTTGCTGCTATTCGGAAACTTTTAGCGTGTAGGGAGGCATGCTTTTGGCCATGTGGTGACTGGTCAGACTACCATCTTAGTGGTTAGTTGGGTCAGGATGTTACAATGTGGAATGAGAGACTTATTTTTCCTTTTTATTACTATTTTGGACTAGTATATAGGAGACTATGATTGTGTCAGCACATGATAAACAGTCGTACTTCAGACTGATCACCCCACGTAAGGAGAAATGACCATGTGTCTAGGACTTGGATTATTGTTCATGTTGTTTGTTGTTATAGTTGATATGACATTACCTTGAGTGAATGGTGTACTTTACACTTTTTATGATTTATGGAAATTTATGGTATTTTTCTATTATCCTAGTATGGTAAGGATGGAGCATTACATGCATCATATTAGGTATATAAGAAATTCACATTTCATGCATATGCCATGCCATGTAGTTGTATCAGTAGTTATCATGCTAATTGTGATTGTGTGCCTTGAGTGATATGCTATGTTTTTGTTTGTCAGTAAGCATATTAAATGAAATTGTAGATATTTTAGTGACATTATTAGTTTTGTGACTATTTAGGTATTTCTTCATCATGCTTTCTTGTATAACATGTTTAGGTGATTATATGGCATGTTGCCTATTTTTTTATCATGTTTTTAGGCATGCCATGATTTTGTGTTTATAGAAATTTCCTTATATGTTTATTTACTATGATAAAAATCTTAGTTATGATTTAAATATGTAATTGGATTCTTGGGAAATATTTATTGGTTGCGATTGAATGGAAACCATTTTTCAGTTATAAGCTGTATGGGTGCCTTATAATTATAAAAAGGTAACCCGTGTATTCAAACCATTGTAAGCATATGCTAATGTTCAATTATTAAATTAAATTAGTTTTCATTAATGGGATGAAAATTCCAAAATGTAAATTTTATGGGTGCTTTATTGATTGGTAGATAGCCACCCATATAACTGAAGCATTATATATGACCTTGTTATATTCTAAAATGGTATAAATATAAAAGCTATTTTGTTTTGATTTGAAATCAATTGGTAATGTTCTAAAATGCACAACTGGAACCAAGTAGGTCAGTTGTGGCATGTTTCTTATAGGATAACCCGCTGTATGTGTTTTGAAACTTTAATTGTTATGCAACTTCTATTGGGTTTCATTTTGATGAACCCATATTGGCTTAATGGGACCCTTGTAGGCCTACTTATATTATATAACATAAAATATATTTATCTATTAAATTCCCTAATAAATTTGGGATTTTAATAATTTTTTAATGCTTAAAAAGTAATTTTGATAAGACTTTCCTATGTCTCCTTATCTTTTACCATGTTCTTTTGTTTATAATTAGTACTTTGTGTTTTGAATTAAATCTTTTAAATGATTAAATATTAAATGTAAATAAATTTAATGACTTAAGAATGGAACCTATAATGGTGTCCTTAATTTTGATCCTTTGTGGAATCGTAGTTTAAAATATCATTGATCTACCTTTGAATAGAAGCATGATCATTTTATATAGGTTGTTTCCTTTTTATCAGTGGATTAAATGATGATCTTAGGGCCTAGTGTAATATATTGGAACGACCTTGTGATATCTTAGACTCTTTATACTCTTATAAGGGGTTTTCCCGTGGTAGTTATAACCCTTATAGATTTAAATCCTTGATAAATGTTGCAATATTCTGACATTTTGTTCCCTCTAAGTATCGTTGTGCCTCGTATGATTCATAGCTTCTAAATGACACCCTTGTTCAGATGGGTGGTCATGGTATCCTTGATATTTGTTATGGGAATGATCATTATGTAGTGCTAGGTATCAGTATGTTAGACTTTCCTAGGGCATGGTCAGCCATGTATTAGGTATCATGACCATGTTCCTTCTTCGTTGGGTGACTTGGGATGTTATCAATCTATTTTATAATCATATGAACAATTCACCTTTGGGACAGTTTTCTATGTGATCCATATGATACTTGAATTCATAGGGATTAAATAACATATATAGTATCCATGATTTTTCACCTTTCTCTTGAATCCTCAAGGTGGTATGCGTTCACATACATGGTACCCATCGAGTTGTTAAAATATGTAATGAACTGGCTGAGTTCAGATGAATCGCTAAGCCTTAGGATATTGAGTACATTCTCGGGTCATCTTTAGAGTAGAGTGAACTAGGAAATAAATAAATAAATTGTTTACCAATGTTCAGGATTAAATTCAAGAGACTTAGGTGTTTTGACGCACCATTCGGTTTGAATTTGTTTTCATGAAAAATGCCTTACATTTGTGTTTGAGGTGAATATGACCTAGTGTACTTGTGAGCAGCCGGTCTATCCCTATTTTTGATGACTAGGACACTAATAATGTGTGGAAAGTTTCATCGGTTATATTAAATGTTCACTTCCAATTAGAATAAGCAGAACTAAGTTGGACCATTGGGAAATTTCCAATCTTTCTTGAAATCCCTTGAGGCTTACAAGTTTAAATTTTGTCGATTCTTTATCGGAAGCACGACCCTCTCTGTGGTTGTCTATGTAAGTGACCATGAGAGACACCATTGGTCATGAAAGTCATCAATGGTTGAGATTGAGAAATCATGTAATGCCTTGGGTGTAAAATTCATTGTGATCGATTGTAATGACACATCAGTAGGCGGAGTTAAGCTTCTACCTTGAAGTAAACCAGTTGTGGTTCAACTTTTCTTATTTCCAGTAAATGGGTAATATTGAATAGAAACCATTAAATCCTTTTAGTTCACTATTATTTAAGATAAATTAATGTACCCTATCTTGAAATAACCCTTTATACAATAAGTGAGTGTCAGTCTTATGTTGTTCTAAAGTTTTAAATTTGTTGGTCTTGTTTGGTTGATCCTTATATGTGTTGCATGCTGAAGAATAGTTCTTCTCAAGGCTTGGTTAGTCCTGAGTGATATTTTGGTTTTTGTGTATAAATTCCTTGTATGGACACTTTGATATAATTTTTTTTTCATTAATGTGACTTCTAGGAGGATATTTCTCTAGGATCAATTAATTATCTTATGTGGATATCTTTTATTTGTTTCCAATGTATTGCTTTTAAAAATGGAGTGTGAGATACATTGGGTGAGTTAATTGGACTCAGGTATTTTCAATATGACGTTATCCCATAATTTTTTTTAGGATCATAGGTTATGTTTAAATGGGTAATAATTTTTGTGGGTTGGATCCGAGTTACCCCCTTATGTGTGCTAAGGCGCAACATTTTAATTGGTCTAGTGATGGTTTGACCATGGAACGACACTGAAAGTTATGTATGGAATTTGATGGACATGTTTGAGGTGAATGTATGGTTCCTTTTAAGAAGGCATCATAGTTCAGTATGTAATGTATCAGTCATCTAAGCTAATAATTTTTGTGAATGGCCAATAGGAGTTTCATGAATTCTTTTCCTTCTTATTAAGTGAAGTGGTTAGTGGATGATCATTTCTGGAAAGTCATCTGGTGAGATGAGTGCAGTTTGTGTCGGCCATGGATTTACATGAGAAACTGGCTCAACTTGGCTAAATACGTTTGGTATGGAATCAACATCTTGACCATCTTGAATCATTCCAAAGCATCTAGAATTATTAGAGGTGTTATTTGATGGTAATTCCAATGTTAGAGGTGTCATGGCTTGGAATTTGCACCTTTATAATTTTCAGAACTATGGTAGGGAGCATCATTAGTTTTATATTTAATAATATGGTGATGTAATCATGTATCTTGCTAAACAGGCTCAGGTAACCACCTCTTAGGTTTTGTGATCGGAAATAAAGAATTGGATCGAGTTTCAACGGCTTAAGTGACTTTTTCTTATGAAGTTATCGCAGGTGTGTCGGGAATATTGAAATGAAATGTGACCATTTGAATGAGACTTCATGACCTTTGTAGGTCGGGTGATGTTTTTATTGTTCTTTAAGGATTATCAAGGATTAGAATTTCTAAGGTGGGGAGGTTGTAACGACCCATGTTTTGAGATAATGTAGAAATTACAAGGGAATTTTAATTTTGGTGTTTACTAGAGGAGAAATTTTTAAAACCGATATTTGGAAGACTTAAATGTGTTGTTTTTAGAGTTGGGTAATGTCTCGAGAGATATCTTGGGCGTCTTGTTGAGTTTTGGGAGTGGACAGACCTACAAATCCTAAGTTTGGAGGGACAGTGTAGGGTGTATGGTTTGTCTGAAATTGTGTTGCCCTCAGCCACAAACCAGGTGGGTATTGTAGAGAAGATAAAATTCCCTATTTAGGGTATGAAAGGTTTACCAAAACCATGAACCTAGGCCACACTAGTAGTTTCATTTTGGTAGAACCCTCACACTATTCATCACATGGCTGGCGCACGGTTATGGTGACCATGCGGGCCAAATAATGTGAGATGTTATCTTAAGGAATGGATCTCATACAGTTGGCACACAGTTTCAAAAAATCATGAAACCAAACCTTGAAACTTAGGTTTCAAAGGAAAAATGACTATTTTTCCCTTAATGAAGTTTTTATTAAACTTATTTTCTTCTTTCTCCTCAAAAATTCACATGAGCTCTCCCAAGCACCTTTGAGCTATCCTCCATGCCTAACCTAGGAATGATGTTTCCCCTTCCATTAATCATCTTATCCAAGTGTTTTAAGTCTCTATAGGTAAAAATTGGTAAGTTCTAAATTCATATATAATCTATTTCAAGTTCTCCATTCCATCATCTGTGCTATTTTCATATGACATCATTTGCCCAATTTTTTGGACAAATGTCTGTTTTGTTGATTTTTTCCAAACTAGATTGAACCAGACCTTGATATTGGATGATTGAAGCATCCTAAGAATCTGGTAGGTGATATATGACTCATTTCTTAAATTTATATTGTTTTATAAATAGAGTTGTTGTATCGCACGTAGACCTTTCCCATGTAATAATTTATAATTGGTTCCCTCATATTAAATTGAATGTTACACCATGTTATACATCCTTTGATTCATATTTGGTAATCTAGAGGATACAAACCTCTTTTATGGACACCCCAAGGGTGTCCTTAGTTAACTTCCCCTTTTCAATTAAATGTTTAAAATCCTGGAGCACCTTTTAAGCATTTGTATTAGACATTAAATGGATTTTCCCCTTGTATGTGATTGTAAAAATGACAGTGGATCCTTCTTAATTTCATTTTATCCTTTATAAATTGAATTTCCTTGATTATACCTATTTTAAATGTTCTTTTTTTATAAATTGTGTCACGCCTTTGGAATGGATGTTTACATATACTAAATGATTTTTTAAAGAACATTTTCATGATTTTATAATAAAACCACTATATTGAGGTGTGTTGTCTTTTAAACTAAAAAGTAAATATTAGTGGCATAAATCATTCTTAGCTTGATGCATTGGTTTTTTTCTATATGTTTTATGTATTTTTTGGATTTTATATCAAGTTTTGTACATTTCCCTCCTTAATATATTAAATGGAGTTTCCCTCCTTCCATTTAAATGTTAACTTGATTCGATGCACCATCTAAGTGCATGACATGGGACGCTCCTATCAAAATGGATAATAGGCAAAGCCCCTCATAAGGGTTTGGCTTTCTTAATAAACAATATTTCACAAGTAGGAAATTTACCAATATAGGCCATGGTACCTTTTATATACCTCTTGTTCCTTTTTATATGAATTTCCTTGTTTTGATAGATTCAATGGCATGTTTAGAGTGGAATAATTAATTCATGATTGTTTTTTTATTTAAATTAAATGAATGTTTAAACTGAAATAGATTGTAAATGGTGGAAACATCGTTCCATTATTACACGATTAGTATATGAATTTCTTAAATGTGATTCCCTTGATTACATAACAGTCTTAATAAATGTAGAGCATGAAAGGTAGTGCATCATGTCTCTAGTTATTATTAATTTTATATGATGATACCCTTATACGCATTTAATAAATGAAAGGCATGAGAGGTAATTAATGACTCATGGAAATTTATTATAAACATGATTATGACTTATACATAGGTTTTGGAATGATAAGAAAGGTTATGTTAAGTATTTTGATACCATTCTCTCTCACATCAGATGTTGAGCAAGACGTCACACCCCAATGATACTATGTGGGAATTGAGATTTACGCACCACATTCCAAGATTACAGTGTTTCCATGGTTTTTCACTCACGATACTGAGTTTTTATGAATTATGTATCTCGCATTATTGGGATGTAGGTAATGTACCCTATTTCTTGAGCTTTTAGACTCATTTATAATGGTTATCAATTTCCGAGTTACACCCCGGTCCATCCAACAATTAGTATTCTTGGTATATAGACATTAAGCATCCACACACACTTGGTTCATATAGGTGGATGAAATATATATTTATACTATATATATATATATTATTACTATATAAATATATATAGTTACTGATCATGATTTTATTTCTTCTATGAGCCAAATCAGGTATTGTCCCCAGTTGTCCCTTAGGAACCTATGAAGGTTATTGTTTATTTATTCAGTTATATTTATCTTTTCACTTATACCTACACTGACATACTTTATTTATATTCATAGAATCTGTGGGTGGGAACCTAATGCAATTTATATCTCACACCCTACTCAGGCTACCATTGCACTGGGGTACCCAAGTAGACTTTCTTGTTCATAGGGCTATGATGGTTTGCTTGTTCTTCTTTACTTGTAACTGGGGACAGTATTGAGCTGGAGCTCAGTATGATCATGAAATTTCCATTATATCTTTTACCATATTTTCTTTATTCATTTACTTTTGTGTTTCATGAGGTCTATTGTATTTTTATTATTTTAGTTATTTATTATCATAAGGATATGCATACATCTCTTATATATTGGCGCTCATCGACTATTATGTTAGATTTATTATTATTTTTCCACCATTATATCTTCTATTTATTACTTATTCCACCATTTTAAATTTTTTATTTCTGTTATACTGTTATGCTACTCTGATCAGGAGGGTATAGTCTCCCCTCTGTCAGCTGTTTAGACCCTCACTGCTAGTCGACAACCTCTAGCGTAAGGGGAGGCACGCTTGAGACCATGTTGTGACCGGTCTAGCTATGGTATAAGTGGTCAGTTGGTTTGGGATTTAACAAAAAGGTATTAAGGGGTGTGACTATGTGAGGGTAGAGAGTTTCCTTTTATAAATGGGGAAAGGGGGATTTCTTATAAATTTCATGAAAGATGCTCAATATAATCCAAAATGATAGTCATTCACATGAAAAAATATTCGAAATGACCCTAGAATCAAATTTAGAAAGTATAATATATAAATATGGCTATAAATTATGATTTATTATTATTTTGGATGTTTTTAACCCTTATATTCTTTGTTTAATCCTCCAATAAACTCATTTTTACATTAACTGTTGTAAATAATTTTTACAGTTTTTAATATTCATTATGGTGAAACATTAAATTGAACTTATATGATAATATAAATTATTATAATTCCAAATATTGAATCCATTTTTATAAATTACATTCACAAAAATGTAAAAATATAGCTTAAAATTATTACCATAGATGCTATGAGAAAGTGTCTTTTCAAAGAGAAAATGTTTAAAAGTTTAAAATGTTTTATATAAAAATTAAATATGAAAATGATTCAAATAACCTTAATTAGTTAAACTTTAATATAGTCGAAATAATTTTTCTTTCATACCAATTTAAAATATAATATAATTTTATAAATAATTTAAATTAAAAGGTAATTTTCAATTAAAATTCCATATTTTTTACTATTCGTCAGAAAATGAAATGTTTCAGAAAAATCCCAAAAAGTTAACCCTAAATTTACATTGATATGATAATATCAAAAATGAAGTTTATTTTAACAATTAAATATTCTAAAAGTGGTAAAAATTTATTATAAATTAGGTGCGTGAAGCACAACTAAAACACCTTTTATAAAAATACTCTTTTTCATAAAACATTTATTTTACATTGAAATGATTCTAGTTTTAATTTTAATAAATTTATATCCACTTAGTTTTTTATATACTTTTTAAAAAATATAATTTTTATAATTAATTTAATAGTATTAAAAACCACCAATTTAACGGCTATGTTATAATGATCGTGTTTAAATAATAATATTTTAATAGAGTATCATGTTTCATTTAAATCCAGTGTTGCATGCATCAAAATCTGTTGAAGATATTGATTTTATTTAAAATGAAATATATCTTAAAGTATCAAGATGATTTATTCTCTTAAAATATTGGTGTTTCATGTCATACAATCTATCGAACAAGATTTTTCTATTTTAAAATCTCAGGTAGTTACAATTGGGATGAGATAACTTTATAGAAAACCCTAGGGATGAGTCCGAGTATAGGAAACTATCGTAAATTTTAGAAAAGTATGGATTTTGTGTCCCACTAAAAATTAAATCCTTGTTTTGATATTGGTTAGTGGATATGGTTATTTCATAAATGTACATAGGGGTAGCCACCCTAAAAAAGATGGTTGACTATCAACTTGATCTTTACTCAATGCATGATGAGTGGGCTTTAGAATATAAACCTGGAAAGGATACTGTTGGGGGATATTATTTATATGATTCATTTACACCTTAAAAACTATTATAAAGTATTTAAAAATATTGTATATAGATAATAATAAGATAATGTTTATGGATAACATAGATTAAAATATAGATTTTCAAATGTTAGGGTATATATTAATTGATATGTGTTTTTATTGATAATGGGAGAGTTAAATTTTTGGAGAATCTATTTCGATTATTTTCATGTTTAGAATATTATAATAAATTCCATGGTAATTTGGGACTATTATTTTTGGGTATTGGGAGGATTAAATAACAAATAAAAAATCAATATAGGTTAAAACAAGCTTAATAAAGCTTTAACTAAAAGGAGATGCAATCTAACATGTTGGCATTATAAAGCGTGACATCTTGAGGATGAACTTTTTAAAATTCTCTTAAGATGAAAATTATTCATTACTCAGGTTGAATAATTTTGTTTTAGTAATGGTTGAATCCTAATGGAACCAAGTTAATAATTGATTCCATAGACAATGTGAGGATTGACCCAATGAGAAAATAAAAAGGATAAGAACTATAGTGAGAAACATTATGGTTATTCTTGATCATCTATCAAGGATTAGGATTAATAAAATGAAATTATTTTAGTTTCCAAACACACCAAATAAGATATGGATGGAGTCTCATGGAATATTGGGTGATGGATATGATGAAAAAAAATAAGATTCAATTTCCTACATGTCAAAAATGATAGAAGAAATGCCTAGGGGAATGTCTCAAAGGAACTGGAAGATTATCCATTTCTGTAAAAGGAGAGGATAGATAATTTTTTTTCCAAATGAACCAATCAGTTAACAAGGTATAGGTAAATAATTTGTTTCCTAATTTTGCGTAATAAATTATAGTAGAAAACTCTATTGAAAATATATCCAGAGTTATGTTTATATTTTATAATCACTTAAATAATTTTATTATAAATTAATAATTAGAATTGTTAGGTTGTAATTTATTTAAGGTGAGAGAATGTTACACCTAATTATTTTAAACTATACATTCCTTTAAGACATAATATGTTTTATAGTGTGTGATACTCACAAAACCAAACCATAATGAACTATGAAACGATATATAACCATTAAAACAAATATCCAGATTTGGTAGATAAAAATATAGTTAATTGAATTATGAAATATATGTAGAAATAAATATAAAGGAAATTATTTACACTAAGTCATTGATAAAATTCATTTCATGTAACTAAATAAAAAATGACACTCGTTTATTCTTTAAAAAGTGACCTTAAGAAAAATTATCATTTTATCTAATTAATATTAAGATAAAAAATATATTATGGATAGAAGATATTATTTATATGAATAATATGTCAACACCAAATGTTTTTTGAAATTGATAGGAAATAAGAATATGAAAAGTTAATATTTTAAAAATTTATTTTCCTATAAAAAATATTTTAATAATATATTTATGTGTTTATTTAAATATAAAATTATAAAATTTTAGAATTTGATTTTTAAAAAATGAAATTATTTTTTTGGATTCATCATAACAATATTATCTTAAGATGAAATTTTGGCACTTTTCTAAAATAGTTGATTTTTAGGTGAGTTGTGACCAAATACCCTTTTTACAATTATTTTAAAGTTTATAACATTACCATGAAGTAGGGATTACCTCATGTATTTTTATGATACTAAAAATATGATTTATGAGTAAAATAAATCATTCATAAATACAGTATTGAATTTATAGAACTTGGGTTTAACATTTTGGAAACATAATTAATATTTTACTCAAAATACTCTTTTAACTCGCTTATATTAAAAAATAGTTTTCATAAATTATTTAAATTATATCTAAAAAATATATTTCATATTTTATATCAATATGTTCATATTATTTAATAAGTTCAATTTAATTTTTATCATAAAATTATGATTACTATTATTAAACTAAATGAACATGATAACAATGAAAGGCTTATATTTAAAGAATTATTTTATTAATATTTTTTAATTTTTAAATAATAAATTAAATTGATCTATTTTCAATTACTAATTTTATAAGTTTTTTTACACATTTATAGAAATATATTATCACTCATTTAATTTTTAATTAATGTTAAACAATATTAAGAACACTTAATGTTAAAAACAATATTTTTCTACAAAAAATATATTTTATATAATAAATTTTAAAATCTAAAATTTAATTTTAAATTATTTATAAATTAAATTAAATCATATAGAGATAAAATTTAGGTTTATAAAATAAATATTTTATTGGAGTTTTAATTTATATTTTTAATAAAATATTAATTACTTTGTTAAAAACTAGTTATCAAGGTAAAAACAAAAATAGTAAAATGTCAAAATCAAGTGGTAAAATAATTGAAACATATTTAAAAAATGTTTTAAAAATTATTGGTATAGTCATTCTCAAACTTATCTCACACAAAAAATCATTATTTCTCATTTTTGATCCATTGATCATTGAATAGTTCCAATTCCATCATTAAAAATGTAATTGGTACTTACAAAAGTTCCATTTTTTCACTAACAAAATGGGGTTAATTTCACCAGATTTATCCACCCATTTAAAAGGGTTGTATATTCAAAAAATAAACCCTAATCTATCCTAAACCCTATAAATATTTCCTAGAATATTTGGACTTTCCAAAAGGCCAGGATAAGGTTTTTAAGGTGTTACCCAAGGGAAAACACCTAGAGTGGGAGGTAATTTTCTCAACCGAGGTCTCTTATTTTTTTTCATATTCTATCAACTAAAATACATTATAATCCATGAAAGTGTGATAAAATAAATATTAATAATATTATAAAATGTTGTTATACTAATTAAATATCCATTTTATACCTTCCTCCAAAACCATTTGAAAAATGAAATGTCTTCATGGGTACGTGTGGATTTCCATATCCTTAAAAAACATGTTCTATTTTTCTTAATAGAATTTCATGGATAATGAAAAATAGTTTATAAATTAAAAAATATATAATTTATAAAATTATTAAAATATATAAAATGATAATTTTTACAATTTTCTACCCATATCACATTTAATGGAAAACGAAATTCTCGCTCATGTGTACATGTAGAATTCTACCTATACAGAACAATTTATTTAATTTTCCATTACCACCTAACATGGATCAATTTAAAAAATTATTTAATGTATAAAATTGATCTTAAATACACTATTATTATTATATAAATATAATATTGGACATTCTGTAAGTGATATTATCAACTACTAGTCATAGTAAACTTTACTGCCTAAATGTACCATATTAGCGTACCTTTCATAACTTGAGACAATTTTGGGAAAATATAAGAAAATATATAAATTTTTTTCCAATATAATAATAAAATTCATCCAAAATAAAATTATGTGGATAATGAATTAATTTTATAATAAATTTTCACATTGTCAATATATAAATGACGTTTCAGAGAAATTGACCGAACCAACTCAAGTAACCGAAGTAAGTGAAAACTAATTAATAAATAAATATCATATGATAGTAAATAAGAACTTTTAAAATGAATTATATATGAAAAATTTTATTATGAAACATTTTAAAAAATTAATTTTAATATTCATTATGTTTGGTGAACACACAGAATGTATTAAAACCTAAGTAAGTGTTTTTTTGCATCTTAGTTTTTCTTCAATGAGATATGATTCAAATTCACCACTTATTTACTTTTTTGGTGTGTATTTTAAACAAAAAATATTTTTTATACTTTTTATTCAATTTATGGTATTTAAAAATATATATCACATTCTATCTATCATGGGATTTCAATTCAAAAGATACTAATGTTGTAAGGGTTAATTATTTCTATTTTTAATTCTATGAGACATGTTCGATATTACACACCATATTTTATTTTATAAGTGGTATTCACTACCATTTTTTCTTAAATTATAATGAATATTTATCACATCAGGATATTAAAATTTCAATTTCATGATAACACTATTATGTTATTTTTATTCTTACATTACCATAACCATAAGGATTTATTCTTCAATCTGAATATTAAATCAGGATTATTTTTTAAAGAAATCCATCTGAGGAATTTTTATGATCATTATTTATAAAACCCATAATTTTTTTCATATCCTATGATATTTTTTTGAGATTGTTAAATTTTATTTTTTATTAGAAAAATGATCCATTATTTCCATTTTCTTTTTTAATCATCGAATATTTATTAATATAAATTTTCTTTCAATGACTTTCTTCTATGAAAACTACATATTTCCTTCCTTTTATTAAAGGGTGTTCATCTTGATGTCATGTGTCAATTGGTTGGTAAAATTAATGACATAACCATATATCTTTACTCAATACGGTGTTAGTTTGAGAGATTATTACATAAAAATCTATTCCATTAATTGATTGAATAAATATGGAAAATACATATACTTTTTATTCTAATATAGATGATTATTCATTACTAAATAATATTTCATATGTATTGTATATTTAACAACCCAAAATATAGTAACTCAAAGTTGGTTTCAAATTTATTGCATTGGAATAAGATATAAAGTATCTCATCACTAGGATCAATCAGCATAATAGTATTGATAAACCAAATAAATACTTGATTCTAATTTTATATTGGAAATAAAATATAAAACATAACCAAATAAAATGTTCTACATACTCAAAAAAACATTCAAATATCCCTTCTTCATATACTAGGGAAAGAAAACAAAAATAAGGGTGATCTCAAATGAATAGTAAGGGTATTGTACAATGATAGATTTCACGAGTAAATAAGTTGTAATCTATATGGTAGGGAATATAACTGAAAAAATGTTCCATTTAATCAATAACTTGAGCATGAAATATATCCATGGATAAAATCAATTCAAAAATCTCATGGATAATAATATTTTAATCTACAATGAAGGAAGTGAATAATATTATATTTCATGAACTTATACATCATGATATATTTAATATCAAGACCTTGCTCCAATATAGTTTAAACTATTGGTATATATACATTAAAAAACCATTTATTATGGCTAGCCAACTGATTTGTCTCATGAGACCTATTGATGCATTAAAAGGCTATGTAATTCTGGACCCTGCCTATTAGTGAATTTCAAATTCATTTCTCATATATTGAATGATAAATTTAATTCATAAAAAATATTCCTTTTCAAGAAATATACATATATATAAATTAATATATAATATCAATATTTCACCAGAAAATCAAATACCTTTCAAATAAAAACTATATATGTAGAAATAATATATAGTTTATGAAATAATAAGTTCTATGATACAAATAATATGGATTTTTCTTTTGAAAATGTATCACAAGAAATTTAATATTTCATGATAAATTTAATAACCATAAAATTAATGTAGAGATGATATATGGCCATCAACTCATTAGAAAAATAGATTTTGAAGAAAAATAAAGCCTTTTGGATAATTGAAGAAAATGGACGGGATAAATTTAAAATAAATTTTCATTAAATATTTTTCTTTATAAAATCATTGAAAACTTTTATAAGAAGTAAAATAACATAAAATGGTTATAGTAATGGTATCATCCATTAATTTTGTATATGTTAAAAAGAAACATTCCTTTTAAATTTTTATAAAGAAATTATAAAATAATCCTTTAATAAAACATTATAAAAATTACTTTATATAATTTTAAGGATAAAAAAAATTTCCTTAATAAATCATTTGAGTAAATAATAGGACCTTTGAAAAATAATTTTGAAAAACATGGATGTTTGAGAAATATATACGTGATTAGAAATATACATAAGACCGGATGTTATTTTAAACATTTCATTACTTGAATCAAGTTAAAATGAGAGTAAAAGTAGAAAGAAAACATGGAAACTACATAAATATCAATGAGATAAGAAAATAGTTTTAGTTCATTGAATATATATTATATATGCCTTAAAAAAAATTACAATCAATCCCAAAAACTGTTATTGTTAAATAAAATCTTTCCTCTTTGATAATATTTAAATAGTATACACTTGAAAGAGTAAACTTAAATTGAAATTTTAATCACCATGAATAAATATATATTTATTTTAAATACATAAAATTGGTATTATATACACCATATAAAATAAAATAGGTGCATAATACCAAATATGACTCAATAGAGTGTAAATTAAAATGAAATACCATATAAAGATCATGGAATTGAAGTGAAAATAAATAATCAAAGTGATTATGTGTAAAAAAATGTAAATCCACATAAAAAAGGTAAATAAAACATACAATAATCATTATTAATTACACATATATTCTTTGAATAACATTGATAATAAATAAGTAATATAACATAATGAATATAAATTGAGTTTAGAAACCCATTACCTCACGCTTCCACTTAGTTGAGCATGCCATTAAATCCTTTATAATAAATTTATATTTATTATAATTACATAAAATATCCATATTAATATAAATTTAATATAACATATTATACCTTTTTTGTTAATAATATTTTATTATGATCATTGTTTCAACTGTTAACTACGTTGTTTTCCATGTATGTTTTAATTTGACAATTATGGTACTTATATCTTGATACTAGTTATATCTTTAAAATAATTATAATATAGATATAAAATAATAAATATTCATTATATATATATATTAATAATCATTTTCAATAAATGGATATGAAAATTTAATCGTATTGCTTCATGAAGGTGGTCATCCACACATACGCATGAGTGGTGTTAGACGTTTTTAACAAGTGGAAGGGTAATAAATTAGATGATATATTACATTTAAATAATCATAATTATTTCTTAAATATAATATATATTTATCATTTCCATATTTATAACTATTTAATTAAATTGTTTATGAAAAAATAATTACATCGCAACATGAAGATGGTGGGCCGTACGAATGCACAAGCGATATTTTTGTTTTCCTTGAGATTGAAAAGATGTAGTAAATGGTTATAAAAAAGAATATTAATATCTCAAAATATATATGATACCTAATTAGCTATTTTATTATGGTTAAAATGGATTTATATGACGTTTTTGAGAGGTTTTTATAGGGGTTTATCGATCTATATTTCTCAAGGTGGTGTGAATAATTGAGGAGAGGTGGTGACCTTTTATAGTAATAAAAATGACACAGTTGAAATTACTTAAAATATTTAAATATAATTAATTATTTTTAATGTTAAAGTGTGACCAAGTTTAAATATTTTGGAAGGTAAGAGAGGATAAGGTTGAAATAAATTCATCCAATAAAATTTAGATATCTTTATGTGGAATTTTAAATCATATCTTATGGTTTAACCCCTTCGTTAACCAATTTCAACCTTAATCGTGGTAACAAATTTTTCATTCATAAAGGTTTATAAATTTTATTCCAAGTTAAAAATTATTTCATAAAAGATAAAAGGATGACATTTTAGACTACATCTCATCCTCTTTGTCCTCTTTTGTTATTTTTATGATTTTAAGATCATTTAATATTACATTATTAACAAAAAAATACTATTAATATCTTTTGAAGAACCACTCAAATATTTTGAATTTAAAGAAATAAATATAGGAATGGGATTAGAATATAAATATTTCACCATCAATTATTTATTATTATAAACCATAAGATTCCTTTCACACAATCATTAATCCAAAAATACTACTTTTTATGTTTTTCAAATCACTCACTTTGATTTTTATATAGCTTGAAAAATAACAGTGTTAGTGTTTTGTATGAATTTAAGGTAATTATACCACAAATAAAATAAAAAATAAATTAACATAACAAAAATAATTATGATAAAAATAAATTTCTATATTCGTTAATAACATCTTCTTATCCTTAAGTGAACATATAAGTGAAATTAATGTCCAGTGAGTGAAATTTTGTATTTTTAATTTTAATAAAATAATATAAATTTTATTATAAAATTAAAATGGCACAAAATTGTCATATATTAGGATATTTGATGAGGTTGGTCAAATATAGCTCATACAATAGGAATAAGGAAGGTTTTAGATTAATTTCTAAATCCTTATTTGTAACACCCTAAGATTTGAAAAGAGGAAAATTATATTCGATAACAAATATGACACACAACAATATGTGTATAATATAATAAAAAATACTAATAATTTTAAATATATTTATTTTTAAATAAATTCAATCTACTCGATAGCTTTTTATGCACACAACACTGGGTTTAAACGAAATGTGATACACTATTAAAATATTATTATTTAAACATGGCCATTATAACCCAGCCATTAAATTAGTGGGTATGAATAATAATAACTAAATTAATAAAATTATATGGTTTAAACACATATGAAATAATTTCAATGGATATATATTTATTATAAATAAAAAGATAATCATTTTGAAGAAAAAGAAATGTTCCCTGAAAAACTGAATTTTTCTAAAACACGTTTTAGTTGTGCCTTGCATATATAATTTAAAAGTAATTATATAACTTATAGAAATTTTATTTGAAAAAATGAACTTAATTTTTTATATATACATTCCAAAATTATCTTTGGGTTAAATTTTTCAGAATTTTTTTAAAAGATTAATTGTTTGATGAATAATGAAAACTACTAATATTTAATGAAAACTGTATTTTTATTTAAATTATTTTAAAAAATAAATTATATTTTAAAATTTTCATAAAGATAAATTATCCCAATTATATTAAAAATTTTCTAATTTATTTCATTTTAATAAATTTCATATTTACTCATGATATAATTTTTTCGATCTTTTGAATGTTTTTCATTGGAGAAACTACTTTTTCGATACGTCTATGGGTTTAATTTTAAATTGATTTCTACCACTTATGTGAAATAAACTTAGAAAAATTTATTCCATATTTTTAATCATAATAACTAGTATTATATAATAATTTTAACTTAATTTTTTCCATAATTAATAGTAAAAATAATGAAAATTAATTTCTGCAGTTGAGGTAAAAATGAGTTTACTGAGAGGTTAATCTAAGAACATTAGGGTTAAAAATGACCAAAAAAATCCCAACACATATTTTATGGTCCTATATAAACATTATAACCTCTATGGGTCAATAATGACCCATTTTGGAAGCGTTTTTCATGAAACAAATGTGGGTATCACTTTTTATTTTCATAATTTCCAAGTGTGCCCTCTCCCCCACTTATGAAAGGACAACTCCTCTACTCCCCAATTCACACTTACAAAGACCTATGGATTTAAAAATACCTAAAAATTTATATTCTATAATTCCCTCCCAACATCCTAGAAGAATTATTTTTATTAGTAAACTCTCATATTTATTCATTTGGTAAAAACCTAAAGAGGCTCTCCAAATAAGATGTAAAATTCTTAAACATGCGTACTTGTTTTATTTATTCTTTTACCTCCTTTAATTCAAATTAAAATATGATAATATAATAAAAAAATTATCCCCTTTGTAATTATATGTTATTATTTTAATGGCATAACCCATATCCATCTCCACTTCCATCGAATGGGAATGGAATCTGTCGATCGTGTGTATGGTGGACAACTGCCTTGTGAACCGATGTGACTCATTTTCTATAAAAACCTATCAATGATGGATATAATGATGGATTTAACATATTAATATGATATATATGATATAATTATACTTTTATTGTTATTATATCACATATTCCTTCTTACCATCTATTCTGTTGGGGATATAATAATGTCGCTCGTGTGTACTGTGGACTACCACCTCGTGAAGCGATGTGATTCATTTTTCACTGATGATTTACATAGAAGGAAGTGATGATAAAATTTATGAATATATGAAATATTTATCACCTAAAAATAATTATTTAAATTTTATATCACACATAACTTCTTACCTTCCAATCTGTTGGAAAACAATAAAATCGCATGTGTGTACATGGGAACTACCACATCCATATAGCGATATGAAATGTTTTTCATTTAATATTTATATTAATGGTAATAAAACTGTATTTTATTGAAATAAATGATATATATAATATAATAATTAGTTTTTAAATGTTAATTAACATTTTTTATTTTCATTCCATCCATCGAGAAAAATGGAAACAACATTCAAGCGCACGTACAACTTACCGTCTTCATGAACGGTGTAATCCATTTTATATATCAAAATTTCTTATATTAATCTAATTACATATATAATTAACATATATGATATTTATATCATAGTCAAAATTATAATTATTATTTAACCATGATCAATATAATTGTACCGAAATTAACGAACCATAACAAATATTAAAAATGTAGCAACTATCACCAAAAACACTGATTTTGACAAAGAATTGTTAAAAAATGAGTCATAAAAGAATATAAGTAAATAATATATGGTATGAAATATATGATTAATGTTATAAAATAGATTTATAATAAACCAACATTTATTATAAAGTAATTTAGGAAACATACAAAGGATGTCAAATATGAGGTTAGGGTTTATCGTCTAACTTTTACATCTATGAAACATATGCCATATTCACCACTTATTATATTTTTTGGTGTGAATAATACCCATTTAGATTAGTTTTATGATGAATATATTTATATTAATGGTACTTAAAGTTTAATTTTAATTTATTTCTTTCATTGGGCTTATGATTCAAAAATTACCAATGTGGTAATGGTTTATTTCAAAATCTCATCATTATTCAGGATTATTTTTATTTAAGTATCCTATGAGGGAATTATTTTGTATTTATATCATAAAACTGATATATTTTATTTATAATGTGGTTACTCAGGAACTTTAATAGTAATAATAACACCTTTTCACTCTTTTTCACTTAATATAAATGATAAAATGGTGTTAAGAAAAGATAACATTATTTCTATTTTCAGATGAAAAAGATTTTTATTCTAAATCCATGTTTTCTAAAAATTATTTTTAAAAATGTTTTTTTATTCCTCAGAATTATTTATAGAAATTAGTTTTACCCAATTCTTACTTTTTAATTTTTTTAAAGTAATCTTCAGGTTATTTTTGAATAAATTCACATTTTAATTTTTCTAAAAATGTAATATAAATATTTGTTTTTACATGTATGACATAAAAAAAAGTTCCCTCCTTATTTCCCAATAAATTTTTTAAAAAATAATTTATATGTTTTAAATGATATTTTGAAATAAAATTATTTTCAAAATATTTTTTTAACTTTTAGTTTTTGTAAAATATATTTTCAAAGTGAAAAGGTTTTATTCCTCAAAAATGTTTTTAATGACATTCTTATAGTATTTCTATTCATAAACGACATCAACTATTTATTCTACTTATAATCCACTAGGTATTATTTTTATTGGTATCATACTTGGTATTCCTTTGTATATTTTGTGATTAGTTTGATTAAGGATGTACAATTTTATTACCATTCAAATTATTACTTTGGATTGTTTATGATTTTGTTTATTTGATTTGAGTAAGTACTAACATTTTGTATGTTAGTTTTTCAATATGAATGTTAATGTGGATTATGTTTTAACCCTATCATATAGGGAATTAATTAGACATAATAATTGAATGGGAAAGATCAGTTATAGATAGACCCTTTATGCATCGATAGGTCTCATGAGAAAAATCAGTTGTCCAAATTATATGAGTTTATACCCATAGATTTAAACTATATTGTGAATGATCTTTATTGTATGTTTCAGATGTCAAACATTACAAATTACATCCTTATGATATTATTTAATGATTTCCATGTGGTTATTATATTATTTATAATATCCAAGGATAAGTTTTTAGCTCTTGTGGTTATTTATATGGATTTATTTGATTAGAATTTACTCCTTCCATATCATGATCAAGTTATTATTTAAATAGAATATGTTTAATTTATTTACCTTTACATATTGATTATGCATATTTATTTGTGATAGATTATGTTGTATTCTTACCGCTACTAATCATTTTATATCACCCCATTCCTATGTTTTATTTTCCCTAGGGTACCAAAAAATGTTTTTTGATTGGTATGTTGAGATATTCTATGGGGAATAATGGTGTTCCCAAAGAAAACACTTTATTTTATTTTTTTTCAAATATATTTAAAATTCAAGTATGAATCTAGTTTACCAAGACTATGAAAATATTCAACTATATGTGATCTAATACATTGTATATTATGATAATTTAATAAATTAACCACTGACCTTGGGATACTAGGGTTGGGGTATTTATAATTGGTAATAGAGGATGTTTAGTAGAAACCTTGTGAACTAGATTAAGTAAAACATAGATTAGAGAACATAAACATATGATATACATTGATTATAAGTATATAAGAACATCCTAAAGTTTGGGTAAGGTGTAGAATTTTTGTTTTACCTAGATATACATCCACATATGGATATTAAAAGTGGAAGTGGTTTTAAAACAAATGTACCTAGGGGTTATAACTTCAAAAAAGGTGTTCCATGCTTGACTCAAGAATTACTTGGTTCATGAAAACGGGCCTCACTGCACACATGGTTTGACTCATTTTGGGGATATGCTTGGGTTTATTCACATTTTCATTAAAAAAAACATTATAAATGATTTGAAAATATTTTATGATATGGAAACTTTCCCAAAAATCAATGTTTTTTATTATGAGATCATCCATGCCTAAATTTTTCGATTTATGTAAAGTGTTTCAGTAGTTTTGGGATTATGAATTATGATACGTAATGTTATTATCTAATATATATTATTCCATTATTTATAAATGTAACATATCATAAGGAATGAGAAACATGTCAATTCATGTAATCCAAATAGTAAGGATGATCATTTCTTTGATGGGATTAAGTTAATATTTCAAAGGGAACTATTCTTGCAAAAATTATCATCATATGAGGACATAATATCATGTTCTATAAATATAGGGAAAAAAGTATATAATTATTATGGATTTGATGGGAATCAAGAGAATAAGAGTACAATAGGGAAAATGGATAAGAGGGAAAAGGGAAATAAGGGTTTTCTTACTTGTTATGATTGTGGAAAGAAACACCGTAGTAATTTCTTGAAGGGAATGATAGTTTCCTATAATTGTGGAAATAAAGTCCACCGTGATTATGATTGAAAGGGAATGAAATATGCTTCCAATTTTCAGTGTTTCAACTGTAAGGATATAGCGTACCATGTAAAAAAATTCTTAAATATTCTAGGGAATATACCTCAAAAGAAACCAAGGGATTAAGGTCAAGATCATGCTATTACTATAGAAAAAGTGGAATGATAAATTTTCTTTTGTTTGGATTCAAAAATTATGTTATTAGAGTAATTTATTAATGATATTATAGTTATGATAATTGTGATATGTATAAGAATTGTAGTATAGTACTTTTTATTAAAGGACTTGAGAGAATGTGTTGAATGGTACCAATGAATACAAAATTGGATTCAATTCCATACTTGGATTCAGCATCACCCCGTGGTCTATCCACTACATCATCAGAAAATACAGAGACATGATCAACAACAATATCAAGGTTGTGCACACTTGGCGTGAGGGGAAAAAGGATGCATATTACCTTGCTTCCATCAATGTCCCCAGTCAGTACCGTTGTTTTTTTCACACTTCCACCTCCATGAA
This sequence comes from Viscum album, assembly GCA_963277665.1. NCBI lineage: Eukaryota > Viridiplantae > Streptophyta > Magnoliopsida > Santalales > Viscaceae > Viscum > Viscum album. The sequence continues at coordinate 335,013,650 of OY728138.1, read as the reverse complement.
GCCAGAGGGGGTCAACTTGGTTCGAGGGGATGACCTCGGCCTTCACTATTTTATGCCCCCTAGGTCTCTCCTCTTTCTTTTATTCCCTTCGGGTGCTCTGGGCCCGTTCTTTCTTATGTTGTTCATGCTCCTCTGAATAAATTTATAGTATTACGATGAACTTATTAGAAAACACATGATTGAGGGAATATAAACTTTAATACATGTTACCACAAATAATAGACCGTGAATAATCCATGGCCTCTAAAAATTATTATAAAAAAGGGTAGACAGTACACAAGATATGGTTGAGGGTAGAAGGGGGAATTAACCTACAAACACAATATATAGATACCAAAGTTACCCTTTCCATCCACAACCCTGCCCATGAAATCCATGCCTACCTCTTGGATGTCTTCCCCTATGCCATTTTTAGAGGTTTTCCAATAACCACTAGTCTTAGCATGTTAAGAGGAAAGTTGCACCATCTTCACATCTTCAGATTGAACCTCTATTACTTCAACCTCTTCTGTGGTAACCACCACACCCCCATGGATAGCACCCTCTTCACCATTGCTTCTGAATTTTCCATTCCCCACATCATTGTGAGTGACTACATGCTCCTCGCCAACCATGCCTTGAGATGAACTATCCAAAAACTCATCACCATGAAGCTGTCCCACCTGATCTCCAGCCTATGGAGCTAACAAAGGAGAGGATGCATCATAACTAGTATTTTTCAATTGAGATCTAGACTTTTCACGGCTCTCCATATAAAACAATTCAATCTTTGGAGATTTAATTGATTCATGCATCGTAAAGAAGTTGGATTTCACAATAATAGTGGTAGGAGACACCACTACTTTGGAGGCAAGATCATACAAAGCCACTTTATTAGAAAGTGACAATATAGATTCATCATTTTCAAGGGAAGAAGGTCCCTAATATACATCCAGAGGCAGACTCGAGGCCCACACAGAAGTTCCCTCCAATGGGGCGGTCACATGGGTAACAGCCTACCCAATAGTATCTTTCTTAGCCAAAACCTTATCAGTAGAGTAAGGCTCTACAATGCTCTCAATAGTAAAAGAGTCACAGGGACCTCCTGCTATGTTCAGAATAGAAGAATCATAAATTTTCACACATTTCTATGCAAAAGAGTTATCTAATTGATCCCTTCCATGAGAAGAACGCCCACCAAGACAAACATGCATGGAACTAACACTTAATTTCCCCTTATAGTGAAACTATTCTTCCAAAAGAACAATAGTATCCATGTCAATATCATCATCATAAACATCACCCCATTTAGAGGGCTCACCATGTTCAGAAGTGTGAAGATGAGGTGAAACATTACCTGTAGGTTCATGCAGCATACCTCCACACATCTCTTTATCAAGAGATATTCCTTTTTTCATACGATCCACGACAACAACAAATGACAGAAACCCCATATTCCCATTACCTTTCACAGGATATTCTCAGATGATTAATATTGAAACTGTCACCCCATTAGGGATAGATGAATTAACCTTTCCATCATATGGGAAACCAATCCTCATAGACATTGGTGGATTAGAAACAATTAATAATTTGAGTTTACAAGTTTCAACAAGATTCCCATAACGTTTACAATTGGAAAAATGTAAACGCCTATTATTTTTACCTTGAACATGTCCAATAGTTGAGCAGTTTATATAGAAATAGGGAACCTGATCAAATTCTATCTCAAGTTCTAATTTAAAATCACCAACAATCAATAGCATTGTCTCAAAAAGTGGCAATAACATATCAAATTCAACTAGAATGCGGGAAAAATGTCCATAACGAATAATCCCAGTTTCGTTATCAAGATTAATCAGAGTGCCTACTGATAGGGAAATATCCCAAAGGAAAATTGGATGCCAAAATACCCAGTTTAGTCCTTTGATGTGAATCCATGATTGTATGATAGTGTTCTAGGCCCAAAACAGATTAATTCAGGGACCTCAGTTCTGAAATCTGAGGATCCCTGGATTAATATTGATAAACTTGCGACTCCAGGCCCTCAATTTCATATCATTCGAACAGAAAGTAAAATGATAGTAGTTCATACCAATCGATACCAGATGCCATTCACTGAAGCCCAAAATCTCTTGAAGGAACATATGAATATCTGTAATCTTCCATGATACATTCATCTGCAAGCTTAAACTAAAAATCATAGAATTCTTACAAGCATTAATATGCTCTTAGTTATTGTATTTTTTTTGTAATTTTTGTTGTATATTAATTCATGTTTGGATTTATGGAATATATTCCACAATATGAGATTTTAGTTTTTGGACGAATATATGTTTTCATTAATTTTTTATGGTTATAAAGGTATTCACATATTTAGAATGTGACATTAAGAGACACTTTATATTTTATGGAGAATCTAATATTGATTTATTGACTTTAATTATATGTTTTTGGACTTTGAAGTTGGTTAGACATATTTTAGATGATTCCTAAGGTTATCCATTTATGAAATGGGTTAATTTGAATTTTGGGAGTTAATATTGATGTATTATATATTAATGTATTATATTGGATAAATTTTGATAACCATTTTGGTTTTAGTAAAGACATGAGGAATAACTGTCTACTCTTTTATAGATCTTATGATCCGTTAAAAGTTATTTTTAGTTATTCGGGAAACAAACTCATCTTGAATGTTCATTTATTTCAGTAATAAATTAAGTGGAAATTGTTCTAAGAATAACCAATAATGAAATAGTATGCATATTTTCTGGTGTTGTCTATCATAATAATAAAGAAATCCTCTATCTTTAGGAAAAATATCTTAAATCACAAATGTTATCCTACTACTTTTATTTCTGTTGAATAAATGATATTTTAACTCATCACATATTTGTTATTTTTTGTTGGTTGAATTATTCATGACTATGTTCTCTATCACTCTCTATTAATCCTTGGGAATTATTATTATATTACATGTCTGTGTTTTCATTTCCCACTAACGTTCTCCTACTTGTAAACCTAGTAATGTGTTATTCTAGATGACATTAATACATCCCTTTATCTGTTATAAAAAGGATGTATTATTAACCCTTTTTAGAATGTGGTTATCCAAAAAATGGTATTTTAAAATTTCAAACCCCTTATTACTGTCATCAAGATTAAATTGTGGGGACATAATTTATTTGAGGTGATATAATGTAACATCCCAAGATTTTAAAAGAAGAACATCATATTTGATAGCATATATGACACAAAAACTGGGATTAGAGTATAATTTAACATCTAGAGAATTTATTATATATTTATTTTTAAATAAATTCAATCACTTTTATGTCTTTTGATTCACACAACACTTAGTTTACATGAAATTTGATACTCATTTAAAATATTATTATTTAAACATGATCGTTATAACCTAGTAATTAAGTTGGTGGGTAAGAATATTAAAAAATAAATTTTGAAAATTATATGTTTTACTCATGTGTAAAATAAATTTAATGGATATTTATTTATTGTACATAAAATAAGAATCATTTGAAAGAAAAAGAAATGGTTTCTGAACAACTATGTTTTTTAAAAGATGGTTTAGTCACGACTTTCACACATAATTTAAAAATAATTTTTAACATATTTAGAAAATTAATTTGATAAGATTAAATTAATTTTTTGGAGGATTTTGGTAGGATAAAAATGTGGGTACCACATTTTCTTTTCAAAAAATCCAAGTGTGTCCTCTCATCCAAAAATAAAAGGCCACCCTTATCCTCCCCTATTAACACATAAAAACCCTCTATTTCAAAAAATAACTACCCAAATATATTCCCTACATACCTATCTATATCCTATAGGCCTTTTTGATTTTGAATCTCTCCTAATAAGGCTTTAGGTATTCACCTAAATAGGATCTTTAAATAAGAGTTAAAAATCTTAAACATGTGTATTTGTTTTATTTCTTATTATACATCATTAAAATAATATTAAAATATGATAATATAATAAAAAAAGTATAACCTATGTGATGAGATATTATTATGTTATTTTAATAACTCATATCCATCTCCACTTCCATCAAATGGGAAATGAAATTGTCGATCGTGTGTATGGAGGACTATCGCCTTGTAAACTGATGTAATTTTTTTCCACCACCACCTTTAAAATATGGATATTACTATGGACTTAATTTATTTATATTATATTTATGAAATTATTATAATTCTGTAATTAGGATATTACATATACCTTCTTACATTCTGTTCTTTGAAGGATATGATAATGACATTGATGTGTACTACAAACTACCACTTCACGAAGTGATGTGATTCGTTTTTTACTTGTACATTAAATGGAATTTAGTAAGTTTATAATTAATGAATATATATTATATTTATTAATAAACCATATTTATGAAAACATAATTTCACATCTAACTTCTTACCTTCTAATCTTTTGGAAAACAATAACCATTTTTGTTCAAACATGTGGACTACCGCCTCCGCACATCGATGTGAAATGTTTTTTATTTTATTATTACATAGATGGTAATAAGGTTGGATTTAATTAACATAAATAATATATATAATATAATTATTATTATTTATAGGTTAATTTACATTTTATCTTTTCATTCCATTTTTCGAGAAAAATGGAAGCATCGTTCATGTGTATGTACGACTTATCGTCTCCATGAATGATGTAATCTATTTTCTATCTATAAATATTATAAATTACTATAATTACATATATAATAAATATATATTATATTTATATAATTTTTAAAATTATGAATATTATTTAACCATGATAAATATAAAATGAATGAAATTACAGAACCAAAACATATTTGAAAAATGAAGCAATTATCACAAAAAACAGTGATTTTGAAAAAGAATTGTTAATGAAAGGGTCATAAATGACTCTCAGTAAACAATATATGATATGAAATATATGAGTGTGATTTTTAATAGATTTATAACAAAACTATATTTATTATATAGGATTTTAGGACAAATATGAAGGAAGTCAAGCCTGAGGTAAGGGTTTATCGTCTCACTTTTACTTCTGTGGGACATACACCATATTAACCACTTATTCCATTGTGTGGTGTATATAATACCCCTTTTGATATGTTAAATCGTGAATCTATCTCCATTAATGGTATTTAAAATTTCATTTGAATTTATTTCCTTCATGGGGATTATGATTCAAAAGTTGCCAAAGTGGTAAGGGGTTTTTTTCACAATCTCATCATTATTCAAGATTGTTTTTTCTTACAATTCCATTAGGGAATTTATTTTTTATTTATATAATAAAACCTATATATATCCTTATAATATGGTTATTAATGAACTTTTAAAGTAATATTACCATTTTCATATCTTTAGTACTTATAATGATTGAGAAAATGTTTTTATGAAAAGACGACCATATTTATCTTTTCAATCACAAATGTTTTCTCTTCCATTCACCATATTACTCTGGATGGTTTATTATTATGTTTACTTGATTGGGTTAAGTATTAAAAATTCATATTTTAGTTTTTTAGTATAAATGTTTAGGTATATTATGTTTCACCACATTCATATGAGAAATTCATTAGACTTAGTATGTAGAGGGTGGGGACTGGTTATAGATATACCCTTTATGCATCCACAAGTCTCATGAGGAAAGTTATTTGGCCAAATTAGATGAGTTTCTATCGAAAAATTTAATCTATAATCTAAAAGGTATTCACTGTATGTTTTATTGGTCCGTCATTATACAGACCCTAATTATGGTATTTTGATTATTGATTTCCATGTAATTATTTTATTAGTTAGAATATCCATGGACATGTTAGAAGATCATGTAATTATTTATATGTATTTATTCGATCATCATTAATTCATACCATATTATGCTCAAGTAATTTTTTTAATGGAATGTATTTCAGTTATTTACCTTGCCATATTGATTATTCATATTTATTCATGATATATTTCTATGTATACATACCCTTACTAGGAATATAATCTCACCCATTTCTTTTTTTTTATTTTCAACAGGACAATGAGAAGGTTTTTTGAGATTGATATGTGGGGATATGCTACAAGGAATACTGTGGTTGTCAAAGAATACACTTTGGGAATTTTTCATTTTTAAATGTACGCGAAATTGAAATATATATATAGTTTTCAAAAATAAAAAACCATTTTATCATTAAAGATGATATTTTTTATATAATTCCAATGTAATAAATTAACCATAAGTCCTGGGATACTAAGGTCCATGCCTTTATAGTTGGTTTTATAGGAAGTTTAGTAGAAAACATCGAAACAAGATTAACAAAAAATAGATTAGGGAACATAACTCTATGATATAAATTGAGTATTAGTGTAGAAGAAAATAATAATGTTTTGGTAAGGTAGAGACTATGTGGTTTACCTAGAAATAAATATCTGTATAGATAATATATGAGGATGTGATTCTAGGAAAAATATACCTAAGGTAATGACACTGAAAAATGCTTATTAGGATTGACTCAAGCATTACCCGAGACACAATAATAGGCCTTAATAAGAACCTATTTTGACACTCCTAGTGGATATGATTAGGTTAATTCACATTTTAAATACAAACCATTAGAATTATTTGAATTTATTTTTTGTATTTGGAAAATTTCCCTAAGAAACCATGTTTATGATTACGAGATTAGCTACACATAAATTCCACCAATTCATGCTAACTATTTCACTACTTTTGGGATTATAAATTATGATACATAATGTTATGATATAATATAGATTATTATATTTTTTATAAATTACACCAAGCATAAATAATGAGAACTATATCAATGTATATAATCCAATGACTAAGGATGATCATTTCTTTGATGGGATTAAGCCAATATTTTGAAGGGAAATAGTCTCTGAAATATTATCATCATATGAGGACATACTATCATGTGAAATAAATATTTGGAGATAATTATATATGTATTATGTATTAGAAGAGAAGAAGAAGAATAATAGGATTGAGGAAAAAAATGTATAAGTGGAAGAAGGGAAAAAGATTTTTCCCAAATTTGAAAATTGTGGTATGAAACCCCATGGTACTTGCTTAAAGCGAATGAGATTATTTTATAAGTGTTGTTAGAAATTCCACCATAATCAAGATAGAAATGGGAAGAAATAATTTTCCAATTTTTAGTGTCACAACTTTAAGGATATGGTCCACTATGAAAATTAATTCCCCATGAATCATGGGAATATCACAATTGGAAAATGGACCTATCCCCACGGTTCTTCAAAAAACCGTGGGTATACGGTACCCTATACCGACGGTTTTAGAAAAACATGGGAATATGGATCATATAGGAACCTATACCCACAGTTTTACAAAACCTTTGGTATAGGTCATCTATACCCACGGTTTTTTCCAAAACTGTGGGCATAGATTTTTTTAAAGACCAATACCCACAGTTCTGCAAAATCGTGGGTATATGTGTTTTTTTCAAGATTTATACCCACGGTATTGGCCTAACCATGGGTATATGGTTTTCTTAGAAGACCTATACCCCCGGTTTTGAAAAACTGTGGGTATTGGGATTTGTTTTGAAGACCCATACACACGGTATGGCCAAACCATGGGTATATCATTCCTGCCGGAAAAAAAAATTATGCGGGGAAACTAAAATATTTGGCTGGAATATGGTATAGATTAATATAATTACAAACATACATATATAAATACAAATAATATCTGTAGGTTGGTTGGTAAGGTAGTTCATGTTTTAAAGGAAATCCACTGTTCGAATCTCGCCGAGTTTTTTTTCTAATAAATGACTTAAATTTAATATAAGTAAATAGATTTCTGAACATATTAACAAGATTTACGCAGCCTAGTTAGTCCGGTGACTTATATCCTCCAACTGGTCATGCGTTCAATTCCCGCTGTCTTCATTTTTAGATATGATGATATATTAATATATTAATATAAATATATATCTATATATTGAACGTGTTGTTTGCTCGGTTGGTCAGAGAGGGCGGCATGTAGGTGTAGCATCACATGGTTGAATCTCACCATTAACATTTTTGGAATACAAATCCCCACAGCTTGAAAATCGTGGGAGCAGTGTTGTGCCACGTTGTACCACGGTGTGCCACACTGTGACATCCATATACCCACGTTTTGGAAAACCGTGGGTATAGTATTATACCCCTATTGTGACGCATCTCAGCCCCACAGTTCCCAAAACCATGGGTATAAGATATACCGACAGTTTTGGGGGCTATACCCACAGTTTTGAACAGTGGGTATATGTCGTCTTTCCAGTAGTGTATACCTCAAAAGAAACTAAGTGATCGAGGTCAAGAATATACTATTACTAAGACAAAGTTGAATGATTAATGTGATTTTTTTTGTATTTAATCATAATTTTATAGAATTATTTTATCCATTATATTCTATTTATAAGAATTATGATATGTATAAGGATTGTACTACATTAATTTTTTTTAAAGGATTTGAGATCATATGTTGAATGGTACTAAAGACCAATAAAAGTGATTCTGTATCAATTTGAACTTCATATAAAACACGTGAGTGAGGGAATATAACCATTAATATGTTTTATGGGTTGTTATAACAATTATAAGGATATCTTTATGGGATATTATAGGTTACCTTGAAATTGGTTTGTGATTTTATGGTTTATGTTATCTTTTATGGAGTTTACTGCATATTTGGATTTATGGAATATATTCAAAAATCTAAAATTATATTTTTTAGAATAATGCATATTTTTTTAATGTTTTATAGTGATAAAGGTATTCAAATATTTGGAATGTGATATTAATATCCATCTTATTTTTTTAGGGAATATAATGTTGATTTCATGACCTTCCTTCTAAACTATTGGACTTTGAATATGGTCAGATATATTTTTGATGAGTCTTATGGTTAACCATTTATTAAATTGATCATGTTGGATTTTGGGAGTTACAATTTAGGTATTAGATATTAATTTTTTATATAGGATAACTTGTTCTAAACACTTTAGTAATAGTAAAGACATGAAGAATATCTGGTTACTCTTTTATGGATATTACTATATGTTAAAAGATAATTTTAGTACTTCAAGCATAAAAAATAATCTTGGATATTAATTACTTAGAGAATGAAATGAAGAGGAAATTGATTGAAGCACAACCAAAGGATGAAATTTTATGTATATTTTCTTGTTTTCCTTATCATAATAGTAAAATAATTCCTCAACATTAGGAAAAATATATTAAGACATAATAAATCCCCCTTACATTCATTTCTATTGAATCAATGGTTTTTTACTCATCATAGATTTAACGTTTTTAGGGTTAACTTTCTAATTACCATGTTCTCTATAACGCTTTATTAATCCTTGGGTGTCAGTATTCTCTTCCACATCCATGTTTTCATTTTCCACCAATTGTATACTACTTCGAAACATAGTAATGTGTTATTCTAGATGACCATCACACTTCCCATTATATCTTATCAAGAATAATTTTTAGTAACATTTTTTAAAATGTGGGTTTCCAATAGAGGTATCTTCAATTTTCAAACCCTTTATAATTAAGATCAAGATAAAAATCTAAGTACACAATTTATTTAAGGGTGTAAAATGTAACACCTCAATATTTTAAAGGAGGAACACCATATTCGATATTCTATGAAATGCAACACCAAGATTATAATATAATGTTTCACCCTGCTAATTTATGATATTTTTATTTTTAATTAAATTCAATCTATTTTATGTCATATGATGCACACAACATCAGGTTTAAATGAAATATAATACTCTATTAAAATATTATTATTTAAACATAACCATTTTAACCTAGTCATTTACTTGGCAGGTATGAATAGTAACAATTAAATAATGAAAATTATAGGGTTTAAACAAGTATAAAATAAATTCAATTGGTATTTACAATTTATAGATAAAATAATAATCATTTTAAAGACAAATATATTTTCTATAAAACTGTATTTTTCTAAAAGATTTCTTAGTCGCACATTGAACACATACTTTAAAAGTAATTTCTACCTATTTTTGAAAATTTAATTGAAAATATTAAATTAATTTTTAAAATATATATTCCAAAGTCACCTTTGGTTGAATTTTGGGTAATTTTATAAAAGGATTAATTTTTTGACGAATAGTGAAAAATATTGATTTTTAGTGAAAACTGCCATTTCATTTAAATTATTTACAAATTTAAATTATATTTTAACTTATTTTTAAAGTGAAATTAGTGAAATTGTATTAAAATTTAACTAATTTAGGTAATTTAAATAAATTTAATATTTAATTATAATATAAAAACATTTTGATCTTTTGAAATCATTTCTTTTGAAAAATCATTTTTTCAACATGCCTCTAGGTTTAATTTTAAATTAATTTCTGCCAACTCTATGAATTGAATTTGGAGAAATTTATTCCATATTTGTAATAATATTAATTTATATTATATAATAAGTTCTACTTAATTTTTTACCACAATGAATTGTAAAGAAAAGAAAAAATTAATTACCACGATTAAGGTAAAACTTAGTTTACCTTGGGTTAATCATAGAAGTTAAGGGTTATAAATGATCAAAATCTTGTTAAAAACCAATTATATATTAGTATATTAACCTTATAACATATAAGGGCCTATAATTACCCTTTCTGGTGTCTTTTTTCTTGATAAACATATGCGTATCATTTTTCCTTTTCCAAAATTCATAGTATGTCATTTCCCCCACTTATAAAAGGACACCCCTACCCTCTTTAAACTTCAAAATCAATTTGGTTCCACCAATACATACCAAAATATATTCCTTAATTACCACCAATCATCCTAGAGGCCTTGTTTTTATTAGTAATATCTCCTAATAAGGCTTTAGGTATAAACCTAAAGAGGCTCTTTAAAGAAGAGGTAAAATTCTTAAACGAGTGTATTTGTATTATTTCTTCAACCAGAAACTTCAAATCATCTTAAATTATTATTATATAATAACAAAATTATCACATATATACTGTTATTTTATTATGTTAATTTAATAACACATACCCATCTCCACTTTCATCAAATGGGAAACAAAACCGTCGATCGTGTGTACTGCGGATTATCACCTCGCAAACTGATATACTTTTTTCCCTTAACCGCATATGAAAGCTAGATATAATGATGGATTTAAATTATTTATATTATCTTTATGTAATTATTATACATATAGAATTAATTTATCACATATAACTTCTTACATTCTATATTGTGAAAGATGATATAACGTCGTTCGTGTGTACGACAAACTACCACCTTGCGTAGCGATGTGATTTGTTCTTCACTTATGATTTACAATGAAGGTATTAAGGTTTAAATTAATGAATATATGTGATATTTATTAATTTATAATACTTATGGAAATATAAAATAATATATAAATTTTTACCTTTTTTTTACAAAACAATAATGGTTCTCATGCATACAAACATGTTATCACCTCCATGTAGTGATGTGAAATGTTTTTAATTTTATTTTTACATTGATGATAATAAGGATGGATTTGATTAAAATAAATTCTATATATATGATAATAATTATTCTATAAATTTGGATAAAAAATTATTTTCTTTTCATTCCATACTTTGAGAAAAGTGGAAACAATGTTCATACATACGTACGACTTACCGTCTCCATGAATGATGTAATTCATTTTACATCTCTAAGTTTTATAGATTGATAAAATTACACATATAATTAATATATAATATATTTATATCATGGTTAAAATTTTGGGTAGAATTTAACCATGATCCATATAAAAGTACTTAAATTACTGAACTAAAACATATTTGAAAAACGAAGTAATTATCACCTGAAATAGTTATTTTAACAATGTATTATTAATAAATGGGCAATAAAAAACTATACATAAATAATATATGGTATAAAAAATATTATTATGGTTCTATAATATATCTATAATAATAATATATTTATTATATAGGAGGTTCATACACATATAAATGAAGTTGAACTTGAGGTAAGGGTTTATCGGCTTAATTTTAAATTTGTGAGTCATACACCATATTCACCACTTATTCCTTTGTGTTGTGTATATAATTCGAATTTGAATATGTTATATCATGAATATATTTATATTAATGGTATTTAATGTTTTATTTGGTGTTATTTTATTCATGGGGCTTATGAGTAAAAAGTTATCAAAGTGGTAAGGGTTTATTTCACAATCTCATCATTATTCATGATTTTTTAAGTCACCCTTGGGGGAATTATTTTTTATTTCAATCCTAAAACTAATTTATTTCATCATACTATGTTTTTTGTGAGCTTTGTGAGTAATATAACAATCTTTACACTCTTTGGTACTTAAATTTATTGATAAAATATTTTTAAGAAAAGACAACATTATTTTTCATTTCGGTTGAAAATGCGTTTTCATTCAAATCCATGTTTTCTAAAAAAATTAAAAATGATTTTTTAATCATAATAAAATTTAATTAATTAAAAATTTTCATATTTCTTTTTTACTTTTTTTTTTAAAAAATTAAAAATAGTTTTTATGTTATTTTTCAAACAATGCCATTTGGGTTTTCCAAAAAATGTGTAATGAATAATTATTTTATTATGCACAAAATGAATGGAATTTCTTGCCATCATCCCCACTCAACATTTTAAAAATTAATTTTTAAAATTAAAGGTTTATTTTAAGAATATTTTGTAAACTTTTATTTAAAAGAAGATATTTTCAATTTTATAAATTTATTTTCCTCAAAAAAAATTAATGACATTATTATAGTTTTTCTATTCATCATTGACATCAACCCTTTATTGTACTTATGATCTACTAGGGATTTGTTGTATTGATATAATCCTTATTTGTAATTTATATGGTTTTTGATCATTTTTACTGAGGATCTACAATTTTATTACCATTCTCCATATTATTCTGGATGGTTTACAATTATGTTTATTTGATTTGGGTAAGTATCAATATTTTTTATGTTAGATTTATAGAATAAATATTTATGTTGATTATGTTTTACCCCTTCTATAGGAGGAATGCATAAGAATTAGTAAGTTATGTGTGGGTCCTAGTTATATATAGCCACTCAATGCATTTAAAGGTTTCATGGGACAAATATATTTTCTAAATTAAATGGGTTTCTATACACAAATTTAAACTATCTTGTGAAAGGTCTTGATGGTATGTTTCAGATGTCCAACATTATTCATTCCCTCATTATGAGATTAGTTATTGATTTCAATGTTTTTTAGATTATTTATAATATCAATGGATAATTTTCAATATCATGTGATTATTTATAAGGATTTATTTAATCATCATTTATTTCTTCCATTTTTATTCTCAAGTTATTTTTTTAGTGCAATTTGTTTCAGTTATTTACCTTAGCATATTGATTAGGATTATGTATTTGTGATACCTTCCCATATAATATTAATTTTACTGAGAAGAACAGATCACCCCTTTATTATGTTTTATTTTCCTGTGGATACTTGGAATTGTTTTTTGATTGATATGTTGGGATATTATAAGGGGATTAATGATGTTCTCAAATAAAACACATTTTTGTATGTTTTAAAATGAATGTGAAATTGAATTAAGTATCTAGTTTACCATGAATAATAAACTATTTGGTCCTTTAGGGTTTGATTCCTATATATTATTACAATTTAATAAAGTAACCACCAACCTTGGGTTACTAGTGTTAGGTTCTTTACATTATCATAATATTTTTAACCTAAATTAATAGATTTACCCATACCATGGTGAAAAATTTTACCACGGTGACTATTCATGATGCCTATAAATAAAAGGTATATATCTATAAACCTTTAACCATCTGATTCCAAATATGGAATCCATTTTATTAAATATTTATTTCTATATGTGGTGGAAATTAATTTCAAAATATACCTGCAAAACATGATGAAAAACATTATTTTTGGGAAATGATTCTTTTACGAAAAAGATGATCTTAGAATAACTCTATGAATAATAATCATCATTACATGAATTTCACTTATAATTAGTTGATATATAATCAACATATTTCATACAAATAATTATTCATTTTGGGTTATTTTAATTAATTAAATTGTAAAAACATTATGCATATGAAAACAGTTTTAAGAAAAATGAGTTTTTAATCATAAAAATAAACATATAAAAAAATAAATTACAATGTTGATAATTATAGTATTATTTAGATTATGTTTATTAAAATTGATCTTATTTCACTTTAAAACCAAATAAAAACTGTAATAGAACATTAAAATTACTTTATTTTAAAAAAATAAATGTAATTTTTACAAATAATAGTATTTTAACTATTCAATGAAAAATTAATCATTTTAGAAAATCCTAAAAAAATAACCTTAAGATAGTATTCACCTATTGATTTCAAAAATGATATCTATTTTTTAAAATGTTTTTTATAAAATTAGTAGAAATTATTAATAATATTCATACCCAAAACATAATTAATACCATTTTTGAAGAAAATTAACATGAAAGTGTGAAATGAATTTTTTCTTATTCTTTTTCTAGTAAAAAAATTATATGAATCTGTAATTAATTAATTAATTTCCTTATTTTTAATAACTAAATCATGTATACTTATATTTTATAATTTAGTTATTCCTATTTATATCATCTAACCCAATAGTTAGGTTATAACTATTATATTTAATTAATATTATTTTAGGGTATATTTAAACTCAGTGTTCCATCTTCTACATGCTATCAAATGTAGTGTTATTGTTAAATGAAAATATAAACTAAAATCATAGTGTTTTAAATTATCCCCTCCTTATATAAATTAAAAACTTTAAATTTTATTTTTTTTGTATACTAAATATTACGTACTAATAAAATCAAATATTGATTTTATCATAAACTTTAATTTCTAGGTTATTTCTTGGAAACCTGTTATTAATGTACCTATGTAAGAATCAAACATGAAAATGAGTTTATAAAAATATACTTTGTATATACATTAATATCCATTGTATGAACAATAAAATCCAAATATCAACTTAAATTATTCTATAAAAACTAACATTAATACTAATAAAAAACCCTAACCAACTTAAAAATCGAAGAAGATTTAATATTTGATCACATATTCTTCTTAGATCAATTTAACATTTATCTTAAAAAAACAATAAATCATAAATTCATTTACTAAAAATGTATATACCGTATCATATAATCTCCAAAATATGATAATCCTTCCCATAAATAATCCCAATCACCATAAATACATAATAAAATAATAAATTCTTACATAAGATAACTCAAACATTATTTTTTAAATAAAATCCCATTTAGCAAAAAATATTTTCATTTACCTTAATCATATAATGTTCCAAATATAGAGATCATCTTTGAGAATAACATTAATCACTTATTTACCCAATCACTTTTCAATCCAATGGTTATTTATACCATAAACATATGTTCCTAAAATTTAATAACCATATTATACCTAAATATCCTTCATCATCTTAAACGACCATCACATAAAACCTCAAAAGTGGTATATAAAACATTAAACTTGTGATCAGCCTTAAACTTATCACCCTTTATATTTAATTTTTTCCCATATAATTATGTAATATCATTAGTTTCCATAGGTTTTATCCTCTCATTCATCATAATGTTTTATAAAGAAATATTGAATTACCCAAAGTATATCAAGAGGCCCATCTAGCAGTGTTTGTAGTTATATGAACAGTCATCATGCACTAGTGATAATCAAGTTAATACCCAATCACCCCCATTAAAATTTGTTACCCCTAGGTGTATCTATGCTATAGCCACGTCCACTTACTAATAACCAGATGGGGGTGTATTTGCAAGGAAAACTGTACATTAACTTCTTTAACAAAACTAGTGATGTTTTCTTATACTTAGACTTATCCTTAGAGACTATCATAGGGTTATGTTCTCTAATATATGTTTTCTTAAATATAGTTCCCAAGGTTTCTACTAAACATTTATTTTAATCCTTCTTCTTTATCCATCTAAAATATCACATTCTCCTTAGTATATATGGTCACCTGAGGATATACATCAAAGAAAGGGGTGATATATAATCCTAGTAAGATGAGGTATACATGTCCTGAATAAACATAACATGGTTGAAAATAATCATCATAAACACATTATAATCATGGGATCATCATCATAATCACAAGGGAATCAATTGATGGAGGAAAGGAATCCAAAAAAATGCATAAAATGGAACATCATGTCATAGTTGTCAAATACCACACACAGTTGTGAAACATTCAGTATCAAGTTCACACATATCATAAGTGCATAATCATAACATCATCATTGTGAAGAATTATAACATCATTTTCATGAAAAATAAACATTATCTCTTGAGATACATTACATTACAAAATGAATTTGAGAGCTGTATAATTCCACTCCCACCCATCACATCATAATATTTGAATAAGCATACATGCCACATGCTACATAGAACAATCATAATCATGAAATAACCCATGGGAAGGAATGAGTTTGATAATTATTTCATAAATAATAAATTAATGAAGAAAATTTTGGGGTTCCCAAATGAAAAAATGAGATCATACATTGGAATAAAAGATCATTTTTTGGATAATAGACAAGACTTGAGGAGTTGAATATTTGTTTTGGATAGAAAAGTCTTTTTGAAAAATCATTATATTTGGATTAAATGTAAAGGTTTAAAACATTTATATCCCCAAAATAAAATCAATTAATAATGAAGTAATATTTATAAAACATTAATGGTATATTTAAAATGAAATTTAGTTGAAAGAGGGAAAACCCAAAGAAATGGATCATTGTTCGAGAATCCTCTTACCATATTTCCCACTTTATTTCATCATTTTCCAAATCCTAAATAATAAAATTAGGATTATTTAAACATAGTTCCATAAGTGAATTATGTCCATTTTTTCCACTATTTATCCATTATAATTATTTGTAACTATTTTATAACACTCTTTGTTAAATGTGAATTGTTTTGACATATTTTCTTTCATTAATTTTTTTCCAGTTTGTTTTGATTTCGCTAATATTGTTCAAAGTCATTATATATGAGTAAAATTAATTCAATAAGATAATTATTAGTTTAATTAATTTTTCTATATATTATATTACATTCATAATATCAATCCATGTTTATGGTTATAATTTTTGACATGGGAATTTCTCCGTACGTGGTTTACCGACCTTTGATGGGACATTGTTGGGAGAGCGGGAAAAGGAAGATTGAAATTTATATATATAATAAATATGATACTTAGATAAGTTTAAAAAAATAAATATAATGTTAGATTACTTTATAAATAATCTTATAAGGTTTTGGTTTGAAAGGGGTGGTGAAAAAAGAAATAGCATAAGAAGGAAAAAAAGAGAAGATTTGATTGAAACTTATTTAATCCTTGGTGTAACTTCTCTTCTAAGACACTAAATTTCCCTTCATGGTTGGAGTTACATTACTCCAAAACATACCTAGGTATTATAAGGAGATTTATAAGAAGTATTTTGGAATAAAATTTTCTTTTTAAAGTAATGTAGGAGTGGTTTTATAAGGAGAGGGAAATGGGTTATTTATACTTGAAGAGAGGGGTATTTTTAGAATAAAATACTAAATAAAAAATATATCAAAGGTAAAACTTATAATAGGGATTTTTTACAATATAAAAATAATATAATGTTTTTTTAATACTTTAAACTTCTTTATAATTTGAATTAATTAATTTATTAAAAAGGAAAGTGGAAAAGAGAGAAATTGTTATTTTAAGGGATCACTTTTGACTTTTTATTTTGGAGAATGCTATTTAGGATTATAATATAAGTATATTTTATTTTAAAAAATAATTCATGAAATTATATATTTCTTTTCTGAACATCAAGTTCTATAAATTACTATTTCATTATTACATCAAGAATGATGTCATTTCAAATACACTAGTTACCAGAAAAAATTTACTTTTACTATTGACCTAAAAATTGAAGTATTTTAGAAAATTACCAAAAAATAACCCTTGAGAAATTATTATGTTCTAATTTCAAAAATAATATTCATTTTATCAAAATAAATTTCTAGAATATGTAATTTTAATTTTTAATATTAAAATTATGATTTTTATGAAATAATTTAAAATACAGTTTATTAAAAATGTGCTTATATTTTCTTTTAGTTTTTTAATAATTATATTTATTTTTTAAAATTATAATATTTATATTTACTTAAATTAATCATGATAAATATTATTTATATCAAAAAAATTTAATTTTGAGGTATAATTAATATTCCAATAGCCATGTCACTATTCTCAATGGTCAGGTTACTATTCCCAACAGTTTGGTTACTATTCCTACAATTATATTACTATATCAACAGTCGCATTACTATTCCAACGATAACATTTTGGATGGAAAGTGATGGAAAATATGACTATATGGGGGTTAATAGTCTCTTTATGTAATTTATAGAGAATAAAATTTGAGTTTATAAGATAAAGATTTATAGTGAGTATTGTGTTCTTGATTAGAGGTGTAGTGGAAATAAAAATAAAGAACACAAGGATTTATATTGGTTCGATTAAAAAAGATTCTAGTCTACTCCTCAACCCTATATACTTCTAGATGAGATTGGTAAACACTAATAACATCACTTTTAAAGGCGTCAGAACCTTGTTACAGACACATATTTCCTGAGACACAACCTAGTCTTTCACAGAAGACCAAACCTTAGTTGGTGATGTGAATTTTGATCAAGAGTCACAACCCAATATTCCTTTTTGGTAGTGTAATAAACAAAAAAATAAAGACCTACTTTTGATTTGGAAAATCATAAACTAGACTCGATTAAATATAAACAGAATAATAAATATTACTTGAAGAAAAACAAATACAAGGAAATAAGCAGATGATCCAACATATTGAAGATGTTAAATATCTATGATCATTGATCACTTCAATGAAGAAATGAAAATAATTTATGTTCTTCTGTGATTACAACCGTAATACATAATTCCTAGGAGTTTCTTGAATGAATGATAGTAACAAAGATTTTTGTGAAGTTTTATGAAAAAGTATTTTCCAAATGATATGTACTATAATTGTTATTTTGACTTGATGATGCATCTTGGTTTATTAAGACAAATATATTATATGAGTGTGTCTATTCCCAATAACTATATGAAACTTATCAAAGTTTAAAAATTAAATGATATTATTGTTACCTTTACTTGTAAAAAGCCATACTGAATAACAAAAAAAAATTAAACTCTTGTATTTCTTCATGAAATATTAGAATAAAAAAATAAATAAAATAAGTAAAACAAATATATATTCAATCCATATTTATAAAATAATTAAAATTTGTAACATCACATTAACTTGATTGGGTATGTCTTCCCTTTTTATGATTTCCCTTTTTGGTTTAATGTTTTTAATGGATATTTTTTGGGTTTACTGAAGGATTCAGAACATGTACTCATCGTGTACCGGTTGCTGGATACATGTAGTGAAAAGAGAGATCACATTGTGATCTGGTATATGTCGTGAATGGTGTGTACACATCATATAGGGTAAAAATGTCAGTTTTTAGCCTGATGTGATGGGTTTTTTGTCATAACTTATCCAATGTGGACTACACGTTGTAACCCTTGGTTAAACCTCGTGACCCATCCTGTGCCTAAGTTTAAGTCATGAGTTTGGTAGTTCTACTCAGTCTATTATTTCCATAATTCATTTATCTTGAACCAAAACCCTTCCTATTTGTTTTTTAGAGGTGCTCCTCTTTCTAAAATGATCTTATTGTCTTTCGATCATCCATTCACTTGCGGTGTGATTTTCAGGTAGGTCTTCTCTTTCTTTATTCTAGTTTCTGTTTTTCTCCTCTATTGGGTTTTGAAAGATCATATAAGTATTGATATTTCTATTTCATGTATTGTTGTATCTTAATTCTAGGTTGAGTTTCAATATCTCCTTCAATCTCGTTGACGGGTGCCGTTGCGAGTGTAGTTATTCAAGAAAGAGGTCGGTGGTTTCGTTCTGATTTTCCAAATTGATTAACTCTAATTTTCTTGGTTCATTTCAATTGCTAATTTAAATTCAATTGAATAAAATTTCTTTTAATTGATTGGACGAAACCTAATTTCAATGAATTGGAAGAATTGAAATGGTTTTGGCATGTAAATTTGGAAAACAACAAATTCTAATGAATTGGGGTGGGTTTTTTGAAAGTTAACCAATTTAAATTGTTGAATTTAAATGATGGATTTTGATAGAATTTTATTAATTAAATTATTGAATTTAATTGTGAAAATTAATTTTGAAAAGGATGGAATTGGTTTTGAATAGTTTCCAAACTCATGGAAATGGATTAAATTGATTTGATAGAAACCAAGTGGTTTTATCTTATGAAAAAAGGCTTGTTTTTTTGAGTAAAACCTATTTTGGTTTTAAATGGGATGAAATTGGATTTTTTGAAGTGGAAGAATGGGATTGATCAAATTTTAAGCTGTCTTAAAATAGTTCACCCATCATGTAAGAGAGCATGACAACCTTATATATTTAGAGAGTTATTTGGATACACTCTACGCTATTACAACATTCTAAAACATATATACAGCACGTCACATCCTTGATTGGTTGGTGATGAGTATCCTTTGGCTAGTGTCATAGGGATGTGTATATACATGTTTTTCTACGTTCTCTTAGATAGTTTGAAATCCTATAGGTGGTTAATACTATCATACCTCTTAGAAGATTACCATGTAGCTCGCTTGTTTATTTATATTTGAGATATAAATGTATGTCAATATTGTTTAAATAGATTTTCATGCCTGCTTAATTTATATAAACTATTTTATATAAATGTTTCACTTAATCCACTATTTTATAAATATTCCATCTCTTGTAAAGAAAATATTGTGCTTTGAAAGTATCTTTCCATCATTTCGAAAATGCATAACATGGTTGTTTAAATATGATTTTGAATTTCCAAACATGTTTATTTTTAAAATTGAAATATTTTCTCTGGATAATCTATATTTTTCATCAATTATGAAATCTATGGTGGTATCCTACTGGGATTAGGCTCACACCCTACTTTTTATTTCAGGTGTATGTATAATTTCTTTTTCCAGGATCAAACTAAGGGAAGGGATCTCTTGGTTGTGGATCCAGCTGTTGAGCTTCAGACATGGTGAGTTGTGTCCTTAGAGACCTTGGGGTTGTTTTACTGTTTAATACTTTTGTTTTTATTCCTCATTGTATTTTGGTACTTTTACTCCAAGTAAAGTTTTCCTATTGATATCCATACTGTCTTTTATCTTTGGCTTTCACATTCTTATGGAAAAATCGTTCCCACTAGTATGTTGTATGATTCCAAGTGCTCATCATTAACCCATGGGGATTAGGAATTCCCTTCGGTACATGTCAGAGGAGGATCAGTTATCAGGTCACCAGGGTAATTGGGATGGTTCGTGACAAATTGGTTTTAGAGTCAAGGTTGTTTAGTTTTTGTCTTGAAGTCAGTATTAATTTTTGAAATCTTGTCAGGACTTAGGAGGTAGTTGTGATTAAGTGTGTGGCCAACTCTCACTACAATGAACCTTAAGTCACCAGGGGTGGTTTGAGAAAGACTTTTTGTGGATATGATTTAGTATTTTCCCTATTAATATTTGTATATATAGAAATATAAATATTTTCTGTCCCTTCTATTGTGAATATGTTATCTTTCTACTCAGTTTGAGTGATTATCTAATGTCTTATTCTTCTTTTTTTTGCCGATGTTGTGTAGCATCATGCCTCTGAATAGATGTAAGAATCACATACAAGAAAAGGATGATGCTGATCCTCATTAATCAAATCCTATTCTTTATCCGAATCTAGTTGAGGTGATTGTGCGCACTATCCAAGCTCTGGGACAGGAACCACCTGTAGTTTCTGCTCGGGTTCTAACTGTGGATCCATAGGGGGGTGTTATTTGGAATTGTTTTCAAGAGTTCCTTTTCCATAAACCACTAGTCTTCAAAGGCTCCACCAATCCTCAACATGTAGATGGATGGTTGGGTAAGATATAACGTCTTTTTTAGTTCTTGGAGACACAATAAATGATTAGGGTGAAGTGTTCCACCTTCGTGCTGGAGGAACCGAGCAGGATATGGTAGAAAAAAATGGTTATGACAGGGAAACATGAGGTCTTACAGTGGAAAGACTTCAAGGATCTCTTCACCAACCAGTTCTATCCAAATTCAATGGTGTTGGTTAAGGCTATAAAGTTATTCATGCTTGATAAGTCTAAAAAACCATGACTGGATATTCAAATCGGTTTTCTAAACTGGGTATTTTTTCTCCTGAGATAGTATCTAATGAGAGGATGGAGGCTCAACTATTCGAGTTTGGACTTCAATCAGACATCTGTTCTGAGGTTTTGTTGTAGAATATTCCCACTTAAGCTGATGTTCTAGATAGGGAGATGATAGTTGAGATGGACTTGGCTGGAAAGTCAGGGTTGAAGAACGTAACTTTTTCTCCCGATGGTTGCATTGGTTCCTTCAAAGGAAAACTAAAGGGTGATGATTCTCACTGCAGTTCTCGACGAAAGAGTCATTCCAGACCTCCTACATCTCCAAGAGGAAGTTTTTGACTTACTATCAGTGTTTCAAGATAAGAAATTCTAGTATGGTTTTCACTGAGGTACCCATCAACTATATCTCCTAAAGACGTTCAGGGCACTTGTAGAGGTTTTTCCTTCACTTCCCTACTCTGCATAGTGGGACTGGATCCTCAGCTCCTCCTAAAACTGTGGGGAAATCAAATGCTTCGATGATAAAAGGGTTCCTTCTATAGGCATTTGGAATGAAGATTCTACACATAGTGGAAGAGTATCTAGAGTAAGAAGACATGGGTCCACATGTGAGGACAGTTTTGAGAATACTGAGAAATCATTGTCTTTATGCCATTCTTTCAAAGTGTGATTTCTGGATTCAGGAAGTGAAATTCTTGGGACATGTGGTGTTTGAACAGTGTGTATCAGCTGATCCTTAGAAGGTGAAGGCTATTATGACATGGGATAAACCACGAAATGTATTCTAGATTGGGTGCTTCTTGGGCTTAGACAGATATTACTGCAGGTTCGTGATGGACTTCTTAAAGTTGGCTTCTCTAATGACTGCTCTAACTCGGAAGGGGGTGAAGTTGTGTGGGATGGTAAATGTCAGAGTTCTTTTATTGAGCTGAAGTAGTTGTTGAATACTACATCAGTGTTAACTCTTCTAGAATTCGGGCAGGGCTATGTGGTATTTTGTGATGCATCAGGTTTAGGTTTGGGATGCGTTCTTATGCAGGGTTATCGTGTAGTGGCATATGGATCTCATCAGCTTAGGCCACATGAGAAGAATTATCCAACCCATGACTTGGAACTTGCAGTAGTGATTCACATAATTAAGATTTAGTGGCACTACCTTTTTGGAAAAAGCTTTATAGTGTATTCATACCACAAAATCCTGAGTTATATATTCTATAAAAAAGATATGAATATTCAATAGAGGTGTTGGGTAGAGTACCTACAATATTTCAACTTTGACATCACTTATACCCTAGGGAAAGGAAATGTCATTGCTGATGTTTTGAGAATGAAACTTCCAACCGAGGTAGTGAAAGAGTATTTAGAAGAGTGGAATTTGATGGTTCTCTTTGCACAATTTCATATTGGAGTTCAGGAGGAAGGGGATGAGGTTTCATTGGCCAGTGTGTTGTTGATATCTACTCTTCTCAATATTATTCTTCATGATAAATAGCTTTATGATGAGTTCCATAGCATTATAGAATCCTTTTATGGTGGGGAGACAGTTTCCCAGTGGTTTTTCTCTAAAGAGGGTGTTCTATGCTATTAGAACTGCTTCGTTGTATCATTAGTGTCAAGAAATGAAATTATGGGGGATTTCCATAATTATTAGTGGATTTTGCACCCAAGAACCACAAAAATGTTCTGTGAAATGAGGTGGAAGTTATAGTGCCCATGTATGATATGAAACATTTCTGAGTTTGTCTCTTGTAGCTATACATGCCAATATGGGAAATCCAAGCACCCGATACATTTGATTTTTCTTTAACCACTTCAGTCCCTACATGGAAGTGGGACGGGATCTCTATGGACTTTGTGGTTGGGTTGCCTTATACCCAGAGAAAGAATAATGCAATATGGGTTGTGATAAATAGGATGACCAATTTAGCTCACTTTATACCCATTCATGATACGACCAAAGGTGGGGAGTTGGGAAATATCTATGTGAAATATATAGTTCGTTTGCACAGAGTTTCATCTGCTATAGTCTTTGATAGGGATCTTCGGTTTACTTATCTCTTCTGAAGAGGCCTTTATGAGGAACTAGAATCTTAGGTTTGTTTGAGCGTGGCCTACCATCCATAGGAAGATGGCCAGACAAAAATAGCTACATAGATTCTTGAGGATATTCTTCACGCCTATGTTCTAGACTTCGGCGGGGCTTGGGATGATCAGTTTGGACTGGTTGAGTTTTCTTACAACAACAGGTACTAGCCTATAGTCAAAATTGCTCCTTGTGAGGACTTGTATAGTTGTCCATGTAAATATCAGTTGTGTTGGTCAGAGGTCAGTGAAAGTTCTTTGGTTTGACCAAGCTTGGTGCAAGAGATGACAAATAAGATTCAGCTGATGCGTTAGAGAATGTTTACAGCACAAATCTAATATAAGACTTATGCTGATCAACACTGTAGACCTTTGGTTTTTTAGTTGGATATCAGGTCTTCTTAAATGTTTCACCCCGGTTGGGTCATCGACGGCTAGGGAGGTGGGGGAATATTTCTCCTCACTTTGTGGGACCATTCGATGTGATTGAGAAGGCGGGGAATGTTCTATACCATTTAGCACTTCCAACTTAGTTGACGTCAATACATAACGTGTTCCATGTATCACAGCTGAGAAAGTATCTATCTGGTCCATCTCACATTTTAAGCTGGAGTGATCATGAGATCGAGCCCTATTTATCTTTTAACAATAAAATTGTAATGATAGTCGATTATATGGCCAAGGTACTTCATGGGAGAACGATACCTTTGGTTTATGTTTTGGGGAATCATGGTTCTGATAGTCACGAGACATGGGAATACGAGGCACTGATGAGAGAATAGTGGCCTTATCTTTTTGGAATAGAAGATTCTTTAAAGAATTTACGGGGGTAGAAAATTTTTATGGTGGGGTGGTTGTAACATAACGTTACCTTGATTGAGAAAGTTTTCCATTTTTATAAGTTACCTTTTTGGTTCAATGTTTTTAGAGGTTGTTTTCTAGGTTTACTACAGGCTTCAGAACATGTACACATAATATACCATAGGTATACATCATGTACTAGTTGTTGGATACAAGTCGTGAAAGGGGATATCACACTGTGATTTGCTACACATCGTGAATGGGGGACACAAGTCGTGTAGGGTGAAATTGTCTATTTTTAGCTCAAGGCAATGGGTTTTTCAGCATAACTTATCCAATGTGGACTACAAGTCATGACCCTTGGGTACATGTTGTGACCTATATCTCGCCCAAGTTTAAGTTGCGTGTTCGGACGTTATGCTCGGTCTATTTTTTACAAACACTGTTTCTCTCAGACCAAAACCCTTCCTAGGAATTTTTCATAGGTTTCCCTCCTTCTGGAATGATCTGATCATCATTCGATCATACTTTATATTGCAGTGTGATTTATAGGTAGATGTTCTCTTTAGTTCTTCTAGTTTCCCTCTTTCTCATCTCTTGGGTTTTGATGGATCATCTAGGGATTTATGGGTTTATTTCACGTGGTGTTAGATGTTGATTCTAGGTTGATTTTCAAGATCTCCTTCACCTTTGATCTCATTGATGGGTGTCATTCCAAGTTTCATTCTTTGAGAAATAGGTAGGTGGTTCCATTATTATTTTCAAAATTGATTATATTTTATTTTAATGAATTATTTATATTACTGATTTAAATTTAATTTCTTAAACTTGCTTTGAATTTCTTGAACGAAACCCAATTATAATGAATTGGATGATTCCAAATGGTTTTGGCACAGAAATTTGGAAAACCCCCAATTCCAATGAACTGGGGTGGGATTGTGGAATGTTAACCGATTTAAATTGTTGAATTAAAATGGTGTATTTTGATGTAAATGTTTTCAATTAAATTGTTGAATTAAATTTTGAAATGAATTGTGAAAATTAAGGAGTTGGTTTTGAATGGATTTCAAACTCATGAAAATGGCTTAAAATGATTTGATATAAACCCAGTGGTTTTATCATATGAAAAAGGAATGTTTATTAATAAAACTTGTTTTGGTTTTAAATGTAAAGAAATTGGAATTTTTGAAATGGACGAATGGGATTGATCATATTTTAAGGAGTCTTAAAATAGTTCTCGCATCATGTAAGAGCACATTCAAGCCTGAGGTGGGTAGTGATTTATTTGGATACACTCTACGCTATTATAATGTTCTAAAACATACATGAAAGGGGTCACATCCTCGATTAGAGGGTGACGAGTCTTCTTTGTCCACTTTCATAGGGACATGTGTATACACATTTTAGTCTGTTCACTTAGAGAGTGAGAAATCCTATAGCTGGTTAATACTATCGTACCTTTTGGAAGATGATTATGTTTCTCGCTTGTTTATTTATATTTAAGATATAAATGTATGTCAATGTTGTTTCAACTACTTTACATGCTTCCTAAATTTATATAAATTTTTGTATAGAAATGTTTTACTTATTCCGTTACTTTATAAATATGTCATCTCTTGTAAATAAAAGCCTGTGCGTTGAAAGTATATTTCCATCATTTTGAAAATGTATAGCATGTTTTCTTAAATATACATTTGAGTTTTCAAACCTATTTATTTTGAAAATAGAAATATTTTATTTGGATAATCTATATTTGGAATCTATTATGGAATCTCTACTGGGATTAGGCTCACACCCTAATTTTTTATAGGTGTTTGTAGACTTTCTTCTTCCAGGCTCGAGAAATGGGAAGAGATCTCTTGGAGTAGGATCTAGCTGTTGAGATTTGGACTTGGTGAGTTGTGTCATTAGGAACCTTGGGGAAGTATTTATATTTAGTACTTTATGTGGTAGTACTTCAGATTTTATGCCTCATTGTATTATGGTACTTTTACTCATAATGGAGTTTTCTTATTGATAAGTATACTGTCTTTTATCATTTTCTTCTAGTTTCTTATGGAAAAATCGCTCCCACTTGTATATTGTATGATACCAGGTTCTAGTCCCCAACCTGTGGGGATCGAGGACACCCTTCAGATCATGTTAGGGACAACTCGGTTATTGGTTTACTAGGGTACTCAGTCTGGTTTGTGAAAAAATTAAATTTTATAAACTTCTAGTTTATTGAGATAGTAAAACTATAAAACAAATCATCATAAAAAATACAAATATATGTAAATGTGTACATAAAATATGGTTACAATAATTCTCTATACAATTTATAATTATATTTCAAAAAATATAATTAAATTTTTATTAAAAAAATATTTATTTTAGTAACATTAATTAAAAATAAGGAATAAAAATTTAGAAACGATTTTTTAAATTAATGGTGTATTAAAATTACCTAGAGGTAGATTGATACATCTTTAATGTAGATCCACCATTCCACCATGATATATCAGTGGTGTCCATCAGTGGATTGATCGACCGTTGGTTTCCAATGGTGGAATAATATACCAGTTAATCATTGATCTACCATTGAGCAAATAAACAAAAACTAATCAAGAAATCAAAAAACAATCCAAACTATGCAAGTAATAGTGAGAAATAATCAAGAAAAGAAGATCTCTTATAAGTCCTGAGGAAGCTTCTGCCCATCCTTTATACAATAGGTAAAGAAAGAACCAACATTGGAATGAAAATAGAATTTTAGGTGTTCATTGAGAAACAACAGTGAAGAAGGAGTCGTTGCTGGTTAATTTACTTGAAAAAATACATCTAGTGGTGGAAAAATGATCTACTGATATATGTGATCTACTAGTGGAAATGACCTACCAATGGATATTATCTAATGATCAAGACCAACAGTTGAACATTATAATGATCTAATAGTGTATCATGATCCATCGTTGAGCAACGATGATTTCATCGCATGGTAAAAAGATCAACCAATGTTTTATGGTGATTCCACAATGATAGAGAGAACTACTATAACATGAATTGATGATAAATGATGTGAGCTACTAGTGGAAATATATCTACGGATGATCATGGATCTACTAGTGGTGTGTGAACTACTGATGGAAGCATGTAGGGAAAAAAGAAGTTATAGTTTAATTTTATGCCCAGGAAACCATTGGGAAAGAAAGAGCTTAGATAGGAGAAAAACTGAAGAACTGGTGCTTTAGTTGAAGACCAATCATAACATTATTCAAGAGGCACTTATGTTTGAAGAATATATAATTTTGAATGGATGAAGTGTGGGAGAATGGATTAATGTGAGGGAGATCGAATGAGATTGGACTATTAATGGGGCTCTGATTAGACGATTGAGGATCGGTCTGTGTTTTTAAAAGAGGATGAACAATATATCGACTATAGAATCTAACATTAGTTTTGTGGTGTGGTGATCAACTAGTATATTTATCAAGCCACTCCCTCCCCAACATGAGCTGTCACCAAGTTTCATCACCATCAACCCATCATTCATACTAATCGGCCATGTCCCAATAATCTTACCAGGCCTAACCAATGCTCTTTTCGTGCATGTTATGCATGGATTATACATAGGCCCGATCTTCTTAGGCTTATACATGACCTAGTGAAACTCAACATCTATGTGGATTTCCAAAGTCATGCCTTCCCATGGGGTTGATCCCTTAGGACCCCTTAGTGTGGTTGAAGGCTAGCCTTGGTGGATAACAAGGATGAGCCAAATTTCATAGATATAGAAACAAAAAATATCAACAAAAATTAGGGAAAAAATCATTACAAAATTAACATCATTAAAACATGTAAACAAGTATTTTTAATTATTTAAAACCATCTTCAATTTAATTAAATTTGATGAGATGATAATTTATCAAAACAAATAAAACTAATAAAGTATTAAAACCAAATTAAAATACTAACAAAGTCTTCATTTTTTTATTAAAAAAACAAACCATTTTAAAAAAAATTAATAAAAATATCAGCTTTTTAAAATTTATCAAAAAGTATATTTTAATTTTTTAATAAAACATAATCCATTTTAATAAAAATAAACTACTTCAAAAGTAACACAATATTATATTATCATAATAATAGAAATAAAGTTATAGTATTCAATGAATGTATAATTAAGAAAGAGTAAAATTTTAACAAATGCATTAAAATAGTAATATCTAATAAGAATTTAATTAGAGTAAAAAAATAATATTCAATTATAGAACACATGTAAACTGATATTTAAGAACAATGATTATACTAACAGAGTTTTTAACCTTATAGTATTCCAAATTAAAACTTCATTTTCTCAAATTTAATAGAATATAAGGGTTTTTTTAAAGTTTTAGCTTAATATTTTTCAGCAGGAAAAAATTCTAAACAAATATCACAATTATTTACATGATCCCATATAAAATGAAATCTAACATCTATCTATTTTTTCTATAGATTTGAAGAGGGTTTTTAGAAATTGAAATAGAACATGAGTGATCATAATAAATAGTAATTTTATTTAAAGTTATATTAAAATAATACAATATTTTTTATCCAAATACTCTATGAATAGTAACTATCCGTAGTAACATATTTATCCTAGGTTGTTGATGATTCTACTAAAAGTTATTTCTTATAAATCTATGAATTTAATTGTTTCCCTAATAAATGAAACATACATGCAGATTTTTCTGGTTAAGTTTGTAACTTACACAGACGAAATCAGTGTAAGATAGTAAATCAAAAAAATTTCTCTTTAGAATAGAATAATTTAGTACAAAAAAGAACCCTTGATATATCTAATTACTCTTTCGAAAGATTTAAGGTGAAATTTCTTAGGGTTGGAATTAAAACTAACACGCACAAAAATTGAGAAAATTATTGCTAGTCTAGATGCAATGTGATATAATAGAATACCTATCATGCCTCAATACAACATAATATAAACTTACATTGGAGAATAATTTAAGTCCAATTTGGATTTAGAACTCATATGAGTTTTCATAAACTTACTGGGATAGATTCTCCCACTTGAAATTAAGCACCCCACACATTTCCCCCCTTTAAAACATTTTTTTACCATTACCTCCCTATCGGCAGCTCCTTCCTAGGAAGCAATCTCCATTTCAATGATCTTTGATCCTGGTTCTATTCTGAGTGGTGTTCCATCTTCATCAAGGAAGGATGCAGCGCACAATCCTAATCTAGTTCAGCTTCTCATCATTTCATAAAATGATTCCCTTTGTCTTTGTTCTCTCATATCCTCCTATCATTTTTTAAATTTTTTCTTGTAAGGCCCCTCCTCCCCTTTCTTCCAAAAGGTTTTCTCAGTCCTCCCAGATGCAATTCTAAATGGATTTTTTTGGATGTCGATTGTTCCTGCCACTACCTTCGGTAGTTTTATTAAAAATGGGTATTTATGTATTTTTTCAAAACAAGATATGGTTATCAATATTTTAAAAAATGAGTCCCGAAATGCGTGAACCATGTTCATAGATCCATGACCCCAAGAAGATGTGTGAATGGGGGTCATGCAACATAGGTATGATTAAATATGCATGAACCCCATTCACCCATCTTTTGTGAAGTTGCTGAAGATATATATGATGAAATCAAAATAATACCTCGAACTATCAATGTTCCTACATCTGGTTCCACTGGTTCTTGTTCCACAACAAGAAGATCCATGAACTATGCCTGAGTCTAAACATGATCACCAACCTATGGATCTACCCTAAACTAAATCTACCTAGAAGAGGATCGAGTACTTCTGTCTTGACCACCAAAATGAGATCCCACCATCCTAGATGGCTCCGACTAGGATGAAATTCCCCTGGAATCCACATACCCTACACCACTCTGATATGGGTGCATCATTTTGTAGAAACGATATAGGTGTACCATAGCTATGCAAGAATGGAATTTTTTGGGTGGAAATGAACACATAGGTTGAATGTGTCCTACTTTGGCACACTAATGGCACACAACTGACCTTGCATTAGAAGCCACAGACAAGGACCATCGGGAAGGATAACCAAAAATACCACCACCTTTCATCCCCCTATCAACCTGATTCCTCTTCTTTCCCAGATGAACTTCCACTACCCATTACTGACATAGTCTAAGATGAACCAGAATTTCCCTTGCGGTCAATCTCCACCATACACACATGGTCAACCACTTCGGCGTTGGTCTTCATCTTGAAAAGAATGACATAATAATTTATCTTGGTCCGCAACCCTATCTTGAATCTATGAGCCTTCATTTTCTTGTTGAACATGATCATGTGTGTGTTCCAAAATATATCCGCAACATTTTTGGGATTATCTAGATTAGGATAACACATCGTGAAAATACTGATAATCAAAAACAACCTTGAGTCCTTCCAGTTCATCTACTCGTTCTTTCTAGTTTGAACCACTTAGTCCCACCACCTTAGAATGAGG
The DNA here is from genome assembly GCA_963277665.1 of Viscum album. Classification (NCBI taxonomy): domain Eukaryota; kingdom Viridiplantae; phylum Streptophyta; class Magnoliopsida; order Santalales; family Viscaceae; genus Viscum; species Viscum album. The sequence continues at coordinate 334,981,925 of OY728138.1, read as the reverse complement.
ACTTCTAGCAAGAACAAATCACATTTCACCATGAATTCTTCTGGGGTCTCAAGAAACTAAAACATCCTCTCTGTTTTCTCAATTCATCCTTCAGCTTCCTAAGGTTTCGTGTTACCTAAGAAAGATTGAGGATTGTTCTTACGAAACTGTTGATATTTTTTTCCTAGGATCAAGTTTAGATTCTCAAACTAGAGTATGACCATGACCCACCACCCCCTTTCCCATGGCCTGAACATCCCAACCCATAGCTTCCACTAATCTATGATCAATCAGTGAGGGATAAATCCCTCCGACCTCTTCTCGTGGTCGCACAAGAATTCTTCAGGGAGGCATTTACTATAAAATCAACAATCACAAGACAACCCATAAATACAAACATTTTTAAAAAAATTCATCAATAAAAACACATGAAAACATCACATAATTCCAAACAAATTAAAGTCATCACAATAATGTGAATACCAAACCACATCACCCCCACCTACTATCCACATGCAGTCTACAACCTGCACATCTCACCTGGAGGAGAAGTCAAATAAAAATCCCAACATCCCATGCTTCCTTATGATCTATCATAAGGAGTGATAGTCAGGAACTCTACCCACAATCATAACATCAAGTACTGACAACTAGATCATGTATATCTATACTCATCCCAAATAACTCGATCCAAAACGAGTGTAAATTGCTTTGATACCATTTTTTCACGAACCAATCTGGGACATCATCCGAACCGGTGCCCAACCTAGTTTGTGGCATTGACCGAAGGGTATTCACAATCCCCACAGGCTGAAAATAAGTGTCTAGGTATCAAAAATATAACATGGTAATGATCTCACCCGGTCACATAAACATAAACAACTAACAATAACTAATAAAACAAAGATGAATAAACACAACCAAACAAGGTATAAAAAACATTCATATTCAAGTTTACAACTCTAAATAAAAACCCAAAAAGGTTTACAACCACAAAAGAAATAAGTCTGTATCCCAAAAACCATCTTATGACAAGAAGAGCATCATCCTCAAGCCCCCACCACAACTCCCACAAGGGAAGACCACAAGTATCCTGAACCACCATCTCCAAACACCTTTCCTTTACCCATGCCAAACCAAACCATGTCTACTTACACCCAAAGGTGTAAGTAGGGTGTGATCCAAATCCCATTAGGATGTCATCCAACAAGAGATTCTATGATATAAACATTATAAGATAAATAATCATGCCAATTTTATAAATAAAAAACTAGGAATATTTGTATTGAAAACATTTTTAAAAGAAAACCTGCTTTATTCTCAAACAACCCCAAATTATACCATATTACAATAGTAAGTACAATATTACCATAGATAATTAAGTCATATGAAAACCCTCTAGGAACTATCTTAAAATGGGACACTAGGTACTTTTTATCTCGGTGAAATGTGGTATAGTAACCATGACTAACAGTGTTCTCATGTAAAAGACACAAGGTGGGGAAACCCCATGGTCCTAGTGGTCTCCAATCATCATTATCATTTTGTTAGTGTTTTATCATCAATCCAACTAGTTGAATCCATGAAAAACCAATTATGATTTATCTAGGTTACTATTCCTAGTCCACCCACCTAGTAACCTAGGTTTCCCTTTTGCACTCAATTTCCATTCCACGTATCACATACAACATCAATTTCACATACACATAAACTAATCAATTTAAACAGTCTTGATAAATCACTACCAATATTTTTAAGCATCTAGTATTGCCAATTAAAACTTCATTTTCTAAAATAGTGTTTAGTTAAAGTGTCAGCTAACTATTTCTCAGTAGGAACAAATTCTAACCAAATATCACCATTATTTATATGATACCTTAAAAAATGAAATCTAACAATTATATATTTTTTTCTAGATAGTTGAAGAGGGTTTTTAGAAATGGATATAACACTTGATTTATCACAAAAAATAGTATTTTTTTTTATTAAAAGTGATATTAAAATAATATAATATTTTTATCATAATACTCTAAGAATAGAAATTATCAGTAGTAACATATTTAGCCTAGGATGTTGACAATGCTATTAATAGTTATTTCTTATAACTCTATGAAATTAATATTTTTCCTTATAAATGACACATACATGTAGTGTTTTTTGGTTAAGTTTTTTACTTCCAAAGATGGAAATAGAGTAAGATAGAAAATCAAAAAAATGTCATTAGAATAGAACAATCTGGTACAAAAAAGTACCCTTGATATATCTAATTACTCTTTCGAAATATTTATGGTGACATTTTTTAGGTTTGGAAAGAAACCTAACACACACAAAAATTTGTAAAATTATTTCTAATCTAGATTCGATGTGATATAATAGACTACCTATCATGCCTCAATACAAATTAATATAAACTTACATTATAGAATCAGCTAAGTCCAATTGGGATTTGGAACTCCTATGAGTTTTCATAAACTTACTAGGATAGCTTCTCCAACCCAAAATAAAGTACCGCACACATTTCCCCCTTTTAAAACATTTTTGACAATTAACTCTCTATTGGCCGCTCCATATTAGGTAGCACTCTCCATTATAGTGATCTTAGATCCTAGTTCTTTTCTGAGTGGTGTTCCATATTCATCAAGGCAGGATGTAGTGCACACTCCTAATCTAGTTTCGCTTCTCGGAATTTCATATAAGGATTTCTTTTTCTCCCTTCTATCAGATCCTCCTCACCTTTTTTTGTAAGGACCCTCCTCCTCTTTCTTCCTATAGGATTACTCACTCCTCCCAGATGCAAATATGGATGAATTTTTTCCAATGTTGATTGTTCTTGCCTCTACCTGCGTTGAATCTTTGAAGTGTCTCAAATGGACACTTGTAGCTCGTTTCGATGTTATTAAACTACCATTTCCAATTTTTTGGAACTTCTTGATCTTCTAGGGATTGGATTCCATGTATTGAAACTCTTCCTTGAATTAAAAAGCATTTTGTGTGGCCTTAAATTTGTAGGATGACTTTGCCCAAACATGGTGTAAATCTCCCAGGTTAGTAGGTAATTGGCGCTTCATCCTCACTTATAGGGAAATAGGGATTCATCAAGGCCAGTATTCCTTCCATTCAATGGTATGGATTAATCTCCATGGTCTTCCACTGCTATTCTAGAACACCTTCTTTCTCTGTGCTATTAGAGACTCTCTGGATGGACTTCTGTGCATGTGCGAGCATTCCCTCCATCTTGAAGAAGATTTACTTTCCTTATTTGTGTTGAGATAGACATCTACCAAACTATCCTGAATTGGATCTTCCTTAGTTTGCAATACATTTTGTATTTTTGTCAAGAAATTGTCTACCCTTCACTCCCCATGTTATATTCTCACTGCCTCCTCTAAGGGAATTCCTTAACAGTGTGCAGGAGGTGGTGACAGGAAACCCCATGTGTTCATATGTTATTTCTCTCCCATAAAGTTGATGTTCCCTCTTAGTATAGTGTTAGATTTCCCATCATGGATATATAGAAATCATAAGGCTAATTCTTAGGCGATACCTTTCTAGGCAGTAAGGAGAAAAAACAATCAACTTCCTCAATAGGTCCTAAGGGAGATGATGCTTCTCCTTGCCTAGAATTGATTCCTTATAAGCTATTGGACCCCCTCTCATGAAATGGGGGTGATCTCCATGATGGTCAACTTCTTCTACTAACCAGTGGAAAAGGATTACTGCACCCTCTTTGTGCTCTCCTCCCATGGGATCCCGATCCATCTTTTCAGTGGCATCCAATCTCTTCGATGATCTAAACTACATTATCTCATGACCTGGAGGCCCAGTATCACATGAATAGTCTTCCTACTCAGTCCTTTCATACAAAGTCTCCAAAAAAGGAATAATATCACACCCTCAATTCAATATGCACGTGTTCTATCTCCCCCTTAAAATATGTGATACACGAACTTTCTTCATGGGTCAAATAAAGGTTGTTGAGGGGACTCAATTATTGGTTTCATGATCCTCAAGCTTCCCAAATGTTAATTTCATCACCTATATCCAAAGGAGTGTGTAGAAGATCTAAATCAAAGATTAAAATGGAATTACTTCCATATTCTTTTCAACTAAAAGGTTCCAAATAGTCTAGGGACAAAACCAGACGTCGATCTATTCAATGAAACCTTTCATTGTTTGGAATTCATGTGGCCTGGGGCCCGGGTGAAAACTAATTTGATAGCTACTAAACTAAATAAGAACAAAGTGTCTCTTGTTGTTTCTCTTGAGACTAATAAGTAGTCCTCTAATATTTATGAGTTTGTGTGGAGAGTTTATATGAGAGGGTCTCTGAATGAAAACACCAAAAAATGCACTATATTTATTTTTTTCTTTCTCCCATATTAGTGGAACGAATTGATGTATCAGATAATTTTAATACTATGAAGGTATCATATGGATATTTTATCTCTTGCATCTCTTTTGTATATGGAAATGTTGATTCTCAAATCATGGAATTCCTATGGAAACACCTTGGAGATTTTGATCTGAGGGAGTTGGCATGGCTGGTGGCCAATGGATATTTTATTCATTTCATGGATTTAAATGGAATTATGGACTAGAGTTTAATTGGGGACTGATATACCCGGTGTAACAATAGAAAAGGGTTCTCCTCTCATGGTTTCTATTGGATAAGGTGCTCACTAATTAGCATTCATTCTATGATTTTCCAAGATCTATGGTTTATCACCTCATTTTCAGTATCTCAGAAAATTCTCCTTTGTTGGTGTTTTTATCCCATAGGCGAGAGGAGGATGGGTGGTTCCCTTTCTCCCACAGATGTACTAAATATCTGATATATCATCAAGTGGTTGAAGATTCATAGAAAAGTTTCTCACATGGAGTGCATGGATTGGGTTTCACAATAATCTTAGAAGACTCAAATATGATCTCCATTTGTAGATTTAAACTCACCCCTCAATTTCAGGAGTTGGATGTGATGAAGGTAGACATCAAGCACCAAGATTCTATCTTGGAAGATGATTGGAATAAATAATATTTTTATGTACTATCATATAAAAAGGATATCCCATCTGATATTATCTTTTGGAATAAATTTTTGGATCATGAATAAGTAAGAATAAAATGGATTCATGAAGGAGATTTAAATAAATATTTATTTCATTTTTATTTAAGGTGAAAAGATGTTTCATCAGCCCCAAAATCCATCTAGAGGATGGTTTTCACACAGTGGACAAGGACATGGTGGCAGTCTTGGCTAAAACCCACTTCAATATACTCCTTGAAGGCCCCAATTCTTAGATGATTAATGGTTACCTAAGGGCTTTTGATGAAAATTTTAATGTGATACCTTTTACCATATCCAACTTTGATAATGAATCCTTTAAATCTAAACCAGATGAGGAGATTTTTGAGGTGATGTGTGGCCTCAATGCTAAAAGTGCTTCGAGCCCAGAATAATTTTCAGGCTCTTTCTTAAGAGTGCCCTAGAATCTAATCAAATGTGTCTTGGTTAAATATGTGAAACATTTATTTAGGGTGGAAGTATTCTCTAGGTTTTTTATGCCACCAATATTTTTCTTATCCCTAAAATTAAGGACCGCTCTCCTATCCATAATTACATGCCTAAAATCTTGTGAAATTAATCTTATAAAGTGTCAATGAGTTTTATTTATAGAAGTATCTCTACTTATCATTCTCGATGGATATCTGATGAGAAACATTGATTTTTTAAGGGGTGTTCATTCCAAGGAGTGACTTCATTGGACTAGGAAGTGGTCAGTGACATTAATCTCAAGGTTTTTGGATCTTTCATAGAAATTATGCTTCACATAGATAAATATTTGGATAGAGTCAAATAGGACTTCATTATTAATGTTTTATCTAGTATGGGATTCTCCCCCTGGGCTTCAGATCTCATCTTTAGATGTGTTAGATCTTCATGTCTTTTAATTTATTTCATGGGGAAAATCACATCTCTTTAAAAGCTTTCTGAGGCCTAAGATAGGGTGACCCAATTTCCCATAGAAAGTTCATTATTACCCATGATTTTCTTATCTCCCTCATCAACATGAGAATTATGAGGGCTTATTTTCGGTTTATAATAAGCTCTAAATGTATCTATCATACCATTTTCACAAATGATACTATTATCTTTAAAAATTTTGGCAAGATATTGGTACGTGGAATTAACAAGATTCTTGACGACTACTATACTCAGAGCAGTCCAGTGATAAAATATGGGAAAATAAATTTATATATTTATAATAGGTTCTCAGATCAGTGGGTGAGATCTATAAATTCCATATTTTAAATGCACAATAGGGCCTTTCAAATAAATACATGGGCGCCCCCATATCCTCAAGAAGGTTCCAAATCCGCCATTTTTTCACATAATAGGAGGGATCACGGGAAGTTTTTTGAACAAGAATAATCAATATATTTCTTTCATTTGGAAAATTTAATTGGTTAAAATTTTCAAATCCTCCATCTTGATCTATGATCTCTTCGTAATCAAGGTTCTGAAGTGGCTTATCTCTAACATTGACAACATCTTGGATTATTTCATTTGGGATGCCCATTTGGATGGTAAAAAACATTGGGCATTATGGGTAAGTATGGACATGACATCAAGGGAGGGTGGAATCATCTTAATTAATTTCCTGGATATGTTTCATGGTATGCATGTAATGTTGGAATAAGAGATCATTTAGGAGAATACTCTTTAGGGGGGGTATTTCTAGCTAGGATAGAGGTGAGATGGGTACTTATAGAGGGAGCTCGTCCTCTATTTGGCCCTTGATTTACTCACATATCCAATCTCTTCAGAACCATGCCCATTGGATTGTTTATAGGGGTGACATTTTTTTCTGGAATAACAATTGGGTGGGCTCTACGTTTGGATTTCCTAGGTTCCCTGATAATGATATAACTTTTATGAAAGTCAACATGCATATGATATTAATAAACGTTGTTCTTGACTCATACAAAGGAGATGATTTTGATCTATTAAAAATAAATACATAATTGGATAAATATTTTTTCCCAATAACTTTAACGGGCTTATTTTTTGCTAAGGATTATCACAGGATGATGACTGTACAAGGAATGAAGATACTTTTGGAACATCCTCTAGTGTAAAGATATCCCATCCAAATACAATTTTATTGTTTCAAGAATAAGAAATTGGTCTTTATTTACTGTTGGGGACATTAAATATGCAGGATTCAAGAAAGAATAAGGTTTCTCGTGTTGTATAAACTATCGAGAAGATACTTTAGACCACCACATTTTGAAGTAAATTAGTCTTGTTTGGTCTCGATCTTCTTTTTTCACTTTACTTATTTATAATCTTCTGAGTTATGGGGCCTCTCTTTCATTGAGTGCTAGTTTTTGGGTGTGGGCATAGTAGGTTCTAAGAGGAAGGCCAAAGCCATGGTTTTATCTACAGAGTGGGGTGTATTTGGTAGGGTTAGAATGTTGCTCACTTTGAAGGGTTTATTTTCTCAGGTAGTGCTCCTGATATCCACACCAAAAGCCTACTTGTAGACTTGATCATGATATTTAAAAACTAGTAAGGATCCCCTACCCTCAGACTTCTATTTATAGGAAATCATCCTCAACATCCCCACCCTTGTGTCTCTCAAGTTCATTTGGGTTTGAAGGTATCTTCACCCCTTAGGAAACAAAATCAACAGTAATGACTTATGCAGCTGGGATCCATACAAGGAGGAGGTGTGGTTCATGGTGACATAGGTTTTGTGATCATATATTTTACTATAAATTATGGATACAAACATTCTCTCCAAGTATAATCCATGGATATGCTTATAGGTCTCCTCTTATGTAGTCACAAGGGGATTAGCTTTGCTATAATGGAAACTGACTCCTCAACTATTTTGGATTCCCTACATGGGTAATGTTTCACCCCATGGTCTATATCTTACTTTATTAAAAGGCATGGAGGACGTACTAAAAATAAAATGAATGGCCTTCACACTTGGAGGGAGGGAAACAAGGTAAAATACTATCTTGCCTCAATGGTGGTTCAAGGGACTAGCATCACTTTCTTCTCAATATTGGATTCCCTACCCCTTGAGGGGAAAACATCATGAGAGGAGAAAGTCTTGGGATTCACCACTTCCTCCCTAATCTATGGAATGTTGGATCTCATTGTCTCTTGTTTTATTATTTTAATGTAATTTACTTCAAAATCAATAAAAATAATGTGATTAGTGATAAACATACTATAATGAAGTCCAAAACTATTTACATGTTTTTAGAATATATAGATTGATTTAATAAAATTCCATCTTTCTTTGATTAATTTGTAAACCAAGGAAAAAATTCAATTCTCCCATTATTTTCATGTCAATTTAACTTGTCATTAATTTATAAAAATCATTATAAAGAGAATCATTTGTTGAACCAAATATTATATAATAAACATATATCTGTATAATTAGTATATCACTCAAAGTTATTTTTATAAACAATGTTATATCAACCTTACATTTAACAAATTCATTTTTTATTAAATATTGTGTTAGTCTTTCATACTAAGCTCATGGATCTTTCTTAAGACCATATAAAGCTTTATTAAGTTTAAAAGCATGATTCCAAAATTTATCATTTTCAAATCTAGGGGTTATTTTAAATATACTTCCTTTGAAATAATTCCATTTAGAAATGAAATTTTTACATCCATTTGAAATAATTTTATTTTTTTAAAACAAGCATAAGCTAATAGAATTCTAATTTTGTATATTCTATCAAAAGGATAAAATAATCTTCAAATTAAATTCCCTCTTCTTGGGAATAACCATGAGTTACTTGTCTTGCTTTATTTTTAACTATGTTTATAGCTTCATTATGTTTATTATGAAAAACTAATTTAGTTCTTATAATTGGTTTATCTTTTGGAAAAGAATGTAAATCCCACACATTATTACTTTCAAATTCATAGAATTCAACATGCATATTATTAATCCAATTTTAATCAATTAAAGAATTTTCAACATTGATAAGAACAAAGTCAACAACTAAAGAAGAATTTGAATAGTACACTAAAATAGATTTTTTTCATTTGAATTTCAAATTCTACATGGCCAATTGATTTTTTAGAAGGATTATCTTTAAGTATTTTCCATTCCTTTGGATCGGTTTGAGAATAGATATGATCCCACTCAACTAATGCATTATCATTATCTTGGTTATTCACTTCACCAACATAAAATTCACTAAATTGATCATTTTATTTGTTTGATTCATAATCATACTTTTTAGAAATATTTTCTTTAAACATAACATACATAGATTCTTAAAAAACAAATATTTTCTTCTTGAATACTCTATAATATTTTCTAGAATTGGAATATCCAAAAAATATCACTTCATTTTATAAATAATCATATTTTTCCAAATTATATTTTATATTTAAGATGTGTACTTTATAGAAAAATACCCTAACATATCAAAAGTTTGGATTAAACCCTTTAAAATTTCTTAAAGTGACTTATTTAGGAAATGTCTAATTGAAAATCTATTTAACACATGGAAATATATATTTAAAGATTCTTCCCGAAAGTATTTAGGGACCCAAATTCCAGTAGAATATATCTAGCTATTTCTTTAATATAACTATTCTTTATTTCTACCACACCATTATATTGTGATGTTCTAGGGGATGATAAATAAAGTTTATATCTATTTTTCACAAAATTTATCAAATTATAAATTCAAAAATTCACAAACTCTATCACTTTGGATAAAATTGATTGATTTTTTTTTGAAATATTGAGTAAGTTTACAGAAAGCATAAAATTAGAATAATGTTTCATTTTATGAGATAAGAAATAAATCCATAAAAATATGTTGTAATCATCTGCAATTAAAAATATATACTTTTTACCACCACAAATGACAGGATGTATTCCTCTAAAAAGGACACGATGTAATAATTATAAATATATAGAAGTACTAACATCATTTATATATTTAGATATTTGTTTGTGTTTATTACCTTTTAAACATGAATCAAACATGAATTACTTACTTGTCTGTGACTTAGGCCATTTTTAAACATATTTATGCTTAAACAGTTTGTGAAAAAATCTATCATTTTCATGCCCAATCCTCCTATTCCACATAATTTCATTTTCTTATACAATATTCAAACACATAATCTTTTTTTGGTTGGATCAGAAAAATAAATAGTGTATACATTTTCTTTTCTATTTTTTGAAAATAAAACAAATTTAAATTTAAGAACGGAAAAATTTTCTTTTTCGAATATAACATGTCACAAACCAAGCTGGTATGTATTCTAATCCAGTGCCTGACCAAGTCTGTGGCATGTCTTGAAGGGTGTTCTTTATCCCCACTGGCTAGAAACAAGTGCATGAGTATCAATAATATAACTTAGCAATGATTTCACCGAGTTACATAAACATAAAAACCCAACAATAATAATTAAACAAAAGCTTAATAAACAAAACCAAACCAAGGTATAAAAACAATTCAGATTCATGTTTACAAATTTAAATAAAAACCCAAAAATAAAACAAGTCACTATCCCAAAAACCAAATTATGAAAAGAGGATAATTGTCCTCTAGCCACCACCACAACACCTACAAGGTCAGACCACTAGCATCCCAAACCACCATCTTCAAACACCTTGCATTTGCCTGTGTCAAACATAACCAACCCTACTTACACCCAAAGGTGTAAGTAGGGTGTGAGACAAAGCCTAGTAGGATGCCACCTAATAAGATATTTCATGATATAAACATTATATTATAAATAAACTTTCTAGTTTTATAAAATAAAAACAAGGAACTTTTGTATTGAAAACATTTAAAAAACATGCTTTCTTTTCAAACAACCACAAAGTATAACGTATGCCAACAGTAGGTATAATATTACCATAGAGAACTAAGTCATGGGAAAACCCTCTAGGAACTATCTATAAATGGGACACTAGGTTCATCGTATATCGGTGAAATGTGGTATAGTAACCATGAATAACAGTGTTCTCGTGCATGAGCCACTAGAAGGAGAAACCCCATGGGCCCAGTCATCTCCAATCATCATTATAATTTAGTCAGTGTTGTGTCTTCAATCCTGATAGATTACTCTTAGATAAACCACTTCCGACTCATATAGTGTACTAGTCCTAGTCCGCCCACTTAAATACCTAGGATTCTCTTTTTTTTCTCAATTTCCATTCCACATATCGCATACAACTTCACTTTCACATGCATAAAAACCAAAAAAATTAAACATGCCTGATAAATCACTACATTCACAACCAAACCCACTTCAAAACCCACACAAACTTCAAAAACATTCTAAAACATGTTTCACGCCACTTCCACCATTTATCAAACATATTTCATAATTTATAAAACATGTCCAAGAAGAATAATGAGGGTTCACATAAGAGATACACCCAACATCCATTAGAAAAACCATTTTCAATTCATATTCATATCAAAACCCCTCAAAAAAATATTTTGAACTACATATATAGATCAAAAAACATGTTTAAATACCCAAGAAATCATATCAAATTCATAAAATAATGTTTAAGCACAAAACCACCTTCCTTGAGGGTTAAAACTCCCAAAAATCAGTGCTAAACCACAACCGCACCTCAATCAAACCCTATAAAGGAAGGATTGATACAAAAATTTCAAGATAAAACCCTAAAAATTAATATGTAACCCGAAAAATGACACTTAACCCTATGAGGAAATGAAACCCCAAGAAAGAGAAAGAAAACCCTCGAAAAGAGGAAGAAACCATGAGATAAGGGGACTTAATTGAAGAATCGAGGAGAAACCACACCAAATCATCCAATAAATTGAAGATAAAAGGGATGAAGAGTGTTGGGGGAGACCCCATGGGTGAATAATCCTGAAGTGGGAGGATTTGGTTGGGTTTAGAGTAAAATATTGGGTATAAAATCCAATTTTTAATGACCTGGACATTATACATGGTTAGTCCCCATGTTTTTCAAAACTGTGTAACAACTTTTATCCCCTTATTGTCCAATCAGAACCTACCCCAGGGTTGTCGGACACAGTCTGATTTACCATGTTCAATCCATGTGGTATCTACTGCATCAAACTAGCCACATACCAAACAGGTACTTAGGCAGGGGAATATGATTTCTACTAACCGTGTGCCAACCATGCACTAAATTATCTCCACCCAAATTTTTTCATTTTTCTAAAAAAAAACTAAAACAGAATCCAAAAAGATAAAGATAGGAAAAAAATAAATAGGAAAATAACTCAAAATTAATCACAGGTGTGACAATTCTCCCCCACCATGAAAACATTGTGTCCATGAAAAGTCGTCTTGAATATTGATCAGAGAAAAAATGGATACTCTTTCTTAACCCAGGACTCATGATCCCAAGTCTAATACATATCATTATTGTGTTTCCAAAGAAAATGTACCAATGGAATATATTTCCCTTGAAGCATTATCTTGGGAATCCACAATCCATATTGGCTGCTTGAACACAGACTAATAATGCTATATTTCCAACTCTTCTCAATTTAGAACATGAGATGGATCTGGATTACATTTCTTCAACTGGGAGACATGGAACATGTCATGAATTGACATCAACTGTGAAGGAAAATCTAATTTTTATTCCACCTTAACAACCCACTTGATAATTTAAAAAGGTCCAACATACCTCAGTGCTATCTTCCTTTGCTTACCCAAATGACATTGACCCAGGAGAGGTTCCACTTTAATGAACTCCCAATCACCCACAAAAATTTTAGAATCATGTCATCTCTGATTGGTATAAGATTGTGATGCATATGAGCTATCAATAATCACCACCTAATTATATTTACCTTCTAATATGTCCCTTGCACAAATATTGGTCCCAACATTGTGGTTTCACCCACCTCATCTCAACACAAAGGTGACCGACACGGCTAACCATTTAGTGCCTCAAAAGGATCCATTCAAATAAAGGATTGGTAGCTGTTATTATAAGAAAACTCAACCAATACCAAATGGCTATCCCATAGTCCTTTTAAATCCAGGACACATTCTTTGAGCATGTCTTCCAAAATCTGATTTTCCCACTCTGTTTGACTATCTGTTTGGGGATGGTATACCATGCTCAATTTTACCTACAACCTCAACAAATTTTGAAGGCCTTTCTAAAACTAAGATATAAAATGGGGATCCTTAACGGAAATGACTGATGAATGAGCACCATGAGGCCTCAAAATCTATCAAACATATAATTATACCAACTCATCCACCATTTTGAATATCTGAATAGAATGAAACAAGATATTTTGTTCATATGGTCAATCACTTACCATATATAAATCTACCCCTAGGGTATACAAGTCAAGTTGACAATGAAGTCCATGGTGATATCTCCCACTTTTAGGTAAGAATGGGTAGTAGCTGAAGCAAACCAGAGGGAATTTGATGCTATAATTTTACCTGTTGGCACATATAACACCTGGATACAAATTTATCTATACCCTATATCATACCTAGACACCAGAACTATAGACGTACATCATAATACATATTGTTGTCTCTATGATGAGTAGATCTCTGAGACTAGTGGCTATACTGCATCATTACCTTCCTTAGAGATAACAGCACCATAAATCATCCCTTAAACCACAATATTCACTCAGGAGCCAACGACCAATCATATGGTGTCTCCCCACCATGAAGAAACTACATATACCAATGGAATAACTCATCATTAGGATACTCTCGTTGAATCAAATACAGAAGAGAGGGAGTCAACTGAACACTATCCAAGAACGTACCTCCACTATGCTCTTTAGTTTCCAAATTCATCTGAGAAAAGATCCCCATTAAATTCCACTGATCACTGGACTCCCTCAAAGATTGTACTGGAACTTTTCTGCTCAAAGCATTTGTCTCAACAATCCCTTTTCCCGGGGTATAGGTGACATAAAAATAAAACTCCTAAAGGTACTCAACCTTGTGATGCTACCTTAAATTTAGATCCTTCTGGGAGAAAATGTTAGCTAAACTCTTATGATTAGAGTAAAATAAAAATTTATCCCATATAATATAGTGACTCTACGTTTTCAAATAACCTGTCACCACTAATAACTCCATGTCAGGGGTCAGATATTTCCATTCTTGTGGTCAGAGTTGGTGAGAGCCGTACGCCACCACATGGTCATTCTCCATAAGTACGCAATCGAAACCCATACCTAAAGCATCACAATAAACCACATAGATCCTTCCCAATTATGGAAATATTAACACATGAGTTATATTTAACTACCACTTTAACTCCTTGAAGGGTGCCTAACACTTCAAGATCCATTGAAACTTCACCCCTTTCTGGGTGAGTGTTGTCATGGGTAAAGTAAGATGGGATAATTCCAGAAAAAATGCCTATAATATTCATCCGGACCAAGAAATATTCTAATCTCAAACACATTCTTCAGTTTCTCCCATGACATAACTACACTAATCTTCTCAGATTCCACTGAAACCTCTGGTTCTGGGATTACATGGCCTAGAAAATTTACCTCCCTGATCCAGAAAGAGCACTTTGAAAACTTGAAATAAAGGTGATGGTCTTGAAGAATGCTCAATATGATCCCCAAATTCCACTCATGCTCCTACTTAGATTCCAAATAAACTAGGATATCATCCAAAAATACAACAATTAAGGTGTCAAGATACAAGTGAAACACCCTATTCATGAGCACAGTGATGACCACTAGATAATTCATCAACCCGAAAGGCATGACCAAGTACTCAAAATGGTCGTACCTGCTTTGGAAAGCCATTTTCCAGACATCCGCCTCTATAACTCTGACTTGGTGGTAACCAGAATGCAATTAAATCTTAGAGAACCACCTTTCCCCATGAAGCTGGTCAAAAAAAATTCACTGTGGGGCAAGAGATACTTGTTTTTGATGGTTACCTTATTCATATTATGATAATCAATACACAACTCGAGAGATCCATCATACTTTTTCATGAACAAAACTGGGGTAGCCCAAGGAGAGATTATAAGGAAAATGAATCCTTTGCATTCCAAATTATTCAGTTGTAACTTTAATTCCCTCAATTTGGTGGTGTCCATATGATAGGAGTTAAGGGATATCAGATGTGTTCCCAATTACAAATCTATAGAGGACGCCACACCCCACTCCAAAGGAAATATTGAAAGGCCATCTGGAAATACCTCTCGAACCCTTCCACCATAGGAGGTAATACACCCTCAAAATCCCCACCATCATCCTCCAACATGAGCGACGATAACTAAAAAATGAGACTGTCTAAATCTAGAAGTGGAGGTCTAGTACAACCCGACTAAGGAACCCATTCACCATGAAAGACTTGGGTACTGCCATCTGGTATTGTGAAACTCACCTTCCAACTATAGCAATAAATATGTGACTAAAAGTGAAGAATCTAATCCTTGACGATGATTAAATCAAAAAGTTCCATATCTGAAACCCAGAGATCCTACTCCAGCTCGACCCCCGACATTGTAAGCGCACAAGATGGGAATCTAAAACCATGCTATTTCTTAAAACCAAGAAGTGTCACCAGCTCTATCACATAAGACATGATCTTGTTTCAATAACCCAAAACATTAACAATATGTGAAGAGATAAACAAAACAGAATCAATAGTATAAAAAACAATAGCTATAGATAATGAAATAAAAATAGTACCTTGAACTACCTAAGGTCCTACATCCAGTTCCGCTAGTGCTTATTCTACAACATGAAGACTCATGGTCTATGCGTGAGTTTCAACATGACCATTGACCTATGGATCTACCCTAAAATGAATCTACATAGAAGGGGATCCAGTTCTACTTACTTGAAAACAAAAATGAGATCCCACCATTTTAGATGTCTTCAAATGGGATGAAATTCCCCTGAAAGTCACAGACCCCGCACTACTCTAATATGGGTGCATAAATTTGTAGAAATGTTGCAGGTGTCCCATAGCTCTGCATAGATGGAATGGTTTGGGAGGATATGAACAACTAGGTCGAATGTTCCCTACCTTCTTGCATTGATGGAACACAACTGACCTTGCATCAGAATCCACCAACAAGGAATTTCGAGAAGGATGGCCAAAACTACCACCACCTTTCTTCCCCTAATCATCTCAATTCATCTTCTTCTCAGATGAACTACCACTACCCATTGCTGACATAGTCTAACATGGACCAGTATTTCCCCTATGGTCAATATCCACCGTACACACAAGGTCAACAACTTCGACATAGGTATTCATCTTTAATGGAGTGACGTGAAAATAGATCTCTAGATGCAACCCCATCCCAAAACTCCAAGCCTTCATTTTATCATTGAAAATGATTTCTAGTGTGTGCCAAACTATCTCAACAATGTTGTTGGCATACTCTATCACAGACTGGTTCCCCTTAAAATGGTCCATAAACTCATGGGATCTAGAGTAGGCTGACATGTCAAGAAATTACTTATCACTGAAAATATCCTTGCAGTCCTTCCAGTTCATCTGCTCGTTCTTTCCAGTTGAGACACTGAGTCCCACCACCTTTGAATAAGGCCTTCTAGAAAGAATAATGTTCATTTCACCCTGACTTCCTCAATGGTTTCAAGAAACTCAAACATCCTCTCTATTTTCTCAATCCATTCCTTAGATTCCTATGGTTTCGTGATACCTTAGAAAGAATGAGTCATGTTCTTAAAAAACTCATGATATTTTTCCTTTCTAAGATCAGATTCAGTTTCTCTAACTAGACTAGGACCACGAACCTCTCCCTATCTTAAGGCCTGAATAGCCCAAACCACAACTTCTAAAAATCATTGATCAATTAGTGAGGGATAAATCTATCCGACCTCTTCCCAGGGTTGCACAAGAATTCTCTGGGGAGGCATTTTACTACAAAAGAAATAATCACAAGATAACCCATCAATACAACCATTCTGAAAAACATTCAACAATAACATCACATGCCAACATCACATAAATCCAAAAAAATCAAACTCATCATAATAACATGACATCCAAACCTCTTCGCCCCCACCTAGTGTACATGAGCAGTCTGTAGCATGCACATCCCACTTGGAAGAGAAGTCAAATAAGGATCAGAACATCCCATGGTGACTTATGGTATGTCATGAGGTGTGTGGGCTAGGTACCCTACTGAAAATCAAAACATCAAGTCCCAAAAATCCAAGATCATGTATATCCAAAATCATCCCAAATAACTCAATCCAAAAAGAGTGTAACCTGCTTCGATACCATGATTTCATGAACCAAGCATGGATGTCATCCGAACTGGTGTCGGACCCAGTCTGTAGGATGGCCCAAATGGCATTCCTGATCCGCACCGGCTGGAAACAAGGTCCCAATTATCAACAATATAACATGGGAATGATTTCACCTGGTTATATAAAAATAATCAACCAAAAATAACAAATAAACCAAAGATGAATAAATACAACAAAACAAGGTATAAAAAACTTTCTGATTGAAGTTTAAAACTTTAAATAAAAACCCAAAAAGGTTTACAACCAAAAAAGGAAACAAGTCACTATCCCAAAATCCACCTTATCACAAGAGGATCATCATCCTCAAGCCACCACCACAACACCTTCATGGGAATACCACGAGCATCCCGAACCACAATCTCCAAAAACCTTTCCTTTACCTATGTCAAACATAACCAAATATTCTTACACCCAAAGGTGTAAGTTGTGTGTGAGACAAATCCCAGTAGGATTCCACCCAACAAAATATTTCAAGATATAAACATTATAAGATAAATAAACATGACAATTTTATAAAAGAAAAACTTGGAACATTTGTATTGAAAACATTTTAAGAGAAAACATTCTTTCTTTTAAAACAACCACAAAGTATACCATATGCCAACAATAAGTACAATAATACTATAGAGCATTAATTCATGAGAAAACACTCTAGAAACTAGCTAGAAATGGGACACTAGGTACACGTTATCACAGTGAAATGTGGTATAGTAACCATGACTAAAAACATTCTCATGCACGAGCCACTAGGAGGGGAAAACCCATGGGCCCAGTGGTATCTAATACTCATTATCATTTAGTTAGTGTTTTTTCGTCAATCCTACTAGTTGAATCCATGATGAACCACATCTAAGTTATCTAGTGTACTAGTCCTTGTCTATACACCTAGTTACCTAGGTTTCCCTTTTGTGCTCAATTTCCATTCCAAGTATCACATACAACATCACTTTAACATACACATAAACCAAACAATTTAAACCCACATGATAAATCACTAATTTCATAACCAAACCCACTTTTAAACCTTCCAACAGACCAAAACCATTTTAAAACATATTTCACATCACTTTCACCATTTATCAATCATCATTCATAATTTATAAAACATCTTCAAGAAGAAAAATAACGGTTCACATAAGAAATACACCCAAATTCCTAAGAAAAATCATTTTAAATCCATACACATATCAAAAACTGTCAAAAAATACCTATTACACCACACACATAGATCACCAAACATGTTTAGAAACTCAAGAAAGAATTTAAAATTCATCAAATAATGTTTAATCATGGAACCACCAAACGTGAGGGTCAAACTTTCTGGAAATTGGGGCTAAACCAAAACCACACCTCAATCAAACCCTTTAATGGAAATATTGAACCATAAACATCAAGTTTGAACCCTAAAAATTAATAACTAACCCAAAAAACAACACCCAAACCAATAGAGAAATGAAACCCCATGAGAGATTAAGAAGACCATAGAAAAGAGGAAGAAACCATGAGAGAAGGGGACTTACTTGAAGAAAGAAGGAGAAACCACACCAAATATGCTATGAAATTAATGATCCAAGGTAGGAAGAGGGCTAGGGGGAGGCACCTTGGGTGAATAATCCTAAAGGGTGAGGATTTTGGGGTTTTAAGGTTAAGAATTGGGGAGAGAGAAAACATAAAAAATATAATTTTAAATGACCTGGATAGTTCGCATGGTTAGTCTACATGGTTTTCCAATTGTGTGACAACCATTCTCCCCTTATTATCCAATCAGGACCTATTTCATGATTATCCAGTATGGTATAACTTACCATTCACAATCCGTGCGGTAGCTACGGTCTCAAACCAACCACCTAGAGCACGATTACTCGGGAAGGGGCTCACAATTTCTACTAACTGTGTGCCACATTCTATCCACCCAAATTTTCTCACTTTTCTAAAAAAAATTCAAATGGAATCCTAAGGGAAAATGATACACAAAAAAATAAATTGAAAAATACCTCAAAAGAAACCACGGGCGTGACATAACTTTTAATACATCATCATAGAACTATGATATTATAATAAGATTATGTTTTAAACCAAGTACGTCTAGTAATTGTAAAATAATAACTATTTTATAAAAACCTACATCACCAATACATTTAATTTAACATTTATAGTTGTATAAAAATGTTACAAGGCCACCATCACATGAATTAAATGATAGACATATTGAAATATATCTTGTCATTTTTATAGATAAACTAATGTCTAAATACCATGATTTATTTTGATTTCTAAGGTAAATTTCTTGAAATTAAACAACCAAATAGACAATTTTGGTACCCATGATAACTTGGGTCCAACTCAATTAGTAGAATATAATTTTTGAACCCAAATTGATTTAAAACATTTATTAGTGGTCTGATTAAAAAGAAAATATTTATCAAGGAAATTTTAAGTGTGGCCATATGATTATGTAAATGTCATTGAAAACTCATTGAAATAATTCTATTTCACTCTAAATTTAAAATATATTACCTTAGAAATACTTCCTTTTGATATTTTAACAAAGATAGTCTTATTTAAACTTGTTGTTAAACTGTCATGTACAAAACCATTCTTATCGCTTCTTATTTTCATTTAATACATCATCTTATCATATTGTTATTTTCTTTTATCAAAATTAGAGAAATTATCTTTAAGATTGACAAATTCATTTTTCAAATTCATATTAACTTTTTTTATTTTTTTTAAATCTGCAAAAAAATTCATTGGACCCATAAGATGTGTTTTTTAATTTTTAATTTTATTTCATTAATCTCTTGAATTAATTTTCAAATTTAGTTAAATTATCAAAAATGAAATTTATTTTTTGTCACGGTCTTATCATTTACTCTCAGAAAGTTTTTAATCTTTTACTTTTCCTATTTTAGTTTTAACAATTCCAAATCATAATCTTCTTTAGATATATCATTCCGAGAAACACATATTTTCAAATTATCATGTTCCCTTTTAATTTTATTATTTTATTTAATCAACTTATTATGTTAAATTTCTAAGTTAGTATACTTTTCAATTATCATGATACCATCATTTCAAAGTAATTAATTTTATTTAATTAGTTATTCTAAATTGGAATTCACATAATTAGAATCAAAAAGAGAATCAAAAATATTTTCAACTTCATTTTTAGATAAATAATTACAATCAAAATTTTCTAGATTTATGAACTAAGTAAATAGATAATATTTTAGCTCACACTGTATACCCTTCAGGAGAAGATTCCTTGTCTCCTATTCACTTTCATAATGACTACACAAGTCATAACTATCTGGTAAGTCCCAATCTCTATAAAAATGTTATTTTTAATTTCATATTTTTTATATGTATTTATTTGGATATTTTATTTTATGGTAGTCATTACTTATTTTAACATTATTCCTACACTAGTAACATGTTAATTATGAAACATCATTTTTATTACTAGTATTACCTTTTTGATAGTCACTTCTGAAAATCCACTTAAACTACTTCTTTCCACATTTTTTTTCATGAACTTGAAACAAATTCTTACTAAAGCGATCTATCACCTAATAAATTTCTTGGGACTCAGATTCAGAGGTATTAGAGGTATCAATAACATTAGATTTAAATTAAATTTCTTTTTTCTTTGTAGACTCATCACCAACAATATTTTTCATCTCTAACTCATACTGCAGTAGAGATCTTATTAATTCATATAAAGTGTACTCCTTAAAATTATTACTCTCATCAAAGGAGACCTTCTTTACATGTAATATTTTTTGAAGATATCTTTGTACGTTTTCAACTTGAGTTGTGTTGTAAAACAATTCTCTAATATCACTCATAATATTATTTATACTAGTAAACCAATGGAACATCCATTTTAATGATTCTTCATCTCTCATCTTGAAGTCTGGGTATTCCGCTCTAAAATTTTTTGTCTTGGTTCTCTTGAGCTTATCAGTTACATAATGAATCTCTTGAAGTATCTTCAATATATCATGGTTTATCTTACAATATGAATCATGGATATATACACTTTTAATTATATTATAGTACAAGATATTTTTAACTTTATAATTTAAAAACATAGTTTACCATATAATTATCTATAAGTGTATTAGGGTCAACTTTTGGTAGTTCACATGGATTACCCATGATATTCCATTGATCCACACATAATGGTTTTAATTAGTCTTCAATTTTCTCTTTTTAGTAGCCATATTCACTTCCATATAAGATTGAGGGTTTTTTGGAATATATCCATCATTCACATTTACACCTACCATCTTAAAAGAAACCTTTTCTTTTATTCCTTAGACTATTAAGTCTAGGATATCCAGTTAGAACATAGTTAAAATGAAAAACATAAATAATCAGAGAGGATAAATATCATTTATGGAAGTTCATGTGCTATAATACCAATTTTTAATTGATGGTGATGGAAATAATGACTATAGGGGGTGAATAGTCATTAAAAAAATTAAAGATAAAACAATCAGAGTTTATAAAATAAATATTTATAGTGAGTGTTGTTTTATTTATAAGTGGTTAAGTAGAAATAAAAGAAAGAACACAAGTATTTATAGTGGTTCAGATTATAAATATCCTAGTCCGCTCATCAATCTTATCCACTCTTATAAAAGATTGGTACCCCCTAAGAACCTTACTTTTAAAAGTGTGAAAATATTTATAAAGAAACTTAATTTTATACGAACTCGGTAGAACAACTTAATCATTTAAAGGATACCAAAAATTATTCTATGGCCAAAATTTTTATTGGGAGTGGCAACCCAAACTTCTTTCTTAGTGGTTGAATAACCAGACAATGAAAGACATTCTATTGATTTGGAAAAGAATAATCGATACTCAGAGAAATACAAAAATAATAACAAATACAACATGAAGAAAAATAAATAGAAATCAGTAGATGATCAAAAATTTTGAAGCATGATGATTGTTAATTACTTGAATGAATCAACATTTAATGTTGAAGTTCTTCTATGATCGCAACCATAGTAAAAATGTTGCAGAAGTTTATTAAATGAATGAGAGCATCAAAATTTTTATTCAAGACATATCATAAAGTATATTTCAAATTATACATACTGTAATTTTTTTATACATGAATATTTCTCTCAGATCATTATGAAAAGAACCTTTTAGGATTGTTTCCATTTCCAAAAACTGCATGAAACTTGCTAGAGTATAACAATAAAATAATTTTAATGTTACCTTCACTTATAAAAAGTTGTGCTGAATGAAAAAAGAACAATTGAGATCTTTTATTTTTTTATGAAATATTAGAATAAATTTTTTAATATAATAAGTAAATATATATATATATATATCATATTTATAAAACATATAAAATTAAACCAAATAAACTTTTAGTTAATTAAGATTGTAAAACTGTGAAATAGAAAATCATAAAAAATACAACTACATGTAAATGTGTACATAAAATATGTATGAAATAATTATTTACAAAACATAAAATCATATTTCAAAAAATATAATAAACCATTTAAAAAATATTTAATTTAATAAAATAAATTAAAAAAATAATGAATATAAATTTAGAAATACTTTTTTGAACTAACGATGGATTAAAAATACCTAGGGGTAGATTGATCTTCAGTTGGTGGAGATCCACTATTGAACCATTATTTATCAGTGGTGTCCAATAGTTTATTGAGAGACCATTGGTGTCTAATGGTGGATTAATATACATTTTAAACATAAATCAACCAATGAGAAACTAGATAATAATCTATAGAATAAATAAGAGAAAAAAAAATCCAAACTATACAAGTAATATTCACCAACAATCGAGAAAGGAAGTGCTCTTGTGGAGATTAAAGAAGCTTATTCCATTACTTCATACAATAGTTAAAGAAAGAACTACCAGTGGAAATAAAATATCAATCTGGGAATTAATATAGAAGAAAAAATTATGAAGGGTCCACTATTATCTACTCTACTGGAGAAGATACATATACCAATGAAAAAAATGATCTACCGATGGGTGTGATCTACTGGTGAAAAAATGATATACTAGTGGATGTGATCTACTGATGGAAATGTTATATCAGTGGATTTGATCTACCAATTAAGACCAATGGTAAACTAGTATAATGATCAACCTATTTACCATGATCCATCATTGAGAAATAGTGATTCTTTCATACAGAAAAAAGATCAACCAATATTACATGGCGATGCTACAATGACAAAGAGAACTAAATTTTCATGCACTGATGAATGAAGATGTGAACTACATGTAGAAATAGACTTATCAGTGATCATGGATCTACTGGTGGTTCATGATATTTTGGATGAATCTTATAAATAGAAAGAAAATAATGTTTAAGTTCATAACATAGAAACCACAGTGCAAGAAAACACTGAAGAACTAGTGATTTAATTGAAGACCCATCAGACCAAGATTCAGGAGGCACTAAAGGTTGAACATGATATAAATTTTAAAGGATGAAGCATTGGAAAATGAATCAAGTATTGAGAGATTGAATGATATCAGACAGTTTGTAGGGCAACGATTAGATGATTAAGGAACTATCCATGTTTTAAAAAGAGGATGAAATATATATCAGCTTCAACATCCCACATCGGTTTCATGATGAGACGATAGAGTAGTATATCAATTAAGTTTTTTCATCCCCAAATCAAGCTATTAGTAGTTTTTAGCACCCACAAATCATTATTCATACTAGTTGGACACAGCCCTGTGGGATTTCCATGCCCAACTGATGCACAATCTAGGCACGCTATGTAGTCCTCATACATGGGATTAGTCTCCTTAGACCTATACATAGACTAGAACAACTCAACATATATCTGGGATTCCAAAGACATGCCTTACCATGTGGTTAACCCCTTTGTTCCCCTTAGTGTGGTTGAGGGCTAGCCATGGTGGCCCACAAGGATAGGCCAAATTTCGATAGAAAAAAAATATTAACAAATATTAAGTAAAAATCATTAGAAAATTAACATCATTAAAACATGTAAAAAAATATGATTAGTTATTTTAAAAAATAAATTTTATTAAGTGTGATGAGATATTAATTTATAAAAACCAATAACATTGTTAATGTATTAAAGCCAATTTCAAATACTTACAAACATTAATTCATATAAATACCACTTAATTATTTCAATCAATATTCAACTCAATCCCCTCGAGGTTCTATATTTCCATTTTCTATAATATTTATTGGTTTACTAATATTTTTTTATTTTCTATTGTTTTTTTCATTAGAAAAATGTTTCTAATAGATTGGGGGATACCAAATTTTCCCATTTTACTTTTTCTATTTTCTGTTTTTTTGTTTCCTTGTAAAAATTGAAATTTTAATGGGTTTATTAATTAAATAATGTTACTATTTTCATTAATGAAATAATTTTTTCATGGTTTCTTTATATTTATAATAATATATAGTATATTATAACAAACATTTATTCCAAGAGAAAAATATAATTTATAAATTGTAGGTTGTTAAATTATTCTTTCTTTTATAAATTTCAACACCAAAATTTAAAATCATATTATAATTTTAGAATATGTGAGGGCTATAACATCTATCGATCTATCACTCTTTAACGTGTCAGAAAGAGGTTGGTTATGAGACATAAAGAGTGCCTCCAAATATTCTAGAAGCTACCAACTAGTAGTGTGGGTGTGGTAAGTATAGTGGGGAGATTATACCCCCAAGTTATAGAGTTACAATATAGAGAAAATAAGCAATATAAATAAATATTAGAGTTGAAAAAATAATGGAAATAATATAATATAGTTGAAAATCCAAACAATTAAATACAATTGAATGATCCAATAAATAATAAAGGAATAATATAATATTGTGTTGGAATGAAACTAAATGACATGCTAGAAGTAATATAAATAAAATACTCAAAGACGTAATTCGAGACTCAAAAATTACCCAGTCTCGAGCCCCATGTCGGTCTCGTCAACAATGTACAACCCATCCAGCAAGCAACAGTCTATTAAAATATCTTTTACCCTGGTCCAATCCTACATCCATGTAATCAGCTCAAGCACCAAATAGCGTCCTGAATAGGGTGTAAGTATAACTCAGTAGGTCAAAACCACCATGTATAAACATAACATGTCTGATAATAAGAACATGAAATAATGTAATAAATTTTCGTATTAATTAATTAAACAATTATGTTAATACCACATCAACCTACTTTGGCACCATTCCAGAATATATCTAAGCATGTCACATGACTATGACAACCATAACCATATAACCATAGTAAAACATAAACTCCCTCAATTCCATACTATAATGTCTCTAAGAATGTCTCACAACCATGCCATCCATAACCATATATCCATGGAATAAATTTCACAATTCAAGGAAAAAACAACTATATAAGAATTTCAGCATTTAATTAGGGCCAATCCTGGTATATAATCATTTTCACATTTAATCATGGCCAAGACTGATATGTAATCATTTCAAAATTTAATCAGCTCCAACCCCAGTACATAATAACTACAACATTTAATTAGGGTTAAGCTTAGTATATATGAATTTTAACATTTAATTAGGGTCAAGACCGTTGTATAGGCATTTCAACTTTTAATCACAATGAGTCATAACAAAAAAGATATCACAATATCACATCATAAATCTAAATGGTTAATTATGAAAATTGCTATCCATCTTTCAATTTCACAATTCATTTATAATTTTTACATAAACTAATAACACACCAGTCATATCAATAATCAAACCAAGACAATTTGATTCTATATCGATCAATTAACCAAACTTATATTATACTAAACACATTTTATTCCATTAGTCTATTAATTTATAATGAAGGGTTCACTCACCCAAACTGTAGCCACAAGAAACATCAATAACCAATTGAATACCAATGGATTCCATGTAATAATCCAACTGACCATTTAATTCATTTAGGCAAATGTTATGTTGGCACAATTTTGAATATTTCACATACTTTTTAATTATCAAACCATATGGTTAGGTTTTAGATCCCCTACATTTAAATAATGATCAACCAACACTTCCAGCAAGATTAACCAATAAGAATGAATGAGAAGATTATTTCAAGAAGGATCCTATATCATAACTGATCAAGATGAAAACCAATAATGACCAAGGTCAAGAGATTTCACTAAAACATCTAGAGAACAAAATGATAGAAGGGAAAAAACTAAATAGAATGACTTACAGAGATTGATTTTCTCAAGTGGGATGCTCAGAAGAGAGGATGGTGCTTTAAAATCACCAGGAAAACTCCCTAGGGATGAGGGTAGAAGTCTGCTTGAAGGAATGAAAAAAATCATCTTCACAACTCACTAAAAACTTCTCCTCATGATAAATATAGTTTGAGTAATCTATTTTCACATCATATATTTCTTTTTAAATGGATACGACAAAAACTCATCACCTCGGGTTAATATTTACCATGATTGAATATTACATTATGTGTAATTTAATTGCATGAAATGTACTTTTTTCATGTTTTGAATTAGTTCACAGCCTGTAACTATTCACAACATGTGTCTGGTGACATTTACAGGTTATGTAATACATTTTCACAGTGTGTAAATGTTCTGTAGGCAGTTTTCATCGATGTTTATTACACAAGGATAGTTTATTACACAAGGATATGAAACAACTTCAAATCCTTCCCAAGCATATAAAACCCTCATAACCAATTTTAACACATTTATATCTATATTGCATTAATTCAGAAAAAATAGATACCCATGAACATTAGGTAATTTTCCCGCAAAAAAGGATCTATGGATTTGAAAAAGATTTATCCACCACAATTAAAATGAAAACTCCAAAGAGGGATATACCTAGAAAAAATTGGGATCTTACAACCTCCGCACCATATAACAGCTCATCCCCAAGCTACTCAAAGCATCACTAAGGGGTCTTGGAGAACAAGTTTGGCCACTATGTTGACATATTAGACTCCCTCTCCCATGTATCTTCCTGAACTTTCTTGTGTTTCCACTGCACTCAAACTAATGGAATCACCTACCCCAAATATACTTCTCACTATGATCCAAAATCTATTTTAGATTACCCTGAAAGGAAGAATTGATACTAATCTCAACGTCTAATATGTATATCACATGAAAAGGTTATGTATAATATCCATAAATCTACGACATGTGAAACACATTGTGCATGGAAATGTAGCAGTGTAGAAGGGATAATTGGTACGCCACTAGACCAACCCTATCTACTATCTCTAACATCCTGACAAACCTGGGTGGTATCTTTCCTTGTTTTCTAATACGACCTTTCTTCATCCTAGGTGACACCCAAATCAAAATATGATGACCAAACTCGAACTCTAGATGTCTTCTCTTATGGTCAAAATATTATTTCTTCCTACTTTTTGTGGTTACTATCCACTAACTTATCAAATAAACCTTCTGAGATGTATCTTGCACAACACTAGGCCCAAAAAGTGCCCACTCACCTACCTCAAGCTAATAAAATGGTGAAAGACATGGCCTACCATACAAGTCCCCATAAGGTTCCATCTAGACAGATTTCTAGAAGATTTTATTTTATGAAAACTCCATGACCTCCATATTCTTTCTCCTATGAACCACCGAATTCCAAAACAAAGGCTTATAAAATATCCTCCAAAACATGAATATTCCTCTTAGATTGACTGTCATATTAAGGATGATAGGTTGTACTCAAAGGAACATATGATATAAGATCCTTATAAAGACCCTGGAAGAATGAAAATGTGAAATTAGGATCTCTGTCTAAAATGACACTCCTCGAAGAACCATGAATCCAAACTATCTCATACATGTAAAGACTACCCAGATCATCAATAGTGAAGGACACCCTAATAATGAAAAATTGAGATACATTTGGAAGTTGATCCAAAAACACTCATAAAACATTATTCTTATAGATTTTAATGGGAAATTCTATCAAAAAATTGATAGTGACATCATCCAGTTTCAACTTAGAAATGGGAAAAGGCTGAAAAAGCTGAGTCGGCATCTGATGCGCAAGTTTCACCTGATGAAAAGTGAAAAATTTATCCACAAATCCTACTACTTCCTTCATCATTTTGGACCACCTACATTTTCAATGGAGATCATGATATATATTTTTCAATATAGGATGTAACGCCCATCTAGAAGTATGAAACTCTCCCATCACTTCCTCATATAATCTCATACGAACCCATACTTTTCCGCATAAAGAATGATAATTTCCATTTCTAAGAGACTACCATTATGGTGTCTCCCAACCATATAAGATTTATCTCATAATTGAGACCTCTAGATTTGATTACTTCTCAGTATTGATATATTCCACAAACCTAGTTATAATATATTTCGAAATCATAGTTACTCTTCCTTGAGACTCCTAAACATCTAGATGCATGTTTTAAAAGAGTGGCATCATATTTCACTCATTGAAAGACACTGATACTGCATCTATCTACATATTCTCACTCATTTCATCGGAAATGTCGTTTCCATTTCTTGGTGTATAAGAAAACTCAAAGTTGAAAGAATATAGATACTCAGCTCACCTCCTCTATTGATGGTTCAGGTCCCACTAAGAAATTATATACATGAGGATCTTGTAGTCAGTGTATACCTCAAACCTCTCACCTGTGATATAATTCCTCTATAATCATAGGTTATGTACCATTGCTGCTAACTCCAAATCATGAGTAGGTTAATTTCTATCATGTGGCCTCAGCTTTTTGGATATATAATCAACCACTTAACCCTCCTACATCATAACTACACTGATTCCAAATTCAGATGCATCAAAGTACATAATATATTCCTTAATCGGTATATGTAATGTGAGGATAGGTGTTGAGGTTATCCTTCCTTTTATATCTTGAAAATATATCTTGAAATAATCTGACAAAAAAAATTCACCCCTTTCTTGGTCATCCCTAATATTGGTGATGCCAATTGGGAGATGTTCTGGATAAAGCGTAAATAATAACCCGTTAAACCCATAGATCTCTAAAACATGAAGTCATTCTTCAGCTGCATCCAAGATACCATGGATGAAACTTTCTCAGGGTCCATTGAAACTCCTTCCTCTGAGATGACATGTCCCAAGAAGTGAAACTTTTCAATCTAGAAATTTCATTTGGTTATCTTATCGTAAAGATGATACCCACTCACTGTACTCAAGAAGATGTCAAGCTGTTGGGAATAATCATCTACTTATTAGTAGTACACTAATATGTCATTGAAAAAAATACCACAAGACAGTCCTTAAAATAATGAAATATCTGATTCATAAAATCCACAAATACTTTCGATGAATTTTTCAAACAGCATGGAATCACTAAAAACTAATACAAGACATACCTACTTCTAAAATAATTACAAGGAATGTATGATACTATCAACCTCAATTGATGGTATCCCGGTCTCAAAAATATCTTAGAGAATATATTATCATCTCATAGGTGATCAAATAGATCATCAATGCATAGAAGAGGATACAGTTTCTTTACCATTATCTAGTTCAATCTCTAATAATCCAGACACAAGCGCAAAGTCCTATTACCCTTTTTGGAAAAGGGAAATGGATAAACCTAAGGAAATGTACTAGGATGTATGAAACATTTATCTTATAGATGTTACAATTGAAATTTCAACTCCCAAAGATCTGTTGGTTCCATTCTATAATGTGGGATAGGGACCATCTCGGTTCCCAACACCAACTCAATTGTAAACTTGATCTCTCACTCAGGTGATAACCCATAGATTTTTTTGGGAAAAACGTCCTGAAAATGACTTACCATTGGTGGAAAATAATCCTATTACATTCCCCATTATCTAGAGAAAGACCAGATATTTAATCCATGAAAAAATACAATCTACACTGAATTAGTCCTGCATGACCAGCCTAAAGATCCCACTCACCCTACTGAAAATAAATACCTCTTTCTAACGATAAAAAGGTCACCCTCCTCTTGTAACAGTCGATATGTTCATAGTATAGAACTGACCAATAGATAACCAGAATCAAATTTAACACTACTATTTCAAGTGAAAACTATACCCATGAGAAATGGTAACCACCAATATCTAGAGAACACACTTTGTAATGTTTGATATTATCTGACCATACTCTCAATGGTGTATCAATGTTCAAAAAATTGTTTAATCTTTCCACATAAATGTACAAATAATTTTCAAAAATAGAAGATAAAAAATTAATGTGATTCTCTTATATCAAATAGAACACAAGAAAGGGTAGATGATATAAGAATCACACCTCTAATAGTACACAGTTCTGTATCCACACTATCTGGAGTAGTCACCATAACATGAAGCTGACCATCCCCTCAACCATGGGATCTAACCTAACTCATTGGAGTAATTCCCTATGACTAGTATTTTTATTCCTCCACAAAAGTACCACACCCCCTACCTTGACTATAAAATCCTTTTCAACTCCAGATACCTATATGTTCTAACACCCCAATCTTCTACGTTACGCTTCTCTTTGAATAATGCAATAGTGTGTGTTGTACGCAACATCGAGTTCTAACACACCACAACCAATCAAACTAGTCGTTATGAATAGTAATACCCACGTTTTGAAATTCATAAATATTATTTTTCAAAATGGACTTCATTTTTGGATTCAGAATATCAAAATTAGCCTATGGTGAATTTTTGGTATTTTTCTGAAACACTTCATTTTTTGATGAATAGTGAAACCACTAAGTGGTAGTTAAAAAACTGAATTTTTCATAAAACATAATTTTACCGCTTCTGTGAGTGGAATTTCGAAAATCTGAGAGACACGGTTAATATCATGGAGTTAAATGTGGTTCAATAAAATGAAAATAATTTTTGGTGAATAGTAACTTTTACTTTTATTTACCACGGTTAAAAGTTAATACGGTAATTAAGGGTAAAAATGATATTAATATTACCCTAACACATGTCTTAATTCTATTGGAAAAGTGTATCTCGACCAAAAAAAAACCTTAGGAATAAAATATTATCATTTAGGTCCACTTGGATTAGATTAGGAAATTTATTATTATTTAATTCAAAGAAGAGTTAAAAGAGTTAAAATCAAAGTGTATTTACTAAAACATTTTTAATATTGGGTCATACATAAGATATATTCTATTTAAAATATTCATTAGAAAGATAAAACTATTTCCTACATAATGATATTTTATTTATAATTTTTAGACATTAAATAATTTAATTTATTTATGACCCAATGATGATGCAGTAATTACCATAATAGTGAAAAATTAAAATAATTGATATTATAAATAACAAAATAAATATAATTTGAAACTTTTTATGAATTATACTAATTTTCTAGGTTAGTATGACATGTTATGATTTATTTAATTAACTTTCTTGGAAGTAATATTTCATTGGGATTTTTTAAAAAATCAATTATTGAATAGTGTTAAAATTGACATAAAAGAGTTTTTAAAATAAATATTATATTATTAATTGATATTAAATTCATAAAAATATAAGGTTTGGCCAAGAGACTTATATCATGATAGGTGTATCATTAATTTACCACTTGGGGGTCTCTTGGAGGTATAAAGTAAGTTTATTAACTATATAATATAAAAATACAAAGTGACATGGTAAGTGTCAAACTAATTAACTAAGAGTTAAAACTAAAAGATAAGGTTAATATAATGACCCAAACCTATCTAAATTATATTGGTTGAGTGGTTTTCGACCCATCCCCACCTTAAAATTTAAATTATCGACTTTAGATCCATTATAAATTGAATATTAATTTATTATAAAATAATATTTCTAACTTTTCCAAAGGTGGCCCTCACCCCTCTTATAAAAGGGAACTCCCCCTTCTCATAAATTCACACCGTCAAATCCATTTGGCTTGGACAAACTCTACCCAAATACTCTCTCAACTTCCCCCACTTCATCCTAGAGGCCTTTATTTAGTCAGAAAGCCAACCTAGGGATCCCTTTTGATCAAATCAAAAGGAAGAACCCGAAGAAGAGGTAATGTTTTCACCACCCTCTTTCAAGTTCCTTTATTCTTCAAATTCTTCTTTAATTCCCACTCTAAAATAATAATTGCAATATCTTATATATAATTTTATGTTATTATAAACATGTTAAAACTATATTTCAGTATTCTATCCATCCTTTGAATGACATGTCACCATACGTGCGCACGTACGGCTTACCGTCTCCACGTCGTGGTGTAATTGTTATTAAAAACATTATTATTTGGATGGGTATAATAATGATGTGTAATTAATTTAAATAATAAATATAACATGATAATTATTCTGTATATATGATATACCATCCAATTAAATTTTATTTTAAAATCAAAATAATGATATTGTCGCTCGTGCGTACGTACGGACTACCATCTCCACGAACGTGATGAGATTCATTCTCCATCATATCCATTCAAGTCTAATTCTAATTTGAAGATTAATAATAATGTTTAAGGACTTAATATCATTCTGGATATGAATAAGATACAACCTATCCATAACAAACATTTCTTACATAACAAAACATATAAAAGAAAATGAGTATGTTAACACCTGAAACGACAATAATATTAAGATATTATTAACAAAGCAATGTTAAAAGATAATATATGATATCATATTAATGTACATGACTCTTGTATAATTTAATAACAATTATTTCACCATTATACAGTAGGTTAACCTACCCCCAACCAAGGAAAAGTATAAGGTAAGGGTTTATTTCACAATCTCTTCATTATCTGAGGTTGTTTATACGTAATTATCTACTGTGACTTCTTTATCATCCACATCCATGTTTATTAAAAATGTTTTTCAAAACATTATTACTATTTTATATAATATGGGTTAAAGTCATTTATACCCTTGTTTGAATTTTTATAAGAAGTTTATAAAGAAATCATTCTGTCATTTTCCAAACAAGGTCTTTCTTAACATTTTCGACAGAATTGAGTTAAGAATGTCTTTTTTAACTTATACGGCAGGTGCGGCTATTTTCTGCCATTATAAAATCGTTGAAGCGTCCCTTACAATATTGTAAGAATACTTTCAAATTAAATGTTTTCTTTTATAATTATTTCACTTTTAAATGATTTCAAAAAAGAGATATTTCTCTCAAACAGTTTTAATTTCATCTATGTCAACTTCCTTTGATGGATTATAATCTTATTTGAAGTTGATTTATTATGAAACAAAACTTCCATATTGTATTGAAGGTTTTTTGATATGTTTGACTGTGGATTTGTTATTTTTATACCATTCATGGAATATGGTGAAATTATTGACATTTTGTAAGCTAGTTTTAATACGAATGTTTATGGTATGTTTAAACTTGTTCATATGAGGAATGCATTGGACTTTATAAGTGACGGGTGGAGCCCGCTATAGCTTCTCGATGCATCGGTAGGTCTCATTAGACAAACTAGTGTCTTGGCACAAGGCCTTGACAAAATCTTATTTGTAGTCTTGGCATGAGGCCTTGGCTATGTGGTTATGATAGTTTGGCATTATGCATTCCATTATTATGAAAGTGGTTATTGATATTGCATGTGATTATTTGATTAGTATAATATCCATTTGAATAAGTAAATGGAATTATTTCATTTTAAGTTTTTCCGTACTATGTTTATGTTCAAGTTTAAAAGGCTTTTGTTTTAGTTATACATTGCCATAAATGTTTATTCCAATTTATGAAAGTTTCCGCTATATTGTTGTCCTTACTGGGAATTTGAGCTCACCCCTTTTCTATGTTTTATTTTTTCCAGGATGTGAAGAAATAATTTATGAATGTATCTAGTGTTTCCAAGGATACTAAACTAATCGGTATTTTAAGATTTGATCTTTCAGGTTATCATGCCAATGTTATGTAATAATGCACCGACTCTGGGTAACTGGGGTCGAGGCGTTATAGTTGTTATCAGAGGAAGTTTAGTACAAACCTTGGAAGCTAGATTTAGATAAACTCTAATTAGAGAACATAGACCTAAGATGGACTTTGAGGATTAGTATGTAAAAACTTCCTAGAATTTTGGTATTTTAGTGATTTTGTGAGTTTTCCGAGCAATACATCCCTGTTTGGATACGAGCAGGTAGAGGTGGATCTGGCACAAATGTACCTAGGGGTAAAACCCGAAAACACTGCTTTGAGATGGACTCGAACAGGAACTGGTGCACGACAACGGGCCTTGCTGCACTCTTGGTTACGACACTCCCAGGGGATATTCTTAGGATAAATCTAATTTTATTTAAAAATCATTATGAAGGGTTTATGAGTATATACTTCCTTAATGAATTTTTTTTATGATTATGGATTATATCCATAAATAGTTCAATTTATGTTAAGTGTTTTATAAATATGAAATTATGTATTTTGATTCATAAACTGATCTAGTTTATGCCATTGTTTAGAAATCGAACCTAGTGGATGAAATGGAAACTGCATCAATGCACTCACTCCATGTAGGGATTTCCCTCCTGCTTAAGATAATTATAGTGGAGCTGGTGATGCAACTGGTGCCGATCAGCTAATCACCATACTAGGACAACTCACTCAGGTTATGAATAATAAACTTACCTGTATGAAGCACCCTGATCCATAGTGTGGAGGATCAATGTCAGATCACTTCATGAGGAAACAACCACCAACATTCAATGGGAGTACAAATCCATTGGTAGCTGAGCAATTGATAAGTTTCCTAGAGAAAATATGTTAGGATTTGGGAAGTAGTGAAAGGGAAAAAGTTATCATGGAAGTTTACCGCCTCGCTGGAGATGCTGATCAATGGTGGTCATTGATTAAAAACATGAAGGGAGATGATGAATTATTAAATATGGAATGGAGGGAGTTCAAAGATCTATTTTTAGAAAAATAATTTCCTCATGACCATCGAGCATATATGGAAAGGTAATTTCTGAGTCTGAGAGAAAAGGAGGATGAGAATGTCGCAAAGTATGAGGCTAACT
Source organism: Viscum album (assembly GCA_963277665.1). Classification (NCBI taxonomy): domain Eukaryota; kingdom Viridiplantae; phylum Streptophyta; class Magnoliopsida; order Santalales; family Viscaceae; genus Viscum; species Viscum album. Next base: position 334,946,582 of record OY728138.1, on the reverse strand, counting down.
TTACAAGGTTATCAAGGTATGATATAGATTATATATGTAACCCAAGAATTAAGATTGATCGTTTATTTAATGGGTTAAAACCATTTCTCCGTCGAGCATTAGTCTCAAAATCCTTCTCGCCGTACGAAGACATTGTCTCATGTGCTATCAAGACAGAAAAGGAATTCTCTAAGTCTTATGACTTTAAAGAAAAGTAAGAGAAGAAGAGATCTTCTGATGAATATGGGAATGGAAATAAAGGGAAGAAGGGAAATGTTGAATATCCATCCTGCAGTAAATGTGGGAAGAAACGCCCAGGTACTTGCTTAAAAGGAACGGGAGTCTGTTACAAGTGTGGTGAAAAAGGCCACCAAGCTCGTGATTGCAAGGGGAAGAAGGAATCTACTGATGTCCAATGCCACAATTGAAGGGAGATGGGACGTTATGCAAGTTAATGTCCTAAGAGTCAGGGGAACTTAACTCAGAAAAGGCCAAGGGATCAAGGCCAAATTTATGCTATCAATACTGCTGAGGTAGAAGCTCCGAAAGACATGGTGGCAGGTAATTTAATGGTTTCCTCTAGTTTATAAAATGCATTATTTGATTCTGGATCATTTCCTTGTTTCATATCATCCCAGTTTTCTAAGAAATTTAGATATTTCCAATTTGATTTAACAAGGGAGTTGTCAGTTAAAACTCCTAAGGGAAGTATCATTGCAACAAAGTTTTGTGATTCAGTCCCAATTAGAGCACATAAATGTTCTTTATCTACTGATCTCATCATCATACCAATGATTGAGTTTGATATAATCCTCAGTATGGACTGGATTTCGGACCATGATGCGAAGATTTATTATAATAAGAAGGAGGTTACGATTTTTTATGATGATGATAAGGAACACCTTATCTTTAGAGTAGAATCGTCACCACCTAATTCTTTTCTAGATCCACCCCCAATAGCTCAACTAAATTCAATTGTTGGGTAGGAAGAGGATGAAATTACTGTGGGTGAGGAAAGGAATGTTCACATAGAGGATGTACCTATTGTGAAAGAATATATAGATGTGTTTCCAGAAGATTTACCTGGACATCCTCCAGAACGAGAAGTTGAATTTTCCATTGATTTAATTCCTGGATCAAGGCCTATATCGAAGACCCCTTATAGAATATCCATTGTATAATTAGTTGAACTAAAGAAACAAATATAGGAATTGAGTAATAAGGGATTTATTCTCCCTAGTGTTTCTCCATGGGGATCCCCTGTTCTTTTTGTTAAAAATAAAGATGGATCTATGAGGTTATGTATCGACTACAAGGAGATCAATGTTGTAACAATAAAGAACAAGTATCCCCTACCTCGCATTGATGATTTATTTGACCAACTGCATGGAGCTCAATACTTTTCAAATATTGACCTTCAATCTGGATACCATTAGTTGTGTGTGAAGAACGAAGACATTCTGAAGATAGCATTTCAAACAAGGTATGGGCATTACGAGTTTACAGTACTGCCTTTGGGATTGACTAATGCAACCTCTGTTTTTATGGATCTAATGAACGATTTTTCAAGGAATATCTTGATGACTTTGTAGTGGTATTTATTGATGATATCTTGGTATACTCCAAAAGCAAAAAAGATCATGAAAATCACTTGTGCATTAAATTTAAGACTCTTAGAAGACATGGATTATATGGGAAGTTTAGCAAGTGTGAATTCTGACTTCAAGTGATTTATTTTCTTGGCTATATTATATCTAAGGATGGGATTTCCATTTATCCTTCTAAGACCAAGGCAATCCAAGAATGGCCAGAACCTATGAGTATAACTGAGGTACGCAATTTTATTGGTTTGGTAGGTTATTATCGCCGTTTCATCCAGAATTTTGCCCGATTGGCTAACCCATTAACGAAGCTCCCACGTAAAGTGGTTAAATATGTTTGGACAAAAGAGTGTGAAGAATGTTTCGAAGAACTGAAGAGAAGATTAGTCAATGATCCTATATTGACTCTACCATCGAGGAATGATGGGTTCGTTATTTATAGTGATGCATCGAAGAAAGGACTTGGTTGTGTCCTTATGCAGAATGATAGGGTTATTGCCTATGCATCATGACAGTTGAAAATTCAGGAGAAAAACTATCCTACTAATAATCTCGAGTTAGCAGCTGTGATATTTTCTTTGAAGATATGGAGGCACTACCTCTATGGTGAAAAATGTGAGATTTATACTGATCACAAGAGTTTGAAGTATATTTTCTCACAAAAAGAACTCAACATGAGGATAAGGAGATGGCTTGAATTACTCAAGGATTATGATTGTACGATACACTACCACCCAGGGAAATCAAACAAGGTGGAAGATTCTTTGATCAGAAATGATCATGGAGTTTTGAACAATATGAGAATTGAAAGGGATCCAATTTTCATAGATCTAGTGAATATGGACATGGGAATAACCAGGGAAGGTGAAACATCAATACTTTTTCAAATGCTTTCCAAACCATCTTTACTATAAAGGATTAAGAGTTCTCAAGGCGATGATGAAGAATTTAAAAAGAAGATTAGAGTTGTGAATGATGGGAGATTGAGAGACTTTGTGTATGAAGATGGAATTTTGAAATTTGGGAAGAGACTTTGTGTTCCCGATATACCTGACCTAAAAAAAGAATTGTTGGATGATGCTCATAGTTCCAATTTCTCTATACACCCTGGGAGCACCAAAATGTATAGATATTTGAAGGAAAATTTTTGGTGAGACAACATGAAGAGGGAGATTTCTGATTTTGTGTCAAGATGTATGGTTTTTCAATAAGTGAAAGATGGAAGGCAACAGCCTGGAGGAGCCATGTAACCTCTTCCCATACTGGAGTGGAAATGGGACAATATTACGATGGACTTTGTCATGGGGCTAACAAAGACTCCTAGAAGGAACAATGCAATATGGGTCATTATTGATCGTCTTACCAAGTCATCACATTTTCATGCTATAAGGGAAGATTTACCACTTGAACGACTAGCAAGATTATATGTTGATGAAGTTGTGAGACTCCATGGAGTACCCCTATCGACTGTTTATGATCATGATCCCTATTTTAATTCAAGATTCTGGAAAAGACTTTAGAAAGCCTTGGATACTGAACTTCATTTGAGCACTGCCTACCACCCTCAAACAGATGGGAAATCAGAATGAACTATTCAACCCTTAGAAGACATGTTGAGATCATGATCACTTGACTTTCAGGGTATGTGGGATCAATATTTATCTCTGGTAGAATTTTCCTATAACAATAGCTTCCATTCGAGTATTCATATGGCACCATATGAAGCGTTATACAGAAAGAGATGTCCCACACCAACCTGTTGGGATGACGTTGGTGAATGAAAACTTGTAGGCCCAGAACTGGTGGAGGAAACGATGGAAAAGGTGAAGGTAATCCAAAACCACATCAAAGCAGCTCAAAGTAGGAAGAAGAGCTATGCCGATAATCGAAGGAAGGATTTGGAATTTCAGGTCGGTGATCATGTTTTCCTGAAGGTATCTCCATGGAAGGGAGTCATACATTTTGGTAAGAAAGGTAAATTGAGTCCCAGGTACATCGGACCTTTTGAAAATTCTAGAACAAATTGGGGATGTAGCTTACCATTTTGCAATGCCGCCAAATCTCTCCAAAGTTCTCGATGTGTTCCACATATCACTATTGAGGAAATACATGCCTGACCCAATGCATGTACTCACCTATGAGGAATTAGAACTGGAACCCGATCTGTCTTATTGCGAAGATCCCGTCAAGATTCTTGATATGAGAGAACAAGTACTGAGAAACTAGACGACTCGTCTGGTAAAAGTCTTGTGGAGAAACCACAAGATGGAAGAGGTAACGTGGGAACCCGAGGAACTTTTGATGAAGAACCACCTGAGTCTTTTCATGCGGTAGTATTCTAGAAATTTCGAAAACGAAATTATTTGAAGGAGGGGAGAATGTAACACTCCAAGCTTCTACGGTACGCTTCTCTTTGAATAATGCAATAATGTGTGTTGTACGCAACATCGAGTTCTAACACACCACAACCAATCAAACTAGCAGTTATGAATAGTAATACCCACGTTTTGAAATTTATAAATTTTATTTGTCAAAATTGACTTCATTTTTGGATTCGAAACATCGAAATTATCCGAGGGTTAATTTTTGGTATTTTTCTGAAAAACTTCATTTTTTGATGAATAGTGAAACCACTAAGTGGTAGTTAAAAAACTGAATTTTTCATAAAACATAATTTTACCGCTTCTGTGAGTGGAATTTCAAAACTCTGAGAGACACGGTTAATATCATGGAGTTAAATGTGGTTCAATAAGAAGAAAATAATTTTTTGTGAATAGTAACTTTTTACTTTTATTTACCACGGTTACAAGTAAATACGGTAATTAAGGGTACAAATGATATTAATATTACCCTAACACATGTCCTAATTCTATTGGAAAAGTGTATCTTGACCAAAAAAAACCTTAGGAATAAAATATTATCATTTAGGTCCACTTGGATTAGATTAGGACATTTATTATTATTTAATTCAAAGAAGAGTTAAAAGAGTAAAAATCAAAGTTTATTTCCTAAAACATTTTTAATATATGGTTATACATAATATAAATTAGATTGTAAATATTAATTAGAATGATAAAGAGAATTACTACATAATGGTATTTTATTTATAATTTTTATACATTAAATAATTTAATTTATTTATGACCCAATGATGATGCAGTAATTACCATAATAGTGAAAAATTAAAATAAATGAAATTATAAATACTCAAATAAATATAATTTGAGACTTTTTATGAATTAAACTAATTTTATAGGTTAATATGACATGTTATAATTGATGTAATTAACTTTTTTCTAATTAATCCTTCTGTTGTGAGTTTTACAAAAATCAATTATTGAATAGTGTCAAAATTGACATAAAAGAATTTTTAAAACAAATATTATATTATTAATTGATATTAAATACCTAAAAATATAAGGTTTGTCCAAGAGACTTATATAATGATAGTTGTATCATTAATAGACCACTTGGGGGGTCTCTTAGAGGTATACAGTATGTTTATTAACTATATAATATAAAATTACAAAGTGACATGATAAGTGTCAAACTAAATAACTAAGAGTTAAAACTAAACAATAAGGTTAATATAATGACCCAACCCTGTCTAAATTATATTTTTTGAGTGGTTTTATACTCATACCCACATTAACCTTTAAATAATCCACTTTGGGGCCATTAGAAACCGAATATGAATTTATTATAAAATAATATTTCTAGTTTTTCCAAAGGTGCCCCTCACCCCTCTTATAAAAGGGAACTCCCCCTTATCATTAATTCACACCTTAAAATCCATTTGGCTCGGCCAATCTCTGCCCAAATACTCTCTCAACTTCCCTCAATTCATCCTAGAGGCCTTACTTTAGTCAGAAATCCAACATAAGGAGCCCTTCTGATCAAATCAAAAGAAAGAACCCGAATAAGAGGTAATGTTTTCACCACCCTCTTTCAAGTTTCTTTCTTCTTAAACTTCTTCTTTCTTTTCCATTTGAAAATAATAACTCCAGTATCTTATATATACTGTGATGTTATTATAAACTTTGTAAAACCATATTTCAGTATTTTATCCATCCTTTTAAGGACATGTCACCATACGTGCGTACGGACGGCTTACCGTCTCCACGTGGTGGTGTAATTGTTATTCAAAACATTATTATTTGGATGGGTATAACAATGATGTGTAATTCATGTAAATAATAAATATAACATGATAATTATTATGTATATATGATATACCATCCAATTAAATATTATTTTAATATCAAAAGAATGATGTTGTCGCTCATTCGTACGTACGGACGACCATCTCCACAAATGCGATGAGATTCATTCTCCATCATATCCATTCAAGTCTAATTCTCATTTGAAGATTAATAATAATGTTTAAGGACATAATATCATTATGGATATGAATAAGATACAACCTATCCATAAAAAACATTTCTTACATAACAAAACATATAAAAGAAAATGAGTAAGTTAACACCCGGAACGACAATAATATTAAGATATTATTAACAAAGCAATGTTAAAAGATCATATATGATATCTTATTAATGTATATGATTATTTTATAATTTAATAACAATTATTTCACCATTATATAGGAGGTTAACCTACCCCCAACCAAGAAAAAGTACAAGGTAAGGGTTTATTTCACAATCTCTTCATTATCCGAGGTTGTTTATACGTAATTATCTAATGGGACTTCTTTATCATACACATCCATGTTTCTTAAAAATGTTTTTCAAAAAATTATTAATATTTTACAGAATATGGGTTAAAGTCATTTATACCCTTTTTGACTTTTTATAAGAAGTTTATAAAGAAATCTTTCTGTCATTTTCCAAACAAGGTCCTTTTTAACCTTTTCGACAGAATTATGGTAAGAATGTCTTTTTTAACTTATACAACGGGTGTGGCTATTTTACGCCGTTATAAAATCGTTGAATATTTTCTTACAAGATTATAAGAATATTTTCAAAGTAAATGTTTTCTTTTATATTTATGTGCCTTTTAAATGATTTCAAAAAATATATATTTCTCTCAAACAGTTTTGATTTCATCTATGTCAACATCCTTTGATGGATTTTAAGCTTATTTGAAGTTGATTTATTATGAAACAAAACTTCCATATTGTATTGAAGGTTTTGTGATATGTTTGACTGTGGATGTGTTATTTTTATACCATTCATGGTTTATGGTGAAATTATTGACATTTCTTATGCTATTTTTAATACGAATGTTTATGTTATGTTTAAACCTGTTCATATAAGGAATGGATTGGACTTAATAAGTGACGGGTGGAGCCCATTATAGCTCCTCAATGCATCAGTAGGTCTCATGAGACAAACTAGTGTCTTGGAACAAGGCCTTGACAAAATCTTATTTGTAGTCTTGGCAAGAGGCCTTGGATATGTGGTTATGATAGTCTGATATTATGCATTCCATCATTATGAAAGTGGTTATTGATTTTTCATGTGATTATTTGATTAGTAGAATATCCATGTGAATAAGTAAATGGAATTATTTCATTTTAATTTTTTCGTACTGTGTTTAAGTTCAATTTTAAAAGGATTTTTTTTAGTTATACATTGTCATAAATGTTTATTCCTATTTATGATGGTTTCCACTATATTGTTATCCTTACAGGGCATTTGAGCTCACCCCTTTTCTATGTTTTATTTTTCCCAGGATGTGACGAAGTAATTTATGAATGACCCGCAAGGATAGTATGAGGGGATAAGTGTTTGGACTATGGAGAATATATTTTTTTAGTTTTCATTTTATTATGTAATGTAAAACATTATGAATGTATCTAGTGTTTACAAGGATACTAAACTAATCGGTCTTTCGAGATTTGATCTTTCTTGTGATCATGCCAATGTTATGTAATAATGCACCGAATCTGGGTAACTGGGGTTAGGGCATTACATATGTTGAGGAATAACTGAGTCATTCCTAAACTCTAGATCATGTCATGTTCCCCTACTAGTTATCTACTGCTGCATGCCACTACAAAACCTCTGAAGGTGGTCCAATCTGCTGTAAACATGACACACCAAAGTGGGGTATGAACACTGAGTCCATTTGTGGACCATCTTGCCACACTGATAGTAATAAAAATAACACAGTCTTGTGATGGATTCCCACTACAATAAATACTATTTATTTGGATAAAACATTCATGGAAACACTTATTTATACTATAAAAAGAGTCATCAATTCACCATACTAAAATATTATTATCTTCTTCTAGGGATTCATCAGATTACCTTCTGTGATGATTGGTTAATTCATCACATCTGTAAAACTGCTCAAAAGTAACATGTTCACTTGAAACATAATCTCATAGAGAATACCATCCTGAAAACATATAAACCATAGATCTCATATGCTACCAGCGATGGTGCAAAGGGTTAAAGGTTTGTGAAAAGTTTAGCATTGTCCATCACAAAAATTTCATCGTTTTTTAGGTGCATAAACTCAAAAACCTTCTCATCCCTCAACATCTCAGGATATAAATGGACTAAGAACTTCATATATAACTCCTTCCAAGATAAATTCTATTACTACCCATCCTTATTCAAAATGTCCCACCAACACTTGGCTGGTCCACGAAGCATATATGTTGCAAGATTCACCCTTCTATATGTGGGTGCCTCAAGGTTCTTAAATATCATCTAAATTGGCTTGATCTATAACATGACTACCTGGGGGCTCCCTAACTAGTGAACATAAGCAGATATTGTAGGTGGAACCATCTCTTTAGCTCAAACATCGAAGGCATGAATCAGAAAATCTCACTTTCTAGGGATCACGTGACCCTCTGGAGGCTTTTATGAATATGAACCTCCATATGATCCTCTAGAGAAATAAGAAGCATTAATTTATCTACACCAGGAATGTTCTTGTTTCCACTCTCCTGAAACTCAACTCGAATATGATGAGGAGTAATTTTCTCTACAATAAAAACACACTACTTAGAACACTGGTTGACAACATGGTAATCCTCAAAACGTGACAAAAATAGAGAACCACTACTTTGAGTCTCTCTAAACATGGATTATAAGAATTTTAGCATGGTCGGGTAGATCATTAAATTTCATTTAGTAGATATAACATGTATCTAATACCATAGTTCATATAGGAATGTATATAACACATGTAATAAATATGTCCCTATCATGACCAATTCATGACAATATGTATCCCTGCATTCCTATCATTATGCTTTCATACTCACCTCAAGCCATATTATATCATGAGTAGAAATATCAAGAACCAATAACGTCACAAAATAATAACCTCACACAATATCTAAACCACCCTAGGTAAAATAACATATATTGTTATAAAAATCTGTATAAACAACAATCCCATCCCTGGGAACTCAGATTTTCTCCCGTGAATGGGTTAACTAATCCCATGAAAAATATCATTAGAAAGTCTAGACACATACTATTCTCCTTTTTACCTTTTTTAATTAGTAAATAAATAGAAAACAGACCTAGTTATATATAATACAACTTTACAACATCCTCTTATCTAAAACTCTCTCAAATGGACGAAATGGGTTGGTCACGATACCTCAAGCATGCCTTCCATACGCCAGAGGCTTCAGACAAGAATTGGGGGTTTGATAAGTATAGTAGGGATACTATAACCCTTGTTTAAAGAGTTATAACATAGTATAAACAAAAAATTTATATAAATATCATAGTTTCAGAAACAATAGAAACAATACAATACAATATAAAATCCAGAAAATGAAAGATAATTGAACAATCCAATAAATAATAAAGGAATAATGTAATGTCAGGATAGGATGTAATTGTATTTTATTATATTAGTAATACAAAAAAATTGTTTGAAGGTGAAAATAAAGACTCCAAAGTCCCCGGTACCAAGCCCCATGCTCGTCCTATCTCTAAACTCTAGACCTTCCAGTAAGAAACAATCAATGAAAAGGCCTATTACCCTTGACCAACCATACATCCATGTAATCTGATCGAGTACAAATGACAACCCGAATAGGGGGTTGGTATAATTCAGTAGGTCGACACCACCATGACTAAACATAAATATCCTAATAATAAGTGCCTAAAATAATGCAACAAATTGGTGTATTAATTAATAAAACAATTAAGTTAATATCATATCAACCTAATTCAGCACCATGCTCGAATATCTCTGAGCATTTCTCATGACCATTCCAACCATAACCATATAACCATAGTAAAACATAACATGCTTTGGTTCCATTCGAGAATGTCTCTGAGCAAGTATGATAACTATACCAACCACAACCATATATCCATGCAATAGATTCCATGATTTTGGGTCAGGCCTGATATAAAATAATTTCAGCATTTAATCAGGGAAAAACCTAGTGTATAAGCATTTCAACATTTAATTAGGGCCAAGCCCAGTATATAAAAATTTCATCATTTAATCAGAGCTGAGACCAGTATATAATACTTTTATCATTTAATCAGGGCTATGGAAGGTACATAATAATTTTATTATTTAATTATAGTCAACCTCGATATATAATAATTTTAGTATTTAATCACAACGAGTCATAACAGCAAAGATATCAAAATATCACATTATAAAGCTAAATCGTAAATTAGGAAAATTATGATTCATCTTTCCATATAAAATTTTGTTTATCATTTGGTCATAAACCAATAACATACCAGTAATCTCAATAATCAATAAAATACAAGGTGAATCTATATCAAGATATCACCCAAACTCATGTCATTTTAAACACACTTTATTCCATTAGTCAATTCATTTATAATCTAGGGTTCAATCACCTAAAAAGTAGATAAAATCCATGTCAATAACCAATTGGATCCAAATTAATTACTAAGAATAATCCAATTCACCATTTAATCCTTTCAAGAACATGTTATATTGGCATAGTTTTCAATATTTCACATACTTGACAATTATCAAACCATAAGGTTAATGTTTATACACCCACCTTTAACTAGTGATCAAACAATGCTTCCAATAAGATTATCCAGTAAGAAATAATATGTAGATGATCACAAGAAAGGTCTTATATCATGAATGATCAATATTAAAACCAACCACGACTGAGGTCAAGAGATTACACTGCAAAGGTTTGAGAACAAAAGGATAAAAGGGAAAAAACTAAACAGAATGACTTACTAGGGATTTATTTGTTCAAATGATATGCGTTGAAGGGAGGATGGAGCCCCAAAATATCTTTAATGATACCCTAGGTTTGAGAGAAGAAGGATTCACAAAGGAATGAAAAAAAATCATCCACAATACACACATAAAACTACAACTCTCGATAAATAAACAATGCATAATCTATTTACACATCATGTATTTATTTTTAAATAGATATTCTAAAAAAACATGTCTCCTCAAGTAAATATTTATCTTGATCAACTATTACATGATGTGTAACTTCATTGCATGATTTGTACTCTTTTCATGTTTTTAATCATTTCATGGCATAAAACCATTCAAAATATGTGTCTAGTGAAATTTACATGTCATGTAATCCTTCTACATGGTGGGTAAGAGTTATAAAGACAATTTTTATCATGGTTTCCTATAAAAGGATACGAAACATCTCTAAATCCATATTGGGAATGGAAAACCCTCCCAACCCATTTTAACACATTTATATCTAGACTCTATTAATTAAAACAAACATATATCCCTGAAATTTCGGTAATTTCTCTCCAAGAAGGATCTCCATATCCAAACAAGACTCGACCACGAAAACTCAACTAAATAACTCAAAGAGGGACATACCTAAAAAAATAAGGGATCTTACCAGGGTACTTATGTTTCATTATTTCCTCTTGTTCCCATGTTTCCTCTTCATGCTTATGGTTCCTCCACAATACTTTGACAACGTGAGTGGTATTGTTTCACATAACTTTTTTTTTACGGTCTAAGATCTTCACCGACTGCTTCTTATAAGATATTTCATTATCTAGTTGCATGAACTCTATATTTAGTACATGTGAGGGATTAGGTATGTACTTACATAAAATAGATTTTTGGAACACATCATGAACTTGACCCAAATGTGTTGGAAGTGAAAGATGATAAGACACTGATCCTATGTGATTAAGGATCTCAAATGGGAAAATGAACCTACAACTAAGATTACCTTTCTTCTCAAACCACATGACTCTCTTTTATGGTGATATTAGAAGGAAAAATTTGTCATGAACTTCAGACACCAAGTCCCTTTAATGGTTGTTAGTATAGCTATTTTTTAGACTCTGATAATCTTTTATATGTTTTGGGGTGGATTGAAGCTTATATATAATCTCTTTAATAAGGTTATGTCCATGTAGCCTTTTTTAACTAACTCCATCCCAATAAGATGGATTTTTACATAATGTTCCATATAAATATTCATATGTAGGTATTTGAATACTTAAGTGGAATCCATTTTTGTATGAGAACTCATCTACTGAGATATGTTGATCCCATCCACCTATGAATTCCGTTAAGTAGTCTATTAGAATGTACTCAGACATATAAATAGTCAATTCATACTGGGAAATAGTTTGGGGGTGATTGGCCACACTAAAATTCAATTTAGTATTCAAATCATGTTGAATACTTCTCTAGAATTTAAAGGTGAACCTTGGATCATGATCTGAAATGATCAAAGGTGGAATCCCATGTAGCCTCACCACTTCCTTTACATATATCATGGAACGTTTTCAAGTGATAAATATACCCTAATAGTGATTAAGTGGGAAGTCTAGGTGAGTCGATCCACCACAACCCATATTGCATTGTTTCTTTTGGATGTATTTGGGAGATTAGTGAAAACTTCCATGGTGATGTTCTTCTATTTCCATGTGGGAATAGGCAATGGTTTCATAATTCCTTTGTTCTTATATCACTATTCTTTAACTTTTTGGCATACCAAGAACCTTGATATATACTATACAATCTATGGCTCCATGTTTTCCCACTATAAGTTCTCTCAAATATCAAGTTACATCTTGGTACTTCCAAGAAGGATAGGGAAAGGTGGCCTATGTTAATTATCCAGTATCTTCTTCTTTATCCCAGGCGATAAAGGAACATAAAGCCTATTTCCAAACTAAATCACACCATTATTATCAATGTGGAACTCATATATCTACCATTTACTTTTTTCACCTAATATTGATGTTCTAGATCATCCCTTTGCGCCTCCTTGATCTACTCTTTGATAGATACCTAGGAAATAATTTCTTAAAGGTAGGATGTATTCCATTTAATTTTGATTTCCAAATACATCATTTGTATATCCATGAAGATAGGGTCTTTCTTAGTCTTCATCATGGATATAGTAGAAGATTATTTTATGCTAAGAGCATCAGTTACCTTTTTCACCTTTCTTATAAGGCGGTGAATATAGAAATAATAGTCCTTGATTAGCTCTTACCATATTCTTTGACACATATTGGGATCCTTCTATGTGAATATATAATTTACACTTTTTTGATTGGTATATATGTCATGCTCCTCACCATAGAGGTGGTACTGTTATATTTTCATCGCAAACATCATAGCTCCAAACTACATATTATGCATCATGAAGTTTTTCTCATGGATAATCAACTATCATGAGGCATAGGCTATCACTTGTTCATTCTATATGAGTAAAAAACCCAAAAATTTATTTTAATAATCATTTTATATCACAAAATCTTCTATACATTTTTTGCAGTGTGATTATAGAAGCACTAATTAGCCTCTACTTGATCCCTTTATTTCTTTCCTCATATTCTTCAGTCCAGACATACTTTAACCGTTTCCTTATTAACTTTATTATTAGGCTAGATAACCATGAAAAATTTCTCACAAAACATCTATAGTAAACTACTAATCTAAGAAAAATATGAATTCTTATGACACTAATGGGTGTAGGACATTATTAAATTACCTTTTTCTTTGAAGTGTCCCCAAAATTCCCTCACTTGCGATCACATTCCCCAAGAATGTGACTTTTTTCACCCAAAAATCTCACATTATGAACTTATCTTACATTTTATCCTTCCTAAAAATCGCTAGCATAATCCTTAGATTCTCTTCATGATCCTTTTATATCTTAGATTAAATGATAATATCATCAATAACCACTACCAAAAATATGTTGAGGTAGTATCCAAAGACTCTATTCATCAAATCCAATAAAATTTCAAGGGATTTAGTAAGTCTAAAGGGAATAAATATTAATTCATAGTTTCCATACCTTATATGGAAAGTACTCTTCTAAATATCTTCCTTCTTCACCTTTAGCTAATGATATTCAAAATTAAAATACAACATTGAGAAGTATTGTGCTCCTCATAGTTGATCGAAGAAGTCATCAATACTTGGAAGAGTGTGTTTGATCTTTATGGTGTTCTTATTAAGCTATCATTCATCGATACACAAGCGTGTTAATATATACTTCTTCTTGAAAAATATCACTAGTGAACCCCATGGTGATTCAATAGGTCATATTAACCCTTCATCCAAATTCCCTCATAGCTGCTACTTTAATTCCTCCAGTTTAATCAGGGCCATCCTATAAGGGGTTTTTGATATATGAGTGAATCTGGGTATAAGATTTATTAATAAATCTACCACATGATTAGGGGTAAGTATAGGAAAATCTTCGATAAATTAATTAGTGTATTCCCTAAGAATGGGAATTTCCTCTAGGTTGATACCTTACATTGAATAAACTATTAAGAAAAGTATGCTTCTTCAGAGGGTATCAACATGAACATCATTGGGGGATTCTCTAAAAGATTTCCATGATATTCCTTGAATTTTTATTGGATCATGGTATGGTCTGTAATATGAATAGATATTTCCTTTTCCCAATAGTTGATGTGTGCTCTATATGACGAGATCTAATCAATGTCTGATATAGCATTGAATTCCACTAGGGGAAGGATTGTGTGATTTGTTGGAAGAATATTCCCATATATACTAATAGGAGAAGATTTCTGCACTTGGGATGCAACAATCACACCACTAGGTATTTATAAATATATACCAACTTCAAGGTATCGGGGATTCAATTCAACAGTTCTAGTAGACTTGAAGAATTTAAAGGAATGCGTATAACTAGAATCAAATAACATCTTTTTTAATTCTTGAGTAAATAGGTAGTGTACCTTGTCTAACATCATTTTTATGCTCCACTCTAGCATTAGTAACAGAATAATCTTTCCCTTTATCCTTTGGATTTGGTGTTTACTGATGCTGATTACTATCAAGGCCCCATGCTTTATTAAACTAACTTACATAGTGCCCTTTCTCCCTACAGCTGAATCATTGAACCATGGTTGGTGCATTGAGAGGTTCCATCCTTTCCTCCATCATTTTTATTGATTCTTCATGTCTCTTAGACATTCATGATCTTGATGTATTTATTTCCTACACTTTAATCATTTCTCCATTCCTATAAAAAAATTCCAATGATGTTTCTTCCCACATTTTTAACACATGGGTGGTTGGATACTCTTTCCTCCATTTTCATTTGACCCACTATCTTGAAACGACATTAATCTCATATTATCCCTATAACCATGGGACTATTCCCCAAACCCCATATATACTTTGAGATAACATCGTAATAATTCTACATAACTCCAAATGTCGTGGATAGATAGAGCCTTTCAAAGGTGCGGTTTTAAACCATTAATGAATCTATCTATTTTTCTATCATTGTTAATAACAAAAATTGAGTCATATCCTATAATCCTTGTGAGGTTTTCCTTATAAGGTGTGACAGATTCACATTCATTTTACTTTAGATATATGAATTCTCTCTCTATATTTTTTGAAGCGTTTGAGGGAAATACTTTTTTAGAAATGTTCTGTTGATGGCTTCCAACTCCATATCTTCCATTTCATCCTTCATCTTGGTGTTCTATATTAACACCCTCCATTTATTAGCCTCTCCATCCAAATTATATATTGAAAAGGCGACCTTCTCCTTCTCAGAATAGTGGATCATAGAAAATATCTTCTCTATTAAGTTAACCCACTATTCTATGAAAGCTGGATCAGAATATACACTAAATGTTAGTGGTCATTTCCACATAAAATACTAAATATCCAGTTTCTAATTCTTGGGAAAAAAATTATGTTACACCTAATTAATGTTATTATTCACAACCCGAGACAACTGGGCAATCATCTCTATGAAGTTTTGAAATCCACATCCCATGGCATTGGGGATGTCATTCATACAATTGTAAATTATCCCTCATATGGGTTGTTTTCCTGGTTTCTCTAGGTTCCCACCAATTACTAAAATATTAATGGTTTGAATAAAATGTAATTCAATAAATCATGAATAAATAATATATTATTTTTTCCATTAACTCAAAAGGCATATCTTATAGGATCTTTATGTTTATCCTTTTTCTAAAACAAAGTTTCTAGGGTGTTTATTTATACTTAGTTTTATCTTAAGGGTTTTCATTGATTTTTTTCTAATACAAATTCCCACGTTAACTAAACCATGCCTCTAATACCAAATATAGACACCCTATTTTTTCTTACATGAATATTACATCATTTTAATGATAAACAACATAATAGTTTTACATTATAGGATAAACCGTTTTAATATATTGGGAAAAATTGGATCTTACATAACTTTTACATAATATAACATAAAAATTTATTTAAATACTTATTCTTTATTCTTTTAAAATATCACATTCTCTTTATTACTTGTAGTAAATTAAGGATATACATCAAAGAAGGGGGTGATCTAAAATCCCAGTAAAAAGAGAAATAAGGTTCATGAATCAATATAACATGAGTGAGAATAATAATCATCATCACATAATAATATTAGTATCATCATCATAATCATGAGGGAAACATTTGATAAAGTAATGGAATGTAGAAATTTATAAAAATGAAGCATCTTGTCATAGTGGTCAAATACCACACATATTTTTGAACAAATCTAGCATCTTGTTCACGCATAACATATGTGAATAATCATAACATAATCACTGTTAATAAATCTATAATATATTCATGAAAAATACACATTATCTCATGAGATATATAAAATTACCTAATTAATTGGATGGCTATATAATTATTCCCCCCATCACATCATAATATTTACATAATCATGCAAGCCACATATAACGTATAACAATAATTATCCTGAAAAAACACATGGAATGTAATGAGTTTCATATGTATTTTATAAATCCTACATTAATTAATAAAAATTAGTATTTCTAAATTAAAAATGGATATCAAACTTTGGAATAAAATATCATTTTTCTATGGATAAGAAACAACACATGAGGAGTCAAATATTTGTTTTGTAAAAAAGTCTTTTTGAAAAATCATTGTATTTGTATTAAAAATCCTTGTGGAAAGCATGTATATCCCTGATAGAAAAGGGAAGAATAATTAAATTTTATTTAAATAATAGTAAATTAATATCCATACTAAAATTGATGCGAATGAGGGAAATCCTAAATAAAGGTAGTTGGGTTCGAGAATCTCCTCCCCATAATTCCCTCTTTATTTTGTCACTTTTCCAAATCATAAATAATAAACATAGGATTATTAAAAAATATATACATAATTGAATTAATTAAATTTTTTCAACAATTTATACTTTATAACTATTTTATTATATTTTATAACACTCTTTGTTAAAAATGAATTATTTTGTTATCATGTTTTAATTATGTTTTCATGTTTTTTTATATCTTAAATTTTTCTCAAAGTCGTTATAAATGAGTAGAATTAATTAAAGAATATTATAATAAATTAAAATTGTTTTTATATAATATATAATTCATAATTTCCATCAATTATGATGGTTATAAGTGTTTCCTGGAAATGTCTCCAAAGGTGGTTAACCGACCTTTGATGGGACATTGTTGGGAGAGCAGGAAAGGGAAGTTCGAAATTCATATCTATCCAAAATGTGATACTTATAGTAAGTTAAAATCATTAACATAATTTCAAATTACTACCTAATTAATATTATAATTTTTTTAAATGGGATGGTAAAAAAAATATAGAGAATAAGAAAACAATATAAGTGTTGATCAAAACTTACTTAATTCTTAGTGCAGATTCTCTTTTTTGAATGTCACAAACCAAGCCGAGATGTCATCCAATATGGAACCCGACTCAGTCCAAGACATGAACCGAAGGGAATTCTTGATCCCCATGGGCTGAAAAATAGCATCACACATCAATGTAATCATAGAGGGAATAATTTATCCCAAAAATAAAATAGGACTAAAATACCAAAACTGAACATACAGAAAAGGCCAACAACTAAACATCAATAAATATATAAAGTGATCCAAATAAAAATACAACTGAACAAGGATTAATATAAAACAAAACCAAACCAAAATTATACCAACATGTTGTTCATGTGACCTCCAACTACATGACCAACCTGATCCAAAGGCAACTGAACCAGAAACCTAAACCTACAAAACAGATTGGGTCTACCGACGCCAAGTGGCACAAGTAGGATGTGATCTTAAAAAGCCCAGTAGGAAACCACCACCTAATCCATACATTTACTTTCCCAAAATAGTATAAAAACCCTTGTTTTAAATACACATATGAAAATAGGTTTTTAATTTTAATTAAACAAACACATCGTTCCCTTTTTCAAAAAAACACACACCACATCACTATTTTTAAAATAGATTACCATTTTATAACCAAAACCCAAACCAAAATTAAAATAGAACGATACAAAGATATGATGAAAATAAACAAGTAGTATAAACAAGAAACCATGTTCAAATAAAATATAAACATGAAAATATATATAGTAACCATTAAAATTTCCTAAACATCCCTAGACTGATCGCTAGATATATTCAGATCAGACTCACTTGCTAGCGTATAGTGTAGCTTCATAGTCAATAACCAACTAGCCGTTCTAACTACCAATCCACTAGAAAGTTCCACCAAGACCTATAAATTCAAGGAGGTTATAAACCCATCTAATCTGGGTTGATAAGAAACAATCACTTGACCCTCTAAAAGACACCCAGGAACCCCATAGTAATAATAACACACAAGGAAAGGAGAGGCCCTCACACGCTTAACTCATCTTACCCAATGCCACCGTACTTGACTACCCCAATCACCAAAACCACCCATGAGATAACACATACATGAAAATACTCCATAGCGATTCCCATCTCAAAAAAATTCATTCGTAGGTTATAATTGGGTCGTCACATCATATGATCTTTTAATCCATTTATCAAAACATGCTAAGATGTTAACCGCGAATTTGTATTTCCAAAACCATAATTTATTTAAAAAAATTATAATGTACCAACCAATAATTCGTCATTTCCAATCCAAATACATTTACGAAACCACTTCCAAAATAGAGTAAAACATGCAACTATATGAATGTTCCAAATGTCCCATTATGCCACTTAGTTACTGAGTATATCTCAAAATGCTAAACATGCCTTTATGCAAATCATTCACAAAAAAATATCAAATTCCAAATAAGAAAATCTTTAGAGAACACATTTGAAGCAACATTTTAAAAACCACTTGAAGCACCATCCCCCTATTTAGGAATCAAGGGACCATTTTAGGAATAAGGGAATATGGAAGAAATAATATACCTCCTTGAAAAACCATGAATCATGGAAAATATCAATTTTAAAGGCCATCATCATTTGAATGCCCATCCATGTGTGCACCTCATGCATCCATGAATTTTCCAACATCCGATGGAATAATCCAAGTGTTCATGGAACCATTTGAAAACCATTTTTAATAACATCACTTTCTATTCAACTAACACAATAAGCAGTAAGATTTTAAAATCATCTCTATGCATTTAAAAACCATGAAAACCTTTCCAAAACATTTTCCACAATTTATCAAGCCATAAAGAGGCTTAAAAACCAAAAAAAATACCCAAATAATAATTAATATTATTATATAAAATGTATCAAAGGCAAAACATACTCTTAAAACACTCAATTTCATTAAAATAAACCAAGACACATTTTATCAAATAGCATGCACACATACACACATAGGCATATTTTATAAAAACCATTAAAAACCCAATTAATGACAATTTTACAAGATACGAATTAAAAATAAATTTAAACTAACACATCACAAGAAATATTATGTCATTTTGAAAGTAATTTGGAAAGCTCTAGAACTCAATGGAATGTGTCAGAAAGGAAAATAATGGGAACACTTACCTCAATGGAGTGCAGATGCGATGAAACTTAAAGGGAAGGAATAACTAAGCTTAAGACACAATATGGACTCCCAAAAATCAAATAAATCAAACCACACATCACCCCATCCTTTTGGGTTCAACCAAAAATAAACCCCACCAAGGAAGAACTAATAAATCCAAGGAGGAGAAGAAGATGAAAAGAAAATAGGCCAAAATGCTAAAAACTCACCTCAGAAACCTTCAAGAAGAATAAATAGAGGTTAGGGTGAAAGGGATAAGGGTTTGGTAAAGCCCCTTGGTGTGCCTTAATCATATGAGTGGATGAAAACTCAATTCATGGTTAAAACATGGAGAGGTAAACGTGGAATTTGGAAATTTTAAGAACTTGGGAAGCTCACATGGTTTGGCCACACAGTTTTCCAAACTATGCACAAACTGTGTGGTAGCCACTATCCAAATAGATAAAACCTCATGCATGGTTTCCACACATTTCTCCCAAACAATTGAAAACCTTTTCATCTTACCCCTATACCCTAAAGCAGGCTTCACGATTACCTGGATGAGGACGCACAGTTTTCTTAAATCATGCGCAACCCGTGGAGAAGCAAAAAAACACACCTAAAACATCCAAAATTAAAAAAGTTAACATGGGGATAAACCTAAACCTCAAAAAAGGATAATAATATAAGAAAATAATAAAATAAAATAATTCCAAGTTCGAGGTATGACAATTCTCCCCAGCACACACACTTTCCTACCCAAGAAAGTCACCTAGCCAAAAGCTAAAAAAAACATGATTCCAAGCCCGATAAAAACCAAAGGAAAACACGAACCTCAAGGTGACATAAAACTATTCACACCTGACTAGTTCTACGAAAACTGCAACCTGAATAACAAAGGGAGAACTCAAGAGGGTTATCCCCACCATGATAACTTGACTAGCATGGGGACTGTAAAACTCCCAACATCACCAGAACTAAAATTTCCCCACAATATCCAAAACCCCCAACATAAGGGGATAAATCCACGAAATAAACTTGAACCAAATGGTGAGCCTGAACACATGACAAAAACAAAAAATTAGACAAAAATAGATATTTCAAAAAAAAATGATTGAAAAAAAAAGAACCAAATCACAAGAGGCTAACAATTTAATGACCTTCAGATAAACATAACCAGTCAGGATATGAAAGGAAAAGTTCATCATTCTATTTCAATGGAAAATATGAACTTACAAAAATGGAAAAAACTAAAACAAGAAAGATTCAAATATCTCCGCCCCAACATGGGAGAAAAAACTAGGCCATGTTTTCCCTGGCCCCCAGTAATTTCGTACTGCATAAAAAGAGTTACTCCAGGGCCTATGGCTGGAGCCCTAATTTTTTAAGAATCTACTACCCCATGGTTAAGAAATGATATCCTCTGATCAAAACATACTCTTAGATATAATATTCATACAAAACCTCTCTAGATGACCAAAACAACTACAATGATGGAAGGTATTCATAGGATTGCAACAATACAACTTTGAATGCCAAAACTGTCCACACTATAAACATTCAAATGAACATTTTGAAGAATTAAAGGTAGAAACCAATCAAGGATAATCCTCAAGAATAATTTCCTTTAGTATACACTTCTCACTAGATAGATACCCTTCATGGTATCCAACCACCACTAACTACACCCCAATAACCAACTCAGCTAAAAACACCTCATCCAAAAACTTCTTGAGGCATACTTCACTATATGAGAGGAATTTTTCTACGATATCTAGATGAAGAACCTAGATAAATATAAGTGGTTTAAACTGATCCTATAACACTCCATCAAGAGAAAAAACTCTTTAAAGTTATCTATATCGGCTTTCAATGACCATTGTCCCTACCTAACATCCCGAAGCTTCGTCACCTTCCTCAACTTCACCTCGTCAGGTATAAACCTTTTGAAAAAAGTGGTCTTGAAGATTTCACAATTCATCCCAATGTGAAATGATGACATGAAAATCATTCCCCACTGATACAAAGCTAGAACCTTAAATAAACCTAGAACAATGAAAACCTTAATAGATTTTGGAGTTCCTAATGATATGAATACATTCTCAACATCCTCCATCCATTCCATAGCTTATAAAGAACCTCAATCACCATAGAGGATAGGAAACAAATGATAAGAAAAAGAAATTGGGTGAGACTCACTAGAAACATTGGGGATCTTTATGGGTAGAATTTTTTGAAAAAACACATGGAAATACAAAACGAAAATCCATACCAATCCGGAACACAATTGGAAGGAACATCTCAAGCCAAAAACAACACGCTCACAAGATAGACACATAAAATCACAAAAAAAATATCTCTTTTCAAAAACCAAAAATTTCATTTAAATTTTAAACTACCTTCTTCCAAGGCCGCTATTTGAATATTGAAATCCATTTTTCATAAAACAAAACCCACTTTTCACAAAACATAACCAACATTTCAAAAAAAATCAATTCCCATAATCATTTCCCCTTTTAAAATCCATTTTGGAAAACTATACCAAACCTTAAATTTCAAACACACACCCATGAAATACAATTAAATGTCACATATGTGTTCATCCACCCCTCTTATACTATCCATTACCAAGTTACAACATGAACCCTCCATGCACACCTCACATATGTGAACATTCATAATGAGTACCAAGGGTCACACATACTAATTTATCATTAATCCCAATAATTTTAAAAAATCCAAACTTAAATAAATTTATATTTCAAAATTAATTTTAAGAATCCAAAACCACTAGAAATAAATCATTTCCATTCTGAAAATTGTTTTCATTTTAAAATTCAACTCACACCAGTCGATACCAAAATATAATTCAATTCACACCAAACTACCAGAATGAGGAACTAGTGTCCATACATAATTCAGTGAAATAGTTAGTGGTCCATGTCCCAAGTAGGTATTAACGATGAAGAGGAACTTAAACTATGCGATTGGACTCCACATGGATCACAAATCAATGTGAGATCACAACATGACAACGACTCGCCTCTATTTTCATCCATCAATTCAAAACAAGGACAAAAGACTCAAATCTTAGACTACCCATTGAAACTATAGGATCAAAATGAAAAAAGGTTCATGATTTCCTTCCCATTCATACCTATTTAGTAATAATAGTCATAATCTCATACTAACAGACACAACAAATAACAAGGCCTTCCTCTGATACCATTTTTTTATGAACCAAGATGGGATGTCATCCAATCCAGCACCCGACTCAGTCTAAGACATGGACCGAAGGGAATTCTCAACCCCCACAGGCAAAAATGTAGTACCAATCATAAATGTAATCATCACTACAAAATAATTATCTTTTTCCAATAGTATTATATCTTTTGGTTAAAGTGAATTTTCTGTTGGTAAAGTGTTTTACCAACACAAATTGTCCTGTCACTAAACTATTGGTAAAAACTCTATCGCTAAATGTTATTACGATAGATAATGTAGTTCTGTTGAAATTATAATAATACTAATAGATAATATATATATTGGTTTAAATATTTTTGGGAAAAATTTATCTATTTCTAATATTATCATTAACATTTATAAATAATACCAATAATAAATTCCTATTTTTAAATTATATTATAAATAAAATTTCATGTGTGGAAGTTCTAATATTTATTAATAATTTTTTTTATTATATTTATCAATCTAATTATATTTATGATATTTATTAAATATATTATATAATAATTTTTAAATTGGATTATTTGAAAATTTTGGATAATCATGTTCAAAGGTAATTTAAAAACATTTTCAAACTCCAAGAAAGGTCATGAAGATAAAAAAACATTTTACAAACATGTTAAATATGTTCAAACTCTAAGAGAATTTACATGTAACTACATCAAACATCATCCACAATATTCTTATCTCACACATCAACTATCACTATCATGGTTCACACTGGTGGCGCAGTCCATGCTTGCAATTCCCCAGCATAATGATGACATGCCACAATTGTGAGGATCACTTATCCAAGTTTATATGTCATTAATCACTTGCTGATGTGGAATTTGGGTTTTCACCCATCAACTTTCCCATCATTTGTCTTCATCCTCTTCAAGTACACACAAATTTCTTGTTGTCCACTCTCTTGTAAATTCTCTAGAACATAACCACCAACACCTATATATTATATAAAGAAAATAATAACCAAAAATAATATTAATAAAAATAAATGTTTCACCATTAATAAGGAAACCAATTAAAATGGTTGGACACTATGAATTCATCATAAGTCATTATGTATTAATAAAAATATACATTATTCAATATTTTAAAAAATCACTTTTACAATTAATGAAATATTTTTTATGAAACTTAAATTAAATAAAATACCTATAATCCTATTTTAAATAAAGAAAACTTATTTCATTATAAATTGGATTGGAAATAGTGGGAAAACTTTTTTAGACCAAGAAAAAAATAACTTTTTCATATATTGTGGACTAGATGTGCATTTATATGATAGTAAATAAACCACAACTAAACGACATAAAAAAATTCCAAGGTAAGACCCCTCTAATAGAAATCATTGAAAACTAATAGTATTACATACCGAACAATTGTAAAATAATGATAACTGATTCTGGATAATTGTTTCTAAAATGGTTAAAAGCTATTTGACAACTCTTAATGAAAAAATATTACAGGCCATACCATTTATGATAAGTTCTTCACAAATATTTCTATATTTATTATTAATAATGCTTGGGAATTTGAATAAGTGATTTCAAATAGACAGCTTACCTAAAACTGTTTCTTCTAACTATGAAAACACACCCACTCCTTGCATTGATTACACGGCTCAAAGATTGCTAAAAATAGAAAAAATTCTCTTTGGATGTAATCATTAACCACCAAGATCACCAAAAAAATAATTACTTTGCACCTGTAAAAGGAAAAAAATAGTTTACTTTGCAGAGAATTTGGATTGAATGGACAAAATGTGAGATAAATGCATAAAAAATAATGGCTTATCACTTGAACCAAAAAAATAGGTTTTTTATGGAGAATTTGGATTCAATGGCCAAAATGTGACAGAAAAACACAAACTTGGTGGAGCAATTTCCAGGATGGATCAATTATGGGGTATAATAGAGCCCGCCACCTTTGCCAAATTTCAAGGGCTTCATCCTACCAAACCCCAAAGCTCACTAGATCCACCATGGTTGGTTGGATGATCACCTTTACCCAGAAGAGACTCCATTTCACCAGATTCACATAACCTCAACCTACATTTGACTATCTTTCCACTTGTTTGTTCACTACACTCTATGTCAGATGAGGATGAACCCTACACTTCTCCATCAACACATCCATATTTTCCCAAGAGTAAAAGAATTCCACGTATGCCTTTTGATAAAAACACCAGCCTACTCCTCCCCTACTCTTCAAAAATATGGGTCCATTATACTAGAGTATAGGTGGATATTTTTTACTCAAAAATGTTAAATAGGTTTCGGTTGAGAATAAACATGTTCATATTATAATCAGGTTGACCTTCTGGCCAAAATAATATCTAGGACTTGTTCTGGTTGACGAATCATAACCACCAGAACCTGTTAACCTGATATAATTATATTTATTATGTGGGTCATTCATGTTAGATAGATCAGGTTATGTGGGTTGTTCAGGATAATTGAGCCAGGTTTCAATTTATTTTAATTAAATGAAATAAAAGAGTTGTGTTCGGGTTCACCCCTTTGTAAACAGGTTATGTTGGGTTAACTAGTTCAATAAAATGGGTCATGTTCAGGTTGAGGATAAAATAGTTCATATAATTATCAACCTCACATGAAATCAACCCACACACCCAAATTTCCAACTATATGTTAGTGACAAACACAAAAAACAATATGTTGTGTTAATTTTATACATACCAACTGATGGAGAATCAGATCGGCATTAACAACAGACTGGTATTTATCATTAGAAATCCCTTGTTAATAATTCCTAGCTGCCCATATATGATCTTTGTCTCTACTTGAGTCCCTTCCAACTCTGATCTGGGACTACTTCTCAATTTCTTAGTCTGTGTTTTGTGAACCTCTCATCGATGTCTTCAATGCTTCCTTGAGGGACATCCCACTCTTCAAGAAGTTTCTTATTACCTGAAAAAGGTAGCATGAACTGCTATAAAAAACAATATTTCACTATATTTAACTTGAAAAATACTAAAAAAATATTTCAATGAACTAATTAATTCAAAAATACAATTTAAATTACATCATGATTCTATCAATTGCTATAATCAGCCAATAAGATGCATTCCAATTCATAAATATTTAGTGTTATGAGAAATTACAGGACATGAATGTGTGTTGTGTATATAAAAGAATTTCTAGTTTTTATAATTAGACAAATGTAATGGAAAAAGAATTGAATATCTTTCCTCATGTGGCTTTTAAATGCTAATCAGGAAGTTCTTTCGAATCACATGCCCTCAAAATAGGGCGATCGCTGAAAAGTATTTCAGTCTGTACCTAATGATTCAAAAATGAAAGTAAATAACCAAAATTTCAAAATCATACTAGCATGATTATCAACATTCCACTTGTATATTATGTTATATGGGAATGGATGAGACTTCATCAATTCATCGAGAAACAACAAAAAAACAGTTTTTTTACCACGTGCCTTGAAACGTTAAGAAAACAAAACAAAAGACAAAATAATATATAATCATGTGAATCACATTTCATCACCATGAAAATAATTTGGAAAATAAAAAGGTGTAGTTGATAATAAAATGTAAAAAACAAGCCACAATTCCACCCACAAGGCCAAATAATGGAACACCAACAAGAGCAGCAACACAAATATATGAGATGGAATGGTTTCTCACAAAAAAATAGCTTAACGCACCGGATTAACCATCACTACCAAACATAAGGAGATCCAAAATAATAATAATATATATACCCCATGATATATATTCTAGAAATATTAATGTTGATTCTTAAAATGAGTGATTAACTTCACAATAACAACATAAATCATCAACTTAAAATTTTCATCATGTTGAGGGAACTTTAGAAATGGATTTAATTCCTCTTTAGATGGTTGAATAGGATCATCAAAATTTATAGAAATAGTTGTCTCCTACATGTTAAAAAAACTAAATAAAAAATTAGATTTCCAATTTTGAAGGCATGCAGAAAATGTGTTTACACTAGCAAACCCTGAATCAATAACATAGATACACAACATGATGTGATAATGTGTGATTGGGTATGTAAATATTAATAACATAGACCCTCCATTCATTATTTTGTAACACAAAACTTAAAACATATTCCACAATATAAAGTTCAACAGAAATGACATATGTGTTCTTGGGGATGTAAATATTATTATCTAACTCCATGTTGGATAGAAAACTATGAACATATAGAGAATGTTATTAATGAACAATAGTGAAACATTACAAGAATCCATTATAGATTGATCATTCAAGATGTCTTAACACAGTTATTTTTTTTTTGAAATAGGGGATTTAAAATATTTAACCTTCGAAAGACATGTTTTCTAACCCTAACTAGTTTTTTATGTGCACTTCCAGAAGGACCACTTGCAACATTACAAGATGTGGAAATTTATAATAATTTTTTCATTTATTCAAACTTTAATGAAAAAATTCCATCAAGTAATTATTTAAAATTTAATACCATACATTTTTTTAGTAATTAAATGTTCATAATTTTAAAATAACAATGAAAGTAACCTTCAAATAACTTATTGAGAAATAAGTTTTAAATACTAAAACAAACAATGATTCATTAACTTGAAAAACTGCATTTATAATCAAATAAATATATCATTGCAATGTTCAAAATATAAATGAAATTCAATATAGATATCAATTGTCATAAAATGTTAAACTATTTAATATTTTAGTGGATACATTCATTGTAAAAACTCATAGAATTATAGACTCTCAATATCAAATTTAATAGTATACAAAATAATTAATGTAAAAAAATGAATATAATGCATTTTCACATCACACAGAATGGGAATCATACATTAATCAAGAAAATATATAGCATTGTATCATACCACACTTCAAATATTAATAAATTATAATCAGATACTAAATTGAGAAACATTATCCACAAAATAATGAATGAATCCATTTCAAATTGGTCGATTCGAGGTGTATTCATGTGCGTTCAATATATACTAATTAAAGGTCTAAAATTTCATTGTTGATTGTATGTTTTACTAAAATTTATAGAATGAAAAAAATTAGTTCATTTAAAATTAATTAGTACCTATAATGAGATTTACAATGGATCCTAGTCAATTTATATTTTAATAAAGAACTCATTCATCGTAATGGGGTCCTTTCCCTGGTTCAATATCAAAACCATTGTGTAATAAGTAATTTTCATGTGAAAAAAGTTATTTTTTTTCAATGTAACAAATATATTAGCAATAAATATACTATTTAAAAGTGGTTCATTAATTTTATGTTGAATATAATTTTGTTTTAATCTGTGAGCAATGAAATGTAGAATGGAGGCATTCGCTCAACATTCACAACCCAAAATTGCGAAATTGTGATAGAAATTTCACATTTTTTTGCATCCAA
The DNA here is from genome assembly GCA_963277665.1 of Viscum album. NCBI lineage: Eukaryota > Viridiplantae > Streptophyta > Magnoliopsida > Santalales > Viscaceae > Viscum > Viscum album. The sequence continues at coordinate 334,918,094 of OY728138.1, read as the reverse complement.
TATGTTCACCCAAATTTTAATATTTCACTTTCTCCGTTAGGCTATGTGAACAATTTTATTGAGCATGAAGTTCTATAACAACAAACTCATGAGATAATTATTCCTATCCAATCATATAAACATCATTTGTGGGCACAACCAAAAAATTAATCAGAAGGTGTGTCTTTACTACTATTTTTTCTATCAATCATGAAGAACTCTTGGTATATAATGTCACCGTAAATATTGTTCAACTTATCATGATCCATAATAACTTCAATAACTCTATAATTAGGAAACAAAATAGTTTACCCTTCTTTAAACTAACAGAGATCAACTTTCCTACCTTGCCATGATGGCAAGGGTAACAGAAAAAACTCTTCCAGGATTCTTCTAAGAAGTTTTCTAAGGTTGCATAATTCTAGAGAGGTCCTAGATGGTGGATGAATATTATCCATAAGAACGTGTTTCATTTTTTGGGTCAAATTATTTTCCAAAGAGAAGTATGTAATAATAATTCCAAAATCAAACAAAAAAACAAGAACAAGAACAAGAAAGATTGTTTCATCATAATTTCACTGAAACGCTAATTTTAATTTAATTTAAACACTAGAAGATCCTGATTTTATGTTATTAGAAATTCAATATTAGAATTTTATACCTGATAATATTCCCAAGTATTGACTGATTGGATGTGAAATGGGTTTTAGTCCAAGCCCCAACCTACACGGGAATCGATCCCCTTCCTTCTATTTCACCATCCTCGTTCACAGCCACTACAAGACCAAGGAGGATATAGGATCCTATCATCTATATCCCTACCACATGAGTGTCCTCAGGTAGTTTGTACTACCAATATGTGATGACAACATGACCACTGACTGGATCCCACAAGGTATCGACGGGGCTGACGTGGTTCCTCTCCCAAGATTTGATTTTTGATTTTAATACCTGGAGGTTAAGGAGGGTCCTGGGGGATGCAGAGATTGGGTGGATCATGGAGGTCATCAAAAGGATTAGGGGTTTCTTTGGAACCTTCTATTAGATCAACATTGGGGATAATTTCTCACTAGAGAGGGCAAAGGGGTTTTCACTCACGTCAGTCGCGATTTTTCTTTCCCTAGAGTAACTGGAGGGCTTGAATGCAATTGAGGAACATGTTGAGTAGAATAAGGATAAATTTGTGGAATTCATTGAAACCATGATCTTTATGGAATATTCCCTCCCAATGATGCATCCAAAAATCCTTTGAGGTTTCCATCTGAAAATATTTCATCTTATTGATGCTTTATTTTGATTATCATTCATCGTTTAGATGTTTATTTTAAGGTTTGCGCATGGTTTTTAAAATCATATATAATATTTTTCTCAAATAAAATATATTTAAAATACTAATTTGATTTTTTTTATACTAAGTGTGTTATAATCATAATATTTATAAAAATATTTTGGTTAATATCAATTTAATTTTTAGTAAAATTTTAGTAATAAAAAATCTATTCTTAAAAGATTTGTTTGTAGTGAATATATACTAGCAACATATTTATATGTTGAGAGAAATTATTGATAATAATAATTAATTACAATAGATTCATTTATTGATAAAAAAATTTATATTTGAATATGACAAAGCAACCATTTTAATTGTTAGTAAATAATATTTTTGTATTAAACAATTAACAACAAAAAACATATATATTGGTAAAAATAAATGTTGGTACATGAATTTAATACCATTAAAACCTAATATCTATTGGAATTTCTCGTTTATACCAACAGATATATTTTCTATTACTAAATTTATGTTGGAATAAGTCAAATATTTTGTAGTTCATAGAGGGAATTCATTATTCCAAAAATAAAATTGGATTGAAATACCAAAACTGAACATGAAACAAAGACCAACAATTGAACATTCATAAATATAAAAAAGTGTTCCAAATAAAAATAAAACTAAACAAGGCTGAATCTAAAACAAAAAAAACCAAAATGCTACCAACATGATTTCCATGTGACCTTTTAGTCACCACCAACCACAAGACCACCTTGATCTAAAGGAAACCAAACCATAAATCAGAACCTATAAAACAACTCGAGTCTACCAACGTCGAGTGGCACAAGTAGGGTGTGAGCTTAAAAATATTAGTTGGAAACCACCATAGAATCCATACATTTACTTTTTTGAAACAGTCTAGAAACACTAGTTTGAAATTCATAATTAAGAATATGTTTTCTCATTTTAATTAAATAAATATAGCTTTCCCTTTTTCAAAATAACACACACCAGATAACTAAATTAAAAACAGATTACCATTTTATAACCAAACCCCAAACCAAAATCCAAAAAAAATGAAACCAAGAGATGTTGAAAATGAAAAAATGGTATAAATAAGAAACCAAGTAAAAAAAATATAAATGAGAAAATACAAATAATAACCATGATCATTTCTTAAACATACATAAAGAGATCCCGGGACGTACTCAGATCAAACTCACCTTTCGATGTATGATGCAGCTCTATAGTCAATAACCAACTTTCTGTTCTAACTGCTAATCCAGTGCAACATCCTACCAAGCCCCATAATGTAAATGGGATGTCAACCTATCTAATCAAGGTAAAAAATAAACCATTACTCAACCCTCTAAAAGGTTCTTAGGAATCCCATGGTAATAATAATACACAGTGAAAGGAGAGGATCTCGCACACGTAACTCACCTTACTTGCCACCACCATAATTTTCTACCCTAATCACTAACACCAACCATGAAATAAAATATAGAGCGAAATCCTTTCATAGGGGTTCCCATATCACAAAAATCCATTTTCAGGTGCCAACTTGTCCGTCGAATCACATGATCTTTCAAACCATTTATCAAAACATGCTAAGATGCCAAACAATCATTTACATTTCAAAAACTATAATTTATTTACAAAAAAAATTATAATGTGCCAACTAGGACTTAATAATATCCAATCCAAATACATTTACCAAACGAATTCCAAACTAGATAAAAACATGCAATAATATGAAAGTTCCAAATGGGCCCTTATGCCACCTAGTTAACGAGTATGTCTCAAAATGCCAAATAGGCCTTTATGCCAATAATTCACCAAAACATATCTCAAATTCCAAATGGGACAAGATTTAAATAAATCATTTGAATTCACACTTTAAAAGTCACTTGAAACACTAACAACCCTTTTAGGAACAAAGAAACCATTACAAGAACAAGAGAATAGGTATGAAATAAAAGGCCATTTTGAAAAACCACAACTTAGGATAAATATTATTCTTAAATTCCATCATCATTTGAATACCCATCCATGTGTGCACCCTCTACACCCATGGATGTGAAAACATATGATGGAACAATCCAAGTGTCCATGGAACCATTTTTAATAACATCACCTTCCATTAAACCAACACAATAAGCCATATAGTATTGGAATCATTATTAAGAATTTAAAAACCAGGAGAACCTTTCCAAAACATTTTCCCACAATTTATCAAGACATAAAGTGTCTTCCAAACCACACCACATACCCAAATACTGTAGGACCCTAGGATATACTAATAGGGGAGGGTTGAATCAGGGTGTCAACTTTTTCTTTTAAAACAGGGATCTTGTCCCCACAGTGGTAGGAACTCATTAAACATGTAACACTGATGGGAATAGAAATCAAAAAAAAAGGAAAAAGACCACCCCACACTTTTACTTGGTTCACCACTAAGGGATACGTCCAAGGATCATACACCAATAGGTTCTTGGTCGTACCTAATTCCACTAAACTTTACTAGCTATGGATTACAGGGTTTGGGTATAGTCACTCTATCACAGGAACACTGCCTTAAAAAATGTTTAGAGATAGATCACTACTTCCCTCAGGTCACTCCCATTGACTCCCCCTAGCTCACTCCCTTGGGTGAAGTCCCACTTAGTTTATAGACATGGCAATATCTTCAATTGATTTTCATTGAAGACTTTATCTCTGTTCAAAATGAGACCCTTCTTGCATCAAAGTCTTGGATTGATGCACCTTAAAGAAATGAACCACTGAACCAGATATTCAACAGCCTATCAGATACATAACACCACACTTGCGCGCAATAAACCAACATGCGCAGAATATTTAGGAATTGTAGCGAAAGATGAATTTTTCACAACACCTAATTTCTGCACAACCCTTATCTTTCACACAACTACTCCGAAGGGTTCACTTGGTCTTTTTAGACTAAAGGAACACCTAGTGCGCAAGATTTACCCTCTTCCAATATTTCATGCAAAAATATTTCATGTGGAAGATTAACCATATTTTTGTTGGAAAATTATTAAGTCTTCCTTAGGGGTAGCCACATATTTATAGGCCCTTGAAGACCCTGAAAAAAATATCATGTCGTATCTTTGTCGGTGCACGAAAGTTTCTCCATGAGCATGAGAAACCCCTTTTGATGTCGCATTGGGAATGAAAACCCTTTCGTGAAGCATCATCTTCTGCACACTCTGTGAATTTTCCATTTTTCGATGTTCTAATCCTAAAATATGTCTTGCACGCAATTTCCATAAACACATTCAATCTTGCATGAAAAACTCAATCATTCACGTAAAATTAAAATATTTTGTACACCTTCCTTTGACAAAAACATGTTTCTCCATTTTATGATTTTCAGCCCCAAAAATATCGCAAACAATGGAGAACGGTGCCACCTTCAATAATTATTTTGGATCAAACTGTATGACCTCTTTCCATATAATCTCCCCAATCTTCCATGAACGGATTGAAAATAACAAACCCAAACCATGATCATCCCAAAGTAGATTGACAATAAACAAAAATCAAAATCCTTTTCCAGAAAATAACAACCTTGGATCCCAAAAATACTAATTAATATAATTATATAAAAATGTAACCAACTACAAACAAACTCTTAAACCATTAAATTTCATTAAAATAAACCAATAAAAAATTTATCAAACACCTTGAACACATAAAAACAAAGTCATATTATATAAAAACCATTAAAAAACAATTCACACCAATTTTCCTTCATAAAAATGCAAAATAAATTTATAATTACACCCCTCATGAAAGATTATTTCATTTTGGAAGCAATTGGGAAAGCTCAAGCATTCAATAGAATGTGTTGTAAAGGGAAATAATGGAAACACCCACCTCAATGAAGTGTAGATGTGATGAAACTGAAAGGGAAGGAAAAACCAAGCTTGATACATGATCCACACATCCTAAAATCAATGAAATTAAACATTACATCATCATTATCATTTGGAGTGTGGAAAAATTTAAACCCCACTAAAGAATAACCAAGAAATCAAAGGAGGAGAAGAAAATAGGATAAAATTAGACAAAATCCTAAAAACTCAACTTAGAAACCTTAAAGAAGCATAAATGGTGCTTAGAAAGATAGGAATAGGGGTTTGGGAAAGCCACCAGACATTCCTAGGTTAGAGGAGGGGAGGAAAACATGATTTAGGGTTAAAACATGGAAAGGAAAACTTAGAATTTTGAAATTTTAATAAATTGGGTAGCTTGCACTATTTGACTACAAGGTTTTCAAAACCGTGTTCAAACCGTACAGTAGACACTGTAAAATGGATAGAACCTCACTCATGATTACTGCATAGTTTCCCAAACCACGCATAGTATGTGTACCTTACCCCTAAATCCCAAAGCATGCCACATGGTTACCTGGGTGAGGGCGCACAATTTACCTAAACCGTACACTTTCCAAAAACTCATCTAAAACATCCAAAATTCAAAAATTTAACCTGAGTCTCAACCGAAAACTTTACAAAAAATCTCGAAAGCTGAGAAAAGAATAAAATTAAATAATATCAAGGTTGGAATGTGTCTGTGAAACTAAAACTCCCTTGATTCTTAGAGTCAGATTATTGTAAATATTCCTTAGGTATTATAAGGATCTTGGGAGGGAGGATTTCGGTAGATATTTTTCTTTAGAATGTGAGTGAGGATTTTATATCCAATTGAAGGGAGAAGTGTTATTTACACTTGAGGAGAGGGATATTTTTAGAATAAAATATTAAATAAAATAATATATAAAGGTAAAACTTATTATAGTGATTAATTGATAATATGAATCATATATAAATATAATATAATGGTTTTAAGACATTAAACCTCTTTCTAATTCAAATGCAATTATTTATTAAAATGGAATGTGGAAAAAAGGAAATTTTTATTTTAAGGGACCACTTTGACTTTTGGTTTTGGAAAATGCTTTTTAGGTTTGAAATTTAAGTTTATTTTATTTTAATGAATAATTTATATATTTTTTTGGCCAATAATCAAGTTATTGAAATGATTCAGTCATTTTTACATCATGAATGATGTAATTTAAGATAAAGTAGTTATGAAAAAAACCGTATTTTTGTTATTCACTTGAAAATTGAAGTATTTCAGAAAATTACCAAAAAATAAACCTTGTAAAATTTTGATATTAAGATTTAAAAAATTATAATTATCTTATCAAAATAAATTTATAACTTACATAATTTTAATTTTTAATATAGAAATTATGATTTTTACAAAATAATTTAAAATACAGTTTATTAAAAATATGCTTATATTTTCATTGAGTTTTTTAAACATGATATTTATTTTTTGGATTTATATTATTTATATTTACTTAAATTAATCATGTTATATATATATATATATCAAAATTTATTATTTTAGGTAAAATTACTATTCCAGCGGTGGGATTACTATTCCCAACAGTCATATTATCATTCACAATGGTCAGGTTACTATTAAAATGATCACATTACTATTCAAATGACACATTACTATTACAATGCTCATATTACATCCTATAAATACCACATAATTATTTTTGTCAATATTCAACTCAAACCCTCTCGAGATTCTATATTTCTGTTTTCTATAATATCAATTGGTTTACAAATATATTATATCTTTTCTATAGTTCTTTTCATTAGATGGATTTTTCTAGTAGATTGGGGAGATCCATGTTTTCCAATTTATGTTTTACAAATTTTTATTTTATTTTTTTACCCATGTAATAGTTAGCATTTTAATGTGTTTATTCATTGACTATTGTAATCATATTCATTAATAAAATAATTTTTTTTCAATTTTTTTATGTGTATAATACTCTATAGTATATTATAACATAAATTTATTTCAAGATAAAAATATAATTTTTAATATCTTGGTTGTTACAAGATACAAGGGATCACATCACTAATGATCGGTTAGTTTAGTACCCTTGAATAATAACATACACACATGATTCTCACTTTATATTGTAAATAAAATATAAAACATAACAAAATAAAATGATCTAAATAATTGAAGCTCATTAAAATATTCCTAATTGATATCTTGGAGAAAGGAAATAAATAAGGGTGATCCTAATATCTCAATAAGGGTTACACATAGTGGAATGTATCATGAGTAAATAAGTCATAATCAATATGGTAAGATAAATAAATGAAAAGGTGTGTCATTCAATCAATAATTTAAGTATTAAACAAGTCCATGGATAATATCAATGTAATAATCTCATGAAAAATAATAATGGAATTCTCAATAAAATAATTTCATAATGTTGAATGTCATTATCTCAAACATCATGACATATTTTTTGTCAAGTCCTGGAACCAAGATAGTTTAAACAATGGGTAGGTATAAACTAAAAACCCATTTAATAAGACTATACAATTGAATTGTATCATGAGACCCGTCGATGCATCAAGGGGATATGTAATTCTGGGCCCCACCTGTCATAGTTTTTACAACACATTCCTCATGTATTTAATGATCAATTTAATTCATAAAAAATGTGACTTACTAATAAATATCTATACTGAGTAAAGAATATGGGATATCATGATTTAACTAGTAAACCAAATATCATTCATAGTAAAACACCATATTTATAAATGGTATATGGTTTAGTAAATAAGAATATTAATGATATGAAGAATATGGATATTTATTCTGAAATACAATCACAATAAAGTGAATTTTTCAAGAGAGAGTTAATGAAAAAAAAAATTAATCAAGAGATAAAGATCACCATTAATTCATTATAAACATATATTTTGAAGTAAAATAAAGTCTTTTGTAGAATTAAAAAAATTTATGGGAAATATTTAAAATAAATTTTCATTAAATTCTTTTCTTTTAAAATATATTTACATCTTTTAGAATCAGTGAAATAATATGAAATGGCTATTTTGGTTCAAAATTTCATTGACACTTTATACATTAAAAAGAAACATAACTTTTGACTTTTTGAAAATAATGTAAAAAATAACCCATTTGAAAAACATTAAAAAGATTCCTTTAAATCCTTATAAGGATAACTTTATTTTTTTTAATAATTAATTTTTTTTGAATAAATTTATATTTTTAAAATAATTTTGAAAAATATGTACATTGAACAAAAATATACCTGATGAAAAAGAGAAATAAGATAAGTTTTTATTTTAAACATTTCATTGCATGATTTATGTGAAAAAGATAAGAAAATTTAGAATAAACCATGGAAAATTATTAACTATCCAAAGTATACGTAAATGGTTTTTTTATTAAATATATATTATAACATTCCTTCAATAAAAATACAATCATTACCAAACAAAATAAGATTTTAAAATAAATTATTACCTCATTGGTAACTTTTAAATAATTACCCCTTGAAAGAATAAAAAATAATTTAAACTTTAATCACCATGAATAAATATATATCCACGTTAAATTAATCTAATTTATAATATATTCACCAGATAAAATTATATAGGTGTATAATACTAAAAAATGTATCAATGGAGTGGAATTTGAGATCAAATCACCTACAATGATTATAACCTTAAAGTGCGAATTAATCAATGAAGTGATTTATTATAACAAATTTAAATCCACATAAAACAAGTATAAATAAAAAATTAAATAATTATTGGTCATTACACACATAATATTGGTATAAAATAAATAATGAAAAATTAATATAATCTAATGAAAATAAATTGAGTTAAGAAACCCCTGACCGCATGCTTCCTCTTAGTTTAAAGTGATTCAAAATTCTGTAAAATAAATTTAAATTTATTATAAATATATACCCATACCATATAAATAAATATCATATCATATATGATCCATTTTTAATAACTTATCACACTTATTAAACAATATTTCCTTAGTATCATTGTTTCATGTGTTAAGTGATTCATTTTTCAAGTATGTTTTGATTTCATAGTTATGGTATTTATGTCTTGATCAAGGTTATATAATCATCATAGTGTTAATAATGATATAAAAATCATAATTATTCATTATATACACATTTATAATCATTTTTAAAAAGTAGACATGAAAAAAGAATCACATTGCTTCATGGAGGTGGAATTCCACACGTACACAAGAGCAACGTTATCATTTTTTAATAGGTAGAAGGGTAAAGAAATAGATTATATATTAATTTTAAAGAATAATAATAATTTCATAAATATCAGACATATTCATTATTACCATCCTTATAAGCCTCAGATTAAATTGGCTATGAAAAGAAAATTACCCCGCTACATGGAGACGGTAGGTCAAACGCACGCACGAGTGATAGTTTTCTTTATCTTATGATGAAATATAGGTTGAAATGGTTTTAAAATAATAAAAATAAAATAAAATAACATTAATAGTACTATATTAATTATTTTAGTGTGGGTAAAATATATTTAGAAAATTTAGAATAAGGAATAAACACTGAAATAGTTGGCAAATAGGATTACCTCTTCTTTGGAGAACCTCCTTTGTATCTTCACTTTAGGACCCTACGGTAGGTCTTTTGGGAAGACTATCACGTCTATAACATGTAAAATGATTATGAGGACAGGTTTTTTTAGTTTTTTTTCAATCCATTTTTCTCAAGCAGTTGTGAAGAATAGAGGAGAGGTGGTGTCATTTTATAGTGAAAGCAAGACGCACACGAAATTACTTTAAACATTATAAATTATTTTCCACATGAAAGTGTAACCAAGTGGAAAAAATTTAGAATATATTATTGGTTATCATTTAAATCCCTTAATAAAATAAATTTTTTATAGGATTATCTGGCATTATAAACCTTATCTTTTGGTTTAACCTCTTTATTAAACAATTTTAACAGTAATTATAATATCAAAATTTTTATTCTGAAAGGGTTATAAATTTACATATAAGTTAACAATTGGATCATAAAAGGGAAAGTAATGAACTTTTAGATCACATCTATCCCTCATTATCCTGTTTATATATTATTATGATTTTTAAATAATTTAATATCATATTATTGACATAAAATAGAATTAATGTCATTTAAAGAAATATTCACATATTTTGACATTAAAGACATCAAGATAGGAATGAAATTAGAATATAAACATTTTAACCATAAATAATTAATTATTATAAACCATAAAATTATTTTCATACAATAATTCATCCAAAAATATTACTTTTGATGTATTTAAAATCAATACTTTGATTTTTCTACTACTTGTATAAGCACTATTCCAGCATTGTGTAAGCTTTTATTGTAATTATATCATCACTAAAAATTAAAAATAAATTTGAATCAGAGAAATAAAATGATTATGTTTAAAATAAACTTTTATATTCATTAATAAAATCTTATTATCTTAATGTGAACATATAATTTGAATTAAAGTCAATAGAGTGACATTTTGTATTTATCATTTTCTTTAAACAATATAAATTTTATTTTAAAAAAATGGAACAAAATTATGATATATTAAAATATTTGATGAGTTTGGTAGAAAATATATCATACAATAGGAATAAGGTAGGTTTTATGTAACACCCCAATATTTTATGGTGTGTTTTCTTTTTAAATAAATCTAATAGCCTTCATTGCATGCAACACTGAGTTCAAACAGACTACGATTTATTAATAAGTGTTTGTTATAACCTAGCCATTAAAATGGTGGGAATGGATACTATTAAACACATTTTAAAATGTATATATTATATATTTAATCAATTTTTTTACATTCATCCAAATATTTTATAGGAATAAGATAATAACAAATTCAATTTTCTGTATTAAAATACTATATTTTCCCAAAGGTAGTTTTTCCACCTTTTAATGACACAATTGTTTTAATACTAAATTATTATCCTTAAAAAATTACATGAAAAAATAAAATTCATTTACAAAATCATGATATAAAAAGTTACTTTGGTTTAATTTTTGTTATTTCTTTGATATGTTTAATTATTTATTAATAGTGAAAAACAAATATTTCATTTTAATTGAAAACAACATTTTATTCTAATTTATTTATAGAGTTAAATACTATTTTAAATTTGTATTAAAGTATAAAATTTTAAATTATAAATAAATTAATACAATTTGGATAATGTTTAAAATATCATATGTGAATCATTTATGGTTCTTTTTTCCATTTAGAGTAGCTATATTAATATTCAAAGAGTAAAAAACACATGTTATTACGGTACGAGTTAAAGGGTTTAAATAAAGGTTAAATCGAAAATATAAGGGTAATGATGTGACCTAGACTTGTCTAAAAATTATTGGTTCATATTATTTAGACCCAAACCCATATTATTTTTTATATATCTCACTTTGGTGCCATTTTTAATTGAAAAATAATTTATATTAAATTAATATTTTGAGAGTTTCCAAAATTTCTCCTCGCCTCAATTATAAAAGGACATATCCTCCCTCACTTCTTCACACCACATTTAGAATTCTATCCCAAAAAAACCCTAAAACTTTCTCCTCCAAACATGCGTAACCAAGTTCTGGAGGTTCTAATCTTCCAAAATACCAACTCTAGATCCATTAAGAAGAGATAAAAAATAAGTCCACCGAAGATGAGGTAATTGTTTTTCCAACTCATTATAGTTCATTTCCTATTCTACATCCTATTAATGTATTTTTTTCATGATAATGTAATTAATATAGTATAATATATATTCTAAGATGTTATTATTATTATGGTATAACCATATTCCACCTTTTATCCAACCTATAAAAAACTAAAGCATTGTGCGTTTATACGTACAACTTACTATCTCCACACCATGGAGTAATATATTTTTCATAAACACTTTAATTTGAGGGGTATAATGATGGAAATGATATATATATATATATATGATAATTGTGACATGAAATTAATTCTCCAAAAATAAATAAACTATCCAATTCTTTTCCCTTTCACCATTAAGGGAGTGATATCATCGATCATGCATACATACTACCTACCATCTCCACAACAGAATGTGAATTATTTTCCATGTTGATCATTCAAGAATGATTATAAAAATATATATAATGAATAAATATGAAATATATATGACCTTAATATCATTTTTTTATGACATAAATATATCCTATTCACACTAATCAGTACTTGAATGATGAAACATGCATAGGAAAATTAAGTAGTTAACACCAAAAATAAGGGTAATAATGAAATATTATTAGAAAACGAGTGATAAGATGATATAATAGGATCATATGTAATATAATAAATATGAATATGGTTCTAGTATAAATTAATGAAATTATTTAAACCATTATATCGGAGGTTCTTACATGTGTAAATGAAATCACACCTAAGGTAATGGTTATTCCATAATCTCATTATTATTCGTGATTTTTTATGTTTAAGTCTCAACTGGGGAATATTTTATTCTAGTCCCATGTTTTCTAAATATGTTTTAAAAAATGTTTTTAATATTATATTATGAATGTCTAATTTATTTTTACCCCTATTTTAATTTTTATAAAATGGTTTGAAATGAATTTTCTTATCAATTTTCAAATGTGGTACTTTATGACTTTTTTGGAAAAAATACGGAAATTTTTTTTAACTTATGCGAAATGAGAGGATTTTTCCATAGTCTTGATGCAACAATTTTTGGAAGCTTAATTTATAAGTTTACAAGGTTATTTTAAAATAAAATGTTTTCTTTTATAATTATATAGAATTTAAATAAATTATTTCAAAGTAAAAAATGGTATTTCTCTCAAGAAGTTTTTAATGATTTTATTAGAATATTTTCATATATTTCAATATCCTTTGTTCAACATTATGCTTAATTGAGGTTGATCTTTTATGAAACCATATACCATATTTTATTTAATGGTTTATCATAAATCTGATAGTGGATGTGCTATTTTGATAGCATTCATGGTTTATGGTGAAAATATTCACATTTCGTATGCTAATTTTTCAATATGAATGTTTAACTTGTTTATTTTTCACCCTTTTCATACAGGAAATGCATTGGTATTTGTATGTAATGAGATAGGACCGCTACAACCCATCGATTAATTGATATGTCTCATGATAAAAACTAGTTTTGGTGTTGGCTGAGGCCTTACCTATTTATATAGGTTGTCTTAGTCAAAGCCTTGATGGTATGATTACGATGTCCAACATTATGCATTCCCTCATTATGAGATTAGTAATTAATATTCCATTTCATTATTAAATTAGTATAATACCATGTGATTATTTATATGCAATTATTTGATTATCATTTATTCTTTCTATATTACGGACAATATTCTATTTAAATGGCTTTTATTTCAGTTATTTACCTTGCCTTAATGTTTATGTTTATTTATTTTTAATAGATTATTTTTTATGCTTACTCAAATTGAGCATCTGAGATCACCCATTTCCTTTGTTTTATTTTTACTAGGATTACAAGATGAATATTATAATTGTTATCCAAGGATATGCTAGTATAATAATGGTGTTATTAAAGGAATCATTATGTTGTATTTTATAATTTCAATTGTAATGTATTATTTAAGTTTGTGTTTAGTTTTTCAAAACTACTAAATTGTTCAGTCCTTTGGGATGTGATTAATTACATAATATACCCATTTAATAAATTAAAAAACACATCTGGGCTACTGGGGTTGACGTTGTTACATTTTAGATTAATTTTTAATCCTTATCACAATATTTATAACCTTAATTACCTGATTTACCTTTATGGAGGAGATAAATTTTTTTTATGGTTACTATTAAAAATGTCTACAAATAATAGAATCTTATTTAGCTAATTTGAACTAATTAATTCTAAATATAAAATAAATTTTATTAAATTAAATTTCTATAAGTCATATAAATTAATTTAAAAATAAACTCACAAAATGTGATGAAAAACAATTTATCAGGAAAATGCATTTTAAAGTAAAGGATGATCTTACATTAACTCTATAACTAGTAATCGTAATTATATTAATTAAAACTTATATATATAGATATATAATATATAAATTTAATTAAAATCATTCCTCATCAGGGGTTATTTAAATTAATTAAAATGAAAAATCATTATTCACTTAAAAATAGATTTATGATAAATGTGTTTTAAGCAAAAAATTAAATTTATACTAAAATAAAATATAATGTGGATTCCTAAGGTATTATTTAGGTTAATTTTATTAAAATGGATCTTATTTTAATTTAAAAAAATCCAAAACACAATGGGATTTTAATATTACATTATTTAAATAAAAAAATTCTAGTTTTATAAAAATCGGTATTTTTTACTATTCAATTAAGAATATATATTTTTATAAAATCCTAAAAATTCACACTAATTTAATATTTAAATACTGATTTTAAAATTTTAATTTATTATACCAAATTTTCTATAAAACTAGAATGAAATAATTATAGTATATATACACAAAATTCTATAAATCTTGTTTTTGAAGAAAAGTTGAATTAAAATATAAAATGAATTAAGTTTGATTATTTAGTGAAAATTTGATGAATTATTAATTACTTGATTGAATTAATTATTATTATTGTGTAAATAATTTCTACATATATTTTATAATTCAGTTATTCTTATTCATACTCGCCAACCCAACAACTAGGTTATAACAACTATATTAAATTAATACTATTTTACTGTTCATTTAAACATAGTGTTGTGTGTGCTATAAGATATGAAAAATGATTTTCTTATTAATATAGAATATAAACAACAAACTTACTATATTATAGCATAGTTAATTTATTCCTTCATATAATGAATTCATTAGACTTAATTAGTGATGGGTGGGGACCTCAATAGCCCCTCAATGCATCGATATGTTGAATGAGGTAAACTAATCTGGATATTTAGTGTGTTTCTTTCCATTTATTTAGATGTGTAAACTATTGTCTTGATAGAAAATAGATTCCTTGACATAATTCCTTTACGGTATGTAGTGTCTTGTAACAAGACCTTGACTTGTCTTTCATTATGTATTATATCACTATGAAACCATTTATTTATATCAATTTGATTATTTATATTTCTATTTCATCCATGGATTTATTTCAAAATCTGCGATTGACTAAATATAATTAATTTATTATCACCTACTTCAAGTCATATTATCCATACCTTGTTTATTCTATGATATATTCTGGTATACGCTTTCATTTACTAAGAATTTGAGCTCACCCATCATTTGTTTCCACTTCTAGAGGTTATAAATAAGGTATTTCACATGATATGACTAGATTGAAATAGTGTATGTGGATAATTTGTAAGATATGTTAAATAATTATTATGGATTAAGTATTTTCATATATAATAGTAAAAATATCCATTAGTTGAGAAATACATGGCCTTTATTATTTAATCTTTTTTATAAATTATCTAAAGATCTAAACCTCAAATTTCCCGACAATGTATATATTACAATATTTTTTATAGTTCAAGTAATTATGGGATAGTTAGGTTTTGTGTGTCCTATAAACCAAACCTAAACGTAATCCAAATCTTACCTTGATAGGATCAAACATGCATGTAAATTAAAAATTCAATAAATAGAGCATACATGGAATGCGCAATGAGTGTCCCCCATATTTTGTGGAGTTTTTTTTGGTGAATATCACGAAGAATAAGATGATATCTCATACCTCTGATGGGGGACATCAAACTTTGGATCTTATTTCATAATTGAAGTACTCTTATATTCTCAAATATATTTTATCACCTTCATTGTATTTAAGGAGAATAGCTACGAGATTAAGAGATCCTCTATGATATTTTTATGAAATAGTTGATCATCGTTAGCATCGAATGAATGAATGATCGATAATATTACACACCAATGAGAGAACTTCCTATATATATGTGATTCCTAATGCTCCCTGATAAGTGATGAATATGTCTACTACATCAGGCATTATAAAATTTCACCCTTGAATCATTATTCATTGTTGAGTATATATTAAACATATGAAAATCATTTAATCCATTCATAATGGTTGGATGGAACCCACATGGTGGGAGAAATGTGGAAGATGAATGAACACTTGGGTTGTATCACAAATAACCAAGTTATTTTTGTTGCAACATAGCCTCTAACTATAAATTACAGATACATTTCCTTTCAATTCATCCTTATAGAATATGCTTCAAATGCATATATTTTAATTCCACTTCCAATAATCTCAAAATTTCACTATAATCCTAAATAAATTAATGAAAAACTTCTTAATTATTCATGAATCTATCCAAAAATTCTTTTAAATAGGGTTTCATTAATCTCTCTCCATTTTAGAACAAACAATTTATCCAAAACATTATTTTTATCCTAGGGTTGAACCATGTGACCTTATGGGCCTTTGTATCATTAAAAATAAGTTTTAAATCTATATTTCATAGATGTAAGAAAAGATCACCCTATAGAAAAGTATAAATGAAACTCAAGCTACAAAGGTGTCTGGCGTAATCTCCATCAAACATATGCATATCTCTATAATATCATATAAAAAATAAGATATAACATATACATCATGTTTATACCTATATAAACTATTTTCTATGACATTAAGTGACCACTTTTCATCAAACTATGTCAGTCTAATATATACCATATCATCTTTTCTTGATTCCCTAAAATGATTAATTAGGTTGATGAATACATAATATTTCATTCATATAGAATGATATTACCTCACATGTAACATATCCAAGTTGTTGAACCCATCATCTGTTTCACAAATAATAATATTTATTAATTGACTTAGTCTAATTCAATCAAGGTCTGGATATATTTACTTTTTATAAGTGGGGAAATCATATATTGTTTGTGCTCCAACTAATGATATAGTTAGTAACATACCCAACCATACCATAATTATCTAAATTTCAATTACTTTTGTAAGAAAGGTATCAAAGTATGAAGGTTATAATAAAAGGAATCATTATAACCATAGGTAATAAGGATTAATTATAAGCATGAACCCCTAACTATATCAACAACTATATGAAATGACCTGAGATATAATTTGGTGGGCCAATCTATGTAATAAGTCTCTACTTATTACCAAATAAATATAGTCTTTGTATTTTATATACAACTCTTTTTAATGAGTACTTGATACTATTCATGTTAATTATAAAATATAATCACAACCCATAATACTATACGATGATAATTGACTCGGGACTACTCAAAGCTATACTTTGAGGAGACTTTATCATTTCACCATTAATGTAATGTAAGTTGTGGCAGAAATGAATGATTATAAATTGAGGGTTAATTTATTATAATAACATGATAAATTATAAAAATATTATAAAAATATATTAAATATCATATACCAAGAGATTCTATATGACCCTCATTCTTCTGAAGTGATAACAGTTTCATCAATGGGTCTACTACATTATAATTTATAGCCAACCAACTATTCTTTACATCACCTCACTCTGTTATATATTATATGATATGGTATTTCAAAGTATGGGTTCAATAATTTAGTGATACTGGGTGACTTTTCTTTATAAATTGATCCATTGTTTTCACTGTAAAAATTTATTAATCTCTCGGTGCTGAGAACCATAACAGGTTTAGAACACACTGATCCAAATAGCTTCTTTCAAAACATCTAATGTAGCAATTTACTTTCTATCTATTTTTGTAATCACTATGGTGGATTTCTTGGAACTGTTACAAGAGATAGCTCCACCATTTACGAAAAACACAAAACTAGATTGATATTTCATGTCATATATATAATATTGGAAACTAGAATCTGTGTAACCTTTTACACAAAGATCATCCTCTCCTTCAAGGACCAAGAACACGTCCTTAGTCCTTCTCAGGTACTAAATTATGTTCTTTAAATCTATCAAGTTATTTTCAATGGGATTGTATTTATATATACTAGTTATTATTAGAAAATAGATTATATCAAGTTGAGTACACAATATAGAATACATGATATAACATATTGAAGATGCATACGGAATTTTATCGATCCATTCTAGCTCTTTAAGAAGGATCATGAATCTTCCTATGTTTTTTACAATGTAACACTAGAAAAGACCTATTTTGAATTTTCTCCATGATATATATATTTATCACTTTAACAATGTAAGTGTCCTGACTGATTCTAACCAGCCTCATGGATCTATTTATATAGATTTTTACACCCTGTAGTAGGAAGATTCACACATGTATTTCATTGGAAAACATTTACTCATCCACATCTTCATAGAGTGAAGTATTGGGATATAATTTAAAATAAGAAGTACATCTTAAAATAAAATATAAAAAACACCACTAAACTCCCTATAATCTATTTATATACATAAGAATCATCTACATTCTGGATGAAATAAAACTCTTTGATTGTATTATAAAATCAAAATTTACAACTTCGAGAAACATGATTCAATCCAAAATGGACTTCAATTGATTCCACACCTTATCAATCTCACTTATAACATTAAAACCTTTGGGTTATATCATATAAACATCCTTGAATAAATTAACATTAAGGAAATATGTTTTTAAATCCATTTGATATATCTTAGAATCCAAATGGCCTACTATGGAAACCAAAATTCGAATGTACATTATCATCACAACTGGTGAAAGGGATTTCCTATAGTCAATACCATGAATATGTTTGTATCCATTTATCAAATCCATTTTTTTTATATTTTTGAGAAACACATTTTGTGGGGGGTTAAGTGATACCCCAACATAAAATCAAGAATCATAAAACCAAAATTGAATGAGAAATCGAAAAACCAAAATGAATTCAAATTTAAAAATAGAAATGGTTAGAGGTAGTAGGGAGACTAAGGATGACCACCTTGAGACATGAACCCATGTGGTAACAAAGGTAGTGTCACCTGAGGGAATAATGAACATTGATGTTTACCATCAGTACTAGATGAATGATAAAATCATGAGTAATAACACTAAAACTTTGAATTAGTAGAGACACACATGAAGAGAAACATGAAACCTATAACTAAGAAGAAACAGACAAAACTAGGAACCAACCACTGTAGGCACTGTCATAGTCAGAGGGACCTCCATCAACGGAGCCTATGGATGCTTATGAAAAAACCTCTTTCACCCTATGGGTATTACCCCTTCAAGTGAAACAACCAATCTTCAAAAAAAAATTAGTGTACATGGAGTCTGTTTTGGATCACATATCTTTTAATGATTTCTCAAAATCATATTTCATAATATATTCCTAGTAGGTAGTAGGTTTATATCTTATGAACATTACAACATCATCATTATTTATGATAAATCGATATCTCACAAGATCTTAAAGAATTCAACGTGAACTTTGAGGTTCTTTTGTAATTTGAGATGATTTTTATTCCATAGAACTTTGCATAATCATCTCACTTTAATAATTATGAAACCAGGGTCATCATATGAACTAGTGCCTGAATTGGACTACTATATACCCAAGGATAATCCCCAATCCCCCCACGAGATGATGATAAGAGTCAAGGTTATTTTAAATAACCATTAGGTATTGTTTCGACCTCAAGAATACGAACAAACACAACATCCAACCTAGACATAATGTAAATAAGAAATCACAAAGCAAATAAGTTATCTCAATAAATAACCAATATGCACATATATAAAAAACTATAACGTTAGCTAGAAGAAATAAGCGGATGTACAAAGATTCCAATACAAACTCAAGCCAACCATTTTCACCAACCAAATGTCTGATCACCAACTCCTAGTGACACTCAAGTCACTACCATGATCCCAACAACCATACACTTCCAAGGAATACATAACTAGATGAACCAAAAATCCAAGACCTGAAAGACCACATCAATACATAAACACCGCATACCCACCAATGTGAGTATGTTGGGTGTGAGTCAAATCCAGTAGGATACCAACATGAGTCCATTTCACATATTTTATTTAGGAGACCAATTTTGAAAATTTTGAAAATAAGGTGTCAAAAAATAGGTTTTCATTTTCAATTTATATAATATATGAAAAATAAGTTTAAAACATGAACTACCTCAAAGATATCCTTTTATAAAACCATTTGGAAAAATTGGTTATATTTAAAAACAAATCAAATTCCAAGGAAAACCAAACAATTGTCTTTAAACATCACACTTTTAAAATTAGACCTACACATGGTTAAAAATGTTTCAAAGTAATGATAATATGAAATTCCATTTGAAAACCACTTTTCCCCTTTCCTTTAAAATATTACGCACACGCCCAACTCAATGAAAACAATGAAAATAAGGGTATAAAATCATGAAGAATCATGTTAAATAAATAGATGGAATAAAAATATTTAAAAAAAAGGATAAACAAAAAAAGAATAAACACACAAAGTAGTCCATCCTAGCAATAAATAATACACATTTCAATATACATATAAAAAAGGAAAAGCATAGATACATAGAATGAGGTAAAAACAATAAGGACTAATAGGACAACACAATACATGGAAAATTGGACCTAAATACCAAGAATATAATAGTCACACATCTTTCCATTGAATCCCTCTATGCAGCCTCCTCAGTGAAAAATCCCCAATCCAGGAATACATACAACTAGGGGGGACTAGCCAGTGTTAAAACTCAAATAGCCATGAAATATCCCACTAATTACCACTTAGAAAACCTAGCCATCTCATGAAATAATAATAGAGTTTTTCTATAAACAATAACATCATCACATGACATAACATTCCTATAAGGCTGACATTGAAATCACATCCTTCTCACCTCCCACACTACCCTTAAAGTGATCCCCAACATAAAAGCACTACATGCATCACATAACCCAGTATCCATCACATGGATAAGAGTAACATTAACAAAAGAAGCGGTGGGTTCATCAAGGTAACAATCAATGATCAAAACATCATAAGGTTCCAACTAGGCCTTCACTTTTATACATAAAAAATATACATTTGGAAATAGATTTTTCAAAACAAATTGGAATGAAAACCCAATTCAAAAATAAAATATAATCATCAAAAAGTATAACCACCCAATTCAAGGGAAATCCCATATCACATTTTAACTCCAAAAAATAATTTAAAACATGAAAGAAATTTTTTAACCCAAAAAGGTAACCCACATTGGAATCCTAGTTTTTCTTAAAGCACTAAAACAAGTGTGTTTCTTTAAGAAAACCAACCTTGGAATTTTATCAAACCTTAGGAGTGTATAAAATACCATTTCACATGATGACACCAATTCAAGCATGAAATTACACTGATTTTCCAAATCAAAATCAATCAAAATCAAAGAAAAGTTTAGAAAAACTACACTAGATAGTCCCCAACATGATTATCTACGTGAAACATGAATTTTTAAAACCCAAGAAAAAATGGAACTGTCGAATAAATTAAAATTATATTGAAACACCTATCTCAAGTGGTAGAACCATGTTGCCTTCAATGAAATCCACTAGAAAGGGACTCCAGGGACGGATCACAACCATTAAAAACCAAAATACCCAACTATAACCAATCCTAACCTTAAATATCAACACAAATGGTGGTTAATATTAGAGTTAAATAGGAAATAAAGTGATAAAACAATAAGGGGAGAGAGGATAAGAGGAAAGGGAAATATTTATTGAAGGAATCACGAAGAACCACTATAATTTTTTGAGAAATCTCCCAAAATGTGTCCCAAGATGAAGGATAATAAAGGGGTGATCGATCTAGTTGATACACAACTGAGAGGGGGTCGAATGGGAGGTGGAATAAATTAAATTGGATTTTTTAAAATAAAATTTATTTTTGTTTAATGGGCTGCATGGTTTTGCTACACAGTTTTGTAAACAATGTGGAAACAATGAGAATGGTACTTGAAACATATTTTTAAATTGCATATTTCAGTTTCAATGTTTGGGTAAACCATGATCAAATTGTATGACCTAATATTTTACAATAAACCCTCAAATTACACCCCAATCACCAGGGGAGGCCACCCAATGATCATTGAATGATCTGAACCTAATGTAGTGACACTGTGTGTAACACCCCAAGCTTCTACGGTACGCTTCTCTTTGAATAATGTGATAGCGTGTGTTGTACGCAACATCGAGTTCTAACACACCACAACCAATCAAACTAGCCATTATGAATAGTAATACCTAATTTTTGAAATTATATATATTTTATATTTCAAAATGGACTTCATTTTTGGATTCAGAATATCGAAATTATCCTAATTTGAATTTTTGGTATTTTTCTGAGAACTTCCAATTTTTATGAACAGTGAAAAATACTTAAAAACAACTTTTTTAATCAAAATAATTTATAGCGATAAATTATATTATTGAGTGGTTTTACAGTATAATTAGAATATATTTTTACCATTTTATCCAATTGTGTTCATTAGAATTAATTTTACTTTGAAATTAGACATAAACAATTATCAATCTTTTGATATATATTGTTTCTTAAAAACACGCTATTTGTTGTGACAGTGAGAATTAATTATAAAATTAATTAATTCAACTTATATGTTTGGAATTTTGTAAAATAGACATCATTTTTGAATTCAGAATATCAATTATAGCTTAGGGTGAAATTTTGGCATTGTTCTGAAAAACTTTAATTTTTGATGAATAGTGAAACTACTAAGTGGTAGTTAAAAAACTGAATTTTTCATAAAACTTAATTTTACCGCTTTTGTGAATGGAATTTCAAAAAACCAAGAGACACGGTTAATATCAAGAAGTAAAATGTGGTTTAATGAGATGAAAATAATTTTTGGTGAATAGTAACTTTTTACTTTTATTTACCACGGTTAAAAGTAAATAAGGTAATTTAGGGTAAAAATGTTATTAATATTACCCTAACACATGTCCTAATTCTATTGGACAAGTGTATCTCGACC
Source organism: Viscum album (assembly GCA_963277665.1). Lineage (NCBI taxonomy): Eukaryota > Viridiplantae > Streptophyta > Magnoliopsida > Santalales > Viscaceae > Viscum > Viscum album. The sequence goes on along the minus strand of OY728138.1, from coordinate 334,894,891 downwards.
AAAACAGCCTTAGGAATAAAATATTATCATTTAGGTCCACTTGGATTAGATTAGGACATTTATTATTATTTAATTCAAAGAAGAGTTAAAAGAGTTAAAATCAAAGTTTATTTACTAAAACATTTTTAATATAGGGTTATCCATAAGATAAATTTTATTTTAAATATTCATTAGAAAGATAATAAGATTTAATAAATAATTATATTTTATTTATAATTTTTAGACTTTAAATAATTTATTTTATTTATGACACAATGATGATGCAGTAATTACCATAATTGTGAAAAATTAAAATAATTGATATTATAAATTCCCAAATAAATACAATTTGAGACTTTTAATGAATTACAATAATTTTATAGGCTAATATGAGATGTTAGGATTGATTTAATTAACTTTGGTCGAAGTAATCATTCTCTTATGAGTTTCACAAAAATCAATTATTGAATAGTGTCAAAATTGTCATAAAAGAGTTTTTAAAAGAAATATTATATTATTAATTGATATTAAATTTCTAAAAATCTAAGGTTCGGCAAAAAGAATTATATCATGATAGGCTCATAATTAATGGACCACTTGGGGGTCGCTTGGATGTATATAGTAAGTTTATTAACCATATAATATAAAAAAACAAAGAGACATTGTAAAAGTGAAACTAATTAACTTAGAGTTAATACTTAAAGATAAGGTTAATATAAGTACCCAAACCTGTCTAAATTATATTGATTGAGTGGTTTTCGACCTATACCCACCTTAACCTTTGAATAATCAACTTTGTAGCCATTAGAAACCGAATATGAATTTATTATAAATTAATATTTCTAGCTTTTCCAAAGGTGCCCCTCACCCCTCTTATAAAAGGGAACTCCTCCTTCTCATTTCTTCACACCTTCAAAGCCTTTTGGTTAAGAAAAAATCTGCCCAAATACTCTCCCAACTTCCCTCACTACAACCTAGAGTCCTTAGTTTAATCATAAAGCCAACATAAGGTGCCCTTTTGATCAAATCAAAAGGAAGGACCCGAAGAAGAGGTAATGTTTTCACCACCCCTTTTCAAGTTCCTTTCTTCTTCCACTTCTTCTTTCTTTGTTATTACCATTATAAAATAATAACTCCAGTATCTTATATATACTGTGATGTTATTATAAATATTTTACAACCATATTCAGTATTCTATCTACCCTTTGAATAACATGTCACCATACGTGCGTACGTACGGCTTACCGTCTCCACGTCGTGGTGTAATTGTTATTCAATATATTATTATTTGGATGGGTATAATAATGATGTGTAACTCATGTAAATAATAAATATAACATGTTAATTATTCTGTATATATGATATACCATCCATTTATATATTATTTTAATATCAAAAGAATGATATTGTCGCTCGTGCGTACGTACGAACTACCGTCTCCACGAACGCGATGAGATTCATTCTCCATCGTATCCATTAAAGTATAAGTCTCATTTGATGGTTAATAATAGTATATAAGGACTTGATATCATTCTATATATGATTAAGATACAACCTATCCATTACAAACATGGCCTACGTAACAAAACATATAAAAGAAAACAAGTAATTTAACACCCGAAACAACGATAATACTAAGATATTATTAACAAATCAATGTTAAAAGATCATATATGATATCATATGAATGTATATGATTCTTGTATAATTTAATAACAATTATTTCACTATTATACAGGAGGTTAACCTACCCCAACCAAGGAAAAGTACAAGGTAACGGTTATTTCAAAATCTCTTCATTATCCGAGGTTGTTTATACGTAATAATCTATTGGGATCTCTTTATCATCCACATCCATGTTTCTTAAAAATGAATTTCAAAACATTTTTTACTATTTACTAGAATATGGGTTAAAGTCATTTATACCCTTGTTTGACTTTTTATAAGAGGTATATAAAGGAATCTTTCCGTCGTTTTCCAAACAAGGTGCTTTTTAACCTTTTCGACAAAATTAAGGTAAGAATGTTTTTTTAACTTATACGGCGGGTGCGGTTATTTTACGCCGTCATGAAATCGTCGAAGCTTCCCTTAAAATATTATAAGAATATTTTCAAAGAAAATGTTTTATTTTATAAATATATGACTCTTAAATAATTTCAAAAATAGAAAGTGATATTTCTCTAAAAAGAGTTTTGATTTCATCTATGTCAACATCCTTTGATGGATTTTACGCTTATTTGAAGTTGATTTATTATGATACAAAACTTCTATATTGTATTGAAGGTTTTGTGATATGTTTGACTATGGAGGTGCTATTTTTATACCATTCATAGTTTATGGTGAAAGTATTGACATTTCTTATGCTAGTTTGAATACGAATGTTTATGTTTTGTTTAAAACTTTTCATATGGGAATGTATTGGACTTAAAATGTGACGGGTGGAGCCCGCTATAGCTCCTAGATGCATCGGTAGGTCTCATGAGACAAACTAGTGTCTTGGCACAAGGCCTTGGAAAAATCTTATTTGTAGTCTTGGCACGAGGGCTTGGCTATGTGGTTATGATAGTCTGGAATTATGCATTCCATCATTATGAAAGTGGTTATTGATATTTCATGTGATTATTCGATTAGTAGAATATCCATGTGAATAAGTAAATGGAATTATTTCATTTTACTTTTGCCATACTATGTTGAAGCTCAAGTTTAAAAGGCTTTTGTTTTAGTTATACATTGCCTTAAATGTTTATGCTTATTTTTGAAAGATTCCAATATATTGTTATCCTTACTGGGCATTTGATCTCACCCCTTTTCTATGTAATATTTTTCCCAGGATGTGAAGAAGTAAGTTATGAATGACCTGCAGGGATAGTATCTGGGGATATGAGTGTGGAATATGCAGACTATGTTGTTGTAGTAGTTTTTCAATTTATGATGTAATGTAAAACATTATGAATATATCTAGTGTTTCCAAGGCTACTAAACCAATCGGTCTTTCGAGATTTGATCTTTCTTGTGATCATGCCAATGTTATGTAATAATGCACCGACTCTAGGTAACTGGGGTCGGGGCGTTACAGTTGGTATCAGAGGAATTTTAGTACAAACCTTGGAAACTAAATTTAGATAAACTCTGATTAGAGCACGTAGACCTAAGATAAACTTTGAGGATTAGTATCCTAAGATGAACATTGAGGATTAGTATAGAAGAACTTCCTATAATTTTGGTATTGTAGAGATTTTGTGAGTTTTCCGAGCAATACATCCATGTCTGGATACGAGCAGGTAGAGGCGGCTCTGGCACAGATGTACCTAGGGGTAAAACCCGAAAACACCGCTTTGAGCTAGACTCGAACGGGAACTAGTGCACGACAACGGGCCTTGCTGCACTCTTGGTTACGACACTCCCGGGGGATATGCTTAGGATAACTCTCATTTTCTTTACAAATCATTATGAAGTGTTTATGAGTATATACTTCCTCAAAGAAAATATTTTTATGATTATGGATTATATCTATAAATAGTTCAATTTATGTTAAGTGTTTTATAAGTATGGGATTATGTATTTTGATTCATAAACTGATCTAGTTTATGCCATTGTTTATAAATGGAACCTAGTGTAAGAAATGGAAACCGTATCAATGCACGCACTCCATATAGGGATTTCCCTCCTGCTCAAGATAATTATAGTGGAGCTGGTGATGCAACTGGTGCCGATCAGCTAATTACCATACTAGGACAACTCACTCAGGTTATGAATAATAACCTTACCCGTATGGAGCACCCTGATCCGCAACGTGGAGGATCAATGTTAGATCGATTCATGAGGCAACATCCACAAACGTTCAATGGGAGTATAAATCCCTTAGTAGCTGATAAGTGTCTATTTTCCCTAGAGAAAATATTTCAGGCTTTGGGGAGTAGTGAAAGGGAAAAAGTTATCATGACAGTTTACCGCCTTACTGGAGATGTTGATCAATGGTGGTCATTGATTCAAAATACGAAGGAATATGATGAAGTATCAAGTATGGAATGGAGGGAGTTCAAAGATCTGTTTTTAGAAAAATACTTTCCTCGCGACCATCGAGTAGATATGGAAAGGCAATTTCTAAGTCTGAGACAGAAGGAGGATGAGAATGACACAAAGTATGAGGCTAACTTTACAAGGTTATCAAGTTATGTTGGTGATTATATACGTAACCCAAGAAGTAAGATTGATCGTTTATTTGATGGGTTCAAACCATTTCTCCGTCGAGCATTATTCACACAATCCTTCTCATCATACGAAGACATTGTCTCTTGTGCTATCAAGACCGAAAAGGAATTCTCTAAGTCTTATGACTTTAAAGAAAAGAAAGAGAAGAAGAGGCCTGCTGATCAATCTGGGAATGGAAATAAGGGGAAGAAAGGAAAGGTTGAATATCCATCCTGTGGTAAATGTTGGAAGAAACACCCCAGTACTTGCTTGAAGGGAATGGGCGTCTGTTACAAATGTGGTGAAAAGGGCCACCAAGCTCGTGATTGCAAGGGGAAGAAGGAAGCTACCAATGTTGAGTGTTACAATTGAAGGGAGATGGGGCATTATGCAAATGAATTTCCTAACCGTCATGAGAACTTACCTCAGAAAAGGCCAAGGGATCAAGGCAAGACTTATGTTATCACTACTGCTGAGGTAGAAGCTCCGAAAGACGTGGTGGCAGGTAATTTAATGGTTTCCTCATGTTTAGAAAATGCATTATTTGATTCTGGATCATTGCATTGTTTCATATCTTCCCAGTTTGCTAAGAAAATTAGATATTTCTAATTTTATTTAACAAGGGAGTTTTCAGTTAAAACTCCTAAGGGAAGTATCATTGCAATAAAGTTTTGTGAATCAGTCCCCATTAGAGCACATAAATGTTCTTTATCTACTGATATCATCGTCATACCTATGATTGAGTTTGATATAATCCTCGGTATGGACTGGATTTCAGACTATGATGCGAAGATTTATTGTAATAAGAAATAGGTTACGATTCTTGATGATAATGATAAGGAACACCTTATCTTTAGTGCAGAATCGTCACCACCTAATTCTTATTTAGATCCACCCCCAGTAGCTAAACTAAATTCAATTATTGGGGAGGAATAGAATGAAATGACTGTGGGTGAGGAAAGGAATGTTCAAATAGAGGATGTACCGATTGTGAAAGAATTTGTAGATGTATTTCTGGAAGATTTACCTAGACATCCTCTAGAACGAGAAGTTGAGTTTTCCATTGATTTAATTCCTGGATCAAGGCCTATATCAAAGACCCCTTATAGAATGTCCACTGTAGAATTAGTTGAACTAAAGAAAAAACTAGAGGAATTGATTAATAAGGGATTATATTATCCCTAGTGTTTCTCCATGGGGAGCCCTTGTTCTTTTTGTTAAAAAGAAATACGGATCTATGAGGTTATGTATCGACTACAGGGAGATCAATGCTATAACAATAAAGAAAAAGTATCCCTTACCACACATTGATGATTTATTTGACCAACTGCATGGAGCTCAATACTTTTCAAAGATTGGCCTTCGATTTGGATACCATCAGTTGTGTGTGAAGAAGGAAGACATTCCGAAGACAGCATTTCGAACCAGGTACGGGCATTATGAGTTTACTGTAATGCCTTTTGGATTGACTAATGCACCCTCTGTATTCATTGATCTGATGAATAGAGTTTTCAAGGAGTATCTCGATGAATTTGTGGTGGTATTTATTGATGATATCTTAGTATACTCTAAAAGGTACGAAGATCAGGAAAATCACTTGCTCATTATCTTAAAGACTCTGAGAAGACATGAATTATATGGGAAGTTTAGCAAGTGTGAATTCTGGCATCATGAGATTTCTTTTCTTGGCCATATTGTCTCTAAAGATGGAATCTATGTTGATCCTTCTAAGACCAAAGAGATCCAAGAATGGCCAGCACCTACGAGTATAACTGAGGTACGTAGTTTTATTGGTTTGGCAGGTTATTATCGACGATTCGTCCAGAATTTTTCCCGATTGGCTAACCCATTAACGAAGCTCACACGTAAAGGGGTTAAATTTGTTTGGAAAAAAGAGTGTGAATAATGTTTCGAAGAACTGAAGATAAGATTAGTCAATGCTCCTATATTGACTCTACCATCGGGGAATGATGGGTTCGTTATTTATAGTGATGCATCGAAGAAAGGACATGGTTGTGTCCTTATGCAGAATGATAGAGTTATTGCCTATGCATCACGACAGTTGAAAATTCATGAACAAAACTATCCTACTCATGATCTCGAGTTAGCAAATGTGATCTTTGCTTTGAAGATATGGTGGCACTACCTCTATAGTGAAAAATGTGAGATTTATACTGATCACAAGAGTTTGAAGTATATTTTCTCACAAAAAGAACTCAACATGAGGCAAAGGAGATGGCTTGAATTACTCAAGGATTATGATTTTACGATACACTACCACCCGGGGAAAGAAAACAAGTTAGCAGATGCTTTGTGCAGAAAAGACCATGGAGTTTTGAACGTGATGAGAATTGAAAGGGATCCAATTTTCATGGATCTAGTGAAGATGGAAATGGGAATAACTAGGGAAGGTGAAACATCAATACTTTTTCATATGGTTTCCAAACCATCTTTACTAGAAAGGATTAAGAGTTCTCAGACCGATGATGAAGAATTTCAAAAGAAGATTAAAGCTGTGAATGAAGGGAGACTGGCAGACTTTGTGTATGAAGATGGAAATTTGAAATTTGGGAAGAGACTTTGTGTTTCCGATATACCTGACCTAAAAAGGGAATTGCTGGATGATGCTCATAGTTCCAATTTCTCTATACACCCTGGGAGCACCAAAATGTATAGAGATTTGAAGGAACATTTTTGGTGGGACAACATGAAGAGGGAGATTGCTGATTTTGTGTCAAGATGTATGGTTTGTCAACAAGTGAAAGCTGGAAGGCAACAGCCTGGAGGAGTCATGCAACCTCTTCCCATACCGGAGTGGAAATGGGACAATATTAAGATGGACTTTGTCATGGGGATACCAAAGACTCCTAGAAGGAACGATGAAATATGGGTTATTGTTGATTATCTTACCAAGTCAGCACATTTTCTTGCTATAAGAGAAGATCTACCCCTGGAACGTCTAGCAAGACTATATATTAATGAAGTTGTGAGACTTCATGGAGTACCCCTATCGATTGTTTCTGATCGTGATCCCCGTTTTACTTCAAGATTTTGGAAAAGTCTTCAGAAATCCCTGGATACTGAACTTCATTTGAGCACTGCTTACCACCCTCAGACAGACGGACAATCAGAACGGACTATTCAAACCATAGAAGACATGTTGAGATCTTGCTCACTTGACTTTCAGGGTATGTGGGATCAATATTTACCTCTGGTAGAATTTTCCTATAACAATAGCATCCATTCGAGTATTCAGATGGCACCATATGAAGTGTTATACGGAAAGAGATGTCGTACACCAACCTGTTTGGATGACGTTGGTGAAAGAAAACTTGTAGGCCCAGAACTGGTGGAGGAAACGGTGGAAAAGGTGAAGGTAATCCAAAATCACATCAAAGCAGCTCAAAGTAGGCAGAAGAGCTATGCCGATAATCGAAGGAAGGATTTGGAATTTCAAGTCGGTGATCATGTTTTCCAAAAGGTATATCCATGGAAGGGAGTCATACATTTTGGTAAGAAAGGTAAATTGAGTCCCAGGTACATCGGACACTTCGAAATTCTAGAACGAATTGGGGCTGTAGCTTACCGATTGGCAATGCCGCCAAGTCTCTCCAAAGTTCACGATGTGTTCCACGTATCTCTATTGAGGAAATACATGCCTGACCCAATGCATGTACTCACCTATGAAGAATTAGAACTGGAACCCAATCTGTCCTATTGTGAAGAGCCCGTCAGGATTCTTAATACGAGAGAACAAGTACTGAGAAACCGGACGACGCGTCTGGTAAAAGTTTTATGGAGAAACCATAAGATGGAAGAGGCAACGTGGGAACCCGAGGAACTTATGATGAAGAACCACCAGAGTATTTTCATGTGATAAATATTCTAGAAATTTCGAGGATGAAATTATTTGAAGGAGGGGAGAATGTAACACCCCAAGCTTCTACGGTACGCTTCTCTTTGAATAATGTGATAGCGTGTGTTGTACGCAACATCGAGTTCTAACACACCACAACCAATCAAACTAGCTGTTATGAATAGTAATACCTACTTTTTGAAATTATATATATTTTATATTTCAAAATGGACTTCATTTTTGGATTCGGAATATCGAAATTATCCTAAGTTTAATTTTTGGTATTTTTCCGAGAACTTCCAATTTTTATGAACAGTGAAAAATACTTAAAAAAACTTTTTTAATCAAAATAATTTATAGTGATAAATTATATTATTTAGTGGTTTTAAAGTATAATTATAATATATTTTTACCATTTTATCCAATAGTTTTCATTAGAATTAATTTTACTTTGAAATTAGACATAAACAATTATCAATCTTTTGATATATATTGTTTCTTAAAAACACGCTATTTGTTGTGACAGGGGGAATTATTTATAAAATTAATTAATTCAAATTATATGTTTGAAATTTTGTAAAATAGACATCATTTTTTAATTCGAAATATCAATTATATCTTAGTGTGAAATTTTGGCATTGTTCTGAAAAACTTAAATTTTGATGAATAGTGAAACTACTAAGTGGTTGTTAAAAAACTGAATTTTTCATAAAACTTAATTTTACCGCTTTTGTGAATGGAATTTTGAAAATACGAGGGACACGGTTAATATCAAGAAGTAAAATGTGGTTCAATGAGAGGAAAATAATTTTTGGTGAATAGTAACTTCTTACTTTTATTTACCACGGTTAAAAGTAAATAGGGTAATTAAGGGTAAAAATGATATTAATATTACCCTAACACATGTCCTAATTCTATTGGACAAGTGTATCTCGACCAAAACAGCCTTAGGAATAAAATATTATCATTTAGTTCCACTTGGATTAGATTAGGACATTTATTATTATTTAATTCAAAGAAGAGTTAAAAGAGTTAAAATCAAAGTTTTTTTACTAAAACATTTTTAATATAGGGTTATACATAAGATAAATTCTATTTTAAATATTCATTAGAAAGATAATAATATTTACTACATAATGATATTTTATTTATAATTTTTAGACTTTAAATAATGTAATCTATTTATGACACAATGATGATGCAGTAATTGCCATAATTGTGAAAAATTAAAATAATTGATATTATAAATTCCCAAATAAATAAAATTTGAGACTATTAATGAATTACAATACTTTTATAGGCTAATATTACATGTTATTATTTATTTAATTAACTTTGGTCGAAGTAATCATTCTGTTATGAGTTTCACAAAAATCAATTATTGAATAGTGTAAAAATTGACATAAAAGAGTTTTTAAACAAAATATTATATTATTAATTGATATTAAATTCCTAAAAATCTAAGGTTCGGCCAAAAGACTTATATCATGATAGTATCATCATTAATGGACCACTTGGGGGTCTCTTGGATGTATATAGTAAGTTTATTAACCATATAATATAAAAAAACAAAGAGACATTGTAAAAGTGAAACTAATTAACTTAGAGTTAATACTTAAAGATAAGGTTAATATAAGTACCCAAACCTATCTAAATTCTATTGGTTGAGTGGTTTTCGACCTATACCCACCTTATCCTTTTAATAATAAACTTTTGAGCCATTAGAAACCGAATATGAATTTATTATAAATTAATATTTCTAGCTTTTCCAAAGGTGCCCCTCACCCCTCTTATAAAAGGGAACTCCTCCTTCTCATTTCTTCAAACCATAAAGCCTTTTGGATAGGCCAAACTCTGCCCAAATACTCTCTCAACTTCTATCACTACAACCTAGAGTCCTTAGTTTAATCATAAAGCCAACCTAACGAGCCCTTTTGATCAAATCAAAAGGAAGAACCCGAAGAAGAGGTAATGTTTTCACCACCCCTTTTCAAGTTCCTTTCTTCTTCCACTTCTTCTTTCTTTGTTATTACCATTCTAAAATAATAACTCCAGTATCTTATATATACTGTGATGTTATTATAAATATGTTACAACCATATTCAGTATTCTATCCACCCTTTGAATAACATGTCACCATACGTGCGTACGTACGGCTTACCGTCTCCACGTCGTGGTGTAATTGTTATTCAATATATTATTTTTTGGATGGGTATAATAATTATGTGTAACCCATATAAATAATAAATATAACATGTTAATGATTCTTTATATATGATATACCATCCATTTATATATTATTTTAATATCAAAAGAATGATATTGTCGCTCGTGCGTACGTACGGACTACCGTCTCCACGAACGCGATGAGATTCATTCTCCATCGTATCCATTAAAGTATAAGTATCATTTGATGGTTAATAATAGTATCTAAGGACTTGATATCATTCTATATATGATTAAGATACAACCTATCCATTACAAACATGGATTACGTAACAAAACATATAAAACAAAAGAAGTTAACACCCGAAACAACAATAATACTAAGATATTATTAACAAAGTAATATTAAAAGATCATATATGATATCATATGAATGTATATGATTCTTGTATAATTTAATAACAATTATTTCACTATTATACAGGATTTTAACCTACCCCAACCAAGGAAAAGTAAAAGGTAAGGGTTATTTCACAATCTCTTCATTATCCGAGGTTGTTTATACGTAATAATCTACTGGGATCTCTTTATCATCCACATCTATGTTTCTTAAAAATGAATTTCAAAACATTTTTTACTATTTACTAGAATATGGGTTAAAGTCATTTATACCCTTGTTTGACTTTTTATAAGAGGTTTATAAAGGAATCTTTCCATTGTTTTCCAAACAAGGTGCTTTTTAACCTTTTCGACAAAATTAAGGTAAGAATGTTTTTTTAACTTATACGGCGGGTGCGGTTATTTTACGCCGTTATGAAATTGTCGAAGCTTCCCTTCAAATATTATAAGAATATTTTCAAAGAAAATGTTTTATTTTATAAATATATGACTCTTAAATGATTTCAAAAATTGAAAGAGATATTTCTCTAAAAAGAGTTTTGATTTCATCTATGTCAACATCCTTTGATGGATTTTACGCTTATTTGAAGTTGATTTATTATGATACAAAACTTATATATTGTATTGAAGGTTTTGTGATATGTTTGACTATGGATGTGCTATTTTTATACCATTCATAGTTTATGGTGAAAGTATTGACATTTTGTATGCTAGTTTTAATATGAATGTTTATGTTATGTTTAAACCTTTTCATATGGGAATGCATTGGACTTAATATGTGACGGGTGGATCCTGCTATAGCTCCTCGATGCGTCGGTAGGTCTCATGAGACAAACTAGTGTCTTGGCACAAGGCCTTGGAAAAATCTTATTTGTAGTCTTGGCACGAGGCCTTGGCTATGTGGTTATGATAGTCTGGCAATATGAATTCCATCATTATGAAAGTGGTTATTGATATTCCATGTGATTATTCGATTAGTAGAATATCCATGTGAATAATTAAATGTCATTATTTCATTTTACTTTTGCCATACTATGTTGAAGTTCAAGTTTAAAAGGCTTTTGTTTTAGTTACACATTTCCCTAAATGGTTATACTTATTTTTGAAAGTTTTCAATATATTGTTATCCTTACTGGGCATTTGAACTCACCCCTTTTCTATGTTATATTTTTCCCAGGATGTGAAGAAGTAAGTTATGAATGACCTGCAGGGATAGTATCTGGGGATATGAGTGTGGAATATGGATACTATGTTGTTGTAGTAGTTTTTCACTTTATGATGTAATGTAAAACTTTATGAATATATCTAGTGTTTCCAAGGCTACTAAACTAATCGGTCTTTCGAGATTTGATCTTTCTTATGATAATGCCAATGTTATGTAATAATGCACCAACTCTAGGTAACTGGGTTCGGGGTGTTACACTGTGGGTGTCACAAACTCCACACCATGCCACTTTATACCCTCAGAAACTACCCAAAAACTTCAAAAAGTGGTAATTATAATAAAACCTATTCCTTAGTGATGATTCAATATATAAAAAAAATCAAAAACCTTAATAAAAGGACCTAAGGATTCAAAAATCCATTCCTTGGGATAGACACTACTAAAATGTTCATAACTCCCCACTGAATGTGGGTGAATAGAAAAAAGAGAAGATGTTGGGATAGAAACTCTATGAACTTAATTGAAATCAAGGATATTAATATTTCTACCAATTATCATATGAGAATCATGTAATTAAAACTACATAATAGTACCAAACATGAACATTTCCCTTGAAATATCCATGGTCATGATGCAAAATGATAACACATCCCAACCAATGCATCCAAAAGGATCACTCCATAAGAGTAGGGAAAAACACAGAGACCTAGAACATGTATTCCCACCATTTATAATATCTCTAAAATGTAGAAACATTAGATAATGAAACCCAAATTGGAAGGTCATAAAAAAGAGACATTATTACCCTAATCATGAAAACCAAAGAAAAATAAATCTATAAGAGAAGAAGACTGAGCATCAGTCTTCCTACCATTTAAAATTAATATGAAATGGTGATACATGTGACTTCATATTTCCACAAATAAATATAATGATATGATCAACCAAATTCCAAAACACTCCAAAGGGAATGTTCTAATCACCAATAGATATCACAATCACAAGAATCATGCCTCATTAAGGAATGATAAGGATCTTTCCTATGGGTCAAAACTGGTATATGAGGGTGTTCATATCCAACTCCCTAGAACACCGTCTCAAGGTAAATCTAATAGATACATATAGACTGCTATAATTTGTTGGTCTACCAAAAAACAAGAACGTACCTAGTATCTATGGATTTAACCTAGGTACTTCCCATGTCCAACCCATTGAAAAAGAAATAACCCACAGTCCACACCAATTTTGGGAGAAAATCAATAAAATATGGCATCTACATCCCCAAAGATACATAAATAGGGTTAAAAGGACTTTAATACATTATTAAAAATTTAACTAGATACATTAAATATGGTAAAATCAAAAAACCAAAAAGAAAAAAATTACCGAATAGGAAGCTCTAAGACATTGCATAACCCCCAACTCTCCCATGGAAGAAACAATGTAGAACAATGACCAAATTCAAGCTAGATCAGAGACATATTATTTTGATTATCAACCATCTCAAAAATCCTCTGAATGTGACCACAAAATACATATATATGATAGGTGTTTGGTGATTATGGAAAATAATACCAAATTTTCTTGAACTTCCCACACTAGAAACACACCAATGATTTCAACTTAACTAAAACGAGAATAATAGGTTAATAATATATCTTCACATATTTTTTCACCTTTACATTTCACTTTATCTATAGCTAGATATTACTTGATATATCTGGTAGAAAACAAAGCATCACCATCCTCAGGTTTCCCTGCCAATATTTCTTCGACAACAGTGGCCTTTAAAACTACTTCCTCAAATGTAGTTCGGCCTGACTGTAGCACTGCAAAATGTATCTCAAGATGTAATCCTCTAGAAAATAACCATGCCTTATTTTTATCTTCAATATAAAACTCTAGAGAGAATGGTGTGAAGCTATCAAAATGACCAATATATTCTTTCACTGACTGATTACCTTGGAGGATACCCAAAAATTGCATTTCCATCTCAACTCTCCCTTCTTATAGATAAAACCAATGAATGAAGGAAGCCTTGAAGTATTTACAAGAGATATCCTTTAACTATTGGGAATGAATTATGAGGTTCCACCACTCTAAGCCCAAGACTTCAAATAAATTAATAATGCACCTCACCCTATATGTTTTAAGAATTTGTTTCAAAACAAAAATCTATATCCACATAATCACCATATGGGATCCTTGATCACCATAAAATACTAGAGGATATCAGTTCTAGAACTCTCATGCATGATCAATGAGCTAAGAAGTGCATATAACTCCCACTACATCATGAGTGTGGGGTGAATAAGTGATCTCAAGGAAACATTTTGGATCACTATGACAACTACCTGATGTATTCCCTTCTTGAATTTCCAGTTATTTCCTGGGGGAGTCATTTTAAAACATCACAAAAAACTCAATAAAAACACTATTAAAAATATTAACACAATGAGAACAAATTTAAACAAGACAAACCAAATTAAAAAACACTATATAATTCCAGAAAAAAGGAACCAAATCTCAAGGAAATCTAATCGATGTCACAAACACCCTTTCAAAAATATTTAGAATCATTTCACACCACACACCAAAATAATTTTGACATGACACAACCCCAAAATTACTAACTTTTTCATAAATAAATTTTCTTGAAATCACAAACACTTCATAAAAACACCCCAACTCACCCAAGATATTTCAATAGATCTATTACCCAAGAATATATGAAATTTCTTCTTTGAATCCAACAAACCCAATAATCATTTTCAAGAGTTCAAAAACTTCTCACCCTAAAGAAACTCAAGAAACCAAAACACAGTTTTCAAAACAACTTGAAGTACCGAGGCATAAAAATTGATTTCAAAAAACATTGAAAAGCCAAAAAAACATAACTTACACATCCAAATATAATCCCAACAAACATAAGAAGGGATAAAAACAATAAAGTTGGAAAAATGACCAAAATCCACAACCTTTTCCATGGAACATGGTTTGGACACATAGTTTTTTAGACCATGTTCCAACTGTGACAGTGCTATTTGGATTTTATCTTGAATGGTATGCATGACCTATGCACAGTTTGAAAGACTGTGTACCTTAACTGTGTACCCCTTTAAATCCATCCAATTTTCATTTATAAATAAGTAACTTCCCATGATGTATCTTGATAACTCCTTACAACTGAGAGAAAAATAACTCTGCACCAAAACAACTCAAAATACAAATCCACCATAACCTCAAAAACATAATAAAAGACCAAACCACTTATAACAAACCAACTCGGTTCAACAAAACCATACACCTGAGCAGACCATCACATGGTGAGGTGAAGTAAGAAAACATAAAAATTATTGAATATAACAAAATAAGACATATAACCATAGTACTATATTGAATTAAAATATACAACTAGATCCATAAAATCCATGTAAAACTATCTAAACCATAAATTATGAATAAATCAAGACCAACTAGTCTCCACGTGAACAATAGTCACCTCTAAACCAACCAAAACCGAAGGCAACAATAGTAAAATATTCCAATATGCTACAAGATTCCCTTCCCTTTACCTAAATCTTACAATACAACATCTACACCTCACAAAGGAAAAATTATAGTTCAAGAAAAAAGACTAGTAGGATACCACCACATATTCTATACAAGATCTATGATCATGAATTAAATAGTTTTATATTTAAAATAAAAAAATTTACAAAAAAAATTAAAAATTCACAAATCCATTTGAAAATAATTTTACCTTCAGTTTTCATAAAAACAATTTAGTATTATCAAAGAAGAAAAATGATAAGTACAAGTGATAATAAAAAAAATTATATCCATGAATTATAAGGTAATAAATTAAACATGTATCAATGAAATAGCATCATGTGATGTTATGTGATACAACCACATATAAAAACATGCGAGAAACAATACATGCTAAAAACCATCATGTGATAAAAATATGTAAATGATCAAGGACACTATCCTTAGGGATCTATCCAGTGAGGGAAATTTATACTAGACATGAAATAGCCTAAACTATTCCAAATATTAGATCCAACTGATATTGATGCTTTCCACTATCGGTCAATATATTTAAACAACCACTAGTGGTGCAACACACACTAAGGTTGCATATGTCTATTTCCCGATGCACCCAAGGTTCCTAAAGTTCCAAGCATATAAAATTAAATTTCAAAACCTTGCTCAAAAAAATAAAACATTTATCAATTCCAAGAAAATATTCTTTGGTGTTTGAAAAAACCTTTTCCAAATCTAAAAAAATTAATGAAAAAATCATTGAAAAGATTTATCTTTCAAATAAATACTTAGAAACCATATATCACTTCAATTATATGAACAATAAAAAGTAATTTATCATGATTGATGATAAATTGATCAAATTAACCCATTATATCGAAACACCTAACTAAAAACGGTATAAACCAATATGCCCTTAACAATGATGACTCAAAACCAGGATATCATCCTTTGAAAGACAAGGAACACCCCAAAATTAAATGGATCAATAAAAAAAATTTATTAACATGTATTTGAACTATAAATTGAACCAAAATTATATACGTGACCAAAGGAATGAATATGTAGAATGAAGACTTACCTGGAGAGGCACACCAAAACAATCCTGATGATCGATCATTGAACGAAAAATTCAGAAGGAGAGAATATCTCCAAAATCACCATGGGAGAGATATAGGTTGAGAGAGGGATGTTGCATGGTTGAATGAAATGAAAATAACTTCTATAGTTCCCTAAAAACCACATCTCACTATACTTAAATGGTGTGTAATCCTATTATACGTCGTTTACTCCATATAGGATGGAAATGCCGAAAAACATGTCGCCTTTTTAAAAAAACCCTATTTTACCTATTACATTATTTGAACTAAAAATAAAATGTGTCTGAAATTCATACCCTAAACTAGATTCAAGGAATCTTGACAAAGAACTTTACATGGCATGTAATCTCTTTATATAATGTGTAATCTCCCTACATACAGAAAACATACTAATTCTCTGTATAAAAATTCCAAATCATTAGGGAATTATTTGAACTTGGGGAAAACCCCTAAACTCCATTAACACAATTATACATAGACTCCATTAATTAAAATAAACATATATCTCTGAAAATTAAGTAAAATTTCCTAGAAACATCTCTCCATCCCCAAGAATTCCACAAACACACCTAAACAGGGACGATAAACAAAGCATAAAAAAGGGAGTACCTGAAAATAATAATAGGATGTTGCAATCTACATACCATAAAAACTATTTCCCCTAGAAATCCCCCATATTTATGGTCTAAAAAAAATTATGTCCATTGCAGCCTCATGAACAATTACCTATACAATTTCATGTGGTTATCTCGTCTATACTACCACAGTACCTATACTAGGGGAATCATTTTACCATGGATTACTATAAGGCCCCGACCTTAAACCTTATTTAATATTGAATTAAATGAATAATTCACATTGAGGATCTTTTCAGGTTTAGAGTTTTAGAGAATTAGAACATAACTATTACATATCAAAAGATTACAAAGTAGTCACTTCTACTAAGTTTCCATAATAAAAAAAACTCTTAAAAAGAAATGTGTCTAGTTCCATGTTTTATATAGGATGACATTCCCTTGATCCCATCCTTGACCTTATTCCACATTAAGTCCTGTGAAAACATTTCAAAAAAAACATGGGGTGAGCATAAAAAGCTCAGTAAGGGATACAGAAATAATGAAAAATGTTAGTTTTTCAAACATCAAATAAACCATATATACTCTATCAAAGTAATACCTTCACCTTCATGAAGTAGAAAAAACTCTTCACTGAATAAAGTATCATTACTTACCTTTTTGTAACCAAAGGATTAATATAAAATCTATAGAAATAACACATAACATATATAAAGGTAACTTGGGACATAAACATACTTAAGTGGAATAACCATACGGTCGACTTCCACACATATCACTTAATAGAATAGCTATACGGCCAATTTCCATACATACTTAATGGAATAGCCATACGGCCGACTTCCATACCCAATGCATTGGAGGTTATAACATAACCACCCATCCTGGTATTCACGACACCACCCGTCATATGGTTTATAACGTAACCACCAGTTAAAATTTCCAAGTACCAATATAAAATCATAAAACATAAAACCAATATAAAGGAATGATAACATTTCCACATTTTAATCACAATATATCATAAATATATTGACATAATAGAATCCTTTATCAAAACCATTTTCAATACCAAAATACATAAAAGAGTATATGGTATTTATTTTATTTTAAAAACATTACAGCTTGTTGAGGAAGCCAAAGACCAAATAATACTCGCGGCGGCGGAAAAGGTCATTGTCACCGCGTACGTTAAAAAAACATTCCTTTTTGTCTTTTAGTAAAATGCTTCGTAGAAAAAGATTACTTTTGTATAAAAGTAAAAGTCAAAGGGGTTTATACACCGTATAAAAGAAAGTTGTGTATAAAACAAAATATGCCTCAATGAAAGGAGATTGAGACGAAGTCCCTTACCTCGGGTCCGACTTGACTCGGTCATTCTTTAACATCCTGAATAATAAACTTGAGCTAATTTATATTTGATTAAGAACCTTTTTAAAGTTAATTATTCCTTTTATATCACTTATTTCCATGTTATAAACATTATGTAACCATTTAAGTTAATAATGTTTGTTTTCTCAATATTTGGTTCTTAAGTCGAAAGTGGACTTCTTACAATTACATGTTGTTCTTGTGGTAAAAGGTTCTTTATATCCAGAATGAAATTCCCGATTTGGATATAATATGTATCATATATATCCAGCATATACATGTATTTATAATATTACATAATCATTTAGATGTAATAAATGAAATTCACCGTTCATGGAGACGGTAAGTCGTACGTACGCATGAACGCTACTTTCATTTCTTTGTCATATTAATGGAATTAAAACTAAATGAGAGGTATGTATATTTTAATTACAGAATTATATTCATCATTTAGATATAGCATTAATTATATATATCCATTATATACATGTAATTTTAATTTTACATTACATTTGGGGATAATAAATGAAATGCACCGTTCATGGAGACGGTAAGCCGTACGTACGCATGAACGCTACTTTCATTTCTATCTCATACTTTAATGGTAAGAAATAATAATGATATAGAGGTATATTATAATTCCAGTATAATATTATATATAATAACTTTAAATCCATCCTTTACACATCCCACATATGGCATTAACGAATCACATCACTTTGAGGGGGCGGTAGTCCGCACTTCCTAAAATGAAGATATCGTGTTTACCCATAATGGAAACAATAATGGTATTCCATAAATGAAAAATACAGAAGCTTAAGGAAATAATAAACATATTATATATCATATATAAAAATAGTTACATCATAATGTCCACCTTTGAAGGTGTTAAATGAGTATTGAACAATCATCGTTTCGGGAGGCAGAATTTTGCCATCCACAGAAACTGTATGTTCTTTAACCATTTGATGTAGTTGTGTGAGAGTGTAGCTCGAATAAATCTTATAAAAACATCCTAGTATATTTAAGATACTTGTGTTGTTACAAAAGAAGTAAATAAAAAGAGTTTAGAGGGTTGGAGAAGAAAAATAAAACAAATGAACAAGAGAGAATGAATTACCTTTAAAAGTGTAACTCCTTTTGATTTGAGCCTAAAGGCTTCCTTTGAAAGGATTCTGACCAAAGGGAATCCTATAGGATGAGGAGAGGGATGTGGAGAGAGTAAATGGGCAGGGGTTGGCCGAGCCAAAGGCTTGAGGAGTGTTTGAAATGAGGTAGAGGTGGGGGCCTTTTATAAGAGGAGAGGAGGGGCACTTTTGGAAAGTAAAGAAATATTACTTTATTTGAAAATGTGTTTCGGTTTTAAAAGGTCCCACATTGATATAATTCGTGGATAAGGTGATAAGGGTTCGAAATACACCCATCCAATAAGTTTTGGACATGTGTAGTTTATAGATTTTACATTATCTTTCCATTTTATTTAAATCGTTAAATAACGAGGTCATCGCTGCATCATCATGATGTCATAAATAAATTAATTTATTTAAAGTCTAAAAATTATAAAAAAAATACTATGATGTAGGAAATCTTTTTATATTTCCAATGACTATTTATAATCAAAAATATGACTTGTATAACCCCACTTAAAAATTGTTGTTGTAAAACATATTATGTTTGTGTCATTTTTACTTTTACATTAAATAAAAAGTTATTTATGTCATTTCCCAACCAAAGTGTCTCCATGGGGTCCCCAAGTTGACCCATGGCTTTTCTTGGTCGGCTATGACACAACCAATGAGGGTAGGACATGTGTAAAGCTCATCTCATACTATTAGAACATTATTTTTACCATAAACTACACTAATTACCACTAATCGCGATTAAGAACTTAATAAGTTACTATTCACCAAAAAATTATTATAATCTCATTGAACCACATTTTACTTCTTAATGACAACCATGTATGTCGGAATTTTGAAATTCAAAACACAATGATGGAAAAATTTCATTTAAACGGAAAATCAGTCTTTATAAGTACCACTTAGTGGTTTCACTATTCATCAAAAATTGATGTTTTTCAGAAAATTACCAAAAATTCACCCTAAGCTATATTTGATATTACGAATTCAAAAATGAAGTCAATTTTACAAAATTCAAAACATATAAGTCACATTAATTAATTTAATAATTAATTCCCGTTGTCATGACAAATAGCGTGTTTTTGTGAAACAATAAGTATCAAAAGATTGACACTAGTTTAAGTCCGATTTCAAAGTGAAATTAATTCCAACGACCACTATTGGATTTAATGGTAAAAATATTTTCTAATTTCACTTTAAAACCAATTCAAAAGATAATATAATCATATAAATAAATTAGATTAAAAAGAGGTTTTGAATTAAAATACAACATTTTACACTATTCATTAAAAAATGAACTTTATCTGAAAGATACCAAAAATTTACACAAAGTAAATTTTGATGTCCCGATTCTAAAGAAGAGTTATTTTTGGTCCAATATAATTCATAAGATTGATCAAAACTATATTTAATGACGTTTCTCCGTCAAAAGGAGATAAGTGAACCCTTAGTGAAAATTAGGGTATAAATGCCTAAAATTGAACTCTTTCCGTATTTTAAGCCCTTATCTCTTATTGGGTAAATGTAAAAACATTTAAAAACATATATAATCATATTTTAGTTATTTCTATCCATTCCCGCCAGTACAACGGATACTCGTTAACTAACATTTAAAATAATATTATTTTATTACTTGTGTGCAACGTAAGTTTTCAAAGAAATTCATTGTTGCGTACCGAGTACGCTATCGAACGTAGAAACCCCTTTTAATTAAAATTAATATTTAATTCGTAAATATTAATAAATATGAAAATTATTTATTCTTTATTTACCTGGGATGTTACATCCTTCCCCCCTTTTGGGAATTGTGTCCTCGCAATTTTATTCACTTATCAAAATAAGTGGGGGTATTTATCCCTCATAGAATTTTCAGATTCCCACGTTGCCTCTTCAATCACATGGTTTTTCCACAAAACCTTTACCTGATGAATCACCTTATTCCGTAACACCTGCTCCCTATGGTCAAAAATCTGGACCGGTTGTTCCTCATAAGATAGGTTCTCTTCCAGCTGAACTACCTCTGGACTCAAAACATGAGATGGATCTGGCATATACTTTCTCAACATTGAAACATGAAAAACATCGTGTACCTGAGATAAACTCGGAGGTAAAGCCACTTGGTAAGAAACTGATCCAACTTTCTCCAGAATTTCATATGGTCCAATAAACCTTGGACTCGGCTTTCCTTTCTTACCAAATCTCATCACACTTTTCCAAGGAGAAACCTTGAGAAAAACATGATCACCTACCTCGAAAGATAGATCCTTCCTTCGGTTATCCGCATAACTCTTCTGCCTGCTCTGAGCTGTTCTCATGTGCTTCTGAATCAACTGAACTTTTTCTGCCATCTCTTCTACCAATTTTGGTCCCATCAACTTCCTTTCACCCACTTCATCCCAAAATGTTGGAGTTCGACACCGCTTCCCATATAATGCCTCAAATGGTGCCATCTATATACTGGAATGAAAACTGTTATTATAAGAAAACTCAACCAAAGAAATATTTTGGTCCCAACTTCTCTGATAATCTATAGAACAAGCTCGTAGCATATCCTCCAATGTATGGATTGTTCGTTCTAACTGCCCATCTGATTGAGGATGAAAATCTGTACTAAAATTTAATTCTGTACCCAACGACTTCTGAAGGCCTTTCCAAAAGTTAGATGTGAACCTAGGATCACGATCAGATACAATGGAGAGAGTAACTCCATGTAACCTGACTATCTCTTTAAGATACAAACGGGAAAGTTGATCTAGAGAGAAAGTATCTCGTATAGAAAGGAAATGAGCAGATTTGGTCAAGCGATCAACAATAACCCAGATTACATTATTACCTTGAGATTCCCTCAGTAATCCCACAACAAAGTCCATGGATATGTTTTCTCATTTCCACTCTGGCACTGGTAAAGGCTGAAGCATCCTTGTCGCTCTGCTTTAACCTGTTGACATGTCAAACACTTCACAGTAAAATCAGCAATGTCTCTTTTCATTCCATCCTACCAGTAATACTCCCGCAGATCTCTGTACATCTTAGTACTGCCAGGATGAACTGAAAACGGAGAACTATGAGCCTCACATAACAACTCATTCTTCAACTGTGAATCACAATGCACACATAACCTCTTCCGAAACCTAAAAACACAAACACAAACTTATCCAAGAACTCATGGAAAATTTTATTCATAAGTTCCATGAATACAGCAGGTCCATTGGTTAACCCAAAAGGCATAACTACAAATTCATAATGGCCATATCTAGTATGGAACACAGTCTTCGGAACGTCTGCTTCTTTTACTTTCAACTGATGGTACCCTGACCTCAAGTCAATCTTCAAAAAATACTGAGCTCCCTGGAGCTGATACCACTTCATTCGATAGCCCAACATCTTCTGAAGTTGTTGCAAAGGATTTCACCACCCCTTTCTGCTTGTAGTCTGGCTTCATTCCCCCAGTTGAGTTCTTCGTTGGACACTCGTTTTCATAATGACCCATTTCATTACACTTAAAACATCTTACCGTTGGCTTTTCATTTCCTGCTTGATCATCTTCTTTACAGTTACGAGCAATATGACCAGACTTACCACACCGAAATCATTTACCAGACTTGGATAAACATTCTTCAGGATACATTTTACCACACTTCTCAAAGGATAGATATTTGGTTTTCTTACCTCCTTGCTTCTTTGATGAATTCTTCCCCTTTGCCTGCCAACTAGACCTCTTATTCTGTTGTTTTTCATAGAACACCTGATCATCGGCAAACTCCATTTCCACCTTCTTCGTACATCAAACAAGTTTTTCATAACTTTTGAACTCACGAGAAGCTAAAGCCCTTCGATACTTTGGATTTAACCTTGAGTAAAAACGGTTTATTTTACTATCAATATCTCGTATGAATTTTGGAGCATACCTTGCCAATCGAGTGAACTTTTCTTCATAAGCAGCCACTGAATCATCCTCCTGCCTCAATTCTAGGAACTGTTTTTCCATCCTAAGACGAACCACCTTAGGAAAATATTTCTCAAGAAACATACCTTTGAATTCATCCCAGTGAAGATCCTCAATCTCATCACTATCCCTTATATTTTTCACCATCGACCTCCACTAATCAGCTTCACCTTCAAAACGGTAAACAACAAGACTAACCTTTTGATGTTCTGAACACCCCATGACATAAAAAATCTTCTACAGTGATTTAATCAACCCTTTAGCTTGCACAGGGTCAGATAATCCTCTGAATGATGGGGGATGTTGCCTCATGAAATGTTCCACCGCTGAAATGTTCCTCTACGGTTGATCTGGATGATCTCGTGCATGGATACCACCACCATTTATAGCCTGAGTCAACCGTTCCATCACTGCAACAAACTGTTCAGTTCCGATTCCGACCATCTCAGGTTGCTGATTTGGAAGGTTATCTTCCTCTTGATGTCGTCCCAACATAGCTGCTTTGTTTCCTCTGCGGAAAACCATTCTGAACACAGAAATATCTTAGGCGAAGCAACATGGTAATCCGTAAATGCTATATCATTTCAATCATATTATAATTTAACACTTTTCTAACTCCTAAAGTTGTCTAAACTGACATTTGATACCAACTATAAGGCCCCGGCCTTAAACCTTACTTAATATTGAATTAAATGAATAATTCACGTTGAGGATCTTTTCAGGTTTAGAGTTTTAGAGAATTAGAACATAACTATTACATCTCAAAAGATTACAAAGTAGTCACTTCTACTAAGTTTCCAAAATAAAAAAAACTCTTAAAAAGAAACGTGTCTAGTTCCATGTTTTATATAGGATGACATTCCCTTGATCCCATCCTTGACCTTATTCCACATTAAGTCCTGTGAAAACATTTCAAAAAAAACATGGGGTGAGCATAAAAAGCTCAGTAAGGGATACATAAAGAATGAAAACTGTTAGGTTTTCAAACATCAAATAAACCATATATACTCTATCAAAGTAATACCTTCACCTTCATGAAGTAGTAAAAACTCTTCACTGAATAAAGTATCATTACTTACCTTTTTTTAACCAAAGGATTACCATAAAATACATAAAAATAACACATAACATATATAAAGGTAACTTGGGACATAAACATACTTAAGTGGAATAACCATACGGTCGACTTCCACACATATCACTTAATGGAATAGTCATACGGCCAATTCCATACATACTTAATGGAATAGCCATACAGCCGACTTCCATACCCAATGCATTGGAGGTTATAACGTAACCACCCGTCCTGGTATTCACGGCACCACCCGTCATATGGTTTATAACGTAACCACCCATTAAAATGTCCAAGTACTAATATAAAATCATAAAACATAAAACCAATATAAAGGAATGATAACATTTCCACATTTCAATCACAATATATCATAAATATATTGACATAATAGGATCCTTTATCAAAACCATTTTCAATACCAAAATACATAAAAGCGTATATGGTATTTATTTTATTTTAAAAACATTACGGCTTGTTGAGGAAGCCAAAGACCAAATAATACTCGCGGCGGCGGAAAAGGTCGTTGTCACCGCGTACGTTAAAAAAACATTCCTTTTTGTCGTTTAGTAAAATGCTTCGTAGAAAAAGATTCCTTTTGTATAAAAGTAAAAGTCAAAGGGGTTTATACACCGTATAAAAGAAAGTTGTGTATAAAACTAAATATGCCTCAATGAAAGGAGATTGAGACGAAGTCCCTTACCTCGGGTCCGACTTGACTCGATCGTTCTTTAACGTCCTGAATAATAAACTTGAGTTAATTTATACTTGATTAAGAACATTTTTAAAGTTCATTATTCCTTTTATATCACTTATTTCCATGTTATAAACATTATGTAACCATTTAAGTTAATAATGTTTGTTTTCTCAATATTTGGTTCTTAAGTCGAAAGTGGACTTCTTACAATTACATGTTGTTCGTGTGGTCAAAGGTTCTTTATATCCAGAATGAAATTCCCGATTTGGATATAATATGTATCATATATATCCAGAATATACATGTATTTATAATATTACATAATCATTTAGAGGTAAGAAATGAAATGCACCGTTCATGGAGACGGTAAGCCGTACGTACGCATGAACGCTACTTTCATTTCTTTATCATATTAATGGAATTAAAAATAAATGAGAGGTATGTATATTTTAATTCCAGAATTATATTCATCATTTATATATATCATTAATTATATATATCCATTATATACATGTACTTTTAATAGTACATTACATTTGGGGATAAGAAATTAAATGCACCGTTCATGGAGATGGTAAGCCGTACGTACGCATGAACGCTACTTTCATTTCTATCTCATACTTTAATGGAAAGGAATAATAATGATATAGAGGTATATTATAATTCCAGTATAACATTATATATAATAAATTTAAATCCATCCTTTACATGTCCCACATATGGCATTAACGAATCACATCACTTTGAGGGGGCGGTAGTCCGCACTTCCTAAAATGAAGATATCGTGTTTACCCATAATGGAAACAATAATGGTATTCCATAAATGAAAAATACAGAAGATTAAGGAAAGAATAAACATATTATATATCATATCTATAATAGTTACATCATAATGGCCACCTTTGAAGGTGTTAAATGAGTATTGAACAATCATCGTTTCGGGAGGCAGAATTTCGCCATCCACGGAAACCGTATGTTCTTTAACCATTTGATGTAGTTGTGTGAGAGTGTAGCTCGAATAAATATTATAACAACATCCTAGTATATTGAAGATACTGGTGTTGTTACAAAAGAAGTAAATAAAAAGAGTTTAGAGGGTTGGAGAAGGAAAATAAAACAAATGAACAAGAGAGAATGAATTACCTTTAAAAGTGTAACTCCTTTTGATTTGAGCCTAAAGGCTTCCTTTGAAAGGATTATTCCTAAAGGGAATCCTCTAGGATGAGGAGAGGGATGTGGAGAGAGTAAATGGGCAGGGTTTGGCCGAGCCAAAGGCTTGAGGAGTGTGTGAAATGAGGTAGAGGTGGGGGCCTTTTATAAGAGGAGAGGAGGGGAACTTTTGGAAAGTAAAGAAATAATACTTTATTTGAAAATGTGTTTCGGTTTTAAAAGGTCCCACATTGATATAATTCGTGGATAAGGTGATAATGGTTCAAAACCCACCCATAAAATAAGTTTTGGACATGTGTAGTTTATAAATTTTACATTATCTTTCCATTTTATTTAAATCATTAAATAATGAGGTCATCGCTGCATCATCATGATGTCATAAATAAATTAATTTATTTAAAGTCTAAAAATTATAAAAAAATACTATGATGTATGAAATCTTTTTATCTTTCCAATGACTATTTATAATCAAAAATATTACTTGTATAACCCCACTTAAAATTTTTTTTTGTAAAACATATTATGTTTGTGTCATTTTTACTTTTACATTAAATAAAAAGTTATTTATGTCATTTCTCAACCAAAGTGTCTCCATGGGGTCCCCAAGTTGACCCATGGCTTGTCTTGGTCGGCCATGACACAACCAATGAGGGTAGGACATGTTTCAAGCTCATCTCATACTATTAGAACATTATTTTTACCATAAACTACACTAATTACCACTAATCGCGATTAAGAACTTAATAAGTTACTATTCAGCAAAAAATTATTATAATCTCATTGAACCACATTTTACTTCTTAATGACAACCATGTATGTCGGATTTTTGAAATTAAAAACACAATGATGGCAAAATTTCATTTAAACGGAAAATCATTCTTTATAAGTACCACTTAGTGGTTTCACTATTCATCAAAAATTGAAGTTTTTCAGAAAATTACCAAAAATTCACCCTAAGCTATATTTGATATTACAAATTCAAAAATGAAGTCTATTTTACAAAATTAAAAACATATGAGTCACATTAATTAATTTAATCATTAATTCCCGTTGTCATGACAAATAGCGTGTTTTTGTGAAACAATAAGTATCAAAAGATTGACACTAGTTTAAGTCCGATTTCAAAGTGAAATTAATTCCAACGACCACTATTGGATTTAATGGTAATTTTTTTTTTCTAATTTCACTTTAAAACCAATTCAAAAGATAATCTAATCATAGAAATAAATTAGATTAAAAAGAGGTTTTTAATTAAAATACAACATTTTACACTATTCATTAAAAAATGAACTTTATCGGAAAGATACCAAAAATTTATACAAAGTAAATTTTGATGTCCCGATTATAAAGAAGAGTTATTTTTGGTCCAATATAATTCATAAGATTGATCAAAACTATATTTAATGACGGTTCTCCGTTAAAAGGAGATAAGTGAACCCTTAGTGAAAATTAGGGTATAAATTCCTAAAATTGAACTCTTTCTGTATTTTAAGACTTTATCTCTTATTGGGTAAATGAAAAACATTTAAAAACATATATAATCATATTTTAGTTATTTCTATCCATTCCCGCCAGTACAACGGCTACTCGTTAACTAACATTTAAAATAATATTTTTTTATTACTTGTGTGCAACGTAAGTTTTCAAAAAAACTCATCGTTGCGTACCGAGTACGCTATCGAACGTAGAAACCCCTTTTAATTAAAATTAATATTTAATTTGTAAATATTAATAAATATTAAAATTATTTATTCTTTATTTACCTGGGATGTTACAATTACCTTCTCTCATAAACCCATAATCTAAACTGGATTCTCCACAAAACTAGTGTCGGTCTCAAGATCAACACCCTCCTGTCAAATCACTTGGGAAGGATCTAGTACGTACTTCATTATCTGGGAAGCAAGACACATGTCATGGATAGAAGCCAAACCAAATGACATGTCTAATTTATAGGATACCTTTCCCACTAATCCAATGATATTAGAGGGACCCAAATATATTGGTTCTTACATACCATGATTACCCAACCAAATATGTACCATGAAAGGCGTAAATATAAGAAAAACTAATCACCAATTTCCAACTACAACGGATGATGATGACGGGCCGCATAATAATTCTAATGACTCTGTGATCTGATCAATCTCCTCGGGATCAACTATACCGTATCCATAATATCCTAAATAAGACTCATCCCAACCAAGTACCTCTCTCCCAACCCTTACTAGCACAAGGTATATCTACATGGATACCCATAAAAATATTTAAAGGGTTACATATTAATTTAGGCATTATAACTATTTTTATAGGAAAACTTAACCAGAGGGAAATTTATTTCCTAAGATCCTACAAAATCAAGCACAAATGGTCAGAGTATATCCTCAAGAACCTAGATAGACCTATCTGTTTTTTCATCCATCTATAGATGATAATCCATTCTCAATATAATCTAGGTACCCATAACCTACAGTAAACATTTATTGAATCTAGATGTGAACCTTAGGTCCCTATTAGAAACTATCATAGAGTGAACCCCGTGAAGTCTCACAGTCTTCCAGACACACAATTCCCCAAGATGTTCCACCTTAATCTTCTACTTGATAGTGATAAAATGAATCTATTTCATTTGTCAGTCAATGATCACCCAAATCGCATCTTCCCCACTATGTGTCCATGGAAGACAAATGATGAAATCAATATAAATATCATCCCACATCCATACCGAAATGGGTAAGGTATGTAAAAAAATTGCAGGTTTTTGGTGTTCAACCTTGATTCTTTGACAACTAAGACACTACGATACAAAAAATCCAATAGAATACCTTATACTCACAAACAATACTGACATCTAAATTTGGGATACATATTTGTATAATCATGGTACACTGAATAACAAAACCAGTTTCCATTTCCCCTCAATTATTACCACAGGAAAAAATTGAACAACCAACCTACCACAGAATCACAAAGCTCCATTGGGAGACTCAGAACACTCATCATATATATCCCCAATATAAAGGATTTTACGGAATCATTATAACTTGGTGTCTATCACCTACTCGATCTGAATCCACTCATCAAAAGATGAGTCAGGTTTCATCGAATACAAAAACACATGTCTACCAACCTCTTCCATTAACAAGCTCATCTCAGCAAAAAAACTCACCAGATACAACTAATCAATAAATTACATTACAACTTGTGTTTTAAATTTTATTATCAACACATCAGTAACCATATTTAAATTTCCATGGGTTTACACAATATCAAAATCAATATTATAAAGGTACTCCACAAATCATATATGTTTCATATTTAGATAGCTCTGAGTATAAATTATTTTAGGCTCTTATGATCAAAATTAAAAGTAAACCTCTCCCCAATAAATAGTTCCACTACATTTTGAGTGCATACATAACTGCTGAAAAATCGAGATCATGGGTATAATGGTTTTTCTCATGAGGACAAAACTTTTGTGTGCCATAGGCCACCACCTATTTTCCTTCCATCAAGACACATCCCAAACCTGTACCATAAGCATCGTAGAAATCTTCATAACCCAAAACCAGTTCAAAAAGAATCAAAATTGGTTCTAAATTCAACCTTACCTTTATATCCTCAATAAATATTTGAAAAAAGTAATTCCACTAAAACTTTACACCCTAGGGGTTAAATTAGTCATCGAATATGTGAGATTAGAGAAATCATGAACAAACTTCCTATACTAAATAGCCAAAAACAAGAATCTTTGGATCTCAAACACATTTCTAGGTTGCAACCAAGACATAAAAACACGTATATTTTCATGATCCATTGATATTCCCCTCTCAGATTTCACATTCACTAAAAATTTCACTTCATGGATCTGAAAATCACATTCGGAAAGATTACCATATAGACGATGTTCTTTTAAGGTACTAATAATGATATAAAAATCATCCCCATTCTCATCCTCTATCTTAGAGTGAGAAAATATCATCCAAAAACACAGAAATAAAAATACAAGAACCGATGAAATATCAAATTCATAAAATCCATAAAAACCACAGAAGAATTAGTCAAACCAAATGGAATAACCCAAAACTCAAAGTTCCCTTACTAGATCCTAAATGATGG
The DNA here is from genome assembly GCA_963277665.1 of Viscum album. NCBI lineage: Eukaryota > Viridiplantae > Streptophyta > Magnoliopsida > Santalales > Viscaceae > Viscum > Viscum album. Next base: position 334,864,397 of record OY728138.1, on the reverse strand, counting down.
GTATTTTGTATCCTCATCTCGAACCCTCCATTGGTTGTACTCTAATCAAAGTTAAATATTTAAAAACCAACATGCCCCTTGAATTTGGTCATAAAGGTCATCAATCCTAGGAAAATGATATTTGTTCTTAACAGTAAACTGATTCAACTTTATATAGTCAATAAAAAGTATGAGATTCCATTTGCCTTCTTAGAAAAGAGGACTGGTGAATCCCATAATGACACTCTAGGATAAATAAATAATTTATCCTATAGGTCCTCAAATTATACATTATGTTCCACAAAGTAAGTAGGTTTCATTTGATAATATTTCATAGTTATGGGCATTTTACAAGGGAGTAGGTCAATAGTACACCTGAACTCTCTATAGGGAGGTAAACTAGAATAATATTCCAGAAAGACCTCAAGGTATGAACACACCAGTAATGAAATTTGACCACCCAAACAAGGGTCAATTTAATCCAGAAACTTCTCTGATAACCATCATGAGATTACCCTAGAAAAAGGAACAACAATCCATTCCCTTCATGATTTAGAGTCCAACTCACCTTGAAATACATGAGTAACCAAATTAGTAGATAAGAAATGTTATTGATGGTGATAATAGTATATATATTCCTTAACACTAATCATCTAATCCATGTCAATAATTAAATCAAATATTTCAAAATTAATAACTAAAAATTATTATAGTACCTCAAAGTCGGTTGTCGTTACCCGACACACTGGACACTTAAAACCTTATTTGAACTTATTTACCAAAGGTGTGGAAATATCCAACATGTAAAACAAAGGTTATGAATGTAATCCAATCATATCAAATAACTTTGATGATATAAAATAATGATTGGCGTATATATAAAAAAATATGGCGCCATAGAAGATGAAATAAACATCGTATATCTAATAGTAGTTGGGTGTACTTTAGATTCCTCTTGCACAAACTCAATCACATAAATTTGTCTAGTCATATCCAAATAAACACCCCCTTTCATGAGTATTAATCCCACCACACTTACAAGCATCAGTATGAACCAATGAAACCTTGGTGAGAGTGGATCCTACCTTACTTCCCTAGGATATATTTTCATAAAAACACTTTATATGACCAGATAACCCACAATGATGAAAAGTACAAGGATCCTCTATTAAGTTAGTCTTGGTATGACCCGGACACCCACACTGATAGAAAATAATATTCTTATGTCCTAATAAGGCCCAACAATTATTCCTGTAGAAAACTAGCTACCTTTATGCTTTCTTTTCTGGACAAAAGATACACCTTGGCTAATGACTACACTAACTAAAGCTCCACCCAAACCTGTTTTTCCAGTTATGTCTACCTCAACCAAATATTCTTTTTGAACTACCTTCACAAAGGTCGAAATAAGGAACATGAGAATAAACATCATCCAAATATTAGGCCTTAGTCATAACTCAAAACTTTGATGCTTTAGGTACTTATTAGTGAAAAGATCATGTTCTAAATGCACCAACTCAGAAAAATGGGTAGAATACTCCAAAATAGTCTGCTCCCCCTACTCCAAGGTCAGAAACTTATGAGTCTTCTCTAAATGTGACATATCAAGATAAAAATGATGATTAAATATTTTCTTGAAATAATATAGGGTAAGTTTATCAAGAAATTTATCGTCCACAATATAGTCCCACCATCTTCTTCTTGGTCCCTCAAGCACATACATGAAAAAACCCACCATCAAGTATTTAAGAGTCTTTAAGAAATTAAAAATCCCCTAAATGAGCTCAATCCACTCATCATATTTATATGGTCTCTTTTTACCCTGGAATAATGGTGGATGTTACTTAGTAAACTTAGAGCCATGATCCACAACACATCCTGGGTTCCCAACACCCACTTGACCCAAAGTCTGAATGTTGTAGATTATAGATTCCACCAAAGAAGGGGCCGCTAGAGGAATCTCCTGTGGATCTAGTCTCATGCTTCCTATCTCGGATTTTGAAGATATCTTCATGGGATCATTTTCTAATAAATATTGTAAAATAAATGAATAGATCATTTTCACATTACAAAATATTTAGACCACTTCTATAATTCAAACCAATACTTTAAAATAATAAGAATCTAAAGAAATTATGGATTCTATTGATGAAATATTTTTCTTAAAAAATAATATGTCATTTTAAATAAACTTACCATATATTTCATTCAAATGACCTCAAATCCCAAGTCTCAAACCTGGTAAAAATACTCAACTGCCCATGGTAACATAGGATTAGTCACAGAACTGAGTTGGTCAGGACCTTTTTCTGCACCGACTATCTGAATTCTAATAGTCCTAACTTCTATATATCCAGAAAATAAAACCAAACTCAATCATTATTAACAAAATTTAGGTTGATCCTTCCCTATTATACCAATTTGTAACAGGAAAACCTGATTCAACCAAACCATACACCCAAGTTGGTCATCACATGGTAAGTTGAAGAAAAAAACAAAATATGTCATAAATATAATGAAATAAGACATAAAAACCAAAGTACTATATGGATGAAAAAGATACAACCAAATCCATACAATCCAAATCAATCTATCTAAAATAGAAACCATAAATAAATTAAGACCAATAATTCTCCATATGACCAATAGTCACATCCAAACCAACCCGAACCAAAGGCAACAACAACAAGAGAATCCAACATGCTACAAAATCACCTTCCTTTTACCTAAATATGGAAATACAATATCTATAACCACCCAACGCAAAACAAATGGGGTGAGAAAAAATCCCAGTATGATACCACCATAGAGTCTATACATGTTCTAAGATCAATAATGTAATTTTTCTATCTTTTAAAACAAAATAGTTTTACAAATTATTTTCATAAATCCCAAATCCAATTGCAAGTCATTTTACCTTTGGTTTTCAAAAAAATCATTCACATTCTAAAACTATATATATGAAAAGTAGTGGTGATAATATAGGAAATAATATTTATTCATTATAAGGTATGTAGGTAAACACATATCCATGAAATACCATCATGTCATTTCATGTTATATAACCACATACAAAAACATGTGAGCAATAATCCACGATACAAACCATCATGTGAAAAAAATCCATACACGACCAAGTACACTATCATTTGGTGTCTAGAATATAGGATAAAACATACTAGACATAAAATATCCTAAACTAGGCCAAATGTTGGATCCAACTGATATCAAGTCCTACAACATTCTGTCAATATCAATAAACAACCACGAGTGGTTCCACACACACTAAGGTTGCCTATGTCTATTTCCCAACACATCAAAAATTACGAAAGTTACAAGATTGAAAAATTAAATTTCAAAACCATGATCAAAATTTATAAAACATTTTTTAAATCGAAGACAAACAACTTTGGTGTTTGAAAAAACCATTTACAAATAAAAAAATACATTTTTAAAGAAAGCCCCTTTTAAAAACATTTATCTTTCCAAGAAATCCTTTCAAACCATGTATCACTTTAATTCAATGAGAAAACCAAAGTGATTTATTAATAACAATAAAAAATTCATATAATTAACCAATTGTATAGAAAAAACTACCTTAAAATAGTATAAATATAGCTTCCTTCAACAAAGTTGATTGGAAACCAGTAGATTAGACTTCGAAAGGCAAGGCATGAAAAGAAACTCCAAAGGATCAATATAAAACACTATCCGATCATGAATCTAAATCATAAATACACCAAACACAATATTGTTGACCAATGGAATGAAGAACTAGAAGTAACCCCTACCCATGAAGGTGAACCACAATAACTATAATGATCGATCTCTAGATGAACAATCTGAAAGGAGAAAAGATCTCCAAAATCACATAGGGTGAGATATGGGTTGAGAGAGGGAGGCTACATGGTTGAATGAAATGGAAATCACTATTAAATTTAGGAAAAAATCACATCTCATGATAGTTAAACATTGTGTAATCCCATTACACATTTTATATTCCAAAATGGCTAGAAACACCGAAAAAATTCACCTTTTTATAAAAACTCTATTTTAGCCATTACATGACTTGAACTTAAAATACATAGTTTGTAAAATTCATTCCCTAAAAATATTCATGGAATCAGACCAACTACCTTTATATATAGTGTAATCCCCATACACGGCATGTAATCACCCTTCAAATAGAAAACAAACCAGTTCTCATCAAAAAACACCAAATCACCTGAGATGTTCCCCAAACATATGGAGAACCCCTCAAATCCATTAATAGGTTTATACCCATCTAAATTAATAAAAATAAACATAAATCCCAATGTATTAGGTCACTTTTTCTAAAAAATCCTCTCCATCCCATAGAAGAAGATAAACACACCAAAATAAGGAATATAAATAAAGAATAAACAAGGGAGTGCCTAAAAGGCATAACAGGGTGTTACACCACCCATGGAAACTTGAGATCCAAAATAAGGATGAGTAATTCAAGAACATAAAAGGACCAACTAATTGATTTCTGATAGTCCTATATCATTTATACCACTATCTTGTAATTAAGATGAAGGTGAATATCAAGAACTTGGGCCTCTTTCAAAGACATAGAGCCTCTGATAGTATTTTGAAACGAACCAACCTAGATCATCATTCGAACCAGTTATCGAACCATCTCGCCACATACCAGTGGACTGTCCCTGATCCCCCCATGTTGATGAAAAGTATCAATGGTATTTGAAATAACCATTGGGGATGGTTTCACTGATATGAATCTAAAAAAATACAACATCAAAAATGGAAATAATATAAATAAGCAAGCCCAACCAAATACAGTATCTTAAAAAATAACCTATAGGAATATAGATAAAAAACTAAAATAAAAGTTAAAAGAAACAAGTGGAACAACAAATATTCCAAAAAAACTCAATCCAACCAGTTTCAACAACCGAAGGTCTGATCACCATCTCCTTGTGACACTCAATTCACCACCAAAATCCCAAAAAATCATCCACTTATAAAGAATATGGAACTGGATCCAACCTTAAATCCAAAGCTTGTATGACCTTACTAAGAGATAAATACTACATACCCACCAACATGAGTATGTAGGTAATGAGACAGAGAAATTAGGATACCACCATGAGTTCATTTCACTTCTTTTATTTAAGAAACTAATTATTCTAGTTTAAAAAAAGGCATGGAAAAATAGGTTTTCATTTTTATTTTAAAGAATGGAATAATTTTTTTTAATCATGGACTAACTCAAAGATATCCTTTTATAAAACCATTTCAAAAAATTGGAGCTATTTAAAAACAAATCAAATTCCTTGTAAAACCAAACATTTTTATTTAAACATAATGTTCTTGAAATTAAACCCACACATGGTTTAAAATGTTTCAAAATAACACTAATATAAAATTCCCATTGAAAACCACTTTCTCATTTTCCTTTAAAATATTTCACACACCCATCCTAGGGTAAGAAAAGTATATTAGGGTAGATAATCAAGAAGCAACGTGCTAAATAAATTTCTAGAATAACACTATCCAAAAACAAGGATAAACCAAAAAACAATCAAAACACGAAGCATTCTATCCATGAAATAAATAATACACATTCCAATATACATATAAAAAAGTCATAAACATATATACATAGTGTGATTAAAAAACCATGGGGAATAATAGAGAAACACAAGACATACAAAACTGGACCTAATTACAGGCAAGCTAATAGTCACACATTCATCCATTGAATCTCTTTAAGAAGACTCCTCAGTGAAAAACCCCTAATCCGAGAATATGTAAAACTAGGGGGATATCCAATGCTAAAACTTATATATCCTTGTAATTTACCACTAATTAATACTTAGAAACCATGGTATACTCATGGAATAATAACAGAGGTGTTCCATAAACAATAACACCATCACATGAAAAAAAACCCATATGACTAACATCATAATCACGTGATTCAAAACTCCTATCCTAACCTCAAAGTGAGACCCAATATGGAATATTAAAATTCATCACATAACCAAGTATCCATTACATTGATAATCAAAACATCAAAAAAATAAGAGGGCTCATCAAAGGTATAATCAATGATCAATGTATCACAAGGTGCCAATAAGGGATTCACTTTTATAAATAAAACATAAACATTAGGAAATACCTTTTAGAAAAAAAGAATGAAAACACAATTCTAAAATAAAAGATAATCATCAACAAGTATAACCACACAATTCAAGGGAAATCCCATTTCACATTTTAACATAATAACAACCTTTAAAACATGGAATACTTGTTCTAACCCAAAATGGTAACCAAATTTGGAAACATAATTTTTATTAAAACAACAAAAACAAGTGTATTTATTTAATAAAACCAGCCCTTTCTTTTTATCAAACATGGGGAGTGCATAAAATACCATTTTTCATCAAGATACCATTTTAAGCATGAAATTTCACCCATTTTCCACAAGAAAATTAATCAAAATCAATGAAATATTCACAAGAACAACCTTAGATTGTCCACTCCATGATTATATATTCCAGGAATGAATTTAAAAAACCAAATAAAAAATTTAACTCTTTAATAAAATAAAATGAAATGGAAACACCTACCTCAAGTGGCAGAACCTTGTCTCCTTCAACAAAATACACTGGAAAGGGACTCCCAAGATGGATCACAACCATTAAAAACAAAAATTAAAGATTCTAGAAAACCATAAATATTAAAATAAACCCACATGTCCATTAGGGTTAGAGGAAATTAGGAAATAATGATAGAAACCCTGATGAGAAGAGAGGATAAGAGGAAATGGAAAGATTTGATGAAGAAATCATGAATAATCCCTAACCTATGGTAATATATCACCCAAAAAGTGTCCCAAATAAAATTATAATGGAGTGCCAGATCCCTCTAGTAAATACACAACAAAGAGGGATAAAATGGGAGGTGTGATCACATAAATATGGTTTTTAAAATAAAATTTATTTAGGTTTTAATGGGCTATATAGTTTTTTAAATCATGCAAAAACCGTGTGAATGCTACTGGAAACATATTTTCAAATTGAATATTTGAGTTTCATGGTTTGGTTAAACCATGATAAAACAATGTGAACTGAAAGATTTACTAAAACCCATAAAATGACACCCCAAGAACTAGGGGAGGCCACCCAATGATTATTTAATGAGTTAGACATAATGTAGTGATATTATGGGTATCACAACTTCCATCTTGGAAACAATAACTATTTTTTCTTGGAATTATCTATGTTTAAAATCCATACCACAGACTCCTATACTTATATATTCTTTCTCAAGGAATGAAAGAGTTTGAAATACAAATGCTAAGGGTTAATTGGTATTATAGAATTAATATCACATAATTTTTTTAGGATAACAAATAAATAGTGATTTTTCAGGTTTAGAAACAAGATAATTAAAAGTCAATTATCATATGAATTATTAGCATCCAAAAATATTAATAAAATATATAATGGGACATTGCTTCATCCATATCCTATATAGTGTATTTATGAGTACTTTAGATGAAACATGGTTTATTAAAAATTTAACAATATATAAATCAAAACCCCAGAATTTAATAAGTAGGCCCCATTTGGATCATAATTAATCAAACCATGCCTAAAAAGGTATGATTTATCCTTTCAGATGAACAATTACATTATGGTGTTCTGGGAGGAGTAAGTTGTGGAATATTTTATTATATTAGATTATAAATGAATTACTATCTTATGTATTCACAAAATTGATTTGAATAAGTAATATTTATAATTTTTCTATGCAGATTTTGCACTTTGTTTTAAAAATCCTTGAGATTTTCAAATATTTCATATTTGTGCTTTATCAGAAAAACATATCCAAACAGACTAAAGTAATTAGTAAAATTAATTAAGTAACTAAAACTAGAACTTTTTTATATAATCATTAGTCTACATAAATCACTATGTATAATATCTAACAGTTCAATGGCCCATACACTATTTCTCAAAAAGGTAGTTTTGGTCATTTCCCAAATTAAAATGATTCATAATTATTAAATTATTTATTATCAAACAAGTCCAATAATCTATATTTATGGATTCTTTGGATGCATTTCATGTTTATATGTCTAAGTGGATAATGTCAAAGGTGGGTGGGATTAGAATCAACCATAATGTTCTGATTCTAAATGTTATAAATGGGATCCATATCTAGAATGTGTAAATAATTAATTATATTTTCAATTCCATAAAACATATAATTATTATATATATAATAACTCATGTTATTAATATTGAATGAAAATATCATCTGGTCTAAACAAGATTCATAAATCAAATTATTGTTTATGGAGGGAAAACAATGACAATTTCATAGTTGAGGAATAATACACTTGGAAAAGTCATATCATAAGTGTACACCTATAATGATAAAACTATTTCTCCATTATTGATACAAATATCAACTTAACTATTCAAAATTTCCCTCCCATATCTAAGTCTGTGTTTATCAATACAAAAGTTGGATGCACGCTCTCCATCAAATACCCAGGATTTAGAGTTAGTAGAATTGATTTGTATAACATTCACATTCAAATGATTTGAATTCTTCTCTTTGAGAACTCTTCTCAACCCTAGATACCAATATCAAACTATTTTGTAATTCATACCTATAAGGGTTCTCAAAAATATTATCATGAAGCATTCCAAAATCTACAAAAAATATTTATCAGTGATTGATTATCAAGTATTATATCCTTTAATCAGATAATTTTAATGAAATTTATCCCACTAAAATGATGACCCTATACATATCTATCTTTTAGTGTTCCAATATCCATATATCACTATGTAATGATTATTTTTTGGAATTTCACTCACCAATTAGTTATCAAGGTAAGGAATCTTCCCAATCACAATAGTTTTTAATCATATATGGTTTAGTGAGCATCGCTTTATCTAAACCCATCATATGAATATACTCAAATTTATTCCTCTAGGATAATGTAACCGAAATAAATCCCCAAGAATAATATAAGAAAGGATAATCAAGGGGAACCCATATTTGGAAGGACACACCAAAGAGGATAATATAATGTTACTTATTACTTTATTTCCTTACACAAGATAATCTCATGGTGTATAACTTTTATGTTAACTACCTAGTTGGATGATCGAGGCCTTGAAAGTACATCTTTGTTAAGAATATCACACTTTTTATTTGAGGGATTTCCTTTTAAAAGTTTTGTCAACATAATATACATCATATATATATTAAGTTCATAACTATTACATGATATATAATTTTTATGTTTTCATTTTTATTCGTTTGTGTATGCATGTTTATAATAATTTAGTTCTGTGAATTCCTATTCCATCCAAAAATTTAATATGTTTTCACCACACTAATGTGTAACTATTTACATAACCCACAAGTTTGTGTTATTCACTCAAAATGGATGTCAAGTATATTCACTCATATCTAGTTGCATCACATGCATATGGTATATGAACATTTCACATAAATTCATATATTTATATGACATATATCAACTCTAAATGAGTAATCTAGGAGTAATAACAGCTAAACTTTTTGAAAAAGCATAATCCTATAATACAATGGAGAGTATGATCCCAAGTCCATCACCCTGAAGAGACTTTACTCAAAATAGAATTAAATTTATGATATCTCTAACACCTAATTTGTAAAAACCATATTAAACAACTATTTACAATGTCTAAACTCTAAAAACAAACTTAGGTCATGGTAAATGAAAAATAAAACCTATGGAGTCACAACTAGCATATAAAAAAAGAATCTATATCCTATAAAAAATTTATCCCATGATTGAATCATACAATTTTCACATTCTATGAGAAATTTATAAACACGAATAATATAATGGAATAAAAAACTAAATAAACATTTTATTTAATAGCTGATACAAATATAAACATTTAAAATTTTCACATAGTCTTGTAAAAGAAATTTATTAATCTTGTACTTATCATTTAAAAATAATTTATAAACTGTAACAATTTAAAAATTAATAAATATTTTTTTATCATGGGAAATATATGTGTGTTTTTTATGATATAATATAGGAATGAAAAAAATACCATTTTATAATGAATAAAACTCATAATTTCTAAAAAAATTAAATAATTATAAGCATATTAAATTAAATATAAAAACAATTTACACCATTTTTATATTTGTTTTCTTAAAAAAATTATCCATCTATTCATTGGGATTCCTGAAAAACCATCCATCAACTAGGGATAGTGTTTGAGCTCAAGGGAAGGTTAGTCAAGAGTGGAAGAGGGTGTGAGTGCAGGTTAGTTCACACATAAGTAGCATAGGGTGGGGCTAAGGATCATGAGAATGGGTAAAATTAAGAGGGAACCCTTTATACAGGGCATCGTGATGGACCACTAGAGTGGGAGGCTCCAAAATATTTCAATAGGCATCTACAATGTGCTCAGTGTAATGAATTAGCACCCTCTTGAGAAGAAGTATGATGTGGGTGATTCTCGGTAAGTAATTTTTCATCCCCACAAATGTTTTATTCAATATTTTTTATTTTCATCCCCCACACTAATGATACATCTATATGTAGTGATTCTCAAACATCCCATTCTCATGTTATATCTATATGAAGTGCTCGAGCGCACGCACTGCAAAACCTATTCGACATCTATATGCCATACTTGAGAACCCATGCTACATTACACTCCCAAATTCATATAATCCACACATTATATGAACATACTATTCTTGAAATTACATTCTCTCACAAATTAATGCAAATCTCATTTCTGAAAATGCATGGAAACTCAACACAATCACCAGGAAGAAAAACACAATGCTTTGTTTTGTAGGTTACAACGTGATCAGTGTTATCCTATAACACTTTCTATATTTCTTTCTCCTTATCATATTAATTTACTAACATAGATAGATTGATATAGAAATAACATCCATTATATAATTACCATATACCATATAGTCGGGTGAACTCAAACCAGTAATATTTGAAACAAATGTTCTTTTATTAATAGTGAAATAATCATGTTGATCTAATGAGGAAGGATTTAACACCACTGTTGGGTATTAAAGGATTATTGTATGATCCTATGTAGTACTAGAAAACCGAAATATAAGACAAATATTACCTAGATAGGGTCAAACATGTATTAATATAACAAACATCAAAAACCAAATATTTCCTAGAATGTGAAACAAATGACCTCTATCTACTGTTTAGTATTCTTGGTGACGATCGGAAAGAAACAGTTGATATATCTAGCCTACAAGGGGGTACAAGGACCTATGGATCTAGGTTTATAGCATATTCAATCTTGTATGCTTGATGGGGTGTTTTCACCTTTTCTTTGTGTAATGAATATAGCTACAAGAAAATGGGTTCCTCAATGAAATTATCAATAAACAAATGATCATATATTGTAATAAATTAATGTATGATTGATGACCTTCCACATCAATGATAGAACTACCAATGTATAGAAAATTATTTATGCTGCTCTATAAGTGAATAACACGTCTAGTGCATCAGGTGACATAAAATGTTACCCTTGAATCATGCCTCATTAATGAGTGTTAAATGAATGTAAAAAAATAATTTAATCCATTAATAATGTATTGAAGGAAACCACATGGGAGAGGGAGGTGTCAGATGCATGTACCCTCGGGTTTCATCACAACCATCCAGAATACATTGGGTACAATATAGACTCATTATTATAATGAAGTATTTTTTATACCCCAATGCATCCTTAATTCATAAGCATAAATTTCAAGTGTTTTAAGTTCACTTATAACAATACTCATGTAGCTAGAACTACTACAAGTGTGGGTCATGGCTATAATGACCAGTGTATTTTTGAGTTTTTTTTTGATAAAATTTCAATTTTTGGACTTAGAGAAGGGAATGTTTAGAGAATCAAGATTTAATTTGGGATTATGAGGGTTTTAAAGTCTTTATAGGATGATTTTTGAATTTTATTAAGGATCAACCAGTGTTTTGGGTTCTCTAATGAACATCTGAGAAAAAAATACCTTAACCAAAATAATATCTGATGCCATGTGAACACCACCTCAGGTCCTCCTCTATCCACCGCACATGAAATTTTTTCTTCAAACAACTGATTCAAGAATTCTATGATGGAATCAGAACCAAAACCCTAAAAAATTGACCTATATTAGGGATATACATTGAAAAACAAATCAAATGGGAGGGAGATTGAGATATTACCTTGAAACCACTACCAAATCACACCTGTAACCACCCTAGATAAAGAGGGAAGAAGAGAGGAGAGGTTCCCCCGTACAACACCTCCCATGCATTCCTATCCATCTAAAACAAAGGGTTTCAATCCATATTTGTAAAATTAAAAATAAAAACACCTAAAACCCCTCTCACAGCATGATCCTTTGGTTAACACGTTCAGGGTGTGAATGGTATGTATCAGCTTCTATACTGGAGCTCAGCCACCCACCCTTCCTCTGAATCTCTCCCAAACACTCGGGGAACCCTCCAAACCTTAAACCACCTATAAAAACATAAATTTAGGGTGTTTATACTCTCAAAATAGCATTCCAACTATTGTTTCTCAAATATAACCATCTGCCAAATCAAGTAATAAAATTCCCCTTGAATTTCATAACACGTATGAACATCTGGTATTATAATCACCCCATAATAGAAATTATCATTCCTGATAATTCTAACTAACTATTCAATAAAAAAAAATGATCTCCATAGGTCAATAATGAAAGATAAATTCAATGTGTTCTAACCCAGAATATTGAATGATATTATGTTGTACAACTCCACACATAAGGTTAACTTTTCATTAAAAACTAAGCCACCACTTGTGTCCATCTCTAAAACACCGAGACAGAGCTTACCAATTCTCGGTTAACCCAAGATACCATAGTTTCATCAATAAACTCACCTATAATATCATGTTACACCCCAATATAAGACTCAACTCACAAGGTATTATTCTCAAGCCATGGTGCTCCTCATTATTTGAATTTCCTACCAAAACATAGTCATATATGTTTCTAAGCCCGCACGATGTGATTTATATCTCACCACACCCATATAAACATGAGAACACCAATCTATATATGGTAATAATTATTATCCCTAATTCCAAACATAATCATATGGGTCTCTATTTCCCATGAATATAGCTTACATACATGAAAATCTCCTTGAAAAGTCCCATCCATACCTCTTAATATCTCCATTGTACTATATATGACATTCCTCAAACCATGTTACCAATCTCTCTTTCTTCCTAAATAATTTTCATCCAAACAGACATTGTTACTATGTTTCTTGAAAAGATTTACCCTTTGAATCATGTTGAAAATCATGGTTCATAACCTGAATTGTGTCATGAACTAGGGTTCACCCCCTGATCCAAGTCACAAATTGGGGTACATCCCCTAAAACATGTCATTAATTGTGGATCACCCCAAAAATCATTCTCATATCATATCAATATCATCATGATCCCAATTCAAATTCAAAAAATCTATCCAAAATCATATCTAAATATTATTTACATGGGTCCATATTAATTTTATTCACCTACTCACTAGCATCTAAACGCCACCTTGATCAATCAATGACTAGTTAATAAGAATGTTTTTTACATAAATTTTAAAACATTAATTAGTAAATTTATTTATTTTTAAAATTTTACCCATTTATTAATTGTTAATAATAATTTTTGGGTGTTATATTATTTTGAGATAAATTTTTAAAAAATTAATAAAAAAATTAAAATACATGTTTTATTTTATAGTAATTTTTCTAGGTATTTTTAAAATTTTGAGGTAAAAAAATTGGCCATCATGGAAGAGACCTCAACCAATTGAATCAAGCCACTTAGATTCCCCAAGAGGGGTAGATGGCCAAGCCAACAACAGTGAATGGAATCCTCATGGGGAAGGGATAAGTGAGCATGTGTATCGAACACGAATAAGAGTGCACTAGTGTGTGGGAGGATAACGAGTGTGGTGATGGCAGGAGAGTCTCACCGGCATGGGGTGGCACATTCTGGTGTTGGGAATCCTCCAAAACCTATATTTCTTGATTATAAGTAAAGGGAAATTTTTTTATTAAATATCACTATTTTTGTATCAAAAAATTTGATATGGGATGCGTCTAAACTCTTGAGTCTTGTGCACTTAACAGAAGAGTTCCATTCACCTTTATCTCGTACCTTATCACCCTTGGATAGAGGCTGCATCATAACCCACCTATTATATGTCATTATATTCACCACTACACATGGTACCATAATTAATTATTGAATAAAGAGATCAATTCCACTAGATATTTTACTCTCACATCACTATATTCTTCACCTTTACATCGTAGCGACCCTAGATCTCAAACCATAGAAAGAAAACGTTTCCCCACAGACTGAGTGGTTCACCTTATATTATTTGGATTGGAGATTGAAAATGAGGTTGATTAATTGTTTTGGGAGTAAATATATGTCAGGATATTCTCAAGAAGGGGTTTCAACATTAAGGGTCTGTCTACAACATGACTAGTTTTGATTAAAGAACGAAGGAAGCCTCTTTGATGTAGGGTTTTTACTACATCATGGAGAGGAAGAATATTGAAATAATGAGGTATTTGAATTTAGAAAGAGTTTCATTATGGGTAATATTTGGAATTGTATCCATGTAATCCATGAAACTAAGGAAGAAACTACGCTGCACGAGTGTTTTCCACTCCATAGTCAAGGTACATATATATCTCAAAAGCTCAAAATGTTCAGTATATCCATGTGTTGTATCATGAGTCATGGGGGAATTTTAAGAGGAACGTGTATGTGGATCCTCACATGCACTGTTGTGATTTTAAATACTCAATGAAATAAGGATATTATGTTAGGGAATTAAAAAAATTATATAAAAGAGAATACTCATCCAAACACATTCCCACATGGATAATGAGAATTATTCAAATAATGATATGGAAAGTATTTGACTGAGAATAAAAATAAAGGTTGGAGTTGAAAAATTCACAATTGAAGTAGGAGATTTTTGGGATATATTTTCATATAAATATAATATAAAAGAAAATGTACAAGGATGACCCATATAAGGAGAAATGGCAAAGACTAATCCTATATCTTGGAGTGGTGATGATGTTGTGTTGGAGGTACTACCGCATGGGTCATTTTTCATTTCATATCCCATGATGAGTAGCATGAGGGGGTAACTTTATATGTGAAAATATATATCAAGGAATGGGGTGAACCTTATGGAATTAGTTTTATGGTTTGTTTTAAATGGTTTGTTATATTTGTATTCACTTTTGATATTTTAAACCTCTTCTTTCATGCATTATCATTACTGATGGAGGAGGTTATAACTTTGAAGGCAATAACTAATTTATCCTACCTAGAGCATGACCAATGAATTTATTGTAGTAACTATGTTTAAATATGGGTTTTAACAACTATACATAAATTAAAAAATGTAATTGAGAGGTTAAAGGGTCATATATGAAATATAGGGTGAAAACTCTTAGAGGGGGCTCCCTAGAGTTCAATTCCAACACCATTGAAACCAAATCATTTTTTTCTTCACTAAGTGAATATATACAAATTTACAAATACATGGTACACTCATATCATTAATCAAAACCAAATAGTAATATTCAAATCTCTTGTTCTTATTAAAATATTTTCTAAGTCATTTCTGCATAATCTATATGAATCGACCTTGACTCTCACTTTACTAATTTTTAAAAGTTCGTTTGTGATAATTGAGTTAAATAAATTTGTAATTTTATTTCCCTAAGAGAATTATTTATGACTTTTAGGTGACAAGAAATAGATTTTTTTATAGGCAATTATGATTAGTTATTATTATGATTTTAAGAAATTATAGATTTTACTTTTTTTCATTTTACTATAATGGCCTAGGACCCACACACCCAGATCCTATTCAAAAATCATGAACTTTATGTTTCTGTCTTTAAAGCTGATAATTTGGACCCAAATTTTTCATCTAAACCTTACAACATCAAAAGGAAAACCTGTATCATTTAAAACCTTTAGTACCTTTAAGGTTTAGAGTTTTATATAATTAGAACAAACTCGCACATAAACAATTCACGTGTCTTTAAATGTTCATTTATCCCACTTAACTAAACTTTTCTTTTTTGATATTAGTTTATCAACATCATCCCTCTGAACTAAATTATAGATATAAATCATTCAAACTCATTTATTATAACCTATGGAAAGGGAAATGTAAGAAGGGTGAGATCAAATTCTAATTAAGGGTAAACATAAGCATTAATAATTTCATGTCATCAATGAGCATAAGTGTTTATAGGGGTATGATGACATCGTCAATGTGCATGAGAAAATCATAGAAGAAATCATACCCATAAATACATGGATCATCAAACATGAAATAATGGAAAATGAAATAGTCATTATAATCAATAATAATGAGATATGTGATATCAATCTAGTTCATAAGAATCACTATAAACCCATAGAAATAAAAAAACATGTACTTAACTTCAAACATCGTTTTCAATTCACTCTTACAGTCACTCATACAAATGAAATAACCATACAGTCAACTTCCATAACCAATGAATTAGAGGGAAATCATGGACCCACCCATTATTAGTTTATCATGGAACCACCCATCATTGGTTTATAATATAACCACCCATCAAATATCTAAGTACCATTAAAATCATAACACATAAAATATTTCATTTCATCATAAACTTATAGTAACTACCATTATCTCTCTCATGACTTAATTAATCGATGGAAAATAAATGGGTTCTATAATAATCTCTGTGAAACATGATTAACTTGTGGAAAATAAATGAGTTCTATAATATTCTCATTGAAATAATCTTAATCCAATCAGCTAAATAATGAGTATAGTTTCATTACAAAATATCCCCATTGGAGAATAATAAAAAATGATGTTTTTTCCCATTGATGAATTGAAATACCCTTAAAATATCATTAAAACCATTTTTAGGAAAATAAAATTTTCATTTTGAAATTCAATTTTTAAAACATAAAGAATTTTGAAACCCTTTTTCTTCAAAAATAACCTTGAAAACAAAATAATTAAGCCTTGGAAATAACTTTAAACACCTTTTATAAAAAAAATTAAAATCCCTTCCCCTGAAAAATATATTAAAATTCCATTTAAAAACCTTTGGAAAACATTTTTAGAAAACATTTTTTTTAATGAACAAAAATTTCTGACCGATAATTTAAATGAAGTCAGGATTTCTTAAAAACACTTTTTAAAACATTTTAAGAACCAAAGAGTGGAAAAATAGTAAAATTAAATGAAAATATCATGAATAACTAGAGGATAAAATATTTCATGAGAATTATAAGACATAAAAATTGGAGTCTAAATCATCCACAATCCCGATAAACTATGAGATTGTAAAAAAATACTCTTACCAGTTTAGTGAAACACCCAGATGATTTTATGAAATATTTTCTTTAAATAATTATAATTCTTCAATAGATTGCATTGCACGTAATTGTGAGTTTAAACGAACCAAAAGATAAAATTGGTATAAAATGACCATTATAACCTATATGTTAAGTCAATGGGAATAAATATAACTAACTTATGAAAATATAGGGTGAATTATTTGGCTACCAATTATTTATAAAAAAATATAATCTAATTAAATGTTAAAAAATAATTATATTTTTGTATTAATAAATTAAGTTAATTACAATTAGTAAATTAAATTAATTAAATATATATGTTATATATTTTATAAAATAAATTTTGTATTCATAAAATAGATATTTTAGTCACAGGATATGGATATACAATATTTTATTTATGAAAACTGATATTTTTCAAAAGGGTAATTTTACCTCCTTTTAATGGAGAAACCATTTTAAATTAAAATTTTGAGAAATTAATAATTTTTATATGACAAAGTAAACTTCTTATTTTGAATTAGGATATATAAATTTATTTTGGATGAATTTCTTATATTTTTTTGATAACTTTCAATTTTTTATGAATAGTAAAAATATACTAAATTTTAATTGAAAAAAACTTTTTTCATCGAAATAATTTATATGTTAGATTATTCGATTAAATGGTTTTAATGTATAAATATATTATACTTTTATTAGTTAATACAATTTAGGTAATTGAGATTAATTTTACATTGAATTCAGATATAAAAACATTTCAATATTTGGTAAAGTTTTAACTCTTAAAAACCCATTTTCTCATTTAGACAATGAGATTAATTTTAAATTAATTTCTAAAACTTAGGTATTTGTAATTTTGAAAAATAAATTTCAGATTTTTAATTAGTATGTTTAAATAATATAAATATATTTCACTTATTTTTGGAAATTATTGAATAATAAATTCAGTAATTTTTATTAATACGGTAAAAGGGTAAATTGGGTAAATAAGGGTAAAAATAATGTTTTAAAATTACCTCAACACTTGACCTAACATCATTGGATGAGTTTTTCTGACCAAAATAATCCTTGGGTCTAAATAGTTTCATATTTAAGCCAACTAGATGAGTTTAGGACATTTAATTTATTTTATTTAATGAAAAGTTAAATATGTCTTACTCAAATTTTAATAACTATATAATTTTTAATATAAAATTATACATAACATAAATTTGACTATAAATTTTCTTTTTAAATATATGATGTCTATATTTATCATGGAAACTTATTTTTAATTTTTAGGAAATAAATAATTAACCTAATAGCTTATACATTAATGATGAAGAAATTATTTAATTGATGAGAAATCAATAAAATATTTTTTATTAAAATGATAATAACCATTAAAATAGAATATAACTTGAACAAATCATATTTTTATAGTATATCTAGACCATATTCATCCAAGGGTCAAGTTATTGACCATTTTGAGCCATAGGAAAATGATTATGACACTTATTAAATTTTATTTAAAGCGATGTTAAAGTTGTTACAATCATGTTTTAAGAAATATAAGATTTATAATATTGTATTTTTCAAAAGATATATTCTAATATAAATATTATTTTGAAATATAGAGGATTTATCCTCATCATATTATTTTATTTTTAATTTTTATTAAACAAATATGTATGTTAAATAATCACACAAAACTAATGTTGAAATTATTTTATTAATGGAAATAATAAATAAATGTTATTTAAAATATTAAAATAAATATAATTTGGTATAATTAATATATAAAACTAATTTTATAGATAAAATTTATCTTTTATGAATATAATAAAACATTTTTTTAAAAGTTAAATTTTTATTTTTATTTTTTAAATAATCAATTAATTGTATTGTATCAAAATTGACACTATTGATTGTTTATCAAAATAATGTATTATTAAATTATATAAAAAATAATAATAAATTTTTTAAAAATATATAATAATTATTAAATGGTTTAAAAGGTTATAAATTATTCACTTATGTTCTAATTGACATCAAATAAGTAAATAATTCACCATTTTAATATTGAAATATTTGTAACCTTAGCTAAAAATAAAATAGAATAACTAAGTTTTAATTAAAATAATAAGGTATAAATAGATAGAAAACTTATCTAAAATTTATTGGTTGATGAAATTACAAACTTAAATCATAACACCCTCAAAACTAAGACATTTTTGATATTTTTTGATGTGGTTTTAATTTTATGTAAATGAATATTTTTGGAAATTCCAAAGTTTCCCCAAACCTCAATAATAAAAGGGAACCTCCTCCCTCATTTCTTAATTACTCATTAAGACTTAAATTTCATCCATACCCTATCCATTTCCCTTCTCAACTTCTATAATCACATTATTGAGGTTCTGGTCTTCTCAAAAGAACAACTTTAGTGCCTTTTAGAGGAGATCCAGAGGGAGCTCACCGAAGAAGAGCTAATCTCCTTTACCCATTCTCTCAAGATCATTTATTCCTCTACTTCATATTCATTTTCTATTTACATTATTAAGTAATAAATCCATTATAACCTATATACTGATATATTATTATGGTTATGGAAAAACCTTATTCCACCTTCTGTCCATCCTACGAAAAACACAATCACCATGCATGCATACGTACAACTTACCATCTCTATGCGGTGGTATAATATTTTTTTCACCACCACTTTACTTGGAAAAGTATAATTATGGAAATAATAACTATATTTTATTATAAAAATATATTTATTTTTTAAAAATATATATACCATCCACTTCTATACCATTTTATAATTAAAGGAATACTATCATCACTCATGCATATATACAGTCTATCATCTCCATGATGTGATGCAATTCATTCTACAAGATATCCATTAAAGAATGATTATATAAATTTATAGAATAAATAAATATGATATATATTATATTAATATCATTATTGAAATTATATAATAATAACCTATGAAGAATAATCATAACTTCTTATACAAAACATGCATATAAAAATGACGCCATTTATACACGAATAACGAGTGATAATGAAATGTTATTAAAAACGGATGAAAATATGATCATATATGATATAATAAAAATGAATATTATTTTTGAATAATCCAATTACATTTTTGAAATCATTATATAGGAGGTTCAGATGCATACAAAGGATGTCAGTCCTAAGGTAATTGATAATTTTGCAATCTCATTATTATCTGAGATTATTTATACATAAGTACTTACTATGGTATATTTATCATCAACATCCATGTTTTATAAATAGGTAATATTATTTATATTATTATACAATTTTTTAAATTCAATTTTACCCATTGGTGAATTTTTATTAAATGGTATGAAAGGAATATTTTTTCATTTTTCGATACGAGGTACTTTTTGACTTATTTGAAAAAAGTACGAGAATAATGTTTTGTTTTAACTTATATGGAATGATGGGTTTTTACATTTTCATAAAACCATATTTCTAAGAATATTAATTTATAATATTTCAAGGTTATTATCAAATAATTTATTTTCTTTTAAAATTGTTTGACATTTTGAGAAAAGAAATTTTTTTTTGAAGAAGAAAGGATATTTTCCTCAAGAATTAATTTCAACTGTTCTATAAAAATAATTTTCCATCTAATATATAATTTTTTAATTGGGTTATGTTTCATGTATAATATACCTATTATTCCTATGTTTTATTATGTTTATAATGGAATTATATTTATGAAATCCATTTGTTTTATATGGATTATGTTATGATGGAATGATGTTTAAGAAACCAATTTTATTCTTTGGGTAATGCTATGATGAATGATTTAGTTTTTTTGTGGCACACGTTATAATGATTTAATTATGAGATTAATGGGAGATATATCTCCCTCCAATTCATTAGTTAAATATTTATATCTCATGATATAAACAGATATGGAATGTAAAATGATCTCGATTATGTAATACATGGATAGAACGGGAAGTAAACTTGGTTCATTAATGGACTTTTTCCACTATGATAGTCTTAGAAACGAGCCTTCAATAATATGAAATGATTTTATATTCTTAGTTTGTGCCAAAAATTTCATGTATTATGTTATGACTTTTGGGAATATGTTCATAAAATCTTTATGAACTTTTATGATTTATCATATGACATGATATCCTAATCTTTCACATGGAGGATAATATTTTCAAAAGTTATGTTCTTATGTATTATGATTATGATATGATTGATATCTCCATTTTTTACCCTTACTGAGCATCTGAGTTCACGCTTTCTTATGTTTCTTTTCCCCAGGTTTTGAAGAAGATTATTATTAAGATATGTCAAAAGGGGGTCTAGATATGAATAAATAAGCAGGAGATAATGTAGATGTCTTATGAACCAATTGTTTATGTTTCCCAGTTTCTAGAGACAATAAACCTATACAGTTCTGGCATGGTTTATTTATATTTTTAATGAATATTATTCAATTTTAAAGTAATATCTATATATTTAAAGTATGTTTTGTTATATTTGGTATCATAGTAATGGTATAGTTAACCTTTCGAAACTAGGATGAGAGAACCATAGTAAAAACACTAAGGATATGTTTAAGAATAGGATACAATCCTAGGGTTTTATAAATGAACATGAATAACTTGGGATAAAATCAAAATCATCCTAAATTTAATTTTTATTATTGATTGTGTGTTTTTTCCATTATGTTTAGTGTTTATCATAATATTCTTCTTGGTTTTAGACAACGACTAAAACATGGAGTAACCGCGTAAATGATGAATGTGACGGGAAATGCAATGATTGTCCTCCTGGGAAATCGAATGTTATGGGAGTTGGAATAAAAAACCTTATTTTTATTCGCACACAACATTCTCAATCTATGAATCATACAGAACTTTTAAACGCACAAATGAGGGAACAAAATTCTGTTGAGACCTTCACGAGGAAGCATCCACCTTCTTTTAGTTGGTCTTTTGATCCACTAATGGATAAATAATGTATTAGTACAACTAAAAATATATTTTCAATTCTTCAATGTTCAAAACATGATAAATATATCTTGGTAGTCTGTCATTTGGATGGTGAAGCGGATAAATGGTGGAATCTTATCAAGAAGACAAGGCAAAGAGATGAAATTGAATCCATAGAATTGGATGAGTTCAAGAACTTATTTTTCAATAAGTACTTTCCTTGAATTATTCAAACAAAAATGGAGGAGTACCTCGAACTTAAGAAAAAGTAAGATGAATCCTTTGGTACCTTAAAAGAAAATTTTACAAGACTTGTATGGTACTTTTTTGGAATTATTATCCAACTTCAGAGTAAAATTGACTGATTATTTAGTGGCTTAAAACCAAGTCTTTGAAGGGAATTATCCATAAGGGACTTCAATATCTTTGATGAAATCATTCGATGTGTTCTCAAGGTTGATATGGATATTGTAGTAACCAATTAGTCCTATGGGTTTATTAAGAAGAGAGAAATGAAATTCAAGGGAAAATATAAAGACCCCATTGAAAAAAAGATGAGTTTTCCCTTATGATCAAAGTGTGGAAAGAAACAATAATGAAATTGTGTTGAAGGGACTATAAAATGTTTTAAGTGTGGGAGAAAATATCATTGGTTAGTTGAATTATTAAGTGATGGAAAAAAGATTTCTAATGATGGGAATAGAGAAAATGCTACACAGAAATCACCTCCTACACTTCAATACTACAAGTTCAAGGAAATGGGGGTATTATTCTAAACAATTCACTAATCCAAGGGTTATTGATTATGATCACCATCTAAAAAATCTTAAGGAAAAATACAAATTCCAGTCACATGTGATAACTATTGGCGATGTGCGGTATGATAATGAAGTGGTGAAAGGTACACTTAGCATCCACTCTAAAGTAAAAAAATATTTTGTTTGATTATGGATCCACCCAGTCTTTTATTTATGAATATTTTTATATGGGCATCACCATATTACCTCAATAATTACATGTTTAGTTATATTTGACAACTTCTAATGGCACAAAGGTTGTATCAAAAGTTTATAATTTTTCTCCAGTTGATGTTTTTGGGAAAGTGATTCCTGCAAATCCTGTGATCCTTCCTTTAGTAGAATTTGATATGATTTTTGGAATAAATAGACTTTATATATATGGATATTATATCAATTTACAAGTAATGGAAGTCACATTTCATATTCCAGATCAATATATAACTATCTATCGATGCATGGTTGAATATGACCTTCCAGTGAACATTACTTCCATATTATGGGTCTTGGTTCCTATAAATGAAGGTTTTTTATCTCATATGGTTGGGGAGAAACTCACCATTAAAAATAAACTTGTTTTATGAGAGTTTTTTATGTCTTTATAGAATAATTTTTAGTTCTTACACCAAATTTTAAAGTTGAGTTTTCAATAGAACTCATACCAAGTTCTATGCCTATTTCAAAGACACCTTATATATTGACCCCAATTGAGTTACAATAATTGAATAAGAAACTCCAAGAAAATATAGAAAAGTGATTCATACCCCCTAGTGTGCCACTTTGGGGTTAATTTTTTTTGTTTTTCAAGAAGAAATATGTATTAATGAGACCCAACATTGATTATCAAGAACTTAACAAGATCACTATCAAGAACAAATATCCTCTTCCCTATATTGATGACTTATTTGACCACCTTTGTAGAGATGAATAATTTTACAAGATTTATCTTCATTCAGGATATCATTAATTAAGGTTCAAGAATGAGGATATACTAAATATGACACTCTATTCAAGGTATGGGTACTATGAATTTATAGTGATGACTTTTATTCATATTAATTCCTCCACTATCTTCAAGGATCTAATGAATAGATTATTTAGAGAATATTTTTTTCATTTTGTGGTACTCTTTATATACGATATTCTTCTATATTCAAAGAGAAATTAAGATCATGAATATCACTTGAGAATTGTACTAAAGACCCTAAGAAAGGAGAATCTTTATGAAAAAATTTCCAAGTGTGAATGTTGGCTATAGAAAGTTTTATTTTTGGGTCACATAATCTCAAGAGAGGGGATATATATGGATCAAACAAAAACAAATGTTAGTAAACGTTGTACTAGACCAACAATGGTAACTGAGATCTGAATTTTTCTTGTTTTTTTAGATATTATCGATGTTTTGTGAAATATTTTTCATGACTATCTATTCCACTCATCATGTTGACTTAGAAAGAATTTATGTTCACGTGGATAGAGGAATATGGAGAGAATTTCAAAGAGATAAATAAAAGGTTAGCCAGTGAACATGTACTCACACTGACTTATAGTAGAGAAAGGTTTGTGATCTATAGTGATGAATCCAAGAAGGGTTTGGTATGTGTTCTAATACAAAATGATATGGTGATAGTTTATGTCTCATGATAATTTAAAATACATGATAAAAATTAACCAACTCATGAGATAGAGTTATCTTTGGTAATCTTTTCATTAAATATATAGAGGCATTATCTTTATGGTGAAAGGTATGCTATTTATAGTGATCATAAAATTTTAAAGTATATTTTCAAACAAAAGAAGTGGAATATGTGCCAAAGAAGATGGTTGGATTTTATTAAAGATTACGACTCCTCAATACATTACCACCCTGGGAAAGAAAAAAAGGTGGTAGTTAATTTGATTCAAAAGGACTATGCTAGCCTATCCATGATGTGGATCACAAAAGAACTAATATTTATGGATTTTCAATATATCATTCTTAAAATTTTGAAGGAATGGTAGAAATCCCATATTTTTCAAATGAATGTTCAACCATATATACAAGTGAAGATTATGGAGGTGTAGAAGGAAGATGTGGATCTAAAAAATAAGGTGAGATATGTTCTTGAATTCAACCTTGATTGTGATGGAATAACAATGTTTTGAACAATATTTGTATTCTTCCCATACCAGAATTAAAGTTGGATCTACTGGATGAGGCTCATAGTTCTTCATTATCTATTTATCCTGGAAGCAAAAAGATGTGTACGTAACTAAAAGAGTATTTTTGATGGGATTAAATGAAAAGATATATTGGTGAACTTTTCTCTTAGTACATGGTTTTTCAAAGAGTTTAGACTAAGAGATAGAAGTCTAAGTGGATGTTACAACCATAACCCATACCAGAATGGAAATGGGAAAACATCACTATGAACTTTTTCATTAGACTTCCCAAACAATCTAAAGTCTACAATACTATATGGGTTATAGTTTATAACCTTATGAATTCATCACACTTAATTGTTATTAGATAGGATTTATCTCCTGATAAAATTTCTAGGATATATGAAAATGAAGTGTTAAGATTTCTTGGAGTAGCAATTTCAATTATTTCTGATTGGGACATGAGGTTTACCTCAAATTTCTATTAAAGTGTTCAGAAGGCTCTAGATATAGATTTAAGTATCAGCACTTCTTATCATCCTCAGACAGATGGTTAGTCTGAGAGGATATTTAAAAATCTAGAAGACATGTTGAGAGCTTGCTCTATGGGTTTCAATGGTGGTTGGGATAAACACCTACCTTTGGTAGAATTTTCTGACAATAGTAGCTTTCACTATAGTATTTAGATGTCTCCTTATGAATCCCTATTTGGAAAGAAGTGTAGAACTACAACTTGCTGGGATGAATTAGGGGAATTAAATATATTAGAACCTAATATTGTTAATGAAATGGAAGATAATATCATATCTATTCAAAAAAACCTAAGAGAAGCTCAGAGTCGAAAAAAATTAAAATGATAACTAAAGAAAATACCTAGAGTTTGAAGTCAGTGAAAAAGTGTTTCTACGAATATCTCCCTAGAATAGAGTAATGAGATTTGGAAACAAGGGAACGCTGAGCCCTAAGTATATCAGTCCTTTTGAAATTATGGATCGTGTTGGGAAGGTAGCTTATAGATTGTCACTTCAACCGAATCTCTCTCAAGATCTGAATGTGCTTCATGTATCTATCCTGATAAAGTACATACCTGATCTTTTAAATGTAAAAAAATCATAAATCATACCATTATATCAAGATACTTTTTATGGAGAACAATCGATAGAGATTCTGGATCATAGCGAAAAAGTTCTATGAAATAAGACCACTCGTTTGGTTAATGTTTTATGGAGGAACTACCAATTTGAGGAAGCTACATGGGAACTTGAGAATGTGATGAGGTATATGCATCCTCATCTTTCTATATCCAAGTGATGAATTTTGAGGGAGAAATTAAATTTAAGTGGGGTGGAATGTAACACCTGAATGTTTTTATAAAATATTTTCTTTAAATAATTTTAATTCTTCAATAACTAGCATTGCACGCAATTGTGAGTTTAAACGAACTACAAGATTCCATTGGTATGAAAATACCATTATAACCTAGCTGCTACGTTATCAAGAATAAAGATAATTAACTTATGAAAATGTTGGGTGAATTCTTCTGCTACCAATTATTTATAAAAAAATATAAACCAATTAAATGTAAATGAAATATTTATATTTTCTGTATTAATAAATGAAGTTAATTACAATTAGTAAATGAAATTAATGAAATATATATGCTATATATATCATAAAATATTTTTTATAATAATCCAATAGATATTTTAGTTATATGATATGAATAAACCATATTATATATATATATAACTATATTTTTCAAAAGGGTAACTTTATCGCCTTTTAATGGAGAACCCTTTTTAAATTAAAATTTTGACATATTAATAATTTTTATAAGAAAACATAAAATTATTCTTTTTAAGCGGGATATAAAAATTTACTTTGGATGAATTTTTATATTTTTTGATATGTTTCAAGTTTTGATGAATAGTAAAAATGTACTAAATTTTAATTGAAAATAACATTTTCATCAAAAAAATTTATTTAGATAAATTACATTATTTAATGGTTTTAAATTATAAATATTTTATATTTTTATCAATTAATATAATTTAGGTCATTTTCATTAAATTTGCATTGAATTTAGATGTAAAAACATTTCAATCCTTTGGAATTATTTAACTCTTAAAAACCCATTTTCTCATTCCGACAACAAGAATAATTTTGAATTAATTTCTGAAACTTCTATATTTTTAATTTTTAAAAATGGATTCCATATTAGGAATAATTATGTCCAAATTTTTTAAATATCTTACCGGTATTTTTGTGCATTATTGAATAGTAACTTTCGTAATTTTTATTAATACAGTAAAATAGTAAATCAGGAAATTAAGGGTAAAAATAATGTTATAAAATTACCTTAATACTTGTACTAATATAATTGTATGAGTGTTTTTCAACCTAAATCATCATTTGGTCGAAATGGTAGCCTTTTTAATCTATATGAATGAGATTAGAACATTTTATTTATTTTATTTAATGAAAAGTTAAGTATGACTTACTCAAATTTTAATATCTATATAATTTTTAATATAAGGTTATACAGAAGATAAATTTGATTATAAATACTCATTTTAAATTAATTTTTTTTTCATGGATTTTTTTTACTTTTTAGGAAATAAATAATTACCTTAATAGCTTATACATTAATGATGCGTAAATTATTTAATTGATAAGAAATTAAGAAAATAATTTCTATTAAAATGATAATAACCATTAAAATAAAATAAAAATAGACTGAATATTATTGGTTGAGTATATATCGAGCATATTCATTCAAGAGTGAGGTTATTTACCATTTGGATCCATTTAGAAAAGATTATGACACTTATAATATTTTATTTAAAGTGATGTTAAAGTTTTCACATTCATGTTTTAATAAATATAATATTTTTTATGTTGTATTTTTTAGAATATATATTCAAATATAAGTTTTATTATTAAATATATATAATTTATATTCATCATATTATTTTATTTTTAATTATTAATCAACAAATAAGTGTGTTAAATAATTACACAGAATTGATGTTGTAATTGTTTTATTAACAAAGATAATAAATAAATGTTATTAAAAATATTAAAATAAATATAATTTTGGATAATTAATATATAAAATGAATTTTTTCGATGACATTTACCTCTTATAAATATAATAAAACATTTTTCAGAAGTTAACTTGTTATATTTATATTTTTAATAATCATTTAATTGTATAATATCAAAATTGACACTATACATTGTTTATCAAAACAATGTATTATTAAATTATTTAACAATCAATATTTTTTAAAATTATTGAATAATTATTAAATTTTTGAAAATGTTCAAAAATATTCATTTATGTTCTAATTGAAATCAAATAATTAAATATTTCACCATTTTAATATGTAAATATTTGTTACCGGGGTTAAAAATTAAATAGAATAAGTAAGTGTTAATTAAAATGATAAGGTATAAATTGATAGATAAATTTGTCTAAAATTTATTATTTTATGATATTAAAATATTATCTCATCTCATATTCAAAACTAAGACGTTTTTTTGTTTTGGATGTGGTTTTAATTTATTATAAATTAATGTTTTTTGGAAATCACAAAGGTGCCCCCAACCTCTAATATAAGAGGGCACCTCCTCCCTCATTTATTAATAACTCATTGAGCCTTAAAGATCTCCCATCCCGTACACATTTCCCTTATCAAATCAACTAGTAATATTATAGAGGTTATGGTCTTTTCAAAGAACCAAATTTTGTGCATTTAAGAGGAGATATATAGGGAGCTTGCTGAAGACGTGGTAATCTCCTTTACCAACCCTCTCATGATCATTTATTATTCTACTTCCTCTTCCTTTGTTGTTTCCATTATTAAGTAATAACTCCAAAATCACCTATATAATGACATGTTATTATTGTTATGGAACAAATTTTTTCTACCTTCTATCCATCCTATGAAAAATGAAATCACCACACGTGCGTATATACGGCTTACTATATCCATGCCATGGTGTAATCTATTTTTCACCACCACTTTACTTGGATGGGTAAAATTATGGAAATAATAACTATTTATGATTATTAAAACAATATATTTATTTTGGAACAATATATATACTATACACTTCCATACCATTTTATAATTAAAGGAATGATATCATCGCTCGTGCGTATGTGCGGCCTACCATCTCTATGATGTGATGCAATTCATTCTACAAGATATCCATTAAATCATGATTATATAAATATATATAATGAATAGATATTATATATGTTATATTAATATCATTAATAAATGATATAACTATAACCTATGAAAAGAATCAAAACTTACTCGACAAAACATGCATAAGAAAATGAAGCCATTTATACCCAAATAACGAGTAATAATGAAATGTTATTAACAAAAATATGATAACATGGTCATATATGATATAATAAAACTGAATATGGTTCTTGAATAAGTCAATGAAATTATTTAAATCTTTTTACAAGAGGCTCAGATATATACAAAGGATATAAGACCTAAGGTAAGAAATAATTTTACAATCTTATTATTATATGATATTGTTTATACGTATCTATTTACTGGGATATATTTTTCATCCACATCCATGTTTCCTAAATATGTAATTTTATTTCTATTCTTATAAAAAAAATTAATGTAAATTTTTACAATTTTTTAATTTTTATTAAATTGTATGGATGGAAATTTTTGTTGTTTTTCAATACGAGGTACTTTTTGACATAATCGACAAAAGTTTGAGAAGAATTTTTTCTTTTAAATTATACGACATGAAGAGTTTTTACGTTTTCATAGCACTTTATTTCTATGAATATTCCTTTACAATATTTCAAGGTTATTTTCAAATAAATTATCTTTTAAAATTGTGTGGTATTTTAAGAAAATAAAACGTTTTTGAAGAAGAAATGATATTTTCCCAAAGAATTAATTTCAACTCTTCTATCAAAATTATTTTCCATCTAAGATAGAATTATTTATTAGGGTTATATTTCAAGTATATTATCCCTATTATTCTTATGTTTTATTATTTTTATAATGTAGTTCTACTTTTGAAATCCATTTGTTTTATATGTTTTATGTTACGATGGAATGATGTTTAAGAAACCCATTTTATTCTTTAGGTTATGCTATGATTAATGATTTATGTTTTTATGGAACACATAATAATGATTTCATTATGATATGAGTGAGTCCTATATCTCCCTCCAATGAATTAAGTAAATACTTTTATCTCATGAGATTGACAGGGCTATAACGAGAAGTGATCTAGGTTCAGTAATACAGGGCTGGAACGAGAAGTAAACCATGTTTAGTAATGGAGTTTTTCCTCTATGGGGGTATTGGAAATGAGACTAGACAAATATGAAAAGCTTTTATATGCTTATGTGTATGATACAAATTACATGTCTTTTATTATGACTTTTGGTAATATGTTAATTGATTCGTATATGAACTTTTATGATTTATCCCGTCACATGATATCCTAATCTTTCATATGGAGGATAAGATTTTTAAATGTTATGTTCTTATTTCTTATGATTTTGATATGATTGATATCTCCATTTTTTACCCATACTAAGTAACTAATATCACCCCTTCTAATGTTTCTTTTCCCCAGGTTGTGAAGAACAGTTTTAGTAAGATATGTTAGAGAGGCAACTAGATATGAAGGAATAATCGAGAGACAATGTAGATGTCTTATAAACCAATTGTTTATGTTTCACAATTTTTAATGACACTAAACTTTTACGATCCAGGAATGGTTTTGTTATATTTTGTAATGAATATTCTTAAATTTTTAATTAATATTTATATATGTAATGTATGGGTCATTATATTTGGAAAATTTGAATCATAATCAACGTGAAAGGATTACATTAAATAAAACCTAAAATTCCATGAGAATAAATAAATTAATGATAATAAATTTAAAAGGGGGTGTATATATACCTCATAAAATAAGATAGGTTCATAACATGACATAAGTCTCAAGGAATGAAAATTGTGATAAAAATCCATTACCTCTTTGGTAGCTACGAAAATGTAAACCCAAAGAAAAATATTTCCTCAAATGGATATGTAAATACCAATAAATTTAAGTATAATAATCATATAATAAATTATTGGGAATTATATATACCAATAGAGGAAGCAGTAAAACATGCAATAGGTAAACAACAGAAGTAATAAACAACTGGAGCACACACACAGACACATTTATGATGCATGATACATATGTCTAGGAAATAAGACAAAAAAATCACAATGATAGAATACAATACTAAACCAAAAAGAAAACAAATAAAATTCTCCACAACATCGCTAGCCTCAGCTTGGTACCATGCTCCCGAGCTACGCAACAATCAAGTACCTGAATTAGAAGGGAGCTTGCCCTTATGTATACCTACAACAATATAATCTGTTTGGGCCCAAAATCATGACCCAAAAGGGTGTGAGACTGAATCCCAGTAAGAAACCACCCACAGATCTATGCCTAATAGTCAGTGAATATATATGGAAGCCTATAATCAAAATGATGCAGTAAACATTGAAGTACTCAAAAGTAAACAATCCTACAATTTCAAATGCATTCAATTATCAGATATCAAGCAATTATCTAATCATAAGCATGGAATCTTCTAGAAAGTACTCAAAGCCTAACCCCTCTTGTCCAGCCAAAACAAACACAAGAAATCCTCTGGGAAGTACCCACTGCCTAAACCCTCTGGTTCAACTTTGGCACAGACTCTCTGAGGAAGCACTCACCATCAATTCCCCATATAGTCTCATATCGGTAACTAAATGTTTCTCTGTGGAAGCACTCCAATTCCAATTCCCCCTATGGCCCGCATCGAGGAACTACATACACTCTGAGGAAGCACTTACATCTATTACCCCTATGGTCTCACATCGTAACAGTAAACATACACTCTGGAGAAGACCTCAACATCCATTCTCTATATGGTCTACAACATTGGGTTCTCACGGCCCTATGTAAGTCAATCGAGCACGAAAATATATATATAACAACCAAAGTATACCTCAAGAACTACTTGGATAAACAGACTAAAACATAACAACATGTCAGATAAATAATATCACTCTATCCTATCAACACTAGGAAAGGAAGGCGAGAAACCTAACAGAATAAGCAAGACCAAACAGTCATAAACAATACAAGCATGGTCAATACATCTATAGCATATAAATTAACTCTATTCACATTCAATTGACCTCTACTAAAGAATATAAATCATAGCCGGAAATAATGGGGTTAAAATCCTAAACAAGCAATACCCTGATCAAGTGTATTGGAAACTGTTTCACATATAACTCAAAAAATATCTACGTAAAGGAAAAAACCACATACCTCAGCATCATGAGATAGATATACCTGAACCCTAGGCCTTGAATCGACCTATAACATCGTAGATATAAAAAAACGTCTAAAACGTTCAACCGAGGATAACTCATGAGAGAATATAAATCAAGAAACGAGATTCAAGAAGAAGAGATAACCCACTGATGTGATTCCAACACAACTGACCGAGTTCAATTCGGAGATTGGATGCTCGATCGGGGGCTCGAGGAATGAACAACATCATACGGATGCTCTCGGTCGAAGAAGGCGAATATGAAGACACTTCTGCCAATTAGATACGACCCCAGTCCGTTTAATGAAAAAAAGTGCATGATGTGTTCTTTAGAAGTACACGGTGTGTAATTTCATTCCCTTACCAACCCTCGCATAAGGCGGTCTCCAGGTCATCACACATGGATATGTGCTCAGCCATTACACAGATATCACATGACTACATGCGGAAAAAGAGTACATGGTGTGTACTTATAAGTACACGGCGTGTACTTCAAAAATTTACAGAAACTCCTCTTTTTCTCAAAAACACCAGAAAAGAGAAAAGCATACCTAAAAAGAAGATTCGGGTTCATACAAACTTCCCCCCTTAAATAAATTCATCCTTGAATTTCCCTAGTAAGGAGGCGTAGAAGAAGAATCCTTGAAATTCTCTGGCCATTGTGATCGTACATCAACCTCCCTCTCACAGGTCTCGTCATGTACTCACCCGTGCTTCCATAGCACTTCTACCAGAGGAACAAACCAGCCACAGAGAACATTCGTACTTCGATCAACAATCCAGATAGTATGCTCCTCAAACGAGGTTTCCACCCTTAACTCAACCTCCTCGGGTTGGAAAACATGATATGGGTCTAAGAAGTAACATCGAAGTTGGGAAATGTGGAAGACGTCATGCATATCCTTGTACCTCTGAGATAACTGTAACTGATAGGCAACCGACCCAACTCTCTCTAACACCTCAAATGGCCCAACATACCTCAGTGAAAGCTTACCCTACCACCTAATCCTCTTGTGTCCCAACCTCAGTGTGACACGCAGGAAAACCTGATCCCCTAACTATAACACCAGAGGTTGTCTCCGTCAATCAGCATAAGACTTTTGTCAAGACTGTGCAGTAGTCATCCTCTTCTGAATTAATTTTGTTTACTCTGTGGTCTCCTAGACTAGACGAGGTCCCTGCATAGCTGCCTCTCCTCCCTCCAGCCAGCATAAGGGTGATTGGCATGACCTATCTTACAAAGCCTCATAAGGTTTCATCTGAATAGTTTCCAGAAAACTATAATTGTAGGAAAAATCCACAATAGATATGTGATTCTCCCACAAACCTCAAAAATCCAGGATGCATGCTCGAAGTATGTCCTCAATCATTTGAATTGTACGCACGGACTTTCCATCTGTCTAGGGATGGTATGTTGTACTCAGAAGTACATATGTACCCAAAGACTTCTGTAATCCCTTCCACACTTGAGATGTAAAACCGGCGTCTCTATAAAAACAATGGAGTGTGGAACTCCATTTAAATGTAAAATCTCTCGGATGTAAAACCTCCCCATCTCATCAACACTGAAGTTCTCCTTGATAGGTAAGAAGTGAGAAACCTTCCTCAGTCTGTCAATGACAACCCACACCACATCATTCCCTCAAGGAGACATTGGTAAACTAGTCACTAAATCAATCGCAACATTGTTCCACTTCCACTTATGAATGGGAAACTACTGAAAAATCCCTACCAGTCACTGATGCTCCACCTTCACCTACTAACAGGTGGAACACCTCATGATGAAACTAGAAACATATCTCTTAAAACCAGACCACCAATACAGACGATGTAGATCACGATACATCTTAGTGCTGCCATGATGAACTTCCCAAACTAAAGAATGAAAGACTTGCATCAGCTCCTCGCATATGTCCGATGGCACCCATACGCGCCCATGAAGATGCAAGATCTCATCGCCACATATAGTCCATCAAGGAATAGGGTCCTCTCCTAACAAACTTTCCCGTAGGACCAGACCTTCGGAATCTGATAGCTTCCTCATTCTCAATAGATCAAGTAGAGTCGAGGTAACAGCTAAAGAAGAATGAAAATTCTACCCCTTCCTGTCGTACACCTCCAGATGCATCTCATAGAATAGAGCCATAAGCTTCCACTCACTACTGTCCTACTAAACGGCCAGTATCTAAGTCCTCCTACTCAACACATCATCCACAATGTTGTCATTACTAGACGCATAGGCAAGCTCAAAGTCAAAGGACAAAAGGTACTCAACCCACCTTTTTTGTCCCAAATTCAGATCATGCGGAATGAATATATACTTGAAAATATATTGGTTGGTGAAAACCACAAAATACTCTCCCAGTAGATAATTTCTCTAATAGCTTAAATCATGAACAACTGTAGCCATCTCGAGATCATGTGTCGGGTAGTTCCTGTCATGTGGCTTCAAATGTCGAGACATGTATGCAACAACCCCTTCCCCTTGAATAATCACTACTCCCAGCATGATACATGATGCATCACAGTAAAAATTATAGCTATTTACCGGCTCTAGAAATACTAGTATCGGTGCTGAATTCAACCTCCCTTTCAGCTCCTGAAAGGCTGACTCGCAAGAATTTGACCACAAGTACTTCTCCCTATTCTTAGATAGGCTCGTTAGTTGCACTGATAAGCAAGGAAAGTCCTATATAAAACGTCTGTAGTAACCATCCAGCCCTAGAAAACTCCGTAGATCAGAAATTCTTCGGCTGCTCCCAGGAAACTACTGCTCTCACTTTCTCTGGGTCCACTAATACTCTTATCTCTGAGATATCATGACCCAAAAGGTGAATCTGGTCCATCAAAAACTTTCATTTTGAGAGCTTAGCATATAACTGATTCTCTCTCAGTGTACTCAAAATGATCTCAAGATGTGTGGCATGGTTGTGTCGAGTGTGAGAGTACACCAAGATATCATCCACAAAGACTACCACCAAATAATCCAAGTATGGATGGAACACTCGGTTCATCAGTTCCATGAGAATTTCAGGAGCGTTCTTGAGACCGAACGACATAATCACATACTCGTATAGGCCATACCTGCTCTGAAAGGTTGTAAGAGGTACATCTGATAGTCTAACGTGAAACATATGGTAACCGAATCTCATGTAAATCTTCGAGAACACCAGGGCTCCTCGAAGTTGATCAAAGAGATCATCAATCATCGAAAAGGGATATCAGTTCTTGACCGTCAACTAGTTCAACTTCCAATAATCCAAAGTCTAAGAGTACCGTAAACCTTCTCCGCAAACAAGATAGGAAAACCCCAAAGAGAAGTACTGGGTCGGATGAAACCCTTTTCCTTAAACTCCACAAACTACTTCTTGAGATCCTGAAACTCTAGTGTATCCATCCTATAAGGATGAATGGACACTGATGCTGCTCCTGGAACAAGCTCGATAGAAAAGTCCACCTCTTGCTCTGGTGGAAAAACTGAAAATTCCTCGAGAAAGACATCCCTAAAACGATCCACCACTAGAGGAAAGTCCATCTATGAAGTCCCCTGGTCATCCAGATATAGACTAGAAATCTGGGCTGTAACTCATCACAACCCATGATGCTCGGGTCCTACTCTTCTCTCTTTTACATACCGTTAACCCTTGTGAAGAAATGATCCTCCCTCTAGTGACGTGAAACTCACCCTATGACGATAGCAATATACAACGTCTCGAAAGGGAACTAACCAGTCCATTCTGAGAATGACGTCATAGCTTGTCATCTCTAGGACATAAAGGACTCATAATAAGTTACACCCACCAACCTCTAGAGGGGACTCCTTCCTCTATCATACACTAGATGTTTTTGTTCCCAATAGAGTGTCTAACATCTAGATATCCACAAAAGAAATGATACAGAGTCCAAGACTTTACACAATGGCAACAGATATTAAACAATGGGAAGCCCCTGTATCGAAAAGAGCAGAAGCTAAAACTGGGGAAACTAGGATTGTACCATGAACTGTTGAGGGTCTCGGATCTTGCTCTTGCTGGGTCTACTCTATCGCAAAGGTCTGACCTGCTCTGCGGCCCTAAGGCCCTGCCTAACCACTTTAGGCAGATCCACCCTATTGTCACTGAAATCTTGGTGACTAGCTACCATGGCCATGACCTCCACCTCATCTTGAGCATCCGAAAGAACTCAAGCTCCCTGACTGATGAGAAACCGGTTATGTTTCTCCTGAATGCAAAGTCCTATAAGAAAACCTGTCACTAGCTGCTACTGAGGAGAACTGAAAGAATCACTGAAGATGGCCCATCTTACCGCAAGATTGGAACTCCACTAGATCTCTCAGGCAAAGTGGCCTCATATTTCCACTCGTCCCGCACTGGTAGCACACCACCTAAATACCAGAAGAAGTGTCCCGCCTCCTCGAATATGCATTTGTAGACTCCCTGCAATACTTCCTGCTATCAGTAAAAGGGATAACAACTCCGGATGTCGACCCGCTCAGGCTCACAACTCTAGAATCCCTCAGATTATGCTCCTTGATTAGCACTTACTTGACTATAGAAGTAATGGATGTCAACCTGAAGATGTTCACATGTGATCGGATGTCGTGCCTGAGACAATATTTAAAATTTCTTTCCAGAAATAACTCATCACCTCTAGGAATAGGCATGAAGCACTGCATCTCTGTGAGGTGAGAAGAAAACTCTATAACAGAAAGAGTACCCTGCTCCAGACTCATGAACTCTTGGGCTCGATCAGTCCTCAAGGTCTATGGGAATAAGTAGTCAAAGAAGGCATGCTGGAACTCATCCCATGCCATAACCTTATGGAATCCCACCTATGATATCACATCCCTCCATCACTTGGCGGAGTCCTGAAGCATATACATGGAAAGTTTCACCCTTCTCTCTGGAGGCGTCTCCAGATGCTTGAAGACCGTCAGCATGGCTTCTATCCATGACTATGCAGCCTGAGGTCATCTTTCCTATATGAAGGTGGGAGGATGCTAATACTGGAAAACCCATGTCAACTTTGCCATAGACTGGGTAGGATGCTGTACTCCTAGGAAGTTCTACATAAACCTCATAAATTCCTCTCAGAACTGTGCGTCATCACCTATGTCCGGAATGACGGCTGGTGCCAATAATGGCACAACTAGAGGATCTGCTGGTAATCCCTGATCATCCATATCCAGTGTTTGATAACTGCCCTATAACTGGAGAACAACCAGAGGATGTCTCAGTGGAATGACTCTGCAAGCTTGAGTGCACACCTTAGATCAAGATTAATAGGGACTGAAACATAGAAGTGTGATAAGGGAGTGATAGAAATAAAGCATTCAGGTTTTCAAAACATGTATACATGACGTGTATAATGACTACACTGTGTGTTTCCTTAATACTTCACATGGTCATGTACTTTTTCCAACCCAGGTCGTGTAACACCCCATACACACGGCATGTTGTCCTAACACACGACATGTACTTGAATCCTCTTCCACTTCCTGAGTTATTCAACATAGTTAATCCACACGGTTATCCTAGAACAAGACTACATGGAATGTTAGTGCTAGGAATGAAATGTACTAGATGAACTTCACTAACCCATGTTGTTAGTCACATAACCGGTTATACAGCTCACTCTACATGACGTGTTTGTGCCAGAAATGGCGTTTACAAGAAAGGTTTCACCAGCCCGTGTTGTTCACTACACGGCCGGATACCTAGATTATACTACACAACGTGTTCAAGGTGGACACAGAATGTATAACATAAGCTTTTATCCCTCAGTGTCGTTAGTCACACAGGTGGGTACAAAATATACACAACACGGCGTGTACAACCGGTACACGACATGTTCCCTCAATGATTTCCCAACCCCATGTCTCTTACCACACATTCAGTGACACGGTTAGAGACTACACGACGTGTAAATACAGTACATTACATGTACTCAAAATAAATAGTTCCTTCCCGAACAGAAGGATACATGGCATGTATTTATCATTACACGTCATGTATTCTGGTTTCTTCTAGACAGTAAGCCTCAGAAACTACTCTAGAACCCAGAAAAACCCTGAAATAAACACTAAAGTTCCAAATTCCAATCTGTGAGGGACCATAATCCCTACAAATCAAATATTTTCATCTCATACAGGTCATAAACAAGGATAACAGTGCAATGATATGCAAAATTCAGGTCCAT
Organism: Viscum album; assembly: GCA_963277665.1. Lineage (NCBI taxonomy): Eukaryota > Viridiplantae > Streptophyta > Magnoliopsida > Santalales > Viscaceae > Viscum > Viscum album. Next base: position 334,825,387 of record OY728138.1, on the reverse strand, counting down.
GAGGGCCCATAACACCTCAAGAACCAAAGTTTGGCATTCATTAAAACAAAAACTTACACAAGCAATACCTTATAAAAAATTAGGTACTCTATCAAGGTATATATCACAACAACATTAATACCTAACACAACATCTATCAAAACAACATGCAATCACCAATGAACCCTAAATGGCATGACAAGAATGCTTGACATGTGATTTCTAGCAAGTGCCTATATCATGCATGAGATGGCATATCCTCATCTCATTGGGTTGAAATGTAAATAGAACCTAAATAATATCAATAATAAAAGAAAAAAATATGTGAATCCCCCAATGGTGAAATCAAATCAACTATAAAATTTCAAAACCAGAAAATTGTAATAATGAGGTAGATTGGTATTTCCCTATACACGGGTTAGCTACTCCTGGTCACATCTTATGACCAAGTACCCATTCCTTCTTATCCCTGACTATATGCTCCAAACAGTAAGTCGATAAGTAAGAATCCCTATGATACAAATTTGCAACGTCTTGGTTCTGAAAGTCACCCAGAGGTGCCCCATACCCGATTGGTCACATAGCCTCAAGCACATTTCCCTAAATGCCAGAGGCTGCCGACTAGCAGTGAGGGCCTTGGGTGTGATAGTGGGGAAACTATACCCTCATTGGCAGAGTAACACATCATAAGTAAAATAGATAGCAATAGAAGAAGTAGGAAAACATGAAATAGGTAAACAAAGGATGTAATAAACAACTAGAGAACACATATATATAAATCTACGATGCATGATACATATGTCTAGGAAAGAATCCAAAAAACTCACAATGATGGAATACAATACTAAACCAAAGTATAACAGAAAACAAAAAAATGGTCCACAGCAACGCAAGCCTCAGCTGGGTCCCATGGTCCCCAACTCCGCAATAATCAAGTACCTAAAGTAGAAGGGTTCTTGCCCTTATCTATACCTACATCAATATAATATTTTTGGGCCCAAAAGCATGACCCAAACAGGATGTGAGACTATATCCCAGTAGGAAACCACCCAATGATCTGTGCCTAACTGTTAGTGAATATATATGGAAGGCTATAATCAAAATGAAGAAGTAAACAAAAAAGTACTCAAAAGTAAACAATCCTACAGTTTCAAATGCATTCAATTGTCATATATTAAGTAAGTATCTAATAATAAGTAGGGAACCCTCTGAGAAGTACTCACAGCCTAACCCCTCTGGTCCAACCAAAACAAACACAAGCAACCCTTTGAGAAGTACACATAGTCTAACCCCTCTGGTTCATATTTTCCATAGAATCTCTAAGGAAGCACTCACCATTAATTCCCCCAGTAGTATCGTATCAGTAACTAAAAGGCACTATGGGGAATCACTCAATGTTCAGTTCCCCCTGTGGCCCGCATCGAGGAACTACAGACACTCTAAGTAAGCACTTACGTCTATTCACTTTATGGTCTCACATCGTAACAGTAAACAGACACTCTGGAGAAGGCTTCAAAGTCCATTCATCATATATTCTACTACACCAAGTTCTCATGGTCCTGTGTAAGTCAATCGAGCACAGCGATATATAATGACCAAAGCATACCTCAAGAACTACATGGCTTAACAGTCTACAGCATAACAACACGTTAGATAAATAATATCACTTCATCCTATCAACACTAGGAATGGAAAGCAAGTAGCCTAATAGGCTAAGTAAGACCAAATAGTCATAAACAATACAAGAATGGGAAATAAATCCATATCATAGAAATTAACCCTATTCACATTAAATTGACCTCTACTAAAGCATATAAATCATGGAAGACAATAACAGGGTTAAAATCGTAAACACCCAATACCCCGATCAAGGGTATTGGCTAATTTTGCACATATAACTCAAATAATATCTACAAAAAGGCACAAACCAACTACCTTAGTGTCATGAGATTTATATACATGAACCCCAGGCCATGAATCGACATAGAATGTCATAGATCTACAAAAACTTCTAAAACTTTCAACTGAGGATAACTCGTGAGAGAAGAGAAATCAAGAAACGAGGTTCAAGAAGAAGAGAGAACTCACCAATGCAATTGCAGTGCAACTGAAAGAGTTCAATTTGGAAAACTGAAGATTGATCAGGGGCTCGGGGAAAGATTGGCGTCGTATGGATTCTCTCGGTTGAAGAAGGTGAAGAAGAAGACACTTCTTCCAATTAGATGTGACCCCGGTCCGTTTAATGAATAAAAATAAAATACACGGCGTGTTATTTAGAAGTACACGATGTGTACTAGACCTTACCAGCCCTCGCATAAGGAGGTCTCTAGGTCATCACACACGGTTGTGTGCTCGGCCATTACACGGCCAACACACGACTTTTTGCAGCAAAATAGTACATGTCATGTACTTAAAAAATTTCAAAAAACTCTTTATTTTATCAAAAATGCCAGAGAATAGAAAAAAATACCTGAAAAGAAGTTTCATGTTCTTACAATATATATTAATTATATATTTATTTAGAGTAATACATAATATTTAGTGATTAGAAATGAAATGCATCATTTATGGAGACGGTAGGCCGTACGTACACATGAACATTGTTTCCATTTTCTTGTCCTATTGAATGAAAAAAAGTAATATATATATATATATATTATAATTATAGTAAATTTATTATTTCATATATATATCACATAATTTTACTAAACCCATCATTAATATATTACGTGTAAAGTGTGAATGAATCACATCGCTTTGAGCGGCGGTAGTCCGCCTTACACACAAACATTGTTATCATATTCCAAAAAAAATGAAAGCATGAAGGTATGTGTTATATAATATTTCCAGAATCATTATAAAATAATAAAAAACATATATTTCAAATATAAACCATATTTCCATCATTATTTCCAACATTGAAATCTTTTAATAGAAAACGTACTACATTGGTTCGTGAGGCGGTAGTTCACCCAACACACGAATAATGATTTTGTAACCCATTTGATGGAAGTGTGTGTGAATATAGGTTTTAAATTTAAAATAAAAACATATATATATATTGAGTATAGTTATATTATTATATAATCATGATATAATATTAATTTAAGGAGTTTGAGATGGAAATAAAATAAAAATTCTTTTAGAAGAACATTGCTTCTTCTTCGAGTATCCTTTTTAGGTTTTCACTAAAGCCTTTAAAAGTTTTATTTATAATTAATATAAGGATTCTAGGATGATTATAGAGAATGGGTGAATTTATTTTTTTAGGTATTTTCCAATCCAAATGACTTGATAGTTTTGAAGAGAGGAGGCGTGTGGGAGGCCTTTTATAAGTGGGGTGAGTGGGAAACTTGTATTGTTTTGAAAGAGGGAATTCCACCCAAATTTTTTCATGTCATGTGTATCCCATAATTCAAAAAAAATATAATAGAAGGTATATTTTCTAAATAAGTCTAGAAAATTGTTTTTATAAAAGTTTCTATATATTTAAACCCCTTATTTTTAAAGTTTAACAACTAAGTAAGCTCGTTTTTACTATAATCACTGTAATTAATTTTGATTGCTTTCACTACTTTTTTTGGAATTTTTTTTGAACATATTATAAATTATTATTTATTATTTATAAAAATATTTAATCCATTTTTCCAAATTCAAATAACAAAAGGGGAAAATGTAATTTAAAATTATCCCATAATACGTGAAGAGAAAACAAGTTTTTAAAGTTAAAATGATGAAAAGTATGAAATGTTTCTATAACCAAATTCAATATGAAAATGATTACAATAAACTAAATAATATTAATATATTTATAATTTATCTAATTTTACTTTAGACCAAATTTAAAATATAATTTAAAATTATAAATTTTTTATATAAAAAGATAGTTTTCAATTAAAATTCAGTATTTTTCACTATTCATAAAAAATATAACTACATGAAAAATTAATAAAATCAACATAATATAATTATAAAATTAATATTTAAAAAATAAAGTTTATTTTATCAAATAATGTTTATATATGTTTCAAATTTTAGCTTTAAATCAAGTTTTCCGTCAAAAATTGGCAAAACTGCCTTTAGAAAAATATAGTTTTTTATGCATAAAATTGGATTTATTTTTATATATTGTCTATGAAACATATAGGATGAATGTTAAAACTTATATTGAATATATCTATATATATATTTCATTAATATCATTTAATAATATTAATCAAATTAATTTATTATGATAAAATACATTTAGGCACATAAAATAGTTTTTTTAAGAAAAACATTTCCTCTATATTCAATTAGTTTTATTTTCATTTATAATTCATTAGTAACCAATAAATTAATTATATAAACATGTTTCAACCCTATTTTAATAATTATGTTAATCAAATTCATTCCCTCTATCCCAATAGCTTGGTGATAATTATCTTATTAAATAATAATATTAATAGTATGTTATTGTTTGATAAGAATCAGCCTAGAGTGTAACATAATTTATCAAGGAAACTTGATTATATGTTCATTGAAATATAAATATAGTTTTTTATATAAAAAATATAAACTATGAGTTTCATGCAACACATTTTAGAAAAAAATTTAAATTAAGTTAAAATAATATATTTCATAAAATCTTGGGAAGTTATATCTTAGCCCTTTAAAATGATTTTTCCTTGATATTCATCTAGGCTATCAGAGTAATATTTTATTTAGAATTAATTTATTTAAACCCATATAGTAAAAACTAAATAAATAAACTATCCCTTAAAAAGGGAAATTAGGAAAGATAAAGGTAACCTGAAGTTACCTATAACTAGGATTCCATATAGGGAGAACATTGGTGGAAAATTAAAAGACAGTTTTAGAAGGGAAAACTAATTCCTTTGGAAAAATAGAGAGTTATATAGAATTTGGTGAAGAGGAATTCAATGACAACAAAACCACCAGAAAAAAATTTGTGGAAAAGATAATTGATATCATTAGAAAATATGGTAATAGGATACAGTTTTATTTCTAGCTCATTTTCCTAAATCTGAATGATTATTTCACTATTTAAACGAAAAACATAATGAATTATACTTAATTGTAAAATAAAATTTCATCCTTTAACCAATTTCTATGAAACTATCATCTTTTTCCCTAATCAATGATTATTGAATCAATAAAATAAAATTATAAAGACTACATAACCATAAAAGGGATAACAAGTAATTCATATTTTCTTTAAACATTATCCAAAAAAAATGGTTATCACATGGTAATAGAATTAACAAAATGAATAAACCTTCATAAATTAACCACCAATTTTCAACAGTAATACCCAAATTTAAAATCATATTGTTCTATAAATAATTATCCTTAAGACTCTTCAGTCATTTTCTGACTAAGTTTGAAAACCTTAGATTAGAAAGATTTGATAATATATTCTTCCAAGATAAATAAACCATTATTCCTAAAATAAAATCCCATATGTTTATTAAATAAACTTAATCTTTACCTATAAAAAATTCATATTAACCCATATATCGTTTAGGCCAGTGGTAGGCATGAAAACCCTTTCCATCCTTCGGTTATGGGTTCAAGCCCCATCTCTTTTCTGAATGTGATGGGTTGTCACCCTTCATACGGGTTTTCATTTTTTAAACATGGAAAATAATTTATTCCTAAATAACACTTCATGTTGATCCCAGGGGTTAAAAATACCCCATCCTAAAAAAGTGTCTCCCAAAATTTCATTAATCACTTTAAGACTTCATCACTTAAAACCTCAAGGGGTGTCTAAGACATTAGAAAAATGATCATTATTAATATTAAAGATCTATTTCGTTATCCATAACTCTTAATATAACCTCACATGAAATCTTACTGATCTCCAAAGTCATCTAAAATTACTTTTGATACCAACTATAACAGCCCATGAACCGCATTCCCGGATCCTGTAATGAAATCATGAAATTTAAATTTCTAAATCTAAAGTTGATAATTGGGACCAAAATTATTCTATATAGTCATTACAACATTAAATGGAAAACATGGATAACTTATAACCTTGATAAGCTTTTAGGATTAGATTTTTATAATGTATGGACAAACTCCTACATAAACAATTCAATAGACTTTAAATGATAATTTATCCCACTTATCCCATCTTTTATTATTTCAAATTTGGTCTTCAAAATCATCCTTTTAAAATCCTTTATGCACATAAATCATTCAACCTAGTTCTTTATAAATTGGGGAAAGGAAAAATAAGAAGGGTGATCTCAAATACTCGGTAAGGTTAAACATAAGCATTAACAATTGAAAATCATCAGTGAGTATAAGAGTACCTAAGGGTATGATTACATAATCAATGTTCATGAGAAAATCATAAAATAACTCATACCCATCATTACCTAGATTGTCGAACATCAAAACATGGAAAAGGACAGATTCATCATAATAAATAATCATGAGCCGTGTGATATCAATCTCGATCACAAAAAGCATTATAAACTCATATAAAGCATAGAGAAAATATGTATATAACTTGGAACATCATTTTAAATTAACTATTAAAATAACTCTTAAAAATGGAATAACCATACCGTTAACTTTTATACCCAATACATTAGAGGTCTATCTTAGACCCACATGTCCTTGTCTTATCACAGAACCACCTTTCATTAGTTTATAACAGAATAACCCGTTAAATGTCCAAGTACCATTAAAATAATAACACATAAAATCATTCATTTCTTCATAAAATAATAGTAATAACCATTATCCCTTTAATAACATGATTTACCTATGGAAAGGAAATGGGTTATATAATAATCTCTTTGAAACAGGATTAACCCATGGAAAAGAAACGAGTTCCATAACAATCTCACTAAAATAATCTTAATCCATCTAGAGAAATAGTGAGGATGGTATAATTATAAAATATCCCCATTGGATCATAAGTAAAAATGAGGGGTTTTCCACATTTATTAATGTAAATACCATTATAATATCATTAAAAATATTTTGATGAAAATACCCTTTTCATTTTAAAAGATACTTTCTAAAATATAAAAAATATTGAAAAAAAATATTTGAAAATAACCTTGAAAATTTATGAAGGAATGTTTGAAAAAAAATTAAAACCCTTTAAAACTTTCTTAAAATTTCATTTAAAAACATTTTAAAAACTTTTCTAGAAAACATTTTTTTTAAAGAATATGGATTTATAAACGAAGATATGAATGAAGTCATAATTTCATAAAAAAATATTTTATTTAACATTTTAAGTACCACAGAGTGGTAAAATGGTATAATTACATTAAAATATCATGAATAACTAGGGTATAAGATATTTCATGGTAATTATACGATTTTAAAATTGGAGACTTAATCATACAAAATCGCGATAAACTATGAGAATGTAAGAAATGACTCTTACCACTTTGGTAACTTTTAATCATAATCTCCATGAAAGGATTGCATTAACTGAAACTAAAATATCCCAAGAATAAATAAATTCGTGATATTACATGTAAAATGGGATGTATATAGACCTCATAGAATAATATAGATGGACAACATGACATAATTCTAAAAGAAGGCAAATTGTAATAAAAATCAATTTTCGCTTTTGTAACTTTGAAACCATAAACCCCGTGAAAGAGAAATCCTTAAATGGATATATAAATCCTCATAAATTTAATTATAAGAATAGTAATATAAATTCATATTAATTATATACACCACACAACAAAAATAATTGGTGAATATGTTATATATCTCAAAGAAATAAAAGTGAGATAAGAAAAACCCTTACCTTATGTCTTGACTTCTATCATACTCATTCAAACCTTCAGTATAATAAATATAAATTTTTTATAAATATATTAAAGAACCATATTAATATTTTAAATATTATATATGATATTATTATAACCTTTTATTATCTTTTTATTAACGATTCCATGTTTAAGTTAAATTTTGGGTAATAACCGCTTTTTTTTCATATATGTTTTAACTTGTTATATTTTTATTCTTATTACGTTGATCATGATTTCAACATCTCAAGAATGTAAACCATGATATAAATATTATATATATTCAGAATTTATATATTTAGATTAATCCATAATATTTAGTGATAGGAAATGAAATGCACCATTCATTGAGATGATAAGATATACGTCTGCAAGAATGTTTCTTCCATTTTCGTGTCATATTGAGAAAATTAAAAGTAAATGATATATATATATATATATTATAATTCTAGTAGAATTATTATTTCATATAAATAAAATATTTTTATTAAACCCATATTTAATACATTCCAAGTAAATCATGAATGAGTCACATCACTTCACGAGGCAGTAGTTTACCATACACACAAATGATTTCATGATGTTCCCACAAATTGGAAAGAATGAGGGTATGCATTATATAATAATTAAAAAATCATAATAACATCATAAATATTATATATATCCTCTATAAATATTATATCTGTCTGTATTACCAATATTGAAAGGTGGTAATGGAAAAATGAATGGTGTCAGTTCCTGAGGAGGTAGTGCACCATATGCATGAATGACGATTCCATAACCAATTTGATGGAAGTGTGTGTGGGTGTAGTTATTACCCTTATCATAAAAACATATTTATATATTTAGGATACTAATTTTAATATATAATCATTGTATACAAATAATTTAAGGAGGTGCAGAAGGAAATAAAATAAAAAGGATTTCAGAAGAACGTTACCAGTTCTTCAGGTATCCTCCTTAGGTTTTCACTAAATCCTTGAAATGACTTCTTTATTACTAATATAATTATTATAGGATTAGGTGAGGGAATGGGAGAAGTGATTTGGTTATGGATTTTCAGAGCCAAAGGTCTTGAGAGGTGTGAAGAGAGGAGGAGAGGGGGAGACCTTTTATAAGTGGGGTGAGTGGAAAACATTTAAATTTTTGAAAGAGGGAATTCCACTCTCATTTTTTTCATGTCAAGTATCCCCTTAAGTTTAATTTTTAGCAACTAAGTAAACTTGTTTCACCTTAATCACTATAATTGATTTTAATTGATTTTACTAATATATTTTTCCAAAAACAATGTTTACTATATTATACATTGTAAATTATTCTAATTCCAAATATGGAATAAATTTTTCCAAATTCAAATCACAAAAGTTTGAATATTTAATTTAAAATTATTCCTACAGATGTGATGAAAAGAGGGGTTTTAAAGTGAAAATGTTCATAATTTTAAAATGTTTGTATATCGAAATTCAATATGAAAATGATTCTGGTGATCTATACCGGATTAATATATTTATAATTGATCTAATTTTACTTTACCTCCAATTTAAAATATATTTTATCATTATAAATTATTTAGATGAAAATTCATTTTTCAATTGGAATTCATAATTTTCATTATTCATTAAAAAATGAATCTTCTTAGTAAAATATCCAAAGATAACCCTAAACTAATTTTATTATTAATATTTCCAAAATAAAGATTATTTTTTATAAAAAAATTTATAAAAGTGTCAAAAATTAGTTTTAAAACAAGCATGACATCGAATGAAAGCAAAACTGCCTTTGTAAAAATACATATTTTTATGCATAAATGTGGATTTATTTTTATATCATGTTTAGAAAACAAATATGATGAATTTTAAATATTATATTGAATATATTTCATATATATTTAATTAATATCATTAAATAATATTAATTAATTTAATTTATTAAAATAAAATGCATTTTGGAACATAAAAATAGTTTTTTTATATAAACATTTTTTATACTCAATTAGTTTTTATTTTCATTTATAATTAATTGTTAACTAATGAAATCATCCTATAATAATTTTTAAACCATATTTTCATAATTTAGTTAATCTTATTCATTCCCACCATTCCAATGGCTATGTGATAACTATCATGTTAAGTAATAATATTAATAGTATGTTGTTGCTCAGTAAGACTCAGCCTTGTCTGTAGCAGATGTTATTGAAGAAACTTGATATTATGTGCAACACAAGATAAAATTGTTGTTGCGAATAATTCAAGATAAACTATGAATTTCTTGTATTTTAAGCTATCAAATAATTTAAATTACTTTGAAAGAATATATTTCACAAAATATCTGAATGTTACATTTACACTCGGTCTTGTCACACAATAGTTTCTGGAATGAAATCAACACATGATTACTCAACCAGGGGTAATAAAAAAGAAGAAAATTTGTATCTCTATCCTAACATCGAGAAATTATTAAGAATAAATAAGAAACACACAAGAATAAGACCTCATGGCTAGAATATAATCTTGACAAAGTGCGAGATAAAGAGAAAACAAATATCTCTAAGGAAAGAACACATGTATGAAAGCCTTAATAGAATACAGAAGAACCTCAAACATGGGTATCAATCCAAGAATCATCTTTCCTCTGATCTCTTCACAAATTTTATAGATCAAGATACAAATCAATAAAATGATTACACACTCCATGAAATTCTCTAGGCTACCACATGAAGAACCAAATTCTCACCTTGGTAGTTTCTTAGAGTTGGGAAACACATTATACTTCAACAATGTAACATCCCGGTTCCAGAAGCCACCCAGAGGCGCCCCGTACCTGGTTGGTCACATGGCCTCAAGCGTATTTCCCAAAACACCAGAGGCTTCTGACTATTAGCGAGGACCTTGGGTGTGATAGTGGGGAAACTATGCCTTCATATGAAGAGTAATAAAATGGAAGATAAACAATTATACAATAGCGGAAGCAGTAAATATACAACAACATTAAACAGTGAAAGACTGATAAAGAAACAACTGGAGAAAAGTATATATAAATGATGCATGATACATATATGTCTAGGAAATTAGCCAAACAAGTCAAAATTCTGGAATACAACAGTGCTAAAACAAAGTGAAAAATAAAGTAGATAAACTCCTCAGCATCGCAAGACATAGCTTGGTCTCATGATCTCCAGCTCCACAGAAATCAAGAACCTGAAGTAGAAGGGTGCTTGCCCTTATCTATACCTAGAAAAATATAATCTATTTGGGCCCAAAAGAATGGACCAAATAGGGTGTGAGACTAAATCCCAGTAGGCAACCACCACGATATTTGTGCCTAACAGTAAGGGAATACATGGCAGGTTAAAGTACAGAAAGCAGTAAACAGGAATGTACTCAACAGTAAACAATCCACAGATTCGAGCATTTAATTTATAAACATGTAAGAATCCACTCGAGCAAATAGAACAAACAATTATCCCTTTGGGTAGTTCTCACAGGCTAACCCCTATGGTTCAACTTATAAGTACTAGCAACCCTCTAGGAGGCACACATAGTCTCACCCCTCAGTTTCAGCTAAAGAATAGGCTCTCTAGGGAAACACTCACCGTCAATTCCCCCTATAGTCTCGTATCGTAATAAAGGTGCTCTAGGGAAGCACTCAATGTCTCATTCCCCCTATGGCTTGCGTCGAGGAACTACAGACACTCTAAGGAAGTAGTCAACATCAGTTCCCCATGTGGTCTCACATCATATTATAAAGACACTCTAGAGAATCCCTTATGTCCATTCCTTATGTGGTCTACTACACTAGGTTCTCACGGCCATGTGTAAGTCAAATAAGAATATCGCGTTTATCAGCCAAAGTAACCTCAAGAACTACTTGGCTAACATTCTACATCATCTCAGCATGGAAGAACAACATTGACACCATCCTACAATACTAGGCATGGGAAAACAACAGTAGTCAAAAAGGTAAACTAGACCCAACAGTCCAGACATGCAAGAACATGCATGGAAAACACTTCCAAAGCCTAAAAATTAGCCCCAAAACACAATCAAAATCCCCAACTCTAGCATACAAGAAAGGCAGGCAATCAATGGGGCTAAAATGGTAAACACGCAATACCCCATTCAAGGGTATTGGTAGAATTTCCACAAAATATTCAAATACTTTCAACAGGAATACACAAACCACCTAACTTGATGTTAGGAGATCGATATACTTGAAACATGGGGCTTGAATCGCCTCAGAACATCAAATATCTACAAAAACTTCTAAAACATTCAACCCATAATAACTTGGAAAAGATAAGGAATTGTTAAATGATGCTCTAAGAGAAGAGAGAACTCACCGCTGCGATTCCAACACACTCACAAGTGTTCAAATTAGAGGAAGGATAGAGGTTCTAGGGCTCGTCAAAGATCTGTGGCTGCTCGGCACTCTCAGACAAAGATGACCTAAAAGAAGTCGATTCTGGCGATTAGACTTGACCCCGGTGCGTTTAATGAAAAAAAAGAATGTACATGGCATTAAATTTTGAATTACATGGAGAATACTCACCTTTTTAGTACTACGCTTTAGGTGGCCTCCATGTCACCCCTACATGGTTGTGTGTGTGGCCATAACATGGCCCACACAAAGCCTTCAACGGCATTGATGTACATGGAATGTACTTTGAAAATTTCTAGATTTTCCTCTTTTCCTCAAAAACGACTAGAAAAGGAAAAAAATACCAAAAAGTAAGATCTTTGTTCTTAAAAACTTCCCCCCTTAAAGAAATTTGTCCCCTAATTTCCCTAGCACGGTGTAGAAGAAGCAACCCCCAACAATTCTGGCCACTGTGCTCGCACATCGGCCTCCCTCTCCCAAGTCTCGTCATGTACTCGTCCGTGCTTCTATAGCACTCGTACCAGAGGAACATACCAGGCACAGAGAACCTTTGTACAGTGACCAAAAATCTGTATTGGATGCTTTTCGAACTATGCATCTACATGAAGCTCAACCTCCTCGGGTTGTAGGACATGAGACGGGTCTGAAAAGTAACGTCGGAGCTGAAAAACGGGAAAAACTTTGTTCATAAACTGGTACCTCTGAGGTAACTGAAACCGATAGTCAACCAGCACAACTCTCTCCAACACCTCAAACAGTCTAGAATACCTTGGTGAAAGCTTACCCTGTCTCCTAATCCTCTTGTTCCCCAACCTCAGTGTGACACGCATGAAAACCTGATCCCCGAACTTGGAATGGAGAGGTCATCTCCGCTGATCATCATACAACTTCTGTCGAGACTATGCAGTAGCCATCCTCTTATGAATCTACTCTATCTGCTATGTAGTCTCCTGAACCAGACAAGGTCCCAGCAAAGCTGCCTCCCTTGCCTCCACCCAACATAAGGGTGATCAGCATGGCCTACCATAAAAAGCCTCATAAGGTGCCATCTGAATCGTTGCTTGAAAGATATTATTGTATGGGAACTCCACAAGAGGTATATTATTCTCCCAAGAACCTCCAAAGTCTAGAATTCATGCTCGGATCATGTCCTCAAGCACCTGAATCGTACGCTTGGACTGGCCATCTGTCTGAGGATAGTAGGCTGTACTCAGAAGCACCTGCGTACCCAAAACTTTTTGTAGCCTTTTCCAGACCTGAGAAGTAAAACATGCATCCCTGTCTGAAACTATGGAATATGGAACCCCATGCAGACGTATAATCTCACAGATGTACAACTTCCCCAGCTCATCAACACTAAAGGTCTCCTTGATCGGAATGAAGTGAGAAACCTTCATAAGCCAGTCAACGACGACCCATACAGCATCATTCCCACAAGGTGATCTCGGCAACCCTGTCACAAAGTCCATCGCAACTTCATTCCACTTCCACTCAAGAATGGGTAACTGCTGTAAAAGACATGTTGGTCTCTAATGTTCCGCCTTCACCTATTGAAAAGTAGAACATCTCATGACGAAACTAGCAACATCTCTCTTCATACCTAGCCACTAATACTGGCGGTGAAGATCGTGATATATCTTGGTGACACCAGGATGAACTGCCCAAACAGAGGAATGAAAATCCTACATCATCTCCTCGTGTATATCTGTTAGCACCCATACACACCCCTAGAAACGCAAGATCTCATCCTCGCCTACTGTCCATCCAGGAAGAGGGTCCCCTCCTAACACACTCTCCCACAAGAATAGGCCTTTTGAGTCTGATAGCTGCGTCATCCACACTTGATCGATAATGGTAGAGGTAATAGCTACAGAATATAGAAAAGTCTTCCTATGTCTATCGTGAACCTCCAAGTGCATCTCGGAGAACAGAGACATAAGCTGCCACTCACTGCTAGCCTCCTGAACTGCCTGTAATTGAGTCCTCCTAGTCAATGCATAAGGCACAACATTGCCTTTCCCAAGAATATAGGAAAACTCAAAGATGAAGGACTGTAGGTAGTCAACCCACCTTAGCTGTCTAAAATTCAAATCAAGCTGAGTGAAAATTTACCTGATACTTTTTTGGTCGGTGAAAACCACAAAATTCTCTTTTAGAAGATAAAGTCTCCAACAGCGTAGGGAATGAACAACATATGCCAACTTCAGATCATGCGTTGGGTAGTTTCTCTCATGTGGCCTCAACTTCTGAGACCCGTATGAAACAACTCCATATCCCTACATAAGCACAAATCCTATCCCGATACCTGAAGTGTCACAGTAGATAGTATAGCTCTTTCCTGGCTCTGTCAAGACTAGTACTAGAGCTGAATTCAACCTCCCTTTCAACTCCAGAAAGGCTGACTCACACGAATATGACCATAAAAACTTCACACCCTTCTTAGTATGACCTGTCAATGGGGTTTCTAAGCATGAAAAGTCTGGTATGAAGCGTCTTTAGTATCCATCTAGCCCCAGAAAACTCTGAACCTCAAAGATGTTATTCGGATGCTCCCAGGAAACAAATTCTCTAACTTTCTCTAGGTCCACTGATACTTCTGTCTCTGAGATAATGTGGCCCAAAAATTGAATCTGGACCATCCAAAAGTGTCACTTTGAGATCTTAGCATATAACTGATGCTCCCTCAGTGTACTCAAAACAATCTCAAGATGGGTAGCATGGTCATGTCGAGTGTGAGAGTACACCAAGATATCATCCACGAAGATCACCACGAATGAATCCAAATAAGGATGGAACACTCGGTTCATCAGTTCCATGAAAACTATTGGCACGTTCATGAGACCAAACAGCATAATCGTATACTCGTATAGACCATACCTGCTTCTGAAGGCTGTAAGAGGTGTATCTGATGGTCTAACTCACAACAGATGATAACCGGACCTCAAGATGATCTTTGAGAACACTTGGGCTCCTCTAGGCTGATCAAAGAGATCATCAATCCTCGAAAATGGATATTGGTTCTTGACTGTCAACTGGTTCAACATCCGATAATTCACACACATCCTAAGATTACCATCTACCTTTTTCGCAAAATGGACAGGCGAACCCCAAGGAGAAGTACTGGGTCAGATGAAACCCTTGGCCTGCAACTCCTCTAACTATTTCTTGAGCTCTTGTGACTCTGGTGTAGCCATACTATAAGGAGTAATGGACACTGGTGTCTCCCCTATCACAAGCTAAATAGAAAATTCTACCTCATGCTCTAGAGGAAAACCTGAAAAGTCCTATGGAAAGAAATCCCTAAAATGATCCACCATTAGAGGAAATTCTAACTGCAAAGTTCCCAAGTCATCCAGATATAGACTAGAAATATGAACTGTAACTCCACCTATACCATGATTCCCGGGTCCTTCTTTAATTTCCTAGACATCCCACTCACCTTGATGAAGAAAAGATTCACCCTTTGGTGATATGAAGCTCACCCTGTGACGATAATAGTTGACGACTTCCTGGAAGGGAACTAACCAGTCCTTCCCAAGAATGACATAGCCTGTCATCTCTAGGACATAGAGGTCCCATAGAAAGTGATACCCAGCCACCTCTAGAAGTCAATCTTTTCACTGATGTACACTAGTCATCCTAGTCCCCAACGGTGTGTCTAGAGTCAAAGTATCGGTAGAGGAAAATATGCGGAGCCCAAGGCTCTCCACAACAGCAACATAGATAAAGCTATAGAAATCCCCTGTATCGAAAAGATCAGAAGATATAATTGAGGCTAATAAGATCGTACCTCGAACTGTAGAGGTTCTGGGATCCTTCTCTTAATGGGTCTACTCCACTGCAAAATCCTGACCTGTAGCATGACCCTGTGACCCTGCCTGACCACTCTGAGTTGATCCACCCTGATATTGCTGAAAGACTGATGACTAACCACCATAGCCTCGACATCCATCTCGGCCCGAACAGCCAGAAGAACTCCAGTTCCCAGACTGATGAGAAACTAGTGGTGATTCTCCTGAATGAGGAGTCATGGATGAACCCCTGTCAGTAGCTGCTGGTGAGAAAACAAGACAGAATTGCTGAATCTGACCCATCTTGCCACAAGATCGACACTCCACTGGGTCTCTCTGGCACTACGGCCTCATATGACCCACCCTTCCACACTAGTAGCATACCACCTGGATACTTGAAGATGTGTCTCGCTGCCTCGGATCACCACGCGTAGACTCCCTACAGCGCTTCCTATTTTCATTTGGTGAAGCACTAACTCTGGAAGCAGAACCGCCCTGGCTCTCAGCTCCGGAATCTCTTAGATTGCGCTCTGCAATAAGTGCCTGGTTGATGATGGAAGTGCTGGAAGTCAACCTGAAGATATTTACCTGTGACCAGATCTTCCGTCTGAGACCATCCTCAAACTTTCTTACCAAGGACAACCCATCTTCACCATGGAGGGGTGTGAAACACTGAAGCATGGTGAAATGAGAGGAATAATTTATGATAGAAAGAGTACCCTACTCGAGGATCATGAACTCCCAGGTCTGATCGGCCCTCAAGGTCTCTGGATAGAAGTAGTCATAAAAGATGCACTGAAACTCCTCCGATGTCATAACCTGCTGATGACCTTCTCGTGAGATCACGTCCCACCACCTTTTGGCGGAGTCTCATGGCATGTAGGTAGCGAGCTTGACCCGACTTTCTAGAGGTGTCTCCAGATGCTTAAATATCGTCATCATGGCTTCTAGACATGACTCTGCAGCCTGAGGTCCTCCTTCCCCTAAGAAGGTGGGAGGATACTGCTACTGGAAAACCCGCGTCAAGTTTACCATTGTCGAGGCAGGAGGTGGTGCTACCTTGAAATTCCGCATCATCCTCAGAAAGCCTTCCCTAAACTACACATCGGTGCCTATAACTGGTATCACTACTGGTGCCAAGGATGGAACAACAGGAGGATCTGCAAGAAGCCCCTCATCAGCCATATCTGGAGCCTGATCACTGCCCTGTAACTGGCAGAAAACCAGAGGACGTCTCGGTGGCATGAATCTGCAAGGTCAAACGCACAGCTTAGATTCAAGATTATCAAAGACTGAAAACATAAAGGAAAAGAAAGGAATATAAGAAAGAAAGCATTCATGTTTTATAAAACATGACTACACGGAGTGTGCTTTTACTACACGGTGTGTTCCCTTAAGTCATTCACATGGGCGTGTACTTCAGTTTAAACCGGTCATGTAACACCCCAAACACACGGTGTGTTCTCAAAACACATGGTGTGTAATTTAATCCTCTTCCTTTTACCAAGCCCTTCTACACAGCTAAGACACACAGCTCTCCCAAGACAAGACTACACGGCGTGTTCTCAGCAGACACGGCGTGTACTTGACAAACTTCACCTAACCCATGTTGTTAGTGACATGGTCAGACACATAGCTCGAACCACATGACGTGTTCATCATAGACACGGTGTGTATGTGAAAGTATAACACTGAACCGTGTTGTTCGTGACACAGTCGGGTAACTAGGTCAGACTACACGATGTGTTCAAAGTAGACACGGCTTGTATAAGAAAAGACTCCATCAACTGTGTTGTTAACTACACGACCGAACTGCAAGGATTACCCTACACAGTATGTACAATCAGTACACGGCGTGTTCCCATGAGATTTTCCCTATACAGTGTCTCTACCCACACGGCCTATGACACGGTTAGAGAACACACAGAGTGTATAAAAAGGTACACAACGTGTACTTATGAAAAATAGTTTCTTCCCGAATAGAAGAACACATGGAATGTAGTCAAAACTACACAGTGTGTATTCTGGGTTTTTTCCAGATAGTAAGCCTCAGAAACTACTCTAGAGCCCAGAAAACACTGAAAAAGAACACTGAAAGAGCCAAATTCTAATCTGTGAGGGCCCATACTCCCCGCAGATCAAAATTTGGCATCTCAAACAAGTTATAAACAAGGTAAAAAAGTCGATGATCCACCAAATTCTGGTCCATGAGGGACCATTACACCTCAAGAACCAAAGTTTAGCATTCATTTAAAAAAACCTTACACAATCAATTCTCTAACAAGAATCAGATATTTTTATCAAGGCATCTATCACAACAACATGCATATTCTATACAACATCTATCATAACAACATGAAATTACTAATGCATCCTAGATAACCTGGAAAGAATGCATGACATGTGATTTATAGCAAGTTCCTATATGATTCATGAGATGGAATACCCTCATATCATCGGTTTTTAAAGGAAATAGAGCCTAAATAACATCAATGGTAATAGCACAAAACATGTGAATCACCCAACGGTGAAATCAAATTAACTGTAAAATTTTCAACCAGAAAAATTGAAATAAATGAGGTAGATTGGATTTTCCATACACACGGGTTAGCTAACCTGGGGCATAGCTTATTACCAAGTACTTATTCCTTCGTATCCCTGGCTATAGGATCCAAACAGTAAATCAAGAGAAAATAAACCCTCTGATACCACTTTGTAACATCCCAATTTTGGAAGCCACCCAGAGGCGCCCCGTACCCGGATGGTCACATAGCCTCAATCACATTTCCCCAAATGCCAGTGGCTGCCGACTAGCAGCGAGGGCCTTGGGTGTGATAGTGGGGAAACTATGCCCTCATAGGTAGAGTAACACAACAGAAGATAAACAATTATACAATATCAGAAGCAGTAAATATCCAACAACAGTCAACAGCGGAATACTGATAAAGAAACAACTAGAGAAAAATATATATAAATGATGCATTATACATATATGTCTAGGAAAGCATCCACTCAAGTAACAATGCTAGAATAAAACAGTGTTAAACCAAAGTGCAAAACAAAGTAGATAAAATCCTCAGCATCTCAAGCTATAGCTTGGTCCCATTCTCTCCATCTCCACAACAATCAATAACCTAAAGTACAAGAGAGCTTTCCCTTATCTATACCTGCAACAATGTAATCTCTTTGGGCCCAAAAGCATGGCCTAAACAGGTTGTGAGACTTAATCCCAGTAGGAAACCACCACGAGATCTGTGCCTAAAAGTCAATGAATACATGGCATGCTAAAGTATAGAAAGAAGTAAACAGGAAAGTGCTCAAAAGTAAAAAATCCACAGTTTCTAGAATTTAATTTACAAACATGTAAGCAGCCACTAAAGAAAGTAAAAAAAATAGGTAACCCTCTGGGTAGTTCTCACATCCCAACTCCTATGGGTCAACCTACAAATACTAGCAACCCTCTGGGAGGCACACACATTCTTACCCCTCTGGTTCATCTAAAGAATAGACTCTCTGGGGAATCACTCACCGTTAATTCCCCCTATAGTCTCGTATCGTACTAAAGGCACTCTGGGGAGGCACTCAACATCTCATTCCCCCTGTGGCCCATGTCAAGGAACTACATACACTCTGAGGAAGCACTCAATGTCAATTCCCCCTATGGTCTTGCATCATATTATAAAGACACTTTGGATAATCCCTTACGTCCATTCTCCCTGTGGTCTACTATACTAGGTTCTCATGGCCCTATGTAAGTAAAATAAGCATAGCACATGTATCGGCCAAAGTAACCTATAGAACTAATTGGATAGCATTAAACAACATCTAATCATGGAATAACAATAGTCACACCATCCTACATTACTAGGAATGGGAAAACAATAGCAGTCAAAAAGGTAAACTAGACCCAACGGTCTAGAAAATCAAGAACATGCATGGAAAACACTTCCAAATCCTAAAAATTAGCCCCAAAACATAATAAAAAACCTATACTCTATCATACAAGAATGGAAGGCAATCAATGGGGATAAAACGGTAAACACACAATACCCCATTCAAGGGTATTGGTGGAATTTTAACAAAATATTTAAAGACTTTCAATAAGAAGGAACAAAACACCTACCTTGATGTAAGGAGATCGATATACTTGAACCACAGGGCTTTAATCACCTTAGAACGTCTAATATCAACAAAAATGTCTAAAACATTCAACCCACGATAACTTAGAAAAGAGAGGGAATTGGGAAACGATGCTCTAGGAGAAGAGAGAACTCAATGCTGTGATTCCAAATCACTCACTGGTGTTCGAATCGAAGGATGGATGGAGATTCGGGGGCTCATCGAAGATCCTTGACTGCTTAGAGGTCTTAGACGAAGACGACCAAAAATAATTCGATTCTGGTGATTAGACGTGACCTCGGTGTGTTTAATGAAAAAAAAGTACACGGCGTGTACTTTTTGAGTACACGGTGTGTACTCGCCTTTTCCGTAATCCACTTTAGGAAGCCTCCATGTCATCCCTACATGGTTGTGTGGGTGTCCATGACACGGCCCACACACGGCCTCCAGTGGTATCGAAGTACACGGTGTGTACTCATAAAGTACACGGAGTGTACTTTGAAAATTTCTAGATTTCCCTCTTTTCCTCAAAAACGACCAGAAAAGGAAAAACATACCTAAAAGGAAGATCCAGGTTCTTATAAACAACATAATAAGATACATAATAAGGTTTAATTTATTTATATTCTCAATAAAATAAAATATTGAGAGGGGATCCAAAGTCTACCCCTCACACTCAATCACAACTTAGGAGGATCTATAAAAGATGTTTTTAATGATATTTTCCCTCCTTTAATGTCTATGGAAACATGGATAAGCATTATAAATTATGAAAAATTGGATTAAGAGTCATTTTATAATTCATAGAAAAGATTTAAAAGTTTTATTAAATGATATCCTCATTATGACATAGAAACCTAGATACTAATCCAATCATTTTATGAAGGTTTATCATAGGGTAATTGGTCAATGGTAGATTTTCTACTAGATTTTTTATAATGAGGAAGTCACCTGAATAGAGTTGTATGTTATTAGATAAAATTTCAATAAATAGTATAAAATGGAAGATAGATGGGGGATAATTACAATGAGTACACTTGGTGGAAAATAGATGGGTTTCCACCAAAATGAATTCAATGTCAAAGAAATTATATGCTACGATATCCACTTGACATCCCCAAGGTATGAATTTATAATATTTTAGTTATATAAATTATAGTCATCAAAATTTTATTCATATATAGAAGCCAACATATCCAAAATAATAAAATAAATGGTAAGTAATTAATCAAGGACAAGAATTTTATCCAAGGGAATATGTTTCTCAATATCAACATTAAGGTACCTATCTAGAAAGTCAATTCCATTAATTGTAGAAGACTCTAGGATATTTCTTGACAACCATATTATTTTCACTCAAGTAGTTAATATCCCACTCCAAAGATCAAGGGTCTACTATATAAGAATTAAAATGTGACTCAGAAATCCAAAGAGAAACAAAGTGAAATATGGAAATCTAAGTGTGTAAAATTTCCAACCAACTCAAGGAAAGGCCAAGAGGAGTTATACTGGGTGACATTTAAGTATCTAGGAATAGAGAGATGGAATTAATTACTCAGATGACTAGAATGAAACATCCCAACAACGTGATATAAAATTCATAAGAAAAATGTAAGAACAAGATAAAAAAAAGGTATGTAGTGAAACTAAGGAGAAATAAAAATAAGGTAAGAATATTATTTGAGAGGAACCACCACTACCATACCAACCACCACTACCTTTTTCTAAAGTGGTCAAGGAAAGTGAGGTTTAACAAAAAATGAAAAAACAGAAAACTGAGGTGATATAAAAAATTCCCATCTATGTTAATTTTAAGAAATAATTAGCATAAAAAAAATTAATTTAGAATAATTTAGCACTATACAACTAATGGGGGAATGTTTATCCATGGTATCAATAATCCTACCAAAAAATAAAAGTGGCCAATTTAGTTTATATATACCAATTGATATTAAAACTAAAAATTTTGGAAAATATATGAGTGATTTAGGTGATAGTTTAAATATAATGTTGTACACAACATTGGAAAGTATGGTATTGAGAGATAAAGCCAAATCATTTCATGGTTCAGCTAGATGATAAAAGAGTTAGATATCCCCAATGACAATTTAAAGATTTCATAGTCAAGGTATAAAAATTATACTTTCCATTGGAATTTTTTATGATGTAATTAGTCATGGAGAATACCTCAATAGTCTTTGGAAACACATTCATAGCTATGGGAATGGAAATAATTGATGTCCAAAGTGGGGATCTATTATTGAGAGTTAGTGGAAAAGAAGTAAAATTAAACATACACTAGGAAAATAATAATTTCGATATAATAATGAATAATTTGAGAGAAGAAAGTTTGAAATGAGTTAAGGAGGCATTTTTCCTTGAAAAAAGAAGAGAGGTATATGATATAGGGAAGAAATAAGAAATTGAAAAGCTGTTAAAAATGATGGGAATTTTCTGGAAAATTCTTAATAGGGATGAGGTTTTGTTGTCTCAAAATAACTCAAGGATAATAGGTTTGGTTAGTCAGTGAAATGCCCTTTGATTTTTGAAGGTGGATAATGAACTGATAGATTGGGACCATGTAGGATAATAAGGAACTACCCCATGGAAGAGTAAATATAGATTCTAAAAAAGTGAGAGGGCCCATCTATATGGAGGAATCCGAACTTCAACCATTTGTAGATTTGGACTGAGTAATTTCTTTTTTACCCTCAATCACTTTACTTAAAGAGGAAATGTCGAGCTTAAAAACTATAAACAATGTTATTTTGATGGGAAACCCAATTTTTTATTCTTTAAAACTTTAGTATTAGTTTCTTTTAATATTATATTTAAGAACTAGTTTAGGTGTGAAATTCCCTTTATTTTTGAACTTTTGTGGGAATGGGTCTACGCATTCATTGATTTTATTAGATCTTTAGGATCATAATGATTCAAGTTATAAATATCTAATGAATAAATCAATTATAACAAAAATAGATTCATGATAAGTGTATTAAGATTTAAATTTTAGTATTCACTTATACTCCCCTATTTTCAAATTTTTCTTGAGCTTAAATGAAAAATGCATGCCCACAGTTAGACTAGTGTTTTTTTAATCAATGGAACTTAAAATTTTTATATGCCCCATGATTCCATGTTTTTGAATTTTTAAATTGATAAAATTGTATAAGTAAGATGTGGAAATTTTATGACTAGAGTGAATCATAAGAAATTGGATTCAATGAATAATGTTTTTTATTTTTAGTCATATATTGATGAAATTTTTCCTTTCATTTTTTTCAGGCTTTTAATTTCATAAGTTAAATTTGATTAATTCATTATTAATACACATTCCAAGAGTTAATAAAATTAAAGTAATATTATCTCAATCTTGATAGGTTTATATATAAAGTTTTTCCAATATTTATTTCTGAATTTATTTAGAGAACTTGGGACATGTTACCAACTAGGTATTGTATTTAACCTCGTCGAAGCGATGATTGTGAAAAATCATCTTAAAATATGATTGATGAATTTTGTTGATTTTTCCATTATGCTAGAGAGATAAATTTTTCATTGATCCTACTTAATACTTTATAGGACATAAATTTAACACCTATAGTTTTTAATAAATGTTTTTTTCAAAAAAAATAATTTCTTTGATAGCTTGTGTTACACGCAACACTAGGTTTTAACGAATCGTGATATAATACTAATATTATTATTTAAACATGTCTATTATAACCTAACTAATAAACATGGAGTTATTAATAAGAATAATAACATTTTAAAAATTAAGTATAATAGTTTTATATAAATAAAACTTATTATTTAAAAGTACCTAATTTTTATTAGTGACTTTATATGTTTCGAAAACACATTTTTCTCCAAAAAATGGTTTTATTTATTTTTATGAACAAATAATAAAATAAATTCTTAACACTAACAATGATACATATTTTTAAAATAAATTTTTTAAAATTATATAGACATTAATTTAGATATTTTTTTGAAAATATTAATTTTTTGATGAATAGTGAAAAATACTGATTTTTATTAAAAACTATATTTTTATTTAAGGCATATAAAAAGTTAATTTTTTTAATATTATTTACAAATGAAAAATTAGTTCAATTATTAGATAAATAATCCAGTTTAGATTTGTTGAATCATTATTATCTTTACTTTTTATATAAATCATCTTATACTTATGAAAACGTTTACATTGGAAAACTGTTTTTTCATCATGTGTGTGGGTTTTATTTTGAATTAAATTCTTACAATTATGTTAATTTAATTTGACAGAATTGATTCTATATTTTTAATCAGTGTAAGTTATATTAAATAATTTTTTTTAATTATTTTTTTTCATAAATAAATTTTAAAATGGTAGAAATTAATTACTGTAGTTAATGTTAAAACCGGGTTTTGCGCATTACTTATACATCTGTTAAAATTAATTTTCAACACACATAAGGAATTTATTTAATAAATTAGATATTATATTTATAATAAGAGGGTAAAAATTGTATTATAAAGCTCCTTTTACTTTTTTATTAAAAGATAAATTACTTATGTAAATAAAAATATACTATCTACCATGGTTAAAACTAAAATGGTAAAAGTGAGAAAATTTAGAGGCTAAGGGAATAACATTTTTAAAAAATGTTTATTTTTTGGTGTAGGTGTTTCTCAACCATATCATCCATATACTCCATTATTTATTAGTTTTTGATTCACATGTCTTGAGAGTTATATCTTGTTATAGAATAGTTTTGGGTATTTTCAAAAAGTAAACTCCTCTTACATTATAAAATTCCACCTCCTCCTCTCACTTATTCACACCTCTAAAGCCATTTTTTTAAAAACTCCTACAAAAATATTTCCTCATCATACTTATCCCCATTCAAGAGATTTTGGTATTCCTAAAATACCAAAACTAGGGTCCTTAATAAGATATCCAAAGGAGTTTTTTCTAATGTAAGGAGGTTCGGACGTGGATGAATGAAGTCATGACTTGTGGTAAGGGAATTACATATTAAATTTCCTAATTCATAAAATATGTTATGTTTTTCACCTATCTCCTTCTAAGAGGTATATATAGACCCTTTTACATGTTATATTAGGAAATTATTTTTTCTCAAGATATTTAACGTTTCATTTAAAGTTATTCTTTCATGGTGCTTATGATTCCAAAGTTACCAAAGAAGGTAAGGGATTTTCATTTCACTTATATTTCTATGGGACACATGCCCTATATGCCACTTATTTCTTTTATGTGGCTTATATAATATTGGATTTGGTTCCCCAGAACAAACTTATTTTTTACTTTATGATAACTCATATTCATGTGTTTGAAAATTAATAAATTCTTTATAACATCATTATTCTTCTTCTACGTAACATTGTATGTGATAATATCCTAAGAGTAATTGTCACACTATAACATCATAGTGGATCCTTGATATGATTAGAACACATAATTTTTATGAAATTATTCTTGAATATATTTTCTCTAGATGAATGATATCATTTGTGGGACACAAATAATATAGGATATCAGGGGCGGAGACTTGTAGGACTTTGAGGAACCTTATCATGGTGTATGCCCTTAGTGATATCCAGCGGGATATTATGAGGACAAAACCTAGCAGTAGTAAATCCACATTTATAAGTGTCATTTTATGTTCCTATATATGGACACATGTATTGATCCTTAGACTTTAATATTATTATTAATTGATATTATCATTCAAACACTTAGATTTATTGACGAAAATTGAGATGGCAGATGTTTACGGTGAGGTAAGATATGTTCGGTGCGTCATGAGTAATATTGAGTTAATGAACATTTTGGGAAACGGTTTATCCCTTATGTTCATTAATGGACGATAATATCTTAGTCCCTTTGATAGAAATGGTATAGCATAAATAAATACATGGCCATGTTTTTCTATAGGTAAGTTCTATTTTCATAAAGTCAAAGAAAGAGATATCAAGCATATAGGTTAATGGCACTAACATCAAACCTGCTCAATTAGAGATATTGTGATAAATGGATTATATTACATAGTAAGCATTAGTATGAGGTGACATGTCATTGAAATATTAACTTATTTCTCTTTGGGTACCTTGGTTTTTTGTTAGACGCTAAACTTGGAATTTAGTTGGGTTCACTTAATGCTACTGAAAAAGAGTCATATAGGGTCACACACTAAGTGTATCCAATATCTTAGTTAAATAATTTATTATTTAACGATTTGAATAAATATTATTCTCAATCACGTTTTTTGTAATTATTCATGTATTTATGATCTCATTTACTCTTTTACCAGTTATTCGAGAGAATATATTGTGGGAGGAATAATTAATAAATATTGAGGAGGATTGGATGAATGAGTTTAATGGTATCATGAGAAATAATAATATTGAATATTATTTGATTAAATTATATTTAATTATAACTTTCAAGTTAAGCCCATGTCAGGAAATTATATTGTTTATGTTATTATTTGACATGGGGGTTTCGCTAGGATTAATAAAATAATTAAAGGCACTTGTGAAAATTATTTATTATTACCCTAGTGAAATAAATTATTAGTTATATTATTCTCTCATTAGACAAGAAAAAGATAAGTGATGCCTATTGGGGTTGTTCACAATGAATTGGAGAAAATATCTCAAGCCTAGAGTGTTCTTCCCTCTCTAAGAATGCTCTCGATAATGAGAGTGATCCTCCTCCACTGGATCAAGGAGAGCTCTTTGGAAGCAATTCTCAAGGTGATTGAAGACGAACATCACAAGCATAAGGATCCTTAATGCTATCACCCATAGAATATTTTGGCGATGTCTGTAGATATGTGGAACACATGTGGATCCCTTCTTGAGGAGTCCTACATGTGGCCAAAAACATCAACGAAGAATGATTAACCTTAGACGTAATTATTATTTAATTAAATTAATTGTAAACAATATATGTTGATCCTCTCTATTGGTTGTGGGTTTATTTCGTTTGTCTTATCTATTTAATTCAATTTCATGGATCATGGTGTTCATCATCAGATAAATCCCAAATTATTCATTGAGTATGAAAAAAATCAAAGTTAGGCAGTGCCCCTACTGCTCTTTCGTTGCACTCAGAACCTAAAAGTGGTATCAGGGTAGGCATATTATTATTTATAATTATTTAATAATCATTTTTGATTTGTGAATTTATAATTTAGTTTTTTAATTCTAGTTTAATCGTTCCATTTTACTCTGAATAATGAGATCTATTTATTCCTCTATCGTTTCTCACAGATCTATTAGAAACAATTAATTTAATGATTAATATTATATCACAGGTCACATTCACAGGTGATAAGGATTATGTCCAGGTGACACAATATTATACTCCATGTTATCAGAATTATATGTCGTGTAGTTTTGTTCAATGTATCAGGAACAGTTTGGTAACCACCCAACCCACGTGCATTAATACCACGTGGTGTTGTTAATTATTACACCGCATGTTGACTAGAACAGACCAGTGCAAGGTTATCCAGACACATGCCATGTGGCCCATTGGACACGGTGTGTAGTCCATTTTGGGTCAGGGACGGGCTGTGTATTCCATACACAGACTACCCGACCAGTGACCATGTAACACAGAGTCAACACATCATGTGTCCCACTCGAAACGCCATGTACTCCATGATTTTTGATGTATGTCTCACATGATGAGTCTCTAGGAAAGTACATTGGATACATGGTGAATAATGTACACACCATGTAGATCAGATCTACATGCCGACTACTTTTACAAGTTACGCATATTTAAAATTTATTATATTATATAACCCTTGAGACATGTACTTGTGTGTGTGTATAAATCTAGGACAGTCCATGTGATAGGATTTAATATATATATATATATATATGTGTGTGTGTGTGTGTGTGTTTTATTAACATCTGTGTAATATTTAATATCAACACATCATGTACGAGTTGTATTATATTTATTATTCTATGTACATTCTATATGTCAAAAAGAATAAAGTGTATACAAGTATAATACATGTAGGGTAGTTTTGGACTGGTATTCAATGTGTTACCACCAAGGTAAGATTTATGTACACTGTTAATTTTAAATGAATTTATTAATTTGGTTAGAATTATAATGGATGATAATATCAATAAAATTCTGAAAATTCTTAAGATAGAAGGATTTATTAATTAAAGATAATAATTAATTCATTCAAGCGTGATTTATATTAAATATGAACGATTAAGGAATTTAATTTTAGTTTTATTAAATTCTTATTTTATTGCAAGCATATAGATAATCATGAGATATACCAGACCTTTTTATGGGATTGGTTTTCTTTTAATTTATTATGAAATTAAATTTGGTTTTTCATTCCTTTTCTCCTCATTAATATGTATGTCATGCATTCCAATGGTTTATTTTATGTAAAACCTCTCTTACCCCTCACCGTCATGTGATTAAAATCATATGTAATGGATAGAGCTCCCAATCTAGTGGAGGCGGTTCAAGTTAGAAGACGATTTGAAACCGATCCAAGGAGATACAAAGGTGGACAGGTAGAAATATGTAAACACAAACCTTAAATGGTTCAAGGTGTTTCTCCCCTAGGTCAACATTTATTTTATAAAACACTAGATAAACTAACCATTAGAACAAGATCATTATTATACTCCTTATTTTTATTCTGTTAGTTGCATGGTTATTTAATTATGGATGTTTTTTCGGGATCACATAAATAATGAATTAACAAGCATGAAAAGATGGAACTAAAATAAACCAGCTTATGAATAAATATTATCTGAATACATAGTTAACCACTTAAGTAATCCCACTTAATATTAAAAATAATTTAGAAAAGATAATAATTAGAAATTTACACATAAAGTATAAAATTGCTCAATAGAATATTAAGTCAGTATAGCCTTCCATTACTCCGGTTAGAATAGAACCATAGTTTAAAGTTCTTGACCAGCCAACGTTTGGGTGCTTTTAATTATTGGAGAATTATAACATGAGGTTTTGAGTTGACTTTACATTTTTCACATCATGGGTTGACTGCCAAAATAGGATTTGGTGTAATTAAGAGGAAAACGTTTATGAAATCTAAATTCATGATTTTCGGATTGGGGAGTCCACTCAAAGAATCAAGGAACAGTAATTTAATGCATCTAGAATTTGGAATGACTACCTAAAACCATTCAAGTTTCTTGACCAACCAAAGTTGGGGTGATGAGAATGGAATATATATCCTTTACACTAGAATATATAAGAAATGGGATATTCAAAATCCAATGTTGAAGGATATTGGTTATTGATAAAATATTGGGAGACTAATAAATATAATTTTATTTATTTGTCTAAATTTATCGGATAAATTATTAAATCTATGCTCATCTTATTTGTATAAAATGAATTAAAATGAAATAAAACATATCATTATGATCCATACTTTGAGAAGGAAAAACATCTCATCAGAACTAATTTCTAAGAGTTGGAAATGTGTCTATAGGTCATCATTTTCCATGAAATGAAACTATATGCACTGAGAGAACCTTTACCGGTTGCGTCTGGAAAAGAAGCAAGTGATGAAGATTTGTCTTTGTACGAAAAACATCTAAATGATGATACAGATATTCAGTGCTTCATGTTATCATCCATGTCCAATTAGATATTGAAGAAACATGAAGAAATGGATACTTATATCATGATGTATCACCTTTAAGATCTATATCAAGAGAAGGCGAGAAAAGAGAAGTATGAGATCTACAACACTTTTTCACCACTAAGCTTGGAGAGTTTTTACCAGCTGGGCCTCATGTAGTCAAGATTATCGACAACATTGAGCATCTAAACATCTTAGGGATTTAATTACCAGATAATTTTCATAAATATCTCATACTATCATCACTTCTAAATTATTCTCTATTTTTTTCTTGAATTAAAATATGAGTAATAATGAGAAGAACCTATCGGAACTTCTAACCATGATTTTCCAAGTGGATAAGGACATTGGGTGTGACAAACCCACAGTCCTTTTGAATAATAGGATGAGGAAGTCAAGGAAAAGGGGTTTAATATTTATAAAAAATCTAAGGCCCTCCCGAGTACCATCCGACCAAGAAGAATAAGATCCAAAGGTAGGGAAAGGAAAAGGAGGCAGTGTGTTTTGCATGTGGCAAGTGAGGCCACTGGAAGAGGAACTGTACCTAAAGGCAAGGGGAAGCCAAAGGTGAATTTGTGATCAAGTGAAATCTTTCCATTTCTATACATTAGGTATTAGATATATCTTGTGGTGCTAAAATATATATTCAAATGCAAGAACCAAGTATATTTCAGAAAATTGATAGAGAAGAGGTGGATCAACGAGCAGCCAATGGTTCGAGGCTAGATGCTATTTACATTGTTAACTACCATAGTTCATTACTGATTGGGAGGATTTGGGGTTTTACATGACTATTATTATGTACCATGTGTTACCAAGAACATAATTTCCGTATCAAGTTTAGATACATATGGGTTTATTTTCAAATTCAGAAATAAAAGTTGTCACTTTTATAAAGACAACATATGTTATAGTATGAAAATTTTAAATAACGGTCTGTTTGTATTAAATTACAAAAACCATGTTTTTCTAATTGATAATGAATCAACATTAGATGACTCATATAACACTCAACTAGGGCATCATCATCTAGGTCATGTAAATGAGAATCACTTGACAAAGATCTATCAAGACAGTTATTTAAAATCTTTTGAGCTAAAACCACTTGATAGATGTCATGCTTGTTTACAAGTGAAAATGACAAAACTACCATTTGGTGGACTGGATGAAAGAGCCACATAACTTCTAGGATTAGTACACACTGAAGTGTGTGTACCATTTCTATTAGATCATAGTTATGGATATTTTTACATTATAACTTTTACAGATGAATTGAATAGATATGGTTATATTTACTTGATGAGGTATAAGTCATAGTCCTTTGAGAAATTCATAAAATTCAAGAATAAAGTAGAAAATTAGCTTCAAAAGAAAATAAAGAATCTTTGATCAAATTGAGGTGGAGAATATATTAACCAATAATTCATGAACTTTCTATAGGATTTTGTAATTCTATCTCAACTCAATCCACCTTATACACCACACTGGGATGGTGTTAGTGAAAGGAGGAACCATACCTTGTTGGAAATGGTAAAGTTGATGATGAGTCATGAAAATATTCCATTATCCTTTTGGGGATATGTATTACAAGATAAGACATACACATTAAACTGAGTACCAACTAAAGTTGAAAACGGAATTCCCTTCAATATATGGAGTGAAAAAAACCCATTTTATTGCATACACATGTATGGGGATGTGAGGTGTTTGGTAAGGCTTTCTTTGGAAACAAACTAGAACCATGTGGAAAAAAGTGCATCTTTATAGGGTATCCCAAGGAAACGAAGATATATTACCTATACGACCCCTCAGATAATAAAGTGACTATTTCCAGACAATACGCCTTTATTGAGAGGGATCACATAATCAAAAATGATAGTGGGAGAAAGACTGACATTGATGAAGTTTATTCTCATGATACATAAGAGTTAGTACAATAATAAGTTCATTAGGTCCCCATGAAATAAGTAGTTCCTAAAACACGAGTACTGCATATGAGTGTAAGATAGGTAAGGTAACTAGAGAGATATAATTTTCATGTCACTGAGGATGGTGACTCATAATTCTTGGACAATGATGAACCTACTTTTACAAGGAGGTGGCATAGTGCTCAGAAGCATAAAGATGGCTAGAAACTATGAATTCTAAGATGTATTCCATGTATCATAACCAAGTTTGGGTTCTTTTCAATACAGCAGTTGATGTAAAGCATGTTGTGTGTAAAAGGGTATTAAAGACGAAACTAGACATGGAAGGTAAAGTAAGTACCTATAAAGTAAGGCTTGTGTCTAAAGGGTTTAAACAACATCAAATAATTGACTACGATGAAACCTTTTTTCTAGTTTCCATGTTTAAATCCATCAGAGTCATATTTTCCATAGCAGGTTACCCTGACTTTAAGATTTGGAAGATTGATGTCAAAATTGCATTCCTTAATAGGAAGCTTCAGGAAGATGGCTATATGACACAACCAGACGGGTTTGTGACACCTGGTGATGCTGAAAGGATTTTTAAGTTGTATAGATCCATTTATGGATTGAAGCAAGCATATAGGTCATGGAACATTTTATTTTGTGAATCTATAAAAGAATTTGGTTTCACTAAAAATGAATTTGATCCATGTGTTTATAAAAGGTTAATTGGAAATTTAGTAATTATCCTTGTAGTATATCTTGATGACACATTACTTATTTGAAATTACATACCAATATTACAATATTTTAAGGATTGGTTAAAAAAGTGCTTCTCCATGAAGGACTTAGGTGAATCAGTCTACAATCTAGGGATCAAGATCATTTTTTATAGATCCAAGAGGATACATGGACTAATCCATAATACATATATTGATAAGATACTAAAACAATTTAGTATGGAAAAATCCAAGAGGGGATTGGTTCAAGTGTCACAAGGTTTAAATATTTCTATGAAAATGTGTCCCCAGACACAATAATAGAAAGATAAAATGAGTAAGATCTCATAAGCTTCGGTGAAAGAATCTATCATGTATTCCATGTTATGTACTAGACTTGATTTTTCCAATGCATTGATCACCGTAGGTAGATATCAAGAAGATCTAGGAAAACATAATTGGAATATTGTTAAGAATATCCTTAAGTAATTGAGAAGAACTAAGGATATCTTCTTGGTGTATGGAGGAGACGAGGAGCTTATCATCAGAGGGTATGCTAATGATGGTTTTCAGATAGATCATAATAATTTTAATTCACAATCAGGATATTTTTTGTGTATCAACGGAGGAGTTGTGAGCTGGAAGAGCTCAAAGCAACTAGTTGTAGCTGAATCCACAATAGAGTCTGAGTACATATCAGCTTCTGAAATAGCTGAGGAAGCCATATAAATTCATAACTTTATCTAGGATCTTGATGTGGTACCTATTAATAAAGACCCTATCACATTGTGTTGTGATAATAATATAGCGGTGGATCTGGAAAAAGAGAAAAGTTCACTTCAATAGACAAACCATACACTCCACCATCATCACTATTTAAGGGATTTTTGTAAAAGGGTTGAAGTTACATTAAGTAGATTATACATGGAAGAGAACATGGTGGAACCCTTGACTAAAGGCCTTTCTCAACAGAATCCTGATTATCTTGTGAGAGCTACCAAAATGAAGGTCATTAGCATCTATCTCTAGTGAAAGTGGGAGTCTGTTGGATTTGGTGCCCTAGAACTAACTTCTTTTAAACTTAATTATAACTTATATTCATGGTTTTAAATATTAATAAATTCCTTATCACATCATGATTATTCTTCTGTGTAACAATGTATGTGCTAATTTCTTAAGAGTAACTATCGCACTAAAAGGTCATAGAGGTTCCCTTCTATGATGAGAACCTATAAGTGCTATGAAATTATTCTTGAATATATTTTCTATATCTGGATGATATCATTTGAGGGACCCAAATTATATAGGATATCAGGGGTAGTGAGTCGTAGGACTTCGAGGAACCTTCTCATGGTGTACAACCTTAGTGATATCCAGTAGGATATTATGAGAATGAGACATGATAGTAGAAAATACACATTTATAAGTGTCATTTTATGTTCTTATCTACGGATGTGTGTATTATTCCTTATACTTTAATATTATTTTTAATGGATATTATGAGTCATGCACTTAGATGTATTGATGAAAACTGTAACAACAGATGTTCGTGGTGAGGTAGGATATGTTGGGTGTGTCACGAGTAATACTACATTAATGAATAATGATAGAAAGGATTTATCCATTCTAGTATTTCATAGAAGATAATATCTCAATCCCTTTGATATAAATGATATTTCCTAAATAAATCCATGGAAATGGTGTTTATAGTAAATTTATATTTCAATAAATTCAAAGAAAGAGATGTCGAGTATATAGGTTGATGGAAGTAGCATGCAACCTGCTCGATAAAAGATATTGGGATAAAGGGATTATAGTACAAGGTAACCATTCATATGAGAGGACATGTCCTTGCAGCATTAACTTTTTCTTTATGGATCTTTGTCATTTTTCTAGAAACTGAACTTGGAATTTAAGTAGGTTCGCCTAATTCCACTGAGAAAGAGGCCAAGAGGGCCACACACTAAGTGTTTCTAGTATCTCGGTTAAATAATTTATAATATAACAAGTTGAATAAATTTTATTCCCAACCATGGTTTAATAATTATTCATGTATGCTTGATTGCATTTATTCTATTACTAGTTATTCGAGAGAATATATTGTGAGAAGAATAATTAATAAATATTGAGGAAGATTGACGGACCGAGTTTAATGGTTCGATGAGAATAATAATATTGAATATTATTTGATTAAATAATATCTAATTATAACTTGCAAGTTAAGCACATGTCAAGAAATAATAATTTCTATATTATTATTTTATATTGGGGTTTCAATAGGATTAATGAAATAATTAAAGGCACTTGTAAAAATTATTTATTATAAACCTAGTGAATAAATTTATGGTTATATTATTCTCGCATTAGCGAAGAGAAAGCTAAGAGATTTCTATTGGTGTTGTGATCATCAAATTGGAGAAAATTTCTAAAGCCTAGAGATTTATTCCTTCTCTAAGAACGCTCTCATGAATGAGAGTGATCCTCCTCCACTGGATCAAAGAGAACACTTTGGAAGCGATTCTCAAAGTCATCGAAGTCGAACATCACAAGAGAAAGGATCTTCTATGCTAGCACCCAGAGACTCTTTTGACAATATTTGGAGATACATGGAACATGTGTGGATCACTGCAGGAGGAATTCTACACTTAGATTCTACAACACAATAATGATGAACTGCAGATCTGTGGCCAAATGAATCAACGAAGAAAGAATAACCTTAGAGGTAATTCTTATTTAATTAAATTAATTATAAAAAATATATATTGATCCTCTCGCTTGGTTCTAAGTTTCTTTACTTTGTCTTATTTCTATGATTCAATTCCATATATCATGGGGTTTATCTTCATATATATCATGGATTGTTCCTTGAATTTGGAAAAAATACAAGATGGGCACCGTCCATTTCATGCTTTCGTTTTGACCGGAACCTACATATACCACCCATGAATGTTTTTTATGATCCTTATCAAGGTAATTAAGGGATATACATATCCATGAAATGTTACTTCTTTCATGGGGAATATAATTCAAAATATATCAAAGTGTTAAAGTTTTTATGTAACAATCCTATTGATTATTGAGATAGATTATGATTTAGATTTTTATGACAAAATATTATGATATCTCTCTCAAGCAACTCCTGATTTTTCTCTTGTTTTGTTTATTTTATTAAAATTATTTTTTTACATTAATGTTTCTCTCTTTAAGTACTCAATATTCCAAAAACAATTATAACGAAAACCAAAATAATAGGGTACACAGGAGCATATCCCAATACAAAAATAAGAGGGTACACAAGAGGTTTTCCCAAACCTAAAATAGGGTGCACAGAATGTTATCCCAAGAGAAAAGTTGGTACATGAGTGGTTATCCCATGCATAACATGTTATGAATTTCTTTATAGGTAGCCCTGAAATAAGATTTTATATGCTTATGTTTATTCCAAAAATCGATGTCTTAATCCAATGTTATGTTATCATGACTCGTGTTCTATGATTTCTTTAGGATTCATGTCTTATGAACTACCGATATTTATTCTATGGCTCGATTATAAAATCTATGATATGTTAATTATAGTTTTCAAATGTTTTTCTCATGTTCTGTTGATATCTCATTTTTTACACAAACATATAATCTGAGCTAAACCTTTCTTATATTTCACTTTCCCATGTTATGATGAATGGTATTATGTATTATATTCCTAAGAAGGGTTATATTTATGAATAACATAGGGGGAGGTGATGTAGTTCCCTTTTTAACTAGTTTTTTATGTATCAATGTTTCCATGTACACTAGACCTTTTTGATCCTTGGGCATGATTTTGTATAATGAAATGAATATTCATTTTTTAAGATGTAATATCTATGTATGTAAAGCCCAAGTAGCTATAGTTGGTATTAGAGGAAAGGTTTAATTAAACTTTTTACTATGATGAGAAATATTTTTTGAGAATCCGAGGGACATGTATAACGATAAATCAAATTATAGGAAAATTTCCTGGAATTTTGATGAAGGGTATAACGATTGTATTACAAGAAATTAAATCCATATATAGATACAACTAGTGGATGTAGCTTTGGAATAGTTATAACTAGGTGTAATATATATGAAAAGGGAACATTGGGATGTGATTTGATCATCATCCAATGCATGAAAATGGACCTTGTTGCACACTTGGTTTGACACTCCCTGAGGATATGTTTAGGGAATTCACAAACTCTTAATGAGGTATAAAGAAGGGGTTGAATAGATAATGATCATGAATGGCCTAGGTAAAACCTAATGAATAATAGATTGAAAAAAAGGTGTCATGATTTATACATCCTATGAATGAATGATCACTATTATCAAAGATGTTTAATGGTCATGCTGACCATTTTGGTTTTACTATGGGATTGGAGATAGAACAATGAAGTTGGGTTGGTGACAAGTATGCTAAAATATTTAAGTATATTATTTTAACATAGTTATATAAATTCTTTTATATCATTAAAAGTATTTAGGGATGCTAATTCTTATACCCAATGATTATATATTGAATTACTAGTGAAAACCCCTCATGGTTTGATTATTATATCCCAAGCCTATGATTCTTCCCCAGTTAAAGTTTTTGAGAATGTTGTTCCCTCAAATATTGTTATTATCTATCTGATTTAATTTTATGCTATCTTAGGAATATATTGAATTTCTATACATAAATCCCACATACATTTTCAAGTAATGGAATTCTTGTTTGATATTCCAAACTAACCTATGAATTTTCATTAGTGCGACATTAAATATGAACTTTTCATGGAGATAAAATTCATTGTATGGGTCTTGATTTATATTCAAATAGTGTGTTTATCTCATATGGTTGGGGATAAACTTAACATAGATGATACGATTATTGTGTGGGTTTTTTTTGATGTCTTTATAAAATAAATTCATATTATTCTACCAAACTGTAAAGTTGAGTTCCTAATAGAACTCATACCTAGTGCAATGCCTATTTCAAAGAATCTATATAGAATGTACCCAATTGATTTGTATGATTTTAAGAAGAAAATCTAGTATAATCTTGAAAAGGGATTTATTTGGACAAGTGTGTCCCCATGGGGTGCAATTATTCTTTTTTCAGAAGAAATATGGATTAATGAAACTTTGTATTGATTATTAGGAACAAAACAAGATCACAATCAATAACAAGTATCCTATATCATATATTGATGAAATGGTTTAATCAACAGTGTGGAGATGAATACTTTTTCAAGATTGAACTTCATTTTGGATATAATCAATTGAGGATCAAGAAGGAAGATATACCTAAGATATAATTCTGTATAAGGTATGGACACTATGAGTTTATAGTGATGCTATTTGGTCTTAAAAATTCCCCAACTTTATTCACGTATTTAATTAGTAAAGTATTTAGATATTACCTTGATCAATATTTTATAGTCTTTATAGATGATATTATTATCTATTCAAACAGAAAGTAAGATCATGCATAACACTTTATATCTGTGCTGAAGACCCTAAGGAGGGTGAATATGTGTAAAAAATTTACTAAGTGTCAATTTTGGTAACAAAAAGTATAATTTTGGGTTATATAATCTCAAGTAGGGGTATATTAGTGGATCCATCAAAGATAGAAGCTATTTAATATATTCCTGGACCAACCATGGTGAAATAGATCCGTAGTTTTTTGGGTTTAGCTATATTTTATAAATGATTTGTGGAATATTTCTCACAACTATCTAATCCACTAACCAAGTTAACTTGGAAGAGAGTCAAGTTATATTAGATAGATGAATGTGAGGAATATTTCAAGGAATTGAATAGAAAGTTAGTCAGTGCACCTGTGATTACATTACACTACAATGTAAAATGGGTTGTAATCTATAGTGATGAATTAAAGAAAGGACTGGGATTCATTATCATGAAGAATGATAAGGTTATATATTATTCCTCATGATAATTGAAGGATAATGATCAAAATTACCCAAATATTGATTTGGATTTAATTGTGGTAGTTTATACATTAAATATATAGAAGAATTATCTTTATGGAGAAAGGTGTGATATATATACTAATTATAAGACATTAAAGTATATATTCACGTAGAAAGAGTTGAACATGTGACATAGAAGATGGTTGGAACTGATTAAAGATAATGAATTCTCAATACATTATCCCCTTTAGAAATTTAAATAGGTGGCACATGATTTGATCCAAAATAATAATTCTAAATATCGATGATGAGGATCATAAAAGATCCAATTTTATTTATTTTTAAAGGATGGATCTGGAAATTTTGAAAGAAGGTGAGAAATCTTATATTTCTAAAATTAGTGTTCAATATTATATCCATGTGAAGATTAAAAAGGTACATAAGGATGTGGTAGAGACACATAATAAGGTAAAAATGTATAATATAGAGCTACATAAAAATGTAAGAAATGATCCTGAGTTTAATTCTGATTATTATGGAATGATAAGGTTTATAAAACATGTATTTATTCCATCCATACCTGATTTTAATAAGGAACTATTGGAATAAGATCATAATACTTCATTATCTATTCATCCTGTATGTATAAATATTTATAGATATTTGAAAGATTTTTTTGTGGGATGAAATGAAGAGATATATTAAATAATGTATATCTTGTTTCTTGGTATGTTATTAAGTTATGTCTTTGAAAAAATATTATAAGGGGATGTTTGTAATGCCCTGAGTTTTTATG
Source organism: Viscum album (assembly GCA_963277665.1). NCBI lineage: Eukaryota > Viridiplantae > Streptophyta > Magnoliopsida > Santalales > Viscaceae > Viscum > Viscum album. The sequence goes on along the minus strand of OY728138.1, from coordinate 334,786,296 downwards.
AATTATTTTCTAAAAAATTAAAATTCATTGATGGATTGTGTTGCATGCTATACCATGTCAATCTTGATTTATACACAAAAACATGTTAATATTTTGGTAATCATATCAAAAAATTTGGATTTTAGTAAATGAAACACTAATTTTGGCTTGTGTTACTCAAAATAATGAGTTCCTTTGATATCTTTTGTTACACGCAAGACCGATTTTTACCAAAGAACAATATACCAATATTATTTAATATGATAGTTATCACCTAGTTATTGGAATGGAGATAATGAATAGGATTAACTAAATTTTAAAAAAATGGTTTAAAATTTTTTATGAAATGATTTTTTTTGTAAAAATTATTTATAAATGAAGATAAAAAATGTGAAAATATAGGATTTGTCTTTTATGAGAAAAAATATTTTTATTCCCACAAAGGTGTTTTATCTTTGTAAATTAAATTAATCACTATTAGTGAACAATATTAACTAAATTTATATGTTATATATTTAATTAAATTTTTTTAAATTTATCTAATAAGTTTTATAGGCATAAAATATGTACAAGTCATTTATCAAGAATAAAATGCTTTATTGTTCTAAATGGCAGTCTTACCACCTTCTAATGACAGAATTGTTTTAAAACTATGTTTTCAAACTATTATAAATTTTATTTGAAAAAATAAACTCCTTTTTTAAAATTTTAAATATCAAAATTATCTTATGTTTAATTTTTGGTATTTTTTTTGAAGATATTCATTTTTTGATGAATACTAAAAGTACATGATTTTAATAGAAAAATGCATTTTCACTTAAATAATATATAATGTTAATTTATATTTTTGAATTATTTTTAAAGTAAATTTAGAGAAATTATACACATATTAATCCAATTTATGTTATTTTAATCTTTTTCATCTTAAATTTTTATATAATAACATTTCAAAATTTTGTACATTTTCATTGTAAAACTCCAATTTCTCACCCCATCTATGAGAATAATTTTAAATTAATTTAAAACTAATTTAAGAAAATTATTTTATTTTGAATCTTAAAAAATGGATTACATATTTTTAGTTATAAGGTATAAATTTAGTAAATAGGTATCTTTTATTTTTGTACAATATGAAGAGTAAACTTAGTAATTTTATTACCATGGTCACAGGTAAACCGTGTAATTAAGGGAAAAATAATATTGTAAATATTATAAAATTATCCTAAAACTTGTACGAATTTTATTTTATGTGTTTTTTTAGAAAATTTATGACCTATTGGATCCACACGATGACTTTAAACCCCTTATAGTATTTTATTTTTAGAAAAGTCAAACATAACTGACTAATGTTTTTAATAGGTATAACAATTTTAATATATGGTCATACAGAAGATATATTGGACCATAAACAATATTTGTAAATATAATATATTTTTATTCAACATGAAAATTTTATTTTAAATTTTTTTTGAATAAATAATTACTTTAAATTCTTGCACAACAGCGATACAATAATTATTTTACTAATATAAATGTCAAATAATTGATATAGAAAATAATAGAATAAATATAATTTGAGATGATAATATCATCCACGAATTTTATAGATCCCATTTAAATTTTGGGGATGTATTAAAATAGTTTGGTTTAAGATATATTGTTTTATTGATATTTTTTAAATGTCAAAGTAATGACGAGTGTTAAAATTAACATTAATGATATTTTAAAATAAAGAATATTTTATTAAATCATATAAAATTCATAAAAATATTAAATTAATAAAATTAATGGGATAAGGTTTAAAATATCATCCATGGTCCAATTATGGTTCTTTTTCATTTTATAATAACATTATTAACCCTCAAAGATTAAAAATCCATGTTGTCAGAGTAAGAATAGAAGGGGTTAAATAACCGTTAAAACCAAAATATAAGGATTAAAAATAGTGAATATATGACTAATTTTTATTTTAGGAATTTATTTATACCATTATTCATCATATATTATAAATAAATTTGTTTGGATCCTTTTGGAATATAAAATTAGTTTATATTAATTTAATATTTTTAGAAATTCCTAGAGTGCCCCTCCCCTCTCTTATAAAAGGGCTGATAACTTTCTATTTTATTCATACTTAAAACCCTATTTATTTTGACAAAAACCTATCCAAATATCCTCCCAACATTAGTGACCTCATCCTATATCCTTTCTTTTGGAATAAATCCAATTAAGGAAGTCATTTGGTACAAAAGAAAAGGAGATACCAGAAAAAAAAAGGTAATGTTCATCAATGAACATTTTTGTTTTATTTCGTCCTTAAACCCCATTAAATGTTTATATAATAAAATTAGTATCTTAAATATTATTATATATTTTTTATTATGGTTATGACATACAACATCACAAACATCCATCAAATGAGACACACAATCATCATTTGTGTGTACAGCGAATTACCGCCTCGCAAACAAATGTTGTTCATTATGCCATTGGCGCGATTAAAGGTTGTTAATAATTATGTATTTATATTTTTTATATGATATATATAATTTTATATTATGTTATTATGATTCTAAAATTCTGATATCAGACATACCTCCATGCTTACAATTTTATAGGAATACGGTAACATCGTTCATGTGTATGACAGACTACCACCATGTGAAGCGATGTGATTCGTTCATGCTTTACATTATATATATTAATGTTGGTTTTAATAATATTTTGTGATATATATATATCATAAAAATTATTTTTTAATGATAATGTATTACATAATTTTCCTTCTTTAATCTAACGTGAAAATAAAAATAGTGTTCATGACTACATATGGCCTACCCTCTCCATAAACGGTGAATTTTATTTTATACATATTACTTTTATGAATAAAAATATATAAATATATACTGAATATATATTATGTTTACCATTATATATATTATGTAATCATGACCAAAGTAATAGGACAAAGAATAACATATCAAAACATGTATAAAAAATGGCTATTACATAAAACATAATTTTAACATGGAATTGTTAATAAGTGAATAATATAAAGTAATTAGTAAATCATATATGGTATTAATTATATGATTATGGTTATGTGATATATTTATAATAAACTTATATTTATTATATAGGAGGTTATAACATTCATTAAGGAATTCAAGACTTAAGGTAAAGGGATTTCTAGTCTCTTTTATTTCTAATAGACTTATTCCATATTCACCCCTCATTTCTTTTATGTGGTGTATATACCCCCCATTAATGTTTTCTATGAAACATACCCTTAAATATATGGATATTTACATATCCATTTAATGATCTCTCTTTTATAGTGTTTATAGTTCAAAAGTTACCAAATCAGTAAAGTAATTTTGTCTCAAATTGCCTTCATTAAGACACAAGTTTTGCTATGATTATGAAACATGTCACTTTTAACTGGGTTAGGATATGATAAAAATTTTATGAAAAAAATTTAATTTCATAAGTTTTTATATGATTAATTTTTCACCATCTTTTAGAACATGTATAAATGGTTTTCATTATGTGATGGGTGGGGAAAATATCTCCCTCCAATGAATTGTCTCAATATAAATGTTCTATGGGATCAAAGGGTACATGGGTGGTTATCCCAAGCCCGCAATAAGAGGGTACATAGGAGATCATCCTAATATTTCAACAATTTTGTACACGGGAGGTCATCCTAGTCCAGTAACTAGAGCGTACATAGGAGGTCATCCAAATCCCGAAACTATAGGATACACGAGTGGTCATCCCAATCACGATGTAGGTACATGGGTTGTTACACAAATACTAACATGCTATGAATTTCTTGGTGCATGGTAATGGGCCTTACTGCACATCTGGCTTGACACACCTCGTGGATATGCTTTGAAAATTCACAAACTCCTTATAATCCATCAGAAAAGACTAAAATAGAATATTTATGTGAATTACCTAGGATAATCCTATGATTTCATAGAGTAAAGAATAATATGTCATGATTTATAATTCATATAATTTATTTTTCATGATAATTTGGTTCCCCTCTATGATTAGTGATGCTTAAACTAAGATTTTGGTTTTAGTTGATGTTTGGAACCCGAATGGACAGTGTTATTGCTGAGTGTGACATACAATTTACTAATGAGTAGTCTAATGGGATAATGATTCAAGTGAAGGGTGTTTTTATTATTCCTAATCAGCTATCATGATATATGATTCACAACGTGAACTCCAGGGAGACTCCTGACACATTTAATAAGATAAATATAGGCTTTTATGAAACTTCATCTGGTAATGAGAAAAGAGGAAAGAAGACTAGACTTCCTACATGTCAATAATGTGGAAGAAAAATGATAACTACTATTTAAAATGTATGGTAAGATTTTTTCTATGTGGAAAAAGGGTCATAGATTGAAAATTTTCCAAGGAGTTCAATGTATTATCTATGGATATTGTGGGAATTACCCAACTCAATTCTCAAACCCCAAAATTTACTTCTAGACCTATGAACAAACTATTCCATGATAATCATTGAAGTGGAAGGATTGAAGTATATATGTATCTGGATTCAAGAATTTTGAATTTTGAAAAATATATATGGATTTTTCAGTATATGTTTTTTGTTAAGGATTTGAAAGAATATGTTGGATGGTATTGATGACCTAGAAAATTGATTTAATTTTAAGGATATAATTTATGGAAAAAATATGATTAAGGGAATATATCCCTTCATATGTTCATGATCTTGAGATAATGATGTTGGTATAAAGAGATTATGGATTTGGATGAAGTAAATTGGATAGTATTGATTACCTTGGAACTGATTAACGTCTTGTTGAAAAGTCATTTATGCTACGATGGATGGAGTTTATAGAATTTTTAGATTTAACGAATATATCTAATAATTTGTAATAATAATAAGGAAGCATGCATGTTTTTAATAAGGATTTTTTATAATTAAGATTATTACCATGTTTTAAGAGAATATATGATGAAGGTATTCATATGTTTGGTATGTGATATCAAGAGGTACTTTATGATATATGGAGTATTAATGTTACGTTGATTTTGAAATATTTAGCAACCTTTCTAAAAAAATTTATTCTCAACTTTTGGAAGGGTCAAAAGGTTAACCATTTATGAAAAGGTTTATGATAACATTTGAATGAGGTTTTAGAGATTAATTCATCATAATATGAAGGTTTAGGCATGTTTTATAACATTTGATAATAATTTTATTGTGATGATAACTAGAGAAAGAAGGAATGACTTATCATTCTATTATGGATCTTATTATTCACTAGTTCTTTAGTCATTTTAACTTTAGATTCATTTCTTTGAGTAAGAGATGATGCATAAAATTTATCAAGTCACAACCAATGGATGATATTATTCTTATAAAATGGATTGAAATCAAGTAAGTATATCTTCTTGTAAAAATTCTTTAACTTTATGAAAATTATCTTGAAAAAAATGTTATCCCAGTGACTTCATTTTTTTAAATAAAATGGTCCCTTATATCATCATAAATTTATTGTTTTCTGATTGTTAAAATTATAATTAATATGATAATTATCACTCTCCATCAGAACTTAATAGTTAGTATTCTCTTTTATGTCCATGTTTTCAATTTCCACCTAGGTTATCCTATGTGGAAACCTAGGTATGAGTTACTTTGTGTAATCATTATGTTTATAACTTTAAATTTTTAAAGGAAATTTTAGTATTCATTTTTATGATGTGGGTTCCTATGAAATTAATTTTTATTTATTAAAAATTTGATGACCTAGAAGAGTTTCGATGGTGAAGTTCATTTTAAGGAAGATATAATGTAACACGCTATGTTTTTATGAATTTTTTGCGACTAAATTATAATTATTTGATGGTTTTCATTGTATGCTACACCAAGTCTATATTATTTATACACAAAAATATAGTAATATTTCACTATATGAAATACAGATTTTAGATTTTTGTATACACAACACTATTTTTGGTTTGTTTTATACAAAATAAGGAGTTCTGTTGATATATTGTGTTACATGGAAGAATGAGTTTTACCTAATAGAAATATATTATTAATATTTAATTTAATAGTTATCACCTAGATATTATAATGGTGGGAATTAATAGGATTAACTTAATTATAAAAAAATATTTTTCAGATTCTTATAAATGAATTCTTTGTTGACCAATTAATTATAAATGAAGATAAATATAAATTGAAAATAAAGGATTTTCTTCTGTTTTGTGAAAAAAACAATTTGTATTTCCACATAGGAATTTTATCTTAGTAAATTAAATAAATAACTATTAATAAACAATATTAATTAAATTTATGTGTTATATTATCAATTAAATGTTTTTAAATTCATCCAATAATTTTTATAGGCATAAAATAATTACAAATTCATTTTTAAAGCATAAAAATTTGTATTGTTCTAAAAGACAATTTTGCATCCTTTTAATGGAAGACTTGTTTCGAAACTAAATTTTAAATATTTTATAAAATTTATATGAAAAAATAAACTTATTATTTTTAAAATAATAATATTAAAATTATCTTATGGTGATTTTTTGTAACTTTTCTAAGAATAATCATTTTTTGATGAATAGTGAAAAATACTTGATTTTAATTGAAATCCCCCTTTTAATCTAAATAATATATAATGATAGATTATATTTTTGATTTGTTTTAAATTATAATTTGATCAATTGTACATATATTAATAAAATTTAGGTAATTTAAATGAATTTAATATTAAATTTGGATATAAAAATATTTCAAACTTTTGAACATTTTCGCTTTAAAAACTTATTTTCTCGCCCCATTTACGAGATTATTTTTTAGTTAATTTTGGCACTTTTTTATTCTAAATTTTGTAAAATTGATTAAATATTTGTAATCATATGGTATATATTTATTAAATAGGTTCCTTTTATTTTTTTATAATGTGTATAGTGAACTTAATAATTTTATTACCATAGTTAAGGGTAAATTAGGTAAAGAAGGGTAAAATAATATTATAAATATTATAAAATTACCATAATACTTTTCATAATTTAATTTTTTTAGTTTTTTTTGACAAAAATCATCCTTGTGATGAATTTATAATCAATTTTATCCACTTGTATGACTTTAATCCCTTATAGTATTTTATTATAAGAAAAGTCAAACTTGACAAACTGGTGTTTTTAATAAGTATTGAATTTTTAATATGTGTTCATTCATAAGATAACATAAATAATAAAAATTATTTGGAACAATAATATATTTATATTTATCATGGAAATTTATTTTTAATTTTTAGTGAATAAATAATTACCTTAAATTCTATCACAATAGTGATGCAATAATTATTTTACTAATAGAAATATCAAATATTTGATATTGATAATATAAAAATAAATATAATATGAGATAATTAATTTTATACTTGAATTTTATAGATTAACATGACATGTTATGGATTAATTAAAATATTTTTATCAAATATATCTTGTTTTATTGATATTTTTTAAATGTCAAAGTAATGAATATTGTCAAAATTGGCATTATTGAAATTTTAAAATTAAAATTAATATTTTACTAATTGATATATAATTAATAAAAATATTAAATTCGTTCAAATTATTTTTATTATGTTTAACATTTTATCTGTGGTCTATTTATGTTTCATTTATCATTTTATAGTAAAAATATTAACCCACAAAGATTAAAAATCAGTGTTTTCACTCTAAGAATAAAAGGGGTTAAATAAGGGTTAAAACCAAAAGATAGAGATTAAAAAATAATCAAAATATGTCTACTTTTTATTTAATGAATTTATTTATACCCATAGGAATTATATATTCTAAATAAATCAAATTGGATCCTTTTTTAATACAAAATTAATCTATATTAATTTAAAATTTTATGAAATTCAAAGAGTATCTATCCCCTCTCTTATAAAAGGTATCCTATTATTCTCTTTTCTTTTCACATAATAACCAAATTTTTCATCAAAAAACAATAAAAATATCCTCTCATATTTTCTACCTTCATCCGAGAAGCCTTACATTGGGAATAAATCCAACCAAGGAAGTCCTTGGATGCAAACCAAAAGAAGATACTTGAAGAAGAGGTAATTTTCATTAACATACATTTTTTATTATTTGTTTCCGTAAACCACATTCAATTATTTTTATATCATTTTTCTTTAATAATATAATTATCTTAAATATATATATATAGTTATGTTATGTTTATGACCTACAACTTCACACACTTCCTTCAAATGGGATATGGAATCATCATTCATGTGTACGGTGAACTACCATCTTGCAATCTGTTGTCGTTTGTTCTTCCATTGCCACATTTCAAGGTTAGGAATGATTATTTATTTATATATAATATATTATATATAATATTTTTATGATGTTATTATGATTTTATAATTTTTATATCACACATACCTTCATGCTTACTATTTTTTGGGAATACGATAACGTCGTTCGTGTGTACAACGGACTACCACATCACGAAGCGATGTGATTAATTCACGCTTTACATGGATTTTATTAAGAACTGTTTTAATAAAATTATGTGATATATATATATATATATATTACATAAAATTTATTCTGAAATGATAATATATTATATAATTTTATTTCTTTAGTCCAACAAGAAAATGAAAATAGTGTTTATGCGTATGTATGGCCTACTGCCTCCATGAACAGTGTATTTTATTTTCTACCTATGAATTTTATGAATCACCATAAATACTTATATAAATAATATATATGTTTTTTATTATTATATATATTATTAAATCATGATATAAGTAAGAGGACCAAGAATAACAAGTCAAAACATGTATGAAAACAAAACAGTTATTACCCACAACATAACATTAACATGGAATTGTTAATAAGAGAATAATATACAGCCATAAGTAAACAATATATGGTATTACATATATTAATATGGTAATTTTTTATATTTATAATAAACATAATTTTATTATACATGGTATTTTAACATGTACGAAGGAATTCAAGTCTTAACGTAAGGGGATTTCTAGTTTCACTTTTATTTCTACGAGACTTCTGCCATTTTCACCACTCAATTCTTTTGTGTGGTGTATATAACACCAATCAATGTGTTATATTATCCTTACCCTTGAATATATGTTTATTTACATATCAATTTTATGATCACTATTTCTTGGGGTTTAGAGTTCAAAATTTACCAAATTAGTAAGGTAATTTTCTCTCAATTTGACATCTTTGAGACACATGTTATGTTATGATTATGAAACCCATCTCTTTCCCATAGGTTAAGATCTGATAAAAGGTTTATTACACCCATAGTATTTCATAGGTTATGATATTATTAATTTTTTATTATATTTTGGAACATGTATATATGGTTTTAATTACGTGGTGTGGGGAATCTATATCTCCCTCAAATTCATTTGGTAATGATAAATGTTCTATTGGATCAATGGGTACAAGGGTGGTCAACCCAATCCCACAACAAGAAGGTAAAATGAAGTCCATGATAAGCCCAAATAGATAGGGCACATGGGATTTCATCCAAATCCCTCAACAACATGGTACATGGTAGGTCTTACTAATCCTAAAACTAGAGGGTACATGGGAGATCATCGCATGATTGAAGTAGGTACATGAGTGATTATCCCATGACTAACATTCTATGAATTTCTTAGTAGGTATCATTGACATAATATTTTCTAAACATAGGCGCATTCCTAAAATTCCAAGTATTATTCTAATATTTTACTCTCATGGAACATGTTCTTTTATTATCATATGATTCTTGTCTTATGAACTTCATATATTTATTCCATGATTCATGGTTATGATCATTGATATTATGGGTATTATCTTGAAATATTTTTCTCATGTTCTCATACCCCTAGATTCATGTTATGATTATATATCTCTTATTTTTACCATTACTAAGCATCTGAGATCACTATTTCTTATGTTTCCTTTCCCCGAGTTATGAATAAATGTTTTAAGTAAGGGTACTAAAGGGGAAGATATTTGTGAGAATCATTTAATATATTTCACTAGACTAGAAGTTTGCGTTTGAAATTTGCAAAGGCACTAAACTATTATGGTCTTACAACATGTGATTACATAATGTAGTGAATATTCATCTAAAAAAGATTCAATTTCCATATATGGAAATCCTTGGTCTTTATAATGGTACAAACATTACCAATACCAGAGTGGAAATGGGGAAACATCACCATGGACTTTTTCATCTGACTCCCTAAAAAATCTAAAGGTAATAATACTATATGGGTTTGAATCGACTACCTTATAAAGTCATTACACTTTATCACTATCGAAGAATATTTATCTCTGGATCATCTTTCAAGGATATATGTTAATTAATTTTTAAGGTTTCATGGAGTACCACATTCTACAATATTTTATTGAGATTCCAGTATTACCCCAAAATTTTGGACAGGCCTTTAGTGGTCCCTGGATATGGATATAAATTTTAACACTATGTGTCATCCTCAAAAAAAATTCACTCTAAGATAATAATTCAAAACCTAAAGAATATTATTATATCTTGTTCTATTTATTAAAATTATGATGGGGATAAACATCTTACTCTAGTAATGTTTTCTTACAAAAATTCATTTCACTTGAGAATTCAAATGGCTCCTTATGAAGCTGTTTATGGAAAGAACTATAGAAATCCAACAAGCCGGGATAATGTTGTAGAAATAAATCTATTGAGACCTAAACCAGTTGAGGAAATAGTATAGAAAGTAATATCTATTCAATATCAGATCAAGTCATCTCAGAGGTGATATAAAAGTTATACTAACAATTGGCGGAATGATTTGGAGTTTGCAACTTGTGAGAAGGTATTTCTACAAATTTATCCATGGAAGAAGGTTTGATATTTTTAAAGAAAGTAAATATGATCCCTAGGTATATTGGACCTTTCGATATTATGGATTGAGTGTGGTCTTTTTCTTATCTTTTGGTACTTCCACTCATCCTCTCTCAATTTCATGATGTGTTTCATTTATCACTCTTGAGGAAGTATATACCCGACCTTTTACATGTACTGAACTCGGAGATCATACCACTTGAGAAAGATCATTATTAAAAGGAACAACTAGTGGAGATTAAATATCATAGAGAGAGTGTGTGTTAAAAAACAAGACCACTTACAAGGTCGGTGTTTTTTGGCAAAACCACCCATTTGAAAAAGCTGCATGGGAACCTGAGGATATAATGAGGCAGAAGAATCCTCATTTGTTTTCTTTATAGTGACAAATTTAAAATGTTAAATTCATTTCAAGGGGTGTATAATGTTACATTCTAAGTTTTTATGATTTTTTAAATAAATTTAATTTATTCAATGTCTTGTATTATACACAACACCATGTTTTAACGAACCATGTTATACTATTAATATTATTATTTAAGAATCGCCATTATAACCTAGCTCTTAAACACGGTGTTATAAATAAAAATAACCACAATTTTAAAATTAACTATAATTTTTCTATATAAATAAAACACATTTATTTTAAATTACCTAATTTTTAGTAGAGTCTTTATATGCTTCAAAAATACCATTTTCTCCAAAAATATTTTTATTTATTTTTGTGAAAAAAATTAAATTAATTTTTTCGAGTTGCAGAAAATAAATTTGAAAAAATGAATTCCATTTTTTAAATCAAAATGTAAAAAATATCTTTGAGTGATTTATAGATAATTTTTTGAAAAGATTAATTTTTTTATGAATATTTAAAATAATGAATTTTATTAAAAATGTCTTTTTTATTAAATCATATAAAAAGTTATTTTTTAAAAAACATTGTATTTAAATTAAAATTGTTTCAATTATATTATTAATAATATAATTTAGGTCAATTCAATAAATAGTATTTTTCATTTTTATATGAAAACTATTTATACTTAGGAACACTTTTTCTTCCGAAAACTATTTTCCCATCGCATTCAGGGGTTTTATTTTAAATTAAATCCTACCATGTTTGGGAGTTGAATATGATAAAATGGTTTCCATATTTTAAATTATCATTAGTTATATTATATAATGAGGTCAAATTTATTTTTTTAATACAGAATAGTAAAAACATTAGAAATTAATTTTTGTGGTCAAGGTTAAAATGCGATTTTGTGCATTACTTTCACATGTGTTAAAATTAATTTTCAACACACATGTAAACTTCATTTAAAAAATTAGATTTAAAATTTTGAATAATTTATTAAAAATTATCTAAAAAGGATCATTTTATTTTTATTATTAAGGTATAAATTACCTTGTTAAATAAAAATAGACATTTACCATAGTGAAAACTAAAATGGTAAAAGAGAGAAAACACAAAGTCTAAGAGAATAACATGTTAAAAATATTTGTCTTTTCATATGGTGGTGGTGTGGATCAACCATATCACCCCCACTACAATAATTAAAAAACCTTTAGAAACATTTCTTCATATTTATTTCCCATTATTGAATAGTTTTGGGTATTTAAAAAAAATTCATTCATCATCTATTATAAGATTTCACCTCCTCCATTCACTTATTCACACCTCCTAAGTCATTTTTCTCGACCAAAACCTACCACAATCTCACTCTAAAATCATTATAAATTTTATAGATCTGTGTTTATTCTCAAAATACCAATAAAAAGGTCCTTAATAAGTTATCAAAAAGAGTTTTTCTTATTGAAGGAGGTTTCAATGCGTATGAATCTAGTTGAGACTTAAGGTAAAAAACTCATCTTAAATAGCCTTTTATGGAACATATGTTATCTTATTCATCAATATTATTTTATAAAGTGTATGTACATAAAATTTTACATGTTATGTCATGAATTTATTTATTCTCATGATATTTAAATTTAAATTTAAATTTTTCTTTCATGGGTCTTATGATTCAAAAGTTACTAAAGAAGGTAAGGGCTTTTCATCTCACTTCAATTTCTGTTGGACACATGCCTTATATGCCACTTTTTCCTTTTGTGTAGTTAATATAATTCTCTGGAATTTATTTAATGATCATTATCATGATAATTATGGTATATTCAAATTCAAATAAATTTTTTACTTTCATGGGGATTACAGTTCAAAAGATACCAAAGTGGTAAAGGTTTTATGTTATAATCTCATTATTTATCATGATTGTTTATGATTAAGCTGAAGATAATGAAATATTATGATATGTATCTCAATAATATTATGAATAATGTTATACTATATCTATTTCATGAAAATATATTTATTTCATTTCCACTCATTATGTACTCAGGATTCGAAAATAATGTTTTTAATGAAAACTAACTTTATTTATATTTTTGGTAGAAATTCCTTTTTCTTCCATGTCCATTTTTTCAAAATATGAATTTAATAATTTTTATGATATTATATAATGATTTTTTGAATTCATTATAACCCATTTTTTACTTTTAAAATAAATTTAAAAGGAATCTTCTATCAATTTTTACTGAAAATGGGAAAGTAATCTCAGTTTTAACATGTATGACATGATAACATTTTTCCAATATCATGACTACTAAATTATTTGAAGCTTCCTTTATAAGTTATCAAGGTTATTTTCAAAGGATATTTTTCTTGATATTTTTGAAAAAATCTGATTTTAAATAAGCGGTTTCAAAATAGAAAGGATATTTTCTTCACGGAATGTTCCACGTGATCTTTAAAATTCATTTACCCATCTAGCATAAAATCATTTGATATTACATAATATTTAATAGGGATATGATAAAATGATACCATCCTTATTATTTCTCTATATGACTCATGTTTATTATGACAATATGTTTTTGAAACCTATTTCTTTTCCATGGGTTATGATATAATGAAAATATAAAATGTTTATGAAACCCTTTTCTTTCCCATGCATTATGATATGTTGAAATATTTCTGAAACCCATTTCATTTTCATGGGTTATGATGTGGTGAATGTTTTATGATCTCGTGTCACACAATTGTATGGATTATGTGATGGGTGGGACATATATATCCCTCCAATGCGTTGGGTAATGATTTATATTATATGAGATCAAAGGGTACTTGAGAGGTTATCCAAAGCCCAAAAAAAGAGGGTAAAAAAGAGGTTATCTCAATTATAAAACAAGAGGGTACATGGGAGGTCATTCCAACCCAAAAATACAGTACATGAGAGGTTATTTAAACACTCATTTTATAATGTAAATTAAAAAATAAGGATTTGTATATATATTTTAATCAATATGACCATTAAATTAATTGTTTTATCAAATTATGCAGAATTAAAACTAAAAAATTGAAATTGATATAAAATGATAAAAATGATGATTTTGAATTCTGAAATTTTCTTGAAATTAAGATATTATTATTAAAAATATTTCTATGTTTTATTTTCAGGTGTTTAAAAAATTGGGCAAGCCATAAATTATCTATCAATTAGTCAACCCACAAGCCACATAGCTAGCCTCCAGAAGAGTCTGACTAGAAAATAAGACCAATGGGAAAGCCTGTCTAAGGTGGTAGGTGTGTTTGAGGCTATTTGAGGATCCAAAAGAAAATTTGGACCCAATCCTGCACTGGTCACGCAGTGTGGTAAGGCCCGATCTTGTGTGTGTGCTTGTGTATTGAGAGACCATATCCAAAGAAGGATTCAGAGCTGGGGATGTGACTTGATTGGATATAAATACCCACAGAGAGTGTTCCCACTTCTGATTTTCTACAAACAATGCCAATGTACTATTAATCATAACCAATATGGTGTCATTACACCTCAGTCATGCAACCTCTTGTGATTGGACACAAGACACCACCATCTTCCACTACTGCCACTGATTGACACCGACACCATTAAAACAAACTAGATAACTCCATGTAAGTCCATTGGGAATACCGAAATCGAGCTGATAAATCACTTTTGAGGCTCTTAATCACCCTATATCATTTCTACAACCTCAATCGACCACTATGAGCTTATTTCAAAGGACAATTCCATGTAAATCAATAAGAGTCCCCTACGACCATTGTGAAGGATAGAGGGGTTGAGGAAGCACTGTTATCCACTACCTATGCCTTAAATAATGTCATTTCCACCATGCATGACCACATTTACATGTGTCTACACATCCCCATTGGTCCCCTAAAAAAATAATCACCCATTATCTATGGTTGATTTTTAAAATCACTATTCAAAAGGCAGATTCAAAATATTAAACAATATAATAAAGATATGAGAGTATCATTTTAAGTAAAATACCAAGGATCATTTTTTTCTTATAAAATAAAAATGACATTTCCCATTAAAGAGATTCAACACCGAAGTCAGAGAAGCCTGACACTGCTATTATCATTATGTTATTTTTTCCCTTTTATTTTGTTCTTGGTTTTATATTTAGTAAAATTATAATTATGTTTTTTTATATTATAATTATTGCATTCATTTTATTTTAATTATAGGTGTTTCTTCAACCCCTCTTCTTTTTATTCTTCTTCTTGTTTTATTTTCTTAATTTCATTTTAATTTATTTTATTCTATTTTCTTTTGTTTCTCTCTTTTCTATTTTCACTTGTAAGAATTATTTTTGTTTTATTTTCTTATTTATCATATTTCCATAGTGATCTATTACCCTAAATAATGAGGGTATCACCCAAGGCTTGGCTTGGGGGAGGAAAGTGGTGTTTCCTGAATTCTATACTTCAATTCATATGTTTTATTTAAGTTTGCGGTGAGAAAGAGTGAATTTTATGTGTGTGGAAATTACCCACCAAAACATGGAACTCGAACTCACTTCTATTCATTTATTTTAATCTTTTACCTTCCTTACTTTGAACACAATTTATTCGCACTATGGATCAGATCTGTTCAAGGCATGAAACGACATATGATGGAGTAAGGTCCTAGATGGCGTTACACTTCCGATTGAGGTGTTCCAACATCCTGGATTATAGGAGGTGGGGGAATCAATATTTATTAGGCATTTAATGTTTCGCAATCATTAATAAAAGAATAGTTATCTAATAGTGAGATTTCACAACTAGGTTATCAATATAAATTTAACCAATCAATAATAATAATGATGCAACCCATATATCAAACCATAAGGCCATGTTTTTTCTTCACCATCTTACATTTCATATTGGTATATTTTAGTATTTCACTTATTTCATCAAATTCCATTGTTTTATTAAAATAAAAAAATAACAAAAATAAAAAAATAAGTATCTCTCAGGTGAATTAGAATTAGTATGTAAAAAAAATTATATAGCTCCTCAAGTGAGATGACCGTAGTCAGCCACTATGATACGTTATAAAAAATGAGAATTTTTCTTTTTTCCATGCCTCACAACAGGAATGCATAAAAAATAGTGAATTTTTCAGAGATCTAATCAGTAGTTTACTATATTTTACTACTTTCACATTGTATATAGTTTTTCATTGTATTGTTTAAATAAATATAAAATAAAACAAATCTATTTTTCGATGATGTATTCAAATGATTATTATTCTACATGGACTAAAAAACTCACAGGTATAAGAATCTATAATTGAGTCAACTACATCTATAAATTATGTATTTTCTCTTTTTTCTTGATATATTAGGGTAGCATGAAGATAAATGGTCATATATTTTAAATTAAAGGACCAAATATAGGATTTTAAAGATAACCTCAAGTATCCAATTGTTGAAGGATTGGCCAAATAATTAATTTAACTCTAGGAGTACTTTCTATAGTTTTATCATGAAGTGGTCAACAAAAAAGTAGAGACTTCCATGGATCCTCCCAAATTTTATGAATAACAACCTTAAGTGAAATATTAAAAAAAAGTGGATGAAAATAGATCTTAAATACATGAACTCAAAGAAAAGATAGAACAACTAGAGAAAAAATAGAATAGATAAATGTATATGTCTATACAACCAAAGAGAAACCTAAACCTAAACCATAAGAAAAAGTATTAGTCATACCGAATTTCATTGAATACACCCAAGAAGTTATGGCCCATCTTGAAGACCATCAACATCCCAACCATTTGAAGTTATATATCTAAGCAGACCCTAAATATCTAGAGTGGATTCATGATAAGGGATACTTTCCTACTAAACTACATATGTGAGATCAACAATATATGGATAACTTCTAGAATGAGTATGATGTAGAAAATTTTCTCCCCATTTCTTATAAATTATAATATCCAACACCATTTCATATCTCTATATCCATATAAAAGGAATAACCTATGCTAGTATTGGAATTTAATAAAAAGATAGAAAAACCTAATGACTTTCTACCAACCACTGATATCTAATTTCAAGATGCACTTACCACTGAAAAGATATTGAATATGAACCAAGATAGGGAGTTTATATTATTTTAAAACATATATAATTTGATTTTAATTAGTATTAATTGAGTATTAACTCCCACTATTTGGGATTTTTAGATTATTCCTTTCCCTTGTTTTTCTTATAAGAAGATAAAGAAGAAGCGCATACACCTACTGAGGAACACATGGGACTTAACTAACTAATTTAACATCCATTAATTGAATTAATTGAGAAAATATAAGTGGATTATCCTAAGGAGAATAAGATAGAGGATGCTCATATTGAAAGGGATAAAATTTATTTTCATTTATAATGATTAATTCTATCCAATCTAAATTACATTCTAAACCCCCCTTTAAAAATTCTATTCATGCATCCCATATTGGGAAATCATTGTATGAGCAAGAGAAGGTTTCACAATTAAATCCAAGAAGGATAATGATACATACTTCACCACACCCCCACACATGTAATCTATACCTATTTTTGACAGGTATGTGTACTGTATACTCAATCCATGGATTATTCCTCACTATAAAAGAATAAGTACAAGATGGGAAAAGCCAAATATACTAGTTCAAATCTAAGAATACCCTCTCACCATTAAACTATGGTTAATAGATGATATTACCTATGGAGGCAGTAAAAACCTAGAGCCCACTTGTGGGATCATACCAAGATTTATCTTTACTTTATTTATATAATTTTCAATTTTATTCATATAATATTCCTTCATGAATCCCCACTCCTTTTATCTTTTTAGATTTAATGAAATAATCAATGTACTTAATTGATTAATTATCTTGTATAGGATCATGATGGCCCAAGGAATCCCCAAATAGTGAAATAATAGGACTAAATCATCATCATAAAGGGAGTTTAATTTTAATTTTTATCCTTTAAACTTCCTATATTTTTGTTTAAAACCCTATTTTGAGCTTTAAACTAAAAATTAGCATGATTGTTCTTTGAATATATGATTTAATTAACTTATGTATGAGATGTGATTTTATTTTGAATCCTATGATTCCATGTTTTATATTTCAATGTTAATGATATTGAATGATTAAAGTGAATATTTTAATTATTAGAGTGAATCATGGATATTAAAATTAGGACTCAAGACTTGAGGGAATTATATGATTCACGAATATTAAATTTACCTATCATTTTTCATGATTTGAATTTCTTAAAATCATGTAAATTAATTTGTTATTATTATTCATTATATGAGTGATTTTTCCAATTCATAGGTTACATTCTCGAGAGTATTTCTCAAAAAAATATTTCTCATTACCTTAAGAATATTTCTTGAGTGATCCTAGGACATTCCACCTTCTAGAACTTACTTTTAAAATTTTCAATACTATGAGTATGAAAAAACACATTTAAAATTTTTTTATTCATATTTTGATAATATATTATCCTTGATATCACCATACACATTAATCCTTGTTTATCCCATAGAGACCATGAATTTCATTAATAGGGATGAACCATATTTCATGCCATTTTTACCCATTTCCTCTCTGATCTTAGTATTTTCATGATATTTTAAAGCTAATGTGTGGGGGTGAGGGAATTAAATATCAAAGGGAAGAAATAAATTTTAAGAAAAAAGTGTGTGGGTGATAGTTATGGGTATTTAGAAAATATGTTGCTTTATTCATTATACTTTTATAGTTTTTTTTATTATTGAAAAAATGAAAAAATAATAATTTGAAAAGAAAAAAGGTAAAAAATTAGTGAAAATTAAAGAAGGATAAATTCCATAATTTTTCTTCTTTTGATCACTTCCTTACTTTTAGCTTTGTAAGTGGGATTTTTCATTTTTAAGGCTATAATTTCATTAAACTTTTACTTTTGATATCATGATTAATACTTTATAGATTAACCTTCATCTTAAGACTTAATTTTTAAACCAAAAAACCTTAACTGCAAAATTATTTGATATTTGATTATAAATTCCTCATGATCTCATGGGAATTATTTCTTTACAAAAATGAGAATGTGGTTCCTTTTAAATATTATGGATAAAAAATATGTTCTCAGTATATGATAAAAACAACTTAAATCTGAATCATGATTGATGATAAAAAATATTAACGAGTGAGGTAAATTATGATTTGGCATGTTTAATAATAATAAATTGACGAACCTGAATGAATGAAATGAGGAGATCTACCATTTTAAATGGGAAAAGGTAAAATACTTTATTTTATTATTTCTTTGAAATTGAGAAATTAAATTGATATTGTATGTGGATTTTTGAAAAAAAAATTCAACATTGATAATAATTTTTTTTATTTAGTTTGAATTTTAAATAATGATAACATTGGTACCCTTTTCAATTACATGTTTATATTTAATGATTGAGTAAAATCATGGTTCAAGTGTGGGGGTATTTGACACACTCATTTTGTTATGAAAATTTAAAAAAAATTTAAGGATTTTTAGATGGCTTTTAAACAATATGACCATGAAACTGATTTTTTTATCAAATTATATTAAATTTAAATTGAAACATTGAAATTTATTTAAAATTATAAAAAATTGATTATTTAAAATATAGAATTTTATTTAACTTAAGTTATTATTATTTGAAATATTTATAAGTGTTTTTAATCGTTTAAAAAATTGGGACAACCATGAGCCGACAATCAACCAGACAACCCTCATGCCACATTGTCAGCCTCCTAAAGAGGTTGCACAGACAATCACGCCACTAGGAGATCATTCCTAAGGTGGATGGTGTGTAGGTTCCCATAGAAGGAGCTTTGTGAATAGTTTTTCCAAATCCTATAGGGGATGCACAATGTGGTGCATCCCAATCATGTATGTATGCATGTGTACCAAGAACCCATCCCCAAAGTAGGCTTCTGAGTCAGGGATATTGTTAAATTTTATTTGAACAATCTGGGGTAGTGTTCTCACTTCTGACATGGGACAATTTGGACCATGGTGTTGTTCATCATAACCAATACGGTGTTGTTCCACCCAATTCACATGACCCCTCACGGCTAGACACTAGCCACCACCACCCTTCGCTGCTTTTATCACTAAACAGAGCCACTACCACCACTGAAACACACTGGAGAAATCCATGGAAGTCCACCAGGAATCTCTAACCTATGCTGATAAACCTCTATTGAGGCCCTAAATCACCCTAAATTTATTTTATAACCTCGACTGACCACAGTGAGATTCTTTCAAAGGAGTCGATGCTATGAATATAGAGAATATCCTCTATGGCCACTCTAAAGGCAGGAGGGGTTGAGGAATCACTATTCTCTGATGCCTAAGGCTTTGACGCTACAATGTATTTAATGCATGACCACATACCCATGTGTCCATTCTACCCCACTTCTCCACTACAAAACAAAAACACCTTTTATCTATTGGTGATTTCTTAAAATAAATATTCAATGGAATATTAAAAAATATCAAAAAAGATAATAAAGATCTGAGAAACTCATTTGAATTAAAATACCAAGGATAATTATTTTCTTATAATAGAATAAGGACTTTCCCGTTGAAGATAGTCAGCACCAAAGGTGGATAATCCTACCGTTGATTCTTTCATTATGTTATTTTACTTCTATTTTTTGTCTCCTTAGTTTTATATTTGGTTTAATTTTAATGAAGTTTATTTTATAATATAATTAATTCCTTCATTCTATTTTAATTCAATGAGTTTCTTCCACCCCTCATATTATTATTATTATTACTATTACTATTATTATTCTTTTAACATCCTATGTTTTATTTTCTTAATTTTATTTTATTATATTTTATTATATTTTATTTATTTATCTATCTCTCTTTCATTATATCTCATCATACTTATTTTTATTTTATTCTACTCTTTCCCATCATTCCACAGTGACTTCTTACCCTCGATAATGAGGGGATGACCTGATGCATGGCCCATGGGAGGTTAGTGGTTTTCTTGAATTTTATATTCAACTTCATATGATTTATTTGCATTTTTGGTGAGAAAGAGTGAGGTTTATGAGTAAGGATGTTACCCACCATGAAACAGAAAATGACCTCACTTCTATTCATTAATTTTAATCTTTTCCCTTCCTTCATTTGAACACTAGATCTTCACATGATGGAGCAGATCTATTCAATTGATAAAATGACATACGATGGAGTTGGGTCCTGGAAGGTATCACACTCTCAGTTGAGGTGTGAAAACAACCTTGATTATATGAGGAGGTTGAATATAGTTTCTTTGGCATTAAAGGTTTCACAATCACTAAAAAAATAATTGTAATCCAAGAGTGATATTTCAAAATTTGGTTATCAAACTAAATTTAATCTATCAATAAGAAGAATTATGGAACCTATAAACCAAAAAATAATGGACAAGTTTTCTCTTTAATATCTTGAATTTCAAATTATTATATTTTAGAATTTTATTTTTTTCATAAAATTATTATTTTTTTCTTAAAATAATAAAAACAATAAAAACATGTCTCTATTATTTGAATTTGAATTAGTAAGTAAACAAACTGTGAAAATTCTCAATTGATACGACCCTGGTCAGCCACTATGCTGCACTAGGAAAATAGAAATTTACTTTTTCCATGACCCATGATAAGTGTGTCAGATATCATAATCTCAAATTAGTTATATGGGTTGTTCTCCCAATACTAACATGTTATGAATTTCTAATTGAGTAGGCTTGAAATAATATTTTTTATGCATATGTGTGTGAAAAAAATCTATGTATCATTCTAAGGTTAAGTTATCATGACTCATGCTCTTTGATTCCTTTATAATTAATCTCTTATGAACTAAAATGATTTATTCTATGACTTTGGTTTAAAATATTTGATGTGTTTAGTATGGTTTCAAATGTTATTCTCATGTTATCATGCCCTTATGCTCATGTTATGTTGATATATCCCTTTTTACCCTTACTAATCATCCGATCTCACACTTTCTTATGTTTTCTTCCCTAGGTTATAGAGAAAGGTATTATGTATGATATGTATAATAAGGGTGATATTTATGTTTAAAATATTAGGAGATGATGTAGTCCAGCTATGAACTAGTTGTTTATGTATCCTTGTTTCTAAAGTCACTAAAAATTTATGCTCCCAATGAGTGTTTTTTTATAATGAAATGAATATTCATATTTTAATATGTAGAATCTATGTATGTAAATCTCGAGTCACTATAATGAATAGAATTTTATAGGAAATAGTCACATTAAAATTCAATTATATCCACTAATACCTTTTCTCTGATATTTTTCTAGATTTTCAATGTCCAAGTGTGGGAGGATAGGGAGTTCATGGTAAAAATGGTTATTCATTTTTTAGAAGAAAATTGTATTGGGTGTTTCAATGGGGTTTTTTATAAGGTTCACTATAAATTTCATTGTATTTATTGCTACCCCTCTAAAAAATAAAAATAAAAGAGAATGAATGTGATTTTTTTAGGGTAAAAACACCATCACTTAACCAATGATTTTTATCATTTGGTGTTGGGTGATCTATGTGATACTTTTTGTAACAGCCCAAGATTTTATAAAAAAATATTCTTTTTAATTTTATTAATGTCTTGTGTTGTACGCTACACCAAAAGGAGCTTGCACAACACGCATCCTTGTCTTGCCTTGCATTACACGCAATCGCGACCTTCCTCGATAGCGTGTGTAATACGCAATACCGAGTTTCACTAAACAACGATGTGCTATTAAAATATTATTAAAACTAGCCGTTATGAATAGTAATAACCACTTTTTAAAATTCTGTAAATCTTATTTTTTCAAAATGAACTTCATTCTTGGATTCGGAGTATCGAATTTAGCCTAAGGTGAAATTTTGGTACTTTTCGGATAACTTTCATATTCTGATGAATAGTGAAAATTACTAAATTATAATTAAAAACAACTTTTTTAATCGAAATAATTAATAGTGATAAATTATTAATTTGAGTGGTTTTAAAGTATATTTAGAATATATTTTTACAATTTAATACAATGTTGGTCATTGGTTGTAATTTCACATTTAAACCAGACATAATCAAGTGTCAATCTTTTGATATATATTGTTTCCTAAAAACACGCTATTTATTTTAACAGCAGGATTTAATTATAAAATTAATTAATGCAACTTCTATGTTATGAATTTGGTAAAATAGATTTCATTTTTGAATTCGGAATATGAAATATAGCTTAGGATGAAATTTTGGTATTTTTCTGAAAACGTTCAATTTTTGATGAATAGTGAAAACACTAAGTGGTAGGTTAAAAACTGAATTTTGCATAAAACTTAATTTTACCGCTTCTGTGAATGAAATTTCGAAAATCCGAGAGACACGGTTAATATCAAGGACTAAAATGTGGTTCAATGAGATGAAAATAATTTTTTGCTGAATAGTAACTTTTTATTTTTTTTTACCGCGGTTAATAGTAAATAGGGTAACTAAGGGTAAATATGATATTACTATTACCCTAACACATGTCCTAATTCTATTGGACAAGTTTAATTCGACCAAAAACAAACTTAGGAATAAAATATGACCATTTAGGCCCACTTGGATTAGATTAGGACATTTATTATTAATTTATTTAAAGAAGGGTTAAAATAGTTAAAATCAAAGTTTAATAAGTAAATCATTTTTAATATGAGGTTATACATAAGATAAATTCGATTGTAAATATTCATTAGAAAGCTAAACAGATTTCCTACATGATGGTATTTTATTTGTAATTTTTAGACATCAAATAATTTAATTTATTTATGACACAACGATGATGCAGTAATTATCTTATTAATGAAATATTGACATAATTGATGTTATAAACACCAAAATAAATGTAATTTGAGATTGTTTATGAATTCCACTAATTTTCTAGGTTACTATGATATATTAATGTTGTTTTAATCAACTTGTATCGAACATTTAATTCTGTTATGACTTTCACAAAAATCATATATCAAATAGTGTCAAAATTGACACAAAATAGTTTTTAAATCAAATATTATATTATTAATTGTTATTTTATTCCTAAAAATCTAAGGTTCGGCCAAAGGACTTAGATAAGGATATATATATTAATAATAAACAATTTGGGGTTCGTTTGTCATGTTATAGTAAATGTATTAACCATATAGTGAAAGAAAACAAAAAGACATGGTAAAAGTTAAATTATTTAACTTAGAGTTAAATCTAATTGATAAGGTCAAAATAATATCCTAAACTTGTCTAAATTCTATTGGTTGATAGTATTTCGACCCATACCCACTTTAGCTTCGAAATAAGACCCTTTTGAACCATTATAAACCGATTTTGACTTTAATATAAAATAATATTTTGAGATATTCCTAAGGTGCCCCTCTCCTCCCCTATAAAAGGACACCTCCTCCCCCTCCTCCTCACACCAATTTGAGCACTCAAGCTCGGCCAACCCCTGCCAAAATATCTTCTCCACTTCCCTAGAAACATCCTAGAGGTTCTGGTCTTCCTCAAAGACCAATTCTAGTGCCCTAAGAGGAGGTCTCAAAGAGGCACTTCAAAGAAGAGGTAATTACCGTTGCCAATTCTTTCATCTTTATTTCTTCTTCCACTTCTTCTTCTTAGGTTGTTTCATTATGAAGTAATAACATCAGTATCACTCATATACTGATATGTTATTATAAGTATGAAACAACCCTATTTCACCATCTATCCATCCTACGGAAAAAGAAATCACCGCGCGTGCGTACGTACGGAATACCGTCTCCACGCCGTGGTGTAATCTATTTTCCACCATCACCTTACAAGGATGGTTATAATGGTGTAATGAGTAACTAAATATGATTATTATGAAGTAATATTGATACTGAAATAATATATATATACTCCAATACAATTCCACGATCATAGGAATGATATCATCACTCGTGCGTACGTACGGAATACCGTCTCCACGATGTGATGCGACTCGTTCTACATGATCTTCATTTCATAATGATTATATAAATGAATTGAATGAATGAATATGGTATATAATACACTAATACCATTCTGGAAATGAATTATCTATAACCTAAAGATAAGAATAAGAATTTATTCGACAAAACACGCATAAGAACAAAAAGTTATAAAGACCCGAGTAACAAGTAACAATGAAATATTACTAACAAGAAGCTAATAATATGACCATATATGATATCATATAAATATGTATGATTCTGGAATAAGTCAATAACATTATTTAAACCATTATACAGGAGCTTCGGACACGTACAAAGCTAATCGGACCTAAGGTAAGGGAAATATCACAATCTCATTTTTATCCGAGATTGTTTATTCGTAAGTATTTACTGGGGTGTATTTTATCATCCACATCCATGTTCCCTCAATATGAAATATTGTTTCCATCCACTTGCAATAGTTTAAATCCAATTTTACCCTTAGGTGAGTTTTTAGTAAAGAATATGAAAGGAATCTTTTGTCGTTTTTTCTGTACGAGGTACTTTTTGACTTTTCCGACAAAAGTACGAAGAATGTTTTTTTTTAACTTATACGACATGAATGGATTTTTAAAACATTATTTCCAAGAAACTTCCTTTACAAGTTTTCAAGTTTATTTTTAATCAACTTCTTTTATTTTAAAGTTGTATGACATGTTATGAAAGGAAAATTGTTTTTGAAGAAGAAAGGATATTTTCCTCAAGAATTCAATACAAGTGTTTTATCAAAATTATTTTCCATCTAAGATAATAAAGGGTTCTGTTTCTATCCATATTTTTACATTGGTTTGACTATGTTGTGATGGAATTATGTTTATGAATTCCTTTATCATATATGAATTGATTTATGATGTCATGATGTTTCAAGAATCCCATTTTTGTTATATGTGTTATGCGATGATGTATGTTTTATGATTATGTGGCACACATAAGAAAGGATTCATTATAAGATGGGTGGGACCTATATCTCCCTCCAATGCATTGGGTAAAGATTTTATATCTCATGAGATAGACTTGGCTGGAACGGAAGGTTATTTCGGTTCAGTGATACAGGACTGAAACGAGGAGTGAACTCGGTTCAGAAAGGGACTTTGTCCACTAAGATAGTCTTGGCAATGAGTCATGACTAACAAGAAATGATTTTCCATGATTATGTGTGCATGCCACAAAGTTTCAAGTTTTATGTTATGGGGATCTCATTTTCACTTCTATGATTTATTCCATGTTAAGATATTATGATCTCTTTTGCAGGTTTTGATCTTCATAAAGATATGATATGATTTTTATTTCCTTTATTTGCCCTTGCTGAGCATTTGAGCTCACCCTTTTATGTTTTCTTTTCCCCAGGATATAAAGAAAGGTTTTAGGTAAAAAAAAAGGAAGATCATTATGGGAGATTTTGAAGATCTTTCACCACGATTAGAAGATTATATTCCGAGTTTCCAAAGACACTAAACTATTACGATCCTTGTGTGTGTGTTTTTGTTTTGTACTAGGTATTCTGCAAAAGTAATGTAATGTCCATGTACGTCAGGATTCGGGTCTCTACAGTTGGTATCAGAGGAAAGGTTTAGTCAACCTTTGGAAACTAGGATGCGAAAACGTTAGTGAGATCCCTAGAGATATTTCTATGGTATGTCTAGGGATGTCCCTAAGGATAAGTATACGTATAGGATATAGTCCTAGAACTACGGTAACGATCTTAGAATTTAACCTAAGATGTTAGATATTGAAGGTACTCCCCCTTTATTATGTTTTTTTCCCTAGCATGATTTTTGCCTCTCACACTATTCTTTTTGGGTTTTAGAAAATGGCTGGAAACAAGATGATTTACGATAATGGAGGATATGATGGACAATGGAATGATATTCTTCATAATGAAATGGGATTTGGAAGTCCAAACATAATTATTATGCCGAATCAGCAATCTCATAATATGATCAATAAAGTAAAATTTGGTAAGTTTCCTGACTCGACTAATAAGAGAAAGATGGAGTTCCATGATGATCATAGAGGAAAGAAAGTTCAATTTCCCCTATGTAAATCATGTGGGAAGAGGCGTCAAGGAGAATGTTTCAAGGGAACTGGAAGATGCTTTGGGTGTGGAAAAGAAGGACACAAAGCAAGTAAGTGCAAAGGAAAAGGGTCGGTTAACACCATGGATGAGGATAATGGTATTGCTACGACATCAAAAATGGTTAAGTGTTTTAAATGTGGAATGTATGGGCATTATGCAAACCAATGTCCTAAGGGAAAGACTCATGAAGAGAATCAGTATGGCCGTATGGGTAGTATTTATGTGGATGATGATGAAGAGACTACAAATGATATGTGAGATGAAAGAATTGTTGAAGCTCGGTTAATGGTTTAAGAATGTAGTGGAATGATTACATGTTTATCATGTGTAATGTTGTATAAGTAATCTCATGGTACTATGGAATAAAGAGACATGTAAGGATTGTTACATCGTTGTCTGATTAATGTTACCAGTAACCATGAAAGGTTATTCAGATACTTTTGGAAAGTAGATGATAAGTGCATAATGAAAGGATAAGAAGATAATGAGATGTTTGATTGTATTCATGAGCTCATGATTGATATAAGGACTAAGTGATATCATGGTTTGAGTATATAGAATTTTGAGGATTTTGGTATGTGGAAAGTGTTAACTTTTAACTGCATTCAAGTTTTCACTAAGGTTCAATGGGTATTCAAGAGTATACATGATTAAGGACTTTGAATGTTTGGAATGTGACCAACAAAACATATCTTATGATATATGGGGATCAACGATGATATTAAATCTCTGGTAATTGTTTTCACTATGTTATGAGAGTGGACTGCAGTATTATGGATAAGCCTAAAGATTGGAATGGATTGTGTTGGATGTAAGTTAGTATTGTTTAAGGATAGAATTTTTTTTCGATATTATTGATGGGATGTTATAGTAATATAGTTTTGGAAAAAGGACAACCTGCAGGACGGGCGACAGCCCATCGCTTCGGACAAGGCTGTGGGAATCGAACCCACAACCGAAGTGCGACTGGCCTTTATCGCCTACCACTGGCCTACAGGAAGTCCCTGTTTAGTAGAAACTAGTTTTATTATATTAAGCAGTATGATATATAAAGTATAAGTCTATTTTAGGAACCATATATGATTAATCTCACTATAGATCGATTTATGCATATAATTTTTGCTAACCTTTTGTTTGAGATAGATGGAATGACCCGTCATTCTATCACATGATCTGCTAACACTTCACGAATAACAAATTCAACTTCATTTATTTAATAGATGAAGTGGAAATTGTTCAAGGCACGAACAACAGTGAGATTGTACCAAAATAAAGTAAGTATTTATTCTAATTCAAATTTTCAACTTTAGGGGAAATGATCTTGAAAACCAAAAATGTTGTCCTAGTGATCTTATACCTGATGAATCAGATGGTACCTTATATCATCACAAATCTATGGATTTGTGATTACTGGCTTTTCCATAGCCATGTTCTCTACCACTCTCCATCAGAACATGATGGTTAGATTTCTCTTCCATATCCATATTTTCACCTATGTGGAAACCCAATGATTAGTTTATTTGGGTAACCGTTACGTTTCATACTTTTGTTTTTAAAGATTGGTTTTGATATTCCTTTTTACGATGTGGGTTTCTATTAAAGAAACTTTCGAATAGTAAACCATTTATAACCCCGACGAATTTCGAGGGCGAAATTCATTTTAAGGGGGGTAGAATGTAACAGCCCAAGATTTTATAAAAAAATATTCTTTTTAATTTTATTAATGTCTTGTGTTGTACGCTACACCAAAAGGCGCTTGCACAACACGCATCCTTGTCTTGCCTTGCATTACACGCAATCACGACCTTCCTCGATAGCGTGTGTAATACGCAATACCGAGTTTCACTAAACAACGATGTGCTATTAAAATATTATTAAAACTAGCCGTTATGAATAGTAATAACCACTTTTTAAAATTCTGTAAATCTTATTTTTTCAAAATGAACTTCATTCTTGGATTCGGAGTATCGAATTTAGCCTAAGGTGAAATTTTGGTACTTTTCGGATAACTTTCATATTCTGATGAATAGTGAAAATTACTAAATTATAATTAAAAACAACTTTTTTAATCGAAATAATTAATAGTGATAAATTATTAATTTGAGTGGTTTTAAAGTATATTTAGAATATATTTTTACAATTTAATACAATGTTGGTCATTGGTTGTAATTTCACATTTAAACCAGACATAATCAAGTGTCAATCTTTTGATATATATTGTTTCCTAAAAACACGCTATTTATTTTAACAGCAGGATTTAATTATAAAATTAATTAATGCAACTTCTATGTTATGAATTTGGTAAAATAGATTTCATTTTTGAATTCGGAATATGAAATATAGCTTAGGATGAAATTTTGGTATTTTTCTGAAAACGTTCAATTTTTGATGAATAGTGAAAACACTAAGTGGTAGGTTAAAAACTGAATTTTGCATAAAACTTAATTTTACCGCTTCTGTGAATGAAATTTCGAAAATCCGAGAGACACGGTTAATATCAAGGACTAAAATGTGGTTCAATGAGATGAAAATAATTTTTTGCTGAATAGTAACTTTTTATTTTTTTTTACCGCGGTTAATAGTAAATAGGGTAACTAAGGGTAAATATGATATTACTATTACCCTAACACATGTCCTAATTCTATTGGACAAGTTTAATTCGACCAAAAACAAACTTAGGAATAAAATATGACCATTTAGGCCCACTTGGATTAGATTAGGACATTTATTATTAATTTATTTAAAGAAGGGTTAAAATAGTTAAAATCAAAGTTTAATAAGTAAATCATTTTTAATATGGGGTTATACATAAGATAAATTCGATTGTAAATATTCATTAGAAAGCTAAAAAGATTTCCTACATGATGGTATTTTATTTGTAATTTTTAGACATCAAATAATTTAATTTATTTATGACACAACGATGATGCAGTAATTATCTTATTAATGAAATATTGACATAATTGATGTTATAAACACCAAAATAAATGTAATTTGAGATTGTTTATGAATTCCACTAATTTTCTAGGTTACTATGATATATTAATGTTGTTTTAATCAACTTGTATCGAACATTTAATTCTGTTATGACTTTCACAAAAATCATATATCAAATAGTGTCAAAATTGACACAAAATAGTTTTTAAATCAAATATTATATTATTAATTGTTATTTTATTCCTAAAAATCTAAGGTTCGGCCAAATGACTTAGATAAGGATATATATATTAATAATAAACAATTTGGGGTTCGTTTGGCATGTTATAGTAAGTGTATTAACCATATAGTGAAAGAAAACAAAAAGACATGGTAAAAGTTAAATTATTTAACTTAGAGTTAAATATAATTGATAAGGTTAAAATAATATCCTAAACTTGTCTAAATTCTATTGGTTGATAGGATTTCGACCCATACCCACTTTAGCTTCGAAATAAGACCCTTTGGAACCATTATAAACCGATTTTGACTTTAATATAAAATAATATTTTGAGATATTCCTAAGGTGCCCCTCTCCTCCCCTATAAAAGGACACCTCCTCCCCCTCCTCCTCACACCAATTTGAGCACTCAAGCTCGGCCAACCCCTGCCAAAATATCTTCTCCACTTCCCTAGAAACATCCTAGAGGTTCTGGTCTTCCTCAAAGACCAATTCTAGTGCCCTAAGAGGAGGTCTCAAAGAGGCACTTCAAAGAAGAGGTAATTACCGTTGCCAATTCTTTCATCTTTATTTCTTCTTCCACTTCTTCTTCTTAGGTTGTTTCATTATGAAGTAATAACATCAGTATCACTCATATACTGATATGTTATTATAAGTATGAAACAACCCTATTTCACCATCTATCCATCCTACGGAAAAAGAAATCACCGCGCGTGCGTACGTACGGAATACCGTCTCCACGCCGTGGTGTAATCTATTTTCCACCATCACCTTACAAGGATGGTTATAATGGTGTAATGAGTAACTAAATATGATTATTATGAAGTAATATTGATACTGAAATAATATATATATACTCCAATACAATTCCACGATCATAGGAATGATATCATCACTCATGCGTACGTACGGAATACCGTCTCCACGATGTGATGCGACTCGTTCTACATGA
Source organism: Viscum album (assembly GCA_963277665.1). Classification (NCBI taxonomy): domain Eukaryota; kingdom Viridiplantae; phylum Streptophyta; class Magnoliopsida; order Santalales; family Viscaceae; genus Viscum; species Viscum album. The sequence goes on along the minus strand of OY728138.1, from coordinate 334,754,787 downwards.
TCTTCATTTCATAATGATTATATAAATGAATTGAATGAATGAATATGGTATATAATACACTAATACCATTCTGGAAATGAATTATCTATAACCTAAAGATAAGAATAAGAATTTATTCGACAAAACACGCATAAGAACAAAAAGTTATAAAGACCCGAGTAACAAGTAACAATGAAATATTACTAACAAGAAGCTAATAATATGACCATATATGATATCATATAAATATGTATGATTCTGGAATAAGTCAATAACATTATTTAAACCATTATACAGGAGCTTCGGACACGTACAAAGCTAATCGGACCTAAGGTAAGGGAAATATCACAATCTCATTTTTATCCGAGATTGTTTATTCGTAAGTATTTACTGGGGTGTATTTTATCATCCACATCCATGTTCCCTCAATATGAAATATTGTTTCCATCCACTTGCAATAGTTTAAATCCAATTTTACCCTTAGGTGAGTTTTTAGTAAAGAATATGAAAGGAATCTTTTGTCGTTTTTTCCGTACGAGGTACTTTTTGACTTTTCCGACAAAAGTACGAAGAATGTTTTTTTTAACTTATACGACATGAATGGATTTTTAAAACATTATTTCCAAGAAACTTCCTTTACAAGTTTTCAAGTTTATTTTTAATCAACTTCTTTTATTTTAAAGTTGTATGACATGTTATGAAAGGAAAATTGTTTTTGAAGAAGAAAGGATATTTTCCTCAAGAATTCAATACAAGTGTTTTATCAAAATTATTTTCCATCTAAGATAATAAAGGGTTCTGTTTCTATCCATATTTTTACATTGGTTTGACTATGTTGTGATGGAATTATGTTTATGAATTCCTTTATCATATATGAATTGATTTATGATGTCATGATGTTTCAAGAATCCCATTTTTGTTATATGTGTTATGCGATGATGTATGTTTTATGATTATGTGGCACACATAAGAAAGGATTCATTATAAGATGGGTGGGACCTATATCTCCCTCCAATGCATTGGGTAAAGATTTTATATCTCATGAGATAGACATGGCTGGAACGGAAGGTTATTTCGGTTCAGTGATACAGGACTGAAATGAGGAGTGAACTCGGTTTAGAAAGGGACTTTGTCCACTAAGATAGTCTTGTCAATGAGTCATGACTAACAAGAAATGATTTTCCATGATTATGTGTGCATGCCACAAAGTTTCAAGTTTTATGTTATGGGGATCTCATTTTCACTTCTATGATTTATTCCATGTTAAGATATTATGATCTCTTTTGCAGGTTTTGATCTTCATAAAGATATGATATGATTTTTATTTCCTTTATTTGCCCTTGCTGAGCATTTGAGCTCACCCTTTTATGTTTTCTTTTCCCCAGGATATAAAGAAAGGTTTTAGGTAAAAAAAAAGGAAGATCATTATGGGAGATTTTGAAGATCTTTCACCACGATTAGAAGATTATATTCCGAGTTTCCAAAGACACTAAACTATTACGATCCTTGTGTGTGTGTTTTTGTTTTGTACTAAGTATTCCGCAAAAGTAATGTAATGTCCATGTACGTCAGGATTCGGGTCTCTACACTTTTCCTATATCAATTTTCAAAATATGAAAATAAAATAAAATAAGTAAATACATAAAATGTATAGAGTTAAGTCAATCATTATTCTTTCATTATTCATGTCATTACTATGAGATTGGGGAATTGGGAGTTGTCACTTTTTGAAGAGGATAATGTCATTAGAATTTACTTTGGTTATCATGTACTATACTTAGAGATAAACCTCATTTGTGAGATTTAATTATTTTATTCATAAATTACCTATCATCTTTTAAAATTATATTCTATTGATCATACATTACAAATCCCGCATGATTTTTTGTGATTTTCATCTCTAAAAACTAGAGTGTATAAGTAATTTTCAAGTTCAAAGTATGATACATGTACTCAATGTATGAGTAAAACTCAATATTTATATTTTATTTTGAGTACTAAGGGAATACTAGAAACTTTTGAGGTAAATCATGAATGGAATGTTTAAAAATGATAAATTCAGAGGATTGAATAGAATAAATGAGAGGCTTCATTATTTTTCTTGGGAAAATAAAAGTCATTGAGTATAAGGAGAAGTTTAATTCCTTCTCCATATGAAAAAATTAAAAATTATATCTCCCTTATTGATAATTTTTTAGTTCACTAATTCCTTAATTTTAAATATTAGTTGAATGGGGGTGTCCCTTTACATAGTTACAGATGATATATTCTTGATTTACAATATGGTTTAAGTGTGGGTGATTTGATTAGATAGTTTTTATACATAAATTTTGAAACATTAATTGGTAAATGTTATTTTTTTTATTTTTCCCAATTATTAATTATTAAAAAAATTTATGGGTATTCAATATTTTTGAATGATTTTTTGGAAAAAAAATTAAAATACATGTTTTTTCTAGTAGTAATCTTTCTATGTATTTTTCTATTTGTCTAGCTAAAAATTGGAAAACATGGGATAACCCTAAAACCATAGAATAAATCCACTTATCTGCCCCAAGAGGGGACTCCATCCATTCTACATATAGGTACGGATGTTTACATATGGTAGAGATGAGTGGGAAAACACAATTCATGAGCACATGAGTGCACTAGTGCATGGGAGAGAAGTTTGTGTGATGGTAAGAGGAGAGTCTCATTGGTGGGAGGAAATACATAATTATGTATTACATCCTCCTACACCCATCCAGATTGATATTGAGTGAAATGAATAAGTTTTATTAAATAATGGTACTAATTCACTAGAAAAAGAAATGTGGGCATGACATAATTTTTAGGTATGGTGAACTTAATATAATAATTTTATTCATATTTCACTCGCACATAATATCCCTCATACAAAATAAGATCCATAGACCACCACTACTGCACAATTTCATTCACCACTACACTATGGTATCTAAATAGCTAATTAAAGGAGGATCATGGATACACTGGTGACTCGACCCTCGCTACACCATAAACTTCACCCATGCATCATAGAGACCATGGAGCTCAAACTAAATAAGGAGAAAGTTTCACTAGATATTGAGTGTTGTATCATATCCATATTAGCGTGAAGGAATAAAGTGTTCTTGAATCATCTTTATAGGAACTATGCAGTGGTCAAAGCTATTTAAAAAAAGGTTACATCATGAAGGGTCTTTCTACACCATTACTAGTTTTGAAGAAGGAACGAAGTAATCCTCTATGATGTAGGGTTTACACTACATTATGGAGAGGAAAAATATGGAAGTCTTGAGGTATTTGAATTAATTAAGAGTTGCACTGTGGGTTCCACACTACACCATATACATACAATCCATGAAACAAAGGAAACATCTATGCCACATCACTTTTTACCACAGAGTAATAAGGGTACCTATATATTTTAAAAACTCAAAACTTTCAGGATATCCACATGATACTAGATGAGTCTCAAGGGAGTTTGTATTAGAATGGGTATGTGGTTCCTCACATGCAATAAATGAGTTTGAAATAATCCATGTTATAAGGAGATTCAGTCGAGTCTTTAACAAATTTACACATAAGAGAAGACTCGACTAAACACCTTCTCTCATGTATAGTGATACTTATTCAAATTATGATAATGGAAGGATTTGGATAAGTGAAGAAAAATATAGGTAATATAAATAATCAAAAATAAGAAGGATATTTTTTGGTCTGGATTTTTCTATAAATAGACTGTAAAGGTTGCTGTATAAGGGGGACCCATGGATGGATAATTGGATGAAGACCAAAGCATGAGTCAGGAGTGGTGCTATTGTGGTGCGGCTGTCTGGGCCATTTTTCATTTCACATCCCCTCATGACTATAATTGGGGGTAACTTTTTATGTTCTAAGATATGTAGATGAAGGGAATTTCACCTATAAGAATTGGGTTTTATGGTTGGTTTAAAATTTTTTATTACATATATGCTCAAATTCTATGTTTTACCCTTCTTTTTTCTTGAATGACCATTTTTGATGGAGGAGGGTGTACCTTTGATGGGGAAAACTAATTTCTATTTCCCAAAGAACGAAAAATGCATGGATTTTAGTTATTATGATTGAATATGGTATTGAAACCCAATCCATAAATTAAACCAAGTAACTGAGAGGATAAATGAGTTTCTATTAAATTAAGGGTGATCACTATGATAGGAGGCTCACTAGAGTCCAATTACAACACCATCAATTCCAGATCATATTATTTTTTCTTCACTTGGTGAAAGATCCTGAATTTAAAAATTATTAGTACACTCATCTAATTAATCATAACCAAAACCAATATTAAAATATCTTGATCTTATTTAAATATTTTCTAAGTCATTTCTTCATGTTCGCCATGGATCAGTCTCGACTCCCACTTTACTATATTTTAAAAGTTAGTTAGTGACAGTTAAGTAAAATAAATTTGTAATTTGATTTCCCTAAGATAATTAATGGCTTATTTCAGGGGACATCAGTCCTAATAATCCCATGACCCTACCAAAATGGGGTTGCACACCCACAACCCATGCTCTGTCCATTTCTACAAGTAATTCATCAACACGGTCATCCTAATCATACCTAAGGGCTAACCCCACCATCAACTTTTTTTTGGTTCTCAAGTCACTATAACATCATCTATGATACCTTCCATCATTTATTCATAATGAGGGTCACACCCTCAAACGAGAAATGGGGAAATCCCCACCATATGGATTTACTTAAAAAATCCTTGAGCATAACATTAATAGGTTCCATTAATCATGTTTGTGTCACTCTTCTTGATCCACACTCATCTCACCCCTAGGAAACACCTATATAAGTTCAATTACATGATGAGACATTGCATAAAACCCAATCCATTTTCAAGTTCACCTATCAACATAGAGGGTAATTTGTAATTATCATACAAGATTTAGGAAACTATTCTTGGTAGTATTCACAATTCCCATCGGTCCTCAGGCCCTTATAAAATCCCACTAATTTATAACATAAATTGAATTTCATTTAACCAACATATTCTTGATCAATCACATCCAAACCTAATAGGCATATTATCTAATAATTCCTAGTTACGTCCCCTAACTTACACTCCCATGAGCAGCTTCTCATTTGACATAGGGTCCCATGCCTATACAAATTCCCTTAATAAATGAATGAAAATATCATCAATCCATAAGAACCCTTGGAACTCCTATTCAAAATCAAGAACATTAACCATTCCATTTCTATCACAAGACTACTTACATGTCTAATAGTCACTTAAAAACCACCATCATCCACCCTACTTTCATATCAATCTTTAAATTTCAAACTGAAACAATGTGGTATTTCATTGAACCAGTCCTTCCCTTGAAATAAAACCTTGATGCCAAAGGTTTTAGAACTCAAAATGATCTAAATATTGAAAAACTAAGGCAAAATAATTCTTATACCACATACAATTGTACGTCCTATGAGTTGATCTCAAGGAAAGAAACTTTCCCAATTATTACACGCTTAAAATATCTAAGGAATCATCATGTCAGTATCCATACTATGTATCACCTACCATGAACCAATCTCATAAACCAAATAATATATACATGATTTATATATTCTAATGGAACTGAAAAGCCTAGGATAACCACTCTATTAGGTTCCTCATTATATATTCACTCATGTTATCTATAACACCCAGATCACTAGCATGTTGGGTCATATCACACACACTAGGAACTCCAATAAAACCCATAAATAATAACTCACAAGAAACACCTATTTATTACCAAATCAACATAATCTAGAAACTCATATATAAAATTACCCACTATAGGGTCTCGTATCCATGAAAATCTTAGGAAACACAAGACAAATCATCTTCTACCAGGGAACTAATTCTCACTATGAATATACATATGGCACTACCCCATCTAGAATATGAAATCCAAAGTTGATCCTCACCGGGCCTCCAGAAAATGGATTCACACCCTCAAGGATCACATTCTCATCATGTGACTACCCAGACCCGAATTCCACTTAACAGTCCCCCAATCCTGGTGGTCCACATGGCCTCATGAGCATCTTCTCGAATACCAGAGGTTGCCGATTAGTAGCAAGGGCCTGGGGTGTGTGTGTAGTAATACTATACCTTCATTAGTAGAGTATAGCACAACAGAAAGGATATAAATGAATAGTAAACAACAAAAGTGATATAAATAAATATCGGAAGAAAACTAATGCAATAGATAAACAAGAATAACAATAAATGTATCAATTGGAAAAATGATGATAAAATGTCATGTCACTAAAAAACTGGAAATCATGGATATAAGGAAATAAGTATAAAATGTTCCATAAGGTAAAAGAAAACAAAGTATACTCCAAGAATCCTGAGATCCTACTCGGTCATGTACTATTTAGCTTCATCCTATATGCACACAATCAAGTATTGGAAGATGCATGCTTCCCTTTGTCAATAATTGTAACCATGTAATCTACTCCGGGTACCAAATGACTCCCAGAGAGGGTGTGAGATAAATCTTAGTGGGCCCCCACCAATGGTGTCTATAACATTTGGCATATGTAATGGAATATAGTAGTGTGCAAGAATATATATAAAGTAAAACCTGCAGTACAAAATAACTAAATAACCAAGTACCTGATTCATCCTAGGATTGGTGTCTGAACATGTAACCAGTTCACTAATAAATCAATTACCATTTAATGTTAATAGGTCACATGAGGCATATCCAACACTGACATCACCACATGAAGTATATGTAGTGAATGTCCCAAGACGTAACAAGGAAACAAAACAATGATATCTAGTGAGGGAGTTCCAGGGTTAAAACCAAGGTAACGTAAACTCACAGAAATATAACGCAGTAGTATCTGAGTCTAGATAAGGGGTAAGAGTGTAATCCAAGTAGCGTCATTCAAGTAATTTCACAATAAGGTTCCTAACGAGTCCAAGGTAATTAACCAAGGTAAAAAGAGGCTAGGCAAATACATGGGCCCGATGGGATTTCACCACGAAACCTACTGGTCAATGTTGGATTCAAGGAGTATATCTGAGGTATCCTGTAATAATAAGGGGACACAACGGTAGTATATCGGGAATCCAAGGAATCGAAAAGAACTGGAGTCTTGGTGGGTATCAACCTAAGAAAACTGCATCCTTGAATCAGAATGGTGTTCTCGAGACCCAAGGTATTCTCCTCTCATAATCCAAGGTGAGATCAAGTAAGTTCATTCCTATTTGATATTGTAATCATGTAATAATTCATTTGGTTAATTTATTTCCTTCCATTACTGTGGATAGGTCAAGTAGAGTTGAAACAATTGGTCCAATCCTTGTCTTCCATTAGTGTGGATATGCCAAGTAGCGTTGTAACCATTTAATCAAGTCTTATTTAGTCATTAAGTCTTATTAAATAATTAAGGTTCACTCCACTACCTTCCATAAACATAGAATGGAGTGATACTGACATTTAACCTTTAATTGATCTCTTTTGATAAGTCCAATTTACATACTTAGTATAATTTCCATTTTTTATTTCATATTTCACATTTAATAAACATTCGTAATAACTTACCTTAGTCGGGTCAAGTGGTGAACATATATGGTACATGCCATTATGAAATTATTAATAACAACAATCCATTTATTATAAGGAGTCTCACCTTTATAAAGTTCAAGCCAAGGAACGCCCAAATGGTAGCTCAAACATTTCAAAACGCTAAAACCTATTTAGGGCATAACCTTCAACATGAGGTAGATTGAGTTGTGGGTGTAACCACTAAAAACTAATAACATATTTGGAAAGAAAATAATCATATGATTCTAATGAGTATAATCCTGACATGTCAATTTAAGAAATGGTTTCTAATAAAATTGGTGGTCCCCACATGAATATTCCAAAAACAACAAACATTAGGGATGAGTTATAGACCACCCACCTTAGGGTTGTATGAGCCTTCTCCTCCGGTATCTACCCTTGATTTTCCTCGGATCCGAGTAGATCTATGAAAAGGTGAAAAATGATCACATGGAGATATCTATGTAGAGAGTGAATAATATGAAGAATGACTAAAGAGATCTTGAGTACTTACCATTGCACATCCAATGTGATGAATGGAATCTTGATCAGAAGTCGGACGAAGAAGATCTCTTGGTTCCATGCTTTGATCTTCAAAAACCCAAAAATTGGGAGAGAAATATGTCAATCCCGCAAAAACATGTATTAGAGAGGAAGGTGGTGGATTAATATATCATTAAGGGTATTTTAGTCATTTTAAAAAAAAATTTATCCTACACATGGTTTTTTCACACGGTTTGTCAAATCGTACACAAACAGTGTGAGACGGTTCTGCCATAAAAATCTTCCTCTACACGGTTTGATCAAACTGTGGGCCACCCATGCACGATTACCTTGGAAAAGGGGGAGGTATTATGGTTTTGTTTCACATCCCTTTATTTACCATGTGATGTGCCACTATCCAAAAGAACACAATCTACAAGTTTAGGTAAACCATGTGAGACGATTCTGCCAGAAAAATATTCCTCCGCATGGTTTGATCAAACTATGTGCCACCCATGCACGGTTACCTGGGAAAAAGGGGAGTTTTTATGGTTTGGTTGCATAGCCCTATGCCAACCATGTGAGGTGCCACTATCTAAAAGAACACAATCTACAAGGTTAATAAAATTGTGTGTTAACTGTGTGCAAACCATGAAACTTGGCCAATTTTCCCAAAAAGAGGTGTTCTAAGCTCCAAACAAGCCCCAGACACTCTCAAAACCTTTGATAACTCATTAGGAATCTATATTAGGTCCAAAGTAAATATTTATACTGAAAATTAAGGATCCATACCTCAGTGAAAAACTGGGTTCTTACAGTCTTCCCCCCTTAAAATAACTCACCCCAGAATTCTCCTTCCAAAGATAAGAAAACATTGTCTGAGAACAGATCTAGCCAATGGGAATGTACATCGTCTTCTCTCTCCCAAGTCTCATCCCATACTCGGCCATGTTGCCCATGCACTTGTACAAGAGGGACGGACTATCCTCAGATAACCTTCGTGATTCCATCAACAATGCATAGTGTATAATCCTAAAAGGTAGCATCGACATCTAACTCAACTTCCTCGGGATCAAAGGTATGAGATGGGTCGGCATGATATTGGAGAAACTGTGAGAGATTAAAGACATTGTGCATGGCACTATACCTCTGAGGTAGTAGCAGCCGATAATCTATTGGCTTGAATCTCTCTAAAATATCAAATGGACCAACGTAAAAAGGTGACAACTTACCCTAATTCTGTAGACGTCTATGCCCAATCCATGGTGATACCTAAAGACAAAAAATGATCCCCAACCTCAAACTCAAGTAGTATTCAATGGAGATCGACATAAAATTTCTGTCTAGATTGAGCAGTAGTCATACGCTTTCTGGTCAACTAGACCTATTCTGAAGTCTCTTGAATGAGATGAGAACCTAGTAGGGATGCCTCACTTGTATCTAGCCAGCACAAGGGTGAATGACGTGACCTAACATATAAGGCCTCAAAATGATCCATTTAAATCATTACATGGAAACTATTATTATAGGTGAACTCAATGAGAAGGCTATGATTCTCCTAAGAATTTATGAGATCAAGTATGCATGTTCTGAGTATATCCTCCAAAACATGTATTGTCTATTCTAATTTTCCATCGGTATGGGGGTCAAAAGTTGTGCTTAGAAGCACCTGAGTTCCTATAGCTTTCTGTAAACCCTTCTAGAACTGTGAAGTGAAATGAGAATCCCTATATGGAGCAATAGTATGTGGAATCCCATGTAGTCGTATGACCTCATGGACATACAGTCTTCCCAGATCATAAACTGAGAAATTATCTGGAGTAGGAATGAAGTGGGACGATTTCTTTAGTCAATCAATGAATACACAGATAGCATCACTACCCCTCGGCAACCTAGGTAAGCTGAATACCAAATCTATAGCAACATCTTCCCATTTCTATTATGGGACTGGAAGTGGGTGTAACAGACCTACATGTCTCTTTTTCTCCGCCTTCACCTGCTGATAGGTGGAACATCTAGTGATGGAATCCTACAATATGACGTTTCATTCTAGGCCAACAATACTAGCGTTGCATATCTCGATACATCTTTGAGATGCCTGGATGAACTGTCCACTAGGAATCATGGGAATATTTCATCAACTCCTCTCTCACTTCTATCAGAACCCAGATACGTCTGAGTACACACAAGACGTCATCTTTGTGCAAAGACCAATCTGGAGTTGGGTTATCTCATAATATACTTTCATATAGAACCAAACCTTCGGTATCTGAAAATTGCCTACTCTTAACCTTCTCAAGGAGGGAAGAGGTAATTGTTAAGGTTGAGAGGTAAGACTTCCCATGACTATCATGAAAATCCCAGTCATGTTCAGAAAATAGGGACATTAACTTCCATTCATCACTGGCTTCATGTATATCCTACGTTTTAGTTTTCCGACTCAATGCATCTGCAACCACATTTCCTTTTCCAGGCGTATATGCAATATTATAATCAAAGGATTATAGATATTCAACCCATATTCACTATCAGAGGTTCAATTCATTATGAGAAAATATATACTTTAGGCGCTTGTGATCTGTATACATCACAAAATGATCACCCAAGAGATAATGTCTCCTGCAATGTAATGCTGGACAACTACTACCAACTTGAGGTCATGTTTCGGGTAATTTTTCTCATGAGGCCTCAAATTCCGATATTTGTACACAATGACTTTGTCTTCCTACATCAACACTACTCCTAGGAAAATCCATGATGGATCACATAAGATGATATGACCTTTACTAGGTTTTGGGAGAATCAAAATTGGTGTTGAGACATCTTCCCTTTCAGATCATGAAAGGCTTTATCACATGATTCTGACCACAATAGCTTAACACCCTTCTTTGTAAGTCCAGTAAAGGGTTCGGAAAGATGAGAAAAGTCTTGTATGAAATTATTGTAATATCCAGAGATCCCTAAGAAACTCGTGATATCAAAAATGTACTTAGGATGCTATCAAGAAACTACAACACTAACCTTTTTAGATTTAATAGATACTCCTGATTTTGAAATAATATGACCCAAGAAGTGGACCATGCTGATCTAGAAGTCTCATTTATCAATCTTTTCATAAATCCAATTCTCTCTTAGTGTACTCAGAACGATCTCAAGATGTTTGGAATGGTCATTATGAGTGTGCAAATACACTAAGATTTATTCCACAAAGACAACGAAAAAAGAGTCCAAATAAGGATGGGAAACCCTATTCATCAAGGACATGAAAATTGAAGGCACATTCATAAAACTGAATGGTATAACAAGATACCCATACAGACCATACCTGCTACAAAAAATTTTACGAGGTATGTCGGATGGTCATACTCGCACCTGATGATAACCTGATCTCAGGTCGATCATAGAGAACACCTCTGCTCCTCAGATCTAGTCAAATAGATTATCTATTCAAAGAAGTGGATACCAGTTCTTGACTGTAATCTAGTTAAAACTTCTGTAATCCATGCATAAATGAAGATTTCCATCCACATTCTTAGAAAAAATCACAGGTGAACCCTAAGAATATGTACAGAGCCATATAAATACTTTTTCCTCTAAGTCCTCTATCTTCCGCTTGAGTTCATGAAGCTCAGTAGGTTCCATCCTATATGGAGGAATGGACATTGGATTTTCTCCTAGAACAAGCTCAATTGAAAAATCTACCTCTCTCTTAGGAGGTAATCTAGAAAATTCATCAGGAAAGACTTCCCTAAAATGATCAACTACTAGAGGGAAACCATTTTAAACCAAACCATAGTCCTCTATGAAAATATTTGCAATCTGAGTGGTCACTTCACCTAGCCAATGATGCTTGAGTCCCTCTCTCCCATCCTAGACATCCCACTCACCTTTGAAAAGATAACTAATGCCTTCTGGTGATGTAAAAGAAGCCCTTAGGATATAACAGTCTACAAAGTCATGATAGTGGACCAATCAGTCCATCTTGAGAATTAAATCGAAGCATGTCATCTCGAGAAAAAAGAGATTCCACAAGAAAGGGTAACTTTCAACATCAATGGGACAGTCCCTGCACTGGCATATGCCCTACGTCCATATTCCCAATGGTGTATCATGAGTCATTACGCCATAGTGATACTATCTCTCTAGTCAAAGAATTTCCACGATAGATATAGAAATAAAAGATCTTGAAGAACCTCTATCAAACAATGTAGAGACAATAGTAGAGGCAACGAGAATAGTACCTTGTACTATAGATGGTTCCACAGCCTGATCCTCGGGTATCGGCTGTAAGGAATGAAACTGACCTAATCCACGGCCCTATGCAACAAATGGACTACCACGATCATGACGGCTCCGCTAGGACTGTTGGTGATCAGGGATCGGACTACCACAACCATGACATTCTCCTCGGCCAGACCTACCGGTGCTACTCCAACTTACCGCCTGACACGGTGCCAAATAAATTGATCCTAAAGGTGTAGATGAAGCTAATCCTCTTCCACTCTAAGATGGTGGAAAGGTCCTACAAAAGGGATAAAGATGACCCATACGACCATGAGCCCAAGAATCCATAGGGCCTCTATCACATTAGGGATTCTTATTCTCTGGTTTTCCACACTGATGACACACTACATAGCTATCAAACTGAATACTCTGGCTTCCACTACCCTGACAATAAACCTCAAGGGAACGTTTCCTTCCACCGGAAGAATTAATGGCCTGACGCAGCACTGATCCTTTAAACCCAGTACTCTCTCCATCAATTAGGTTACGCTTAGTGATAATAGCCTAATAGACTATTACATAGAAGGTAGGATGGCGAAAGCCATTCACCTGACTTCAGATGGAATACTAGAGCCCATCCTCAACATGTCTAGCATGTGAAAGCTCATCCCCTGCTAAAAGTGGTAAAAAGTGCTGTAAATATGTGAAACATGCTGAATATTCCATAACTAAAATAGAAACTTGCTCGAGATGCATGAACTCTCTAGCTCTGTCAGCTCTCAGGGACTGAGAGAAGAAATGATCATAGAAGGTAGTCTAGAAGTCAACCCATAACCTACCCTGATGATGTCTGCCATGGGTAATGACATCCCACCAACGCTTGGCCGAATCCCTAAGCATATATGTAGCAATCTTGAATATCCACTTTGGATTCATTTCCAAATGCTCAACGATATACAGCATGGCCTCTATCCAAGACTCAGTAGCCTAAGAACCACCATCCCCTGAAAAAGTAGTAGGATGTTGTTTCTTGAACTTTCCGGTAATATCATCCATTGTAGGTATGACTCATGGAGCACCAATCATGGACTGCATCATACATAAGAAACTAACATGGGCATAAGAATTAGTTTCCAGATTATGTATAGTAGGAAGTGCCTCATATGGCACTCCTACAAGTAAGACTGGTGGCTCAGGACCCACCATGTTAAGAGCATGGTCATTACCACCCTCCTAGAAAATGACACGAGGACGAAGCGGCGGCATTGGTCTACATATGCCAAGAAGACACCTTATAACAATATTAGAAGCAAGGAGATATCATCACTAATAGAATCTGAACATAAGAAAAATCTCTAAACAAGGCATACTACCCAAATTACCCACTTAGACTGACATGTATCGATATGTTCTCAAGTATAAATTTCATGTCATTTGTAGTTAATTCTTAGGTTCACTCCTTTACCTTTCATAAACATGACAAGGCAAGATAAGGATGTGAAACCAATTCATTTTTTATTTCAGAATTCACTTTATAATGGATAGTAATTTATGATGAATCAGTCCCCATACACCTGTCACCAAAAACAGCACCCATTTACTTATAGCATAATGACTTGACTCAGTAAATTACTCATTCCAACCCATGAAGGCCCATGCACCTCATGAATTGAGATAGGAAATAACTCAATCGAATCCAAAGTAATATAGGTACAAGAAACTATCACAGCATAACTCAACAATCACAGGCATATCAAGTAATGAAAAGCAGTGAAATGCACCTATATGGCATGGAAATATGCATGGCATGTGAATTCTAGGTGCCTATAATGATGCATGTATCAATACTCCTTTACCTCATATCATCAGGCCAAAGATGAAATAAATTCCTAAAGAGTAATAATCAACAACACCACACAACATGTGAGTCACCCAACAGTGAACTAATATCAACTATAATAGGCATAATAGAACAATAATTGCATTGTGGGTAACATGGATTTTACCCCAAACATGGGTTCATGACGCCCAAGAACGGATTATGACCATGTCTCAAGAATTCCTATTCTATAATCTATTTTCTCCAAATAGTATGGCAAGAAAAAAACCACCTTTGATACCAATTTGTGATGACCTAGACCCGGATACCACTTAACGGTGCCCTGAGCCTGGTGGGACACATGGCCTCAAGTGCATCTTCCCGAATGCTAGAGACTACAGACTAGTAGCTAGGGCCTAGGGTGTGTCCATGGGAAGACAATTCCCTTATTATAAGAGTGTTGCACAATGGAAGAGATATAAATGAATAGTAAATAGTAGAATCAATATAAATAAACAGTGGAAGAAAATTGAGGCAATAGACAAACAAGAATACCAATAACTGTATCAACTGGAAAAATGATGATGTAATGTCATGTCACTAGAAAACTAGAAATCAGGGATACAATAAAACAAGCATAACATGTTCCATAAGTTAAAAGAAAACAAAGTCTACTCCAAGCATCTCGAGATCCTACTCGGTCATCTGATATTTACCTCCATCCTATCAGCACAAAATCAAGTTATGGAAGTTGCATGGTTCCCTTTTTCAATAGCTACAACCATGTAATCTACTCCGGGTACCAAACGACGCCCAGAGAGGGTGTGAGATAAATATCAGTGGGCCACCACCAATGGTGTCCATAACATCTGTCCCATTTAATGGAATATATTAGTGTACAGGAATATATATAAAGTAAAACAAGCAGTACAGAATAACTAAATAACCAAGTACCTGCTTCAGCCCTCAGATGGTGTCTGAACATGTAACAGATTCATTAAATAATCAATTTCCATTTAATTTTAATAGGTCATGTGAGGAATATCAAACACTGACATCACCTTGTGATAGTATAAGTAGTGAAGGTACCAAGATGTAACAAGGCAGCCAAACAATGATATCTAGTGAGGGAGTTCCATGGTAAAAACCAAGGTAAAGTAAACTCACTAAAATCTAATGTAGTAGTATCTGAGTCTAGCTAAGGGGTGAGAGTGTAATCCAAGGAATTACACAATAATATTTATACCAAGTCCAAGGTGATCGACCAAAGTTAAACAGGGCTAATCAAAGACATGGGCCCGATGGGATTTCGCCATGGCCCCTACTAATAAATGTTGTATCCAAGGACTATATATGATGTATCCTATAATAATAAAGGGTCCCAACAGCAGTAAAACTATAATCCAAGGAATAAAAAAGAACTAGAGTCTAGGTGGGTATCAACCTAAGAAAACTGTATCCTTGAATCAAAATGGGGTTCCCAAGACCCAAGGTATTCTCCTCTCAGAATCCAAGGAGAGATCGAGTTATTAAATTCCTATTTGATATTTTAATCATGTAATAATTAATTTGGTTCATGTATTTCTTCCCATTAGTGTGGATAGGTCAAGTAGAGTTGAAACCATTGGTCCAAGCCTTATCTTCCATTCGTGTGGATAGTCCAAGTAGCGTTGCAACCATTTAATATGTCTTATTTAGTCATTAAATCTTATTCAATTATTGAGGTTCACTCTGCTACATTCCATCAATATGGAAAGGGGTGATATAGACATGTAACCTTTAATAAATCTCTTTTGATAAGTCCAAGTGGTATACTTAGTATACATTCCATTTAACATTTCATATTTCACATTTAATAAACATTTGTAAGCACATACCTTGTGCGGGTCAAGTGGTGAGCATATATGGTACATTCCATTATACAATTAACAATAAAAACAATCTATTTATTGTAAGGACTCTCACTTTTATAAAGTTCAAGCAAAGGAATACCCGAACAGTCGCTCAAACGTGCTGAAACACTAAAACCCAATTATGGCATAACCTTCGACATGAGGTGGATTGAGTTGTGGGTGTAACCACTAACAACTAATCACATATTTGGAAATACAATAATCATATGATTATAATGAGTATATTCATGAAATGTTAATTTAATAAATGGTTACCAATGAAACCGGTGGTCCCCACATGAATATTCCAAAAACAATGAACTTTATGTATGAGTTATAGACTACCCAGCTTAGGGTTTATGACCCTTCTCCTCCGGTATTGGCCCTTGATTTTCCTCAGATCAGAGTAGATTTTAGAAACGATGAAAAATTATCACATGACATTAGTAAGGTCGAGAGTGAAATTGAATAATAATGGATAAATAGAACTCGAGTACTTACCGTTTCGCATCCAACATGACAAATAGAATCTCGATCGGAATGCGGACGAAGAAAATATCTTGATTCCAAGATTTGATTTTAAAAAATCCCAAAATTGAGAAATAAATAGGTCAATCCTTCACAAACTCAGATAAGGTAGGAAGTAGGAGGATTAATAGATCATTAAAGGAATTTTATTCATTTTACACAGGTTTTTAGGCTACTCAAGGTTTGTCCACCTGGTTTGTGAAACTATGTGCAAACCGTGTGAGATGGTTCTGCCAAAAAAATGTTCCTCTACACATTTTGATCAAACTGTTCTCCACCCATGCATGGTTACTTAGGAAAAAGGGGAATTTGTACAATTTGGTTGCATGAACATGCACCAACTATGTGTGGTTCCACTGTCTAAAAGAACAAAATTTGCACTGTTAGGAAAACTGTGTGCTAACTGTGTGCAAATCGTGCAACTTGGCCTGTTTTCCCAAAAAGAGGTGTTCTGAGCTCCAAACAAGCACCAGACACCCTCAGAACCATTTCTATCTCATTAGGCATCTATATTATGTCCAAATTAAATATTTAGACTAAAAATTAAGGATCCATAACTGAGTGAAAAATTTTGTTCTAACACATCTTTTAGCATAAGATTATTGATATTACGATGCTATCCTACTTTGATCAATGTTGAGTATTCCATATTCAGATAATTAATTTAAAAAAAATTCCACTAAGACTTTATGGTAAAACATCAAATAGGTTTTTGTTAACACATTAAATAACTAAAACTATTTCATTTCTTAACCAATAATATAGTCAACCACTATAGGTCTATCACTAAGGCATAAAATCCATGTACTAACTTACTAGGGTTTCTATGAGCCCCATACGAGATATAATTCATAGTCATCATAATTGATCATTTTATAGTTGATCCCTATGAGCTATCATCATAATAAAAAATACAAAATATTTCAATTGAATAATTATCCATTAAAAATTATATAGGAAACACCATATAAGTTATTATTGACAAGTTAAATAGATATAACCTCATATTTAGTTATATCAATCGCAATAAGTAATGAAAATTTCATGTGGATACAACATTCCAAATTTGACGCATGAACATTAGCCTCATACCAACGGTCCAAGATCAAAAAATGAAATAAACCATGAATCATAAATTTTTAAACTCAATTGTTTCACACTAGGTGAAAATCATACAATTGTAACACCAAAAAACAATAATAGTACTCCCATATCCTAGGTAAACTAGACTTCCTATTAAGAAGGTTGTTCACGATGCATCGGTCTGATATCCATCACAATCTCCAACATATCCCCAAGTTACATATATACCATATACCCAGAGAGTATGAAAAAACAAAACATTGATACACTCTATGATATCAGTCACATAAAATGTTTTATACCACTTTTTAATTCCCTTTCTTCAATATATGGCCATTGGGTGGTCTATGAATCGGGGGATTCATCACTGGACCTCCGGTGGACCTCCTCATATGTCAGAGGTGACTAACTAGCATCAGGGGTCTAGGGTAGTATCATGGGGAGACTATACAACCCATACCAGAGTGTGAAATAATAGATAAATTCAATAAAAAATTCATGAATAATTACCATCATAGTATATAGAGGAAATAAATAATAATAAAGTTGTAGAAATGAACATACAGAAGTAAGCAGTTATACAGACTCATAGTCATAAAACATAAAACAATGGTCACCCACTAGGATGATCACCTATAAAAATTAATAAAATAAATAAATTACATTGAGGCTCTACGTCCATCCTCAAGGCTCACCTCATCCCGATCTTCAAACCTGTCCAAGATATCCAGTTGAACAATCCAAGCTTGTGACTCTGCCTAACCTAAAACTGCAATGATTGAAGTCTTATTGGGTACCAAAGTTTCATGGATTTTTTATCATGATGTGATTATAAATTAATAGGGAACACCCATATAGTTATATACATAACTAGTAAAATTAGTGTATACTTCTGATATGTTCAATTGAAAAAATAAGTAAACTATGGAAGCATAAATAATAAACATTATTGATCCTCTGGTTCTACCATGAAACCTGTGATTGATCCAAACATTATTCATCCTATGATGATGCATCTCTAATCTTTTCATATAATGATTCCAACCAAATTTCATTCTGATCTAAAGGATAAAGTCCCAAGATACCCAAAACCTAGTGGTAAGCATCCATGTTCAACCCCGTAACCAATTTATCCTATCGACTCTAAGGATCAAATACAAGGTATCCCAAATGGTGGTACTCTTATTTCTGAATCTTTTGAAGAAAAATCATAGTATATCATCATGACATGGAATATTGAATCTAAGGTAGGCCAAATCATGGTACTCCTATCTCTAATACATTGAACCCTAAATCATGGAACATCATCTTGACTCTAAGGATAAAATCTAAGATAGAACCAATCATGTTACTCATGGATTAAATCTATGGAAGCCAAAATCATGGTATATCATCTCAACTCTAATGATAAAATCCAAGGTATCACATATCGTGGAATTCTTAACTTCAATACCTGGAATCCTAAATCATGGTACATCATCCCAACTCTGAGGTTCAAATAAAAGTCATTCAAAATTGTGATATCCAAGATCTAACACATAGAATCCCAAATTTTGGTATCTCGGTGGACTGTACATCCCACAATAAATATATAAGGGCCTAGTATAGGTCATCCAAAACCATGGTTTATAATCAAACACATAGTCTAGATCTATTTATAATATATTAAGTATCCCATGTATTTAAAATACATCATGGTGGAAAATACATCCCACCAAAATTATACTATCAATATCATCTTGATGGGTATTCCATCTACCTAAACTCGTCCTACAAACTATGCTCATCCACTCTCTAGTGAATGAACCTCCATCGTCATTGTTTTAATATGATCAAATTTTTTATTTGGTTTCTTAGGTGACACCAATAATCAACACTACCCATTTTGTATATGCACCCTCTCTAGGGTCAACATATACAAGGGGAACCCATTGAGGTCCCCTAGGTCACATTAAATAACATACGCCATCTATGTGTTACCTTATCTCAAATACATCTCTTGAGTCAATTTCTTACACTTTGAGGGCATAACATCCCTTGGTATGATCAAGGTCTCATTGAGGCCTCACTAAACTCATAGGAAAGTCTCTAAATGGTAATAACCTTGATTCCACTCCCTTTTCAAGTCACCCTAGGTTACTCTAATAACCTGGCCTATCCATCCATACTCCCATGATCTACCCACCTAGGTAGTTACCACATAATAGAGGAGGAACACTCGCCCTATGGTAATCATAACTAGCCTAAAGTCTCTAATACATATCAAGGGTATTTCGTGGCTTATCCCTAGGCAATTCATCTCAATTAAACACCTATCTCTACCTAGAGGTCACTAAGGGAACATATCACAAGGTTTGTTACATCTCATTCAATTAATTTAATTTAATTTACAACCATTGGGGTCCATGTGTCATAGGGAATACATGTATCATCAAGGACTTGAACATTGATGGTCAAGGATATCAATCTAGTGCATAGGGTCTATCATAGCCCTTGACATTTTGTCCAACTCATGCATGGGCATTCGTATTTAATTAAATAATTTATATAATAAATAGGTTGATCATCCTCACTAGTTAGACCACATATATCAAATTCATATATATATATAATGAATAATACCAATGGTGTATGTACAAGGGACCACCTACCTTAATAATGGGGTTATTCCCTTTGATCAATATTAATTAAATCTTGTCTATGATCACCCAATTCCATCTAGTAACCACCCATATTTAAAGTTCCCTAACTCATATAATAACATCCAAACCAATTAATTATAAAATTTAATAATAAATTTAAAAAAAAATTAAAAAATTGGCTTAATGCCTAAATTATCACTCGAACTCCTATCGCATAGAATGTATGACTAAAACTATGAATAAGGTCCACAATACACCTATGAAATCATCCCTTAAAATTTTAATTTACAAAAATGGAAATAAATTTCATGTGGAACCAACCTTACATTCTTCCTTTTTTCATTGTTCATGAAATCCACCTCGAAAAGAGTTGATTTTACTATGATCTGGTGGAACCTGAACTAAAACCCTTAGAAAAATAAAGTGAGTTTAGGGATAGCCACCAAAAACCAAATATAAAGGGAGGGAGATGAGATAATACACTTAAAAACCACTAAATCCCACCCAAAACCTCCCTGGATTTAGGGGGAATGAAAAGAGAAGAGGGTTAGTCTTATGGCCCCTCTTATATGTGTATGTTCATCAAAAACAATGGGTAGTTTATCCTGTTTTTAAAATTAAAAAATCACACATAACCACCCTCATAGTTTAAACCTCTAGTTAATTTCATAAACCATTCAAGAAATATGGACTCCCCCTATATCCTTAATTTTTCATGTTTTGAAGCCTGACTTCACGACATGAATAGTTTGTAGCATCCTACTCACATATCCTTCCTCTAACAGTATTTTTAACCATCGGGGAATCCACTAAACCTTAAAACACATCCAAAAACATATATTAACTGTGTATAAAATATCAAATTCTCATTCCAAGTATTGGTTCTCAAAATGTACCATCCAAAAAATCAAAGCTTTAAATTCATCTTAAATTTTATAACCCATCCATATATAGGGTATCATAGGGTTTCCAAGGAATGTGGTTTATTGTAGCTCAAGATAGACTATGGTTGGTAGGAATAATCAATGATGTGAGAATATAAAGAGAGTTTTCACCATCCTCTTGTGATATAGATTAGATTGAGTCTACGGGGTGGGAAAACACTTTGGGGTGTCAGATACAACTTGGTACTGATAAGTAGTGACCGGGGTGGATTTGAGGAAACTATTAGACACCCTTTCAGGTGATATGAGAAGGTTGATGTGTTTAATGTGATTTTATTGTGTGATTCATATGATATTTAAGATACTATAATATGAGTCTATATTTCAAATTATATGTGAATCATGGTACATTCCTATGTATCAAGTGACTAGTGCCCTGGTGAAGAACTAGTGAGCTTCTGGGATGAGATGCATGCCCTTTTTTTCATTTCATGTGTGTTTCTAGTTTTATAATTTTGTATGCTGATGTACGGATTCCCCTATATAAGAGGTTATGTAATAAATATTATAGTGTTACCTTCTCTAAGGAGGATTGGGTTGGGTATAACACAATGCACCCTAGTGTAACCACATAAACCGTTCTATCCCAAGACATTGCAATATTTTTGTGTTAGAGGTTTTAGAAGAAGTTTTTAGGAATGTGATCACTATTGAAGATATGATTTTGGATGGTAATAGAAGTTTTAGGGGGTATTCATTCGTTTTGAAGCATGAGGTTCAACTATAGTGGGGTGGGAGACCCTATGGAAGTACTGTGAATGTTATCAAGGTGTGACTGGGTGTGCCATGGTGGGAGGTTTTTTATGGAATTTTGAAAATGGTTGTTCCTTTTGTGGTTGGGATGTGTAACACCCCATGAATTTACAATATTTTTTCTTTTTAAATAAATTTAATATATTTTATATAATTAAATGCATGGAACACTGAGTTAGCTTATGTTACAAGCAAGGGAAACTTTCATCGATAGCTTTTGTTACACGCAAGACTGAGTATTACAAAACAACAATACATTATTAAAATATTATTATAAAAACCAAGACATTAAATTAGTGATTGTGAATAGTATTAACTAACATATTAAAATATATAAATATAATATTAATTCATTGGTTTCCAATAAATTAGAAATGATAATTTAAACTTATTGAATACAAAGGAAATTTTTTTATTTTATTCTCCCAAATAATATTTTTATTAATAAATTAAATTAATTAAAATTATTGTATAATATTAATGAAATATGTATTTTATATATTCAAAAAAATATTTTTTTTATTCATTAAATATATTTTATAATCATAATATAATAACAATCCCAATCTTATGCATTAAAACTTATATTTTTCTAAAGATAGTTTTACCGCCTTTTCAGGGAGAACCTATTTTAAATTCAATTTTTGAAAATTTTATATATTATGTTTGATAGAATAGAATTATTATTTTAAATATGTAAATAAAAATTTACTTTTGTTGAATTTTTTGAATTTTTTTGATAAGATTCATGTTTAGATGAATAATGAAAACTACTAAATTATCATTGAAAACAACTTTTTCCATAAAAATAATTAATAGTGCTAAATTATAAGATTTATTGGTTTAAAAGTATAATTATATTATTCTTTTATTTTTTTATCCAATTTATGTAATTGGAATAAATTTCACATTAAATTTTTATACAAAAACATTTCAATGATTTGAATGTTTTCACTTTTCAAACTCATTTTCCCATTTCATTAACGAGATTAATTTCAAATTAATTACTAAAACTTATGAGTTTTTTGAATTTTGAAAAAAGGATTCCATATATTTAATTAGTGGCTAAAAATTATTAAAATAGGTTTATTTTATTTTTCAGAATTATGAATAGTAACTTTAGTAATTTTTTTATTAACACGGTTAAATGTAAATCGAGTAGTTAAGGGTAAACATAATATTATAAATAATATAAAATTACCCTAACACTTGTAGAAATCTCATTAAATGAGTGCGTGTAGACCAAAATAATCCTTGGGATGATATTATTACCTTTTCAAGCTACTTTTATGAGAGTATAAAATTTATTATATTTTATTTAAAGAGAAGTTAAAGATTTCGTTCTCATATTTCTAATAAATTTAAGATTTTTAATGTAGTGTTATACTGACAATAAATTTGTCTATAAATAGTCAATTAAAATATGTAATTTTTATCTCTATCAGGATAATTTTTCTAAAAAATTTATGAAATAAATAATTTTCTTAAAGGCTTATACAATGATGATACAGTACTTGTTTAATTGATGAAAATATCAGATAATTGATATTAAGAATATTAAAATTAATAAAGTTTGAAAAATTAATTTTATCCTCAAATTTTATTGATATATTTGAAATTTTATTGATATATTTTAAGTTTTTATTCCACAATAAATTGTTCTATGTTTTTTTAAAGTTAAATAATGAATAGTATCCAAATTGACATTAATGATATTTTAAAATAAATAATATTTTATTAAATAGTATAAAATTCATAAAAATGTAAAATTCATCCAACGGATATGTATAAAGTTTAATATTTCTCCAATGAAACATTTAAAATTCTTCTTTATTTTAGAATAACTATATCTACCCTTAAAAATTAAAAAATCCAAGTTGTCACAACAAGAGTTAAAGTGTTTAACTAAGGGTAAAAGCTAAGAGATAAGGGTAATAATGTGAACTAAAATTGTATAAAAATTATTATTTTATATGATTTATACCAATAATAATATTATACTTTAATTAACTCATTTTTGAGCCATTTATAATTATAAATTAATTTATATTAATTTAAAATTTTGAGGGTTTCCAAAAGTTTCCATCACCTCAATTATAAAAGGGAAACTCTTCCCTCACTTACTCACACCACTTTGAGCATTATTTATTGGAAAACCCCTATCCATTTATCCTCCAAACATCCATATACAAGTTATAGAATTCCTTTTTGTCTAAAATTACCAACACTAGATTCCTTGATAAGAGATCTAAAAGAAGTCCACCAAAGAAGAGGTAATTGTTTTTACCAACTCTTTCAAGTTAATTTATTCTTCTACTTCATTTGAATATGTTGTTTCCATTAGGAAGAAATAAATAAATTATAAATTATATTATTATATGTTTCTATGATTATGAGATAACCATATTACACCTTTTATCCATCATATTAAAAATAAAAACACTATGCGTGCGTACGTACGACTTACCGTCTCCACACCGTAGTGTAATCTATTTTTCATAACCACTTTACTT
The DNA here is from genome assembly GCA_963277665.1 of Viscum album. Classification (NCBI taxonomy): domain Eukaryota; kingdom Viridiplantae; phylum Streptophyta; class Magnoliopsida; order Santalales; family Viscaceae; genus Viscum; species Viscum album. The sequence continues at coordinate 334,730,320 of OY728138.1, read as the reverse complement.
ATATGGAAATAATGATGGATATAATGGATATAAATAATAAATATTACATGATATTTATTATTTGTAGTTAATATAACATCCTATTTCATACCCTTTTACCATTAATGGAATAATATAGTCGCTTGTGCATACGTATGACCTACCGTCTCCATGACGTGATGTGATTCATTTTCCTTATATACCATTAAATAAGGATTATAAAGATGTATATAATGAGTAAATATAATATATATGAACTAAATATCATTATTTATTTCAAATAAATATATCTTATGAAAAATAAATAGGAATTACATGATAAAACATGCATAGGAAAATGAAGGAGTTAACACCCAAAACAGGGGTAATAATGAAATATTATTAACAAACTGGTGATATGATAATATAATAGGATAATATACGATATCATAAATATGGATGTGGTTATGGTGTGAATTAATAACATTATCTAACCATTATACAAGAGGTTAAATCATGTCCAACTAAAGGAAAGTTCAAGGTAAGGGTTACTTCCATAGTCTCATTATTATTGATGATTATTTATACATAAGTATCAACTAGGAAATATTTATCATCCATGTTCATGTTTTCTGAAAAAATTAAAAAAGGGTTTTACTATTATCTTATGAATTTTTAATTTCCTTTTACCCATGTTTTTCTTTTTATAAAATGGTTCTAAAGAAATCTTTTTTTTATTTTCCAAATGAGGTACTTTATTACTTTTTTGATGGAAGTAATGTTTTTTTAACTTATGAAGCATGAACAGATTTTTATATCATAATGAAGAATTAACATTTTGAATATTCCTTTACCAGTTTACAATTTTATTTTCAAATAATTTTTTTTCATTTATAATTACATGGATACATAAATAAATGATTTCAAAGTAAAAAAGGGGAATTTCTCTAGAGAAACTTGTAATGATTTTATTAGTGTATTTTCATCTATTTTAATATCCATTGTTGAATTATATGTTTAATTAAGGTTAATATATTATGTTATCATTTACCATATTTACATGAATGGTTTATGATTAAGTTTGATTGTGCATGTTCTATTTCGATACCATTTATAGTTTATGGTTTAAGTATTCATATTTTTTATACTAGTTTTAATATTATGTTGGTTTTGTTTTACCCATTTTTTAAAAGGAATTAATTAAACATTTTATGTGTCAGGAGGGGACCACTATAGACCCTCTATGCATTGTTAGGTCTTGTGAGACAAATCTGTTTGGGTTTTCTCTAATGTCTTACCAGATTATGTATCGTGTATTGGCTGAATCCATGATGGTACATTTATGATGTCTTGCAATATGTGTTTCGTCTTTATGAAATTAGTCATTGATATTTCATGTGATTATTTTACTTGTAGAATATCCATGGTTTTTTATACTTATCATGTGATTATTTATGTGGTGTTATTTTATTATCTTATATTTCTTCCATATTATTCTCAAGATTATGTTTTAATGACACGTGTTTTTAGTTATTCACCATGCCTTATTGTTTATGTTTATTTATGATAGATTTTACTATATTGTTTACCCATACTGAGCATCTGAGCTCACCCATTTATTATGATTAATTTTTCCCCAGGATGTGAAGATGTATATTATGACTGACTTTTGTGGATAATCTATGAGAATAATGGAATTATTAAAGGATTTTCTATATTGTATTTTATGTTTTAAATTGTGATGTAAGGTTCATGTATGTAATCTGACTTCCAAGACTACTAAAATGATCAGTCCTTTGGGATTTAAGTATTGTATCTATGCCAATGTAATAAATTAATCCACTGACTCTTGGATACTGGGGTCAATTTCATTACTGTTGGTATCATAGGAAGTTTATTAGTAACCTTTGAAACTAGATTAATAAAATACATATTAATATATATAACCCTAAGATAGACTTTGAGGATAAGTATTGAATAACATACTTGAATTTTGGTAAGGTTTAGATTATGTGGGATTTCCCATCAATACATCCATGTTTGGTTACAACATGTGGATTTAGTTCTAGCACAGATGTACCTAGGGTAACAAAACCGAAAAGGTGTATTAGGCCTAACTCAACATAACCTGGTACATGAAAATGGACCTTACTATGCACCTAGTTTGATACACTCAAAATATGTGCTTAGGATAATTCAAATTTTCTTTACAAATAATTATGAAGGATTTAAAATTAAATATGTCCACAAAGAAACCCTGTTTATAATTATAAAATTAGTTATGCCTAAATTTTCAATTTATGTTAAATTTTTATTCTAGTTTTAAATTATTCATTATGATTCATAACCTAATTTATTGTATTCCATTGTTTATAAATGGTTCCTAGTGGAAGTAATGTAAACTTCATCAATGCATGTAATACATGTAGGAATTTACCTCCTATGAAAGATAATGATTTTGTATATGAAGATGTAACTGGTGCCGATAAACTTATTACTATAATGGGATAGATAAATCTAGTTATCAATAATAACCTTACCTGTATGGAGCATCCTAATCCAAAATACTGATGAGAAATGTTAGATCGCTTCATAAGAAAAAAAACTCCAGCATTAAATGGGACTAAAAATTCATTTGTAGCTGAACAATAGATAAGTTCCTTAGAGAACATATTTATTTGTTTGGGAAGTAAAAAAATGGAGATGGTTTTTATGGAAATTTATCATCTTTATGGAGATTTGGATCAATGGTGGTCATTGATTCAAAACAATAAGTATGATGGGGAAATAAAAAAATTATTAGAAGGATTTTAAGGAACTTTTCGTTGAAAAATATTTCCCTCATGAACAGCTAATGGGTATGGAAATAAATTCTTGAATCTGAGGAAAAAAGAGGATGTGAATTTTTCTAAATATGAAGGCAACTTTACAAGGTTAGAACAAAATTATATAGACTACATACATAACCCAAGGATTAATATTAATCATTTATTTTATGGGTTAAATTCATTCCTTCAAAAGGCATTAGTCTCCCAAACTATCTCATCATATAATGATATAGTATCATTCACTATAAAGATAAAGAAATAATTCTCTAAGTCTTATAACTTTAAGGTAAAGCAAAAAAAGAAATGAGTGATGGAGCAAGAGGTTGATAAAGGGAAAAAGGGAAAGAATTATTTTTCGACATATGATAATTGTAGGAAGAAACACCCCGGTACTTGCCTAAATAGAATATGTGTTTGTTACAAGTGTGGATAGAAAGGTCACTATGGTCATGATTATAGTGGAAAGAAATAATCTAGTGATGTGTAGTTCAATAGTTGTAAAGAGCGAGGACATTATGCATATAAATTTACTAAGCACCAAGGAAAGATAGCTCATAAAAAAGAAAGTGGATCAAGGTCAGGCTTATGATTTTACTATAGTCAAAGTGGAATAATTAATATATTTTTGTTTTTGGATTCAATAATTATGTTATGATTTCATGGTTATAAGAATCATGAGATATATAAGGATTGTACTGCAATACTTCTTCTTTAAGGATTTAGAATAATTCATGTTATCATTATGGTTTTAAATGAGATAATGGTAATCATATATTTGATATGTGACAAAAATATTTGTGTTATGTTGTTTGGGGAAAATCAATTGTTATGTTGATATTGGAAATTTATAGACCTTCCTTATAATTTTGGACAACGCATTTGGATAGATATATTTTAGATGAGTTTTAAGGTTGTAATGGATTATGTTGAACATTGGATATTATTGTTTGATGGTAAAGTATGATATAATATATAGTTTGTGTTAACCCTTTTTGTTTTAGTAAATATTTAGAGGATGAATGAAATACTTGTTGACCTTATAACTCATCAAAAGTGATTCAGGCATAAAAACATTCCTCTTGAATATCCATCTTTATGTGTAAAAAATTAAGTGGTAATATATCGAGGAACAAAAAAAGGACAACAATGTGTTAATATAAATTATAATTCCTTATATTCTTATAGAGTGAAATAATTCCTCAACTCTTAGAAAAGAATAAAATGTCATTTTTTGTTGAACTGATGGTATTTTAAGTCATCATATATTTATGGATCGGAGGCCCTTAATTTTACATTAATCATTCACTTGTCTTTGATTGATGACCTCAGTCACTTGCTGAAAATATTTACACTTCTCCTCCATGTACGTATCTCTACTTTCCACAAATGTTCTCATATTTGAAAGACTGGTTTTGGGTTGATCTTCATGTTTCCCTTTCCTTCCTATTAATAATATGTTTTATTAACCCTATTTAAGATGTTGGCTCTTCAATAATAATATTTTCAAATATCAATCCATTGGTTACTGAGATCAAGTTTAAATTGTGAGGAAAAAATTTAATAAAGTGGGTAGAATGTAACATCCCAAGAATTTAAAATATTTTTTATATTTAAATAAATTTAATATATTATATATATTTTAATTCATGCATTAATGAGTTACCTTGTGTCACACGCAAGGTCAACTTTTCTCAATAGCTTTCATTACACGCAAGACCAAGTTTTACCAAAAAATACTATATTATTAAAATATTATTATAAAATATAACCTAGAAATTAAATTAGAATGTTTTAATATTATTGTGTAACTTATTAAAATATATAAACATAGTATTAATTCATTTGTTAACAATAAATTATAAAATAAATTATAAACCTATATAATATAAAAGAAATATTTTTATTTTATGCTCGCAAATGATATTTTTCTCAATAAATTAAATTTAATTAAAATTAGTGAATGATTTTAAGGAAATACATATTTTATGTATTCAATAAAATATTTTTTTCAAATTCATTTAATATATTTTATAACATAATATAAGAAAAAACCAAATTTTATGCATAAAAACATATATTTTTTAAAGGCAGTTTTACTGCTTTTTAATGGAGAGCCTATTTTAAACTATATGTTTTACACTTTTATATATTGTATATGAAAAAATAAAATTATTCTCTTCAATTATAATAAAAAAATTTACTTTGGTTTACTTTTTAGTATTTTTCTAATAAGTTTCATTTTTTAATTAAGAGTGAAAAATACAAAAAATTTATTGAAAAAAATCATCAAAATAATTTATAGAGTTAAATTAAATATTTTAAGGGTTTTAAAATATAATTAGATTATTTTTTTAACATTTAATGCAACTTATTACATTGGAATAAATTTCCCATTCAATTTTTATATAAAAACATATCAATCTTTTGAACGTTTTGACTTTTAAAACTAGTTTTCTTATTCTGTCAATAGGATTGATTTTAAATTAATTAATGCACCCGCTGTATTTTAAAATTTGAAAATTGGATTTCATATTTGTATTAATTATTTAAAAATTATGTGAATAGTTTAATTTTATTCTTTGTCTTTATGAATAGTAACTTTAGTAAATTTTTTATTAAAATAGTTAAAGTTAAATCGAGTAATGAAGGGTAAAAATAATATTATAAATAGTATAAAATTTCCCAAACCCTAGCCCAAATCTCATTGTATGAGTGTTTATCTACAAAACTAATCCTTGTTATAAGATTATAAACTTTTTAAGCCACTTTTATGAGAGTTTTTAATTTATTATATTTAATTTAAAAAGATGTTAAAGATGTCATACTCATATTTCTTATTACTATATCATTTTTAATATAGAATTATATAGAATATAAATTCGACTATAAATATTCAATTGAGATATAAAATTATTATATTCATCATAATAATTTATTTTAAATTGTAGGAAATAAAATAATTAACTTAAAGTCTTATACAATGATATTGCGAAACTTATTTAATTAATGGAAATATTAAGTAAATGATGTTACAATTGTTACAATTAATATAGTTTTTCATAATTAATGTCATAAAATTTTTTAATTAACAATATTAGACATGTTAGTGATATATTATAAGTTTTTATTTGAATATATAATGTTCTATTTTTTTAAAAGTCAAATAATGAATAGTATCCATATTGACATTAATGATATTTTAAAATAAATAATATTTTATTAAATTATATTAAATTCATAAGAATATAAAATTCATCCAAATTTTTTTTAAGTCTAAATATGCCATTGATTACACATTAAAGGTTCTTTTGGAATTTTAGAGTAACTATATCAACCCTTAAAGAGTAAAAGAGCCAAGTTGTCACAGTAAGAGTTAAAGGGTTTAACTAAGGGTTAGAGATAAGAGATATGGGTATAAATGTGACCTAAACTTATCTAAAAAATATTTTTTTGATAGTATTTAGAACCATAATAATATTATATTCTAAATACATCAATTTGGATCTATTTTTAATTGAAAATTAATTTATATTAATTTAATATTTTGATCTATTCCAAAAGTGCCCCTCGCCTCAATTATAAAAGGGCACCTCCTCCCTCACTTCCTCGCACCACTTTGAACCTTGTTTCTAGAAAAAAAACTTCCCATGTCTCCTAAAAAAATCCTTATAAATTATATATAGTACCTTTTATTCCCAAAATACCAACCCTATATCCCTTGATAAGAGATCTAAAGGAAGTCCCCCAAAGAAGATTTAATCATTTTTATCAACTCTTTCAAGTTCATTTCTTCTTCTACTTTATATTAATTTGTTTTCTCATTATAAATTAATAAATAAAATATATTATATATTATTATATTCTATTATTATTATGGAAAAACCATATTACACTTTTTATCTATTCTATGAAAAATTTAAACATCGCACGTGTGTACATACGACTTACCGTCTCCACGTCGTGATATATTATGTATTTCATCACTGATTTATTTAGATGGGTATAATTATGGATATAATGGATATAAATAATAAATGTGACATTATATTTATTCTTTATAATTAATATACCATACAATTCCTTACCCTTTTACCATTGAGGGAATGATATTGTTGATTGTGCATACGTACGACCTACCGTCTCCACGATGCGATGTGATTCACTTTCCATAATAACCATTCAAGAATGATTATAAAATGTTTAAAATGTGTAATTATTATATATATATATATATATTAACTTAAAATAGTTATGTATATGAAATAAATATATCCTATTCATAAAAAACATGACTTACATGACAAAATATGCCTAGGAAAATGAAGCAGTTAACACCCAAAACAAGGGTAATAATGAAATATTATTAAAAATAGGTAATAAGATAATATAATATGATAATATATGATATCATAAATATGTATATGGTTATTTTACAAATTAATAACATGATTTATACCATTATACATGAGGTTAAATCATTCACGACTAAAGGAAAGTGCAAGGTAAAGGTTAATTTTACAATCTCATTATTATTCAGGATTGTTTATATGTAAGCATCTACTGAGAAATATTTATTATACATGTCCATGTTTTATAAAAATATTTTAAAAAAAATTATTCTATTATTCTATGTATACTTAATGTAGTTTTACCCTTGTTTTACTTTTTATAAAATGGTTTTAAATGAATCTCTTTTTTGTTTTCCAAACAAGGTACTTTGTGACTTTTTCAACTGAAGGAATGTTTTTTAACTTATGTGGAATGAGAATATTTTTCCAATATCATGATGTATTAATGTTTTTAAGATTATTTATATCTTTAGAAGGTTCTTTTAAAACAAAATTATTTTATTTATAAATACACAGCTTTTTAAATAAATGATTTCAAAGTGAAAAAAAGCGATATTTCTCTTAATAATTTTTATTGATTTTATTGTAGTATTTTCATCTATGTCAACATTCTTTGTTGAATCATATGTTTAATTGGGGTTAATATATTATGATATCATTTATAATATTTCCTTTAATGTTTTAGGATTTAGATTTATTGTGGTTGCTTTATTTTGATACCATTCATAGTTTATGGTTTAAGTATTCACATTTGGTATGTTAGTTTTAATATGAATGTTTATATTCGTTATGTTTTTCCCCTTTAATAAGAGGAATGCATTAGAATTTTTAGGTGTCATTTGGGGACCACCATAGTCCCTTGAATAATTGGTAGGTCTCATTAAACAAATTAGATTGGGTTTTAGCTAGTGTCTTACCCAATTATGTATGGTGTCTTGGCCAAATCCTTGAAGATATGTTTATGATGTCCCACATTATGTATTCCCTCATTATGAGATTAGTCATTTATAGTCCATGTGATTATTCAACTAGTAGAATATCTAGGGATATGTATACTTATCATGTGATTATTTATTTGGTGTTATTTGATCTTCTTATATTTCTTCCATATTATTATTAAGATTGTGTTTTAATGACATGTGTTTTTAGTTATTCACATTATATTATTATTTATGTTTATTTATTTTATATTTTTCTATATTTTTTACCCTTATTTAGAATATAATATCACCCCTTTCTTATGTTTCATTTTTTCCCAGGATGCGAAGATGTATATTATGACTGACTTCTAGGGAAAATCTAAGACAATAATGGAATTCTCAAAGGATTTTATATGTTATATTTTATGTTTTAAGTTGTAATGTAAGGTTAATATATGTAATATGACATCAAGGAATGCTAAACTGGTTAGTCCTTTGGTATTAGAGTATTGTATCTATTATAATTTATTAAACTAAGGGACTGACTCTGGGATACTAGGGTTGGGTTTGTTACATAATGGCTCTAAAATTATTTCTTTTACTGATTCATTGGTCATAGGTTATAGGTTTGGTGTCGTTAAATGAGGATTTATGGGAAGTTGTGGGATTTTACATAGATAGTATTTATGGAATAACTATAGTTGTCATGGTACATAGACCTGGGGATTGATTTATCTTGGTTCTATTGATGGGTTTGTTATGGGGTGATGATTTGGTCGCATTGTGACCTTCCTCATTTTTTATTAGGTTGGAATTTTTGGTAAGGATTTTAGTACATTGATATATGGTGTATAATGAAATTATTTTTAGGGATTTGACTTAATTATCCAATAATGGTGTGACTATGATATGTTGTACCAAAACTCATTTTTTTACATACTTGGTATAAATTGTTAATTATTTCCAAATTCACTATATTTTCTTTGTTTTCCCTCAAGCTTTTGTTGATCCATGGTATGATTTTGAAGGTCATCGAGGACTATTTGGATGGACTTAGCCCTTGAATTTAGGATCTTTATTCCACATCATTCATGGTTTATTATGGGTTTCTTTCTGTCATTATGGTCTTACCTCTATGTCATCCTATTTTAAAGTGAATTCCATAACATATATTAAGGTTGGGGATTTCTAAATTCATATTTTATCTTCTAGAATGATGTTATTAACTTCCTTATTATGATTTCTTCCAAATTTGTTATCATTTTTCCCTTATATATTGTGTGGTGTTTCTTTAGGGTTATTCTTGGTTTATGTAGTGAAAGTGGAACACATGGGAAACATAAACATTAAATAAAAATAAAACTAAAAGAAAATGTTTAACTAGATGAGAGGAAAATATAAGTTAAATAGAGTTATATGTGTTTTGTGGTTTTCCTTGATATTTTCAAAATATTGATATTTTTATCACTTCATTATGTTGTGGTTTTCTTGTTGACGAAACCATTAATGAACCTTATCATGATTAAAATATTCTAATTACTTAAAGACAAAGGTGTGAGATGGGGTTCTAAAATCCAAAATTTAGAATGACATTGTTGTTATTATTATTATATTTTTTTGATTTTTATTATCCAAAATTTTGGTTATTTGGATTGAAATTTATTAAGTTGAATTGGTAAAGTTGGAAATTGGGTTTTTGTAATGTTTTTGTTTATTGTAAAAAATTGATTACTTATGAAATGATTTGTGAGATTAATTGGTAAGGATAATGGGGTTGGAATGTGAAATAAATAGATACAATATTAAAGATGGAAATTGAATACATCTATTATTAATAAAGTAATTAATGCGTTGTGAAAACTTAAAAAAAAGATATTATGGTAATAAATATAATTAAGAGATTAAAAATAAAAGGTATTAGGTTGTTGGTAATCTATTAATAATTAAAACATATGAACATGGTTAGAATAAGTGTGATGAAAGATGAGTGAATATTTTTAAATGGGATGTGGTTGAGTGAATGGAATAATAAATCTAATGAGGCTGGTAAACAGTAAATAGTTGAAATGGGAAATGAGTGGAAGTGTGAAGTCATTTCTTACGTGGGATCCATTTTTATGAGGCTTGTTTGTTTTAATTTTTTATGATGTTTTTTTGTGAAAATGTTTCTTGGAGTGTTGTTGTAATATTATGTTGACAAGTTGTGGATGTGGTTTTGGGAATACGATATAGAAAAAACAATGTAGCAGAACCTTATAGGTTTTAATGGATTGACATGTATTATGTGGTGTACTATAAAACATGGTGAGGTATAGATATTTTTATACATGGTGGGGATCATGAATTATAGGGGAGGGAACAAGGATTATGTTCTACATTGTCATGATACCTTGCTATCATGAGGAGTATTTGAATATGTGGTTATAGGTAGAGGAGGTACATGGAAGGGAAGGGAATGAGGTTAGTGAAATTCATGTTTATGTTACCTTACCAATGTGAGGATTGTAAATGTGGATACATAGTATATGGTTGTGGTTTTTTGTTGTTGTGGTATGGTTGGACTGAATCCAACATGAGATGTTGGACCCTGCTGGTGGTTAGGGTAGGTAGGGTTGAGGTCTAAACCACATCATATGTGACTTGGTATGTGTTATTTTAATGTGGTAGTTGATATATGGTGATTTGATACATGTATTATTATATAGTGGTGTGATAGTTTATGATGTGTTTTTGAGGTTGTTTTATTCTCACATCCCTAGTCAGTTGGCGAGGGGTGTTCCTATAGGATTGCTACCAGTTTTAGTTAGAGAATACCTTGAACTAATAGTTAGGATTTATGGGGAAATTTTAATGATCTTTTAATTTTTTATATATCAATTATGGATTTATATTAAATGATTTTACTTTATTTCAATTGTATAATTGGTTTAGGTTTTAGACTATGAAAATTGTTAAGGGTATTGGGGGAAATATAAGAAATAGTGATATTGATGTGGTACATGGAGGTATATGATTATACCTTTTTTATTTCTTCTAATATATATGATTATTTATTTTTATGTGATATAACTCTTTATTAATCTTTAATATTTATTTAACATTGATATTTATTTGTTTTAGAAGGATGATCCTACAGAGTACTCACAATTTCTCATCCCACCACTACTTATTAAGTGTTTGTAGGATAAAATGATGGAGATTTAGAGTTATTTTTAAGAATCCTAGATGTAGTTGGTGGATGGTTTGGAGTTTTGATCTCTTATTAAATGTATTATATTTATTTTTGTGTATTTGAAAAATAAGTATCATTCAGATTGTGGAATTTGTTTTTGGAATTAGAACTTTTTTTTGTTTATTTTTTCATTCTAATGTTTTATATGAGGTAAATGCTGAGTATATACATGTTTTATAACCTTTATTCTAGTTACCAACCATGATATAATTGTTGGTGATCCTCGTGGGTCACTCCTTTTTTCACTGTAGATTTTGTAGGGGTTCTAGTGGCGGTGGGTAATGAAAGAGTGGTATCAAATATTTTGGTTGAGAGTTGGGATAGAGATTGGAGTTAGGAATAGGTTAGGATTACATGGTATTGATGGGGAAACAGTGAAAATCAATCCTTAAATTAGATATGGACCAAAGAGACTGACTAGGATAAAATATTTAGGGCCCTTGTGATCTTATATAAGGATTTTAACAACCTATTGAAATGTTTAGTTGAAAGTGGAACCCTTACAAGTTATAAATCATTGTGAGGCACATGAATCATTTTCCATAGCTACATTGGCTTTTAAATTATACATTTTAATGGTTCTTCCATGATTATACTTATCTGTTATAGTAGTTGATGATTTTTTATTCATTTTTCGAACTAATTACATAACTATAATAAAAATACATAGTGATTTAAAAAATTTATGGTTAAAATGGATCTGTTTTTATTCTTGAATGCATTGATTCCAGGATTTTTATGACATGTTTCTTTCAAATTAGTTTTCATATTAATTATTAAAATACATATCATTATGACCATATTCCATTATTTTTAAATAATATGATTAAATAATTATAAAAGTGTTTTGTTTTGTGTAATTTCTTATTTTTTAGAGCCTTTATAAATCAATTTTCCTATAATAAATTTCATGTTGATAAGATAAAATAAACTATTTTTTTATCAATGTTTTGGAGTATATTAATTGTTATTCATGTTATTATCTTATGTCTTACATTAAACCTATGATATAGTATATAAATGTGTTAAGAATTTATTTCATGGATGTAATTTGGTCATTCATTTATGTAATTATTGAAAAAACAAAAGACAAGAATGATTTGTTATAACCCCTTAAAATTTTGGAAAAATTTATGTTCATTATTTTCAAGCATGGATAATGTTTCATGATTTTGTAATATTTATTTCTTATGTGTTAAATCCAAAATTCCTTACCATGAGTAGTTTTTGAAATATAAAATCACATGTGTAAATGTAAGGTGTAGATTCTTTAATTATGAAAACATGTCTATTGTTGAAAAGGGTTGTGGGGTTTGTTATATAAACACTAGTGTGTATTTTCCCAAAAATGTTGGTTAATGAGATTGTTATACTTAAGTAAGGAAGTAAATTTTTTCACCCTTTCAATAATATAGAATCTTATTTCCATTGTGGTAGAATGTTTAAATAATGTTTATCATGAGCATTATAATCATTATGAATAAGGATAAATCATGTTCATATTTCAAATTTGTAAATTGGAAGCATGCCAAAGTGAAACTGCTAAAGTGAAATTTATGATTATTTCTCAATAGTGTTGATTTTGTTATGTTTTTATGTGATTTTTAGTTCTTGATTTACTCAAAGTTTAGATATGTTAATTTGATAACCTATTTTCCAAACCATTATTTAAAATTCTAAAGTATGGTTAAAATGTTTAGTTTTCTCATAATAAAACTTTTACGCATAATTTTTATGCCATTGTTCAAAATTATTGTGGAGTGATTTTTTTAGTGATGTTTCTTTTATTAAAATTGTGAATTGTTTTTTCTATTTATTTGATGAATTAACCTCCTATAAAAGTCTAATTACTTAAATTTTTTTAAGAAATATTCTTTATAAATATTAAATTTTTTAATGATGTTATTATTGGCCAAAATAAATTATTATGAAAAGTAAAATGAAAATGTGACTGATTGTTGGGTTTTTTTGTTTTCTATGGTTGTATATGTCTCCCTTTCGGTTATTTATGTTGCATTAGTTTATGGGTTTTGAGGCTAGTTTTGATGGTGTAATGTACTAGGTGGTGTGGTTATAATTGGCTTCCTTGATTATTTTGAGGAGTTTTTTATATTGATCTAGAAGAAATGGTATGAGTACTTATGTGGTATGAGAATTTTTTTCTATAAGCAGTGGTTGTTTTTTCAATATAGGTGGATGGGATATGGTATGATTTGGAAATTTTGTCATGGTTGGTTATATAGGGGGATATGATCTTTTGAATTTTGTGGGGTTGTTTATTTGATGAATTATATCTGTTGTCATGTCTAGATTTCAATGGTTTTCATTAGGTGATGTGGGTGATGTGGTGGAGGTGGTTTGATGTAGTTCTTGATGTGGAGTACTGATGTGGTTGTGTGGTACATTGTGTGGTAAATTTTTTTGGGAAGTGTAGTTGATGGGATGATATGATTTCTTGAGAAATATTTTCTATTATCTATGATGTTGATGAGATTGGTATGGTTTATGTTGACCTTGATGTTGTCTAGTTAAAGGACATGACATCCAGATGCCTTTGACATACTGGGTGTGAAAAGGATGTGGAATCATAGGATATATCATTGCATAAATTTCAATTCCATGGGATACCGCAGTTCTTTGGTGGATCCTCTAGATTAAATACTAAGGATCATTCGGAAGTGGCTAAGGTTTCCTTTATGTTGGTAAAGAATCCAGATGGATTCTGTGTTTCATTAGTTGTAGTCTTATTTTATATAGAAACTATAAAATTGTGAGAGATAAAGAATGATGACTCCGAAAAAATATCCTTGGGGAAATTTCTTGATTAATTCAAGAAGTATTTCATTTCCCATGTTCAGATTCATGATTGTATGATGGAGATTTAGAAGATTCTCCAGGGTTTTATGAGTGTACATATATTTGGGAATCATTTTACAGATCTGATTTATTGTGTTCTGTTTCTCTTTCTTGTTGAGAGGGAATGGGCATAGCATTTTAGCCTACCCTGAATCCAGAGATTTAGTAATATGCCATTCCTCTCCATTTTTTGTCTTGAGAAGTAGTGTTATATTGGGAAAATATCATGAAGAAGAAATTATATATGATGGAGGGTTCATGTGAAGTCCTCCTTCTGATCAGTTGTTAAGGTTGAGATGAATGCTCAAAATTGTGGGACTTAGGGTTCACAAAAGAAATGATAGTGAGGTGAAATTCTAGAGATTGACCACACCTTAGTGCTCTAGGGTTGATTATCTTGAGGATCTTAATATTCAATGACTTCATCTATTTCTAGTGTATTAATTTGATAGTACAACTTCCTCATGATTCATGACGTTTCTCAGTTTTTAGTGGAGAGTTAGTTGTGGTAATGTTTTATGTGAACACAATCCATTCATTGAAACCATGTAGTGTATTTAAGTCCTATATCAAAGTGATTTTTGATTATTATTTATTTATTTTATTGAAAATACTTGAATATATTTCTTTAAAAATTATATATTAAAATAACTTGTTTTCAAAATATTATCTATTTTAAAATATTTTTTAGTTGAAAGGAGTCGTTTATGGGTATTCTATTGTGAGTAGGGGTGATGTTATTCTTGGGAATATATAATAGTGGTGTTATTTTTATATATATATCAATAATTTTAGTGAGGTTTTATAGGTGTTAATATTATCAAGGGAGATTTAGTATTATTGATCATCCCTTTCATTATGATTCCTGATAGTGTATTTGTTCTATTTTAGAGGTATCTTATAAAGAATTGTTTAAGTATTTTATTTTTAATGTATCCTTATAGGTATGTGTTTTTATTATTGTGGACAATAATCATTTGAGAGGTATCTAATTTATTTTTCTAAAACTTTTTGGCTTGTTCCTTTGTAATTTTGGGGGACATTTGGAGGAAGGATGTCATTTTCAAAGCAATGATTTTGGTTGGGAACAGGAGGTCATGACACGGCCATTCGGGTTGCGACATTACTATAAGTTATAGGGGAGTTGAAGTCCTTATGTTGGTTCTAAGAGTTTTATCATGAAATGATAAGGTGTTTCGTAGAATGAGGTATCATTGGGTAATTTAGAAAATTATGGAGTTTTAATAGGTTGTAATGACAATAATGAAGTTTTTATTTACTATTATAATGTTTTATTTACAGATTCCTTAGTTGTAGAAAGTAGGTTTGGTGTCACGGAGTGAATATTTTTCTCCATTTGTGTGGATTTTCACATATAGGATTTGTGATTCAACTATATTTATCATAGTGTGGAGACATAAGAATTTATTTCCCTCTTTTTTTTAGGTTTTCATAGTTTGGTTAGTTGGTTACAATGTTACCTTCCTCATTGTATTGAGTTGTAAAGTTTGACCGATATTTTAATGCTGAGATATATGGGGGATCATGGTGTGATTTTCTGGGATTTAGTGTAATGATTCCATCATAGTGTGACCATGATATATCACACTGAGTCTCATTGTTTTCCCAAACCTGATACAAATTTTTAATTCATTATGAATTCATTCTATTTTATTTTTTTCCACAAGATTCAGGTGAACCAAGGTGCAATTTTAATGGCCTTTGATAACTCTTTCTCTATCCATATCTCTCATCTTTAGGATCCTTATTCCTTGTCATTTGTGATTTATTTGTGATTTCTTGTCCATTTTTTGGTCTTCTCACCATCTATTATTGTTTCAGAATGAATTGTGGTGTATTAGTTATGGTAGGGGGTTTTTAAAATCATCTTCTATTTTCTCGAATGAAGTTCGTGACTTTATTATTGTGATTCCTTCCAAATTTTGTGCCATTCATTCCCTTATATATTGATTGATATGGATTTATGGGGATTCTTGGTTTATGGGGATAGGGGATAACACATGGGAAACACACACTTAAAAGAAAAAAGAAATTAAAATAATATTTTTAAATAGATGCGAGGAAATTAGAAAAAAAAAGGATTTATCTGTGATTTATGGTTTTCCATGATATTTTAAAAGAACTTATTTTTTATCATTTAATTCTTGTTGTTTTTTTATCTTATCGATAAAACCATTGATGGACCTTATCACCCTTAAATTGGTTAACTACTTAAAGATAGGAGTGGAAAAGGCATTTCTGGAATCAAAAATTTGGAATGTTATTATTGTCATGACTATCATATATTTTTCTTGTTGTAATATAAACTTCAGGTGGTTTAGTTATAACATGATTAACTTTAATTGGGGTGGCTATAAAATGTTTTTTTTACATTTTGATTCTTTTTATAAAACTTGTTTTATTTGTGAACCAGTTTGTGAGATTAGTTGATAATTGGAATGATTCTTGAATTTAAAAGTAATAGATATAAGAGGTAAGATTAAAATTAAATTCATTCATTATTTATAAATTAATTTATGGCTTGTGAAATATTAAATGAATTGAAGGAAATAGATAGTGGTTATTAATATAATGATGGGATAAAATGTAAAGGTTATTGGGTTGTTGATAATTTTTTAATGATGAAAATGTATGATCGTGGCTGGGATAAGTCTAATAAAATATTAGTGAATGGTTTGAAATAGGATTTGGGTGAATTAACGGAATAATAAATATAATAAATTTGGTAAATAGTAACCAATGGGAACGGGAATGATGTGAATGTGTTAATTAATTGCTTATGTTTTTTTCCTTTTTCAAAAGGCTCAATTGTGTTATTGATGATGATGTTCTGTCATGACCAATTTTTCTTTGGTGTGAGGTTATTATTCTATATTTAAAATCTTTGTAAGTGGTTATGATAATAAAATGTGGAAGAAAATAATGATAAAAGGGAAACTTAGGGGCTAGGATTTCTTAAATAAGGTAAGAACATATGGGTTGTAATGGATTGACTTGTATTATGTGGTGTATTGGAAAACCCTGCAGGGTATGGATATAAAGACGCATGGTGGGTGTTTTACATGGTAGGGGGAGGTCATGAGGTTGATTTACTGCATTTTTAAGATACCCAATTATGATGAGGATGATGTGGATATGTGGTTATGGGTGGGGGATATACATAGAATGGGTAGGGAAGAAATTTGATTCCCTTCTTGTTTACATTACCTTACTAAAGTATATAATGTAAATTGGATACATGGTATATGGTTTAAGATGAATTTTTTGTTATGGTATGGTTAGACTGAATCAAAAATGAGATGTTGGACCCTATGAGAGTTTGGGTTGGGAAATATTATAGTCTGACTCACATCAGATTTGACTTGGTATGTGTTATGTGGATATGGTAGTGGATATGTGGTGATGTGATACATGGATAGTTTTAGATTGGGGTTATGTTTCATAATGTTTTTTTGAGTTGTTTCACTCCTACATACCTAATTAATTGATTGGGGGATTTTCTATCATCTTAATAATAGTTTGACATGAAGTATACATTGAAATGACAAGTATGAGTGATGGATAAATTTTTGTATCCTTTTCATTTTTTAATATTGATAATGGTTTTAGATTTTATGAAATTCATTAGTTTTTGAAATGGAATTGGTTTGAGTTTTTTTATATAGAAATAGTTGAGAATATAATGGGAAATTTATGAAATAGTAATAGTGATTTGGAAGGTGGAGTTAGATGAGTATACTTTTATGTTTTCTGCTTATATATATAATTTTTTTTTGTTTGATATCATGCATGATTACTATTTTATAATTATTGAACATAGATGTTTATTTTTTTTAGAAGGATGATCCTACTAAGTACTTCCAAGTTCTCACCCTATCATAGTTTGTTATATTTTTATAGGATAAACCAATGTATATGTAGAGTTTTTTTCAGTACCCTGGATGGATTTGGTATATGATTTGAAGTTTTGATCCCTTTTTTCTTGTATTATCTTGATTAGTGTGTATTTGTAATAATTGGGCCTCGCTGATAGCACAAACATCCCACCATAACATGTTTGTCAGGACTTGGCCCACCAGATACAACCAGTTTCCCCACAAACTCATGGCCCCCTCTCGGGGGCCCACCCATGTGCCTGAATGGGTCATATGACTAAGGATTTCCCCACAAGTCAACACATGTTCTTTTTAGTGTACTTCTTCCTCACTCGCACATACCCCAGGAAACTTCATATGAGGTCACCCAGCCTGATCACTACTCTAGGCCAACCACACTTAACTAAGGATTTCTAATCAGGTAGGCTCCCACAAAGAAAGGTTCACATTGTTGACATGAATCATATAATTTATTTATTTCACCCTTCATCATTCTAGGGTGTTTCATTCACCCCCCCCCCCCTGCACAACACAAAATCCTTATTGAGGACCCTATATCTCAACCCAAGTAGTGCCACCTCACTTAAGGATTGGTTCCTTCTCTGACACCAACTATAACGACCCATACATTTCATACATAGATATTACATCTATATATATGAATATTGATATTGCAATACAACCACTATCGGAACATATGGGTGTAGTGACTTTAGAAACATGGAAACAAAAACAAATGGTTTATAAAACATCTAAATTATCTCTCTCTTATTCCCTCATAATTATAATCCTTTTGACATTTCATACATAATATCTTCCTTCATATACTGAGGGAAAATAAACATAAGAAAAGGGTGACTTTAGATGCTCAGTAAGGATAAAAAAGGGAAATATGAGTCATAAAAAATATTAATATATAAGAATATGAATGTAATATTTGAAAATTATACCTTTCAAATCAAGGATCGTAATCTTGAGTCATATAACAAATCATAAAAATTCATAAGAAATGAATCATAAAATAATAACTTCGGCATAAAACATGGAATTTTGATAAACACATAAGCATAGAAAACTAATTCATTAGTAGATAAATATCTTTTTCAAGACTATAATAGTGTAATGATTTCACTCCCAAAACTACTGTAGTATTACAGGTTAACTCCCAAGACTATCATGGTGGATAAAGTCCTTTATAGGACCAGTTTTAATTCTTGTTCCTTTCCAGTATGGACCGAGTTCAATCCCCATTTCAGCCCTATTTATCTTAAGAGATATAATATCATTATTCAATGAATTAAAGGGACATATATGTACCAACCATCACATAATTAAAACCATACATACTTCTGCCACAAGAACATAAATAATTCATCATATCAGAACCCCTAAAAATAAATAGGTTTCATAAACATTTCATCATAGCATATCCCATAAAAAAGAAATGGGTTTCATAAATATAAATCCATCATAAAACTAAACCAACTATAAATAAAATAAGGAAAAGTTTCTTGAAAAATATCCCTATTAAATCATATGTAACATCAAATATTGTTATCTACGATGGAAAATAATTTTTAGAGATCACTTGAAATAATTATTTCCAAAAACATCCTTTCTCTTTTGAAAACACATTATTTTAAAATGATGTGAAATTATAAAATAATAAAATTCCTTTAAAAATAACATTTTAATATTGTAAATTAATCTTCAAATAATTAAATCAATATAAAGGAGGTAAAATCCTCCCATTTTGTATAATTTAAAAAATCACTTCTTCTGTATTTTTGTCGGATATGTTACAATGAACCTTATTTAGAAAATGACCAAAAGAATCCTTTAAATTAATTTTGTAAAATTAAAAAATGAATAAAAATGACTTTAAATAATAATAATATAATATTAAAAACATTTTTGGAAATAATTTTATGAAACATGGACATGGAATAAAAAGATAGTTTAAAAGTAAATTTTAGAAATATAATTTTTAAAAAGAAATAATCTATAAATATATTATCATTTATGTGAGAATTAATAAAATTAATATATTATGTGTATTAACTAAAAATAGACATAAAAATTGTAAAATAAACATAATATAATCAAAATTAATCCCACACATATTCATAGAATGAAAAAATCAATTAATTATAAGGTTAACCATTTGGGTTAAGAATTCCCTTACCACTTCGTAATCAGTTGGATCATATTCTCCATAAAAGTAATAATTATGAAATGTGACATTTAGTAAAATTATTATAATTATATTCATGATATTATATATAAAATTTCAGTATATACACCACACACAATAAATAATTAGTGAATAATTTATATATCTCATAGAGGAAAAATTGAGATGAAAAATCCTTACCTCTTGATTGCATTTAGTTTGGTGTACTTTAACCTCTTTCATAGTGGTTTAAATAATTTTATAAAGTAATTAAAGAACCATATTAATATTTATAATACATAATGTGAAGATTTTGTAATATCGTATGACCTATTCATGAAAAAGAGATCTAATTTTCCTAGTTTTGGGTGTGTTTGTTCCACGGTTTCATGATCGATTCATTTGTGTATAAATATGGATGTTCTTTTAAAATGGGATAAATGTAGAAGTAGAATGAAATAGTATTAATGAACATAAATAAATATTAATTGTCTAATATGTTGAGTAAATAAGGTTTTCCTTATGACTTTTTACATTCCTTCTTGTTTTGAAAATCACAAACACCTTATACTGAAGCAAATCTATATTTTACTTATATAAGGAACATTTCCTTCCCAAAGGAACTTACCCCTAAAATGTTTTCATTATTCATATCAATATTTTTCTTAAGTATAAAAATCGGATTCATATCTAAAAACTCAGAATCATATAATACTTAGATATAAAGCATTCTGTTTTAGGATCTGAATTCTGAGTACGAACCCTCATGAAGTTCCACTCCGAATTCTGGACACGAACTCTCATGAAGTTCCACTCCGAATTCTGGATACGAACTCTTATAATGTTCCACTCTGAATTCTAGATATGAAATCTCATGAAGTTCCACTCCAAATTCTGGATTCAAACTCTCATGAAGTTTCACTCTGAATTCTAGATATGAACTCTCAAGAAGTTCAACTCCAAATTATGGATACGAATTCTCATGTAGTTCGACTCCGAATTCTGATTATGAAATTATCTAAGTTCTGACTCCAAATTCCCATGAACTCTGACTCCAAACATTGTATGTTCTGGTTCTGAATTCTGGTGAAACCAAACTCTGAATTTCCTTGAAATATAGACTCCGGATTTCTACAAAATTCAGGTTCTGAATTCCTACAAAACAGAATCCAAATATCTATTTCTTATAGACTCTGAATTTTATTTTTTGTTAGACTCCGAAAATTTATTTACTTTCATTATAAACTTCAGTTTTACTTATTCTTACACTTGTTTCATTACAAAACGATGGCGTTCTTTCAGTTGTTGACTAACAGTTGGTTGAGTGACACGTGTATAGGTCCCTCCGAAATTCAAGAAATAATATGACCGTTGGATGAGGGAGATGACCATTGGAGCTTCACCTATAAATAGGATCTCATTTGAAAGGGTTCAAGACATTTGACGACAGTTTTGCTTACATGCTGTTGAAGTGATTTCTAGAGAGAGAGGTTCTTATCAACTCTCAAAACTTCGTATATAAAGTTTGACCATCTTGTTCAAACTTTTCCTTGTGTAGACTTTCTTCGTGTGAATCTGATTGTTTCTGATTGCAATCGAGGGCTTCCAGGTATAGGAAGATAGAGGTTCCAACACCTTGAAGTTGAGGGCTTCCTTACTGAGGAAGACAGAGGTGTCGACTTCCTGATAGTTGATGGATTTCGGGGATAGGAAGACAGACTCCAATCTTCATATTGAGGGCTTACCCTAGTGTAGGTAAGACAAACTTTCTTGAAAGTATAAATCAAGGGACATCTTATCCAGGGTTGTTGGATACCCTTCTCTTTGGGTTAAAAGAGTTATTGTTTGTTACTTGTAGTTTTACTACTTTGTTTTTCCGCTGCATTTTGTAATGTTAAAAAAAGTATAACTTTATTATACTTCCTTACTTGTACTCTGTTTTAGTTAGATTCTATACGCTTTAAGGTAGAATCTTAGTCGGTGTAAACTTTTGTTAAGTTTCATTTCCCGAATCACTTTTCCAGAATCTAGAAAGTCTTTAGAACGTAGAGGTGTTGTGAATTTTGGTTATCCAAAATTTCCTAAGGGAATTTTTAAAACAATACAATTCACCCCCCCCCCCTCTTGTATTTATATCTCATTTTACTTATTCGATTCTACGTTTGTTATTATATAGTATATCATACTCAGAGTCATGCCATCTTAAAAATTGGTATCAAAGGATTTGGTTCAATCTGAATTAATCTCATGATTAGATTCAGAATGAAATTCTCGAAATTACATTTTCCGGAATCATATTTTTTGGAATCATAGTTCGGATTCACTTTTTGATTAGAGATACAATTTTTCTTGCTTAGAATATTTTCCCTTGTTTGCAAACTTACACTACTAACAAGTTTGTGTTCCAAAGTTTTTCCTAAGGATGGAAGGTTTAAATGTTGGTTTTATTGACAACTTAAATCCTACTAGACCACCAATATTTGATGGTAATGATTACGAATATTGGAGAGATCGTATGAAAACTTTCATTATCAATACTAGGGTAGATAACTTTGTCATGATTACTGAAGGATATAAAATTCCTAACAAGGAAGTTAGTGCTTTTACTAATCAAGAAAAGAATGAATACCAACTCAACTATAAGGTACGTAATACTTTGCTTCGTTCAATGACTAGGAACAGATATAGCCAAATTTCTTCTTGTGAAACAGCTAACTGTATATGGAAGAGACGTGATGTTACACATTTTGGTACATATAAAGTGATTGAGACTAGAAGATCCATTCTTAGAGCTAAGTATCATGGTTTTAATTTTCCTTATGGAGAACCAATTTGAAAGGTGCAACAGAGATTCATGACTATCGTGAATAGCTTACAATCTATGGGAGAGAAAGGTCTAGATGATGAAGCTCTTGTTGACAAGATCATAGATATCATGCCGAATGAGTGGGAATCAAAGAGAACTGTTATCGATGAAAATAGAAAGGTTACACAAATTTCTCTTGATGAAATATTTGGAACTCTTTTTCATCATGAGACTAGAATGAAGAGAGATGCTGACAACACAAAGAAGAAGAATGGGAATGGTAGTGTAGCTTTTACTACAACTTCAAAGCATATGAAAGCTAAGACTCTTGAAATAGTTACTAGATCTAAATATAAGAAGGTTATTATTCAATCCAAATCTACTGAGAGTGAAGTCTTAGGAAATGAGTTAGCTAATCTTTCTCGAAGGATGAACAAGATAGCTGGACAGAGAAATTTCCAATCCATGTATAAAAAGTAGGAAAGGAAAGATAAGAAAGATTCAGAGGTAAAATGCTATGAATTCAAGAGATCTGGACACATAAGACCAGATTGTCCTATGCTCGAGAGGAAAGAAAGAAAAGCGAGGCATTCTGAAAGGAACAGAAAGAAATATTACAAGTCCAAAGCTAAGAAAGTTTTGAAAGCTAATGACACCTGGAGTGCCAGTGGTGGTGACACTTCAGATGAATCTTCAGATTATGAATCTTCTGGATAGAAGAATCTTGGTCTTATATTCCGGCTACCTATTGATAATCATTTCTTTATGGATAAGGTATACAATGATGAATCATTGACCAATGTTTCTCTAAATACTAATGATAGTAAATATTATAACTCTTCTGATGAAGAATCTTCTTCTGATGAAGAAAATATTTTACCTACCTATAAATAAGTTTCTAGGTTTACTGAACTTCTTGAGATTGAGAACTCAAAACTCATGAAAAAGATTGATAAGGAAAACTCTAGGAATACTATTCTTACTAGGGAAATATTAGATCTTTCTAAATATCTTTATAAGAAAAATTCTGATTTTGAAAGTATTTCAAAAAATCTTGAGGAAGCAAGTTCTGAGAAGAATAAACCTTCAAAAGATCATGAAAATTTAATTTCTAAAAAAAAATTCGAGCCTAGCTCTAGTTAAAATGTTTTTGAAGACAAGAACTTAGTTATTAAACTCAAATCCGAAATATTTTCTTTGAGAAAGTGTTTGTCAAACTTTACCCTTGGTAAGGAAAAATTTGATAAAATGTATTCACAAATCTGACCTCGAAGGAATACTTCTGGTTTAGGTTACACTAGTTCTAAACCAATTTTTAGTAACAACTACTTTGTTCCTCAGAGTGCCCCATTTTTCACAAAGTGACAATGTGGTGGTCACTGGGCAAAGAATTGTTCCTTAAACAAAACCCAATATTTATGATTTCATAAGGATTATGTTTCTAATAAGATGTGGGTACCCAAAATTTTGATTTCTGAAATTTCCGGTTCCAAGCAAGTCTGGATTCCGAAAACCTAACTTTTTCTTATTTTCAGGAAAATAGGAAAAGTACCAACAGCAATACATGGTACATGGATAGTGGATGTTCTCGGCATATGACTGGTAATAAAAACTATTTCAAAAAGATTATCAAGATGAAAGGAGGAAAAGTAACTTTCGGAGATAATGATCAGGGAGAAATTATAGGTATAGGTAACATTGTTCTTCTTGGAAAAACATTGATTCCAAATTTTTTGTTTGCTAAGGGTCTTAAGCACAACCTCATCAGCATAGTCAATTATGTGATGAATGCTACCTTGTGAATATTAGGAATGATAAGTTCTTAGTACACAATTCTAAGGAAGAATTTATTCTTTCTGCCAATAGGCAAGAGAATTTATACACTTTGAACATAGAAGACCTTAGGAGCCAAGATATACCTTGCCTTAGTGCAATGGAAGATCATTCTTGGTCATGACATAGGAGGTTAGGACACTATAACTTTAGGAACTTGTGTAAACATTATAAGAAAGGTTTAGTTAAGGATATACCGGAGCTTAGATTTGATTCTTCAAAAGTTTGTAACCCTTGTCAATATGGAAATCAACATAAATCAAGTTTTAAATCAATCGGTGAAGTCTCAACAACTGATGCACTATAGTTGGTGCACAAGGATCTTTTTGGTCCAATACAAACTGGAAGAATTGGGGGTAAGTATTATGTATTTTTCGTAGTTGATGATTACAATAGATTTACATGGGTCTATTTTCTATAAATGAAGTCTAAAGCTTTTTATTATTTTAAAAGTTTTAGAGCCCAAGTCAAAAATTAGAAAAACCTTCCATTGAAAACTATTCATAGTGATCATGGAGGAAAATTTCAAAATTCTGATTTTGAAACTTTTTGTAGTAGAAAAGGTATTACCCACAACTTTTCATCACCCAGAACACCTCAACAAAATGGTGTTGTTAAAAGAAGAAATATGATTATTCAAGAGATAACTAGAACCATGTTGAGTGTGTATTCTGTAGCCAAACATTTTTGGGCTGAAGCCATAAGTACTTCTTGTTATACTATAAATCGTGTTTTGATGAGACCTTTTCTTAATAAAACTCCTTATGAGTTATGGAATGGTAGAAAACCTAGACTTTCCTACTCGAAGGTTTTTGGATGCAAGGTATTCATTCTGAATACTAAATATAATTGACACAAATTCGCACCAAAATCTGATGAAGAAATTTTCTTAGGTTACTCCACAACTCTTAAGGCTTATAGAGTTTTTAAAAAAAACACTTGCACTGTTGAAGAGACAGTACATGTCAAATTTGATGAAAATGATCCCTTTGTTTTCAAACAACCCCAACCTACATCTTCGAATTTTTTTTCAAAAACGGATTATCAACTTTTGATAGAAAATTATTCGGATAAGGAAAATGTTCAAGAAAATGCTTCTGAAACATTTACCCCAGAAGATTTCCTACCCTATTTTGATGAACAGGTTTTTCAAAACCCAAATTAGTTTTTTATTAAGAATCATCCTAGTGATAGCATCATTGGTGATGTCAATAAACCTGTAAGGACTATAAGTTCCTTAAGAAATGAAGTAGAACATCTAGCATTACTTTCCCAATTAGAACCAAAAGGCACTAATGAAGCTTTAGGTGATGATGATTGGATTAAATCAATGCAAGATTAACTAAATGAATTCGAAAGGAATAAATTCTATACCTTGGTTGAAAGACCTAAGGAAACTTCTGTAATTGGAGTAAAATGGGTCTTCAGAAATAAGTGTGATGAAAATGGAATCATCATAAGAAATAAAGCTAGATTTGTTGTTAAAGGCTATAATCAACAAGAAAAAATAGACTATGAAGAAACATATACTCCAGTAGGTAGACATGAATCTATTCGTATTTTACTTTCCTTTTCATCATTCTTCAATTTTGAACTTTTTCAAATGGATGTGAAATGTGCTTTCCTTAATGGTTATGTTCAAGAGGAAGTTTTTATTGAACAACCTCCTGTCTTTGAAGACAAAAAATATATTGATCATGTTTTTAGACTTACCAAAGCTTTGTATGGCCTTAAACAAGCCCATCGAGCTTGTTATGATAGACTTATAGGATTTTTGCTTCTAAATATCTATGTTAAGGGAAATACAGATCCAACCCTTTTTATAAAGAAAGATAAGAAAAATGTTTTGATTGTTCAAATTTATGTTGATGAAATTATATTTGGTTCAACTCAGCAATATTTAACTAATTCCTTTGTGGATCTAAAGAAATCTGAGTTTGAAATGAGTATAATGGGTGAGTTAACATTTTTCCTTGGTTTTCAAATTTCTTAAAAACCAGAAGGAATATATATATCTCAACATAATTATATTAAATATATTCTTAAAAATTATGGATATGACAACACTAAAAGTATTAGTACTCCCATTGGTACCTCAAATACAATTGATCTTGATGAAGCTGGGAAACCAGTGGATCAAACATCTTTTAGAGGTATGATAGGAAGATTACTATACTTGACAGCTAGTCATCCATATGTGATGTTTTCAGTATGCTTATATGCTATATATCAATCCAATCCTAAGGAATCTCATTTAAAGGCAGTGAAAAGAATTTTTCTCTAGCTAAAGGGAACCATTGATCTAGCACTATTTTATACTTCTGGAAATGATTTTGTTTTAAAAAGATTTTCAGATGCTGACTTTGGTGGGTGTAGAATGGATAGAAAAAGTAAATCCATAACATGTCATTTCTTAGGAGATTCATTAGTTTCTTGGTCTTGCAAGAAGCAACATTCTGTAGCACTCTCCACTGCTGAAGATGAATATGTAGCAGCTGGAAGTTGTTGTGCTCAAGTGTTGTGGATGCAACACACACTCACAGACTATGGCTTGAGTTTTACTAAGACTCAAATTTTGTGTGATAACACAAGTGTCATTTCCATCATTAAAAACCCTGAACACCATTCTCATGAAAAACATATAGATATTATGCATCACTTTCTTAGAGATCACACACAAAAATGAGATATCATTCTTCAATTTATTGGAAAGCAATATCAACTTTCTGACATTTTCAAAAAATCTCTACCCTCCTATAGATTTTAATACATTAAATAGAAGTTAGGAATGATAATCTTTAGGTAATATTCCTTCATTAACTTCTTGTTGAACCATTCTCTTTATAGTAATAAACTCTTTTTCATAGGGGGAGTACATTTGTTTGTTATCCTTTCAAAAAATTTCATAATGAGTCTTTAAAAAAATTTCATAATGAGCCTTTAAAATTTTTTCGTAATGATCCTTTGAAAATTTTTGTAATGATGTTTTCATACTGGAAATTTTCATAGTGAGAATTTTCAAAATGATAATTTTCGTAATGAGAATTTTTGTAATGAGAATTTTCGTAATGAGAATTTTTGAAATGAGAATTTTTTTAATGAGAATTTTCGTAATGAAAATTTTCATAATGGGAATTTTCTTAATCATACTTTTCATACTGGAGTTTTGGTACTCAAAATTTTTTCAATAAACATTTCAACTTTAAGTTTTTCGTAGTGCGTTTTTCGTAGTATGTTTTTCATAGTTAAATTTTCTTCAAGAAAAATATCACATATTACGAATAAACTTTCTAGCCAATTATAAAGGTATGACTTCCTTAGTTAAGTTTTCGTAATCATTTTTAGCTGCTGGTAGTTTCTTTTTCTTATAAAATTTCTCAGATTCATTTCTTCTTAAATCTGAATGTTTTTGTTAAAACCTCAAAAGATCGGATTCAAGATTTCCTTGAGGGTATGTTTTTAACTGTCAGATCAGAGAAAAGAGTTTTTCAACCGTTATATTGGTTTTGGAAGTTAAAAGTTCACCACCATAGCCTATATAAAGGGGACCCCCGATAGTTATCCCACATCGATTTCAAAGCCCTCGCATGTCGAAGCTCTACCTCAGTTCTTAAAGCCCGTTCTGAATCTTTCAGTGCTCCTCCATTTCAAATGTCTGAAGAATCCACTTCTCAAGATATGTCTACCATAAAACCAATCACAAGTTGGTTAGTCTACAGGGAAAGGTTGTTCCATCCGAACTTTTTTAGTAATTATTATTCTCTTATTGCTAAGAATATCAAGCTAAATGGGTGGGAAGATTTCTGCATATCAAAGGAAAAGGATCAGGATGTTGTTTATAAGGATTTTCTTGTAGAATTTTATGAGTCTGTTTCCTTCTATGAAGAAGATGGCAGAGAAAAATTCTCCTTTAAGAGTTATGACAAGACTTAAAAGCTCTTTTACACCAAGGCTACAAGCTTGGTGGGCTTATCATATGATGGTGAAGCCAAATTTTGTTCACATAAGCTACCAGATGTGCAAGTAAGTTTTAGAAAAGTGAAGTCAATGTAATTCCTTGGACTCAAAGATGATAAAATAGCAATTATTTGCCATCTCTCCACTAACAACCGGATTCTGCAGTTGTGGGTTCAAGGGTTTTTCGTTCCGAGAAGAGGTGACAAGGATAACTTAAAGAAAAGTGATATTTACATCTTGGATTTCATGGTAAATCTAAGAAAGATCAATCTGATGAGGCACATTCTTATTATAGTTCCGAACATCAAGAATGGCACTTTGAAAGCTCAAATTATTATATATCTTGCTCTTCTCTCCAAGCTTATTATTCGGTGTCTTCATTCATTCAAAATTTCTTGCACCTCCAAGCCGAGAAATTGTAAGGTCATGCTGATTAGTGATGGAACCTTAAAGAGGATGAAAGTCAGTTTTTCAAAACAGTCAGGTGAGTTTTATGATCTACCAGAGGAGGAGGCAGAAGTCGTTCCAGAAAATGTGGAGAAATCTAAACCAGTGAAGAAGGTTGGTAAGAAGAGGAAATTGAAAGAAGTGGTGGCTGAAGACAAGACCCCTAAATCTAAGGAAACCCAATCCGTAACTCCCAAGACGAAGAAATAGAAATCATATCTAGAGGAGGTGGTTTCTAAATGGAGGGAAGATAAGGAGAAAAGGAAAGAAGGGGAACCTCAATTCGGATTGGACCCTGCTAAAGCTAAATCCTTAAGAGAGAAGAATGTTGAATACCTTGATAAGGTAGAAAAATATAAGAAGATAATGAAGAAGATGTCTGAAGCTGAATTTGTACAATCCCTTTTGAGAGACACAGAAGTAGCTTCTGAGAAGATTCCGATAACGGAAACTTTTGTTGTCCAACTATTACCGGAGACCCCTGGAAGGAACTACTTCACTCCAGAAAACCTAAAGAGAAAGAAGTTGTTGAAAGAGTAGATGAAAAGGAGGAAGTAGAAGAAGAAGTAGTAGAAGAAGAAGATAGTGGTGATCTAGATTAATTGATTAAAAAAGTTGAGGAATATCAAGAGAAGGCAAATCCATCACAATAACTACCACTCCGAATTTCTGAGGCCGAGTCCTCAAAGCTTGTCACTCCAGAAAAGGGAGATGAGAAAGATGGTAAGAAAGATGATGACAAGGAAGAAGAGAAATAAAATTAATTATTTGAGGAAGAAAGCTACGAGAAAAAATTTCTTGAAGAAGGAGCAGAGAAGGAGAAACCAGATGAAGACAAAATTGTTCGACTATCTGAAAGTGAGGAAGAATCTATTAATGAAGAACCCTTTCCGAAAGTTGATAAGGTTAAGAAAGTGCTTATGGAAACCCCAAAAAAAGATATCATAAGGAAGAAGCTTGTTGGTGGATCTTCTAAAATAAATTTTGTAGAAATTGAAGAAGAACAATACCCGAGCAAGGTGTCTGGTTCGGAATCATCAGCACTGGGACATGATTTTTTTTGAGTCTTTGAAGAAATTGGTGGATACAATTCAGATCTTTCCCGCCATAGAATTTAGATGCCAGATGATTCAACACAGCTTAAATCAGAAATCATAATCTGTATCCATGGTGATGGATAAGTGTGTGAAGATTGAGGCTGAGCATAGAAATTTTCTCATCAATTATGATGTTCATAGAAAATCATGCAACAAAACCACTCGATGGTCAAAGAAAAATGATGATGACATGACAGAGCTTGATCAATTACAGAATGATGTAAAAGAAGCTTTTGACACTGAGGATACCAATATGAAGAATATTTAGGATAAGATGACCCTTGAGTAAAATTCTCTGAATCAACGGGTGAAGGATCTGAATGGGAAGCTTAAATCGGTTGCTCAAAGCTGGAAAGGGGAAAGAGATCTCCGGATTGAGATCGAAGAAAAGCTTGTGAAGCATGATGAAATTCATAAGGCACAGTCTGAGGCACTGAAGGCTCAAGATGAAAGGATTAATGCCTTAGAAAATCAAGCTGAGGAAGAACATAAAGACTTAAAGAATCTGAAAACCCTATTGAAGAAGTTAATCCCCAAGGAAAAAGAATACAAATAGACCAATACAATTTTTTCTTGTAATGTATTTCCTTGTAAAAATTATTTCAATTCTAATGAAATCGCTGGTTGTTTGTATCTTGTGTTGTTATTTACTAATGTTTCAGGAACTTTATTTCTTTTTCATTCCCTAAATTCTTTTTGAAAATCACAAAGGGGGAGAAGGAAAAGGAACTACTCAAAAGGGGGACAAGGAAAAATCTAAAAGGGAGAGGAAAAATTTCTATGTTAAGAATAACTATCCTTAAGTAAAGAGGAGTTTCTCATTATGAAGTTTTTCATTCCCATGATAATGAAAACTCAATTCCGGAAATCTAGAATACGATCCTTAGAGTTTCAAAGCCTAAGGGGGAGTTAGTCGTATTCACCATTATCCATAAAAAAGGTAGATAAGCTTTAATTTCAAAGTCTAGAAAAAAAATTTCTAAGTCCTTATATTCTTTTTCGAAAGGTTGTTTGTGCTTTCCAAAAATGGGGAGATTGTTGAGTCAATAAGGTTTTCCTTATGACATTTTCCATTCCTTCTTGTTTTGAAAATCACAAACACATTATACTTAAGAAAATTTATATTTTTCTTATATAAGGAAAACTTCTTTCCAAAGGAATTTACCCCTACCATGTTTCCATTGTTCATATCAATATTTTTCTTAAGTACAAAAATCGGATTCATATATAAAACCTCAAAATCATATAATACATAGATATGAAGCATTCTGTTTTAGGATCCGAATTCTGAGTACGAACTCTCATGAAGCTCCACTCCAAATTCGGGATACAAAATCTCATGAAGTTTCACTCTGAATTCTGGATACGAACTCTCATGAAGTTCTACTCCGAATTATGGATACGAACTCTCATGAAGTTACACTCCGAATTCTGGATACCAACTCTCATGAAGTTCCACTCCAAATTCTGGATACGAACTCTCAGAAGTTCAACTCCGAATTACGGATTCGAACTCTCATGTAGTTCGACTCCAAATTATGATTACGAACTTATCTAAGTTATGACTCTGAATTCCTATGAACTCTAACTCTGAACTTTGTAAGTTCCAGTTCCGAATTCTGGTGAAACTAAACTCCTAATTTCCATGAAATTCCGACTCCGTATTTCTACAAAATTCAGGTTCCGAATTCCTACAAAACGAAATCTCAATATCTCTTTCTTAAAGACTCTGAATTCCATTTTTTGTTAGACTCCAAAATTTTATTTACTTTCATTCTGAACTTCAGTTTTACTTATAATTACACTTGTTTCATTACAAAACAATGTCGTGCTTTCAGTTATTGACTAACCGTTGGTTGAGTGACATGTGTACAGGTCCCTCTGAAATTCAAGGAATAATATGACCGTTGGAGGAGGGAGCCGACCATTAGAGCTTCACCTATAAATAGGATCTCATTTGAAAGTGTTCGAGACTTTTGACGACATCTGTGCTTACATGATGTTGAAGTGATTTCTAGAGAGATAGGCTCTTATCAACTCTCAAAGCTTTGTGCAGAAGGTTTGAATAGCTAGTTCAAACTTTTCCTTGTGCAGACTTGCTTCGTGCGACTCCGATTGTTGCTGATTGCAATCGAGGGCTTACGGGGATAGGAAGACAGAGGTTCCAAAACCTTGAAGTTGAGGGCATCCTTACTGAGCAAGACAGAGGTTCCAACTACCTGATAGTTGAGGGCTTGAAGGGATAGCAAGACAGACTCCGATCTTCGTATCGAGGGTTTACCCTGGTGTGGATAAGACAGACTTTCTTGAAAGTATAAATCAAGGGACCTCTTATCAAGGGATGTTGGATACCCTTCTCTATGGGTTAAAAGACTTATTGTTTGTTACTTGTAGTTTTACTACATTGTTTTTATGCTTCATTTTGTATTGTTAAGGAAAGTATAACTTTCTTATACTTCTTTACTTGTACTCTGTTTTAGTTAGATTATATACACTTTAAGGTATAATCAAAGTTGGTGTAAACTTTTGTTAAGTTTCATTTCCAGAATCACTTTTCCAGAATCAAGCAAGTCTTTAGAACGTAGAGGTGTTGTGAATTTTGGTTATCCAAAATTTCCTAAGGGAATTTTTAAAAGAATACAATTCACCCCCCTCTTGTATTTGTATCTCATTATACTTAGTCGATCCTACATTTGGTATTATAGAGTATATCATACTCAGAGTCATACCATCTTAACACAATATATAATTTTTTATTTCTTGTATGAGGATGATTCATTTGATATAATTTTAATTAAAAATGTTTAGTTTATTTTGGCAGTTTTCCAAACATCACAAACCAGTTTTATTTTATTTAATATTATGAGTATATATTAGTTATACAAAACAAAATAGGTTATAATATATCTATTAGAATATTATTAAATTATAATTATACTTTTATGACCATCCATGAAGGCAGTAATAAAAAAACAAAATCATTATTCAAAGAGATGGTAAACCACCATAATTTGGACAATGATTTCATTTCTTTGAATTAGAGGATATGATAAATAAAATGGATTTGATATATTACATTATAATCATAAAATAAACTATATAAATGATTATGGAGTTATCATTACCAAATGGATTATGGATTTAAGGATAAATTATAAGAGGGAAATAAATTAAAAGTTCTTCTTTTAGAAAATTACCACTTGAATGTTGCCTCTTTAAAGAATCTCATAAAGACCTTGTAAATGGTCTTTGGGTGATAAAAAAAATAACTTGCACATGGAGAGAGTTATTATGAGAGGTTTTTAAGATATTTTTGGAGAATAAATGTTTTTTAGTATGTATGGGATGATGAGGGGTGGTATTTATACCTAATGAGGGGAGGGTTTAAGTGATTAAATAATGATTATTTTATAATTGAATAAAATCACATTGAGGTAGCATTAATTTTATTAAATTTGGATCAAAATTAATGTTTTAATGTTTTTTAGGGTCTATAAATACCTCAAAAAACATATAAATTTTTTTATTTTTTTAGGTATTTTAAACCTCTTCCTTTTAACTTTAACCCTTTTCATGTTTTTACCTATACCGCGGTAAATCTTTCTACTTACCATGGTAAACCTTTTTAGGACTAAAAATGAAAAAGAAATGAATAAATAATTTTGAAATTATTATTAAATATATTTAATCTATTTTACCTAATTTAATTCACAAAATTGGAATAATTATATTTAAAATTAATCCCACAGACACAGTAGGAAAATTGGTTTTAAAAATTAAAAGGTTCAAAAATTTTACCAGTTTTTAGATCTAAATTTAATGTGAGATTCAAATGAATTAAATTGATTTTTTTGATGTATAATTTAACTAATTATAATTTTAAACAACTTTAAAATATAGTTTAATGATATAATTAAATTATGTGAAGATGCATTTTTTTATTAAAATTTAATATTTTTTACTATTCATCCAAAAATGAAACTTCTCTGAAAAACACCAAAATATATCCCTATGATAATTTTTATATTAATATTAAAAAATTAAAGTTTAATTTTTGAAATAAAATTTATAAAATTTCAAAAATTTAGTTTAAAAATAGGTGCCCAATTAAAAATTAGCAAAAATACCTTTTAGAAAAATATATTTTTTATGCTTAAAATTGGATTTCATCTTATATTAAGACTATAAACATAGTGTATAAATTTAAATACATTTTAATGAATATATAACATATTAATTTCATTAATTTATTTCACTAATAGCGATTAATTTAATTTTTTAAGTTAAAATTCCATTGTGAGCATAAAAATAGTTTTTTTCTAAAAACAGACACATTATATTCAATTGATTTTATTTTCATTTATAATTAATTTGTAACCAATGAATTTATTTTTACAAAAAAATAAAAATATATTTTCATGATTTATATAATCACATTCATTATTTCCATTCCAATGATTAGTTGATAACTATCACAATTAAATAATAATATTTTGGAGTTTGGTTAAGATCAGTGTTTTGTGTAGAGTAAGCTATCAAAGAGATTAAATTTATTTAAAAAATAAATATCATAAAATCATAGGGTTTTATAGTATTTGACCTATAAGAATCATTATGGTTGCGGTAATTCATTTTTTTATTCGAAAATATTTGGTGTGGGTCATTGTTTTTTTATTCTTCCATAGTTTTTATGAGGTTAATGCATCTTATATACATGTCTTATACCCTTGATGCTTGTCACTAATCTATACCATTTTATAGGAGAAACTCAAGGGTAACTCTTTCTGTCATTATAGTACTGAGAGGGGTCCTAGTAGGGGTGGGTAGTGACACCTATCTTACATTTGTGGGTAGTGGTTGGGATCTATTTAGTGCACCCTTTAATGTGAAGGAATGAGTTGGTTACCCTTGAAACATGCTTCCCTAAGAGGGAATAGGTTAGGTACTTTTGTCACGACCTGCCCCCGGGGCCCGTGTTGTGACTATCCCAAGCCCGCCTTCCATAGGCCAGGGGCTGGCGACTAGCACCAAGGCGTAAATTCCAGTAAAAAGGGAAGTCATTTTCTTTTGAAAAGTAAACAATCACCACAGAGTAAGCAAGCAGAAAAGTAAACACTAAGTAAGAACAGAGTACAACTGAAAGTGTGGAAAAGTAAATGGGCCAGAATACAAACCCAAACTAAAAGTAAAGTACAACTCGAAAGGGAAAACAACAACTGTAAGTAAAAGCCACTTCACCGAGCTGTCCACTAGAGATCCCACCTGAAGGGTGGGTACAGATAGCTCCACTGCTCCACGGGTCCCGTCGTCCGCTCCGAACACGTCACGCCCAGTGGTCCACCTCCAGGTACCGTCCTGCTCTGCAAGCCTCAGCCAAGATCAACGTTGTCTGTCGTCTTCAACCAACACAACGTAGTGCGGGCATAGCCCGTGCAGGGGTGAGTATAAACTACTCAGTAGGGACCCCGAGACCCCTGAAGGTCTCCCAAAATCTAAAAAGGATAACCACAAAGGAAGATACAATCACGAAGTAACAACTGACACTGCTTAGGTATATGTCCATACATATACCTAAGTTAGCAATTCCAATACGCTCCAAACTCCGAGCCCAAGTACAACTCAGTCCACACAGGAAAGTAAACGTATTCCACACAGGAAAGCAAAACGAAATCCACACAGGATAGCACAACACAATCCACACAGGAAAGCAACAGGATTCAGCTCACACAGGTATACTTCATCGAAAAGATGATAAAGATGATCTCTGATCCATCTAAGTCGTCGGACCCATGAAGGATCGATAGATAACTAACCCCCGCAAAGACCCACACAGGATCGGTCCCACACAGGACCTGTAGGCGCTGGTTCACACAGGACCGCTGAGTGCAAAGACCCACACAGGATCGGGCCCACACAGGACCTGTAGCACTGATCCACGTAGGATCGCTGAGTGCTGTAGTCGTCGTCGAATCCACACAGGATCTCTGTACTGTCGTCGTCGCAGTCACAGTAGCAGTAGCAGTAGTAGTAGTAGTCACAGTCGCAGCCAGGACTAGGGTCCCCGCACACAGCAAGCTCGTTCAGGAGGGTCCGCCCCATGAGCCGAGAGGCTGATACATCAACTGTCACAAAGTCCAGAGTTGATGTATCCAAAAGTTCTGTATCGCCAACAGGAACTCAACGCAACAGACGGCGCGTCGATCGGACGCCCGGTCTGAGAGTTATTGGCATTTTCGTCCCAGGGGTCCGGTTGGTTTTTAAGGAAAAACCAACCCGACCGTACTCCACCTGCGTCCAAACCTCGGGCGGAGTATGCCAAAAGATCTATCTCACCAAGAGGAACACAACAAAGATGACGGCACGTCAATCGGATGTTTGTAGCTCAAGATATGAGTGTTTCCGCTCTGAAGGCCCGGTTGGTTTCATGAACGAACCAACACGGCCGAACTCAAAGTATTCTGAAACTTTGAGTGCGATATACCAAATCGACCTTCTCGATCCAAGGATCGCATTGCCGCTGACTGTTCGTCGATCGGAGGTTCGTAGCTCAAGTTATGGCTAAAAGACCGAAGTCGTTTCGAAAACGGGGGGTCCAGGTCCGGGCCGACCCGGCCCGACCCCCCCCCCCCCCCCCTGGGTCGACCCGACCCGGGTCCGACCCGGCCCAGCCGGCGGCGCGGCGGCACGGCCTGGCGCCGGTCGGTGCCACGCGCGGGGGGCAAGGCCCCCGCTTCTGCTTAGCTGGCGGCACGGCTAAAAGCCGCGCCTTGGAGAAAACCGGCCCCCCTTTATTATGGGGGGCCAAAATAACTGCCCGGGGGAATTTAATTCCCCCGGTTTAGCACCGTCCCGGCCGGCCGGCTTCCTCTCAACAGGACCGTCATGGTCCGGTCCTCTTCCTTTTTCTGGCACCGGCGGCGCGGCTGGCCGCCGGTCATCACGTCCCGCCGCGGCCCGGAACCGGCCGCGACCTTCGTCGTCCGGCATGGTGCGTCGGCACCGTGCCCTTCCGTCGCGGCCCCGCTCCAGCCACGGCGCCTTCAACTCTCTTCGACGCGGCACGAAGGCGTCACGTTCATGATGATCCATCCACAGCGCAGCGCGACGGCGCCGCGCAATACATCCGTGCGAATTCCCGCGTGGTGGGACGGCACCACGCCATCTCGTTCATCCACAAGAAAATAATAATAATCAAGAACAAGGGAGGGGGAATTCGGCCGTGTTTGTGCGGTCCGACCCCCCTCTCTTTAGACGATATCAATTATTCGTTATCCTCAATGTTCGACATTCTAATATCAAGAATGAGAATAATTAAATAATCAAAAACAAACCCCTACCTCGGTTTCAAGATCGATGATCGTCAAAGACCCGCGAAAGACAACGCCGCGGAGGTCGGGCGTCGCAGTAAACGTTCGTCAATTCCGTTGACGAAGAGGTACGTACGAAGAGGTACATCGTTGGTGAATCTTCGTAAGCCGACGAAGGAAGTCCGAGGAGGAAGCGACGTTCCCTTTCGTTGACACGGAAGGCGTCGTCGATCTTCGGAAATAACCGGCTACGAAGAAGAGAGGAGCGGCGTTCTTCGTCGGAGCTCGAAGGTTCTTCGCGTTCTTCGTTAAGGTTGAAGAAGAAGAAGGAGCTCCCAAATCCTCTCTAGATGGCTAAACCAAATAAAATAAGCTAAGGCATATTTTATTTACACAAACATCAACTTGAATTTCAAAGGTTTGAAATTCAAATCAATCCACCTTAATTAATTAAACCAAGATTTCAACATTAATTAAAGTGAGTTAAAGGGGAGTTTTGAGAGAAGAGGAGGAGTTGGGTTTCGTGTGGGCCCCACCACACTTAATCATCCCAAGGGAGGTTAAGTGGATGTGGGTCCCACCTTTAACTCCCTTTGGGAGAAGTTAACCAACAAAATAAAAATAAAAAGTGTTTCCACATTTTTATTTAACTTCTTATAATTTCTCCCAAAACTAACTTTCGTCCCGCATAAAACGCAACCTCCAAAAAGGTCTCCTTAAGCGAATATCGGCACTGCGAGTTCATCGGTGCCCTCGGATTTCAATTCCGAGCACCGGATCAAAAGTTAGAAATTCCCGCTCGTTCGTTCACTGAACGTACCCGAGCCAAACTTCGGAAATTGATTCCGGGCACTCCAGGCCTCGGAATCAGGTGTCGTCAGAAACCGCGTTCTTGTAAAATTCCAAAGAAAATTAAGAAAAAATTTACCTTGAATTTTACGGGTCTTTACATTACTCCCACCTTAGGGCTTTACGTCCCCGTAAAGATACATTAAAAACTAGGGGAACAAATGAGGGTATTGAGCACGCATCTGAGCCTCCCGCTCCCAAGTGCTCTCCTGGAGGTTCCCGTGCTACCATCTGATGCGCACAAGAGGAATCGATCGCCCATGTAGGACCTGCTCCTGTCGATCCTCTATCTCCACTGGGACCTCCGCAAATGTCGCCCCATCATCAACATCAAGCTCCCCATGGTCAATGATGTGCGTCGGGTCATGCACGTATCTCCTCAGCTGAGACACGTGGAATACATCGTGCACCCGGTGCAACTGAGGTGGTAGAGCCAGGCGATAAGCCACCTCGCCAATCCTGCTGAGGACCTGGAAGGGTCCGATGAAGCGCGGAGATAACTTGCCGCCTCGGCCAAATCTCCGTATACCACGTCGAGGTGAGACCCGCAAGAAGATGTGGTCGCCATCCTCGAACTCTAGTGGCCTCCGCCTCCTGTCAGCGTATGACTTCTGCCGGCTCTGAGCTGTCCTCATCCACTCCTGGATGATCTGGACCTTCTCTGTCGTGGCCTGGACCATCTCCGGTCCCACAAGTGCTGACTCCCCAGGGTCTTTCCAGCACAAAGGAGATCTACAAGGTCATCCGTACAACGCCTCATACGGTGCCATCCCGATGGTGGAGTGGTAGCTGTTGTTGTATGCAAACTCCACCAAGGGTAGGTGGTCCTCCCAGCTACGAGAAAAGTCGAGGACACATGCGCGGAGCATGTCCTCGAGAGTCTGGATGGTCCTCTCCGTCTGACCATCCGTCTGAGGGTGAAAAGCTGTGCTCAGACGTAGCTACGTCCCGAACGCCTCCTGTAACCCCTTCCAAAGCTGGGAAGTAAAGCGAGCATCTCGATCGGAGACGATAGATAATGGCACGCCGTGGAGCCACACAATCTCCTGAACGTAGAGACGTCCCAAGCTCTCCACTGAGCCCTGCTCTCTGATGGGTAAGAAGTGTTCCGACTTGGTGAGTCGGTCAACAATCACCCAGATGGAGTCGTGACCTCTGGAAGTGCGTGGAAGTCCAGTCACGAAGTCCATAGATATGACGTCCCACTTACACTCTGGAACCTCTAAGGGCTGTACCAAGCCTGCTGGTACCTGATGCTCTGCCTTCACCTGCTGACAGGTGAGGCATCGAGAAATGAACTCTGCTACAGCCTTCTTCATGCCCGACCACCAGTGCTGTCGTCTGAGGTCCTGGTACATCTTCGCCACTCCAGGATGTACCGCCAAAGGAGAAGTGTGAAACTCTCTCAGCACCTCCTCTCGCAAAGCGACTGGTACCATGGTACGTCCTCTGAAAAGGATTTCGTGCTCTTATCCAAGGGAGAAACCATCAGGTGCCTGTCCCGAGGATATCTGTGCACGTCGTTTCTCACAGTCAGCATCCTCACGTTGTGCCTCTCTGACCCGCTGCAGTAGTGGAGGGGTGACTGTGAGAGACTGGAGGAAGGCTGCTCCATCTCTATCCACGAAGGATATCCACAAAGAGGCTAGTTGCTCTGTCACCTCCTCAAGTAGTTGAATGCCCGTCCTCCTGCTGAGGGCATCGGCTACCACGTTCCCCTTCCCAGGAGTATAGACTATCTCAAAGTCATAGTCCTGGAGGAACTTGAGCCATCGCCGTTGTCTCAGGTTCAAGTCCTTCTGCGAGAAGATATACCTGAGACTCTGATGATCAGAAAAGACTGTAAAACGCTCGCCCATCAGGTAATGTCGCCATGTCTTCAGAGTGAAGACCACTGCTGCTAACTCCAATTCATGGGTAGCGTAGTTCTGATCATGCGGCCTCAACTGTCGTGATCCATAGGCAATCACTGCTCGCTCCTACATCAGGACACAACCGAGTCCGGTCCCTGATGCATCGCAGTAAACTACGTACCCAACTCCCTCCTCAGGCAACCTCAAGATAGGTGCGCTGGTCAATCTTTTTCTCAGCTCCTGGAAGCTCTGATGACATCTGTCTGACCACAAGAAGGGTTTCCCCTTCTTAGTCAAAGCTGTGAGTGGTGCCGCAACTCTAGAGAAGTCTGGCACAAATCTCCGATAGTATCCAACTAGTCCCAAGAAACTCTGAACCTCAGTCACGCTCCTGGGTGGCTCCCATGCTAACACAGCCTCGATTTTCACAGGATCCACTGCAACTCCCGCCTCATAGATAACGTTTCCCAAGAAGTGGACCTCCCGTATCCAGAACTGGCACTTCGAGAGCTTACCATAAATCTGGTGCTCTCGGAGTGTGTCTAGTACAACTCGCAAGTGATAGGCGTGCTCCTCCTCAGTCGTCGAGTAAATCAGTATGTCGTCGATGAAGACCACGACAAACCGATCGAGGTATGGATGAAATATCCTGTTCATGAGAGCCATGAACACTGCTGGAGCATTGGTTACACCGAAAGGCATAACCAAGAACTCATAGTGGCCATACCGACATCTGAAGGTCGTCTTCTGCACGTCCTCGTCTCTGACTCTGAGCTGATGATAGCCTGACCTGAGGTCTATCTTCGAGAACCATCGTGCTCCCTTGAGCTAATCAAAGAGGTCATCAATCCTCGGTAGCGGATACTTGTTCCTCACTGTCACCTGGTTCAGGCGACGATAGTCAACACAAAGTCGCAAGCTCCCATCCGCCTTCTTAGAGAACAAAATCGGGGAAGCCCAGGGTGAAACACTGGGTCGGATGAACCCCTTTCCCTGCAAGTCCTCCAACTGTACCTGTAGATCTCGAAGCTCGGCGGGGGCCATCCGATATTCTGGAGTGGATATCGGTGTTGTCCCGGGGTAAAAGTCTATATAAAAGTCTACCTTTCTACGAGGAGGTATCCCTGGAACGCCGTCGGGAAAAACGTCCGCAAACTGATCCACCACTGCAGGAAAACCAGGACTCCACACGTCAACTGCTCCAAGGATGAGGCTAGCCAACTGATGAGTAATAGGATGTCCTCTCCTCCGCGGAAGTCCATCCTGTGCTGCAAAGGCTCCCTTCTCGCCGGTGAAGGTGAACCTTCTCCCATCGGTGCATACACATCGCACCTGGCGCCTAAAACAGTCAATCTGTGCATGGACCGTAGATAGACAATCCATGCCCAAGATGATGTCGTAAGGCCTCAACGCTGCTACAAGAAGATCCCAGCCGAAGCTCTCGCCTCCTAGAGTAAGCTCACACTGCCGGCATAATTGCGTAATCGTCGAGTCTGTTCCCGTAGGAGTCTCTAGCCGTAAGGATCGAGCCAACGGCTCTGTCGGAATCTCCGAGCTCCGAACAAGGGCAGCGGCTATGAAAGAGTGACTCGCTCCTGTGTCTATAAGAACTGCCGTAAGGGTGGAATAGACACAGATAGTACCTCGAATCATCTCAGGTGCGCCGTGGTCGTAGGCCTATACTGCCTGGAGCTGTGCCTGTCTCTGTCCGCCAGCTCCCTGTGGTCGGGGTGGACCTCCTGGTGGTGGTGGTGGCAGAGCCTCAAAGCGTCGCCCACCACCTGCTGCTCGGCCAGCTCCTCTGCCTCGTCCGCCTCCTCCCTGCGGACCGCCACGGTCGACCCTCTGCCTCTGCCTCGGTGGTCCATCAACCGTCTGTTGTTCCTCGGCACAGCGGGTCGGGTAGTCACGAGCCATGTGGCCCTGCCCGCCGTAAGAGTAGCACTGCCTGCCTCTCGAAAGACTAGCTCCTCGTTGTGTGCCCTGCACT
Source organism: Viscum album (assembly GCA_963277665.1). Classification (NCBI taxonomy): domain Eukaryota; kingdom Viridiplantae; phylum Streptophyta; class Magnoliopsida; order Santalales; family Viscaceae; genus Viscum; species Viscum album. The sequence goes on along the minus strand of OY728138.1, from coordinate 334,687,969 downwards.
GCTGAGCCAGTGTCCTGAGGTCGTTTGCCTGAAGGTTTGGTCTACCTGAACCCCTGAGTCATCCGTCGACTGCCTGCTGTAGATGACTCTGCCACGTGCCACCCTGCGGTGGGTCTTGGCGCTGGTGTAGACTCAGCAAGGAAGCTCTCGATCAAAAGAGCCCGCTCCAGTACTCCTGTCTGAGTCGGTATGCTGAGGGAGATCAGCGATGCCCTGATATCGTGTCTCAACCCCTGCTCGAAGGTCCGGGCCCGGAAGAATGGGTCCCATACCATGTCGGTCGAGTAGCGTGAGAGATCAGTAAATCTCGCCGAGTACTAAGCGACTGTCATGCTGCCCTACCGCAGCTGAAGAATCTCCTGGATACGCACCGCACGAAGGGTGGCTGGGACGAACTCCGAGCGGAAGAGGCTCTCAAAGTCCGTCCAAAGAAGAGATGACTCATCGTTCACCTGGAGCATCAAGCTCCACCATCGGCCCGCTGTTGCGTGCAGTAGGCTCGCAGCGAGGATCACCATGAGGTCTGCAGGTGTCCTCACTAGCCTAAAAACTCGTACCACTGCCTCCAGCCAGTCCTCTGCTGCCTGGGGGTCCGTCTCCCCACGAAACCTGGATGGTCGCTGGCGTTGAAACTCATGCAGTGCGCTGAGGCGACGTGCATCGTCAGTGGCTGGTGCTGGAAGCATCGGTGGCTCGGAGGGTAGAGCTACCGCCGGTGCCACTGTTGACAAAGGGCCCTGCACCGAGGCCTCATCGCTCGGTGGGTTGTCGTCACACTAGACTCTCGGAACCCTAGCTGGATACCATCGTGGCGCCATCCCAAAAAGGAAACAGGTGTGCCATGGTCAGAACAGTATACCTGGTGAGCTGATATAAAGTAATCACAAAGAAAACTTTGAAACACACACGCAATCAATGTTTTCATGCATTAAGTCGGAAATCAGAAGTCAGGGTCCTGGTGTACAGATACGTCGGCCGCCGCACCAACACTAGACTCCCTGGACTGATACCCACACTCAATACGCTAAACATTATTGCATCACATAGAAAAGATCAGAGTTCGCGGTAGAACCGAACTCCCCTGATACCAATTTGTCACGACCCGCCCTCGGGGCCCGTGCCATGACTACCCCAAGCCCGCCTTCCATAGGCCAGGGGCTGGCGACTAGCACCAAGGCGTAAATTCTAGTAAAAAGGGAAGGCATTGCCTTTGAAAAGTAAACAATCACCACAGAGTAAGCAAGCGGAAAAGTAAACACTAAGTAAGAACAGAGTACAACTGAAAGTGCGGAAAAGTAAATGGGCCAGAATACAAACCCAAACTGAAAGTAAAGTAAAAATCGAAAGGGAAAACAACAACTGTAAGTAAAAGCCGCTTCACCGAGCTGTCCACTGGAGATCCCACCTGAAGGGTGGGTACAGATAGCTCCACTGCTCCACAGGTCCCGCCGTCCGCTCCGAACACGTCACGCCCAGTGGTCCACCTCTAGGTACCGTCCTGCTCTGCAAGCCTCAGCCAAGATCAACGTTGTCCGTCGTCTGCAACCAACACAACGTAGTGCGGGCATAGCCCGTGCAGGGGTGAGTATAAACTACTCAGTAGGGACCCCGAGACCCCTGAAGGTCTCCCAAAATCTACAAAGGATAATTACAAAGGAAGATACAATCACGAAGTAACAACCGACACTGATTAGGTATATGCCCATACATATACCTAAGTTAGCAATTCCAATATGCTCCAACCTCCGAGCCCAAGTACAACTCAGTCCACACAGGAAAGTAAACGTATTCCACACAGGAAAGCAAAACGAAATCCACACAGGATAGCACAACACAATCCACACAGGAAAGCAACAGGATTCAGCTCACACAGGTATACTTCATCGAAAAGACGATAAAGATGATCTCTGATCCATCTAAGTCGTCAGACCCACGAAGGATCGATAGGTAACTAACCCCCGCAAAGACCCACACAGGATCGGGCCCACACAGGACCTGTAGGCGCTGGTTCACACAGGACCGCTGAGCGCAAAGACCACACAGGATCAGGCCCACACAGGACCTGTAGCACTGATCCACGTATGATCGCTGAGTGCTGTAGTCGTCGTCGAATCCACACAGGATCTCTGTACTGTCGTCGTCGCAGTCACAGTAGCAGTAGCAGAAGCAGTAGTAGTCACAGTCGCAGCCAGCACTAGGGTCCCCGCACACAGCAAGCTCGTTCAGGAGGGTCCGCTCCACGAGCCAAGAGGCTGATACATCAACTTTCACAAAGTTCAGAGTTGATGTATCCAAAAGTTCTGTATCGCCAACAGGAACTCAACGCAACAGACGGCGCGTCGATCGGACGCCCGGTCTGAGAGTTATTGGCTTTTTCGTCCCAGGGGCCCGGTTGTTTTTTAAGGCAAAACCAACCCGACCATACTCCACCTGCGTCCAAACCTCGGACGGAGTATTCCAAAAGATCTGTCTCACCAAGAGGAACACAACAAAGCTGACGGCACGTCAATCGGACGTTCGTAGCTCAAGATATGAGCGTTTCCGCTCCGAAGGCCCGGTTGGTTTCGTGAACGAACCAACCCGGCCAAACTCAAAGTATTCCAAAACTTTGAGTGCGATATACCGAATCGACCGTCTCGATCCAAGGATCGCATCGCCACTGACGGTTCGTCGATCGGAGGTTCGTAGATCAGGTTATGGCTAAAAGACCGAAGTCGTTTCGAAAACAGGGGGTCCGGGTCCGGGCTGACCCGGCCCGACCCCCCCCCCTAGGTCGGCCCGAACCGGGTCGACCCGACCAGGGTCCGACCCGGCCCGGCTAGCGGCGCGGCCCGGCGCGGTGGTGCGGCCCGGCGCCACTCGGTGCCACACGCGGGGGGCAAGGCCCCCGCTTCTGCTTAGCTGGCGGCGCGGCTAAAAGCCGCGCCTTGGAGAAAACCGGCCCCCCTCGTGGGGGCCTTCCTTGAGGGAAACGGGGGGCCGCCTGCCCCCCTTTATGAAACTGGCCCCCCTTTATTATGGGGGGCCAAAATAACTGCCCGGGGGAATTTAATTCCCCCGGTTTAGCACCGTCCCGGCCGGCCCGACCTGGCCGTCCGGCTTCCTCTCAACAGGACCGGCATGGGCCGGTCCTCTTCCTTTTTCCGGCACCGGCGGCGCGGCTGGCCGCCGGTCATCACGTCCTGCCGCGGCCCGGAACTGGCCGCGGCCTTCGTCGTCCGGAATGGTGCGTTGGCACAGTGCCCTTCCGCCGCGGCCCCGCTCCGGCCGCGGCGCCTTCAACTCTCTTAGACGCGGCGCGATGACGTCGCGTTCATGATGATCCATCCACGGCGCGGCGCGACGGCGCCGCGCAATACATCCGTGCGAATTCCCGCGTGGTACGACGGTACCATGCCATCTCGTTCATCCCCAAGAAAATAATAATAATCAAGAACAAGGGAGGGGGAATTCGTCCGTGTTTGTGCAGTCCGACCCCCCTCTCGTTAGACGATATCAATTATTCGTTATCCTCAAAGTTCGACATTCTAATATCAAGAATGAGAATAATTAAATAGTCAACAACAAACCCCTACCTCGGTTTCAAGATCGATGATCGTCAAAGACCCGCGGAAGACAACGTCGCGGAGGTCGGGCGTCGCGGTAAACGTTCGTCAATTCCGTTGATGAAGAGGTACGTCCGAAGAGGTACGTCGTTGGTGAATCTTCGTAAGCCGACAAAGGAAGTCTGAGGAGGAAGCGGCGTTCCCTTTCGTTGACATGGAAGGCGTCGTCGATCTTCGGAAATAACTGGCTACGAAGAAGAGAGGAGCGGCGTTCTTCGTCGGAGCTCGAAGGTTCTTCGCGTTCTTCGTTAAAGTTGAAGAAGAAGAAGTATCTCCCAAATCCTCTCTAGATGGCTAAACCAAATAAAATAAGCTAAGGCATATTTTATTTACACAAACATCAACTTGAATTTCAAAGGTTTGAAATTCAAATCAATCCACCTTAATTAATTAAACCAAGATGCCAACATTAATTAAAGTGAGTTAAAGGGGAGTTTTGAGAGAAGATGAGGAGTTGGGGTTCGTGTGGGCCCCACCACACTTAATCCTCCCAAGGGAGTTTAAGTGGATGTGGGTCCCACATTGAACTCCCTTTGGGAGAAGTTAACCAACAAAATAAAAATAAAAAGTGTTTCCACATTTTTATTTAACTTCTTATAATTTCTCCCAAAACTAACTTTCGTCCCGCATAAAACGCAACCTCGGAAAAGGTCTCCTTAAGCGAATATCGGCGCTGCGAGTTCATCGGTGCCCTTGGATTTCAATTCCGAGCACCGGATCAAAAGTTAGAAATTCCTGCTCGTTCGTTCACTGAACGTACCCGAGCCAAACTTCAGAAATTGATTCCGGGCACTCCGGGCCTCGGAATCAGGTGCCGTCAGAAACCGCGTTCTTGTAAAATTCCAATGAAAATTAAGAAAAAATTTCCGTTGAATTTTACGGGTCTTTACAACTTTTAGTGAGGCCTTCCCGTTGAAGAACTAGTCTAGGTACTTGGAATATAACCTCACGTGATAGGGGACTCTTCAATATTTTATTAAACCCTTATATCACCCTGATATTTTATGATATATTTCTATTTAAATAACTATAAATTCTCTGATATCTTGTGATACATAAAACCCTAAGTTTAAATGAACCATAATATAATATATCATTATAAATATCATTTAAATTAGTGGTATAAATTTTAATAATGACATTTTATAAATATTTATAAGGTTTTTAGATAAATAAAATACATTGATAAATAAGTACTCAATTTTTAGTAAAGTCTTTATATGCTTCAAAAAAATGATTTACTCAAAAATGGTTTTTATTACATTTTATGAGTAAATAATATAAATAATTTTTTCACTTTTAAAAAAATTATTTGACAGATTAAGATTAATTTTTGAAATTATGATGTAAAAATTATCTTAGACTATTTTTTTGAGAATTTTCTGAAAAGATTAATTTTTTGATGAATAGTGAAAAATAATTTTTTTATTGAAAATTTTATTTCCATTTAAATCATTTAAAAAGTAAAATTTTATATTAAAAAGGTTTAAAAGTAAAATTAGTTCATTTATATTATTAATAATACATTTATTTTCATTTTAATAAATTTTATTTGGATTTTGGTATAAAATATTTGTATACTTAAGAAATCATTTTTTCCTGAAAATTATATTTCGTCGCATTTTTCATGTTTAATTTAAAGGTAATTTCTAAAATTTTTAGAGTTTTGATTTTTTTTAAAAAATTTGATCATCTCAAAGTTTTTTAATGATTCCACTTTAGTTTTTTTCAAAATTAATCGTAAAAACAAATAAAAAATTGCTCACCACGATTATGGTAAAAATGGGTTTAATGGGGATTAAAACAAGAGATAGGTGTAATTATTCAAATTAAACATGAAAAAATCCTATTTTTTTGAAATTTGTATACCTTATAACATACAAAATTTGAATCTCTGTTCATTTGGATGTATTTTCCTTGAGAATGAATTTATTATATTCTAATCTTGTAATAAATTCCAAGTGTATCTTCTCCTGCACTTATAAAATGACGCCACTCATTTCCCTTTTTTACACTACATTTATCCAACTAGATCAACCAAAACCTAAAAAAATATATTTTAAACATAACTAGTTATATATTAGAGTCATTGGTCTATTTAAAACCCCATTTAAAGGGTTTTAATGAAAGGATCTAAAGGGGGATAATCGAAGGAGAGGTAATCATCTTACCCGACATCTTTAGATTTATTTCCTCTTTTACCCCTATAAATCTATGGTATTCATCATAAAAATAATTTTATTATCCTAAATATAATAAAATATAATTATTATTATATAACCACCAATATCTACACTATATTCTCTCAAATGGTAAGTGAAAGTATCACTCGTGCGTTCGTGTGAATTATCGCCTCCACATAGTGATACAATTAACTTTCTATCACCATATTTCATGGATGATTATTATTATGGGTTTAAAGATTATATATGGTATTATGAAATAATTTTTCTTCAATATTTATAATATCATATCTACCTTATTACCTTCCAATCCATTAGAAAATGACAGTGTCACTCATCCATACGTGTGGACTACCACCTCAATGAAGCAATGTTATTTGTTTTTAATTTCCACTTTACATGAATGATAGTAAGAATAGATTTAATTAATATATATGATATATATGATATAATAATGACTCTTGGAAGGTGAATTATTATTTAACATTATTTAATTTCATCTTTCAAAAATTGAAAACAACATTCATGTATACATATGGCCTACCGTCTCTATAAATGGTGTAATTAATTTTTCTATCTCTATATTTTATGTATGGATATAAATATACATAAAATTAATATATATTATATTTATGTAATGATTAAAACAATTTATATGATGTAACCATATTCAAATTACAATGATATGAACTACCAAATTGAAATTCTCATAAAATACAAAAACGGTAATTCCCTGAAATTATGATTTTAATATATAATTATTAATAAGTGGGTGTTGAATTTTAAAATGGGATAATATATGATATTTTAACTAGGTAAATGATCTAGGAATATAAGTACAATAAATTTGAATTTATTATGTAGGATGTTGATAACTTTCTAATAATATTAAGGTATATTCTTCTCACTTTTATTTCCAAGAGACATATTCCATATTCGCCACTTGTTTCTATCATGTGGTTAATATAATTTACATATGATATGATATATCATGATTACATTTATATTCATTGTATTTAAATTTTAATTTTAATTTATTTCTTTCATGGGATTTATGATTCAAAACTTAGCAAAGTGGTAATAGTTTATTTCACAATCACATCATTATTCAAGATTCTTTATTTTTAAATCTCTCTTGGGGGAATTATATGATCTTTCTTTATTAAACACAATATATTTTATTATTCTATATTTATTTCATAAAATTATAAGTATTACTTTCATTTTCCTCATTTAGGAACTCAATATACAAAATTATTTTTTTAAGGAAAACTAAATTTGTTTTCAATTTGATCCGAAATATTTTTTCCGTGTACATATTTTAATTAAAATATTTTTCATAAATGTTTTTATGATTTTTCTATGATTTATCAAAGTAATTTTACCCATTTTTGAAATTATATAAAAAAAATTAAACAAAATATTATTTCTATTTTCCAAACAAGGTACTTTTTTTCAAAAATGTGGAAAGAATATTTATATTAACATATATGTCATGATTGGAATTTATTGCCATCATGACTAATCAATGATTTGAATTCTTATTTACAAGTTTCCAAGTTTATATTTATAGATATATTTTCCTTAATATTTGGAAAATAATTATATTTTAAATAATTTGTTTAAAATTGAAAAGGGTTTTTTCCTCAAGAAATGTTCTAATGATCTTATAAATCCATTTATCATTTATGATAACATCCTTTGATGTTACATATTTTTTATTGATGTATATTTTCCAATTATACCATTCAATTTCATTATTTATATGTCTTAATATGATAATTATTTAAGAATGATTCTACGAAACTTGTTTCTTTCCCATGGGTTGATTTAGTTATGATGAAACCTTTATGAAACTGATTTCTTTTCCATGGGTTATACTATGATAAAAAGATGAAATATTTATAAAACTATTTTCCTTTCTATGGGTTATGATATGATGAATTTTTTATGATCTTATGTCACACATATGCCTGATTTTCATTATGTGATGAGTGGGCCTGGAATTATATATTCCTCCAATGTATTGGGTTAATATGGATATCTCATTAGATAAAAAGTGAAAATTATATAATTCAATACATCATTGAGGTAATTTTCCCTATGTATCTTGTTATGATAGTTTTTTCATATGGTGACTCCTTTATAGATAAAACCCATTCCACCACTCTAGACAAAATAGCCAGTAGGGATCAAAATGCACAACAATTAGTTACAGGATCAATTTCACCAACTTAGGGAGTTCCTGAGGTAATCCATTCATCCATAGAAAAAGAAGTAGATAATAAACATGATGGAATGAATACTCTTTTAAGAAAATTATATCAGAATGAAGGTAATTCCCACTCTCCACCCATTCCATTGCATTGTGGTATTTGTTTTTATAACACTCATTTCTTTGATCAATTCCCCCATATTTAGGATTTATATGAGGTTTGTGTAGCAGTATTTCTTTGGAATATATTTCAACAATCATAACCCTTAAAGCAAGAATAATTCAAGGAAAATCCAAACCCCAAGTGGTAAGATCCACCATAGTACCATGATGTAGGATATTCAAGCTACCCTAAATAGAATTTTATTCAATAAGGATAGGGTATGCACCCTTCTTATCCTTCACCTTCTCTGATTAATCCTCCTCCTCCAAAATTTGAACCAATCACTGAGGAAATGGTGAAGATAATGGAATCCTAGAACCTTTAGTTCTAACAAAAAACACAATTAGTTATTACAGACCTATGAAATCAAGTGAGGAAACTAGAAAACACCATCGATGAAATAAAAATGAATTTTTTTGGAAAAGTACCATCCAAAATTATTTCTAATCACAAGGAAAAAAGAAAATGTTTGTGTTATCACACTTCATAGTGTTAAATAACTTTATCCTTCCAATGATTCTACATAATAGGTATGTCATCCTCTTGAGATCTCTCTTTCTCTGCCTTGAAAATATTCAAGTAAAAAAATAAAAAATAAAAAGGGTAAAAAAATATATTATTAATGATTACCTTGAATAATTCATTCCTCTTACCTTCCCCCAAATAATTTATAAATACATGAAAAATTTTGATAATTAAATTTATAATGAGATCATGGATAAATTTTAAAATGTACAAGTTAACATTTCTATCTTTCATGTAGTCAATAAAATTCCACAATACCCCAAATTTCATAATAAAAGTTTCACCAACAGATGAAGAATAAAGTGTAATAAGTGTCTCGACCTTAGAAGAAATGACTCAACCTTAATACAACTAACAGTTCCAACAAAATACAATGATAAAAAAACATTAATGATACCTTACACCATAAGGGAAACTTTATTTTCTAATATAATTATTGATTTGGGATCTTCTATTAATGTGATTCATCACTCTGTGTATACTTCTCTATATGTTGGAGAGCTTCAAATATTAATCATCATCATGTATCTTTCAAATTAGAGCACAACACTCCCAACTTGAGTGATTGATGACATCCTTGTGAGAGTTAAGAATATATTATTCCTTTAATACTATTATATTCTTTAGATGTAATATTCACAAGCCTAAAGACATTACACTTTTATACTTTGAAGTCATTTCCTTAAAATGAAATATTCAAACATCGACATTTATAATGAAACGTTTTTTATTGAGTTTGGGGAGAAAGGGTAATTTTCAATATACTTGATGCCATGAAACACCCTATTTAAGAGCACTCTACTCTTCTTATATATTCTATGGAATTTCCCTCTAATAAAACACACACACAACATTCTCTCCTCACCCACACTCTGATTTTTTCATCTTCGTCACACTTTGATTATTTGTGTTTTAATTCATGTTTTAGATGTTGTGAGGGTTTGAAAAATAAATATTTTTCTATTTTAATTAATTAGTGTGTTCATTTTTAGGTTCCCATAACCATATATGATTATTAAAATCTCAACTAAATTGATTCTTTTTTCATAGAGAATAAACATTAGAAGGTAGATAGTTTCATGAACCTCACTCCCACCAAATCCCATCTATAAATCAAAAAAACCACTATTATTGAAATTAATACCCCTTATATATAATTTAAAATATTCCTATATTGATTTGATTGACCAATTTCCCATAATTATGCCAAAAACATCTCTCCACGACATAAATCAAAACTGCCAGACCTTTTAAGAGTGTAAAAAGGTTATATGGTGGACATTGGATGATTTTCCTCATATTGACCCATATATTTTCATGAACCATATAATTCTAGATTATGAGGATAATTCAATAATTAAATATCAATTTTGGTTAAATCCCACCCTCCTTGAAGCTCTAAAATTGGAAGTAAGTGGATTGCATGGTTTTGGGATCATCTATATCATATCTCATAGTAAATGGGTTATCCCATTGAAAATTGTGCCTAAAGATTTGAATAATAGTACAATAAAATTAAATAGATGAATTGGTTACAAAATGTGTTAAAAAAGTTAGTGAATATTTATTTACTATAGTTGGCTAAATTAAGCCATAAAAAAAGGACCAATTTCCTCTACCTTTCGTTAACCAAATGTGTAACATCCTAGGTAATTATAGAATAATACGTTTTCATATTTATTAGTATTTATGAATTATATAGTAAATTTAAATTATAGGGGATTCTCTGTTTGATACTATATAAGATATGCAACAATGGGTTTCTTTGAAATCTCTTGTTGCACAGAGGACTTAGTTATATTAAAAAATAATATATTGCTAATATTATTATTTAAAGTGGAAGTCATCTCCTAGTATTTGTATTGGTGGGAATGAATAGAAAATTATAAATTATTTCAAAATATGTTTATTAAATGTTGGTAAATTCATCTAATAAATTTTATAGTCTTAAAATTAGAATAAATCTAATTTTAAGCATAAAAACTCTAATATTTCTAAGAGGTAGTTTTATTGCCTTTTAACGGAGAAATAATTTTAAATATAATTTTTTTAATATTTAATAACTACTATAAGAAAAATTAAACTTTATTTTTGAAAGAAAAATATCAAAATTTACTTTGGGTTATTTTTTGGTAATTTTCTGAAAACCTTCATATTTTGATTAATAGGAAATAATACAAAATATTAGTTCGAAACTACTTTCTCATTTAGTTAATTAATATAGTTAAATTATGTTTTCAATTGGTTTCAAAGTATAATGAAATAAATTTTTATAATTTAATCCAATTTAGTTCATTGGAAAAAAATTCACATCGAAATTGGATATAAAAACTTTGTGAACTCTTGAATGTTTTACTTTAAAAACTCGTTTTCCCGATTTGTCAACATGATTAATTTTAAATTAATTTTAGCCACTAATATGTTTTAAATTTTGAAAAATTGACATACAATGTTGTAATAATAATTATATTTATTATCTAATATGATAAACTTGTTTTTTTAATTATGAATAATAACATTAGTAAGTATTATAATTACCATTGTTATGGGTAAATCAGGTAATTAAGGGTAAAGTTAATATTATAAATTACCCTAAATCATTTACTAATAAAATTGGATGAGTGTTTTGTGACCTAAGATAATCATTGGGATGAAATATGACCTTTATAAACCACTTTTATTTCTTTAAGTCATTTATAGTATTTTATTTAAGTAAAATACAATTTTGTCACACTCTTGTTTCTAACAGGTGATTTTTTTTAATTTCAGGTTATATAAGGGATATTATTGACTATAAAAAGTATTTATAAATATAAAATTTTTTCCTACATCATTTAAATTTTTTTATAATTCTAGGAAATAAATAATTAAATTAAAAGGTGACAAAATGATGATGTTGTAATTACTTCGTTAATGGAAAAATCAAATAAATAATATTAATAATATTAAAATAAATATAACTTGATATATTTTATGCCATAAATTAATTTTTATAGATGACTTTAACATGTTAGGGATAATTTAATGGAGTTTTTTAGAATATATCATGTTTTTATGATTTTTTTAAAAAGTTAAGAAATGAATAGTGTCAAAATTAACACTAAAGGTACTTTAAAATATAAAATAATTTATTAAATGATATAAAATATATAAAAAAATAAAAATTTTAAAAATAGTGTTTATAAGTCCTAAAATATCATAAATGAGTCAATTATTGGTAATTTTTTATGTTATAGTAGTTATATAAACCCTCAAAGTGTAAATTACATGATAACACTGTAATATTTAAAAAGGGGGAAATAAGGGTTAAAACAAAAAGATAAGGATTAAAAAAATAATCAAAACCTATATAATTTTAATTATATGAATGGATTTATAAAAATACTTATCCTATATTCAAAATAACTCAATTTGGATCCATTTGTAATATAAATGTATTTTATATTAATTAAATATTTTGAAGAATGTCAAGAGTGCCCCTCCCATCTCTTATAAAAGGAACTACTTCTTATCATATATTCACACTTCAGAACAAATATTTTTTTGAAAATAACTAAAAAAATTATTTGTAATAATAACTCCCCATATTTTATAGGTCTTATATTTTTTTTAACCCTCTTATTATAGGTTATATGGTGATAATCAAAGGAAATCACCCAAAGAAGAGGTATCATTTTTATTTAAGTATTTCTAATTTATTTATTCTTCCACTTACTTAAAATCTTATTCAAACATTATGAATTAATAAATAAATTATACTAAATATAATTATATGTTATTATGTTAATATTGTCACCTAAATTCATCTCCACTTCCATTAAATGGGAAAAGAATTAATCATTCGTGCGTACGTGTGAACTATCACCTCCTCGAACTAATATAATTCATTTTCAATTACAGTATCACAATACTAGTTATAATGAACTAATTAATGTTTATATATGTTATCAATGATATATTTATCATTATAAATGAATAATATATCAATTAAATTCATACTTTCCATGCTCAAAAAAATTATAATGTTCTTCATGCATGTGTGTGAACTATCACCTCCACAAAGTGATGTGATTCGTTTTTCTTCACCACATCTCATGTATGATACATGTCAGTATATTTAATTGTATAATATGATATTAATTATATTATTATAATTATGGGAATATAAAATAATAATTACCTTCTTTCCATAATTATCATTGAAAAATGTAAGCATTACTCTTCCGTACGTACAGCTTACCGTCTCCATGATTGTAACGTAGTTCATTTTTTATACCAATATTTAATGAATGGATTTAAATGTATAATTTATGTATAAAATTGATTATTATTTCATGAATATTTTTTTTATATGATGTACTAATGACTAATTTTGACTATAGACATAATACCAAATTCATTTGGGACTCATGTACCGAATATCAAAAAATTTCAAACATGAACATAAATAATTAAGTAATTGTTATAACATGATAATAAGTGATATAAAAGGATTTAAAAACATGAAAAAGGTTCTAAATCAAGTGTATAATTAAAATATTTTTATTATTCTAGAAGATAAATAACATAAGTGATGAATCAGACTCGAGGTAAGGGACTCAGTCTCAATAGCCTTTCATTGAGACATATTATGAGGTTATACACCCACCATATTTTATAAGGTGTTTAAAAAATCCTTAGAATTTTAATTCCATTAAAAGGGTTTAAAAAATAATATTTTTATGCTTTCTACGTGAAGAATTTTACATTGTTTACAACTTAAAAAATGAATATTTTTTTAACTAATATGACCACAATGACTTATCCACCATCGAGACCATTATTTTATATTTGTATTCCTCTTCAAGACATAATTTTTTTAAAAGAAAAATACATTCCTATTAAATTTTATGGGTATTTTGGAATTTTAAATTGATTTGAAAATGGATTTATTATTTAAATACATTGAAATGATTTCTTGTGATTTTAAATGAAATTATATGATTGAAATACTGAAAATTGGAATCTTTTATCTATTATGATTATATAATGGTACTTATGCATTTTATGGGTTGTTTTGTGATAAAAAAAGGATGTGTGGTTTTGTGATAAACCAATTATCGATTGTTACATTATAACTTCAAATTCATTGGGTATGTAAGTTAGTCGTATGGTTATTCCATTTTGTAAGAGTTACATGTATGGAAGTCGACTACATGTTTATTCTATTTAAGTATAATTATGTCCCAAGTCACCATTATGTTTTACATATGTTTTATATGGGTTTGTAGTAATACTATGATTATAAAAAGGTCATTAAATGAGATTACTTTCAAAAGAATTTATTTTCAACTTCTTAAGGATAAAAATTATTACTTTATGATAAAGTATTCATGGGTTTTCATGAATTCACAAGAACAAAAGTTTTCCTTCTTTTTGTATCCCTTATTGAGATTTTTATGCTCATCCCAAACATTAAAATTTTTTTCACAGGGTATAAGGATGGTTAATAGGAATTAGGATGTTTAGATGAATGTTATGATGATTTTTATCAAGAAAAAGAAATCATGCTTACTTTTAAAAGTTTTATTATTGGGAAGAAATGGATATTTTTTATTAGTATCCACTTTTTATAAATATGGGATGATATGTATGAGTTATAGACTGATTTCCTTATTCTATAAACTTGAAAATATCCTCAATGTGAAAGGATGTAAAATTCTTGAATTAACTCAATATTATGTAATGTTTTAATGTTGGTTTATTATAGTTTGTTTAAGAGACTGGTTTAGATATCTTTAGAGGCTGGGATAATGTTAATACTTACCATTAAAATATTTTACATTATGGTCATGTTAAAATGTATATAATTTGAATATTACTATGTTAATTCATCTAAACTTTTTCTATTAATAATATTTTTCAGTAGAGGAAATAGGGACATAGTAGTGGAATGGAATCGAGAGGAAACCATCCTTCTGAATCAAGATCATGAGATGGTCAAAATTGGAACTATGCAATTTATTTTAGTGGTGTATCAGTTGAATCAGACGATAAATGGTTTTTTTATCCTTGAAAAAGAACAAATTGATTTACCATAGAGAGATATGACAGTAGTGGATCATTTTATGAGACAACATCCCCCATCATTCAAAGGATCATCCGACCCTATATTAACTAAAGGATATATTAAATCCATAGAAAAAAAATTAGACTTCATAGCTTGTTCAAATCACCAAAAGATAACTCTTACAATTTATCATTATGAATGTGAAGCAGATACGTGGTGTTCAATGGTTAAAAATATTAGAGGAAGTGAAGATATTGATGCAATGGAATAGGATGAATTTAATAATATCTTCCTTGAGAAATATTTTCCTAAGGTTGTTTGACATAGGATTGAAAATAAATTCTTAGAATTGAGACAAAAGAAAAAAAATCTTGTGGCTGAATATGAATAAAATTTCACCCATTTTTGAAGGAACATCCAAAATTTTATTTAGGATTTTGATAGTAAGATTAATCAGTTTTACTTAGGATTGAGGCCAAGATATCAAAGGGCATTGAATTCTCATGAGTTCAAAATCTATGAAAAAACTAGTTAGATGTAATTATAATGTAGAAATGTAGTTCCCTAATTATTATGTTTCCCATGATAAAAATAAAAATAAGAGGTGTACTTAGTAGGCAGTGGGAAGTCCTTCATCAAATAATTTTGGAGGTAAGAAAGAAAATTCATCATGTGAGAGGTGTGGTAAAAATAATCCTAGTGAATGTCTTCTAAAGTATAGGAAGGGATTCTAATGTGGTAATATTGGTCATATTTCTCATGAATTCAAGGGAGATAATCTGGTAAGTAATAAAAATCCATTGGTAATATGTTTTAGTTGCAATGAATTAGGAAATTATACCAATGTGTGTCTAATGATGATTAACTAGTTTGGAAACCAGCAAGATCGAAAGAAAAAGGGTGTGAAAATGTTTTTATACTACTATGGTTAATGTTGGACCATTAAATGATGTGTTGACAGGTATGTTATAGGTTTTTTCAAATTATACCAATACTCTATTTGACTCTAGATCTTCGTGTTCATTTGTTTCTGAGAGCATTCCAAGTAAATTGGAAATATCTTTTGATGAATGTGATATACAACTTTTGGTAAAAAAATATGATTGGGATTATTAAAGTAACCAATATTTATAGTAATCTTCCTATTATCATTGGTGTTATGGTCTTTCCTACAAATCTTGTTGAACTTCCCATAGTAGAGTTTGATATCATTTTGGTTGTGGATTGGCATTCATTTTTCCTGATAAAATAGATTGTAAATCCAAGAAAGTTTTATTCAATGATTTAATACCTTTGATAATAAACCAAGAAGATGAGATATTTATTAAATATGTTATTGAAAGTTATCTAGCTCATATTGTTGAAAATAAAGAAACATTTTTGATTAGTGACATTCCAGTATTGAATGAATTTGTGGATATTTTTCCTGACGATTTTCCTGGTGCTATTCCTGACTAAGATGTTGAATTCACTATCGATTCAGTGCTTATGATAAGCCTATTTATAAACCCCTTTATCTAATGGATTAAGTAGAACTGGTATAATTGAAAATCCACTTGCAAGAATTTCTTAATAAGGGATTCATTTGGACTAGCACTTCACCATGGGGTGTTTCTATTTTCTTCGTGAAAAAGAAATATGGTTCCATGAGCCTTTGTATTGATTATAGATCTTCCAATAGAACCACCATTATGAACAAGTATCCATTTCCTCATATAGATGGTTTTTTTGATCAACTCTAGGGAGATAAACATTTTTCGAGATTGATTTTAGTTCTGGGAACATCAGTTAAAGGTGAACGCGGATGACATTTCCAAGACAGTGATTCAGATAAGATATGGGCATTGAGAGTTTGTAGTTATACCCTTTGGGTTATCTAATTCACCTAATGTATTTATGAGTCACATGAATGAATCCTTTCATCTTTTTTTGGATCATTTTGTGGTCGTGTTTATAGATGATAGTTTGGTATATTCTAAGATATTGGAGGAACAAGAAAGGCACTTAAGTATTGTTTTAGAAACCATACAACAAAAGTAACTATATAGAATGTTTAGTCCGAGAGAATTTTGGTTACAAAAAAATTCATCCCATGGACATATTGTTTCTAAAGATGGTATAACTATTGGCCTTTCTAAAACAAAAGTTGTTAAAGAGTGGCCAAGACCTACCAATGTCATAGAGATTTATAGTTTTCTTGGATTAATGGGTTATTATCAAAGGTTTGTTGAAAACTTTTCTTGGTTATCAATCCCACTAAACTAGTTCACACATAAATAAGTTAAGTTCATCTAGATAAAGAAATATAATGATTGTTTTCAAGAACTTAAAATAATATTGGTAAATTCTTCAGTTTTGGACCTGCCTTTTAGAAATGGTGAATTGTTTATCTACAATAATGCTTCATTGAAAGGACTTGGTTGTGTCCTAATTCAAAATGATTAGTTAATTTCTTATGCTTTACGTCAGTTGAAACCATATGAGATAGATTACCCTACACAAGATTTGGAATTAGATTCTATTGTTTTTTAATTAAAAATTTGGAGGCATCATTTTTATAGCATAAAGTGTGAAATATATACTGATAAAAAAATCTTAAAGTATATATATTCACTCGTAAATAATTGAACATCAGAAATAAGTGTTGGTTGGAACTAATTGAGGATTACGATTGCATGATTCATTATCATCCTAGAAAATAAAATAATGTGGTCGATTCTTTGATTTGAAAAAGTCATGCTATATTAATAAAGTTACATTTGAAACATGAATCTTTGGTTAATAATTTAAGAAATTTTTTATTTTAATTTGTTGGTGTAGTAAATTCCTCTACTTATTTTCTGTTGTTAGTGCAATTATCTATATCAGATAGAATTAAGAAATCATATAAGGATGATAGTGAGTTGCAAAAAATTGTAGAATTGGTTCAAAAGTGTAACTTATGTGAATATAACATTAATATATATTGTGTTTTGGGATTTGGTAAGAGATTATGTGTTACTTGAGATTCACATTTGAAGAAATAATTATTATTTAAATCTCATAGTTCTCTGTTTTTAGTTCATCATAGAAATACTGAGATGTATAAAGACCTTTGGGAGTGTTACTGGTGAGATGAAATGAAAAGATATATTACTGACTTTATCATGACGTTTTTGACAAGTTAGAAACTTAAAGTAAATTAAAAGTTTCTGAAAGGGATGCTTCAACCTTTCCCAGTTATAGATTACAAATAGGAAAATATATCAATAGATTTTGTAGTGGGATTACCAATGACTTCTCAAGGTAACAATGTGATCTGGGTTATTATTTATCGACTGACTAAATCTTATCATTTTCTTCCTATTCAAGACACTTTTTCTCTAGCTCAACATTATTGATTATATCTTAAAGATATAGTCAGATCACATGGAGTTCCTATCTCTATTGTATCTGATCATATTCCCTAGTTTACCTATAACTTCTAGAAAGGCCTTAAAATGTTATTTGGTACTGAATTAAATATTAGTACATTTTTTATCCCCAATCAAATGGGTTGTCAGAGAAAACAATTCAGACCTTGGAGGAAATGCTACATGATTTTACAATGAATTTCCATGCAAGTTGGGATCAACAACATTCATTGTATTAGTTTTATTATAATAATATATTTCATTCCAGTATATAGATGGAACTATTTGATGCATTATACGGAAAAATTGTTGGACATCAATTTTTTGGATGATGTTGGGGAAAAGAAGTTGATGGGACCAAATTTGGTAGAGGAAATAGTAGAAATATTTCAGTTAATTTAGAGACACATGAGAACAGCCTAGAAAAGGTAGATAAGTTATGTGGATAACTGGAGGAAATGTCTTTCTTTTAAGGTTGGTGATCATGTTTTTCTTAAAGTTTCTCTATGGAAAAATGGGATGTGTTTTGGTAAAAAGGGGAAGCTAAGTCCAAGGTTCATTGGACATTATAAAATCCTTGAGAAAGTTGGAATAGTTTTCTATAGAGTTTTTTTCCTTCGATTTTATCCTAGATACAAAATGTTTTTCATTTTTCAATGTTAAGAAAGTATATTCCGGATCCACCTCATGTTTTGAGTCTAGCAGTAGTTCAGTTGGAAGAGAACATTTCTTATGAGGAAAAGCCAGGTTCCTGACTATAAAGAGAAAGTGTTGTAGAATAAGATGATTCATCAAGTAAAGGTTTTATGAAAAAAACATGTGGTTGAAGAGGCAACATATAAATCTGAAAATGATATGATGGAAAATTACCCCAACTTCTTTGATAAGTGAATAAAATTATAACGATGCAATTTCCAAAAGGGGGAAGGATGTAACATCCTGGGTTATTATAGAATAATTTTTTTTCATATTTATTAATATGTATGAATTAGATTTTAATGTTTCACTTAAAGAGTAATCTATGTTCAATAGCATACCAGACACGCAATAATGAGTTTCTCCAAAATCTTACATTTCACGCAAGACTGAGTTATATCGACAAATACCATATTGCTAATATTATTATTTTAAATGGAATTTATTGTCTTTCCTTTGTATTAGTGGGAATGAATATAAATAAATAAATTATGGTCACACATTTCAATCAAATGTTTCTACATTCATCCAATAAATTTTATAGCCTTAAAATTAGAATAAATCCAATTTTAAGCATAAAAAACTCTAATGTTTTTAAAAGGTAGTTTTACAGCCTTTTGATGGATAACCCATTTTAAAAATAATTTTTGACACTTTTATAATTTTTATATGAAAAATTAAAATTAATTTTTAAATATAAATATCAAAATTTACTTTGGATGAATTTTTACTATTTTTATGAAAACTTTTATATTTATATAAATAGTAAATAAAACAAAATATTAGTTTAGAACTTCTTTTTCATTCAATTTATTTATATAGTAAATTTATGTTTTTAATTGGTTTTAAATTATAATTCAATAATAATTTTATCATTTAATCTAATATAGGTCATTGTAACCAATTTAACATTAAAGTTAGATATAAAAACTTTGCGAACTTTTCAGCATTTTACTTTAAAACCCCGTTTTCTAGATCCGTCAATGGGATTAATTTTAAATTCATTTTAGAAACTTGTGTGTTTCAAATTTTGAAAAATATAAAGACATTATTTTAATAATTATTATATTTATATTCTAATAGGATCAACTTAATTTTTAAAAAATATGAATAGTATCTTTAGTAATTATATTTATTACCATTGTTAAGGGTAAATCAAGTAATTAAGGGTAAAACTAATATTATAAATTTTCCTAAAAATTGTACTAATTTACCTATATGAGTTTTGTTTGGCATAAAATCTTCCATAGGTTGAAATATAACCTTTTTAAGTCACTTTCATGATTTAAAACATTTATAGTATTTTATTTAAGGAAAAGACAATTGTGTCACACTCTTGTTTTTAACATGTAAAATATTTTTAGTATGGGGTTATATAAAGGATATAATCAAATATAAATATTATTTATAATTATAAAATATTTAACTATATCATGGTAATTTATTTATAATTTTTAGGAAATAAATTATTAAATTAAAATGTGAAAAAATGATGATGAAATAATTGTTTCATTAATGGAAGAATCAAATAAATGATATTATAAATACTAAAATAAATATAATTTGATATACATAATTTTATAAAAATATTTATTGATTGATTTTAAATTTTTGGGATATGTTAATATAGTTTTTTAAAATATATAAAGTTTTTATGATATTTTAAAAAAGTTATGAATTGAATAGTGTCAAAATTGACACTAAAGGTACTTTAAAATATAAAATACTTTATTAAATGATATAAAATTTATAAAAATAATATATTATGATAAATAGTTGTTATAAGTCCTAAAATTTCATAAATGACTCAATTATTTGTCATTTTGTATGTTATAAAAATTATAATAACCCTAAAATTGTAAATTACAAGATAATGTGGTAATAGTTAAAAGGGTGAAATAAGGGTTTAAACAAGAAGATAATGATTGAAAAATAATAAAAACCTATCTAATTTTCAATAGATAAATTAATTTAGACCCTTCCTCATCCTATATTTTAAATAACTCAATTTGGATCCATTTTTAATAGAAAAGTAATTTATATTACTTTAATGCTTTGAAGAATTCCAATAGTCCCCCCCCCCCTCTTATAAAAG
Source organism: Viscum album (assembly GCA_963277665.1). Taxonomy (NCBI): domain Eukaryota; kingdom Viridiplantae; phylum Streptophyta; class Magnoliopsida; order Santalales; family Viscaceae; genus Viscum; species Viscum album. The sequence goes on along the minus strand of OY728138.1, from coordinate 334,667,046 downwards.
GGCACTACTTCTTATCATTTCTTCATACTTCAACACCAATTTGGTTCGGCCAATACCAGCCTAAATTACTTACTAGAATCCATTAAAATATTTTATTGGCCTTATATTATGCATAACACCCTTCTTATAGGTGTTAAGGTGATAATAAATGGAAATCACCCAAAGACGAGGTATCATTTTTATTTAAGAATTTCTATTTTATTTCTTCTTCCTCTTCCTTAAAATAATCTTCATATATGATTAAATAATAAATTTAGCATCATAAATATAATGATATTTTATTATGTTAATATCATCATCTAAATCCATCACCACTTTCATCAAATAGGGAAATAATTGACCGTTCGTGCGTACGTGTGAACTATCACCTCCACAAACCGATATAATTTGTTTTCCACTATCGTCTCACAATACTAGTTATAATGATAGAATAAATATTTATATATTATATTAATTAAATATTTATCATTATAATATAATAATATATCAATTACATTCATACATTCCATGCACATGAAAATGATAACATCGTTCATGTGTATGTGTGAACTATCACCTCCACGAAGTGATGTGATTCATTTTTCTTCACCAAATCACATGTATGATACATATAAGTATATTTATAAATTTAATATGGTATTAATGATATTATTATAATTCTTTAAATATAAAACAGTAATTACCTTATTTCCATAATGATAATTGAAAAATGGAAACGTTACTCACGTGTACATAAGGCTTATTTTCTCCATGATTATAAGGTAGTTCATTTTTCATATCCCTATTTAATGAATGGATTTAAAATTATAATTGGCTTATAAAAGTTATTATTATTACATGAATATTATTCTCTATATGATGGACTAATGAACACTTTTGACTATATACATTATACCAAATAAATTTTTGGACTCATGTACCGAATATCAACAAATGTCCGACATGAACTTAAATAATTAAGTACTTGTGATAACATGATAATAAGTGATATAAAAAGAATAATAATCTTGAAAAATTTTATTCAGAAATTAAATAATTAAGATAATTTTATTGTTCAAAAATACAAATAATATACGTGGTGAATCAGACACGAGGTAAGGGACTTCATCTCAATAACCTTTCATTGAGACATATTATGATGTTATACACCCACCTTATTTTATGTGGTATATAAATAGCCCCTTTTAATTTTAATTAAATTAAAATTTTTTCAAAAATTAATATTTTTATGATTTATATATGGAGAATTTTAATTTCTTTACAAATTAATAAAGGGATATTTTTTTAAATTATACGATGACAATGACATCTCCGCCAACATGACCATTATTTGATATTTGGATTTCTCTACAAGTCTCAATGTTTTTAAAACCAAGAAACATTACTTATTCCTTTTCTAGGTATTTTTTTTATTGAAAATTGTTTTGAAAATGGATTGTTCATTTCAATACCTTGAAATAATTTCGTTGGATTTCAAATTAATTTTTACGAGTGAAATGAAGAAAATGAAAATCTTTTATTAATTATGATTATATAATAGTACTTGAAAATTTGATGGGTGGTTAAATGATAAACCAAGGATGGGTGGTTTTGTGAAAAACCAAGGATGGGTGGTTATGTTATAACCTCCAATGCATTTGGTACAGAAGTCGGCCTTATGGTTATTCAATTTTGTAATATTGACATTTATGAAAGTCAACTGCATTGTTATTCCATTTAAGTATAATTATGTCCCTTGTTACCTTTTTGTGCTATAAATAATTTATATGGGTTTTATGGTAATATTTTGATTACAAAAAGGATCTGAAATGAGATTACGTTCAAAGTAATTTATTTTCTACTTCTTAAGGGTGAAAGGTATTACTTTGTAAAAAAGTATGTATGGGTTTTCATGTCTTCACAAGACAAAATTTTTTCCTTATTTATGTATCCCTTACTGATATTTTTATGATCATCACAAGTTTTAAAAAAATCATAGGTTAAGAGGATGTGTAAGAGAAAGTAGGAAGTCAAGATGAATGTTATGAAGATTTTTATCAAAAAACAAAATCATGTTTACTTTTAAAAGTTTTATATTTTGGATGAAATGGATATTGTTTTAGTATTATCCACTTTATATAAATGTGGGATGATATGTATTATTTTTGTCATGATTCTGTAAAGCTATAAACATTAAAATATCCTCAATGTGAAATAAAGTAAAATTACTGAATTAAATCAAGGTTATATAATGTTTTTAAGGCTGGGTCCTTAATAAATGTTAGGAAGACTGGCTGGTAAGTCCTAATATTTCTTACTTGATGGTTATTAAGGTTATTTTAAAATCCATATAGCCCATTAGTATCAATAAAATAAAAACATTTACCTATCTATTTAGCACATTTTAATATATTAGGATGTCATTTGGTATTTTTAATGCTCTTTGTACTTTTTATAATTTTATTTTTAGTATATTTTTTAAGTAACCTATTAATTTTATGGTATTTTTATGGATGATATCATAGATTATAAATTTTAATTTGATTAATATTTAAAACACATAGGTTATTTCCTCCACCGTTGGATTGAAAAATATATAATATTAAATATTAGAAATTCGATTTCATGGTAGAGAAAGAAATATTTCTTGTTCATATTATTTCATGTGAGGTAATTCATGTTGATAAATTAAAAATTGAAATAATTTTCTCCCATACATTTATAAAATTTGTTCATGAAGTGCGATCATTATTGGTTCATGATATTTTTTACCCCAAATTCATTAAAGAATTTATTAAGATCAAACTTTCCTTGTCTTGATTACTATAAAAATATTATGTGTTTGTTTTTTATAAAAAATTTAGGATGCATTTAATTTAGTAAAAAGGGATATCCCACCACATCCCATAATCCAACCACCAAGGTGGGATCTCCCCTTTTAAATTATGTTTAGTGCTTCCAATTTTTTTATTGGGTAGATTTTATAACAAAGGGTTGAGAGGGATCCTATTTTCATTGTGCATGCCTCATGTACCCTTGATCCAGACCAGGAAAACTACATGAAAAATGAATAATAAATTCTTTATATTTTTTTCCTTGAAAAAAATCCATTCACATATTCTTGGGTTGAAATTAATTATATTTTCTAATCATGCTTCCCTTCGTTTTATCCTGAAGAAACTCAAAGCTAAGCCCCACCTCATACGATGTATGATCCTCCTCTAAGAGTTTTACCTATATGTTCAAGATAATAGAGGAGTAGAAAATGTGGTCTACAAACACATTATTAGGATTATCCCACCATTGGACCACCATGTTGAATCATACCTCCCCACTAGATAATTCTTCCTTGATGAGAATCATTGTGATGTAGTTGACCATTCTTCTTTGTATGTGAACATTTTGAATTTTTTAACATCATCTTGGGTCCACATAGATTTTAGCACTTTGAAATCCCAGACCTAGGCATGATTAATTATAATATATTTGGTATGATATATACTTGTAGAGAGTTTTAGTGACTAGGTTGTTCATTGGTGTGTCCTTGACCATGAGTTTGCCTCTATTTTTAGCTTCTACCACATATTGTATTATGGGGACCACTTTGGATCTCAACATACATATCAAAAGGTCCATGAATCTATAATTTATTTAGAAAAAATTTATTGAGATTCTAATTGGTTTTATAAGTCATGAATGGGATGTCAATTCACTATGAATTTCTCTAATAGGAGTGAAATTCCACACCAACTGATATTCTTTTGTGGGATCTTTGATGCATGGGGAATTGACATCATAGGGACTTTTGCAAATTCATTTTCCTTTGAATACATATTATTGTATGTTTAATATGTCTTTAAATGGGAGGAAGAAAATTATACTAGGATAGATGAATCTTTAGTAGTTATTGATTTTGTGAGATCTCATATTTTCAATAGGTTTATCTTGCAAATATTCATCATTAGCGATCAGAGTTATCATTAATTTAATCATAAAATGAAAACCATGATTCAAATGTATTTGGTTTTTTATAAATTCACCACTTAATATCACCCAAAAAACATATGAAAAACTAAAATTTTATATTGGGAAGTTCAAAAAATATTAGAAAAAACAGTATAGCCTAATATAAAAGATTGGAGTTTGTGCTTTAATGATTCACTTTGGGTATACCATACAGCTTTTAAAACCACAATCATAATTTCATCAAATAGGATTTTTTTAATGTATTTTTACCTACATATGATGTTATAACATCATGAATATTGGGATATTAAAAAATGAAATATGAATATATCAAATGTAGGTGAGTGTGGGAAGTTTTAGAGTCAAGAGTCTGAATAAATTTAGTATGATTAATATGATAACTTCTATATATCTAAAGAGAACAGAAAGGATATCCATGATGTCAGGATTAATTAGTGGATGTTTCACATTGGATATAAGGTCTTCATGTACAATCCTAGTCTAAAGCTCCACCCAAGTAGCCTTTATTTTCAATGGCTCGGTCCTTATATTGTTACTAATGTTTACCCTTTTAATGAAATATAGGTTTTCAGGATAAGAGTGTACGAAGGATTACTATCAATGAGAAGAGACTTAAACACTTATATGATGGTTTTGAAAATAATTTAGTTTATTAAATATAGCTGATGGATGCCACATATAACACCACTTAGAAGTATGTCCATTTTCATTACCTATCTTTACTTGTTCATTAATTTAAACTACTTCCATTGAAGGAAATGTAATTTTTTTTTGTTGGGGAGGGTGACGTAGGATATTTATAATTTAAATTAAAAAAAATTAAAAAAATAAAAAAATCATTTTGATTCCAATTTTTCTTTCTTTTTCTTTGTTTTGTGTTTTTAGATACAATTTCATCTTAAATAGAATACCCAGAATCATTCTTTATTCTTGATTCAGCTATGTTGATAATTTGTTTTTTAACTGATTTCAAATGATGTTGATATGGGATATTTTTCTAGAATTTTTATTTTCAAATAATTCAAAAGATTTTAATGGATTTTTGAAACCTTTACCTCATTATCACTGACTAATATTTTAAATCTCTTTCTCAAGAGATATTTTAGGCCCTTTATTATATATTATTCCTTTCAATAAATTTTCATAGAGTCTTATTCCATGTAAATAAAATAAAACTTTCCTTAATCTATTTGAATCCAAAATATTCTAGTGTGCTACACAAATGATAGAATCCATTGTTCAATTGAAAATAACATTGTACAAGTAACTCTTATTTTGGGCCACCTTGAAATTTGAACCTCATTAAGCTTTATATAACCTTAAATTCCTTTTAGGTGGCCACATAAAAAGATAATATATAACTACCTACCCATATCTTGTGTACATTATTATTGTATTTTTATCAAGTGTAGGGGAGGGTATTTTTCATAGGAATTCTAAGTAAAGATTCATTAGCATGGTTCGGGGAAAAGGGTTCCAAGAATTGTTCTGGGAAGTGGGTTCAGAATCCATATTATTTCATTTTTTTACACATTTTTTCCTCTTTATATACAAAATAAATTGTATATAAAAAATAGTTTTGTACACTAAAAAATAATCAGAACAAAAGATAGAAAAATAAATAGATAAAAGAGGGAGTTTACTCATTATTATTCACTTCTTAGCTATGAACCACACAAAATTAAAAAAGGGGAGAGTGATTTGGAATTGATACACTCTGTGAGGTATTGTGATAGTATATTCATTGTGTTAACTTTATTAATTTTTACATTCTTTGTACATATAATATTAAACACTCTTCTTCTACCACAAATTTTTAAAAAACAAACCCTACCAACCCTTGAACCTCAAAACAACAAATTTGAAGTCCTCTTGAGTAGCACACTATTTTATAATAGTATAGAATATATGATATTTGTAATAATATATTAAGATAAAATTAAATACATGAAATGTGAATAACTCCACTTTCTTATGTTCCTAGAGTGAAGAGGGAAATTTTCAAAGTGAGGTAAGTTGCAACGTGTTGCATGGGTGAACAAATGATGTTGAAAATTTTTGAATATGGGAGAATAATTATAGGAAAATAAATTTCAAAAAGAATACATTATGGATTTAATTTAAAAATATACTAGGATATTTTCTCACCATTGATTTAAGAATGGTACATGATTATGATATAAGACTTTTCCTAGAAATATAATGGTTTAGCTATGGGGGCATGATCTCATAGTGATATAACATATATTATCACCCATATACTTATATATTACATTTTTATGGGTTTTAGTGTCCCATTATTAAATCTCTTTAGACTCAATGAATATTTTTAATTCATGTATTGAGCATAGGGTTAAGAAGAAATAATTTTAGAATGGACCAATTTCATAGCAGTTCTCTATTTTTATCATAACATTATAAAAACTCATACACGTATGAAAATTTATTTTTTAAAAATTATAATACATGGAGATAAAATAAATACAACTAGAATTAAAGTTTTATTTTAGCACAATAGGCCCAAAATATCCCCACAAAGTTAAGAAATTTTAGGTGACACAAATTGGACCTATATGTAGTGATTGGGCCATAACTCAAGTTTTAAAACTCCAATTGTGATAATTACACATTAATTTGATAGATAAATAGGATTAACATATCTATAAAAAAAATTATTTCCATGATTAATTGATTATATCATTCAAAAATCTGGAAAAAGTAGAGGGAGAAATTATTCCATGAACATCCCACCTAGTCCCATAGGCACTTGAATTCATTTGTGGAAATTTTGATGTTCTTTTCTATAAAATGACTCTTCCCCCCTTGATCTCAATATATGTTTAACCATAGGGTAGGATTGAAGGTTTTTTATGTCCATAAAATCATATTTTTTCCCTTACAATTCTATAGAGTTTTAAACTCCTTGTGATCAATCAGGGGGTAATGAAATATTGATCATTGATTTTTTAATATATTAAATGAAGTGTTAATTCCAAGTTTGTGTTCCATTTTTATTAAATTTTTTATTTTTTTATTTTTATGTAGTAATTTCGAAACAAAAAAAAAGATATTAGATCCTCATGATTCCATTCATAGCCTGAATTGTGTGATGATTTGAGTGTGGTTTTTTCTTTTCTCACTCTTTCTCTTTCTTGAGTAATATTATGGATTTTGTCGATAGAGAAAATCCAGAAATATAAAGTATTAATATGAATGTTATTAATGGGAATAATTTGAAAAATGATATAAATTTTTTCATCACATAACATCATTGATATGATACCTTGATGAGTTTAGATCTTATATCAACACACTTACATGTATTTTGAGGTGTCGCTGATGATCAATATTGTGTGATTGATAATATGGAAGGAGTTAACTTAGTAGTAACTCACTTTAAAATTTGTTTTCAAAATTTAAAAATAAAGGACTAAAACATTTATCCCTTAGAATTGAATAATTTATGGATGATCATCAATGGGGATTTACTCAGGGTGATCATAATTTTATAAATTGTTTGAAATCCTTCTTTGCAATATTTACTCATGCATGCTTTCTAAATTGACCTCCAAACCCCCACTAATTAAAAACCCATATACTTATCAATAAAATATAACTAATTTTAAAATTAATGATCTAAGGATCCATCGAGATACAACTTTGTGTTCCTATTATAGTATATAAGTTCTAGTAAAAACGATTTCTAATTTGATGTTCTTGAAAAGAAATCTACTACTCACCTGGTTAAAGTTCTCTGGAAAAATCAAAATTTTGAAGAAGCTACATGGGAACCTAAGGATGTGAGAAAAAATAGATATTATAAATTTTTTATTGGAGTGAGATAATTTAGAGGTATAAATTCATTTTAATGTGGTAGAATTTGACACCCTAATATTTTATGATATATTTATCTATAAATAAATATAATTTTTTTGATAACTTGCTATAATTGAAACCCATATTTTAAATAAAAAATAATATAGTATACCATTATAACATAGACATGAAATTGGAAGTATGAATAGGAATAACAACATTTTAAATATGTTTATAAATTTTTTTCATAAATCAAATATATTGACAAATAAGTACTCCATTTTTATTAACATATTTATATTCTTCAAAAAATTACATTTTCATAAAAAATGGTTGTTATTTATTTTTTAGAGAAAATAATGTAATTGATTTTTTCTGATTTTAAAAAATTTATTTTGAAAAAATTAAATTAATTTTTGAAATTAACAGGTCAAAATTATCTTATAGTGAATTTTTGATATTTTTTTAAAAATATTAATTTTTCAATAATAATGAAAGATATTTATTTTTATTGAAAATTTCCTTTTCTATTAAACCATTTAGAGAGTTATCATTTAAAAACAAATAAATGATACATTAGTTAGTTTATATTATTTATAATCCAATTATGTTCATTGGAATTAATCTTTTTTGGATTTTGGTATAAAACATGTATGCTTTAGAAAACATTTTTTCTTGAAAACTGTTCTTCATCGTGTTTCACAAGTTTATTTTCAATGTAATTTATACCAATTTCAGATATTGAATTGTATAAAATGGATTAATTATTTTAAACCATAATATTATTTTTTTAATGATCCCACTTTCATTTTTGTTATAAGTAAAATTAAAAACAGTAAAACAAATCTACGCGATTAAGGTTAAAATGGCTTTACAGAGGTTTAAACCAAGAGATAAGGGTAAATTTAAAAAATAAACATTTATAAATCATATTTTATGGAAATATTTAAAGTTAAAAAAATTAAAAAAATTAATCTCTTTATATATGGAAGTATTTTTCTTGAGAGTAACTATATTTTATTTTATTTTTTTAATAAATTATAAGTGTGTTCACTCCCCAACTTATAAAAGGACACCACACATTTCTCTTATGTACACAGATTTGAGCCATATAGACCATAAAACACCTTCCCATATTTCTTATAAACTTTCCTATCCATGAATTGGAGGTTACAATATTCTTAAAAGTCTATTCTAAGGGTCCTTAAAATAAGATCTAAAGGTGGATAACTGAAAGAGAGGTAATCATCTTATATAACCCCTTTTAGTTTATTTAAAAAGTCACCACCTCTAAATATTTTTTATTTATCGTAAAATTATATATTAGGTATCCTAAATATATTGAAATCTTATTATTATTATGAAACCACCAATATCCACTAACTATTCTATGAAATGGGATGTGAAAGTATCGCTTGTGTGTACGTGTGGATTACCACCACCACGTAGTGATACAATTCATTTTCCATCACCATCATTCATGGATTGTTATTGTGATGGGTTTACATTTTATATAAGATATTTATGAAATAATTATTCTTCTATAATTCTAATATTCTATCTACCTTATTACCTTTTCAATCCTTTGGAAAACGATAATGTCTCTCATGTATACATGTGGATTACCACCTCTACAAAGCAATGCGATTCAATTTTCATTTCCACATTACAAGGATGGTAATAAGGATATATTAAATAATATAAATTATATATATGATATAATAATTAATCTTTAAACTTTAATTATTATTTATCTTTCTTTCATTCTATCCGTTGAAAAGTGAAAACAGCGTTCATGCATATGTACGACCCACCGTCTCCATGAACGGTGTAATTAATTTTTCATTATATATGTTTTATAGATTAATATATATATATATATATATAATTATTATATATGATATTTATATCATTATTAACATTCAATATATGTTATAACCATAATTAATGTATAATTAATTGAACTAAAGAACAAAAATTCTCATGAAAAATGAATCTGTTGACACCTGAAAATGGTGATTTTAATAAAGAATTATTAATAAATGGGTGTTGAGATGTTATAATTGGATAATATATGATATTATAAGTATGTAAACTATTCTGGTATATAATTATAATAAATTTAAATTTATTATGCCTGAGTTTAGACTACATTTGAAGCAATTCGAATTTGAGGTAAGGGATTTTTGTCTCACTTTTATTTCTGTGAGACATATTCCATATTCACCACTTGCTTCATCGATATGGTGTTTATACTAAACTTTTGAGATGATAAATTATTATTAAATTTATATTAATTTAATTTAATGTTTTATTTGAAGTGATTTATTTCATGGGGGTTATGATTCAAAAGTTACCATAACGTTAAGGATTTATTTCACAATCTCATCATCATTCATAATTGTTTGCGTTCAAATATATATTAGGGAAATTATATGATATTTCTATATAAAAACCAATATATTTTATTATTATTTTTATTTATAAAAATTATAAGTTTTCGTTTCATTTTCTTTTTTGAATTACTCAAGAGACATCAAGAATGTTTTTTAAACTCACTTTGTTTTCTATTTGGTCGAGAATATTTTTCTTCCATGCCAATATTTTATTTAAAATGTTTTAAAGAATGTTTTTAGGATTATAATATGATTTTTAAAATTCATTTTTACCAATTTTTAATTTAAATAAAAATGGTTTAAATGGATTATTTTTTTCATTTTCCAAATGAAGTGGTTTTGATTTTTTTTAATGAAAATATAATAATAAATATTTGTTTTAACATACCCTTATTAAACAAAATATCCTTCCTAAATTTCTACTCAATGATTTGAATATTACTTTATAAGTTTCCAATTATATTTTAAAATAATTTTTTCCTTAAAGCGTGGTAATTTTTTAGTGTTTAAATAATTTATTTGAAAGTAAAATGGGTATTTTCTTCAAGAAATGTTCCAATAATATTATAAAGTCATTTTTAATCTGTGATAACATCCTTTGATGTTACTATTTTTGATGAAAATATCAATTTTTGTGTCATTCATGGTTTTATTATGGGTACTTGAATGGTTTCACAATCATTCATGTCAGATTTTCCATTTTTGAATGCCTTCCAACGAGTATTTTTTGTGAAGTCGAAAACACCCAATAGTTCCCTTATTCTAGATTTTTCACAAACCTACTTTTCAAAGGCATAAAACCATTGTGAAATGGTCCAAAATGATCATATAATTACATTAATTGAGAGTATGGGAGGTTGGTCCCATCACACCCATTTTGGGGTGAATTATTTCATACTTCGGGACTCTCTTAATGATTAAAGACATTTTCACAATTCCTTTCCTAAATACCAAATATAACACATATCACCACTAAGTTAAATATAAATTATTATCATGTATAGAATTGAGAATTATCAATATTTATCTAAGTTTATTCATTGGAAAAGACATCTATATGTATCTTAGGTTCTCCATCAATGTTATCTTTTTGAATACAGATTAAAGATATTATTTGGTCGTTTATTATTATGATTCTAGTTTTAAGCCACACAGTAGGGCTCTCTATAATTTATCATCATCTTGGAAGATGGGAGTTGTTTTGATAATAGTATCGGACTCATGATATGGTATTCCTATATATTCCTTTTAAATTAATTAGAACCCACTTAGTCCAGTTTCACTTAATGGGACACATCATTCATTTTAAGTTCATGTGATGCGGACTAAATCATGATGTTTAATATCATGTAGAATGTATGTCTAGGATAAAGGTTCCTAGTCAAAGGTTGGTGTGGGAATTATTTTAAATCCACCAAGGGGGATGGAATAGATATAGCATCCCATGATGGATGTGACCCTATCAGGGATTTGGACTAGAGAAAATTATGGTGAGTTTGCAATGTTGGGTTTAGACCTCGAGGAGGCTTCCTACGTATCTAGTTTAAATAGGAATCAAATCCTAGGTAGTTCAGATGGTTGGGGATTACACTTATGGAGGAGTCCCTATTGAAGGTTTTTCTTATAGAAGATATGTCCCTTTGATAATGATACATGGTTTTGAGGAACCATGAATATAGTGTCCCTATAAAGGGTTTTCTCATAGGGGATATGGCCCTTTGAGATGGATACATGGATTTGAGGACCCACGCCTATATGGGGCCTATGAAGTAGATAAGAAGATCGGAAAATGGATTCTCTATCAAGAAATGCATCTAATCATGTATATTTCATGATCGTCACTAAGATATAAGCCCTCCAGAGTCATGCTTAGTGTGAGAAACAAGAGGGAGTGAAAGATCTAAAAAATCACACAACCTCGTTCATCTGATATTGGATGAGGCAAGGGCTATGAGAGACAGAAAGGTAATTTAGTTAATGGTCTCCTATTTTTTTCATAACTGAGGGGATAGATGAAAAAGGAGGTATAAACTCCTAAAATAAATAATATGGAATTACTCTAGGATGTTTTCACTCTACATAGTTCGAGAGAATATAATAGGATTATAATCCACTAACACTCATAAAATGGAAAACAAAGAGGCCCACCTCACCATATGAAATATGCAAGTCACTAATTCATAAATGAAGAGGAAAGGACATGGCACTCACCCTCATCATCTGAACTAGGAGTTTTCTGACACTGACCAAAAGGTTAGAGTCCTCATTACTAAATTTATGCATATATGTGAACACCCCAAGGATCATACTTACTGGATAAGACAAGTGTGGGATAACTCTTTTTGAGTAAATTTATAATTGAATGAGGGACACGCTGGTTTTCCTTTCACTAATATCATGAAAATATGGATTCCTCTTTGGAGGTTTTGATTTTGTATCCCTCAGATGGGAGTCCCAATGGAAAAGGTCCCCTGCCATTAGTGTCATGAAAAGGGGCCTAAAGTATGGCTCATGTAAGTGAAGGATGGATGATCAGAAGGTGGATTGAATATGTGAGAGATGGGTAAGTTTAAGAATTCTTGCCCAAGGAATACCTAGGAAGACTGGAAGTACATCGTGTAGGGTGGTTCTATGAAATCTAGAAGTGACTTCTTGATGAAAGAAAACCTGAGAAATAACACTTGGGAAAGACCTTTCTCTTGGATCCAAGGGATTCATCGGGTGTCTCTAGAAGGGTCTCACACATGTCTTGAGTTTGGGATAAGACCTTTATTATAGTAATTTTTAACTTGGGGGTGGTTTCACTCATAGGAATATTATGTTTCAAAAAATTGAGTAACTTTAATCCCATAATTACCCTAAATTACTTCTTATATCAGGTTTTAGAGAGCTACTTGGGTGATTTCAAGATATTGGTAGAAGTACAAGGGAGAGTAAAACCATAGGGATTCTTATGAACTTCATGTTATTTGAAATGAGAATCCCCAAGGTACTATTTATAGGAACTTTTAGGACCCTAGGTGAATGAAGTCACTCTCAAAGGTCCATCATACAGGAATCTCATATAGGGTACCTTTCATTGGTGTGGTTTCTCTTTTGGGTCCATGAAATTTGAGCATGTGTTATCTTATTATCAAAAACATTGGGTGCGCACAGGTTGAGTTGGGTTAGTTCCTTGATTTTCTCTACTATCCTTTGACTCTTTAATTCCTAAGGTATTTTTCTTTGAATATCCTCACCCTTATGTGAAAAAAATTAGTGTGAACAAAATCCACCCAGATTGGATACAATCAAAAGAATAGGTTATGATCCTAAGGTAGAGGAATATGGATTTCCAATGCTTAGATCAGTCACACAAGTACTCCAAGTAGGACAGTGGTGCAGGTACACTACATATGTCATCCTAATCTATAAATATTGTTGACTACTCAACAGTTATTCTATCCACTTTATTTTTTTTCTTTCTCTCACCAGTCTAGTCTCTCTCACTATATCTATCTTTTCACACTTGTTGTCTATGGAATACTTTCGGAGAATCCTCTCCCACAAGTAATTGGTACGACTTCGTCTGTTTGACATAAAACCTTGGGCGAGTGACCTATATGAGGTCTCTTAGGCAACTGACCTGTGTGAGGTCACTTAGGAGAGTGACCTGTGTTAGGTATTCCCTTTTTCAAAATTTTGGAATTTTTAAAAAATAAAGATTTTATCATTTATGAACATATTGATTTTTCTTTGTATATTCCTAATAGCTTCTCCAAGGGATTCCAAAGAACAATATTCTGCACTCATTTCCAAAATACTTAAAACCTTTAGGAAAAATTACTAGGACATGTACAGCTCCACTCTCCCAAATTTAGTGAAACGCCTAAAGAAGTACTAGCTCAAGTAACCAAGATGTTATTATATACCTATTTATAATCAAGGACTTCTAAGATATTAAATCATCCAAATGTTTTAGAATTATTTTCTAATGTCATGGTTTATGGAATACACCAACTGTCACACTAATAATGTCTCCTCCAAAGGATCATTTATCAACCAAGGAATAGTTTATATTGCATGCATCAAACACCATAGTCTGTGCACCCCAAACCTGAGGCCTTACACCCATGAATAGAAACCTCACTACTAGAATTTAATCTTTCACGCATCTAAGATAGACCAATCACAAGACTGGAAGGAGGATTGTTTCTTCTGTTCTAGCGGGGGGTCAATCCCAAATGGATGTGGGCATACTGGGTGTGCAAACCTATATGGAATTTAAAACTGATCTACAAAATGTTAGAATTTATGATCCCTTTTGGGTGGAATAGACATATGTTTACAAGAACATAAACATTATCCTCAAACTATTGAGCTAATTTATCCCTCAAAAAAATACTTCTCGTCATATGAATGGTGAAGTTTTCATTAGTCTATGGGATGTCTATAAGATCTAGGGGCATCCTATTCTCAGAGATATGTATGATGATTTCATACCAATTAAATACACCTAGGATGGTGCTAAAAGCATGCCCCACTTTGTCTCATGAACTACTAAATATGTCCCATAAGATTAAGAAGTAAAACTATCACCCTAGGGGTAACATCCATATTTAAGTATTGATGAAGGCATTCCTCAATCCAAAAGGAGAAGGTACTTTTTGACAGCACCCAATAGGGTTCCCCTCATTAGTGAACCAGATAAATCCTCAAAAATTATGGCCCAAATTAGAGATTTTCTTGTATAACTGGTGGGGTAAAAAAGTGAAGTCTGACATCTCCCCAAGTACCCATCATTATAACTATTCTGTGATGAGTTTGAGTGCCTACCTACAATTAGTCTGTGAATCTAATAGTGTTGTAAGGCTAATTAAATACATTATAGAATCTTAATTAGAATAAGGAAACCACATAGGACCATTTACCCTAATCTAGAAAAAATATATTAGTGTTTACTGCAAATGTACGTCTAGAAGTCCTCATACCAAATTTTTGGGCCATTTAAAGTGTTTTAGGTGTGGATTGCAACACACTTCTTCTCTTATGTCATGTTGAGTGGAGTTCAAGTTCCTAAATTCCAATTTCTCACATTCATTCTAGATATCTCTTGTATCAAACCTTTATCTATGAAATGTAGCTAAGCCCTAAAGAATATAAACATAATGGAAGATTTTAACTTTTTCCCATGAAGTGATCTGTATAATGGGACATTATTTGAGAATGTACAAGTTAATGAAGACCTGAGGTCTTACATGATTACATTCAAAGATAGTGTGCTGGTGGTATGTATTGACAGTGAGATCATGTGTGAGTCCTATAATCCATATCGATTTACCCACTAGTTCAAGTGTCTAAAATAGTAACATTTCTATCCCCCGTGCACATTTGGTTTGAGAAACACCTGATGGTGGCTCCACAATTTTGGATCCTCATGCACTTTTAGGTATCCCAATTGTCGATATAGATACCTCTGTCAAATGTGTCCATCATTCTAGAATTTAGGTATGTTAGTTCTTGAATTTCTTCAGAACCTTAAGAGGTGTTGGAAAAAAAATGTCCCTCAAGTTAAGACTGTAATGACTGCTAGGTATAGAAATCCTGGTAGGATGTTTCAACCTAAGGGTGATGATGATAAATCCCCAAAGTCTTTAAAAAATTTCATGTGAGGACTATGTAGCATGATACAGTTGAGAAGACCGCATATTTTGGGCTAAGGTGTTCTAGTCATCACTGTTGAGAGGAGACTCGAGCTATGGTTTTCTAGTATATTGTTAAATTAGAGAGACCAGAAAGGGCCTCAAAGACAAAGGGTGTCAGGTCATCCTCAAGGATAGATGTGGAAAATTTGTATTGTGTGCAGCCTTTGGAAATTCAAACCTGGAAGGGTGTAACCTAAGACATCATAGATTTATGTTTGTTTCCCCAGGTTAGCATGTGTATCCCACGACTTGGGGATATTCAAGAAACCATCAATATCCACCCTATTAACAATTTTTATGAGGTGGGGAAGTATATTCAAGAGTTTAGAAGTTAATATTTTCAAACGATGATTGGATCCAGACACAAAGCAGGTAATTGACATGCTGATCTGAGCTGCTATTGTAGGGATATCTTGCCAATATGATGAAAAATGGGATGACTATGTCAAACTTAATGAGGTTTATCTCTCTTACCCCTAATATTTTCCCTCCCTTATTTTTCATCATTAATTTTTAGAGGATTTATCTTTTTATTAGGAGGAGAAGAACTAGAACCAAGTGTCACAAACATATCGGTCGATCGGCACCCCCAATAGTGTAGTGGTAAGTCTCCCAAGTCCTCAGAGCTATCTTTAAGTAAGAGGATGATATAGGAGGAGATGGTAAGAGGTTATTATTATTTTCCACCTCCTGTATCAGCAATAGAGAGGAAAATATGATCCCATCTCTTTCATATGGGAAGAAATGAAAAAATTAAAAGAGTTTGGCCTAATGTATGTGATGCAGTAAGTCTTTTCCCTATCATTTAATCCAATGACTCACCTAACCTACCCATTTGACCATGATTTCCTTTTGTAGGTTCTTCTTCACTCTCCTCCCTCAATGGGTTTTCACTGATCATTTTAGGACCAAAGGGTACATTCTTGATGAGGCACAAACTCATGTTAGTGAATCCTTCCCTTTGATAGAGTAAGTGTTGAGAGATAAAGTTGTGTCTACTCCTGTTACAATAGAGAGGGAGGAGGTCCCTAGTAATGGTCAATGCACATCATAAGGTTTCATTTACCAGTCACTGAGTTTATTCCTCATAATATTTTAGATCCATCACATACATAAGAGGACCATGAAATAACCACCACTAACCCTATTTGTATTCTATAAGGGGTTAAAAGGGGTCCCATATGGTTGGATGAAGGTGTTAGTGCTGATCCTAACTCTACATGTTCCAAAGAATTAGTTTCCATTGAGAAGTCGGTTTATTGAATCAATGATGGATCCAATTTGGGTCATGAGTCACATGCCTTGTATATCCTCATTGGTGATAATTTTGGGAGATATGAGGCCTTATATAATGAACTAATTGGAATTGAGGAAAAAATTTAAAAAATTAATATTCTCACCTCTTTGGAGGAGTTTCAGGATTTTGATAGGGAATTGTATGGATGTGAGAATTCTATTTCTTATGTTTTAAAACACATTCAACCTCCTTAAATTTGATATGTTAAAATAGAGTTTGACATGTGTAGATTTTTCAACAAAAACATTTCCAAGGTGATTCATTTATAAGGCATTTAAGTCCATCTTACTCCCATTATCAATGGAACAATAGTTGAGGGCCCTGGTCTGGGAGATTCTCAAGAGCCATCTATCCTGGATGTTGGGAAAAACATAGTAGTATTTTCCTTGTTAGGAGATCCTAATACAAATAATTATGACTGGGAGTGTTAGGGAGGTATCAATCCTAGTAGTTGATCCATCAATGGGTGATCATTATTAATCGATCTGATTATTTCACTTCCTTTTCTACCTATTACCTCCATATGTGGATGATGGGTTTTATCTGTTATCTAGTGCCATAAAATTCAGAAGACAATCCTGATGGAGTAGATTTTGTAACCATTCATACAATGGTAGAAGTCAGAGAGAATACTATTTTGGAGGGAGTGGAGTGTTGTACCTCTCGTATCCCCTCGTGGTTTAATTTTCATGATCACAATCACTTTCATGTTTATCTAACATTGTTTTAAGTGTTTTTGTTTTATAGGCAAAAGATTTCCAAGGAAATGGGCCATGAAGCACATCAAGTGGACTGAAATTCAGTCCACCGGCCAACCGGTGTGATAGCACCGGCCAGCCGGTGGAACTGGCAGAGGGATTGCCCACTGCCAGGTTCCACCGGTCGACCGGTGGCTCTGTCACCGGTCGACCTGTGGCACCCAGCCCAAATAGTGTTTGCTACTGTCTTGCCACCGGCCAGCCGGTGGCTCCTCACCGGTCGACCGGTAGAGCCTGGACCAAATCTCCTCTCCTCTGCCAAGGCACCGGCCAGCCGGTGGCTCTGGCACCGGTCAGCCGGTGGAGCCTGAACCAGAATCCTATGCCTTTTTTCACACACCGGCCAACCGGTGGGACTGTACCGGCCAGCCGGTGGAGCCAGTCAAACTAGCCGTTGCAGTTTGACCAGGCTGGCCCACTTGGCTCCCAACGGCTCTTTAAGCCCTTCCAACGGCTCCAAAGCCCTCCAATGGATACTTGAAGGTTCCTAGCCTATAAATAAAGGCCTAGGAAGCCCCGGAAACTTAAGGAAGCCCACGGACATATTGTTGATCATCTTGGCGAAGCTCCGGCGGATTTCCTCAAGGAACCCAACGTGCTCCAATCCAATTCCACATCCAAGAGCACCACCAAAGAAGCTTGGAAGCGGCCTTCAACATCTCCAATCAATCAAAGGCGCCCAAGACTTCTTCAATTACGGGTTTTATTGTTTTATCTACTTTGAGCTTTAAAATTGGGTTTGTGCCTACAAACCCCAACCTTTTCTCATCCCCCCTTTCTTTGGGTTCTCACACCACCACTAAGGTGTGAAGAGGTTTCTTCAAGCTTTTCCTTTAAAAGGCTTGTGTCTCGGTGAGCTAGCCTTCACCCGTTAAAAAGGCTAGTGAGTTCTTGCTAAACCATTAAAAGCAAGTGGGTTCTTGCTTAACCAATAAAAGCAAGCTGTAATAGGTCCTAGTGCTACCTCAAAGCCTAGTGGGTTTCTTGCTAAAACCATTGAAAAGCAAGCGGTAGGAATCTCTCAACGGTTGAGTTGGGAGCGGAGACGTAGGCCGGGTTTTGGCCGAACTCCGTTATCAATTTTGTGTGTCTTGCCTTCTTTATTTCCGCTGCATTCTTTACTTTGATTTTAAATTGTTAATCAATTTTTTAAAAGGCAATTCACCCCCCCTCTTGCCATCTCACTCCCGTGTTCTTCCGACCCAACAATTGGTATCAGAGGGAGGTTTGAATAAATCCCTAAACCGGTTTCAAATTAAAGATCCTATTTTTTTTTGATGGCTTCTACCGCTTCTTCCTCTCAATCCCCCGAAGGACATTCTTTGGATTGTGCTCCATTCTTTGATGGAGCTGATTATACTTTTTGGAAAACCCGCATGACCACATTTCTTAAAAGCATTAGCTATCCTATTTTTAAAATTGTCATGCATGGTTACACTCTCTCTAGTCTAGATGAATCTCAATGGACCCCCGTTGACATTGCAAATTTCGAGGTTGATGGCAAAGCCATGAACGCTCTACATTGTGGGTTAGATCGTAATGTTTTTTATTGTATTTCTTCTTGCTCTACTTCACATGATATTTGGAAATGTTTAGAACTTACCCATGAAGGCACTAAGAAGGATCAAAAGCAAGAACCCGACAACAAGCGAGAACCCGATGAAAAATCCGTGCCCAATTGCCCACTTCACAAGAAAAGGGCCAAGGAAAAAGGAAAGAAAAAGGTCCTCAAGGCGACATGGAGTGACACCTCATCATCCTCCTCCTCCTCCTCCTCGAGCGTCCAATGTACAAAATGCCTAATGGCATTTCATGAGGTAACATCTTCCGACTCCTCATCCTCTTTTTCTTCAAATTCAAACTCTTTAAATCATTTATCCTATGAGGATCTCCAACATGCGCGAGATCAATTGGAGGAAGGCTTTCACGAGCTCTCTTCCAAATTTGTTGCTTTAAAAAAGTCTTTCAAAAAACTTTCCTCCGAAAAAGACCAACTTCTCAAAGAGAAGGAGGAACTCACCCTTAAAATCCAAAATTTTCCAAATGTTGATTCCATGGAATCAACCATCAAAGACCTAAGGGAGACCCTAGCCAAGTTCACCCAAGGTGAACAAAATCTGTCCAAACTCTTAGGTTCTCAACGAATATCTAGAACCACCAATGGACTTGGCTACACCAATATAGCTTCCTCCTCCCATGCACCCACTGTTTTTGTAAGGGGGAGCTCTAGTTTTAAATTTTGTAATTATTGTAAGAAACCCGGGCACCTTATTTATGAATGTAATTGTAAAAACGCCCGGTACGGTCAACCCAAATCTTTTTACTTTTCGGACGAATTTTATAGGAGAAGACCCGCTATGAGACAAGTTTGGATTGAGAAATCCCTTCTTGCGAGTCTCTCCGGGCCAAAATTTATTTCCTCTCCCCGGTGATTTATTGTTTTTATTTAGGGGGAGTTAGGATTGTTTAAGTTTTTTTTCTAATTCAATTTTTCGATTCAAACTTTTAATTTCAACTCTTGGTTTCAAACTTTTGATTCAAATCTTTCAAATCAACTTTTGATTCAAAACTTTCAATTCAAATTTCGAAAATTTCAATTGTTTTAAAATCTCTTTCTTGTTTTTCAAACTTTTTCCTCAATCAAGTTTTATGCCCCATTCTATTTTGATAATCACAAAGGGGGAGAAATTTCTTGATTGATTGGGGGAGAATCCTTTTCATCGTGCTTAGAATTTCCTTTCAATTTCAGTATTTTACATTAATTGTTTTAGTGATTGTGATCATCAAAATAGGGGGAGATTGTTGTACCTCTCGTATCCCCTCGTGGTTTAATTTTCATGATCACAATCACTTTCATGTTTATCTAACATTGTTTTAAGTGTTTTTGTTTTATAGGCAAAAGATTTCCAAGGAAATGGGCCATGAAGCACATCAAGTGGACTGAAATTCAGTCCACCGGCCAACCGGTGTGATAGCACCGGCCAGCCGGTGGAACTGGCAGAGGGATTGCCCACTGCCAGGTTCCACCGGTCGACCGGTGGCTCTGTCACCGGTCGACCTGTGGCACCCAACCCAAATAGTGTTTGCTACTGTCTTGCCACCGGCCAGCCGGTGGCTCCTCACCGGTCGACCGGTAGAGCCTGGACCAAATCTCCTCTCCTCTGCCAAGGCACCGGCCAGCCGGTGGCTCTGGCACCGGTCAGCCGGTGGAGCCTGAACCAGAATCCTATGCCTTTTTTCACACACTGGCCAACCGGTGGGACTGTACCGGCCAGCCGGTGGAGCCAGTCAAAC
This sequence comes from Viscum album, assembly GCA_963277665.1. NCBI lineage: Eukaryota > Viridiplantae > Streptophyta > Magnoliopsida > Santalales > Viscaceae > Viscum > Viscum album. Next base: position 334,645,835 of record OY728138.1, on the reverse strand, counting down.
TAGCCGTTGCAGTTTGACCAGGCTGGCCCACTTGGCTCCCAACGGCTCTTTAAGCCCTTCCAACGGCTCCAAAGCCCTCCAATGGATACTTGAAGGTTCCTAGCCTATAAATAAAGGCCTAGGAAGCCCCGGAAACTTAAGGAAGCCCACGGACATATTGTTGATCATCTTGGCGAAGCTCCGGCGGATTTCCTCAAGGAACCCAACGTGCTCCAATCCAATTCCACATCCAAGAGCACCACCAAAGAAGCTTGGAAGCGGCCTTCAACATCTCCAATCAATCAAAGGCGCCCAAGACTTCTTCAATTACGGGTTTTATTGTTTTATCTACTTTGAGCTTTAAAATTGGGTTTGTGCCTACAAACCCCAACCTTTTCTCATCCCCCCTTTCTTTGGGTTCTCACACCACCACTAAGGTGTGAAGAGGTTTCTTCAAGCTTTTCCTTTAAAAGGCTTGTGTCTCGGTGAGCTAGCCTTCACCCGTTAAAAAGGCTAGTGAGTTCTTGCTAAACCATTAAAAGCAAGTGGGTTCTTGCTTAACCAATAAAAGCAAGCTGTAATAGGTCCTAGTGCTACCTCAAAGCCTAGTGGGTTTCTTGCTAAAACCATTGAAAAGCAAGCGGTAGGAATCTCTCAACGGTTGAGTTGGGAGCGGAGACGTAGGCCGGGTTTTGGCCGAACTCCGTTATCAATTTTGTGTGTCTTGCCTTCTTTATTTCCGCTGCATTCTTTACTTTGATTTTAAATTGTTAATCAATTTTTTAAAAGGCAATTCACCCCCCCTCTTGCCATCTCACTCCCGTGTTCTTCCGACCCAACAATTGGTATCAGAGGGAGGTTTGAATAAATCCCTAAACCGGTTTCAAATTAAAGATCCTATTTTTTTTTTTGATGGCTTCTACCGCTTCTTCCTCTCAATCCCCCGAAGGACATTCTTTGGATCGTGCTCCATTCTTTGATGGAGCTGATTATACTTTTTGGAAAACCCGCATGACCACATTTCTTAAAAGCATTAGCTATCCTATTTTTAAAATTGTCATGCATGGTTACACTCTCTCTAGTCTAGATGAATCTCAATGGACCCCCGTTGACATTGCAAATTTCGAGGTTGATGGCAAAGCCATGAACGCTCTACATTGTGGGTTAGATCGTAATGTTTTTTATTGTATTTCTTCTTGCTCTACTTCACATGATATTTGGAAATGTTTAGAACTTACCCATGAAGGCACTAAGAAGGATCAAAAGCAAGAACCCGACAACAAGCGAGAACCCGATGAAAAATCCGTGCCCAATTGCCCACTTCACAAGAAAAGGGCCAAGGAAAAAGGAAAGAAAAAGGTCCTCAAGGCGACATGGAGTGACACCTCATCATCCTCCTCCTCCTCCTCCTCGAGCGTCCAATGTACAAAATGCCTAATGGCATTTCATGAGGTAACATCTTCCGACTCCTCATCCTCTTTTTCTTCAAATTCAAACTCTTTAAATCATTTATCCTATGAGGATCTCCAACATGCGCGAGATCAATTGGAGGAAGGCTTTCACGAGCTCTCTTCCAAATTTGTTGCTTTAAAAAAGTCTTTCAAAAAACTTTCCTCCGAAAAAGACCAACTTCTCAAAGAGAAGGAGGAACTCACCCTTAAAATCCAAAATTTTCCAAATGTTGATTCCATGGAATCAACCATCAAAGACCTAAGGGAGACCCTAGCCAAGTTCACCCAAGGTGAACAAAATCTGTCCAAACTCTTAGGTTCTCAACGAATATCTAGAACCACCAATGGACTTGGCTACACCAATATAGCTTCCTCCTCCCATGCACCCACTGTTTTTGTAAGGGGGAGCTCTAGTTTTAAATTTTGTAATTATTGTAAGAAACCCGGGCACCTTATTTATGAATGTAATTGTAAAAACGCCCGGTACGGTCAACCCAAATCTTTTTACTTTTCGGACGAATTTTATAGGAGAAGACCCGCTATGAGACAAGTTTGGATTGAGAAATCCCTTCTTGCGAGTCTCTCCGGGCCAAAATTTATTTCCTCTCCCCGGTGATTTATTGTTTTTATTTAGGGGGAGTTAGGATTGTTTAAGTTTTTTTTCTAATTCAATTTTTCGATTCAAACTTTTAATTTCAACTCTTGGTTTCAAACTTTTGATTCAAATCTTTCAAATCAACTTTTGATTCAAAACTTTCAATTCAAATTTCGAAAATTTCAATTGTTTTAAAATCTCTTTCTTGTTTTTCAAACTTTTTCCTCAATCAAGTTTTATGCCCCATTCTATTTTGATAATCACAAAGGGGGAGAAATTTCTTGATTGATTGGGGGAGAATCCTTTTCATCGTGCTTAGCATTTCCTTTCAATTTCAGTATTTTACATTAATTGTTTTAGTGATTGTGATCATCAAAATAGGGGGAGATTGTTGTACCTCTCGTATCCCCTCGTGGTTTAATTTTCATGATCACAATCACTTTCATGTTTATCTAACATTGTTTTAAGTGTTTTTGTTTTATAGGCAAAAGATTTCCAAGGAAATGGGCCATGAAGCACATCAAGTGGACTGAAATTCAGTCCACCGGCCAACCGGTGTGATAGCACCGGCCAGCCGGTGGAACTGGCAGAGGGATTGCCCACTGCCAGGTTCCACCGGTCGACCGGTGGCTCTGTCACCGGTCGACCTGTGGCACCCAGCCCAAATAGTGTTTGCTACTGTCTTGCCACCGGCCAGCCGGTGGCTCCTCACCGGTCGACCGGTAGAGCCTGGACCAAATCTCCTCTCCTCTGCCAAGGCACCGGCCAGCCGGTGGCTCTGGCACCGGTCAGCCGGTGGAGCCTGAACCAGAATCCTATGCCTTTTTTCACACACTGGCCAACCGGTGGGACTGTACCGGCCAGCCGGTGGAGCCAGTCAAACTAGCCGTTGCAGTTTGACCAGGCTGGCCCACTTGGCTCCCAACGGCTCTTTAAGCCCTTCCAACGGCTCCAAAGCCCTCCAATGGATACTTGAAGGTTCCTAGCCTATAAATAAAGGCCTAGGAAGCCCCGGAAACTTAAGGAAGCCCACGGACATATTGTTGATCATCTTGGCGAAGCTCCGGCGGATTTCCTCAAGGAACCCAACGTGCTCCAATCCAATTCCACATCCAAGAGCACCACCAAAGAAGCTTGGAAGCGGCCTTCAACATCTCCAATCAATCAAAGGCGCCCAAGACTTCTTCAATTACGGGTTTTATTGTTTTATCTACTTTGAGCTTTAAAATTGGGTTTGTGCCTACAAACCCCAACCTTTTCTCATCCCCCCTTTCTTTGGGTTCTCACACCACCACTAAGGTGTGAAGAGGTTTCTTCAAGCTTTTCCTTTAAAAGGCTTGTGTCTCGGTGAGCTAGCCTTCACCCGTTAAAAAGGCTAGTGAGTTCTTGCTAAACCATTAAAAGCAAGTGGGTTCTTGCTTAACCAATAAAAGCAAGCTGTAATAGGTCCTAGTGCTACCTCAAAGCCTAGTGGGTTTCTTGCTAAAACCATTGAAAAGCAAGCGGTAGGAATCTCTCAACGGTTGAGTTGGGAGCGGAGACGTAGGCCGGGTTTTGGCCGAACTCCGTTATCAATTTTGTGTGTCTTGCCTTCTTTATTTCCGCTGCATTCTTTACTTTGATTTTAAATTGTTAATCAATTTTTTAAAAGGCAATTCACCCCCCCTCTTGCCATCTCACTCCCGTGTTCTTCCGACCCAACATGGAGGAGGGTGCCTCATTAAGTGCATTAATTTCAGAGTACATTTCTCTCTCTTAAAGTGGTTATGAGTCAATGTTGGAGACACAGGATGCCTTTCTCCCCACACACTATATTGTATCGATAGATATTTGGAAGATAAATTTGGAGACTCCTCTCAAATATATCTATTGAAACTTCCCCAACTTTTAACCATGTTTTCCATTTAGGGGTACAATAGGTTTGATTACCGCCCAATCTACCATGTTGTGAATTCAATCCTTCAATAACGAGAAGAGGAACACATATTTTAGTAGGATGATGGGTACATATTAGGCTATTTTTAAGGTCTTAGAGATTTTGTATCCTAGGAGAAGATCATCTTTGAAAAGTAGGTGGTTGAGAATCAGGGTTTCATTAAGGAGAAGTCTCTCCAAATAATGTTTCTTCAAGAAGAATTGGAAGTTGTGACAGAAGAGATGGTCCAACTCCACCAGACCTTAAAGAGGACCTAGGAACAAGGCATAGATTATGTTGCTATGGAGAAAAAGAGACTTATTCAGACTAAAGAGGCTATGGCCACAAAATTGGTAGGGTTTTGGCAGACTTTGGATAATGATCGAGCCATAGTCCAACAGACCAAATCCTATATTGAGTAACACCTTTAGAACTTGGTGGAGTTGACTTTTCATGTTGAAATTCCCTCACATTTTAAAAAATAAATGAAATTTACCCTCATTTTTTTCCTTGATCATATATTTATGTGTTCTTATCCTCGTTGATTTCAAAATATACCATTGAAAATGACTCATTTTATTTAATGTCATAGTTTCAATGTGATAAAATTACAAATAAAATAATGACAACACTCTAATGTTTTCTTAAGTCTTATGACATAGTAATCATAGTTTGACTATTTATAGGGTTATATGACAGACTGTAAAAAAATTGTGTCTTTTCTTTCAATACCTTAATTTTTTCCTAAGTCAAATATGAAGAATACATGGTGAGGGAGACTTTCTTTATTCATAGGATAACCTTTATGGGTTTTCAACCTAATAAGATTTATGCCTCTTTATTTTCATTACATAATTTTTTTCTAAACCATGTGGAGTTTACATATAGTTAGATAAGACTCAACTTTTATCCTGGGTAGCCTGTTGTGGGTCTCCAAATTAGTGATTACTATGTCTATTTTCATGGGAATTTTATATTATTTCATGTCGGACCAATGAAACATGTGTTTTAGGTTGACCAACACTGAGTATGAGTTATATAATGATGACCTAAGCATAGATTTCCAACTGATAATGTTCTAACATTCTTTAGGTACACAAAAGGGGTATTTTGAGTCATGATTTTTTAATTTTTGGATTTAAAACATGATGAGAGAAAATTATTCAAGGAAATATTGTAGACCATATTCAAAAAGAGATTTCCAACATGATGTTTTCAGGGTTCATGGAGATAGAAGAGGTCTCTCCTGAGGAAGAATGTGCCTCTAGTTGATAGGAACTTTTGGTGGGAAACTTATGAAAAATCTAATGGATCATATCAGTGCATATTCAAACAATGGAATCATATGGTTGATAGGCCTCATGGTGGGAGACTTTTGAAAATAAAAATTGGGGAGTATTAATGAATGGTCAAAATAATGGTTTCCTTATTATATTACCGATGGATAGGGAGTTTATGAAGATATGGATTTATCAAGACCATGAAGGGTGGTTTGTAAAGGTAATGTATTTGAGAATGAAGGGATCATATGGGTTGGAGCTAGTCATGAATGGGAAACCACTCCTACAAAAATTTGGTTTGTATGTAAAGGATAGGGAATTTTGTTTCAACCAAAAACATTAAGAGGATGGATCTTGGGAGAAATCAAAAACTCTCCACCCATATTAGGGTTGTGTTCATGAATGTAAATTAACAAATGTTTTGTATGTTGCAACAGATGGACCTAGAATGGAGAATCTAAGCATCACTATATGTCCCTAGGGAATTTGCATCAAGTTGTAAATAGTTCTTTGGTTTGATACGGTGGATAACCAACATCATAAGGTAACAATCCTAAATTAAAAGAGCCTAATCATCATTTTATTTAATGTTGTGTGACTAGGACATGAACTGTGTAGTTTAACGTCTCATGGTAAGCACACTGAGGGTTATAATTTACGTTCATTCCGGTTTTAACAAAATATCATGAATTTTTTATTTTATGGTAACCTATACAAGAATGTTCTATCATCTTTAGGCATGGTGGAGGAGGTTTTAAACTATAATATGGTGCTTTCTTGACTAGGAAAACTGATATGGGACAAGTATGAAATTAATGTTCATGGACCATGTTTTAAAACTAGTTTCCATAATAATGTTTTTGAGGATTACAGAGATAGAATAGGTCTCTCCTGACAATGAATGTGTCTCTTGTTGATAGGCCCTTTTTATGGGAGACTTATACAAAGGATAATGTGTCATATCAATGCTTAGTCAAACAAATATATCTTCTAGTTGTTATACCCCATGGTGGGAGAATTATGCAAATCCAAACTAGGTAATATCAATTCATATTCAAAAAAACATTTACTAGAGAATCATACATTCTATCACCGATGGACAAAGAAATATTATAGAGATTTATATTTCCCAGGACATAAAGTTTGGGTTTTGTAAAGAAAGTTCCTGATTATGGAAGGATAATTTCATTTAAAAATCACCCAAGAATGGGGAGATGTGTTTCTCTAGATAGCTATGAGACATACGCATGAAAGGGGGTTTTTTGAAAATTTGGTTGGTCCCAAGATATTGGATTTGGGAGTCTCTACATATCATTTCAAGGATATAATCGAGACACACATAGTTCTAAAAGGATTTAATACACTAATTTAATTCTTTTATAGAGAAAGGGATTTTTTTAATACAAGCTCGTGAATGGGGTGAGAACCCATATTGGAACCTATTATACTAATTTTACTTGTACATAGGAGAGTGAAGAAATTGTTTATTGTGGTTAGACTAAGATATAAGATTCAGGTGTCACTATGCGTCTTGTTAAAGAGTGAATCAAGCTACATGTATTTCTTGAACTTACATAATGTAAGATACATCGACCATGTATTTTAGTATAATGTGGTGAGTTTTTTTTGTGTTCCTTTTATGTTTTGTAATCTAGGACTATGTTAACCCTAACATGATCTAATACGCATTAATCATGTGGGTAATCCTTAATCATAACTCCCAAGACCTTGTGAGCTATGATCAGTGTGAAGAAAAGGATTGGAAAAGGTTTCTTTCACCACATATAGGTAATTAAAAGGAAGGATAAAGAAATTTTGATCTTTTGGTGGTTGGACTAGGATGTAAGATTCATGAATCACTATATATCACCTTATAATGAGAATCAAGTTGTATGTAGTTTAAAAAAACTATGCAGTTTAACATCATAGGAAAAGATTAAGGTTACTTGATGTGAAAAATAAGGCATGAAGCCCCATAAATTCTATTTAAGAATTCGGGTAATCACCTCATGAGATTCATCTCATGTTTTTGAAACGAGGATTCATAATCTCATTTCTCAGTGCATCATATGTTTAGTACATAGGGTAAGGATACATTTTAACACCATGTGTCAAAGATTTTGTTATACAGTTTAACATAATGTGACAAGGAAAACATGGTGTCTTATAGTTTTAAGTCATAAGACTAAGAACATATTTCATGGAAACAATGAGTGATATAAGGCCTACCGATTCATGGATGTCCCAGCACACTTTGAATGTGAGGATATAAATTTAAAACCATAGTCCTATGGGTTCTTGTATTAATAGAAATGATATGGGAGAAGAACTCAATGAATAGATTCATTCCATGTTTGAAAAGTGGAGTCTATAATGATGTTTTCAGGGATTATGGAGAAAGAATAGGTCTCTCTTAAGGATGAATGTGTCTCTAGATTATAGGCTTGTTTGATGGGTGAATTATTCCAAAACAAACTGGGGCATATCAATGTATAGTCAAAATAAAATAATCCTTTGGTTGAGAGGCCCTTTTGGTGGGGGACTTATGAAAATAAAAAAGGGGGCATATAAATGCATAGTCAATGGTGTCCTTGGGAATCTGATATTCTATTAAAAATGGCCAAGGAAAGATTATGGAGATCCAAAATTTACCAAGACAAGGAGTATGATTTGTAGAAGGAATATTTTTGAGCATAAAGGGTGCATTTGGACCAGATTTATCCATGGAGTGTGAAGTTCCCTACATAAGTATTTGTTTACATTCAGAAGAGGGATAATTCTGTTTTCATGATGGGATTCTAAATGAGGTAACCTAAATTAAGGTCTTCTGTACAGATATCTGTTTGTATATAAAAGAAGGATAATTTTTCTTTACATTATGTCTGGTCCCATTAAATAGGGTCTAGGTGTCAATATGTATCTCATTAAATCGAGAATCAATCCACACATAGTTCTAATATTGAAGGTGTGGTGGGGGACCAACACCAAGGGTTGTGATCATCTCAAAAAAATACTGAAATGTTATGTAGTTTTAAGTCATGAAACAAGGATGTAAACCATACATTTTTTATGTCATTTGGCAAGGACAATGTCATATAGTTTAGCTTCTTATGACTAGGATTTTAGGCTATGTTGTTTGAAGTCGTACAACTCAAACTATGGTGTATTTTAGTTTTAGTTCATATGACTAGGACCATATGTTTTTCCATTTAAGTTCATTCATCTAAGACAAAATGGTCTTCCTTTTAGGGTCGTGCACACAGGACCATGATGCTATGCAGTTTACCATCGTTCAGTAAAGACAAAGTAAACCATGAAATTTAACATCATATATAAAGGGTAAAGGATTATTTATCACATGAAGTATTTCTTGAGGAATATTTCAATGGTATGGGTCATAAAAAGTTTTATATCCATTTATATTAGGGAAAAATCTCCATTACTCTAGACCTTTTGTACGGAAAAGGTCCCTCCCACATTGTATCAAGCTTTGGATGTTTCCTCCCAAGTATCGTCGGGTCCCAAGGACCAATACTAGTTCTCCTTGAAGGAACAAGAGAAGTAATACTCTCTTATTAAAGGACCATGATATCTAATTTTGGTGGACCTCTAAGTGATACAATGTATGAATTCTCTTCTCATAAAATCTCTCCAACTCATCCAACAATTTTTAGGATTTCTCATTTGGGAATAGTTGGTGAAAAATATAAATGTGATGTGAGTGAAATTGGACCTCAATGGGTAGGGATACTTTTTCCCCATATTCAAGTGAATATGGGGTCTTCTATGTGGTTGTGTTGGTTGTAGTTCAATACACCCACAAGGCATGAAAGAGCTTGTCAAGGAGAGACTTTTATCTTTATCCAACATCTTATGAAGTATGTTTGATTGGCCATTGTTGAATTCCTCTATCTGTCTATTGGTCACTTCATGATAGTATATGAAGGTTTGGATTTGATATTATACACCTCATATAGCTTCTCCAACTCAAAACAAGATAAATTAGTGTCATTTTCCATCTGTATTGTATGAGGGACACCAGATCTATTAATGATGTTTTGTTTTACTAAGTTGTCAATTATTTTGGTCTAGACTTCTTTGAGTGGTATTTCTTTATCCCATTTGGAGAAAAATTTGGTAGTATTGAGGACTTATTTGAACTTATTAGATTTTTATAAGGGATACAACCCTAAAACATCCATTAACCATATGGAAAATTTCCAAGATTATTATACTATGTGTAGAAAATCTAGTTGTTAATGGATAAATTTGGCATGCACTTGGTTAGAATGAAACTTCTTGGTGGATTTTGTGCAATCCCACTTCATTGAAGGCTAGAAATATCCAAGCATTCTGATCTAATTTGAAATCCCTAACCATTACTATTTGGCACCACAATCTCCCATATGTACTTATTTCATGATAGATGAAATCTATTCTCCATCAATACACCTAAGAAGGACTCCATAAAAGCCTCATTTATAGAGGAATTTCTAGTGATTTGGGTCACCATCAAGATTAAAGTTGGTTTCTCATCATCATTTTTTCTCTTTTCTAGATTTTTTTGATGAGAGAAATCCATTTTAAAGGTAGAAAAAATGGGTATCATCAAACTGGTTGTAGGACAATCTATTTCAGGGATGGGACTAACCTCATTGATTTATTCCATGCTGACACGAACAAAATGTGAGATCATTCAACAATGTGAAATGTTGATGACTATTTCATCCTAAAGTGGATCCACCAAAGTTATGGTGGAATTTTCCAATGCATCAGCCTAGGAATTCTATAATCATTAGATGTGAGCCAATGTTGGATCTAAGGGGAATCCTAATATTAGTCCCTATACATAGTCAGAATTGGGGATAATCTTCTCCTTTCAAAGTGTATAATCCTAGTTGATATAATTTATTACTAACTTTGAATTTCCATTCACCTTTATGTTTTCCACTGGTATTTGAAGTGCTAGTTCTAGTCATGTGATGAGAGACTGATATTCTACCTTATTTTTTGTATAGCCTTACAAAAAATATAAAGGAGTAAGGAAAAAATTCCTTTACTGGAGAGGTAAGCAAGACTCCCAACCCAGCTTTGGTGAGCCTAGAATCTTCAATTATCTTCCTTATTGGGATTCTGGATGCACTATCAAAATAAATCTCCCATATATATAGGGGATCATGAATAGAGCAGATATTTTCAAAAAAAAATGTGGTATTTAATGACTTTGATTTTGGATATGGGTGTTCTGCATGTAAGTCTACCAATGCCTAGACTTTTACCACTTTATGATGCATGAACTAAATGTAGAAATACTATAGGATAACCGACCATAATTCCAAATATCCATTCAACATAGGACAACTAAATATATAGTTGAGTGGGTTGTTATGGGATACCAACTAGATCTTGTGGTGCTGCAAGTAGTTTCACAGCTTCTGAACTATGAATATTAACACCGAGTAGCTCTTATCCATATCTAAATTATAATTCCCAATGTAGTGCATGGCTCAAATAAGATATGAAAGGTATTTTTCATTCATGGAATCATTATTTTGTGTGAATAAAGCACCCAGTTATCATTCTAGGTTTTTCAAGTATAGAATGAGTGTCTTCCCTTAAATAAGTGTCATTAACAGTGGTGGAATCAAAAGACATTTCTTGATAATTTTTAATGGTTTGTGATGGTCATCAATACACTAGTATGTGACCCAATTTTTCATTAACCTAGTAAAGGTAAAACACTTTCTTGAGAGGTTTTATATAAATCACTGAATGTAGATAAGGTGTCCTTATAAACCCCTCCAATATTAAATGTTCTGAGGAGGTGAACTACTGAGGATAGCCTTTGTATTTTTAGGTTATAATTAAATTCCATGATGGCATATGAAGAAGAAAATAAATTTCTCCTAGGTAACCCTAAAATAACATTTCAAGGGGTTCATCTTCAGGCTATGCTACTGAAGTTTATTGAATATGGTATTGAGATTAGCCAAGTGGTCTAAAAACTAGTGATAGATAACGACTAGTTTTTTGACATATCATTCAACATAATTCCCTAGAAAAGGTTTGACGATGTGATTAATAACACCTTTATAGGTAGTGTTGAAATTCTTTAAGCCAAAGGGAATTAACTGACAAAAAAAATACTCCCCAGGGGCCCTAAAGGTGGTGGAATTTTCATATTCTTGGGCCATTTTGATTTTATTATACCCTAAATAGACCTCTTGGAGGGAGAGGGCCTAATATACATCTATAACATCAGTTTTTTGATCTATGATCGGGACTGTGGAATCATATTTTGAACAATGCCGGTTAAGATCTATGAAGTCAATATAGACCATGATTTTCCCATTCTTATTATTTACCAAGACTATGTTGGTTATCAATTTCAGATACTAGAATTCTGGAATGAAATTGCCCTTGATAATATTGTCAAATTTGGCTTCAATTTTAGTGGTGTGAGTCAGTGCATCCTCTAGGTGTCCTGTTTGTATGCTCGGTGGTTTTTTGGAAATCTTAGATGGTGAGTGACCACCTTGGGATCGAGGCCGAGAATGTTTGTGTAATTACAAGAAAATATATCTTTATTCTACTTTATAAAGTAGGTATTTACCTATTGTTTTTTATAATACATGAATGAATTAATCAGTGTGGTCCAAGGTTCCTCCTCTGTACCTGGGTTTATTTTCCTAAATTCATCAATGGTGTTAGAGGAACCTTTCTCAAATGCTGGAGGAGAATCCCTAACGAATTACTCATCTTCCCCATATTCTTCCTCTTCCTAATCCACCTTAATCTTAGGGAAAATAGGTAATAAATTAAATTTTTTAGAGTTAGGAGAGGAGTTAACATTTTGACATATGGAAGGTAGAGTAGCTTCCTTCTACCTGAATGATAATGTGGGGTTTATTTGAAGTTCCAAAGGGGAGATCATGTATAGAGAAAAAGTACCTTCACTCTCTCATGGTGGCATGAAAATCATTTCTTAATCAGATGATTAGGAAAAGATCTTTTGAAACTTAGGAAATGGAATTAGGTAATTTTCACTCAAACTGTTATCACTGTATGGAGAGTTAATGACCTTTTCAGTGATTTTGGGCTAAGTCATCATGATTGATATTATCAAGGTTGTTGAATATATACTCAAATTGGGGATCATGCATTAAATTTGACTAAAGGAAAATACATATTCTTAACTGAGATATTTTAATTTATTTTTTGGGGTAATTTATAGACCATTTAGGGAAGTAAACCAAGTGATACTGTCACATGATTATGCAAACAAGTCATACCTGTAAGAACTTTATTATCTATATCTTGTTGAAATATAAGTGAGATATATGGTCCCTAAACTGATCCCATTTATTGATTCCCTCAAGATGATTTGGTTCACTTTTTTCATAACCCTTTAACTTTAGAGAGGAAGGGGAAATGGGCCTCAATATAACACAATTGATGAAGTGTTTAAACTAGAATGATCTTGACTCCTGATCCATTTTCAATGAAATCCCATTAGATATCAACATTGTTTATTCTACCAGACACATACATGGATCTGATGTGTCCCTTTATGAAAACATCGATGTCTTTATTTGTGAAAGAAATTATTGTGTAGAATTATGTGAGATCAATCTCTACATAATAAATTTCAGTAGTGGAAACATCATCTTTAAACTCCTGAGCACTTAGCAAAGCCTCTATGACTGCTTCCTAGTTGTCTTTTGGTAGACTTAGAGAATCCATGATTGAAAACTTGGTTGTAACTAAGCCCAATTACTATATAATGTAATACTTATGGGATAAATTCAAGCACTTCCCATCATGAGGATGCACTCTCATAGGCACTTTAGGAATTGAAGCATTTTACATAGTCATATTGGCCCTTAGAATAGGATTTGATGGTGCCCCTATCCTTGAAGGTTTAGTTTGATTAGGTCAGCCTATGCTCTGAGGCTAATTTGATGATGGATCCCCCTCTAATTGATATTCTAGGATGATTGGGATAGGTAAAACCCTAACATATGTTGGAGAAATTTTTGATCATATTATTCCCACTGGAGGTCTCTCCCATGATTTTTGACACAATAGATGATCTGAGTGGGGATGTGTCCAAGTTATTGATTTCTTCCACAACCGTATATTCTCCTATATATTGGCCTTTGTAGCCTCTTCTCCTGGTCCCCCAATCAAATGTAAGTAACTTGGATTCATACCATTATTCATCATCGTATAAGGGATCCATTAAGTGAAATTAATTAATGAAATTGAATATTAATTCTTCACCTGATGATGATTTCTTCTGGTGGGTCAATTCTTGTAGTGTCTTTTGGTGGGGTGGTTCTCATTTTACCATTTTTTTAGGTATCTACCATTGTTCTGTTTGTTTAGGCATAACCCTTTCTTTTGTAACTAAATTCATGAAGTCCAAGAGATTCAATTCCACCTTTTTCCTTGGTATAGGTTCATCTTTTTTATTTTTTTTCCTCCCTTCCATCCATGTCAGTTTTTAGAAGACTGTTTTTAGAGGATTATGGTGCCGATGGAGTTAGTTGTTCCACAGCGGATGTATCTAGGGTCATATTTGGTTTCTTCAACTATATGTAAAGGATAGAATAAGTCTGATTTATTATCTTTCAATTCATCCAATTACTAAACTTCTATGCACATTTTCTGGTAAATTCTTTCTAATCACCCTATTCCCCTGAGTTAGTGGTTGTGGAGAGACATGCTACTTGCATGGGTGGTTTTCCCAACTTTATTTTCCTAGATTCCACCATTTTTTGTAGGATTTATTTGAAAACAAATAATACTTGGATAGTTTTACCCAAAATATGATAGAATTTTAAATAGTTTGGGACATCCTCGAGACTATCTTGATTAGGCCTTTAGGTCTTTGGAGGTTTGAGCAAGTTGTTTTACAAATATGCGATCAAGTATCCAGAGACTTTATATTCTCAAAAAAGATAAAATTTATTCTTTAGTTCCTCAAACTGGTTTCACATTTTCACCTTTCACTCTTATGGATGTGGAATGGATTGTTTTTTGTGCTTGGGAGGGAGCATCGCATGATATGGTGTACGGTTTGGAGTTGGGTCTAGTGAAGGGCCTGGCTTAAGTGTGATAGTAAATGCTTATTCTTTCCATATTCTCCTCCCTTGATTTTATGGATTTACTCAGGACTTAGGCATGGTTTAAAATATGGAATCTTCTTATATTTGAGTGACTATGAAATTATCATGAAATCCTCCTATATATTTTACAGGGATGTGAGGTTTGTGAAACCCATCACAAAGATTCTCTAGGAAGATGGAAAAAAATATTATTTGGGAAGATATAGGTTTATAGAGTATGTAAAACCCTTCCATCGATCAGTTAAATATGATACACTTTTTTTATTATATTGTTTTTAGTTTGTAAGGTCAATGATTATCATCTTCTATAACATTTAGTGGAATTAAAATATAAACCAATGATGTAGATCTTCCCATCCCATGATTCGCTAAGCTAGTAAGAACCTGAGTTTCACTACTTCTTGTTGTGCATAGGCCCCCATAATGGGATCACATTTGGAAAATAAATGATTCTAATTTATATCTAGATCCCCTAATCCATTAAAAATTGTAAATGTAGGGTTCCCAAATTTTGGTGGGGGAGGGGTCAAATCATATTATTCAGGTTAAGGATTACTTTCTAGTTGCACTAGTGCACAAAGTTCTTATGTATCTTCTAAATAAAATACCAATGAATCAATGTAATTAATAAGAACATGAGGGATATCTAGTTTAATAGGAGATTAAGAAAGGGTATAAAAAGTTATGACTAGCTATGGTGGCTCTATTTTTACCTGTGGTGGGTAACCTGTAGCGAAAGGTATGTGAGGATGTGTCTTACCTAGACCTAGTTGTGTACCCAAGGGATGGAACTGCTGATAACATGTTTTCATGGGGTCCAAGTATATTGGTTATTAGTACCCCTAATTTAGTGGATGTTCTGGCTCCATTTCAGTTGCTAAGAATAACCCTCTGTGTTGAGGTGCATTAGCCGGGAGCGTCGGGTGAGGCTCTGCTTGTAAGAACCCAGTTCTTATTTTGAGGTAAAAATCCATTATATTTTGTTCATATATGAAGAAATATATTTAAAGGGGTTAAACAATGGCTTCAATACTTACACATCCAAACTTGGTGGTTACACGTCGTGTACTTATTAGTACACTCTGTGTAACGTACCCATGTATGGTTGAACATAGAGTGTAAGTGGAGTTAGTAGAGGGGGGAAATTTTAGTACATACAGGGAGTGTAGCCTATTATTACACACCATGTCGTTTTGTTTGGATAACATAGGTAGTAGTGTCGTTTTTATTTAATTTGGACAGAGGGCTTGCTGGGTATCACGAGAAGCACCACTGAAGCTCATTTTGGATCCCAATTGTCCATTCGAACTCCATTTCAATCACTGTTAGATGCATTTGAACTCAATATTTAAGCTATCAATTCTGATTGATCCATTCATCATGATTTTTCATCTCAAAGAAGTTATTATACCTTGAGAATTTACCTGATTTTTTTGATCTGCTTCATTATATCTTGAATTAGAGGTTGACGTTGGACAAGGATAGTCATACGAGGACAAGGTAGGTTGTCTTGTGCCTTTCTCTCAATGTAGAGTTGTTTATATGTGTCGTGGTGTCATTATGCAATGTTTAGTGAGTATCCTTGAATGGAAATTGAAATTTTTGTTTCCTAATGATGATTAGGTTATGGGTTAAATTGATTTAAGCATGTTTGAGCTTATTTGGTTTGATTAAGGGACATCGAGTGGGTGTGTTTCCCTTGGATGACCATTGTTTAGCTGTTTGGACTAGGATGACTATGCGCATGCCTTTGTTTCCCATTTTAGGGTTGTTTAAAATGAAATTTGTTAATTTAATGTTTCCCATGTGAGATGATAATTTCTTAAGCCATATGATAGTTTAATTCACATGTTTTTTTATATATAAACTGCCCATGTGAGTATATTTTTTAAGCTTTATAATTTTTAGATTACATGTTATGCTTGGGATATGGATTCCCCATGTGAGATTATAATTGTTAATCCTGGTAACGGTAAGATTACTTGATAGTCTGGTGACATGATTTTTTTCCATGTGAGTTGTTAATTTGTTAACCATGTAATAGTGAAATTGAGATGCATTATTTATTAGGCTGAAATGTTGATATACTGGGCTCGTACCTAATTGAAACATGTTGAAATGATTATATACCAGGTTTTGACCCCGATACAAGCTGAAATTCTGATATACTAGGCTCTTCCCTGCTTGAAACATGATGAAATTTTATATATACTGAATTTTGACCCTCACACATGCTGAAATGATGATATATTGTGCTTGTCCCTGATTGAACACGATGAAATGATTATATATCGGGTTTTACCCTAACACATACTGAAATATTGATATATCGGGCTCGTACCTATTTGAAATATGCTGAAATGCATGTACATCGGGCTTGTATATGAGACATATTGAAATTAAATGACTTATGACGCGTCTTCTAAGCCAAAGCATAAGATTGGATTCAATCTTCGCTTCTTTCTGTTTAGATAGCCTATTGAGGTATCTTTTGTGATCAATTTATACATGGAATTTATGGTCTTATTCTTGATCATGAAACTTATATAATTCAATGTAATTGAATTAATTAAATAACATGAGATGAATGTAAAATAATTCCAGTTCTTGTAGGATGGTTTACCTCGAGTACTTCCTAGTTTACTTCTTTCACTATTATTCACTTCTTATTACATATATTCACTAATAGATTGGAATAAATATTTCATGGTTTTATACTATTATTTAGTTTCACACCCTATTTAGATAATGTTTTTGGGCCCAAATAGATTATATTGTTGCAAGTTTTTATAAGGGAAAGTTCCCTTCTGCAGGTACTTTATATGTTGTTTAGGAGCAGGAGAGCATGGGGCCAAGATGGGGCTTGAGATGCCTTTAATTTTTAATTTTTATTTCTATAACTTGGTATTGTGTCTTGAACTTGATTTCAGTGTATCCTATTTTGGATGATTTCTTATAACATAACATGTTACATCATCTTTTGTATGGAATGATTCCTAGTTACTTCTAATATCAGTCTTCTGCTATTTACTTCAGTTTTATATTGTTTACTACTTCCTCTATTGTATTATTATTTATTCCATTATGTTATAATCTTCCAATGATGGCATAGTTCCCCACTATCACACCTAGTCCCTCACTAATAGTTGTTAGCCTCTGGCGTTTGGGGAAATGTGCTTGAGGCCATGTGGCCAACTGGGTATGAGTAACTTTTGAGTGGCTTCCGGATCTGGGACATTACAAAGTGGTATTAGAGGTAGTTTATTTTCTATTTTTAGTTAATTTTTAGCAACATTAGATAGGGATAGAAAGGAAATAGAGTTTGGTAATAAAATGTTTCAGGGAGTAGCTACCCTGCATACAGTGAAAATCCAAATTGTCTCGAATTGACTTGTGGTTTTTGGTTTTTGAGTTGTTATAGTTGATTCGATTTCACTGTTGGGTGACTCGATTATTTTGTGTTGTTATGATTGATATTATTTTGGTTCTATTTTGTCGTAACTTGATGATATAAGGTTATTCCATCTCATGCATCATATAGGAAATTGTTAAAAATCACTTTTCATGCATTCTTTCCATGCCATTTCGGAGCATTACTGATTGCATGCCGTTGGGATAGATGTTATTCTATATATGCATGTTGTTGTGATTGGTATCATGATAGATATTCCTACTGTTTTGATAGGTGTATTGGTATGTGTCATGGTTGAATTGGATAGATACCAAACTTTGGTCCCTGAGGAGTATGGGCCCTCTTGGATTAGAATTTGGTCGATCATGTTTCAGCCATGGGATATAGTTTTCATTTTTATGTGCTATATATGGATGTAAATATTTGATTAGTAGGGAGTATGGGCTCCCAAAAGTTGGAATTTGGCACACCATTTCTTTATTTTTCAAAAATAGGGGTTCTGAGAAAGTTTATAAGGATTACTATCTAGAAACCCAGACAACATAGCGTGTGATGCTATGAACACACGCCATGTGTTCTTCTATTTGGGAAGAGAGAAATTTTCTTAAGTACACTTCATGTACTCATAATACACACCGTGTGGTAAATGACCGTGTGTTCGGCTGTGTGAGAGAGAACATTAATTGTTGGTTTTTGGTTAGTGCACATCATTTACGGTAGTACACACCGTGTAGTTTTACTTAGGCAGACCTCGTGTGACTCTGGCCATGTAGAAGTACATGGCCAGGATGAAAAACATGATTACACTCTATGTGTCGGGTTGACACCCATGTACTTGAGATATTTACATGCTTAGGCCGGCTGGAGTACACGCCTATGTAAGATCTTGAGGGTACATGCCATGTGTGATTTCTACACACCATGTACTGCTTTTCTGGTACCCTTTAGGGGTATCTTCCTATTTTATCCCCCTTATTAATTTTTATACATAAGAGTAGTTCTTTCTTAGTATCTTTCTTCATAGATCGCTATGGTGAAACCTGTGGAGTGATCTGAGGACTCCTAATGGGTGTTTTGGGGCTTCTTTCTAATTGGAGAGGTTCTTCCTCCAGTTATTGTTTTCAGTTGTCACCTGAGAGTGAACATGGAATGAATGGATGGTTGGGTGTTCGGGCCGACCTAGTTAAGACATATGATCTGAGATGAACTATGACTTATCTCTCGTGACATATTATTTGAGGAGGTGTCCCTTTCAAGATTTTCCCTTATGTCCTATGATTTCCTGATATGAGTTGATATCCTCTTCTAATATTTCAACCTAGATAATTCTGTATAGGATGTCTCTATTTTCTATCTAGTTACTAAGGATCCCCTGAGGGATTCCTTTTCTTACATACTTCTCTAGGGAGTCTCTTATAGGATCTCTCTTCTGTGTACCATTTTCGAGGATCCATGTTATAGGATGCCTCTATTGTTTATCTTTCTAGTATACCATGTAGGATTCCTCCCTTGCCTTTTAGCTGAGGATTCTATATAGGATGCCTTCTATCGTGTTACCTAGAGGATCCAGAGTAGGATTCCTCTCAGTGTTATGATTATTATGCTTCATAAGGGGATAGCCTATGGTAGAGCTTTCCAACATTGGTATCACCCGTTTGTTGTTGTCCTTAGTAGGATGTTTGAGTCTTTAAATAGGACTCTCTTTTTTGAATGGGTGATCATTGTATCTTGACCCTGGATATGGGAATGAGCATTGGGTAATTCCTAGTTTAGAAGGTTAGACAAGCCACGGGAATGGTCATCTGCTCAGGAGGTCGACTGAACCTCTATTTCCTTAAGTGATGGGAAACTTAGTACATTGTCATCTGTGTAAATGGTTGTGTAGATGATGTGATTTTTAGTTAGTTTCCACGTGATCCATCTGGTACTAGGATACATAGGGTAGATGACCTATGAATGGTATCATGAATGTTCTATTTTCTCTTGTAAACTCGGAGTAATATATGTTGACATACGTGGTACCAGTCGGGTGTTAAATGTTAAAACGAGCCGTTGAGTTCCGTTAAATCATTGAGATTTGAGATATTTTGTATGTTGTTAGGTAATATCTGAAGTAGAGTGACTTGAGCATTATGGAACCAATTTCTTATCATTTTTCGGGAAGAATTTCTAGGACCTAGATGTTTTGATATGCCAATTGGTTTAATTTTGTCTTTCATTCCATGTGATATGATGAAGTGATCATGGTTCATGGAACAACACTAGTGCATTTAAGTCAGTTCTAAACTAGAACATTTAAGAGCATTTGTACCTTATTCTGGATGTTTAAGACACTCTTAGGTGGAGAGCGTCATGTCAGTTTAGTTTAAATGTGTTCTTCCGGGTAGAAAAATCACAATCAAGGGCCATTCAGAGATGGTATTTCTACTTGAATGCCTTTGAGGCTTGCGAGTCTTGTTTCATCTTGATTCCTTCTTGAAATAATGACAGTTGTTCTAGTTGTATGTGTGTGAAACACTTATAAGGCACTTAAGATTATGGATTGACCTCGGTGATTAAGCGTAAACTATCACAGAAATTCCTTGGGATGAAGGCATTACGGTCAGTTAAATGAAATTTTTTCGAAAAGTGAAGTTGGGTTTCTTTCAAGAGGTCGACCAGTAGTTGTTCTGGTATCATTTTCTGTAAATCCTTGAAATCCTCTTAGTGTGCTTCTTCTTAAGAGATGATCATGTACCCTATCTTGACATCATCTTGGATTCTCTAAGAGATCATCAGTTATACGCCACGCTACAGTTGGTATCCATTGGGCTAGTTCGAAATCTATTTTCAGTGTTCTATACTGGATTTGTAGTTTTAAATGAGGCTTGGTTAATCCTAAGTTATACCTGGGTTCCTGTGTAGGAACACCTTATTAGGAATTTGGATTCCTACTACTTTCCTTGACATGACCGCCAGGTGGATGCCGCTCCAGGTTCAGTCAGTGTTCTTATGTGGACATTCAGATTTTTACTGAAGTCTCTCTTTTCAAGGGGGTATGGACCACCTTGGTGAGTTCCTTAGACTCTGGGTTGGTGAATCTAAGGTTATCTCAGACTTATTACCATGCTCAGATTTGATTCTTAAAAATAGTTAATGATCCTAATGGGGTGAATCTGAATTACTCTTTCGCTCATTGTGGTTGAGTGGTGCCTTAGGAGAAGGCATTCTGTTTATGTTGTAATACACCGTCCTTCTAAACTAGGCATTTCTAAGATAAGTCATCAAATTATGGTTGAATCATTATCCTTCTGGTTCCCTGTGTATAGTTTGAGTGAACTAGTTTAAACACTCCCCCATTATATGGTGGGTGTGATGTGGAATTCTTAAATGTCTTTCTAGGGAAGATTGTGTGACCAGTTTTGGTAAGGTTGATTAGGGTTCGACCAATCCTTTCTATGAGGCCACTATTAGAACCTCAGTTGTGTTCGAGTTTACCCAGTTAAAGGAAAATCATGCTGGTAGCATCTCTAGAATGATCAGAGGGATGCTTGGTGTAGTTTTCCAATGGTGGAGGTTCCATGGTAATGATGTCATTTTCATTTTTCTTAACAGACTCATGAAAGTTTAACTCTTCCTACTGATCAAGGAAACCATTAGTGATGATGAGCTTGGAAGGTTGTACAATCGTGAGATTGTACAACTATATGGGGTTCTGTATTCTTTCATTTCATATAGGGATGTCTGGTTTACTTCTCATTTTTGAAAAGGGATATAAAGGGAGTTGGGTACACAAGTGCTTCCAAGCACAGTTTACCACCGCTAGATGGATAACCAGTCAGAGAGCAGGATTCAAGTGATGGAAGAAATTATTTGATCATGCATCCTGAATTTTAAGGGTTCTTTGGAGAGACACTTACCCTTGGTTGATTTTTCCTATAATGATATCTTGAAAGATACTTTTCATATGGCTCTATATGAGGCTTTGTATGGTAGGCCATGTTGATTAACCCTATGTTGGCTGGAGGCAGGAGAGGAAGCTATGTTGAGACCACGTCCAGTCCAGGAGACCACTGAATAGGTTCAGGTAATTCAAAAATAGGGTGGTTACTACACAATATTGTCAGAAATCTTATGTTTATTGCCGCAGACAACCTCTAGAGTTTGAGGTTAGGGATTGTGTTGTCCTACATGTTTCCCCAAGGTTGGGACATAAGAGGATCAGGATATAGGGTAAGTTTTCACCAAGATACATTGGGTCATTCAAGATTTTGGAAAGAGTCATCCTGGTTTCCTATTGGTTGTAGTTACCTCAGAGGCACAAGGCTATGCACGACGTCTTTCATGCTTCTCAGTTTTGATGTTACATTTCAGACCCGTCTCCCATTTTTCAACCTGAGGAGGTTGATTTCCAAGTAGATGTGTCCTTTGAGAAGCATCTTTTTCATATTATGGATTGTAGAACAAAGGATCTCCTTTGATGGTCTATTCCTTTAGTATGGGTGTTATGGAATCATAGTCGAGTGCCAGATGATACCAGGGAGAGGGAGGCCGACATATGATCCTAGTGGCCAGAGTTATTCACAGATGTTTCTTCACCACCCTTGGAAGGGAAATTTGAGGACGAATTGGTTTAAAGGGGATGTTTCTAAGAACCCAGTTCTTTTTTGAGGTAAAAATATGTTATTTTTTGTTCATATAAGAGGAAAACGAGTTAAAGGGGTTAAATGATGACTTTAGGCCTTACACGACCAAACTTGGTGGTTACAAATTGTGTACTTATTAGTACACACTGTGCACTTTTTAGTATACACTGTGTAATGTACCAGTGTATGGTTAAACATGGCGTGTAAGGGGAGTCGGTAGAGGGGGTGGTTTTAGTACTTACACGACCTGTATCTTATTATTATATGTTGTCTAGTGTTCGTTTTTTGGCTAAAATGGGAAGTAGAATCATTTTTCTATCGTTTTGACAGAGGGATCACTGAGTATCACGAGAAGCACTATCGAATCTCATTTTGGCTTTTGATTGTCCATCTAAAATCTATTTTGATCATCATCAGATGCATTTAAACCCAATCGGTAAGCTCTTGATTCCTCATGAGATGTTATTTGTGATTTTTTATCTTGAATAATTTATCATACCTTGAGATTTTTACTTCATTTTGTAGATATAATTTGTTCTATCTTGAATTAGAGGTTAACTCTAGACGAGGAGAGTCACATGAGGACAAGGTAGGTGGTTTTTTGGATTTCTCTCAGTGTTATGTTGTTTATATGAGTCGTAATTCCATTCTACCATGTTTATAGTGTATCATTGAATGGAAGTTGACCTTTTTTTGTTTTCTAATTATGATTAGGTGATTGATTAAATTAATTTAATCATGTTTGAACTTTTTTTATTAAGGGACACCCCGTGGGTGTGTTTTCCCTTAGATGACAATTATTTAGACATTTGTCCTAGGATTACTGTAGTCATGACTTTTTTTGAATTTTTAGGGTTGTTTATAATGAAATTGGTCAATTGAATTTTTCCCACATGAGATGAAAATTGCCTAAGCCTTGTGAAAGTTTAATTCACATGCTTCCTTGTTATATATAAACAGTCCATGTCTGTATATTTGTTTAAGCCTTATAATTTTTAGATTACATGTTAGGCTTGTGATATGTATTTCCCATGTGATATTATAATTGTAAATTCTAGTAGTATTAATATTACATTATAGGATTTTGACATGATTATTTCCCACGTGAGTTTTTAATTTGTTAACCATGTAATAGTGAAATTTATATGTGTTGTTTATTATGCTGAAATGCTAATATATTGGTCTCATCCCTGATTGAAATATGATAAAATGCTTATATACCAGTTTTTGACCCTGAAACATGTTGAAATGATGTTATAATGGGATCTTCCCTAATTCAAACATTATGAAATGCTTATAAACTGGGTTTTGACCGTAACACATGCTGAAATGTTGATATACTAGGCTCTTCCATAATTGAACATGTTGAAATACTTATATATCGGGTTTTACACTAACACATTCTAAATGTTGATATATCGATCTATTCCTTATTTAAAATATGCTAAAATACTTGTACATATGGCTTTTCCCTATGACATATTGATATGAAATGACATATGATGCATCTTCCAAGCCAAGACACAAGCTTGGATTAGGTATTCACTTCTTTCTAATTTAGATAGCATGTTAAGGTATCTGTTGTTCTCACTTTATATAGGGGATTGAAGGGATTAGGCCAGATCTTGAGACTTATATAATTCAATTTAATTGAATTAATTAAATAAAATTAGATGAATGTAAAAGAATTCCATTTCTTATAGGATGGAATACTTTGATTACTTTCTAGTTTACTACTTTAACTATTGTACACTGCTTGTTACATATATTCACTGACAAATTGGAACATATGTTTAGTGGTTTCCTAATGGGATTTAGTCTCACACCCTATTTGGGTCATGTTTTTGGGCCCAAATAGATTATATTTTTTCAGGTGTCGATAAGGGAAAGTTCCCTTCTACGGGTTCTTGATTTTTTGTTTAGGAGAAGGAGAGTATGGGACCAAGCCAAGCCTTGTGATGCTTTTGAGTTTTATTTTGTATTTCTGTACCTTGGTATTGTACCTTGTACTTGATTTCAGTGTATCCTATTTTGGATTCTTTTTTAGAACATAACATACTACATCATCTTTTGTATGGAATGATGCTTGGTTACTTCTAATATCAGTCTTCCACTGTTTACTTTAGTTGTATTTCGTTTACTGCTTCTCCTATTGTATTATTATTTATTCCACTATGTTACACTCTACCAATGAGGGAATAGTTTCCCCACTATCACACCTAGGCCCCCTCTTCTAGTCGGCAGCCTCTGGCATTTGGGGAAATGTGCTTGAGGCCATGTGGACAACTAGTTATGGGGAACTTTTGTGTGGTTTCTGGATCCGGGACGCTATGCTGCTTTTATAACATATTTAGTAGGGATATCTTCTAAGATTATTTCTATATTGATTCTTATCAACTTCTTTATATCTTCCCCCTCCTAATCATATCTTTCCTCAGGTGTGAGGAGTTGATCCTCTTCGAGTGGCGTGTGGTGTGTGTCCTTACCTTTACCTATTTCTTTGATGGATTCTCATCTAATAAGTAGTAGTGGAGTAGTGATGGAATCCCCATATTCATACCAAGACTCTATTTTTGGGTACAAATGCCTTATTCTGTAATTTTGGTGTTGACCATATTATAGATAGAAACCTCCTCCTTATATTCCTCTATATCGGTCTCATGTTTTGTAGTGTATTCAGGGGTGGTTTTAATGACATTCACTTATGTGTAATTCCTTACAGGAATTTCATCATCCACCTAGTGAGATTTCTTTTTTTATGCCTATCATAAGGCCACATTCCCTCCTTCACTAGTTTTCTTGGAATCATTTGATTAATGGTGATCCTAAGGGAATCTCTGAATACTTTTTTCATCCATGTTCTAAGTGAGAACATTGGGTTATAGGATAGGATTTGTTTGAAAGATCTATTTTTCAAAATTCCACCAAATTGGGAGAATACCAACTTCCATTTAAGAGAATGTTGAAGTAAATAACCCCCCTCGATGTGGGTTGGGGATGTTCTCATTCCATTTCCACAACCTATTAATCCTGGTTTGATGAACATGAATGTTGTGTTAAAAAATACCCTAGCCCTGCAAGATTGGGTTGCTATTGGATTTTCATGGATACTATTATCATGTATTATTTCTTAATTTATGGATATTTATTTGAACATGGGTTAGGTTCATTGTATGTTTTTCACCAGAGCCACCTACATCCAATGATATTAGTGATTCATGATGATTTTCCTCTCTTAAGTAGGAGGCTTAATCAATATTTTCATATGCTTCACACATGAGTATTTTTATGGCTTACTCTTTTCCATGATGATTTCTTTGAGAGTCATTAATAGACATTTTTTGCTGAGTGTGACTTTTATTATGAATAGAACCCATTTGTTGAATTCATGCTAAGGATATGACATTTTATGATGTCACTTTTAGTGGTATTTGTTGATTAGATAGTGAGGTGAAATAAAATTCATTGTTCTCACCCCATCCTATGATATGAATATCATATTGGGATATTATTGATCAGTTGATGTGGCTATTTTAATACATTGATAAATTCATGATGAAGGGATCCTTTATATTTTCCTAATTTTGGATTTCATGCAGCTTGGAGGTCCATCATGTTGATTTTATAATGTATCCCTTTTATTACCTTAATATGGATTGGGAGTTTTTTGTTTGGTAATAATTTTTATTTCAAATGATTAAGAGTTTTCCATACATTTAGGTGTATTTCGTGTAAACAATATTTTTTACAACGAATCTATAATTATTTATTAGGGAGTGGATAAAGGCTAGAACATGAATGTTATATTTCCTTTATCCAGCTATATCATTATGAGAAAATGTCTTCTTAAAATTTATCTAGAGGATCCTAAACTTTTTCTGACCAAAGTGGATGTTTCCCTGCTACTTTATTATAAACAGATGGATTGGTATGGATTTCCTTGGTCATATTGCAAGGCATATAATCCAAGGGTGGTTTGTAGAATGGCTATTTCCTTGGATTGTTTTCTGGTTGAGAAGTAATTTTACTTTTCAATGATGGGCCATCAAGAATTTCTAGCCTTGTTTTCTAAAGTGCCTTGCGGTAAGAGGGATTTCTCATAGTTAAGTAAGAAATGAGAGGACCTCCTTGATGAAGTGAAGTTTCATTGTAGGGAGAACCTTCATAGTGAATTCCATCATGGAGAGAACTACCATCACATATTGATGTTTGATTATGAGGATAATTCCTATAGTGTATACCCTAGGGAGGACCTTCATAGGAGATGATAAAAATGGGGTACCGCCTTGAGATTGGATCTTTTATTCATGTGAAGGTTCTTCATGGAACTCATCAAGATATAGGATCTCACAATCGATCAAATTCCTAACATGAAGCAATCCTTCATGATAATTTTTCTAGGGAGGACCTCCAAAATTGATGCTATTATTTCCATAATTTATTAACAGAATAGTAGGATCATGATCCTCTATAGATAAATGTATGAGGGATTAAATATCTCTAGAATGAATTATAGAAAAATCATATAAAAACTCTTTATTTTATAATTTCTTTTGGTGAGTCCTATTTTGTGATTCTCTCTTGCGGGTCATTGGGTTTTCTTACTAAGGATAGTGGTGTTAATATATTGAATTTTGTTTGATTAGATCATGTGTTACTACTAGAATTTACTGATAGGTTTTTAGAATTTTGGAATGGGTTTGTGCTTACCCTGGAATAGCCACTAGGGTAGACCAGTGACCTCCAGTTAGAACGTGGGTATTGTCCCGATCTGGTTTTCTGTATATCATGGGATTTTTCCCACAACCCTCCTGGGTGGGATCAAAGATGTGTTTCTGCTCTGGAGTGAATCTCATTTTTTTATGAGTCACCCCAAATGTGGGGATGGAGTTTTTTGTTCATCCCTCTATTACTCTCACTACTGTTATTATATACTTAAATATTTGTATGATAGTGGTTGGCATTTCCATCTACCCTTTCACCATTTTTAGGATGTGTTGGGTGACCTCAGTGACCAGAATGGGGATATATGACCATTCCATGGTTGGATCAGTGATATGTGCCTACTCATGTCCTCTATATCCTATCGATACTTAATTAAAATAAACAGGTGTGGGTAAGATATATGGGTATGTCCCATGTTTTTCCCTGGGGTCTACTAGATGGTTTCTTTGAATGATACCAGATTAGGCTGACAAACTTTATATTTGAGGGAAGGTGTATGTGCCTACCCAGGGTTTACCACTATATTTTATTGGTATAATTCCCTAGATTTTTTCATATTGTTATAGAAATATTGGATGATTCAGGATGGTGTGTGTTCCTTCTCCCGTTTTTCTGCTGAATTTTACTAGTGCGCTTCTCTGGATATTTTCAACTATTCCGGTAGGCTTGGATAATACAGGCCAGTGTTGGTACCTATTCATGGTTTTCCTTTGAATTTAACTAGTGGTATTCTTTGATGGGAACAAATGTATAGCCTTGTTCCCTATTGTCTTCTCATTGAACTCAGTGGGCCATCTTGCATGCCCAGGTCTGGATGACCTGGGCCAAACTCCTAAGGGGAAACCCACATCATGTTGAGGGTTTATTGTCATAGCGTTTTGGTAGTGGTGGATTTTTACAGGATCTATTTGGAGTTTCCCATGATCAATCTAGATGAGTCCATTGGTGGCCTATTGATTTATCTTCCTAAGATAATAGAGGATCTTGTTTTTGCATTCTAGGTATAAGCTCCCAAAATGGTTAGACATGGAAACTGGTTCCTTCTGATTTTGGGATACTTGTCATCTTTTAGTGGATGGTTACTGGGGTTTACTAATCTGGTGGGATTTAAAATAATATTCAAGGGTTGGGAAGGTACAATTTAGGTGGTAATCTCACACTGGTACATTTGAGACTCAGTATTGAATATGTTGGGTTGCCAACAGTGTCCTTTATTTAGTTGAGGACCCAACTTGTGCAGTGACCAAAGCATATGTCTTCCAGAACTGGTAAGACACCATTTGGATCGAAGGGAGTTCTAGTTGAATGTGCCTAAAATATATGTGGAAAACATAAAAAGTAACACCTAATCAAAGTATAAACTCAAAAATTCAAATCATTCATAATCAATTGTTTTTTATCCATGTTTGTCCCTACATCATTTTTTTTTTGAAAAAGGGGTCTAAAATGTTGGATACAAATTCATATTTGTTAAGGATTCATGTTAGTCTTACCATTTTTGTTTCTGATGGACATTTTAATCTCTGTTTTATGGATGGTTTGATTATGGGGGTTTTAATGGTTTCATAATAATTCATGTTTAGTTTTCCATTTTCAAATAGTTTCTAATGGGTTTTGTTCATGGAGCCAGAAACCCCCAACAATTTCCTTATTTTAGTTGTTTTAAAAACATTCTTTAAAAAGTTAGGAAGCCATTGGTAAATGGTCTATCAATGCTTAGGGACACACATTAGTTGATAGGATGGGATTTTGATCTAATTACACCCTTTTGGGGGGAATTATTTCCTACTCAGTGTCTCTTTTAAATAGTTAAGACATATTTGTGAATCCTTTATTAAATACCAAATATAACACGGGTCACCCTTAAGTTAACAATCAATTATTATCATGTGTGGAGTTGATAATAATCTATATATATATATATATATCTAAGGTTCTTCATCAATGGATACATTTGTATGTATCTAAGGTTCTCCATCGATGGTATCCTTTTGTGTATAGATTAGATATTATTTAGTCGTTTATTATTATGATGCTGATTTTAAGCCACACAATAGGGCACTCTAGAATTCATCTTCATCCAGGATGATGGTAG
The DNA here is from genome assembly GCA_963277665.1 of Viscum album. Taxonomy (NCBI): domain Eukaryota; kingdom Viridiplantae; phylum Streptophyta; class Magnoliopsida; order Santalales; family Viscaceae; genus Viscum; species Viscum album. Next base: position 334,616,627 of record OY728138.1, on the reverse strand, counting down.
TTGGTGTGATTTTGGGAGAAGGCCCCTGAGATGGTATTCTTACATATCCCTATGAAATGAATCAAAACCCACATAGTTTATTTCAACTTAATGGGACACATCATACATTTGAAGTTCATTTGATGAGGATAAAACTATAAATTTTAACATCAGGAAGAAATTATTTATAGGAGAAATGTATTTATTCAATGGATGTCATGAAACTTATGATTAAACAAAACAGGGGGATTGGAAGGGATGTGGCCTCCCAGGATGGATGTTAATCAACTATGGATTTGTCCTAAATAAAATAATGGTGAGTTTAAGGTGTTAGGTTTCTACATTAGGGAGGCTTCCTGCATATCTCATTTAGATGGAAATCAAATCCCGTGTAGTTTAGATGGTTTGGGATTACACCTATGGAGGAGGACCTATTGGAGGTTTTTTATGTATGGGATATGGCCCTTTGATATGGGTACATGGTTTTGAGGATCCACACCTATGGAGTCCCTATGAAGGTTTTTCTCATAGGGGACATGTCCCTTTGAGATGGATATATGGTTTTGAGGACCCATGTCTATGGAGGACCTCTTAAGGGAGGTGGGAATAATATCCAAAAAAGGATTCTATACTGAGTCATGCATGTGATCATGTGGATTTAATTATTGTTACTAACCATTAAGACCATGTGGGTCATGTTTAGTGTGAGAAACAAAAGTAAGTGGAAGATCGAACAAACCACACAATCTCCTTCATTGGCTGTTGGATGAGGTTAGGGGTATGGGAGAGAGAAAGGGAATTTAGGTACCCATATCCTCTATTATTTCCACAAACAGGGGAATCAAATACATGATATGTATGAAATACTATAAGAAAAAATATGGGATTACTCTAGGATGGATTCCCTCTCTCTGGTTCCATAGAATATGAGAGTAGGATAATCCACTAACCCTCATCAAGATAAAATAAATCACCCCCAACACTATCGAAAATAGGAAGGTCTCTAATTCACATATGATGAGGGAATGACAAGGCACTATCCCTAATCATCTAAATTGGGAGGTCCTTGAAACCACCAACAAGTCTTGGGTCCTCATTACCGAGGGTATGTGAAAATTTGATCACCCTAAATATCCTATCTATTGGGCAGGACATGTGCGGGACAACTCTTATCGAGGGAATTCACAATCGAATTGGAGACACATTGGTGTTTCTTTCTCCATGTTAAGGAAATTTGGAATCCTCGATGGAGGTTTTGATTTCTTATCCCTCATATTGGAGTCCCAAGGGAAAAAGTTTCCTGCCATTGGTGGTATAGAAAAAGGTCCTAAAGATGGATCTCATAGGTGAAGGTTGGGTGAGCAGAAGGTGGCTCTCTCAACTGAGGGTTGGGTGATCTAATGAGGTATCACATATGTTAGACATGGGTAGAATGGAAGTTCTTATCATAGGGTGGGCCTGTGTGAGCTAGAAATGACTTCTTTATTATGAAAAACCTGAGAAAAAACACTTGGGAAAGGCCTTGATCTAGGATCCAAGGGTTTCCTTGAGTCTCTCTAGAAGGTTCTCACACTGTTCCTATGTTATCTAGGAGACCTTTTCTCTACTACTTTTCAACTAGGGGTGATTGTATTATCACTCGATTGTATTATGTTTCACACACTGGAGGAACTATAATCCCACAATTCCCCTTAATTCCTTCTTTTATTAGGTTTTTTAGATCTACATGGGTGGTTTCAAGGGCCTAGGGGAAGGACGAGGCAAATAATAGTTTAAGATATTCTTCTAAACTTATAATTGTTTGTAATAAGGATCCCAAGGGTCCTATTTATAGGAAATTTTGAGACCCTGTACAAAGTAATTAACCTACATAAGTCCATTGCGTAGGTGTAACATGTAGGGTGCCTCACACAGATGTGGCCACTCCTTCTAGTCCACATAGGTTAGTCTTGTGTGATCCTCTTGGTGTACAAGCTTGGTACACAAATGTTGACTTGGGAGAGTTTGTTGATTTTCCTTGGTTTTCTTAATCTTCTCACTTATTGTAGTATTTTTCATTTGAATCTTCTCACCCTCATGTGAAAAAAAGAAGTTTCAATAGTTACTTATGCTTTACTAGGGATATGATCCAATATTTCCATCCACTTTCATTAATTGGATGGATTATTATGATTATGATTTAAGTATTATTTTATGAAACTCATTTCTTTCTCATGGGTTAATTAGGTTATGAAAAACTTTTATAAAACGTTATTATTTTACATGGGTTATGCTATGATGAAATGATAAATGTTCATGAAACTCATTTCCTTTCCATGGGTTATTTTATGATGAATGTTTCATGATCTTGTGGAACACATATGTATTATTTTCATTATATGATTTCTAGGACCATAATTATATATCCCTCTAATGCATTGGTTAAATATGGACATCTCATGTAATAATACGTACTAGAATAGGGAGTGAACTTAGTTCGATGATAAAATTTTCCACTATGATATTATTGGGAGTGAACCTTGACTAAGTATTTGATGTAATTGGGAGTGAACCCAATCCACACTAATAGTCTTGGTAGTGATCCTTGACTATGGAAATGATTTTACATGATCATGTGTATTCCACAAACTTATGTCGTATGCCAATTTTATGATACCACGAATCATGTTTTTTATTCCTTTATGATTTCTAACTTATGAACTTCCAAGATTTATTCCATGATTCATGATTATGATATATGATATGCTATGTATGATTTAAAAAAAATCTCATGTTCTCATTCCCTTATGCACATGTTATACTTTAGCGATCATTTATATCACCCTTGTTTACCCTTATTGAGCATTTCAGTTCAAACTTTATTATGTTTCCTTTCACAAGGTTATAATAATGGTTTTTAGAATGATATGTATTAAAATGGTGCTAGTTATGAAGAACATAGTGGGAGATGATTTTGATATCTTATAAACAAGTTTTTTTAGGTATCTATGTTTCTAAAGACACTAAACCTATAAGATTATGGAATGGATCATAATGTTATGTATTCAATATTCATATAATAAGATGTAATATTTATGTATGAAATTTTTGGGTCACTATAACCCTACCTCAATTCTTTAGGTATGAATCAGGATTTATGGCATGAGATGACCAGTTTCTAGAGAAGGCCAGAGTAGGTATGGTCGGGTGTCATAGTGGATTGTTTATCACACGATGACCTGACATGTATGTTTTTTTCTGTTATTTATTTCCCTTATTCCTATATGTATATGATTTCATATACTAGGGTATCTTTTTGATACCCTACTAATATCAATTCCTCACACCCTAAATGGTCACTCTGGAAAACTTGTATTCCTTATGTTTTATTTATAGGTTAGATCATAGGTTATGCAGTTGACTAGGTTGGGATAGCTCAATAGGGTATTGGGGATGGGAATTGAGGTTAGGATTAGGGATTTAAATAGATCGTCTTATATATTTTTTCCTTGTTTATTTTGTATATGTTATCAACCTAGTAGGATATTGGTTGATTTATGACTGTATTATTTCATACTCATTTGTTGTAGCATTGTTTTTTATTTGATTCTGTATACTCTGATGATTTTTATGGACGATTTTTAGTTATTTAACATATTTTTTTGTTATTTATGGTTGTGATATTAGGGTAATATTCTCCCCAATATTTTATTTATTTCCTTTACACTAGTCATCGTCCAATGGTATATGGGGAGTTATGCTTGAGGCTATGTGGGACTCCATTAATTTTACTGTTAGGTGATTTTAATTGGGGAATTACAAAATGGTATATGTTTATATTTTATTTTCTCTTACTATTAGGGATATTGTAGATATCAATAATTATGTGTTAGATCATGTGATCGAACTTAGACTGGTGAGTCATGAATAGTGGGATGTTTAGGTTACTGGGGTTATGATATTTTTTCTTGGTTTTTACTATTATAATTGATATATTTATTCAATTATAATGTATTTATAGAGGTTTTTATTTATTATTTTGTATCTTGGTCATTATGGGAAGATTATTGTGTACATTCATCATACATGAAACATAGGATTCACACAACACATCTATGTTTGTGTGTGATTAATTTCAATGATGATAGGGTGTCCAATTTTTTAAAGTGTTAACAACATATATGGTGTTTTCCCATATAAATTTTTAGTGAAATTCAAATGGTATTTTCTTCGGATGATAGGTTATGTGGATCTTATGGTGAGACAATATTTGAGGATTTATATACACTCCCTTTGTACAATGGATTTATTGTGACCCTTGGTGGGTAAATTTAGGAAATGGATGTATTTTAGGTGATCTATAGATGAGAACTTATTTCCTTGAGAATGTCGAATCCCTTATGGGGGTTATGGAAAGGCTTGTAAAATGCCTTGGGATTTTGGGATGTACTTTTGGTATTGATGTTTGGTGAGAGGGAAGGACTAATTTGATGCCTATCCCAATTAGATCATGATCCTAGATGGCTGAATATAGGATAGATAGAGCATGGATATATTCTTCTAGTTTTAGAATGATGAATGGGTGGTGATTGATCATGTGGTAGGTTGTGTCATGAGTGATATTACTTGGTCCCATTGTAAATGAAACAATTAGGATGATTTTATTTGGATGAGATTGACATGTGAGAATATAATTTTTAGTGGTTTAGGAAAAAATTTCTTGGTTAAATGGGATGTGACTCATGGTAGTGTGGGTTGGGTTGTGTCATTGGGTAGTACAGAAGTGTATTCTCATTTGGTTTAGATGATACTGAGTTGGATGGTGGGTCAGAATCTATGAGAGGGATCTTTTGTGGTTTACTCTACCTTTTGAGTAGGTGAGTGAGGTTTTCCATATATTTTTGTGGAAAATATTTTATGTATTTGGGAAAGTGTATTCTAGTTATGAATGGTTCATGTTGGGGTTATTGGTCGGTGAGTGGTCATGTGAAAGTTGGGAACTCATGTTATTGGTGGAATGGAGTTTCATTAAGAATGTTAGGTTTTTCCTCTATAATATGTAGTGATATCATGGGAGGATTTAAGTATCCAGGTATGGTCAAACTGAGCTTGTTCCTTAACATGGGTTTTTCGGATGGGTGATCGTTGATCGGGAAGAGCGTCAGGCATGTGATGTTGGAATCTATATGGAATTGTGATCAAGGAGTTGTATAAGGGAATAAATATAGTGTATAGTGCACCATTGGTTGTTAGAGGATGCGCCCCCCATTATGGATGGATTTTTGTGAACATTTAGAGTGAAATTCCTAGTGATCTGGGTATAGAAGATGACTAGTGTTCATGTTGATGCTCTAGTATGAGAGGTATTATCATGATCAATCATTAAATTTGATAATATATTGATAGTGGGATATGTATATTAGTATCATTGTATTTCTATGGAGATGATAATGATACTCCTATAGTGGGGATCCTTGTATCTATCATGGGTGTATGGCCCTCATGTTGGTAGGGTCATAGATGTTGCGTAACTAGTTGGAGGATGGTTTAGATGACATTAGGATTTCGATGTGTATATATATACAATTTTATCTAGTTCCTAGTTGAATAATAGGTTTAACATTTAGATTCAGTGTTGGATGGAGTCTGAGTGGTGTCATTAGGCTCGTGATGTAATTGACGTGATCTGAGAGTGACTTGGATCAGAGGTGCACCGGTGCTAGTGGAGAGAGAATGATGGATGGTATGGGTGGTTGAGGACCCAACCATGGAATTACACTGAGTGTCAAATTTGGACATTAGTGTGTATTTTTTTATGATTCTACAATGACTTTAAGAGATTAAGACTCTGTGATTCTAAGATATGATAACACATCGGTTTATATGACCAAAAGTTTTTTGGGTGACGTGATCTAGAGGATGACTGCTTAGTTTTTTTGTATGAAATTCATTTTGTGTGAGGTGGAAACTAAATTAATCTTGTTGATAGACCACTAAGAGTTTGTTTTCAATAAAAAACTCCTATAGTGGGTATCAACTTGACTTGGAATAAATCTCTATGAGAAGATCCTTGTGGTGGGGAGAACCATTTTCCCAAGGATTAATCATTTGATGGTGCTCCAGATTCATGGGATGGATAGGATCAGTTGAGTGTCGTCTCAATTTTTCAAATAGTAATGAGTAGGTAGCTCTATTTATATTTAATATCACACTATGGTGTTTATGTTTGAGTAGTTGAAGAAATTTAGCGATGAATTCATGGAATAAGTTGGTTAGGAATGATGGTATAAGAACCATCACAGATCCTCAAGGGTATAAACCATTATAGCGGGACTTTGTAATGACCCATTGATTTCTGGATCATTTTTTTAATGAAAATTGATTTTTCAGTCCCGATGGGGGTAAATTTGGATAATTTAAATTTTTATTGGGATTATAAGGGTTAGAACATATCTAAGAGATGTTTTGGATGTGTATTGAGGTATGATAAGTGTTTCATGAGATTGGGTGAATTTAGAAGTTGGGTTAGGGTGAATCCTTTTCTAAATTATTTTTCATATGGTTCATCAAACTATAACCCAAAGGGGTCACACTATGATTGTGCTTGGTTGTGGAAATTTCAACATGAACACTCAGGTCATGCTGAAAAGGCCATCTGTGTGGGATTTCATGGAATAGAGAATCAAGGTCACACCACAATAGGGAAAGTCATTCCTAGAAGGCCTCTCTCCAGGGATATGTATCATATCACAATCCTAAGGGTCCATATTTTAATGGTGTTTGGCCATGGGTGGAGCCCTATTCCTAGGAGTACTCACATAATGACCCAAAGGGGTTATGCTGTGATGAAGAAAGGAAATTTCTTTGGTTCCTCTTCCTCATAGGGCATTCATACCAAAACCTAGAGGAGTCATTTAATGACAAATAATTTCCCATATATTTTTTAAATGGTAATAAAATTATCATTTTGGGGTTGTCCCCCTTATGATTTAGGGGAAAAATGAGCAGCAAGACATGCTATTTGTATGGGTATACCCCTCTCCTTTATCTCATTAAAGGCCTCCTTGGTAAGAAAGAATTTTATGGGATTCCATGGTAGATTCAAGGTATGTTATTCCTATACACCCTCTATTATCTCTTCCCCTTGTATATATATATATATATATATATAATTTGTGATCATCTAGGCTATGTTTTTTTCATTAATTCCACAAAATAATGGTGGGATTTGGTGGGAATGATGGGTATTTTTTATGGATTTTCTAGGGTATAACCAAGGAGGATGAAGACATGATATTTCTTATGGTTCTGAAAACGAGGTGACGTGCAATGATTTTTCTAGTGATTATGACTGTTTGTTTTAATTTTTATAATTAATTATAAAATTTTATATTCTATTAGTTTGGATTTTGTGACTTTGTATAGGATCTTGGGTGTTGGTATGAGCTTAGACAATCCGTGGATAGGCCTGGCTGAGAAATAGAAAAGCATCATGAGGATGTTAACTCCATGGTTATGGTAGGTGCTCCCTATAATATAAAATCATCTACTTGATTATACATGAGTGTTAATTTATTTATGTTTTCATGGGACTAGGTAACTAAATATTCATCAAGGGAGACCTTGATAAGAGAGGTAGGGTGTAATTAAGACTCCTTGAGTTGAATATGTACTTTTTAAAACATTTGGTAAATTTAGATCACCCATCAACTATGTCTCCAAGGGGAGAAGGTGTCGTTTTAGTTAAAAATAGATCTTAGATAGGTCTTGGGATGAGAGATGAGTTACGGGTAGCCTAGGATAGACCTTATAAGGATAATTTGGTATACATGAGAGTCTTAGGACTAATGCTGATAGGTGAGATGGCGATACATCTCATGTATATTGGGAAACATCCTCTTGAGGGTGGATTGGAATTTTGGTGTGCTTTATGAGTGGGATAAGTCCTTCAGATATTGATGTGGTGTGTTATGGAGGGTTTTCACTAGATGATGGGCTAGATATATATCATGATGGAGATGTGAGATGTGATAAAGATAGTATCATGTGTTTGTTGGAGAACTTGGCATTGGGTATCTAATGGTAATAGTGTAGCATATCTTGGAACATTCCCTAATTTGTGGGGTCAAGAAATGATGTGGGAATCATAAGAGAGTTTGTAATAGACTCTTGAGGCTTGATTCAGATAGGGCATATGGGCAAGGAGAACCATTTGGAGTTCCAAATATAGAATGGTGCTAATGATATGAGACTCTGATGGGTCTGAGGGACCTAGTGAATGGAATTTCCTTAAAGATGGGAAAGATTATTGGTTCATCATTATGTACTTCTGTGAATGATATGGTCTTGATGAGACTATTACATGAGGATATGAGGATAATGATATGTGCATTGAGGTTCTAGTATAGGTCTCAAGTGACTACCACCCTAGTTATGAGCTACTTAGCTTGTGGGATATTCTATATTACCTATTTTTTGTATGTGTTCGGATGATGATGTTATATTACATATTTATATACATATTCCCATGTGTAAGAGGGGATGGACTGGGCCTTATAGTGTTCCCTTTTATATAGAGGATTCAGTGGGGTAATATAAAACGTTCTCTAAATTACAACCACCAGATGCAGAACTAATCAGATTGGAAGAATGAGAGGGTATGGGAACCGCCATCAGGATCAGGCACCGTGTAGCTTTGTACGTGGAAATGCTATCCGGTCAGCAATGCAAGGTGGGGATCTAGGATATCAATGATGCAGAAGCTCGGGATGGGCAGTTCTAGTTGGTTGGGCCTACGGGTCATGTATTGGGCATGGTATGCCTCTGGACCTCCGGTTAATGTATTTGAAAGTCATGTCGGGCCTTGTGACTTGGGCCTACGGGTCATGTATGGGTTCCCCTTCAACCCTTAAAAGGGGGATTATTCATAATAAAATAAAAATTAAGTCCTTCGGGCCATTCGGGATTAGGTACTTCTAGTGTGTCCTTTTCTATTAGGGAGTGTCTTGGGTACTTGGAATGTGACCTTCCTTGAGAGGAGATGGTTTGATAGCACCCTACCCTAAGTCTTGATGTTTGGGTTGGGTTTTGTGTCTTGAGATAACTAGTTTTCTATGAAGGATAAAGTATGTATGGCCAGGTGTAACAATGTTCTGGTCATCACATGATTACTCGACATGTATGTTTATTTCCATCGTTTATTTTCATTGTGTATAAGTGTATATGATGGAATATATTGCAGGTAATTGGTGAGACCCTATTAATATGTATTTCATATACCTTATATGGACACTCTAGTGCATATTTTGACATTATGTAAGATTTGTGGGTCATATCAAAGGTTCTTCAATAGATCAAGTCAGTGAATCTTGATTGGGCATTGGATATGTGGATTAAGGTTTTACTTGGGGATAGTAGTATATCATCTTGTGTATTTTATTTCCTTGTTTAATTTGTATATGCGATCAACTCAGTGGGTGATCAGTTTATGTATGACTGTATGATTCTAATATCATTTTTTATAGCATCGTGGTTTATTTAATTCTATGAACTTTTATGATTATTGGGAATGATTATTGGTTATTTATGCTATTTTTTCATTATTTATGGTTGTGATATCGACGGTGTAGTCTCACTACATATGATTTAGTCCCTTAATACTATTAGATAGCCTTTGGAATTTGAAGAGGTGTGCATGAGTACAAGTGTCACTCTGATTAGGATACTAGAGAGTGATTTTGATTGAGGTGCTTGAAATGGTTGATGCGGTACTTACACATGGATGAACCTTTTGGGGTCATCAGGTTTATTGGTAACTAAACAAAAGAGGGTATGCTTGTACTTGCAAGGAATATGGACCATTGAGGAAGAGTTCTGTATAAAAAATATATCCCATTGAGGTGGAATTTTCTCTCATGTAATATGGGACATTGAATAATGAGTTAGATATTACACATGGGTTTCCTAGAGGTGTGGACATCCACCTTCTTTCTATTAGTAATAAGGAAATAATGGGTGACTAATATCATGGGTTCCTAGGAACATGAAGGATACAGGTAGGGCTTATGTATATTCCTATCATAGTTTTCTGGCCTGGTCAGTAAAAAAGGTGCTGAAATAATTTTGATATTGCACCTAGTAGGCGACCCATGATATATCTTTTGCTCATTGATTGGAACAAAGAGGTCTATTGGATGCTCAAGAAAATTGGATTCATTATATAGGGTATCCAAAATGAGCATCATGAGATAAGATATCTTTATTCAGTATTCCCATGATAGAGACTCTAATTATCATTGTAATTAATGATTATAATTAACCTTATGGCCTTAATGGTTAGGGAGTAAACCATTGTACAAATCCATTATCAAAGGAATACATTTTCGAAAGGGGTGCATACTGATGTGCATGTTCTAATCATATATCTTATGAGTTTGTGGTAGAGTCCTTAGTGGGATAGTATTTTTAAACATTTTACCTTGGTGGAAGGAGTCTGATGAGGTCATTTAGGTTAATATTACCCAGGTAGATGAATTTGGTGGAATGAGAGACATGGAAGATGTATGGTTACCCTTAATAGGGTTCCTTTTCAATATGACCCACCATAGGTCGAATATTTAATGGTATGGTGCCATTGATAAGAGGATGAAAAACACATTAGGAACCCCCCCCCCCCCCCACTATACATAAAATCATGGTTCTATGTAAGGGGGAATGGTTCATGAAAATATTGAGTTTAGAGGATACATTTGAAGGGATTTACATTATGAGACCTCTGTGAAGTGGTTTCATGATATTCCTTTATGAAGGAATAACGTAGATGACCTAAAAATATTTCAATATTGGGGAGAATTATTTTGAATTTCATTCAAAATGATTCACCCCATTACATAATTTTCTACAACTCTGTAATTTATCTGAGTTTTCAAGTTTTTTCATGGGTATAATGATTCACAAAAAGGTTATTTCCTTTTTTTGATGCCTGTCTCAAAGTGGAAAGGAATATCCCTTGAGGTCTACTCAAAATTCATTATCAAAGCCTAGTTCTAAAGAATCATACCTTTATTAATGTGTGAGGTGGGTATTTATAGGTGAGGTCTTGTAACAACCTTATTATAATTACATGATAATATAGTATTCATGTGATTATAAAGATTGTTGTCTTCACAGGAAAGGCGATTATACAGTTTCATAGTGAGTCCTAAATCTCAAAGAGGTTCTATGATCATGATGAACCACTACGTAATCAACACAAAAAAACTTTTTTCATGAATATTTTACACATTCCATGATAAATCAACACCTTGTATTAAAAAATGATTCGGAACCATGAGTATTTCATGAAATAATTAAGGGATGATCAGACATGAAAAATTCATGAGGCCATAAATAATTCCTTTTCAAAATATTATCTTTCTTTTTAAATGACTATGTTTCTTTTTGGAAAAATTCCCTATGTATATTTTTTACTTAAAATATTATTTATATGGGATATATATTCTTTTGTAGACATTAACAATTCCTACCCACATAATTAGGGTCTGGTAGTCATAAAGAGAAGGTAATTTTGAGGAAGCAAGATAGCTCGTATAATTTCCATGTGGGGTACACATGACCCATAGAGAAAATAAAAGTGGTATCTCCCCTAGAAATAGGTCATGGGGCCCTTATTTGAAATTTTGGATGACCATGGATGAATCTACCCTTTGTAATTTGTGAATAAATTCCTCTGTAAATTATCCCCTATAAATGAACTGTCTTTCTTGAACCTCCTAGAAACCAATTTTCATCATGAAAAAAATAAAACAAAAACAAAATTGAGATAACCACATAAAATTTTCCTCAAAATATCCACTTTATAAAGAATTTATGCAACCCAATTAATTTATATATAGAATGTACATCAAATAATTTATATGCTATATTTTTTAAATTTTCATTATTTCAATTTTCTTCCCTGATTCCTTTATAATTTAAAATGAACATATCTTTTCCAAAAATGACTCTTGAACAGCGTTCCTAAGCTATTTCCACATGTAAGATGAGTATTATAGACAATTTTTATTCCAATCAGTGTTAGTGTGTTCACTAAATACATCATCTTATCTTGTATCACATTAGAAAAAATGTCCAAGACTACATGGTATCTAAGTGCTTATGCATATAGAGGTTTGGAATACTGAGTGACACACCCATTACCATTCCATGGTGAGGGAATATTTTAATCAACTAGGTAAACCTAAATCATCAATTACCCATTACAAAAATCCTAATATTTGGAAACATCATCAGGGAGGATAAAAACACTAAAGGTTATGTTCTTAGGTATGCCTCATATATCTATGGGAAGGACGGTCTATTAAAAATCCTTAGGTATATGGTTACTCATTAATTATAAGAAATATAATATTGATCTTATATTAGTCTAAGACTTAATATTATACCTTAACTCTAGAGGTTTCTTCAACATGGATTAAGGTTCGAACTACTAGATACGTCAAAGTATTATGGATTTTAGGGATAAATTGATGGGCGTAAATCTTTGTAAATTATTATGGTTATCATAGTCATTATTAAACTATACTAATACGATAATCCTGTAATTTATTAGTATGTGGATCTCAGATATGAATATGTTTCATCTGATACATGGAGATGTCAGGATAATCCTTTGAGATTTATATATTCTCAACAGATATCCAATCCTAGGGGAGATGTATGATGAGTTCATCTCTACTAACTCTATACAGGATAACTTGGAGGGGACTCCCCCACCTGTAATGGAACTAGTTTTATTGGAAATAAATGCAATGATCTAGGATCTTTTTCCCCGAATTGATGGTCACTTAAGTTTCTAGGCTAAATTATTCATCATGTAAAACATAAGTGATCCATGAATAGTAAAACCTCGGAGCTTCCCATCTCACAAGACCCACGATCTTCACAATTCCTACTATCCAACATTAAAATATGTCACTACACCAAATAGGGTTGGGAGTTAATTCCATGGGTTGATTGGTTGGTCCTCCTGGTGAAATTTGTGCTTATATTCATTAGTGGATATCTCTTCTCAACATATGAGTATCATATAGGGGTATAGGTAGGGAACTTAATGATAAAGGCCTAAATAGAAACCGGTAGGTGAATTAAATTTGGAGTTTCAATGTTGGATAAGTTTTAGAGCGACAATTCCTTACTCAAAATCATTTATACCTTCTAGGTGTTATGGGGTTGGATAACAACCGATATGGGGGGATATAAGTTCTTCAATGATTTACCCATTGTAGGCACTTGATTCATACTTTAACTATTGAAATTATAAAAATTTAGGCCACTCCTTCTAGATGACTGTGATATAGGAATAATTTTAAACCATTAAAATCGATTCATCTATGTTCCATATACATCCCCAACTAACATCATTACCAATGATGAAATTAGAATACAACCATTTAGAAAGATCTAATATATCTATGAGAGGTAATTATGGTGGATAAAATTTATGGGGATATTATCTGAGAGGGATACTCACCCTATAGATTCATTCAGAAGATTATCTATGTATATAAAAGATTCTCTAACCCACCCCAAAGTTTATAACTCAAACTACACCCCATGGTGGCACATAATTAATGATTGATGTTCATATAGTATGAGAAAATAATTCAATCCACTCTCCCAAAGGTTGATTCCTCCATTGATATTCTGACTAACTATGTTAATAATTAGATCTTGTCATATCCTGGTGGGAAGTTGGATGAATTTTTTCCTAGATTAAAAGTTCCACCAATAAATGAAGGGTGAGAATAATGGTAAAAAATAGGAGAGGGATGCCTCATAAAACCATTTCACATGTGAAGCCTTAGGTGTCTCAAATTCCTCGTAAATAACTGGGGAATTTAGACACATACCCTTCAATAAGTGGGGTAAATATTTCAATACCAATTCCTAATAAATATGCATTCCTAGAATCTTGGAGGGAGAAAAACACTCATAGGAATACCTTAGTTTTAGAGAAGTTTTGGGACATGATCTAAATGGATGAAATTTTCCTGATGCAGTTTGGAAATTTTAATTCACGTATTGGTGTCTCATATGAATAATTTCTTAAATATTTATAATATTACCATAGGAATATTGAAGTTACAATCAACTTTCTTGGGTGTGGAACCTTCTTCATGAAATTGGTGCTCAAACTAATGAACCTCAAAGTGAATTGTGAGGAGGAAGGTAATGATAAGGGTCCTAAGGAATTGAGGGATATAAATAGTGAGGAGTAATCATATAATAACTATTACTAGGATATGGTAAGATGAATTTTAATCTAAATTTATTATGTTCTCACTAATTCCATCATTAATATTCTTCCTTATAATTTTTAGGAGTCGAATGGGGTGCAATATACCATCATATCTATTGAATATTCTATTAGAGGGACAATGATTGGAAAGAGAACTCATTCAGAAACTAGGGTAGAGGAGAAAGGTTCTCTTGGCCAACTGATGTAAATCCAGGTGGTGGTCTTTGGCCATCATAGAGTGTTCTAGTTCCACCACCAGTTGTTCCTCCAATAGAGTTTTCTTTAACAAAAATCAATAGGTGGGACCGAGCAAGGTTGCTGAGAATATGTATTTTCCTGAGACTAGATGGAAAGAATTATATTTTCCTATTAATTTATTAATTTATTATCAATACAATCAGCTGAGGTGGTATCTAAGTGTTCAAAACACCTTGAAATCCTACATGAAATGCAAGATCAAATCCTGGTGGAGGAATATTTTTGGATTACTATAGTGATACTTTAGTAGGAACTTTAGTGGTACTATATTACACAGAACTATTCAATAGATTTGGGCCTTCAAACCATTTTTTTGGGCCTATGGGCCATGGGGGACTTTAGGCCACCATAATCCTTTGGGACATAATTCCTTCATACCATCATAGCCCTTTAATACTTGGGATTTCAGGCCAAATAGAATATGAGATATTAAGAAGTCATTTCATACCACACAAGAGTGTTCCCAATAAGGGGAGTTAGATTTGTAGCAGCCACCATATCATAGCTAGCCGAATTGGGATTGAATGAGAGGGTATGTAAATCTCCATTGGTATCAAGCACCATAAAATTTTTATAGGGAACTGCTAGATGATAATTCATACATGGTGGGGATCTAGGTTCCATCAATAAAGAAGATCCTATGGAGGGGTAGTTCAAAAGTAGTTGGGTCTTTGGGACCTTAGGTTAGGTACTAGGCCTTGTGCCTCTATGCCTATAGGTTATGTAAGAGTTTCCTCCTAACCCAGTTAAAAAAAGGATATTATCCAAAAAAAAATTAAGGCCTTTAAGACATTCAAACTATTATCAAGAATTTATACTAGTCCATAGTTTTACTTAGATTTTGATCCAAACCTCATGGGCTCATGGGTGTCAAATTATTAGGATAATATATCCCCTACACTCCTAGAAGTAACTACTATAAAAGAGGTAACAAGTGAATTACAGTAGAGGATGGAAGAAAATATCAACCTAGATGTATTGGTTATGGCCCTGATTGATTCAAGGCCACTGGAAGACCGCATAGATATCAAAGGCATATTCTATCATCCTAAGTCAAATATCATTTCATTCGATGAATCATTGTATGAAATTTTTTTATCTTCATATTGTCAATTTTTTCCTCAATCATACTAATGAATATTTTTTTCATGCGTATCCCTTCATTTCAATTATCGGTAAATTATTGGTTTAGAGGTGCCTTGGGAAACTATAGCTCCATTAGAGGTGGTTAAAACATTCAAAATCCTTGTGCATTAACCATCATGAGAAAACCATATTTTTTACCTTGTATTAGGGTGGAAACCTTTTATAAGTTGATAATCCAGTGTATCAAGGTGAGTATCCACACTTCCTATTATCTGGTCTCTTCTCATGTTTACTAAATAACACATTCTGGATTTCAATTTTAATAGCCTAGTTGTAGACCACATATACTCATACTATCATTATTTAGTAGTTTCAATATACATTAATAGTAGAGGTACATACTAGTTTGGTTCTATCTCGCTTAGGTGATGTCGAGACCAGACCCTCATTAAGTGTCTTGGTCCCATATTATGCATTGATCCCTATAATGGACTATGATTTAGACCAAGAGTACATATCAATCCAATAGAGGATGTGATAGTGGGTATATAGGAATAACTTGAATCTATTTTTTGAGAATTATTTCAACAATCTAAATAAAAAATTGCATCACCTCCAATACATGGTTTTTACTTTGATATTTGGTGGTTATAATTACCACATAGTCCATGCTGGTGTAAAGGAGATGATTTTTTAACATACTAATGCTGATGAAATATATTCTAAATTTATCCTTGGTTTTTATTATCACAAAATCCCTTATTTTTTTCTAATGAGATTTCTTGAAATGTTTCTAGGATTTTTATTAATGTTTTATCAAGATATTTTTCTTTATTAATGTTTTTTTTCAATAATGTGTGTTTAGGTTTTTTATATTTTCCTAAAGTGATGAACTCTACATAGTTATGGAAGTGTTCTCTATAAAGTTTTAATCTATGAATTTATACTCTATGAAGTTATACCGTATGAATTTATACTCAAAAAATCTATATTTTAGACTTTTGGCTAATTCATGAACCCCGTAAAGATGGTTTTGTACCTTATGATGTCACTAAAACCCATTCAAGATACAAAATGTATCATATGAAGTTTGAATTTCATAAAATTATCGAACACTATATTTTTTGGTGTTAACCCTATAAATATTTGATGACATCTAAGAATTAGTTTTCTCTATGAAGTTATACCTATGAATTTTCACTCTACAATGAAGAATGAACCCTATAAAGACGGGTGATCCCTATAAATATGGATAAAATCTAAGAAGATCTTATACCCTCCAAATATGGATGAACTATATGAATATAATGAACTCTATAAAAATGAAAACCTTAAGAAGAATGAGCTAATTCTTCAAATTATTTATCATTTTATTATTTTAAGTTAAAATATATTAAAAGATTCACTATAATTGTATATTTTTAGTAGATAATTAGTTTTTCCATGAGATAATTTTTACTAAGATTATTTATATTATTTTTAAATAAGTTTGAGGGTACTCAAATAATTATAAATTTTTATATTTTCTGAGATATTATTACATATTTTTTTATTGATTTTATTTTGGAATATCATTTATATTTTAACTTTACTATTTGATAAAGAAAAATTGATATTGAGAGAGAACAATATTGAGATGTGGGATACTGTTCTTACGAATAGTTTTTGAATATTTTTATTCTTTTAAAAATTATGATCAATTCATTTCTTATGTACTCAATATAATTTTGAATATTACAAAGAATAAGATTAGTTTTTATTCAATGTAAATTACACTATTTTATCCAAATAATTCTTTCAAATATAAACTTTAGAGACATATTCATCCTATTGAGGAAATTCCTTCATCATTCAATTACTACTTACAATGGTGTGCTAATATAGAGTTTCATTTATATATATTTTTATATCTATATAAAATTTCACACTCCCTATATTGAGTGTGATGTGAATACAAGGACTTATTATCATAAAGGGAGATCCTGGGAAAATATCATGGATCACTGTAAACCAAGTATCAGCTAGTTTCACTTTGGTGTGTGATCCCTTGTAAAATTTTTAGAATAAAAATAATTAACCTCACATAGATCATTAATGGTGTGGATTAGTGTATGTTCTTGTATCCTTGAACCACTATAAAAACATTTTCCCCCTTTTATTTTATTTAATTTTAAATGTATATCAAATTAAACAGAAAATGAAAATTTTAATTTTTTTCCAGAGGGAAATTAAAAATGATTAAGAATTTTTAAGGGACTCAATTCACCCCCCCCCCCCCTGTTGAGTATTTTTTTATATCATCTATGAAAGAAAGTGGTATCACATCATGATCTGTATGTTTTATCTTTTCATATTAACAAGATAGAGAGAAATTTATTAAATACAAGTACCAAATTGAAATGATAGATTCTATAGAAGGTATGTATATAATAAAAACTCAATACTTGAATGGTGAAAATTATAGATTTTGGATGGTTAGGATGATTTTATACCAGCATAATATTATCTTTGAAGTTAATTTTAATGTTTTTAAACCATAGAAAATTATTGATAGAGAACCAGAAAAAATGGATTGGATAATAGAAAGTGGACTATGATTCGAATTCTAAGGATATGAATATTATTATCTACAGTTTAGACCTAGATGGATTCAAAAGAGTTTCTTAATTCCCTACTACCTATTATATTTTGGAAACCATTTTTTTTAATATAAGGGAATAGAAAATGTAAAATAGTTAAGGTATAACATTTCCAAAATCATTTTCAATACTTCTAGGATGATTGATAGTGAAAAAATCAGTCAAATGAATAGAAGACACATTGTGATAGTGAATGATGCATTTCTTTGGGAATAGATATACCTAAAACTCATCAAGATTTAAAATTTCATAGAGTTATACCTACTATATGGAGTGTAATATCTACTGATATTAGACAATCAACTCCTATTAAAGATTTTAAAAAGAATAATCTTTTTAGAGCACTGATTATATAAGTGGATGAGATGAATTCAAAGGTATATAATCATAGATTATTCAAGAAATATAATTCTACTCTTAAATTTTCCACCTAAAAGATAATAATAATGTTAAATAATTTTTATTGGGTTCATCTAATGAGGGAGAATCTAGTTGCTCTAATTTAGGAGATAATCATGCTTAGTTAGTAAGTTTAGTAAGTTATATAAAAACATAATATTATTCAATAAGTCCTTCAATAAATTCAATAATAGTGAAGTTAATATTAAAGATGTAAGATTCTATGAATGTAAAAAATCTTGGGCATATCAATCTTAGTTTCCCTCCACTTAGAGAAACGATGAAAGTTGAGAAAAGGATTTAAAAAAATACACATTCTAAAAAAATAGGTAAAATAGTTACCAAAGAAATCTAGATTAATTTTGAAGACTCTAGTGATGATTCAAATTCTAAATCATATGATATTAATTCTAATCAAAAGGAAAATATGTGTTTTATGGCTCAAACTAAGGATGTATAATATTCTTACTCTCGTATTTCTGAATCTTGAATAGAAAAATATTTTCTTGATAAATTAAATAAATATTTCTTTATATTAGAGGATAAACTATAATCTCTTAATAATAAAAAAATGAAACATAATAGGATGTTATACTTAGTGAAAAAGATACATTATATAATAAGGTTTTATATTTAATTGCTAAATTTGATAAATCTGTTTCTACTTGTAGTCAGTATGATGATAAGATTAATTAACTATTAGATGAAATTGAATAATTAAAATTGGTTTCCCATAAGTATATTTAAATAGAGATTATTTTAATCAAATTCTTGGTAATAATAAAACTAACAGAGGAAAAATTATGTTTGAAGGAAATTGATAAAAAAATAAACTTTATAGAAATTATTTTTTATGAAGAAATAATAGTAAAATAATTTCTAAAATTATATTTTTTTTCATTATTGAATATCCAACCATTATAAAAATCACTATTTTTTTAATATCTCGATTTTTTTGTGTTAGAAAATGCCTTTATTTATAAATATTTTCCTAAATTTAGGGTTAGATAATTTTTTCATAGTAGACAAATTGTGTTAGTTAGGTCTTTAATTGATAGCACAATAAGACCCAAGAGTATATGGGTACCAAAACATTTATTTTTTGATATTTTATAGTAAATAATCCAAAGGGTAGCTATGAAAAATTGTATAGGGACCATGGCCATACGAGGATATGAGTGAAAATTTTCAAAATTTCACTCTTTATTAAAGATTGATAGAGGGTGTGTTCCTTTTATAGATAATTCCAAAGGAAATACTATTATAATGAAATTTGTTAGAGATCTATATTTTTTACTTATAAATAAAATTATCTATATTGAATTCTTAAATCAAAACATGACAAGTATCTCTCAACATTGTGCTGAAGGTTATTTAGTATATTTATTTATAATTCTTATATAGTTTTTAAGGATTATTGTTTAAATTTAAGTCACCTAGAACTAATAAATTTTATACATTATATTTTATTTCTTTGTGTAGATCGAACATAAACTATTTTAATTTTGAAATAAATTAATTATAAATATGGAATAGATGAATTGGACATTATAATATTTATTATTTGAAGAAATTATTTAAGAAGGGTTTAATTTTAGATTTTCATTACCTTAATTTTGATGAGAAGAGGTCATGTGATGCAAGTAAAATGGGTGAGAAACATAAATCTTATTTGAAATAAATTAATAAGTTTTCTACTTCTAGACCTTTAGAACTTATACACATTATTTTTTTGGACCATCTAGAATAATTGTCCTTGGTGGAAAGTCCTTTTTTTATGTTAATGATTTTTCAAGATTTACTTAGGTTTACTTTATAAGGCTTAAAAGTGAGGCTTGTACTATCTTCTTAAAATTCTTCAAATTGGTTCAAAATGAAAATGATTCCAAAATTATTTCTTCTTATCAGTGGCTATGGATTATAATTTTAAAGTGATGATTTAATTAATATTGTTCAAATATAAGTATTAAACAAACATTCTCAATCCCTAAAAATCCTCAATAGAATGGAATAGTTTAATGGAGAAATAGGACTTTGTAAGAAATTTCTAGAAATATGTTAAATTAAAATAGTATGCCTAGATATTTTTTGGGTTGAAGATATTCATTTAGAATTCACTAACATAAATAGAGTTCTAATGAGACATATTTTAAAATAGTAACCCTATGAGTTGTGTAATAATAGAAAACCAATAGTTAAATATATTAAAGTTTTTAGATGCATGGAGTATATCTTAAACACCAAGGATAATCTTGGTAAATTATATCCAAATGATTATAAAGGAATAATTCTTGTTTATTCTACTAGTTTTATAGGTTAGAAATTTTTCAATAAAAGTTCAATGATATTTAAAGAATCTATTCAGGTTAATTCTGATGAAAGTATAATTTTCTTCATAATAAAACTTATTTTGATTATCTTAATTATTATTTAGATAAATTGATACTTGAGTACTCTTTTTATATTCAGAAGGATTTTTATTTGGGACATGATCAAGTTAAAACCATCCCTAAAATGATATAAATTTATGAACCTAAATTTTTGATACTTATATATCCTATAACTTTAAAAAAAATACTATAGAGATTGTTACAAGAAGCCTAGTTTAGGGAGTTAGAAATATAATAATTATAGAATGTATTTCTAAATATACTAGTTTTATATCCCAGTATGAACTAAAATCCTTATATAAATCCTTAAAAATGTGATTTGGGTTTTAGATATGTGAGAAAAATTAAACTAGTTCAAGAGGATAAAATTTTTGGATTTATTTGATAGACCCTCTAATTATTCTATGATTGTTACTAAATGGTGTTTTTATAACCTCATTCTATATATACCTCTCTCTCTCTCTCTTCTATTTTTCTTTTTCCTCCCCAAACTCATTTTCCTCATTAGTTTGCACTCTTTCATTTCTCTTGACCACTTTGTTATGTGGCTTTCTCATTGATATTATACCCAATTATGGGTTCTTCCTTAGCTCATATCTTCTTGGAATATATCCTAGAGAGGTACTTCTGGTTGAGATAGGCTTAGATACCATCATCAATAACATTTCTCTAGGGTGGTAGTTTTTCCTTCCATAAAAGAGAGTTGTTGAATCAACTTATCACACCTAAGAGTGTCTTCATTATTGGGAGTACTTCTCACTACAATGACAATTTGGTTGCAATGTTAGAAGGATCTATCATTGGATATTAGATTTTGGATCAGTCTTTTGTGGTTTTGGTCCTTGTTTTTTTAAAATTTATTCATTATGGTTTTTGTTTTTCCTTTTTAGTGTTAGTTATATTTTTATGATATTGGTTGTATTTTCACTTTGGGAGGCCTTGTTTCATATTTTTCGGTGGTTCATTTTTTTATTCGGTTTTATTTTTGGTTGAATTTTGTTTCTAGAATGGTATATTAGGGTGATGTTTTGTAATGAAAATAAGGGTCTAGGTTGTGTGGTCCATGGAGGTGGTGGATGGAGATAATTAGGATTCTACAGTGTATAAATACAAGTATTTGAGGGTGGTCTAGTTTTGGCACTCGATGGTATGTGGATTCTCTAACAATGTTTGGTTTGGGTCTTTCAGTGGATAGGGGACCTCTCTAGCGATGGTGAGTAATTATGATAGTGGCGTTCAACTCTATATCATAGGTTCATGGTTTGTGATGGGTTTCAAGATTCAACGTGAGTGTGATAATTGAGTTGATGGGTTATGTTACACATGGCATGTGTTTTTTTAAGGTTCATCACCTGTATGAAAACGAATATCTTTGTTTTTTGTTCCTCTTTTTGTGTTGTATTTGAATTTTTGATTAGTTAGTTTTGCACTGCATGATAGATTTGGTGTAAATTTTATCTTTTGAGAGTTCCCAAATTAACATTGAAAGTAGTTTATTCAAATATAATAAATGGATTTGGAATAATATGAATGAAATTTATTATGAAGAGACCTTTTACCCTATAACTAAGTTAGGATATGTTATATTTATTATATCCTATGAATATTATTTGAACTTTAATCTTTTTCAGTTAGTTGTAAAATCCTAATTTCTAATTATTTTTCATGTATAGTAAGTTTATGTTGATAAAACCCATGATATTAAAAAACCTCATTTTTAATATTATTGTTTTTAAACTTACTATAGCTCTATGTGATATTAAACAAGAACCTAGAGGTTGATATGAAATGAAGAGTTCTTTTCTTTTTCCAATTGGTTTTTTATAGTCTGGGTAAATCCTACCTTTTTTAATAAATCTTCATCTTTAGATATTTTACTTCTTCAAATTTATATCTATGTTTTATTAGTTGGTTTAAATAATCCAAACTTATATAATGAATTTATTAAAATCATAAAAAAGACATTGAAATGATCATGATGGGTGACTTGAACTTCCTTCTAGGTTTTAAAATCTTTCAAAGATACTTTGTAAAATTTCATAATCAATGTAAATACAGACGTGAATTACTTAAAAATTTTGTACTATAAAAGAGTAAATCATTTTATACTTATATGAGCTCTAATATAAAACACGGTCTAGAAGAAGATAAGAAATCAATTGATTGTTAGTTATGTAATGGAAGAATTTTAATTTTTCTATATCTAACTTTCGGTATACTATAAATTATTTTTTTGTATATATTTATGAAAAATTATAATATAATACTAAGGAATTTAATTTGAAATATTCTTAAAGGATTTTAATATTTTTGAATGGTTTGATTTTTCTTTCTTTTCTTGCTATAAAAAAACCATTGGATTTGATTTAACTTCATATTATAATGATGATTTTTGAGATTATAGATTAGATAAAAGGATTAATTTAGTATTATCTCACTTTTTAGTGAAATTAGTATTTTCTTAGTCAAATAATAAACAAAATTATGTGGAATTACCTATGATATATGCTTAGTATATTGTAGCTTGTAGTTATTGTGAACAAGTGTTGTGGATGAAAAACACATTAATGGACTATTGTTTAGTTTTGATCATGTAATAATCAAATGTGAAATCACATGTGATATAAACATTTTAAAAAATATGATAATTCATTCTAAGACTATGCATGTTTATATTAGGCAACATATTTTAAGAGATCACACAAAAAAGGTGGTATA
This sequence comes from Viscum album, assembly GCA_963277665.1. Taxonomy (NCBI): domain Eukaryota; kingdom Viridiplantae; phylum Streptophyta; class Magnoliopsida; order Santalales; family Viscaceae; genus Viscum; species Viscum album. The sequence goes on along the minus strand of OY728138.1, from coordinate 334,592,880 downwards.
TCTATGGAATTTATTGACATTGAACACTAGTTTTCTGATATTTTTATTAATCATACTTATGTTTATTGTTTAGATTTTATTAAGAGTGAGTTTGGATAATTTTAATTTAAATAATTTGTATCTATTTTAGTGTTAATATTTTTAATATATTATTCATTTATTCTATTTTAATTTTTTTATTTAAGTGTTATCTTGATAATTGTACAGTATCTTTTCATTTAATATAATTTTATTTTATTTAACTATCTTATTAATAAATTATTAAGTTTCATCATTATTATTTTTATATTTTTGATTGAAAAAAAACTACTCAATTGAAAACCCTTAGTAATCTCTCTTTCTTGATTACAAATCCCAAACCTTCAAACTTTTAATGATGATTTTGGGGAAGTTAATGATAATTGATGATTCTGTATAAAGAAGTGGAAATAAATATATTTTTTTAGTTCAGATAAATGAATCCTAAATATTAAGGAAATTGATTTTCCCTAAATAAAAAGCATGAAATTTCTTTTGAAGAAAGTTATGGTTTTTAAATAATGGGAGTTTTTTTATAATAAGATTAATGAAGTTTTGTTTGACAAAATATTTTATGTTTTATTTTTTTGTGTGTTTTAAGTTTTCTTAAAATTTATTTCTTTTTATTTCAATAGTTAATGGTGTGGATATCTCAGTTTATTTTTTCTAATTTGTTGAGGCCTTGCACTATCCAAAAGAAGGTGGATTATTGTTTAGCCTGAATCATGTGAGTGATGAATCATTTAGTTCTAAGGATGTTATGACTTATTTATTTGGGACTCCCATTATAAATAATATGTTTGTGAAGGATTTTAATCCAAAGAGGAAGATTCTTATTGTGTTTTTTTATCATAGTATAACCCAAAGTGATAGATAATTTGAGACGGTTCTTTTTCCAAATATATACTTTCTAATTTTTCTATTGAAAAAAGAGAAAGTTAATTTTCCTTAATACATTTTTATAAATATCTATCACTATTATTTGAAACTTAATAAAATTAATTTATATCCATATGGAAGATTTCTAATATTTTATTTGAAAATAAAGGAATTCTGTTGAATGGATCAAAGGCTGTTAATTGTCATCATAGAAGTACTCTATCAGCTCGTTAGCTTATTAAGACTAGTTATATTTGGAATTCATCTTTAAAGAGACTATAATTTATAAAATAATGAGTTTTAATAGATGAGAAATAGTTGATACCTAAAGATGTTGCATAGATCATTGCTTCTATTGAGGAAGGGGGACTTTAAAGGAAGAATTTACAGAATTAGTTGAGTTACATTAAGGTAAAATAGAAAGTCATATTAGTCATCTCAGGGATCTTACTGGTACAAAATTAAGAATTAGTGAGGTATAAAAATTAGTAAATGAAGGGGTACTAGATGAATAATCTCATCAATAGGTCGTAATTTAAACTACTGAATATTTCAAATAATAAAAATTTTAAGATTCTGATGTTGGTGATTCTAAAATTCCCTTGATGAGGAAGAATATACTAATGGTGAACACTAAAATTCCCCCAACTTTTAGTGATGAATTAGTATAAGTACCATCAGTAGTTGGTTATGTGCCTACTAAAAAGAATTAATGTTCTAGTTTTCATGATCACATATACAATTTTTAAAAAAAATAATTCATAATTTGATTTGATAAAATGTGAGAATGGTAGAATTAAGTTAAAACATATTGATTCTAAAGTGGAATTGAAATCATGGAAATAACATTCCATTTCCAAGTTTGGTTTTGAAGAACTAAAGCATAAAATGAGTTCAAAACATTAATTTTTTGAATTAACTGAAATTTTTAAATCTCAATCTGAAATTTTGAAGAACCTTAATCCTGTATAAACTAATGTTTATTCCTCTATGCCTAAAGAGATAGAAATTGTGAAATATGAAATGAAAAGTGTTTATTGGGATTTAAATATGTTGGATGAGAGAGTATATTCTATGAAATGTAATTTTAATTCAATTAGTTTTATCTAATAATTCTATAAATAATTGATCATTTAGATTAAAGATATCAAGTTAGTTGAGAAAAGGATATTGATAAGATTAAAGGATCTGTGTTAGATATAACATCCTGCACCTCACTCATTGGATTGGGAAGAGGTGTAGGGGTGTTTCTAGACCTCATGTGACATCCACAAGACATAAAAGGCTAGAAATAAATGAAAATGTATTCAAAAGAATTTTGGGGATGATTTTACCTTTTAAAATAAAACAACCAGACTAATATAACTATAACCACACAAACCACTACATGGTGTATGAGTTTAATGTGATACAACTTAGGGTATAAATAACCCAAAAAAGAAACCAAACTATATCAGAGTAAAAAGAGGAAACCAAAACCAAAAAAACATAATGACACCAAATACACCAACTCAATAGCTCCCAACATGATCCAATATCTAAACCCACAATTTATGATCAAGGTATCATGATGCATCACTAAATAAATGAGATGCCTTTCCTTTACCTATGTCTCTATATACAATATCTCCAAATGCTCCAAAGTACCCAAGAAAGGGGTGAGTGTAAAACTCAAAATGATTTCCCTAATGACATCCTAACTCATGCCACTAGGACAGAACAAGTTATCAAATTGACATGAAATAGTTTAAAACCAATTTAGAGTAGTTTATATCAAATCATAAAATAGTTTCCAAACCAAAATCGTTTTCCATTGAAAGAAACCAAAAAATTATTTCAAACCATTTCCCAAATCCATTTGTAAATACCCATTCCATTCCATATATCCATGCATGCATACCCAGGGTACATTTCCATAATCATGAGTGGTCTCTCTTCAATATACCATGTCATCAAAACATAACCATATACCAAGTTCCCCAATGGAACACACCCCTTCTATGGGATCATGTCAATGCAAATGAACACATGACAACCATTTATGCCAAATAACATGACAAACCAAAAGTTCCAAAACATTTAAATAAAATGATCCTTTTATTAGAAACATTTATACAAACCATTTTACATGAATCAAAACAAAACAAAATTTTAAAACTATAATTTTAAAATCAAGAAGTATAATCATTTTCCATAAAACTAAACAATTTCACAATTTCACAAAACCATCACTAAAAATGTTTTCCCTCAAGAATTTCACATCAACTTTACAATTAATTTCAATTAATTAACTCAATTTTAAATCAAGCCATCAATTTCTAATAATAGGAGTTGAGAGCGAAGCCACCCACCTCTCAAATTTTGGTGATACTAAAGAACAACAAAAAAATACAAAAACATAGCTTGAAACTCCAAAAACCGAACTTAGATATATTTCCCTTAAAAGCCATATATCATCATGATTAGATTCACACAACATGAATCTATCACCAAATAATTATATTAATTAATTTATTAATTAAAAAAAGAAAAAATCTAAGGAAAATCACCAAGAACGATCACACACCAACAAAACCAGCCTCCAACACACCTAGATTCACCTCGGAATCACTCCCAGATCAAGAGGAATGGTCTCTCCAACCTATAGAAAAAATAAAATTCATGTTATGGACTAAATAGGGTGAAATAAATCGATTAAGTAGGTGATTCATATTATATCCACAAAATTAAGATCTAATTTTTAATGGGCACGATTAAGAAAATCATGCACTAACTATGCACTAGCCACTACCTTCAAACACCCCTCACACAGTTATCTCACAAAATTAAAAAAATTAATTTCCAATGCTGTTAAACCCCTCTATCCAACTTTTCATGGTTTTTCTTGTGTTTCCACAGAGTTTGTCCAAACTGTGTTCCTACCAATGCCCACTGTTTTAGTTGCACGATTTCTTGGAAGGTGTTGCATTGTTTCTATTAGCAATGCTTGAAATTTGATCCTTTTTAAAATACCAAAAAACATGAAAAAAAATATTTGAAAAACCAAAAACATAACCCAATTACATTATATACTGAAAATAAATAAATAGAGGGTTAATTACATAAAATCATGGGTGCTACATTAGATCCTATGGAATATTTTAGAGACTTTTTTTCATATTTAAAGTAAATAAAGGTTGATAATATTGTAAATATTCAATTATTTTGAAACTGGTGAATTAATGGGAGATTCTTATCAATTATAATTTTAATATTTTGTATAAAATTATAAAGGAAGTATTAAAAACTATTGATTAATTTTTTTTCTTATGAATTAGACTCATCCTATGAAATTTCTGAGAATAAATAAGCTGATATTTAGATAGAAACTTCTAAAAGAAATGAGATTTCATTATATAAATTTCATATAACATAATTAAATTATACTAATACACCTTCAATTTATAAATCTTGATTGGAAATTATCAAATAATTATGGGGAAATTGTGTAAAGAAAAAAGGTTTTGAGTAAAATTTAGAATGACCATAGTTATCACTTGAGACAAGGATATTAATTTATAATTTATTTTCTCAATAATGGTATTGTAAGGATATTAAACATGTGTGGTAAATCAATTTATTAAATCAAGGGTCAAATAAACTTTAGTATTAATCCTCCAGCTATATATTCTTAAGAAATGGGTAGATTCAAAGATCTTTTTTCACCTCCCATATCATACTTTGAATGAGATATGAAAAAACATTATATTGAATGAAAATATGTTTTTATTTCCTTTCCAACCACAAACTCTCAATTCAAATTCCATTTTACTCTTAATGAGAAGTGTGACAAAAAAATAGGTGATAATTTGAAATAAAATATCTTATCTATTCCAACATAGTCTTCAAAGGAAAATTCAAGCCTTAGAAATTTATATAATCCCTCGATTCTATCCATTTTTATACCTAAAACCTTTTTCAAAGTACCTGCTAAACCACCAACTGACCCAAACCTAAATCCTTAATATTTTTAGTTTTATCTTCTTCTATTTTTTCTTGTTTCTAAGACTGTTTCAATGTATTTTAGATATTATTTTTAATACAACTCAATTTTCATATTCATATTCATTTTATTTTTATTTTATCATTGTTTATAATATAATTGTTCCATAGTTAATGTGTTATATACACTATTTATAATTTATTTTCTGATATCATAAAAAGGGGGAAGACATATTAGAAATATAAAATTTAATCTTAAATGTTATATTGGTATATCTCTGTTGATATATGTTGTTATAGGTTGATGATGATATTTTATATAATTCATAATAATTATTGATTAATTTGTTTATATTTTATGCCTTTTTTATCATCCCAAAGTGAGAGATTGTTGGACATACTAATGTTGATCCAACATATTCCAATTTTATCCTTGGTTTTGATGCTCACAAAATACATTTTATTTATAATGAGTTTTAGTAAGGTGCTTTTAAGTTATTTATTAATTTTTTTTATCAATATAATTTTATTTATTGATGTTTTTTCATTGTTTTTTGTTTGGGTTTTTTAGATTTTACCTAAATTCTAAACTCTAAGTAGTTCTTGCAATGTATTCTAGGAAGTTTTAATCTATGAAGTTTTAATCTGTGAATTTTTACCTTATGGATTTGTACTCTAATAATTCTAAATATGATATTTTTATCAAAGGAAGGAGCCCAATGAAGATGGATTTTTACCTTATGAAGTCACTAGAACCCTATAAAGATACATTATGTGCCTTATTAATCTAAAATTTAATAAAAGTATTAACTCTACATTATTAAATTACAACCCTATAAATATTTGATAAAATTTATGAAGAATTTTACATTATAAAGTTTTTTCCTTTGAATCTATACTCAAAAAATAAGGATGAACCCTATGAAGAATATTGAGCCCTATGAATATAGATGAACACTACAAAGATGGATAAACTCTATAGAGATCTTATACACTATACAGATGCATGAACCCAATAAAGATGATGAAATATATAAAAATTATGAAACTTTTAAAGAATTTGTTACTTATACTAACGATTTTTCATTTTAATATTTGATAGTAAAAAAATTCAAGGACTCGCTATCATTATAGATTTTTAGAATAAAATTATTTTTTGTTTGAGAGAAGTTTGACCGAGAAATTTTTTATTATTTTTATAGATTTTTAAAGCCACTCAAAATTTCATAAATGTATTTATTTTCATAGATGTTATTATGGATCTTTTATCATATTTACTATGTAATATCATATATATATATATATATCATATTGACCTTTCGATGAATAACAACTGATATTGATAGAGTACAAGCTTAAGATGTGTGATTTTTTTCTTTTCAACAATGCTTGAATATTCGGATTCTTTTGAAAACTATGATCTACACTTTTCATATAAACTCAATATATTTCTAATTATTATGAAGAATATTATTTATGTCACTTTAACATGAAGAATATTACTATAGTTGAATTTTTTTTAGAGCTACACTTTGGAGACATTTTTATCTTATGGAAGAAATTATGTCACATATCAGTTGCTACTTATAGTTGTGTTCAAATCTAGAGTTTCATTTCTAAATCATTTTATTTTATACTATAATTTTCAAAATCCTTATAATGAGTGTGATATGAAGACTGGGTTTTAGTCTTTTTAAGGGAGAGCCTAGGAAAAGGACTTGGACCTTTGTAATATAATTTATATTTCCTATTGATCATTCTATGTAAAACTATTTTCTTTTCTTTTATTTATATTTCATATTAGATTAAATATACTATTTTAATTATTTTACGAGGGGATTTAAAATTTGTAAATATTTTTTAAAGGACTTAATTCACTCCCCCCCCCCCTTATTATGTTTCTATATTATATAGGACAACAATGATCACCACTTGGAAGGGAATGGGTAATTCCTATCAAATATCTCTACTTTAAGACCCATGTAATTCTCCAACAATCATAGAACCATGGTACTTAATGAAGCTTCCCAGTATGTGATAGTATTAGTAAATTGAAAAACTCAGTCCATGGAAAGGTGGACCTTAATGAACTAACTCCATCAAGAGTTAGTTAGAGATGAAAAAGCATAAGAGGATAAGAAGCTAGTTTAGGAGGACAAAAGGTATGAATGGATATTTTTACCAGATCTAAGATATTGTAACCCAACCCAAAGTAAAAATTCACAATGTTATCTGAATTTCTCCAATATTTCAATGACTTTGAGAAATCAACGATTCTATTTTGGGAGTATATTGAGAATTATTTATAAAATAATTTCAATTGATATTTTTTTATGAAAGATAGAGACATTAAATTATGGATTCTATTATCCTTTTAAATAATTTAATGAAAAATATGTTCTTTTGCCAAATTATTGCCAATTCTCTGAATCATGTTCTTACTCGATTACCAATTCAAGAAAATATAAAAACCCATAAAGACTAAAATCTTGATAATTGAATCCATTTGATCATCGCATGAATAGGGATTAGGTAGATCATGTTTTTCAAATACTTGATCCAATGATAAAATATGGATCAACTCATTATCTCTAGGACATGTTCCCTCTGATGAATATATGTGGGATATATATGGAAGTATATATACCATAACCACAAGATAAGGTGGGTATTTGAGATAAAGGAATGTTTAATTTGGTTTCTTTCTGAGTGTGTATTCTTAGAAGGATATAGTTAGGAAAAATATAGTAGAACATACATGATCACCATAATCCAAGGTTAGCTCACTCAGTTATGAGATATGGTTTCCTCTAAGATGTTTGATCTTAGATTAGTATAAGGAGGGAAAAATATAGCAGAAAATATATCATAATCATAATACAATTTTATACCATTCATGTACAAGGGATATGGGTGACTCAGAATAATGAAATTCACAAATGGGTAATTTGAAATAATTTTTACAATGTCAAAAAAGTATCAAGTACCCTAAAATTACACCTTCATGTATTTTATAGAAATCATCAATACCAATATGTGAGTAACCAAGGGTTAATCTAATTTTTTCCTTGGTTTATAGACCAAGAGAGAATAGATTGATTTTTTTAGGGTTATATGGAGGACCAAAAAATATTTACATATCTTCTTTTCATCCCTAATCTATTATGAATCCATGGATGGGGGAGGCTTGGTGGGTAGGAATATGGATTCTTAATAGGCCTCCATTTTGTGGTTTTTTTTTATTTGAAAATATTTAAAACTTTTCCTTATTTCAGATTCCCAAAAACAAATCTAGGCTATAAGGTTATTACCTAACGATTGAAGACTCAAATTTTTCCCAGGTCTCCCATTGTGAGTTCTCAACCTGTCGAGTACTATGTTTTTTTTCCTTGGGTTTTTTAAGTTCATGAAAGTTGGACCAATGAAGTTGGTGTTTAAGGTCAAATAGATTTGATAAAAATGTGAGTTTGTCTTCATATAAACATGGGAAATTAATAACTCATGTGAATGAGATCCCAATTCCATTATAACCCACCTTAGGTATAAGGTCATATTGTTTAAGGTTATGATTCCTAAACCTTTGTGTCATGCAGTTTAGGGTCAAATGATGAGAATCATAAGGGATACATGGGTAGGATGTCATAATATTTCATTGAAAATGGTTATAATGAATAAATTCATAACTTTAAGGATATCCAAATCCACTTGACTATTTGGATTATGAAATGTGTAAATCATAACTAAAAACATTTGAATTAGGGAATAATGTGATGAAAAAAGTTTTTGGATGATGATAATTGACCAAATTATAATGATGGGTTCCACTATAGTGTTGTTGAAAGAGTATGGGGATAGGGGACCATTTCCTAGAGATAAAATATTTGTCTAGATTATAGTGTTGAATATAGATTCATATATATCAATACTAATAGGAGGTGTCACTTGGAGGTGAGTGTGCTCTCTACAATAGCTGTGAAAGGTTTGTGAAGATTCAAACACTTGATGAATGAAGTAGTTTTACTAAGAAAATGATATTTATGAAGGTTTTAATAATCCTAAAGGTTATTCCACTATATATTTAACACATTATTGGGGTGAAGGTAAATGATATGAAATTTCATGAGAATAAATATAGGAAAGAAGAAAAAAGGTCTACTCTAATTTTTCCAAGACTAGTTGGTCGAGTGGGTATAGATTTAATTTTTCTAGTTCTATATGATGGACCCCAAACAATTTATGCCTTTTTCATATTATCCTCTAAAATTTTCCAAAACCATGAAATAGAATAAAATAGTAAATTGATACTTGACTCTTACTCAATGTTTACATTATGGGTTTTTAACCTAACAATCCATTATTACTCTTTTTAGTTTAAGGGTCTTTTAATTTGGTTCATTGAGTACTGAAGTTTAAGGTCGACCAGTTTTGACCAAAAGTGGATGAAGTTTAAGGTACAATATATTTGACCAAAATATGAGTCAACCTAACAATTAATAAAGTAAAATATGACTTGACATGAATAGAATCCCAATATCACTAACGTTGATAGCCTTAAGGAAAGTTTCATTTAGTTTAAGGTCATAGTGCATGGTCTAAAAGTTCATGGCATTCAAGATCAAAAATATTTGACCAAAGAGTGAGATAGTTCATATAAAAATGGTTAGTTAAATCCAACATGAATTGAGACCCCAATTCTAATATATATAGTCTCATAGAATGGTTCATGTAGTTTAAGTTCATAGTTCTTGAACCATTGACAAGGGAGGGTTTGAAAACCCATATGGGGAAAAATATAAGAGAACCCAAAAACTTTTGAATATGGAAGTATAATGATGTAAATCGTAAACTAAGTTATTTGATTTGAAAATAAATTATATGGAATTATTATGTTGATGATGACCATTAATTGGTATTTGAATGATGAATTCCATGATAATGTTGTCAAGGGAAAATGGGTATATAGGACCTTATCCTAAGGATGAAATATTCCTCAAGTTGAAAGTTCCAAATATAGAGACATAAATATAATTACTAAGAAATGGTGTCAGTTAGAACCCAATAAATTCATTACTAATAGCCATGGAATATTTATAGTGATTCAAAAAACTTGAGGTACAAAACATGTGTTGTGTTGTGGGGATAGTAAACAATTAATTAGGACACTCTAATCCAAAACTGACCATGGATAGGTTGTTATGGGATATTTAAGTGGAGTTGAAATGGATGATGATATGCATATGGGTATCAAATATAAGGTTCATACATCACTATGAATTTTGAAGTAGAAATAACCAAGTTGTATATAGTTTTACAATGTATCTTCAAATATCTAACTTGTGTGTAAGGAATGATTGGGTGGATTTGTTATGGTGTTAGGGTGTTATAATAAAATTTATGATAATGAGTGAGATCCTAATCATTAGGATTAAATATAATATAATTAATTTCTAGTCCTAGAATAGGGAGTTCTAGTGTCACTGTGTATCCTATAAAGATATGAATAAGGACACTCCAAATTATTATAAAGTACCCTCCACATAGATTTATCACATATGTAGGGAAGGGGGATTTTTATTCTGGTGTGGGATTGTAACCAGAAGAAGCTCAATGATTTTTCCTTGGGACAGTAGATATGGGTTGCCTTAAGAATGGGGGATTTTTATCTGAGCATAAGTTTATAGATAGAGTCCATAAACCAGGTACCCATATATGTATCTTGTTCTCATATAGGTAATTTGGGTCATATATGATGGAAAAATATGGGTAGTTTAAGGAATTTCAAGGTAGACCATATTTCATGAAATTTAACATTATGTTATAAGGGATTAGATGTTATAATATTTAAGGTCTTATATCAAGGACTAATTTCAAGAATTTTAGGTACATGCAGAGTATACTTAGATGTTCTTTAGCTTTCATTAATATAATTAGGACCTTCATGTAAATGTCTTTACACCGATCTGACTCATGAGAAAAATGAAATAGATACATCTTAGTGATTAATCCAAAGATAGAAACCCATAATAAATGAGTGAGGCCTAAAAATCTTGGATTAAGTAAGGGTTTGATTCGGATGAGACATGCAGTTATGCCTAATAATATATATGTAACTATTTATCTAACAATAAGAAGAATTAATCCATAGTTTTTTCTCATAATGACCTAGTATAGGGGTTATTAAAGAAAATCAGTGTGGAAGTAGAGTCCCATACTATGATGGAGAGTGGCTTAAAATTTATGGGATTTGTAGTTTTGGACTAGGATTAGAGATCCATGTGTCAATATGTATTCGAAACAAATATAAATCAATCCACACATAGTTTTGATAATGATATGTTATACTAGTATATAATAAACTATTATAAAGAATCGATATGAATTGGGAGAATATACACTATTTGGTGTTGTATATTGGTGTAATTTGGGATTGATCTTAAGATAGAAAATATAGATATCACTATGTATCTTGAAATAATAGAAATAAATCCATGTCTAGTTATCATATGGTGTAATTTTAGTTATACGTTAGGGAAACCATTACATTAAGTTTAGTTGGTATAGCCATAACCATTAAATATCATATGAAAGAATGATTTTTATAGAGATAAAGCTCTAATATGGGTGAATTTATGATTTGCGGTAATATGAAATAGACTACCACAAGCATTTTATGGTTGTGAAATATGGACCACTTTAAATGGTTTAAAGTTAGGTAGAATAAACTATGTTTCATGAAGTTTAAATTCACACAAAAATGACTATATGTTATTCATTTTATCATTATGTAGCTAGGATATTATCATGTTTTTTTATATCATGTGACAAAGACATTTCAAAAGTATTTTAAAGTAATATAGAGTGGATCTTATGCTATACATTTTAACATCACTGTGTTATGATGGTGTAAACCCTACGTGAAGATATGAAAATTACGTCTTGAAAAACTCAAATTAGTGGTGGTTGTGATATTCTCTTTATCCATTACAATCATGGAATACAATATGTTGGAGATGAAATAATGTATGGTGTAAGGCCATTCTGATTTTGGATCTAGTTTCTAAGGTTTCATCCTTTAGATAATGGGGGTTCTCGAAGCCAGCACTAATTATCCTTACATTCATTATCGAAGGTAAACAACCTTTTTAAATTCCCACATGACATTATTTTTATGGATTTCAAGGTTTTTCAGTGTGCATAACCTTTTCGCATCAAGTCACTCTAGTTCATCTGTCTGGATCTGAGACTTTTCATCTAAATGAAACTAATTATTGATGGTAATGTGAAGTGGAGGAAGTTGGATCTTTATGGGAATTATTACTCTTGTTTTGTATATAAGAAAATATTTAGTTTCATGTTTAGTAGTATAGGTTGTGGTGTAGTAATCATAAAGAGTATATAGGATCTTTTCTTTCCATGATTTCTTATACTTGACCACCATTTTCAAAAGGATATTAGATAAAGTATTTTTTCAAGTAATATATATATATTCACCACTTTATGATGGTAGTAAGAGTGGTTAGATAGGATATTATATTCTTGATGCATCCAATTCAATTCAGAATCATGGGAATTGGTAGTGTTTTCTGTCAATATTATGTGAGGTGCACTAAATATGGTAAGGATATTAGACATCACAATGTGGGTGATAACCTTTTTTCTGAATTCCTTGATATATATAGCCTCAGCCTAATTAGAGAAGAAATAGGTGACATTAAGGATATACATTAACTACCAAGTTATAGTTGGGGTATATGGTCCCATGATATTTTTTCCCCATATATAAAATGGGAAAAATTATTTTCCATTATGTAACAATTCATAGGGGTTGATCGATGAAGTTGGTATGTATCTAAAAATCATGTAACTTATTTGTCAATATCATGTAATCATGCATCATTGATAGATAAAAATATTAAAGTCTCTTGATTTTATGGAAGATCTTGGATCCTAGATGGTGAGAAATTCAGGCATCGTGCTAGACCTCTAACATAATAGTGATGGTATATCATCCTTTAATTCAGTTGAGGAGGGGTCTATCAAACCCTTTCTTGTAGAGAAATGTTTTATAATTTAGGTTATCTTAGAGTATGAAAAAAAATTACACACCACTGGATGTAATTTTTCTTAGCTCGATCAGGTGGTAGAATTACATTTTTGAGGTATTCTATTATTAGAGACATCTATCTAATTGTGACATAGATCAATGGGGAGATAGTATCACCTTTATTGAGGGTGGTTTTTGACATCATTGATATCTTCCATATCACTATGGAAGAATATAGAGACCAATCTACGATGTGTAAGGAAAATGACTTGGTATGGGTCATCTAGGTTCATAGCTACTTTGGCTAGTAAAATTTCCCAAGAATTATGTAAGTGAATGATATGATATAGTGTTGTCATTGATGGGAATTCAGCCAACAATACATAATCAAGAAAGGTAATAATATCTTCTTTTTTAATAGTTTAGTCACCATTGATTTACTTTATTACCAACTCTGAATTACCCATGATATTCATTCTATCCCCTAAAATATTCAGTTCTAACCCTGAGCCTATAATGAGGGATTAGTATTCTACCACCTTATTGGTGTATCCCTTTTATAGGAGAAAAGAGTCATAAAAAAATTACTTTCATTAAATATATCCATACTATACCCATTCCAAATTTTTTGTTCATTTTGTTTTCTATTATCCATCTCATTGGACTTCTAGAATCATCATCGAAGTATATCTTCCATGTTTGGGAGGTTTTGTAGATGGATAAGACCTTTTTTTTAAGAAGCTCAATGTCCAATAGTGATTTTAGTAGGATAAGTTGCGTTGTAAGTAAATATTTTAATTCCTTCCTTTGATCACCTCTTATGATAAGAACTTGATATTAAACTATTTTAGAATTTCTATCCATCATATTAAACTCCTAGTTATCATTAGACTACTAAGGATATACTTGATGGAAAGGACACAAGATATTTGATTAACTTTATCGTGCTACAAATAAATTCTCCACTTTTTCACTATAGAGATTAGTGCAAGTTAGTTCTTCTAAATTTCTAAATATATGGACTCAAAATCTTACATTTTCTTATTAAGATAATATAATCTATTTTCCTTTCTCGCATTATTTCTCTAAGAAAGGAGGGAACTGGGATATCACTCCAAGTTTTTCATATATATGATGATTGGATTTCCTTCCACAATTATAATCAAGATAAGTGGGTGAAAAATATAATGGTTAATATCATTTAAGACCTTCTAATAATCTTTATCTTACTAATAGGTAACTCATTTCTTCATTACCTTGGAAAAGGGAAAACATTTTCTAGCAAGGATGGATATAAAATCCTTAATATATGAGAGAAACCCCTAGAGTCCTCTAAAATATTTGAGGTTTTAAGGACCTCTATCAAGTATTTTATTTTCCTTTCCTAGGTTAACTTTGATATTTCGATGGCATACCATGAAGATAAGGAGTTTTATTGATGTTACCTCAAAATTGAATTTCAAGATATTAATCTTCAAGTTGTGTAACTGTGATTTTTTGAAAACCATTTCAAGATCAAAAATATGGTAATAGAATTGTTTGGATTTTAACACAATATCATCCACACATAATTATAATTTCTTCCTAGAAATAACTTGATGATATTGTTCATGGAAAAAAGGATATAAGGAACCATAATTTTTTAAGTCAAAGGGAATTAATTTATACATGTATGCCTCTTTGGGTGCCTTGAAGGTAGCAGTCTACTCATATTTAGGGTCTATTCAAATATGGTTACATCCATAATACTTTTCCACTAAAGAGAGGGACTTAAATCTATCCATTAAATTGATTAGTATCTCTATTATGAGGACAAGTAAATCATCCTTTAGTTAGTACTGATTGAGATCCCTAAAATCAATGTAGTATTTGATTTTCCCATTCGTTTTCTTGATTGGGAAGATATTGGTGATCCATTTAAGGTATTGAACATCCCAAAAGAAGTTATCTTTGATAATCATATCAGCTTTGGTTTCCAATTTTCTATAATGGGTTAGATATCTTCTCTTTACTACCTATTTATACCCACTTTGTTTCTCAGAAATCCCAGATGTTGGGTAGCCTCATCAGGATCTAATTCAGGAGTTTTTGTGGAGTTCTATGAAAATACATCTTGATTTTGTTTAAAAAATGAGATGTACGTTTCATGTTACATAGAAGTTATGGTGGTGTTGATCAATGTAGGCCATGGATCTTTTTCCATATGTATGTTATTTTTTATGATCTTTTCAATAATGGATGATAACCCTTCCTCAAATACAAATGGATAATCATTAATAGCCTTACCTTCCTCTTCACTATCATTTGGAGAAAATTTGGATTGGCATCCTGATATCTAAGAGTTGATATAGGGACATTATTACTCCCATAAAAATTATATAGTTATTCTAAATGGTTAGGCTCATATGATGTAATAAATACCATGATGACACGAGTGAACATGTCTAAAACCTATTCTCTTCTTCTCCTGGGATTCATATCCAACGGATCAAAGAGCCTCGGTCAAGTTGATAGAATATTGGTTAATACATATTTGAAAAAGAGATGCTATGGGGATATGTTGATTTTTAGGGTTGGTGTGTCAGTCTTCAAGTCAATTAGTAGTTGTTGGTAAATGGGTGAATCCACTTTACCAACATATGAGAGGAGGGTGATCAAATTTTTTAGTCCATTATCCCATGTAACCTATATGACCCGATGACTCCCAAAATTGTGAGTTTTCAACTCAATTCAGTTGATAAGAAACACATAGTCTTTATCAATTTCACTCTATAGATTTATTGGAGTAGTCTCTAGGACATTAAGATAAATAGTGTGGATGGAGTTATCTACCATTTTTTGTTTCCCCTCCCTTTTGTAGAACCCTATGTCTGTGTACTGATGTTCGAAGGACTCAAATTGGGAACTATCACCATAAAGCACCCTAACTTCCCCATAAATAGATTACTTCAAGAAATAATGATATGAAGAGTTCATTTTTGCATTCATAGGGATCAAATACCTTCCTAATAGAGTTTCGAAGGTAATATATTAGAAAAAAATATAAAATCATAGTTGGAGATGTGTTATCTAAACCATATCCTAAGGTTGATCTTTATAAAAGGTTTCTTCTCACTATTATCATGCCCTTGATTCATTAGGCTAGAAGGAATTAAGTTGGCTTCATTATAACCCAACAATCATAGGGTTCATATTGAGATGATATTAATCCTTTAACCATTTTCAATTAGTTCAGGATATATGTTGATATCATCAATATTGAAAAATATATTCAGGGGTCTAATCTTCCCATGTATGCCAGTTTCCCAGTCTTACTATGTGAATGAAATGATTGTGTGGCATTCAGCAGAACCAGTATCTATATGATATGTCTCAGATGAAACAACCTTCGACTCAAAGTCTTGAGGGATTAATATTTCATCAATAAGAGCATATCTATATTTTTTTGGGAAAAGAAAGTAATCCTAGATATAAATCTTTTCTATAATGATAATAAGATACTTCAAGATGTTGTACTTTTAAACCAAGGGTATGTTCTTCCTAGCTTGAGGCAACTTTTTGTCTTGTGTCTTAGAGGATAAAGATTACTATGTTTATAGTTCCATCCCATGGATGAAATTGAATGGAATCTTTGTGGTATGTTGGTTATGATAGTTCATCCTTCCCACATTCTTACATTGATTGAAAAATTGTGTATCTTTTACTAAATATTTTAGTATTAATGGAACTGAATGATCACTAGAGGATTTGAGATCAGATTTATGCTCGTGTTGAGCTTATTGGAGTGTTTATATTCATGTTCTAGATGTTTATATGGCTATAGTATAAATGGTTCCTAAACATCATGTTCCACTATGACTTATTCTTCCTCAACATTTTCATCCTCTAAAACCCCCTCCTTTTTTATAGATATGTTGTTCAAGTTCATATGTGTCTTATTGATCAATGAATGGGTTTTTCAATTTGATGAAATTGATTGGTCCATATTGTGACTATTTATATGATGATAATCTAATTTGGTGGGACGGTTTCGATCCTCCCATCGATGGGGGTAAGAAGTTTGAGAGGTTTTGGACTAGCTTAGGTACCGATAAGGGATCTTCATCATGTGCCTTATTCCATCAATGTTGATTTAATTTATTTTAGAAGATTCTAATGATGAGGATGACATATTTGACTTCATATGGGAGAACTAGGATTGAAATTTGATGGTTTTGTTAATCCTTGATTACGGTGTGTGCCCATATGACTGAATTACTGGTCATATAGTCATCGAACTTCTACACATTCTTATTTTGAACTTACTGTAATGCCCCGACCCCAGTTACCCAGAGTCGGTGCATTATTTTAATACATTGGCATGATTACAAGGAATCAAGTCCCAAAGGGCTGATCACATTAGCAGTCTTTGAAAATAGATTACATAAATGAATGTTACATTACACTTCATAACATACAAAACAACATAAATAATCCTTTATGAATGCCATTATTCCCTTGTCTTAACCCTGTATATCAATCACAATATACTTCTTGGAATCCTGGGAAAAATAAAACATAGAAAGGGGTGAGCTCAAATGCTCCATAAGGTTAAGCAATACAACAGAAACTTTCATAAATAAGCATTAACATTTAAGTCAATGTATAACTAAAAAAAGCCTTTTAAACATAAACTTCAAGATAGTATGGAAAAAATAAAATGAAATAATCCCATTTACTTATTCACATGGATATTCTACTAATCGAATAATCACATGAAATATCAATAACCACTTTTATAATGATGGAATGAATAATTCTAGACTATCATAACCACATATCCAAGGACTCGTGCCAAGACTACAAATAAGATTTTGTCAAGGCCATGTGCCAAGACACTAGTTTGTCTCATGAGACCTATCGGTGCGTCGAGGAGCTATAGAGGGCTCCACCCATCACTTACTAAGTTCAATGCATTCCCATATGAAAAGGGTTAAACATAAAATAAATATTCGTATTAAAACTAGAATACGAAATGTCAATACTTTCTCTATAAACCATGAATGGTATAAAAATAACACATCCACAGTAAAACATATCACAAAACCTTCAATACAATACAAAAGTTTTGTATCATAATAAATCAACTTCAAATAAGCTTAAAATACATCAAAGGACGTTGAAATAGATGAAATCAAAACTATTTGAGAGAAATATCTCTTTTCTAGAAATCATTGAAAAGTCATACATTTATAAAAGAAGTAATTTAAAAGAGATTTTTGAATCAAAGTGTACCATACCACTTTGAAACTTTTGAAAAGAAATATCATTTCAAAACATTCATGTCCATATAAATAAATCCTTAAAATCATTTTTAAAACATGGACATTAATTAAAAAGATTTAGAAAGATAAATCTTTAAAACATTTAAAATTATGATATTGATAAAGAGTACCATTAACAAATTCTTAAAATATTCATTTTGAAATCATTTAAAAGTCACATAATTATAAAATAAAACATTTACTTTGAAAATATTATTATAAGATTGTAAGGGAAGCTTCAATGATTTTATAATGGCGTAAAATAACCGCACCCGCCGTATAAGTTTAAAAAGACATTTGTACCTTAAATTTGTTGAAAATGTTAAAAAGTACCTTGTTTGGAAAACGACAGAAAAATTACTTTCAAAACACATAAGTGTATAAATGACTTTAATCCATTGTCTAGTAAATATTAAAAATGTTTTTAAATACATTTTTAAGGAACATGGATGTGGATGATAAAGAGATCCCAATAGATAATTACGTATAAACAACCTCGGATAATGAAGAGATTGTGAAATAAACCCTTACCTTGTACTTTTCCTTGGTTGGGGGTATGTAAACCTCCTGTATAGTGGTGAAATAATTGTTATTAAATTATACAAGAATCATATAAATTAATATGATATCTTATATTATCTTTTAACATTACTTTGTTAATAATATCTTAGTATTATCGTCGTTTCGAGTGTTAACTTACTCGTTTTCTTTTATATGTTTTGTAACGTAAGCCGTGGTTTTCATGGATAGTTTGTATATTTTTAATATCCAGAATTATATCAAGTCCTTAAACATTATTTTTAAATAATCAAATGATAATTATACTTGAATGGATACGATGGAGAATGAATCTCATCGCGTTCGTGGAGACGGTAGTCCGTACGTACGCACGAGCGACAATATCATTATTTTGATATTAAAATAATATATTATTGGATGGTATATCATATATACAGAATAATTATCATGTTATATTTATTATTTAAATGAATTACACATAATTATTATACCCATCCAAATAATAATGTTTTGAATAACAATTACACCACGACGTGCAGACAGTAAGCCGTACGTACGCACGTATGGTGACATGTCATTCAAAGGATGGATAGAATACTGAAATATGGTTCTAACATGTTTTATAATAACATAAAAGTATATATAATATACTATAGTTATTATTTTATAATTTTAATAACAATGAAAGAAGAAGTGGAAGAATAAAGGAACTTGAAAAAGGGTGGTGAAATCATTACCTCTTCTTTGGGTCCTTCCTTTTGATTTGATCAAAATGGCTCCTTATGATGGATTTATGACTAAAGTAATGCCTCTAGGATAAATTGATGGAATTTGAGAGAGTATTTGGGCAGGGTTTGGCCGAACCAAAAGGCTTTTAAGGTGTGAATTAATGATAAGGGGGTGCCCTTTTATAAGAGGGGTGAGGGGCACCTTTGGAAAATCTAGAAATATTATTTTATAATAAATTAATATTCAGTTTATAATGGTTCAAAAGTGGATTATTTAAAGGTTAAGGTGGGGATAGGTATAAAACCACTCAACCAATAGAATTTAGACAGGTTTGGGTCACTATATTAACCTTATCTTTAAGTATTAACTCTTAGTTAATTAGTTTCACTTTTACAATGTCTCTTTGTATTTTTATATTATATGGTTAATAAACATAGTATATACATCCAAGAGACCCCCAAGTGGTCCATTAATGGTAAAACTATCATGATATAAGTCTCTTGGATGAACCTTATATTTTTAGGAATTTAATATCAATTAATAATATAATATTTGTTTTAAAAACTCTTTTATGTCAATTTTGACACTATTCAATAACTGATTTTTGTAAAACTCATAACAGAATGATTACTTCGAAAAAAGTTAATTAAATCAATCCTAACATTCCATATTAACCTATAAAATTATTTTTATTTATAAAATGTCTCAAATTAAATTTATTTGGGTATTTATAATATCAATTATTCTAATTTTTCACTATTATGGTAATTACTACATCACCATTGCGTCATAAATAAATTAAATTATTTAATGTCTAAAATTTATAAATAAAAAACCATTATGTAGGAAATCTTTTTATATTTCTAATGAATATTTATAGTCGAAAATCAAACATATATAACCCTATGTAAAAAAAATCCTAAAAGATATATGTTTGTGTCATTTTTGTATTCATTTTAACTTAATTAAAATAAAGTGTCCCTATCACTTACAAGTGGCTCCATGGGGTCCCAAAATCAACCCAAAGATTCCCATGGTCGTACATTTATCAACCAATAAGTTTAGGACATGTTTTAGGGTAATTTTTTATTATTATAATATTATTTGTTTAACCCTTATTTACCGGATTTACCCTTTAACAATGGTAAATAAAATATTTACCGAAGTAATTATTCAAAATGTCTAAATATAAAAGTTAACTATTTACACAATTTGAACATCCTGATTCCAAATATGGAATCCATTTTTTCAAATTCAAAACACAGAGGTGGAAGAAATTAATTTAAAATTAATTCCCGTTATTAAAACAAAAAGCGTGTTTTTAGGAGATAATAACTATCAAAAGATTGACACTTGTTGATGTCCAGTTTAATTGTGAAATTTTGTCCAATGACCAAAATTGTATTAAATGGTAAAAATATATTATAAATATACTTTAAAACCACTCAAATTCATAATTTATCAGTACTAATTATTTTTATTAAAAAATTTGTTTTTAATTAAAATTTAGTAATTTTCACTATTCAGCAAAATATAAAAGTTATCTGAAAAGTACCAAAATTTCACCCTAGGCTAAATTTGATATTCCAACTCCGGAAATTAAGTCCATTTTAAGATATAAAATTTATAAAAGTTTAAAAATTAGTTATTACTATTCATTATGTCTAGTTTGATTGGTTGTAGTGTGTGTTAGAACTCGAAGTTGCGTACAACACATGCTACTGTATTATTCAAAGAGAAGCATACCGTGGAAGCTTGGGGTATTAAATTGTAAAAAATTTTATGTCCCCATTCTAAAGAATAAATTTATTTAGTCAAATTGAATATTTAAAAGTTTAAAATATTGTATTTAAAAAGGGTTCACTATTAAAGTTGGTAAAAGTGTATTTTTGAAAAATACTTCTTTTATCTGAAAAAAAGGAATTTGTTCTTACATTATGTCTAAGAAACTCATAATATGGATTCTAAAATTATAAGGATTATATAAGGTTCAAAATTTAGTTAATACTATTCATAACCTCTTTTGAACGGCTTGTTTGGTAAGTCATGGTGCGCTTGAACTTGGTGTTACGTGTAGTGAAAATTACTGAATTATTTTGAAGAAGTACATACTATGAAATATTGGGGTGTTACATTCTTCCCTCCTTCAATAAATTTTGTCCTCACAATTTGATATTATTCTTCGAAAATAATGCTTGAAAATAGAAAATATCTTTGTGGGAAAACCCACTTCGGAAATTTGGTTAATAAAACTTAGTCTTAATAAGAGGAAAAGAGAAATGAAAGGGTCACCACAAAATGATGATCTAGATTAGGAGAACATTTGTGGAAATTAGAGACCTATAATTGGAGGGAAAACATAAATATTTATAGGTGGTGATTGAGGTCATAAATCTTAAACAAGTTTAAAATTGAGGTCCTTAAATTCAGTAATCTATGAGGATTTAAAATGTCACTGGTTCAACAAAACATAAGGTATTAGGATAACACATTTTTGGTTTTAATATCCCTTCAATAAAGTATAAGAATTAATTTCTCCATAGAATAAGAGGAGAAAAAAATATATACTTGAAAAATAGAGTTCTATATTTTAACTAATTTCTACCACAAACTCATATTTCACTCTAAAAGATAATAGAACTTAAAAAAATATTCTATTTATCCTATTCATTTGGGGTTAAAAAAATGAATTTATAATTCATATACTAGACCTTCTTAAAATAAACTACATTATTTAATCCAGGACATCTCGTAGGCCAGTGGTTGGTGATACACCCTTGTCGCCCTTCGGTTACGGGTTCAAGTCTTGCGGCCTTGCTGGTCGCGACGGGTTGCCGCCCGACCTCCGGGTTGTCCTTTTATGGCAATCCAAAATTAATCTCAAACTAGAATTATCCAAAATACTTATTTCCAAACTCACAGTCCAACATTTATAAGGAAGGTAAACATAATTTAGATTCTTTTTACCCCGTAATAGCATATGAATACCTTCATCATGTATTCTTTTAAAAGACTGAAACGTCCTGAATTACCATAATTCTTATTTATTACATTTATTCTCCCTTATTCCATATAGAATGCTGGATATAATTCATCCATCCAAAAATTTTGTAAACTCCAACAATTATGGAATATACAAATCTTTAATCAGTTTCAAGGCAGTCAATAATATCCAATATAATTTACCCAAATCAACCATATCTTATTCCAAAATAAGTACCTCAATATTAGGACCATATTAAGGTTTATCTTTCCTTCAACCATGTAATTTCCAAAAAATTTAACTTTTTGTAGAGTCACTTTTCTTAGAACCATAAAATCTCAAATCTTCAATGAAATAGTGCTGCAGTACAATCCTTATATACTCCATAATTATTATAAAAAGTAAATTTCTGAAACAACACTCAAATGACATAATCAAAATAAGAACTCTAATCATTCCTCTTCATGGGTGGTAGTATCATAACTTGATTTTCATCCAATAGAATCATTTGCGGCATAGTCTGATGATTGGTTTGCGTAGTGTCCAAACTCCTTGAAAATGAAGCATTTTACATTTGAAACCATTTTCTTACCCTTGAAATCACGTACTTGGTGCCCTTTTCCTACACACTTATAACCAACTCCCATTCCTTTCAGGCATGTTCCAGGGTGTTTCTTCCCACAGTTATCACATATGGGTAAATTCTTCGTTTACCTCTTCCCTTTATCCATCTTTCTCTCTTCCATCCTTTTCTTCTCTTGCTTCCCTTCAAAGCCATAGGACTCAGTAAACTCTTTAGTTATCTTATCCACACATGATATTATTTCTTCATATGATGATAATATGTGGGAGACTATTTCCCTTCTAAATGATGGCTTAATACCATGAAATATATGATCCTTCTTACTCTTTGGATCATACGTATTACTGGAGTTCACATTCCTTATACTGGGCACCATTTATATACAATATCATAAACTAGGTCAGTTTATGAATTGCAATGAATAATTCCAAACATGTAAAATACCTAACGCAAATTTAACAATTTATGGATATAATCCATAATCATAAAAATGTTTTCTTTGAGTAAGTATATACTCATGATCCCTTCATAATGGTTTGTAAAAAATGAGAATTATCCTAAGCATATCCCTCGAGAGTGTCGTAACCAAGAGTGTAGCAAGGTCTGTTGTCATACACCAGTTCCCATTCGAGTCTAGCTCAAAGCGGTGTTTTCGGGTTTTACCCCTAGGTATATCTGTGCCAGAGTCACCTCTACCTACTCGTATCCAGACATAGATGTATTTCTCAGAAAACTCACAAAATCTCTACAATACCAAAATTCTAGGAAGTTCTTCTATACTAATCCTCAAATTCTATCTTAGAGCTACGTGCTCTAGTCAGAGTTTATCTAAATCTAGTTTCCAAGGTTATTGTTAAACTTCCTCTGATACCAACTGTAATTCCCCGACCCCAGTTACCCAAAGTTGGTGCATTATTTTTATACATTAGCATGATTACAAGGAATGAAGTCCCAAAGGACCGATCAGTTTAGCAGTCTTGGAAAATAGATTACATACATGAATGTTACATTACACTTCATAACATACAAAATAACATAAATAATCCTTTATGAATGTCATTATTCCCTTGTCTTAACCCTGCATATCAATCACAATATACTTCTTGGAATCCTGGGAAAAATAAAACATAGAAATGGGTGAGCTCAAATGCTCCGTAAGGGTAAGCAATACAGCGGAAACTTTCATAAATAAGCATAAACATTTAAAGCAATGCATAACTAAAACAAAATCCTTTTAAACTTAAACTTCAACATAGTATGGAAAAAATAAAATGAAATAATTCCATTTACTTATTCACATGGATATTCTACTAATCGAATAATCGCAAGAAATATCAATAACCACTTTCATAATGATGTAATGCATAATTCCAGACTATCATAACCACATATCCAAGGCCTCGTGCCAAGACTACAAATAAGATTTTTTCAAGGACTTGTGCCAAGACACTAGTTTGTCTTATGAGACCTACTGATGCATTGAGAAGCTATATCGGGCTCCACCCATCACTTACTAAGTCCAATGCATTCCCATATGAAAAGGTTTAAACATAACATAAACATTCATATTAAAACTAGCATACAAAATGTCAATACTTTCTCCATAAACCATGAATGCTATAAAAATAACACATCCACAGTAAAACATATCACAAAACCTTAAATACAATAAAAAAGTTTTTTATCATAATAAATCAACTTCAAATAAACTTAAAATCCATCAAAGGATGTTGACATAGATGAAATAAAAACTATTTGATAGAAATATCTCTTTTCTCGAAATCATTGAAAAGTCACACATTTATAAAGGAAGTAATTTAAAAGAGATTTTTGAATAAAAGTGTCCCATACCACTTTGAGACTTTTTAAAAGAAATATCATTTCCAAACATTCATGTCCATATAAATAAATCCTTAAAATCATTTTGAAAACATGGACATTAATTAAAAAGATTTAGAAAGATAAATATTTAAAACATTTAAAATTATGATATTGATAAAGAGTATCTTTCACAAATTCTTAAAATATTCATTTTGAAATCATTTAAAAGTCACATAATTATAAAATAAAACATTTACTTTGAAAATATTCTTATAATCTTGTAAGGGAAGCTTCAATGATTTTATAACGGTGGAAAATAACTGCACCCACCGTATAAGTTTAAAAATACATTCTTACCTTAAATTTGTCGAAAAGGTTAAAAAGTACCTTGTTTGGAAAACGACGAAAAAATTCATTTCAAAACACATAAGGGTATAAATGAATTTTACCCATTGTCTAGTAAATAGTAAAAATGTTTTTAAATACATTTTTAAGGAACATGGATGTGGATGATAAAGAGATCCCAGTAGATAATTACGTATAAACAACCTCGGATAATGAAGAGATTGCGAAATAAACCTTTACCTTGTACTTTTCCTTCGTTGGGGGTAGTTTAACCTCATGTATAATGGTAAAATAATTGTTATTAAATTATAAAAGAATCATATACATTAATATGATATCATATATGTTCTTTTAACATTGCTTTGTTAATAATATCTTAGTATTATCGTCGTTTCGGGTGTTAACTTACTCGTTTTATTTTATATATTTTGTTACATAATCCGTGGTTTTCATGGATAGGATTTATCTTATTCATATACAGAATGATATCAAGTCCTTAAACATTATTTTTAAATCATAAAATTATAATTATACTTGAATGGATACGATTGAGAATTAATCTCATCGCGTTCGTGGAGACGGCAGTCTGTACGTACGCACGAGCGACAATATAATTGTTTTGATATTAAAATAATATATAATTGGATTTTATATCATATATACAGAATAATTATCGTTTTATATTTATTATTTACATTAATTACACATCATTATTATACCCATCCAAATAATAATGTTTTGAATAACAATTACACCACGACGTGGAGACGGTAAGCCGTACGTACGCACGTATGGTGACATGTCATTAAAAGGATGGATATAATACTAAAATATGGTTGTAAAATGTTTATAATAACATAAAAGTATATATAATATACTGGAGTTATTATTTTAAAATGGTAATAACAAATAAATAAGAAGTGGAAGAAGAAAGGAACTTGAAAATGGGTGGTGAAATCATTACCTCTTCTTCGGGTTCTTCCTTTTGATTTGATCAAAAGGGCTCCTTAGGTTGGCTTTATGACTAAATTAAGGCCTCTATGATTAATTTAGAGAATTTGAGAGAGCATTTGGGTAGGGGTTGGCCGAACCAGAAGGCTTTGAAGGTGTGAATTAATGAGAAGGGGGAGTGCCCTTTTATAAGAGGGGTGAGGGGCACCTTTGGAAAATATAGAAATATTATTTTATAATAAATTCATATTCGGTTTATAATGGCTCCAAAGTGTATTATTTAAAGTATAAGGTTGGTATAGGTCTAAAACCACTCAACCAATAGAATTTAGACAGGTTTGGGTCACTATATTAACATTATCTTTAAGTATTAACTCTTAGTTAATTAGTTTCACTTTTACAATGTCTCTTTGTATTTTTATATTATATGGTTTATAAACTTACTATATACATCCAAGAGACCCCCAAGTTCTCCATTAATGATAAACCTATCATTATATAAGTCTCTTGGCCGAACCGTAGATTTTTAGGAATTTAATATCAATTAATAATATAATATTTGTTTTAAAAACTCTTTTAGGTCAATTTTGACACTATTTAATAATTGATTTTTTTAAAACTCATAACAGAATGATTACTTCGAAAAAAGTTAATTAAATCAATCCTAACATTACATATTAACCTAGAAAATTATTTGTATTTATAAAAAGGCTCAAATTAAATTTATTTGGGTATTTATAATATCAATTATTCTAATTTTTCACTATTATGGTAATTACTGCATCACCATTGTGTCATAAATAAATTAAATTATTTAATGTCTAAAAATTATAAATAAACAACCATTATGTATGAAAATAGTTTTATCTTTCTAATGAATATTTATAGTCGAAAATCCAACATATATAACCCTATGTAATAATTGTTTTGCTAAAAGATATATGCTTGTGTCATTTTTGTATTCATTTTAACTTAATTAAAATAAAGGGTCTCTATCACTTTCAAGTAGCTCCATGGGGTCCCAAAATAGATCCAAAGATTCCCATGGTCGGAAATGTATCAATAAATAAGTTTAGGACATGTTTTAGGGTAATTTTTTATTATTATAATATTATTGTTTTATCCCTTATTTACCGGATTTACCCTTTAACCATGGTAAATAAAATATTTACTGAAGTAATTATTCCAAATGTCTAAAAATAAAAGTTACCTATTTACACAATTTTAATATCCTGATTCCAAATATGGAATCTATTTTTCCAATTTCAAAACACAAAAGTGGCATAAATTAATTTAAAATTAATTCCCGTTGTTAAAACAAAAAGCGTGTTTTTAAGAGATAATAACTATCAAAAGATTGACACTTGTTTATGTCTGGTTTAATTGTGAAATTTTTTCCAATGAATAAATTGTATTAAATGGTAAAAATATATTCTAAATATACTTTAAAAACACTAAAAAACATAATTTATCACTACTAATTATTTTGATTAAAAAATTTGTTTTTAATTAAAATTTAGTAATTTTCACTATTCATCAAAATATAAAAGTTATCCGAAAAGTACCAAAATTTCACCCTTGGCTAAATTCTATATTACAAATCCAAAAATGAAGTCCATTTTTAGAGATAAAATTTATAAAATTTTAAAAATTAGGTATTACTATTCATTACGTCTAGTTTGATTGGTTGTAGTGTGTGTTAGAACTCGAAGTTGCATACAACACACGCTACTGTATTATTCAAAGAGAAGCGTACCGTGGAAGCTTGGGGTGTTACATTGTAAATTTTTTTATTTACCCATTCTAAATAATAAATTTATTTAGTCAAATTTAATATATAAAAGTTTAAAATATTGTATTTAAAAAGGGTTCACTATTAAAGTTGGTAAAAGTGCATTTTTGAAAAATACTTTTTTATCTGAAAAAAAAAGAATTTGTTCTTACAATATGTCTAAGAAACTCATAATATGGATTATAAAATTATAAGTATTATATAAGGTTCAAAATTTAGTTAATACTATTCATAACCTCTTTTGAACGGCTTGTTTGGTAAGTCATGGTGCGCTTGAACTCGGTGTTACGTGTAGTGCAAGTTATTGAATTGTTTTGAAGAAGTACATACTATGAAATCTTGGCATGTTACACTTACCACCACTCATATACCTCCTCTTGTGAAGTAACATAAATGCATGCCACCTATGTAAGGGTTTTTCCCAACTTGACCTTCCCAAATTCAACCATATTCTAGATTATATCCCTAAATATGAAGTAATATTGGATATTGCATCCCAATATTTGGTAGTATGGGAAGTAGTCTAGATGATCATTCATCTGGAAATCATTAGGTTTATAAATCTATATTAGTTTTAGAAGGTTTTTCTCTATGGAAATAATAAAATATCTCAATACTTGTTCCTTCAGAATTAATATACTTTATTATCCTAGTATTTGAACTTCAGAAGAATTATATCTTGTTATCCCTCCTGATAAGGTCATTATTGTTACAGTTATCATTCAGGGAGAGGAACCATGTGATACTATGTGGAATTCATATATTCTCTATGTAGATCTCCAAGAGATTCTCTTGAGTAATTTTCATATTCAAATATTAGATCCATCCCTTCCATCAGGAGATGAAGTCTGTAATCCTCTCATTTTTACATTATTTTTTAGTTTTGGAGGTCAAGGATTGTTTTCTTTTTCAAAGTCAAACAGAATTAAGAGAGGAACTATTTTCATAGAACTTCCCAATTGTAAATATATTTCACTAGAATGTTACTATAATAGATGAATTAGTCCCTCCAATGTCTAGATGAAACACTTAAGCTTTTCCACTTCTTATTTCTTAGGTGTTCCCATCATAGGATTGTATCAGGATGTAGAATTTGTGATTTATTTCGTTGAATATTCTATTCCATTTAATTTTGGGAATATGAAATATATAAATTTTCATGGAGAAGGATGTAACTCCATAAATTATTAATAAGGTTACCTCTTGTGCTGCACTGGTGTGCTTCTCCCTTATGTGGATTCCATCTGAGTGGCACGGGACTCAATGGAATCAAGGAGTTATGGTAGGACTATCGGCTAAGGAAATACTTGATTAGAGGTAGCTAGTGGAGCCTAATATGGTGGTATCTCTTATGTATACTACTAATATCCAGTTTAAGTTTTTCTATGGAATATCTCTTGACATGTTCATGACTCTTACCATGGTATAGTGAATTCCTAATAGTCTACGACCGCTAGAGTTAGATAAATCAAGTTTCTAAACCCAGAGTCAGTAGAATAGATAGACCTTGTCTTCTTAGTTAGGAAGATGTTTCTTATTAAAATCATTTCTCTAAAGAAGATATATTATCCCCATCATGAAATGTTCAATCAATATGAATATTACCTCTTATTAGCACAACATTAATCCACTTTAGTTCCTTTAACTTTATTTTAGGCTGGGCAATCTTCTCCTCTATAGAGAGAGTCACAACTTCTTCAGGTGGTGGGTGGTATATTTTCATACCTTAACCTTATCTTTGGTTGAGACTTGTTTATTTATAGAAAATGGGATATTCATAGGAGATCACGAGTCCTAAGTCTTCCTTGAATACTAGGTATTCACACCTTCTTCATGGAATTTGGTGTATACCTTATTTTGAAAAGATGTTTCCTCGTTGCATTATTTTGTGTTAGTGTCATACTTCATATTATCTGAATGGTTCACATTAATGACATTAATTTAGGTAAATCTCATGTTGGGAACCATATCTTCATCTATCTTAGAGTAATAAAGGGATTTATTACCCTCAAAATATCCATAAATGGAAAAATCATAATCCTAGTTGATATATACCTTCTTGGTAGCCATTTTTAGCTTACAACCTCTTTCAAGCTACATATTTTCTATCTAACATTCCCTAGGAAGTTTTTTATGGATGCAGATTTTAAATAAGTAACTAAAAACCCTCACTAAATACATCCATAATGTAGTGGATGGTTTTCACTGTGGAAGAAACTATGAGGACACTTCCTGGGAAGGGCTTCTCTATAACATCTCACCCCAAACGCAATATATTTAGAATAGTCTAAGGTGTTACTAACCTTATGTGACATCCTATGGGAACCAAAGGCTGGACATAAATTCCAATGGATTACAAGATCAATGAGGGGTGATTTTCCATTTAACATACACAACCAGTAAGAGACAAAAATATAAACAAAACCATGTTAATATATGACATAGGAGAGAAAACATAACAAATCAAAATCTAATATATATATATATATATATATCACAGTAGCAATAGAAATTAAGGTATTATATCTATCAAAACCCAAAAGACATCCTGATGCAATGGCTCTATTGTGGAAACACTACAAACATCTAACTTGGACATCTCTAAGATCCCCCTACCATCACCAAGACCATATCATTATGATGCACCGCTAGAAAAATATGAAACCTTCTCCTTACCTATATCAAAATAAATGAGGTCTACATATGAAAAAAGTGAATATTGAGTGGGTGAGTATATCAAATCGATATAAAGTGTACCAAAACCTTCCCACACACTCAACAAAGAACAAAATAAGTTAGAAAAATATATATAAAACTTGAAGTAGTATGAAAATAGTTATCAAGAGTGTTTCATATAAAAAAGAAAGAGGCATATCAAAACAGTTTATATCAAAAGTGTAATTTAACAATCATTCCATGGTTAAAGTAGTTAAATAATAATAATTTTTTATAAGAAGTGTATATGTTATTTCCTCTTAGAAAAACCATTACATATACTCACGCACACATTCATTCATCCAAGATGATAGTCCCAATACTCATGAGTGGTAACTCATCTTTTGTACTAAGTCGTTACTTGGTTGTACACCCATGTTCCCTAATTGGCACAACAAACCAACTGTCATCCAAGAAATGTCCCTCATAATGTAATCATCAACTCATGTTGGCTCATATATTCCAAAGTTTCTCCAATACATTCTTTCTTTAAAAATATTTACTTTTAAGAATTTAAATAAACACATTGTGTGCATATTTATAAAACCGTGATTTTAAAACCAAAACAAGAGAGTATTAATTAATATTTCACCTTGGGGTTTTCAATGAAAACATAAGTAGGTATTTTAAAAATTAAAATCCTTCATGTTCTAGAATAAGATAATAGAGAGAGAAGCCACCTACCTCAAAACAGTTTTATCTAAGAAGTGACACATAATGATATTTTTAGATCTAGATTCATTATCATTGTCCTTAAATAGATCCAAAATAACAAAACATGTTCCAAAACCTAGATATATCCATAAAAGATCCTATATAAGGTTTTTTTTAAGAGGATATGATGATAACATGAAGGATAATGAAGATAGTGAGAATTACCTTTAGTTTATAGATCCAACACATCATGATCTATTGAAATAGGCTCTTGGATTTAAAGGAATCTCCAAAATCATATAGAGGTGGATTAATAGTAGAGTGCCTAGAAAACATGAATAATAATGATGGTTTTGGAGGAATGTTTTGGTTAAAATCTAATTTTATGATTTAATTAATCTTTTCGCATGGTTGAACGCATGGTTTACCAAACTGTGTTCCAACTATATGGGTAACAAAGTCTCAAAACTCCTAGATCGCATATTTTTTCTGCAATGTTTTACAAACCATGAACAAACCATGTGAAATAACTCTGTCGTATGTCGCATAGTAACTAGTGTAATTTTAATGGATTACTCTAACTATGTTCCAACCATGTACCTCCTCTTGGACTTCCTCATCCTCCCACAGAATTACCTAGGGAATTCAAATGGCTTCCTCTAACCATGTTCTAATTATGAACCTTCTAAAATTCTTCCAAAACTCACCAAAATCTTAGAAAAAATTCTTGAGACTAATCCCATCAAAAACATTCCTCAAAACACATAAAATAGTATCACATACCTAGAACCAATGGAATTATATTTTCCCCACAATTGGGATTTTTTTACTTGAAAATCCAAATATTGGTGGTGATTTGGAAGAGCTCTGGCCATTTCTCTAGCATGGAGTCCTATAGTTCCCATGTCTCCTAAATATTACCATGATTCTATAATATCTACATGAAACAAATATATTTAACTTGAAATATATTTTCACATATTTCTAGAATATGTATCAGTGCATGGATAAATATATCATTTGGCCCAAGATCAATATGATCCCATTGAATGACATGGTCGGGGTTAGACTGGTACTAATTTATTTGGGATACATGAAACACATTATGAACCAAACTTAACCTTTTTGGTAAATATGATCAATAATATACATCACAAAACTATTCAAGTATCTTAAAAGGATAAAAATATCGAGGATAAGACTTCCCTTGTTTACCCAAATGACAATGCCCTGGCCTTGGAGAGACCCTTAAGAAAACATGGCCCCCCACAAAAAAAATAGCATTCGACCATGATGATCTATATAAGATTTCTGATGACTCTGGGTCATTTCAGTTGTTTTCCTAGTTATCTAAATCTTTTTCCTTATTTCATATTCCATTATAGGTCTAATTAGAAACATCTCTCATGTCTCTACCCAATATAGTGGATAGATATTTGGATAGATATAAAATGATTTTAATGGATCTATATGTATCATAGTTGGATAATTGTTATAAAAAAAGAGCATCACTAAAGGTAAATGATCCTATAATGATCCAATTGAATCTATAACATAATCTTTGAGCATGTCTTCCAATGTTTTGATTGTATGTTATAACTACCCATTCATTTGAGTGTGATATATCATGATCATGGTTAATTAGGTTCCACGGACTTCCTATAAATATCTCCAAAACAGATAGGAAAACCTCAGGTCTTGATCAAGTGTGATATAATTTGGTACACCATGCACCTTCATTACTTCCTTGATATAAATCTTTTCCAGTTCATATATCGTATTAGTTTCATATATTAGATTGAAGTGGTATTCCTTTGTGAGTTGTTCCTGTAAGCTCTCGGATCCATGTAGATCTACCATTTGCAAGTTTTCGAAGACCGTGGTGCTTAAATGAGGATTGGAAGAATTCTGGAGCAATTTGACTACTAGAAGATGAATGTAGGGGGATTTCATGTCATAAAAGAAGGTTAAACGATGTGAATATGGGATTAATGACATGTAATTTATCAGGGTTTGAAAAATAAATAAATTGAATAGGTGGTGCATTTTTTAATGAAAACTAAATTTAGGGGATTACATGATGTGAAAGGGGATTACACGTCATGTAATCCCCTGATACGGTGATGTTTTATGTATTTTCATATTTTCAGGTTTGAAAAACCCTATGGATGTAATGGATCCATCTCAATTCTAGGAAACTTAACGAACCCTCTTCAACGTTTTGTGGATTACTTCATCAAGGATCGATTCCTAGCTTCCCTCCTTTGATTTGTAGCAATCCATCTACAATATGAGGTATGTTATTCCTCTATTATTATGGTTTCTTTGATCTATTTTCTCCATTTTCTCTATTCCATGTGATTTCTCTTGATCTCCATGTTTATAATGTAATTCTCTTGGTTGTTGGTTGGTGTGATTGTGTCATGGAATCCTTGGGTGGATGGAGTTGATATGGGAGAGGTGATCAGGATCTGTTGCATGGTATATTCTCGTGAAAATAACGTCGAAGAACTTTTGAGGTAGGGAATTTTTTATTCTTCTCTATTTATTTATGTACAATCATAGATCTATAATGATTTATCCCCTTGTATTGAAATAAAATTAACCTAATAATTATTTTAACAAGATTAACGAATTGGTATTGATCACATAGTGATGTTCTTGATTTGTACCCTGATAACGGTTTGGATCTTAATTTTATGGATAGTGTGATATCTATTCCTTTTTTGGTTTACCATGTTTTTCTTGATGGAAATTGTTAAAGAACATAAATCTGCAATTAATTGATAATTAATTGGGTTAAGTAATTAAATAATAATTTTTAATAAATCTAGTTGTTGTTGCAATTTGATTACAATAAAATTGATGTAGGTGTGAATGTTTAAATGAATTGGTCAATAAACCTGAAGCATGTTTATTCTTGTTGATAAAATAATTAAAGGCATGTTAAATTAATTGTTTAATTAATTTGTGATATCTTGGGATAGCTTATTACTTAGGTTTCCCATAGTTGGAACTTGTTAATAATTAATTGGTTAATTAAAGATGGAATAAGAACTAGTAGTGTAATAAAATATAAGGCATTTATAGGACATGGGTTACCCTCTTTCTTGTGAAGGCTGAGTGCCTTTTTATTTAGAGTTGTGATTGATCATTTTGTGTAAAATTTGAATGATTTGATTTGGGGAAAAGAGCATGGTTTCTTTGTTTATTTCCAGTTTCTTGAGTTGTGAAGTGATTATGGGATGGCTGATCCTAGAGGGATATTGTGATTTGTATTGGAGGGGAGTCCTGAATGTGATGTCATCCAAGGATAGCTGAGCATGGAGGATTGTTGTAGAATTTGGGGTGAGGAGGCCCAGTTGTTGTGGCATCAACTATCACCTAGAGTGGCGAGATGCATCAGTTTATGCATGTGTGTGTCTAAGAGGACACAGAAGATGATGAAACAGGTTGAATATGGTCTTACCTATTGATATAAAAGCTTGATGACTTTTTGAATCTACTGATTAGATGATTTCAAGGTTTCTTGTTTATCTACTTTCCTTTCCCTACTACTTGAGGCAGATGTATGTTTTTGATTTCTTTCCTTTTTTGGTAGTATAAGATGTTTTCCTAGATTACTTGGTAATATGGAAAATAATAATGTTAATAAATTAATAATTTTTAACCCTTGGGATTAGAAATTTCTAGGAAGCAATGCTAAGGTTATAATTCTGAGAAATTGTGGACTTAGTTTTCTTATGCTTGGAGGTCATGGATATTTGCTTTAAAGCTAATAAAATGTAATGTGGAAATTGTTAACGGTTAGTTAATGGTTAAATAATTAATTAACATAAAGTTCAACTGATCAAAATGAGTAAAGTAAATTAATGTGTCTCTTTAAATGGTTGTGTGCTTATAGGATATCTGGTCTTAGTAGTGGAAACCAGGAGTCTGAGATATGTTAGATGCAGTTGAGTCTGAGACTAGGATATTCCCATAGTGTGGTTGTGAGATATATTATATCATGTAATTTTGTGTTTTTATAGGATAATCCACCCTTTCGTTTAGGGAAACTATCTCTCAGGTGATTCTGAGGCCTAAGGGTGTTTTTCCCAACATCTCAATGGGAGGATGGATGGTTGACTACCCCCATTGGCCCCGCTCTCTTCTCTTGGTAGTTATTTGTGATGGTATGCAAGAAAGGTAGTTTTTACAATATATGTGTGTATATGGCTTTGATGGATTGTGGTTATTTCACACACATGTATTCTGGATATAGTTTCTTAAGTACTACTATAGGAATAT
Source organism: Viscum album (assembly GCA_963277665.1). Classification (NCBI taxonomy): domain Eukaryota; kingdom Viridiplantae; phylum Streptophyta; class Magnoliopsida; order Santalales; family Viscaceae; genus Viscum; species Viscum album. The sequence goes on along the minus strand of OY728138.1, from coordinate 334,557,273 downwards.
TGTGTATAGGCTGTGATGGCTTGAGGATACTTACTCGGTGTATGGGTTGTGATTTCTTGAGTTATAATACTCGGTGCATGATACATGTTATGTGAGTTGTGGTGAATCCTAGAAACTACCTAGTTACTTTTGGTTATGTAGATTTTTTGATGTGTTCCCTAAGGGGAATGTTGTGGTGTTTCTCCCATGTGTCTATAAGCTAGCCTTTTTTGAGAGAGATGCTCAGGATGTGTGATGTTGGGGTAGAGAATAAAACCAATGGGGAAGTAGTTATATTATATTATCTTGTATGTGAAACTTGGTGAGAGTACCCATGGTGAGATTGGGAACTTATTATACTTTTTTAGGTGATGATTAAGTTTCACTTGTTTTCACTATGCTTTTGAATGATTTCTTTACCTTTTTGCACGAGAGGCTTCATGAAGATTCCTACTATGTATATTGTTATACTCACCCTACATATATATAAACTATTTTACAGGTTGTTTTAGTAGGTTGTATATCAAGATGGTTATTACAAGCTTGGGTGTTTTGTAAGGGACATTTGGGATTCGTGTTTGCTGTCCTCTTTACTTTCTTTTGATACTTGAAGTTTCCCTTTCAGTTGTAGTAGTTATTGCATGACATTGCAAATGTGAATTTTGAATTTTCTTCTATATTGGATTATGAGTAGGAGTTGGTTGGTTTCTATCTTATCTCTCTCTTCTATATGTGTTCTCTTGGAGGATAATGCCTCCCATCTGTGTGTTTATCATACCCTCGGTGCTAGTCACTAACCCTGGACCTATTGGAGGTCAGAATCAGGTGTCATTATCTCTCTTCTCCCATTTCCAACCTAGGAGGTGTACAATTTTTGGGGAGGGGTTCATGGTAGTTCCTGAATCACCTAGATGGCATCATGATTCTGAATTGTTATTGGTGAACCCATGACAAAGTTAATAGATATTTTCTCTCATTTCTATACTGATACATGTAAGTATTGAAACATATCAACTGGTATTTGATATTCATTCTTGACCTATTGAAAGGTGATGTATTTTTACACATATTCAATCTCTCTTTATTTCATACCAGACCACTAAAAATGGTTCATCAGTTCCTTGTATATATTTTGGATGCATGGATGAATAACCCATTTTGAATTGTGATAACAAGAAATAAGTTTTTCCTGATAGGATGGATGAACTATTACCTTATCTAGAAAACACAACACCATGTTCCTATATTACATCCATCCATCAATTTTCACCCCCACCATTGAGTTTTCTTTATATGGATAGACAATTAGGGTCTAATATTTAAGAATCCATGACCCACTCAACCATATCAAGAATAAGAGACACCATAAAGAAGACTACAAAACAATCTTACTAAGAGTATTCTATATTCATATTAATAATAACTATCATCAATGGTCACTGATCAAAATATTCTTTATCCAAATGATTATATAACTTTTGATATAGAGAATTAGCCCCTAAATTCCCTTTATCGAGTGTATACACTAAGTCAAAGTCAAACATCTGAATATATTTCATTCATCATTGTTTATGGCGGTACAAATATCTTTATGAAGAGATATGTTTAAAGATTTTATGATTGGTAAACATAGTGAACTTTTAACTGAAAATATGTTGAAATCAAGTTTTCAAATAATGGATTACTACAACTAGTTCCAGATCATGTATCAGATAATTATTTTCATTTACCCATAACTAGTATAATTCATAAGCAACAACATGATGTTTTTTCATGAGAAAACTTCCCAAAATAGATCTATATGTTTCACAATATACCATATAACCCTTTATTGGTTGTTTTAAATTAGGTATAAGTTCCAAAGTAAGTATAGATTTAATATCCAAAAATGATTTCTGACACTCATCACTCTATTGGAATAGAATACCTTTCCTCATCAAAGATATCATAGTAGAGGCAAGATGTGAAAATTCATGAACAAAGAGACCCTAATAACCAGATAATCTGAGAGAGATTCATATCTCAAAGGCATTCCTAGGAGGTTACCAAGATATAATAGCTTCTATCTTTTCATGATCAACTGATACACTTTTCTCCAAAATCATCTGTTTTGAGGAATCTTACTTCTTATATCTAGAAGTCGCACTTAGAAGACTTAATATAAATTTGGTGTTCCTATAGGGATATTAATACTATCTCCAAGTTTTCCTCATGGAAACTTTTAGTTTTAGAATTCACCATAATATCATTAACAAATACCACAATAAATAAGTTAAGATACCTCTGAAAGATACGATTAAACAATGACATGAAAAATATTTTTAAATTTATTATTCCAAAGGGAATAATAAGTTATTCATATTGAAAATAACAAATGTAAAAAGTTTTTTTCAAAATACTATTCTTCGTAAACTGAATTTGGTGATACTTGGATCAAAAATCATTTTTACAAAACCATTTGGCTCCCTCCAATTGATCAAAAAGATCTTTAATTCATTGAAGAGGATAGTGATTCTTTATCATAACCTAACTTATCCCAGAATAATTGATGAAAATATAAATAGAACCATATTTAATATTAAAAAAGAGAACCAAATTATCCTAGGGTGACATACTAGGTCTTATAAAACCTTTACATTCAAACTTTTCCAACTGGATGTTTAATTTCCACAATTATTTTGGTGTCATATTATAAGAAGGAAGTGAAATTGGATTGGTCTTAGCATTAGATAAATTGAAAATTATATTTCCATTTTTGGTGTAAATCTAGATAATATTCATTTAAAACATCAGGATATCAATTTAAAATAAATAGAAAATCTCTTTTAATGATTACATAAATAGTTTCTAGAGTTAATTTTTCCAACTAATAAGATATAGTCTAGAACATAAATACCAATGGTCCCACTCTACTAGTATTTACATCCCAATATCCCTTAAACAGATATACAACTCCATAAAAAGATATAGATCTCACTCATTGAGCATAACAATATATGTGTTCTTTGAAATTTATCAACCAATCCATTCCTATAATTATATCAACATTTTCCATCTCCATAATAGAAAAATACCAAACAAACTGAGCCCCATGAATAGTTATAGAAAATGTTGCACACTTAAAACCACTACACTCTCATTTCATCAGTGGTATTTAGATGATAATAATATATGGAATCATTTCTATATGGTACCTCATGTGATTTAAGAGATGAAAGGAAATAAAATAGTTTTATGTGAATCTATTAAACAAAACATTGATAATATTTGTGTTTAGAAGGAGGGTACCTTGTACTATTAAAGATCTAGGTTGATCCAATATTACTATTTAATTCATAACATACAACTTATTATTATATCTCCCCAAATAATATTTGTTTACTAGTTTTTTTTAATCGATTATGAGGTCTAGTTGTTCCTAGAATCACCTGGACTCTAAATTTTTGGGGAAATAACTATTTTGATGAGAATGAATCGTCTGATCATAAGAGTCTTGTGACATGATGGAGTTATTTTCACAAGTTTTCCTTGAGTTAATAGTATAATAGTGTTTCAGTTGTCCTATTTTAAAAAAATTATAACACTATTGAGATATTTTTTATAATCCTTTTTTATTTGTTTCAACGATCCACAAAAAAACAACCTGGTATGGTGCAGTGATGCAGAGGAAAATAAATTGACCAAATTGATTGGTTATCAAGTGCCTTAGATCCTTAAGAACATTTTCCCCTTTTTCAATTTTTTCTAACATTTTAATTTCCCACTTTTATCCATTTAGGTAAAAACTTTCCCTGCACCATAGATTCCTACAATGTCTTTTTACACTATAGTCTCTCTATTGACCATATTTTTATAATAATCAATACATAAGATGACTATCATAGAGTGAATTTCTGGTCCTAGACCTACCTCAAAGATGTGTGCATTTAGGTAATCTCTAGTGGAAACCTCTAGAGAAAAGTGATCAAACATCATGAATTAGCTTCATACTCTACAACAAATAGATTTTCTTACTTGAGAGTAAATAAATATATAATCATTGTAATCTTGAAGTTATGTGGGTGGAAATATTTGATAAATGATTCCTAAAACCCTTTAAAATTAATTTCCTAGTCTCTTTTAGTTTTTAAAACTATATCTGACCATTTCCTTTCAAGGTCTTCAAGCATATATACCACTAGTTTTACATTGATATCAATCTTGGTTCCCAGAAAAATCAAAGGCTCTATTAATTTGACCAATCCATGTTATAACAACCCAAAGTTCAATAAACTAGATTCAGTGTCTATTTTATTCCATTTCCATGGATATAACGTATCTAATCCCAAAGTACCAATTAATTTAGCAGTATTTTAAAACCAGATACTTACATAATTACCACTTTACTTTGGAAATAAAATGAAAAATAAAAGGAAAGAAAATTCTTGTCATCCTTGAAACTCATTTAAAGATTTCATCTTTGTATCCTATGAATGGAAAAAATAAGGGTGATCTAAAATTCTTATGTAGGGTTACATATAATGGAATTTGTCATGAGTAAATATGGATAATCAATATGGAAAGGTAAATAATTGAAACATGTTCCATTTAATCAATAACTTGATCTTGAAGTACATCCATGGATAATATCAATACAGTAATATCATGGATAATGATAACTAAATTATTAGTGAAACAAATTCATAATATTGGATGTCATGATCATAGACATCATTATATCTATACCATCATGACCTTGTGCCAAGGTAGTTTAATCAATGGGTAGGTATAAATTGAAAACCAATTAAATTTAGCCAACTAATTCCTCTCATGAGACTATTGATACATCAAAAGGATATCTATAATTGGTCACCACTCTTAACTATATTTAAAATTCATTCAAAATATATTTAATGATGAATTAAATTGATAAACATTTTTTTTGTATCAAAAAATATTTGAATTGATTTAAGAATATGAATTTATTAAGATTTTCCATGGTCAATCAAATAACTTTCATAGTAAAAAACTGTATGTAAAACTAGTATATAGTTTAGGTGATAATAATATCCTTGATATATATAATATTTATATTTAAGATAAATTCAATTTCAAATAATAATAATAAATTAAATGTTTTAAGAGAAAGTTAACCACAAAATTAATAAGTGATAATATAGATTATGTGATAAATTCATGTCCTTTAGTGAATAAAATAAAATAGTAGTGAAACATTAATATAATATTTCTTAAAATATGTTTCTTTTTAAAATCATTGAAAACATGTATAATAAGCTAAATATCATAAAACAATTCTGATGGTTGGGAATTCTGTTAACGTCTTATATGTTAAAAACATTCCTTTTGACTTTTTTGTAATGAAATTCAAAAACAAACCTTTCCTAAAATATTTGAAAGATTCCTTTAAAACCTTTTAAAAAATAAATGATAAATTAAAACTTACTTAATAAATCATTTGAGTAATAAAAATTACTTTTGTAACTTTTTTTTGGAAAAGATGGATATATAAGAAAAATATACCCGATAAAAAAAGAGGAGTAAGATCAAATTTTAATTTAAACATACCTATTTAAAGATTAAATTTTATTGAATAATTAATAATCATGAATAAATTTATATTCATTCTAAATATTTAATATATGAATTATATACACCATATAAAATTAAATAAGAACATCATACAAAATATGACTCAATGAAGTGGAAATTGAGATGAAATCACTTACCTCATGCTTCACATTAGTTAAACAAGATTAAAAATTGTGTATAATAGTTTTAACATGTTATTTATTTACACCAAAACCAAATTCATTTTTATAATATCATATATGATCTTCTTATAACATCTTATTACCCATTTGTTAATAATATTTCTTTATTACCACTGTCTTGTGTGTCAACTATTTTGTTTTCTCATGCATGTTTTATCATAGAATAGGGTGTAATTACATCATCACCAAAATTATATTAATGTCATAAATATCATATTTTTTTCATTAGTTACATTTTTAAAATCATTATTGAAATTTTTACATGGAAATTGAATTGCATCGCTCCGTGGAGATGATAGTCCCAACATAAGCACAACTGACATTATCATTTCTTTAATGGGGAAAGGGTATGGAATTATATAATATATTAATTTTAAATAATAAATATTATGTCATAAGCATCGTATATATTTATTTATTCCATCATTATGACTATACATGTGATGTTTTGGTGGAAACCCAAATGGCATCGGTTTGTAAGGTAGTAGATCGTCGTACACACGAGCAATAGATTTTTTTCACATTCAATAGAGAATGAGATGGATAAAATTATTTCATCAACATAATAAAAAATTAGTATATTTAAAATTCTACTGTTATTATATTGTAATTTTTAGTATATGATTGAAGGTGGTAAAAGAGGAAGAAAAATGAAAGAGCTTCATTAATACGATTACCTTCTCTTAGAGATACCTGCTTTTTATCTCTTATTAAGTTCCTTAGGGTTGGTATTTTGAGAGAAAAATCACCTATAAAACATGAATAAATATTTTTGGGAGAGATTTTAGTAGTGTTTAGTCGAGATATATGGCTAAATGTGGTGTAAATAAGAGCGGGGAGGGGTTCCTTTTATAGGTGCGGAAGAGGACACACATGGAATTCTTAAAAAGAATAAAATATATTAATATATTACTCAATCCAAATGGATCAAAAATGCACCATTTATGAATTTTATATGATATAGGGTCTAAATATGGGTAAAAAATGTATATTAGGTAATATTTTGGTCATTTTAACTATTATATCATTAGTTTAACCCCTGGTAGACATGTTTTAACCTTAAACGCCATGATAAATTTTTCTTATTTTTACTATTCATTGGGACCAAAAAAGAAAGTTGTCCCATTAAAAAAAATTAACATGCTAATTCCAAATATTTAATCCATTCTATCAAATTCAATTTATATAATTGGAATATTTAATTTAAATTTAAACCTGTAAAACGTCATGAGAAATTTTTTTTTTTTGAAAAATGCCTTTAAAGTATAAAAATGTCTTTATACCAAATTTAAGTATAAATTTAATTTAAAATATCATAATTGGATTATTATTATTATTATTATTTAAAAAATAATTTAAACCACTTTAAAACAAATTAACTTTGATAATTCTTGAAATGAAAATATGGTTTTCAATAAAACTAAATATTTTACACTATTCATTAAAAAATAAAACCTTCTAGAAAATCCCAAAAATTCATGCTAATATAATTTTAATATTATGGTTTAACAAATAAATTTCATTTTATCAAATAAACTTTCTAAATATGGAAAATTATAATTATAATATTTTACCATAATGAAGCAATAAAAATCATCTTTAGAGAAAGCATATTTTTATGAATAATAAAATGACTTTATAAATAATTTAGTATTTATCTCTTAAGAATTAATGAATAAATATATATTAAATATTACCATAATATATATTTCATAATTATTTTATTCTTCTTTATACCTTCTAATTCAATGTATAGGTTATAATGGTCATATATAAATAATAATATTTCATGGTTTATTTAAGCTCGGAGTTGCATGTTGTATATGCTATTGAAAATATTGTTATTTTCAAATATTAAGGTATTTAATTCTTCCCTTATACAAAAATTTCATCCTCAAAATTTTCAGAGATATTTCCTTCTAAATAAACGAGGGTGGTTCTTCTTCATAACACCTTTATATTCCTACTTTATTTCGTCTATTTTATGATTTCTCTAAACTATATTTACTAGTTGAGTCATCCTCTACCTCAATACTTACTCTCCAGTATCAAGAATCTCGATAGGGTCTTCATAGTAATATAGATTAGGTTCCAATTATATTTATTCAAAGATGAGAAAATGCATTGGGTCTGGCATGTACTTCTTTAACAAAGAGATATGGAACACATCATGCACTTTAGTGAAGCTAAAGAGAATTTCCAAATGATATGACACATCTCCAATTATTTCTATAATTTCAAAATTTCGGATGTTCCTAAATCTTAGTTTTCATTTCATACCAATACTTAAATACCATTTCATGGAGGTACTTTCAAGAAACTATGATCTTCCATTTAAAACTCCAAATATTTGCTATGCTTATTTGAATAACTCTTTTTCCTTCTTTGAGATGATTTAATATGAGACTGGAAAGTATTTACCTTTTTCATTGTCTCCTAAACAATTTTTGGTCCTACGAGCTTCCTTTTACTAACTTCATCCCAACAAATTGGATTACGGAATCTCTTATTGTATAATGTTTCATAAAATGCCATTTTAATTCTTAACTGGTAGCTATTTTTATAAAAAACTCTACCAAAGGTAAATAATGATTCCACATACCTTGAAAATATAGTGATCAAGACCTCAAAATGTATTCTAATATTTTTATAGTCCTTACGAATTGTCCATCGGTTGAGGATGGTAGGAAACTCTCAAATGATGTTTGATATCAAGATCCTTTTGAAGACTTTTCTATAATTTTGGTGTAAATTGGGGATCATGATCAAGCACAATTTAAATAAGTGCACCATGAATTATTAAAAATTCACTAATATATATTTTTTCAAGGTGATAAAGTGGTATATATTCTCTTATATCAAGGGAATGTGTAGATTTGGTAAATAAATCAACAATAATCCATATTGAAACATTCTTTCTAGAATTATCTAGTAATCTAGTGACAGAGTCCATAGTAATTTCATCTCATTTCCACAATGGAATAGGTAGAGGTTTAATAACTCCTTTAGAATTTTTTCAATCAGCCTTCACCTATTGAAAACCCAATAACCTTGATACATAATCACTAATTTCGCAGTTCATATTTTTTCACCAAAAATGTTCCTTCACATCCCTACACATCTTGGTACTACCAGGTTTTATTAATAAATTTTAGTTATGCACATCATCCAATAATTACCTTTACATCTTAGGTATAGATGGATCACATATCCTTTTTCCAAATTTTAGAACTCTATCTCCATATGAAAAGTCTTTCAATTTTAGGTCATTCAAATCTTTAATTTTCTTTTGAAAATTCTCATCATTGGGATTATAACTTTTTACCATTTCCAAAAGATATGGTTTAGAATTTATTTAAAAAATTCGTGATTTCTCTATTTATTAATTATCATATCCATATTTACTATATCTAAGATCATATTATCCCTATAAATCATTATTTTTTCTAAAACTCAACGATATTTCCTACTCAATGCGTCAAATACCTTATTTTCCTTCTCTGGGTGAGAGTGTATTGAGAAATCATAATCCTTGAGTATCTTAAGAAATCCTCTTTGTGTCATGTTGATCTCCTTTTCTGAAAATATATATTTCATAATCTTTTGATATGTATATATCTCACATATTTTTTCATAGAGATAATTTCTCTGTATCTTCAAATAAAAGGCTATAGTTGCTAACTCAAGATCATAAGTTGGATAGTTTTTAATGATTCTTTATCTATCTTGATGCATATGAAATAAATTTATCATTATTTATAAGGACACAACCAAGGAACTTCTTTGATTCATTACTATATATCATAAATCCATCATTTCCTGATAGTAGACTCAAAATTAGAGCATTGGACAATCTCCCATTAAATTCTTCAAAACATTATTCACATCCCTTTGTCTATAAAAACTTAAACCATTTACATGTATTATTTCTTAATGGGTTATCCAATATGGAAATTTTATAAGATAATAACTGATAGTAACCTACCAAACCAATGAAACTACATATCTTCGTTATGTTCATTATTATAGGACATTATTTGGCTGCCTTTTTCTTTATATTATTAACTGAGATTACATCCTTGGAGATAATATAGATAGAAGAAGAAACTTTCTAAATCCCAAATTCACACTTTATAATTTTATCATATAAATATTTTATTATAATAGTCTCAATAATAATTCTCAATTGATTCGCATGGTCCTCATATATTTTATAATACACCAATATATCATCAATAAATACCTCAAAGAAATTATCAAGATATTCTTTGAATACTATGTTAATTTGATCCATGATAATGGAGGGTGCATTAGTCAATCCAAATGGAATTACTATAAATTCATAATTTCCATACCTCATTATAAATTTTAACTTTGGAATGAATTCCTTGTTTACCCATTATTGATGATACCCATAATGAAGGTAAATATTAGAAAAATATTGAGCTCTGTGAAGTTGAAGGAATAAGTCATCAATACAAGGAAAATTATACTTGTTCTTTATCATAATAGAATTGATTTATATATAACAAATTTAGATCCTCATGAATCTATCTTTATTTTTAATAAAAATAATAGGTGACTCTCAAGGTGAAACACTACAGTGTATAAATTCTTGATCACACAATTCCTCTAGTTATTTATTCAAATCCACTAATTCCATAGTGTCCATTCTATATGGATTATTTGATATAGGTCTTACATCAGGGATTAAATAAATGGAAAACTCAACTTCATGTTCTGGAGTATTATTGGCTAATTCTTCAAGAAATACATCAATATATTAATGTACAATTAGTACATCCTAAATTTGAAGATTAAATTTTTCATTAGTAGATTATGTCTACTCTTATTCCCTAAGAATCTCATTCAGAAGAGCTACTGGGGGTGGATCTATACATTACTCATATCATTAAGTCTCACCTATAAGGATAATAAATTCCATCTATTCATAAGGAATCATAATTTACTTATATTTTAAATAAATCTTTTCATCTTATTTTTAAATTCATTCCATACCGAGGATTATATAAATGTCAACCACAGGTATGGTAATAAATTTAGTAAATATATTTAATGCCCCGACCTGAGTATCCCGAAGTTGTTGAATTATTTTAATATATTGGCATGATTAAATAAATCAAATCTCGAATGACCGATCAGTTTAGCAGTCTTGGAAAATAGATTACATACATGAAATTTACATTACAAATCAAAATATAAAATGAAACATAGATGATTCTTTATGAACGCCATTATTCTCATATATTAACCTTTCATATCAATCATAAAGAAATTCTTCGCATCTTAGTAAAATAAAATATAATAAAGGGGTGATCTTAGATGCTCTGTAATGCTAAATAATAAATTAGGATCTTTCATAACTAAGAATTAACATTAAAGGCGAGGTATAAAAATGAAGCACAAGCCTTTTAAACATAATCATCATCATAATATGGAAAGAATAAATAATATAATTACATTAAAACATTCACATGGATATTCTCATAGTCAAATAATCACATTTAATATCAATAACTAATTTCATAATGAGGGAATGCATAATTCTGGACATCATAACCACACCATCAAGGCCCCGTTCCAAGACCATACATAACCATACTATCAAGGCCCTGTGCCAAGACACTCGTTTTTCTTGTGAGACCTACTGATGCATAAAGAGGATATAGCAGGCCCCACCCATGACTTACTAAGTTCAATGCATTCCTCTTATGAAAAGGTTAAAACATAACATAAACATTTGTATTAAAACTAACATATTAAATGTTAATACATTAACCATAAACCATAAATTGTATCAAAATAGCACATCCATAGTCAAACATATCATAAAATCTTAGATATAATATGGTAGATTTTATCATAACAAATCAACCTAAATTATTCATAAAATTCAACAGAGGATTTTTACACAGATGAAAATAATCTAATAAATTCATTAAAAATATTTTGAGACAAATACACATATTCGGTTGAAATCATTTATTAAAAATTTGCACACTTATGAAAGAAAACACTTAAAGATATATTTTTGAATCAAAGTATCTCACACCACTTTGAAAATTTTGAAATGAATTGAAATTTTAAAACATTCCATTCTATATAAATAAATCCTTAAAACCATTTTTAAAACATGGACATTAATGAGAAAGATTTAGAAGAACAAATATTTAAAACATTTAAAATGATGTTTTAGTTAAAGAGACCCTCACATAAAACCTTAAAAATAATTCTTTTTGAAAAAATTTGAATGAACTTAAAAATAGAAAAAAAACCTTTTATAATCATTTTATATCAGTATAAATAGTTATGTAAAATAATATCAAGAATATTGAAATGAAGAAAGGATTAATTCTTTAAACATTAAAAGTGTCTCATAACACTTTGTACATTTAAATAATAAGGGAAATATATTAAAATGAATATTTAAAGACCACATAAAACATAATATTGGAAATAAATACACCACACTAAAGAAATAGGTGGTGAACATGGCTTATATCTCCCGAAAATTAAAAGTGAGACAGAATTACCTTACCTTATGTATGATACTCTTTGTATGTGTCTGAAACTTCTGTAAAATGGTTTTAAAAACGTTTTAAACCTATAAAAGAATTATAATAATATTTATTATATCATATATGATTCGTTTATGTCTTTATTTTACCCGTTTATTAATAATTTCCAAGTTAAATCAACATTTCGGTTAATAATCTCTTTCTTTATCGTACCTATTTTTATGTGTTATTCTTGATCGTATTGATTAGATCAAGATTTAATTACTTAAATAATGTATAAAAGGATATATATTTCATATATATTCAGAATATAAATACATATAATAGATAAGTATATGAAATATAATACACCGTTCAAGGAGACGGTAGGTCGTACGTACGCATGAACGTTGTTTCTGATTTCTTATCGTTTTGAATGGAAGTGAATGAAATATATGTACATAAATATATATATATATATATAAATAAATATATTATTAAAGTATAATTATTATGTCATATATTTCATACATATTAATAATATATATTTTATAATCATTCTTGAATGGTGAATGTGGAATATGAATCTCATCGTGTCATGGAGACGGTAAGTCGTATGTACGCACGAGCGACGATATCATTTGATTAATGATTAAATGGTATATAATTGGATGTAATGTTAATTTTATAGAAAAAATATCATGTTATATTTATTATTTAAATCCTTTATATTCACCATTAAACCCATATAAATAAAGTATACATGAAAAACAGTTTACACCACAGTATGGAGATGGTAAGTTGTTTGTACGCACGCATGGTGATATTGTTTTTCATAGGATGGGTAAAAGGAGTAATATGGTTGTACCAAAGTAATAAAAAAATATCATAATATATTATATGTTGGAGTTATTACTTTATTATGGAAATAATAATGGAAGAGGAAGTAGAAGAAGAAAATAACTTTGAAAAAGGTGATAAAATAATTACCTCTTTTTTAGGGTATCTCTTTTTGATTTCTATAAAATTACTCCTTAGGATGTATTTATGGAAAAATTATTTCATCTAGGAAGTATTTAGGGAATTTGGAAGAGGAAATAGTTAGGTTTTGGCAGATTCAAAGGTATTTGGATGTGTTAACTAAAGAAAAGGAGAAGTTCCCTTTTATAAGAGAGGTGAGGGGCACTTTCGAATGATCTTAAAATATTAATTTATTATAAATTTATTTTACATTTAAAATATATAAAAATTATTTATTTGAGTCTAAGATGATAATGGGTTGAAATACTCTCAAACAATTAATTTTAGACATGTTTAGGTTATAAAATTAACCATATCTTTTTGGATTTAACCCTTAATTAAACAGTTTAACTCTTACTGTGTCTTCTTGTATTTTTACACTATTGGATTAATATAGTTACAATAAAATTACAAAAGAGAACCATTTGGATAATTTAGGACATATTTGAAATTATCCAAGTTATTTGGATGAACCTTATATTTTTATGGGTTTTATACCATTTAATTAAATAGTAATTATTTTAAAATGTTATTTATGTCAATTTTAATACTATTCAATATTTTCATTTTAAAAAATATCAAAAAAACATGATAACTTAGAGAAAATATTTATAATATTTCAATGAAATGTATAATTTATCTATAAAATAATATTATGTCACTAATTAAGTCAAATTATATTTATTTTAATATTTTTAATATCATTTATTTGATATCTCAATTAATTAAACAATTGATGCATCATCATTGTGTTGCCATTTAATTTATTTATTTAATGTGTAAAAATTATAAATAAATTATCATGATTTATATAAATTTATTTTATTTCTAAATACTATTTATAGATAACCATATAACTTATATTATATCATATTAAAAATGATATAGTTATTAAAATTTGAATATGACATTTTTACATCTTCTTTAAATAAAATATAATAAATTTCTTAATCTTACACAAGTGGCTTAAAAAAGATAATATTTTCAACCTAAGGTTGGTTTTGTTCAAAAACTACTTATCCAATGAAATTATTACAAGTGTTATGATAATTTTATATTATAATAATATTATTTTTACATTTAATTTCCCCATTTACCTTTAACCATGGTAAAAAAAATTCAAAGTTATTACTCACAAAAAATTATTTTGATCCTATTAGACCAAATTTTTCATAATTATTATAAATTTTTATGATGTATTTTCAAAATTCAATTCACAGAATCTGTAAAATTATGCTTAATTCTAATCTGTAAATACAGCTAGGAGGCAGGTAAAAATACGTTAAAAAGGTTCAATGATTTTTTATATCTAATTATATTAAAAAAATGATTCCAATTACATAAATTGGGTTAATATATTCATTATTTATCTATTGTGACTAAAAGATAAATTAAAATTAAAATAATTATTTAAATGAAAAAAGTCAATTTTTTAATAATAATGTAGTGTTTTTCACTATTCATCTAAAATTGAAATTTTTCATAAAAATACCAAAACTTCATCCTAATATAATTTTGATATTCCAAATTAAAAAATAAATTCTATTTTAACAAATTTAATTTCTTAGAGTGTCTAAAATTAATTTTATTATTGTTCACAAAAGGACATAAAAAGAAGTTCCTTTAAGGAATTGTATTTTTAAACATATAACTATTTTACCGAAACATATAAATTTCATTATAAATATGTTTTATTTATATTAAAAAATTACAAATAACATTTAAAATTATTTATTACTATTTATATTCATATATTTATTTGATAAGTTATGAATATATCATTTAAATAATTTCAGCACTAATGTGTTGTCTCGCATAGACTCAATATTGTGTGTTACACAAGCCAAGTCAGTGTTACGTGCAACAAAATTTGTTGAAGATAACATACTATGAAATATTAGGGTGATACATTCTCCCCTCCTTTAATAAATTTCATCCTTGTAATTTAAACTTTAAATCTAAAATTGTGGGTTGGACTTTTCAAAATATCTTTATTGAAATCCATCATAGGAAAATGGATTAATGAGACCACCAATTTAAAATAAAGAAAGGGAAGTGTGAAGGTCACCAAAGATAAAACACACTAGAGTTTCATATAGGAACACATTATTTTGGAAGATAAATCTAACCATCATGTTCTGATGGAGAGTCATAGGGAACATGGTCATGAAAAAGTTAACAACCACAAAGCTAGAAGTCGGTGATGATCTAAGGGACCATTGGATTAATCTGAAAATAATGTATTGGAAAAACATTTTTGGTTTTAATATCCTTTCCCTATATTTTAGTAATTAATTTACTTCATATAATAAGAAAAAAATGAATAATACTTACCTAACAAGTATTGTTTCATCCTTTAACTAATTTTTACCACAAACTCAACTTTATCAATAAATAATAATATTCAAAAATATTCTATTTATCTTGAACATATACGATAATGAAAATGAATTTATACTTATTCTGTTAGAATATTTAAATAAAAAAACTATTTTATACTAACCAGGACATCAAGTAGGCCAGTGGTAGGTTATGCACACTTATTTCCCTTCGGTTGCGGGTTCAAGTCTCACAGCCTTGCCGGATGTGACGAGTTGTTGCCCGACCTATGGGTTATCCTTTTTTTAAACTATATTATTCTATCATTCCAAAAATAATCTGAATATATTCAACATTAATGAAATGTTATAACCTCAAACAATAATATCCAATGTTAAACTTAATCCATTTCATAAATGGTTAACTTTTCCAAAATGCACTTAGAATCTTTTCACAACATTAAGTAACTTTTTTTGTCACATTCCAAATATGTGAATACCTTAATCATGTATTATCTTAAAACATGGTAATACCCATAATTACCATAGAACATTATTTAATACATTTATGGTTCCTTATTCCTTACTAAAACATAGAATATTAGAAATACTCCTTAAATTCAAAAAAGTTGTAAACTCCAATAATGATGGAATAAACAGACAATTAATCAGTTCTAAGGTAATCAATAATATTCAATATAAATTATCCAAATGAATCATCTCTTTATCCCAAAATCATTATCTCAGTATCATTAATATATTAAGGATTATCTTTCCCTAAACCATATATTTTCAATAAAGTTTAACTTGAAACTGTGCCACTTTTCTTGGTACCATACAATCTCAAATCCTTAATGAAATAGTACTACAGTACAATCCTTATATACTCTAATTATTATAACTAATAAATTTATAATAAAATATTAAAATAAATTAATTCTTGAATAGGCATATTAATCATTACTCTTCATCTGTAGTTGTATCATAACTTGATCATTATCCAATAGCATTATCTGGGGTATACTCCTTTTATGATTGGGACATTGATTCACAGTGTCCCATATCATTGAAGATGAAGCATTGTACATTAGAAACCTCGTTCTTAACCTATCAATCATGGACTTTTTTTCCTTTTTCTCTAAAATTATAAAAAAAACTCGCATTCCCTCTATGAATTTATTAGGGTGATTCTTTCCATAGTTATCACATGTTGGAAAATCCTTCTTTCCCATCTTCCCTTTATCCATATTTTTCTCTACAATCCTCTTCTTCTCTTGATTCCCTTCAAATCAATAGGACTTATAGAATTATTTACTTATCTTATTAACACATGATACTATTTATTTATATGATGAGAATATGTGGGAGACTATTTCCTTTCGAAATGTTGGGTTAAGACCATGAAAGATATGATCCTTCTTACTCTTTGGATCGTGTGTATTAGTGGAGTTTTCATTATTTTTTCAAGGATCCATTTCTATAAGATAGAATATACTGGATTAACTTATAAAGTTATGTACATTTTGTAACTCTAAATATGGTAGAACACATATTATAAATTTATGCATTGTAAATCCTAGAATCATAAACTTTGGTTACATTAGGGGAATATCAACTTTTAAATCCTTTGTAATGATAGGTAAATAAAATTTGAATTATCCTAACAATATCCCCTGGGAGTGTCAAACCATGGGCGCAGTAAGGCCCATTGTCGGGTACCAGGTTACCTCGATTCAAGACTAGAACACCATATAAGAGTTATTACTCCAAGGTACATCTATTCCAAAACCACGTCCAGTTGTAGTATCCATACAAGGATGTATTTTCTAGGAGTACCCACATAATATCTACATTTCCAATATTTTATGATTCCCCTTTATACTTATCCTCAAGTACTATTTTAGGGTTATGATCTCTAATCTGTGTTTTATAAATCTAGTTTCCAAGGTTGTTGTTAAACTTCCTCTAATACCAACTGCAATGCCCTAACCCCAGTAGCCTAGATTCGGTACATTATTTTAATACATTGGAATGTTTATAAGAAATCAAATCCCAAAGTACCAATCAGTTTAACAGTCTTGAAAAATAGATGACAAGCATGAACTTTACATTACAAATCAAAACATAAAATGTCATATTGATGATTCTTTGTGAACACTATTATTCTTATTTATTAACCCTGCATATCAATAATAAAACACTTCTTGGAATCTTGGGAAAAGAAAACGTAAGAAAGGGGTGAGATCATATTCTCAGTAAGGGTAAACAATATCGTAGGATCTTTCATAAATAAGCATTAACATTTAAGAAAACTTATAAAACTGAAACACAATCCTTTTAAACATAATTTTCAGGATAATATGGAAATAATAAATCATATAATTCCATTTAAACATTCTCATGGATATTATACTAGTCTAATAATCACATGTAATATCAATAACTAATCTCATAATGAGGGAACACATAATATTGGATATCATAACCAAACTATCAAGGCCTCATGCCAAGACCATACCTAACCATACAGTAAAGGCCTCGTGCCAAGACACTAGTTTGTCTCATGAGACCTACCAATGCATAGAGGTTCTATAGAGGGCCACACCCATCACTTACTAAGTTCAATTCATTAATCTTATGAAAAGGGTAAAACATAACATAAATATTTTTATTAGAACTGGCATACGAAATGTTAATACATTAACCATAAACCATGGATGTTATAAAAATAGAACATCCATAGTCAAACATATCATAAAATAATTGATACAATATGGTAGGTTATATAATAATAAATCAACCAAAATTAAGCATAAATTTCAACAAAGGGTGTTGAAATAGGTGAAAATAATTTAATAAAGTCATTAAAAATATATTGAGACAAATACCCCTTTTTCTTTAAAATCATATATTCAAAAGCCGCACAATTATGAAAGAAGTCATTTAAAAAGAGATTTCTGAATCAAAGTGTCTCATACCACTTTGAAACTTTTGAAATTAATTGAAATTTTAAAACATTAATGTCTATATAAATAAATCCTTAAAACCATTTTTGAAACATGTACATTAATGAAAAATACTTAGAATAATAAATCATTAAAATTTTTAAAATGATGTTTTAGTTAAAGAGTCCCTTACATAAAACCTTAAAAAGAATAATTTTTTAAAACATTTGAATGAAAATAAAAATAGAAATAAAATTTACTTTATAATCAATCTATATCTATATAAATATTTATGTATTATATTATCAATAATATTGAAATAGAAAAAGGATTAATTATTTAAACATTCAAATTGTTCCATACCACTTTAAATATTTAAATAATAAGCCCAATATCTTCAAATGAATCCTTAAATATAATTAATATAAATTTATTAATTATATAAAACATAATAGTGGTAGTAAATACACCACACACAAGAAATAGGTGGTGAACGTGGCTTATATCTCACTAAATGTAAAAGTGAGATGGAATTCCCTTACCTTAAGTCTGATACTATCTGTATGTGTCTGAAACTCCTGTATAATGGTTTTAAACATATTATTAACTTATAGAATAATCATAATAATATTTATTATATCATATATGATTCATTTATGGATTTATATTACCTGTTTATTAATAATTTACAAGTTAAAGCAACATTTTGGGAAATAATCGCTTTCTTTATCGTATGTGTTTTGACTAGTTACTCTTGATCATATTACTTAGATCATGATTTAATTAATTCCATAATTTATAACATTATTTATATATCATATATATTCATAAAATAAATAAATATATATATATATATATAATAGATAGATATATAAAATTTAATACACTATTCATGGAGACGGTAGGTCGTACGTACGCATGAATGTTGTTTCTGTTTTCTTATCATATTGAATGGAAGTAAGTGAATGACATATATGTAAATACATACATAAATACATATATATATATATATATATATATTATTCCAGTAGCATTATTATTTCATATATTCCATAATTATTAATAATATATATTTTTATAATCATTCTTGAATGGTGAATGTGGAATATGAATCTAATCGCATTGTGGAGAGGGTAAGTCGTACGTACGTACGAGTGATGGTATAATTTCTTTAATGGTTAAGTGGTATGTAATTAAATGGAATGTGAATTTTAAAGAAAAAATATCATGTTATATTTCTCATTTACATCTTTTATATTCATCATTATACCCATATAAATAAAGTGTACATGAAAAACAGTTTACACCATAGTGTGGAGATGGTAAGTTGTATGTACGCACGAATGGTGATATTGTCTTTTTTAGGGTGGGTAAAATTAGGAATATGGTTGTACCATAATATTAAAAACAACTATTCATATATTATATTTTGGAGTTCTTAATTTATTATGGAAACAACATAGGAAGAGGAAGTATAAGAAGAAAAGAACTTTGAAAGAGGTGATAAAACAATTACCCCTTTTTCGAGTATCTCCTTTTTATTTGTACTAAAGGACACCTTAGGATGGATTTATTCCATAATTATGGACTATAGTATGTAGTTATGTAATTTGGAAGTGGAAATTTTCAGGGTTTGTCTGAGCCAAATGGATTTTTTTTGTTTGAATTAAAGAGAAGGATAAGTTCCCTTTTATAAGAGATGTGAGAGGCACTTTTGGATAATCTTAAAATACTAATTTATTATAAATTTATTTTCAGTTTAAAATAACTCCAAAGTGATTTTTTAGATTATAAGATGAGTATGGGTATAAATCCTCTCAACCAATTAATTTTATACATGTTTATGTCATAAAATTAAACTTATATTTTGGATTTAACCCTTAGTTAAATAGTTTAACTCATACCGTGTCTTCTTATATTTTTACACTATAGGGTTAATATAGTTAATATAAAATTCCAAAAGAACCCCAATTGGATCATTTATGACATATTTGACATTATAAAAGTTATTTGGATGAACTTTAAATTTTTATTATTTTTATATCATTTAATAAAATTGTATTTATTTTAAAATATCATTTATGTCAATTTTAATACTATTTAATATTTTCATTTTTAAAAATATCAAAACAACGTGATAAATTCAATAAAATGATTCCAATATGTCACTAAAATGTCTAAGGTATCTATAAAATTAGTATAATCCATTAATTAATTAAAATTATATTAATTATATTATTTTTAATATCATTTATTTGATATCTCAATTAATTAAACAATTATTGCATCATCATTGTCACACCATTTAATTTATTTATTTAATGTATAAAAGTTATAAATAAAATATCATGATGTAAATAAATTTATTATATTTTTAAAGACTATTTATATTCAACCATATCACTTATATAACCTTGTATTAAAAATGATATAGTTATTAAAATTTGAATATGACATTTTTAACTCTTTTTTAAATAAAATATAATAAATGTATTAATCTAACACAATTGGCTTAAAAAGGATAAAATTTTTTACCTAAGGTTTATTTTGGTCAAAAAATACTTATACAATGAAATTAGGACATGTGTTAGGGTAATTTTATATTATTATAATATTATGTTTACTTTTAATTATCCTATTTACCATTATCCATGGTAAATAAAATTCAAATGTTACTAATCACCAAAAAAAAATTGATACTATTAGACCAAATTTTTCATACTAATTACAACCATGTATGTCAGATTTTCAAGATTCAATTCATAGAAGTGGTAAAATTACGTTTAATGTTAATCTGTAAATGTGGCTAGAAGGTGGGTAAAAAGACGTTAAAAAAGTTCAAAGAATTTTTATATCTAATTATATTATAAAAATAATTTCAATGACCTAAATTAGGTTAATATATTCATTATTTTTTATTTTTACTTTAAATCAATTTAAATTTAAATAATTATTTAAATGAAAAAGGTTGGTTTTTTAACAATAATGTAGTGTTTTTCACTATTCATCAAAAACTAAAAGTTTTCATAAAAATACCAAAAATTCACACTAATATAATTTTGACATTCTGAATTAAAAAATGAAGTCTATTTTATAAAATTAAATTTATAAGATTGTCTAAAATTATTTTTATTATTTTTCACAAAAGGACATAAAAAGTTGTTCCTTTAAGAAAATAGTATTTCTAAACATATAACTATTTTACCGAAACTTATAAATTTTAATATAAATATGTTTTATTTATGTGAAAACATTATAAATAACATTTAAAAAATATTTATTACTATTTATATTACTGTATTTATTTGATAAGTTATGAATATATCATTTAAATAATTTTAGCACTAAAATGTTGTTTTATAGAGACTCAATCTGGTGTGTTACGCAAGCCAAATCGGTGTTGCGTGCAACACAAGTTATTGAAGATAACATACCATTAAATATTGGTGTGTTACAATATAACACATTTATGTGTCATAATGGGAACTTCCTGACAAATCCTTATTGCAATGAGGTTTCCACTATGATTTTTAACCAACAACACCCTTTTAAGGTGTTGAGAAAATATTTAATTTTCTTGGAAAACATATAATTTAGAAAATCTATGTGGATATAGAATAAAATAAATAAATATATAAATATTAATATATTATCACATTACCACCCACTAAATCTTTAGAAACATTCACCTTAGCTATAGTGATTTCATAAGCTTGGTCTTCTCCCCTTAGCCTCTTCTGCGGTAAGTTCCCTTGATGATTGATACATTGGTTTGAATAATGTCTCATTTTATTACAGTTTAAATAAAAGATATTAGTTATATATTTATTTACCCTACACTCATTATCTAGATTACCCTTATCTTTTCACTTCTAACAAACTCACTTTCATTTCAATCATTTTCCAGGATGTTTATTTCCACAATTTTCACATGATGGAAATTACTTCATATTCTTCTTCTTTGATTCATTCAATTTTTATTGGTGTCAAGAATACCACTTATTTTCTTCATTTACCTTGAATATATAAGGTTTATAAATTTACTTCTATTCTTTGATGTAACATAATATTATTTCATCATATGATGAATAGTTTGAGACACTGGTTCCCTTTAGAGTCTTGGCTTACCGGCTTAAAATAAATTGTCAATATTTCTATCCATATTTTATTTAAAATCTGTAGCATACCTAGATAGTCATATAAAGATAGAATCATACTCCACACCACTTTATTCTTAATTTCTATTTAAGATAAGGAACTTTTTTTCATTTAATTTTGTTTTTGATAAGGGAAGTATTTATCAAAGAATGTTACTTTAAAAGATCTCCATTGTATATGTTCAATTTATTCTTCCTCTATAGTATTCTAGATCAATGACCAATATTGATCATCATAACCTTTAAGAAAATATAATACCATTATAACCATTAACTTTTAATTACATCCCAAGTAAATAAATGTCTTCTCAAGAGACTTAATCCATTAATCAAATATAATAGGATTTTTAGTTCCACTAAAAAATGGAGGCTTTTGTCATATGGAATGATATAATATAGGTGTTTCATGTAATGGAACATCATTTCAATCTATATGTTCAAGGTTATTATAAATAACCTAGGTTTACTTTCTTAATATGTCTATGATCTTCTCAGCTTCAACACTAGTTGTATTGGCTTTCTCGTTTGGTAAATTTCTGTATTGGCCATGATTATTGATACCATTTTTCCTTCCATGTTCCATATCTAAATAATGGAATATACTGGTTTAGCTCATATCATTATGAATCACAATATATAATTATAAATATGATGTAAATCTTAACATTAATTTAAAATTTATGTATTTTTAATCTCAAAATTATAAACTTGGTTTCTTTGGGAATATCTTTTAATCACAAAAAATATTTTTAAATCCTTCATAATGGTTTCTAAAAAAATTCAATTAACCAAATAATATCCACTTGGAGTTTCAAACCGGGTGAATACTAAGGTAACACTCAGTATTCCCCAAAATAATACCCAATATATACTAAATAACTCTTTTCCGGGTTATTTCCCCTAGATGCATCTGTGACAAAACCACATCCACTTGCAGTATCTAGAAATTGACGTACTTCTAGGAAAATCACATAATATCTACCTTAATAAAATTTTATGATGATATTATATAATTAAACTTATCCTCAAATTCTATCATAGGGTTATTTTCCCTACACTATGTTTTACAAAATCTAGTTCTCAAGGTTTCTACTAAACTTCTAATGATACCAACTATAACAATCCCAACTCCAATAACCCAGAGTCAATGTCTATTTTATTACATTGTAGTATATATAAGGGATATAATCCCAAATGAATTATTCGTTTACTATTATTGTAGAACTAGATACTTTCATTATACCCATTTTACATTATAAATAAAATATTAAACAAGAAAAAAGAAAATTCTCAACATCATTGAAACTCATTAAAAGATTTTATTTTCATATCCTGGGGAAAAACACAAAATAATGGTCATAAAAAATTTCTGGTTATATAAAAAATAATATATTATGAGAAAATACGGTATAATCAATATGTTAAGGTAAATAAAATGAAAACATGTGTCATTTAATAAATTATTTTAGAAATAAATGAATCCATGGATAATTTCAATGTAACACCCAAAGCTTCCATAGTACGGTTCTCTTTGAATAATATAATATCTAGTGATTTATGCAACTTTGAGTTCTTACACACCCCAACCAATCAAACTAGCCGTTATAAAAAGAAATACCCAATTTTTAAAATTTTATAAATTTTATTTTTCAAAATGGACTTAATTTTTTGATTCATAATATCAAAATTAGTTTAGGGTGAATTTTTTGTATTTTTTCTGAAAACCTTCATTTTTTTATGAATAGATAAAAACACTGTGTTATTGTTAAAACTGACTTTTTATTTAAATAATTAGTTATTTTATTTAAATTTATTTTATGTAAAAATATATACATAAGACCTATATATGTTCAATTTAATTCACTAGAGTCATTTTATAATAATATTAGATATATAAAATTTTATTGAACTTTTTACCGTCTTTTACCCACATTCTAGGTGCATTTGCAAACTTGCATAAAACATAATTTTACCGCTTCTGTGAATTGAATTTAAAAAATCTGAGATACATGGTTGACATCAGTAAGTAAAATTTGGTTCAATAAGATGAAAATAATTTTTGGTGAATAGTAACTTTTGACTTTTATTTACCACGGTTAAAAGAAAATAGTGTAATTAAAGGTAAAAATGATATTATAATTACCCTAATACATTTCCTAATTCTATTTTATAAGTTTATTTTGACCAAAATGATCCTTAGGAATAAAATATTATCCTTTTGGTCCACTTGGATTAGATTTGGACATTTATTATTATTTTATTTAAAGAAGAGTTAAAAGTGTTAAATTCAAATTTTAATAAATAAACCTTTTTTAATATAGGGTTATACATAAGATAAATTTGACTATAAATATTAATTAGAAATATAAAAATATTTCCTACATAATGGTGTTTTATTTATAATTTTTATACATTAAATAATTAAATTTATTTATGACACAATAATGATGCAGTAATTACCTTATTAATGAAAGATTAAAATAATTGATATTATAAATATCCAAATAAATGTAAATTGAGACTTATGATAAATTACACTAATTTTATAGGTTAATATGACATGTTAGGGTTTATTAAAAAAAAACTTTAAGTGATAAAGTTTTTATGACTTTCACAAAAACAAAATACCAAATAGTGTCAAAATTGGCATAAATGAGTTTTTAAAACAAATACTATATTATTAATTGATATAATATTCCTAAAAATATAAAGTTTAGATAAAGGACTTAGATAAGGTTAGATATATAAATACTGACCCTCTTGGTATTCGTTTAGATTTTTATAGTAAGTTTATTAACCATTGATTATAATAATACAAGAATACATGGTAAAAGTTAAACTATTTAACTAAGAGTTAAATCTAAAAGATAAGGTTAATATGGTGACCTAAACCAATATAAAACATATTGGTTGAGATTTTTTCGACCCATACCCACCTTAGCCTCTAAATAAATCCTTTTGGATCCATTATAAACCAAATAAGATTGTATAATAAAATAATATTTCAATCTTTTCCTAAAGTGACCCTCACCTCACTTATAAAAGGGTACTTCTCTTTAGCTCAAAATTACACCTCCAAAGCCATTTGTCTTGGAAAACCACTTCTACAATATCCTCCCAACTACCATCACTTTGACATATAGGTATTACTTTTATTATAAATCCTACCTAAGGATACTTTTTGATCAACTCAAAAGGAAACACCCGAAGAAGAGGTAATAATTTCACCACCTCTTTCAAAGTTATTTTCTTCTTCCAAATCCTCTTTCTTTGTTGTTTCCATACAAAAATAATAAATCCAGTACCTTATACATACTGTGATGTTTTTATAGATATTTTATAACCATATTTGTTATTATATCCATCCTATGAATGATAAGTCACCATACATGCGTACATACGGCATAAATTCTCTACGTCGTAGTGTACTTTGTTATTAAAACACTTCATTATTTAAATGGGTATAATACTGAGTATAATTTATGTAAATAATAAATATAACATGTTAATGATTATTTATAAAATATATAACATCCAATTACATATTATTTCACCATTAATAGAATGATATTTTCGCTCGTGCATATGTACAGATTATCGTCTCCACGGACACGATGAAATTCAATCCCCAACATAACCATTCAAGAATAATTTTAAATTTATGATTAAAAATAATGTTTAATAACTTAATATAATTCTTAATATTAATCAAATACATCCTATCCATAATATAAATGGCTTATATAACCAATCATATAAAGGAAAACGAATCATTTAACACCCAAAACAATGATACTACCGAAATATTATTAACAAAGAAATACTATAAGATCATATATGATATCATATTTATGTATGTGGTTATTTTATAATTTAATAACAATGATGTAACTATTATATAGGAAGTTAACATACCCTCGATCAAGGAAAATAATAAGGTAAGGGTTAATTCTACAATCTCTTCATTATCTGAGGTTGTTTATACGTGAGTATCTACTGGGACCTCTTTATCATCCACATCTGTGTTTCTTAAAAATGTATTTCAAAACATTTTTACTATTTCCTAGAATATGGGTTAAATTCATTTATAATCTTGTTTGAATTTTTATAAAAAATTTATAAATTAATCTTTCTGTCGTTTTCCAAACAATGTCATTTACGATCTTTTAGACAAAATTAAGGAAAGAATGTTTTTTAACTTATACGTCGAGTGCAGCTATTTTACGCCATTATAACACCTTTGAAGCTTCCCCTACAATATTATAATCATATTTTCAAAATAAATTTTTTCTTTTATAATTACATGACCCTTAAATTATTTCAAAATAGAAAGAGATATTTCTCTCAAATTGTTTTGATTTTATCTATGTCAACATCCTTTGATAGATTTTACACTTGTTTGAAGTTGATTTATTATGATACAATATTCCATATTATATTGAAGGTTTTGTGATATTTTTTACTATATATGTGTTATTTTTATTTCATTCATGGTTTATGGTTAAATTATTAACATTTCATATGCTAGTTTTAATATGATGTTTATGTTATGTTTCAACCTTTTCATATGAGGAATGCATTGGACTTAGTAAGTGACGGGTGGAGCCCACTATAGCTCTTCGATGCATAGATAGGTCTCATGAGACAAACTAGTGTCTTGGAACAAGGCTTTGACAAAATCTTATGTGTAGTATTGGCACAAGGCCTTGACTATATGGTTATGATGTCTGGCATTATGCATTCCATCATTATGAAATTGCCTATTGATATTACATGTGATTATTTGACTAGTATAATATATATGTGAATAAGTAAATGGAATTATTTGATTTATATTTTCCATATTATACTGAATTTTATGTTTAAAAAGCTCATGTTTTAGTCTTATACATTTCCTTAAATGTTTATGATTGTTTATGATAGTTTCCACTATATTGTTATCCTTAGTGAGCATCTAAGCTCACCCCTTTCTTATGTTTTATTTTTCCCAGGATGCGAATAAGTATATTACAGTTAACCTATAGGAATAGGCTATGGGATATATGAGTGTTAAAAGGGGACACAATGTTTTTTTTATTTCATGAAGTAATGTAAAACTTATGTATGTATCTAGTACTTCCAAGGATACTAAATTGATCGGTCATTCAGGACAAGATTCCTTGTATCATTCCTATGTTATGTAATAATGCACCAACTCTGGGTAACTGGGGTCGGGGAATTACAGTTGGTATCAGAGGAAGTTTAGTAAAAACCTTGGAAACTAGATTTATAAAAACTTTGATTAGAGAACATTATCCTAATATAGACTTTGCGGATTATTATAGAAGAAATTCATATAATTTTGGTAATGTAGAGATTTTGTGAGTTTTCCAAGAAATACATCCCTTTCTAGATATGATTAGGTAGAGGCGGCTCTGGCACATATGTACCTAGGAGTGAAAACTCCAATAATGAGTTTTGTGCTTGATCAGGGGTATCCTGATACACAACAACAGGCCTTGCTGCACTCTTGGTTATGACACTCCTATGGGATATGCTTAGGATAATTCACATTTTCTTTACAAACCATTATGAAGGATTTATGATTATATACCTCCTCTAAGAAAACATTTTTATGATTATGGACTATATCCATAAACTGTTCAATTTATGTTATGTTTTTTACAAGTTTGGAATTATGTATTGTTATTCATAAACTAATCTAGTGTATTCCATTGTTTAGAAAATGGAGCCTAGTGGAAGGAATGGAAACCGTATCAATACACGTAATCCATATAGGGATTTCCCTCCTACTCAAGATAATTATAGTAGAGTTGGTGATGCAACTGTTGCTGATCAACTTATCACCATACTAGGATAACTCACTTGGGTTATGAATAATAACCTTAACCGTATAGAGCATCCTGATCCACAACGAAGAAGATCAATGTTAGACCGCTTCATGATGCCAAAAACCACCAACATTAAATGGGACTACAAATCCATTTTTTACTTAGCAATGGATAAGTTCCTTAGAGAAAATATTTCATGCTTTGGAGAGTACCTAAAGGGAGAAAGTTGTCATGGAAGTTTATCACCTCACAAGAGATACAGATCAATGGTGTTAATTAATTCAAAACACAAAGGAAGATGAAGAAGTATCAAAAATGGAATGGAGGTAGTTTTAAGAGATTTTATTAAAAAAATAATTTCCTCGTGACCATCGAGCAGATATGGAAAGACAATTTCTGAGTCTAAAGAAAAAGGAGGATGAGAATGCCCCAAAGTATGAGGCTAACTTTACAAGGTTATCAAGGCATGCATCAGATTATATATGTAACCCAAGGAGTAATATTGATCGATTATTTTATGGGTTAAAACCATTTCTCTATCGGGAATTAGTCTCAAAATCCTTCTCATCATACGAAGATATTGTCTCATGTGATGTCAAGATAGAAAAGGAATTCTCTAAGTCTTACAACTTTAAAGAAAAGAAATAGAAGAATAGATTTGTTGAAAACTTTGGAAATGGAAATAAGGGGAAGAAGGAAAATGTTGAATTTACATCCTGTGTTAAATGTGGGAAGAAACACCTTGGTACTTTCCTGAAGGGAATGGGAGTATGTTTTAAGTGTGGTGAAAAAGGAAACTAAGATCGTGATTGCAAGGGAAAGAAAGAGATTGTCAATGTTGAATGCTAAAATTGTTGAGAAATTGGGAATTATGCAAATGAATTTCCTAATCTATAAGGAAACTTACCTCATAAAATGAAAAGGGATCAAGTCCAAGCTTATGAGATCACTAATGCTAAGGTTGAAGCTTCGGATGACATGGTGGTAGGTAATTTAATGGTTTCCTCAAGTTTATCCAATGCTTTATTTGATTCTGGATCATCGCATTGTTTCATATCTTCCCAGTTTGCTAATAAAATTAGATATTTCCAATTTTATTTAACAAGGGAGTGGTCAATCACAACTCCTAAGGTAAGTATCATTGCAACAATGTTTTTTGAATTAGTTCCCATTAGAGAATATAAACATGCTTTATCTACTGATCTCATCGTCATACCCATGATTGAATTTGATATAATCCTTAGTATGGATTGTCTTTCATACAATGATGTGAAATTTTATTGTAAGAAGAAGGAGGTTACAATTTTTGATGATGATAATGAGTACATTATCTTTAGAGAAAAATTATCACCAACTAGTTCTTATCTAGATCCACCCCTATAGCTCTACTAAATTCAATTATTGGGGTGGAAGAGAGTGAAATAACTATGGGTGAGGAAAGAAATGTTCAAATAGAGTATGTACCTATTTTATAAGAATATGTTGATGAGTTTCCATAGGATTTACCTATACATCCTCTAGAATGATAAATTGAGTTTTCTATTGATTTAATTCCTCGTTCAAGGCCCATATTGAAGACCCCTTATTGAATGGCCACTGTGGAATTAGTGGAACTGAATAAAAAACTAGAGGAATTGAGTAATAAAGGATTTATTTTCCCTAGTGTTTCTCCATGGGGAGCCCCTGTTCTTTTTGTTAAGAAGAAATATGGATCTATGAGGTTTTACATTGACTGTAGGGAGATCAATGCTATAACAATAAAGAACAAGTATCCCCTACCTTTCATTGATGATTTATTTGATCAACTTCATGGAGGTTAATATTTTTGAATGATTGACCTTCTATCTAGATATCATCAGTTGTGTGTGAAGAAGGAAGACATTCTGAAGACTGCATTTCGAAATAGGTATGGGTATTATGAGTTTATAGTAATGCCTTTTGGACTGGCTAATGCTCCCCCTATTTTCATGGATCTAATGAATAGAGTTTTCAAGGAATATATTGATAAATTTTTAGTGTTATTTTTTGATGATATCTTGGTTTACTCCAAAATCTATGAAGATCATGAAAATCACTTGCACATTATTCTAAAGACTCTTAGAAGAAATGAATTGTATGGGGAGTTTAGCAAGTGTGAATTCTGGCTTCAGGAGATTTATTTTCTTGTCTATTTTGTCTCTAAGGATGGAATCTCTATTGATCCATCTAAGAAAAGATCAATACAAGATTGGCCAGCACTGATGAGTATAACTGAGGTACATAGTTTTATTGGTTTAGCAAGTTATTATTGGTGTTTTTTCCAGTATTTTTCCTGATTGGCTAACCCATTAACCAATCTCACTCTTAAAGGGGTTAAATTTTTTTGGAAAAAAGAATGTAAAAATGTTTTGAAGAACTTAAGAGAATATTAGTCAATGCTGCTATCTTTACTCTACCATTGGGGAATGATGGGTTTGTTATTTATAGTGATGCATCAAAAAATGGACTTGGTTGTAACCTTATGTAGAATGATAGAGTTATTGTTTATGCATCATGACAACTAAAAATTCGTGAACAAAACTATCCTACTCATGATCTTGAGTTAGCAGCTGTAATATTTTCTTTGAAGATATAGAGACACTGTTTCTATGGTGAAAAATGTGAGATATATACTGATCACAAGTGTTTGAAGTATATTTTATCACATAAAGAACTCAACATGAGGCAAAGATGATGGCTTGAACTACTAAAAGATTATGATTTCACTATACACTACCACCCGGGGAAGGAAAATAAGGTGGCAGATGCTTTGAGCAAAAAGGATCATGGAGTTTGGAACAAGATGAGAGTTTAAAGGGATCATATTTTCATGGATCTGGTAAAGATGGATATGGGAATAATCATGGAAGGTGAAACATTAATACATTTTCAAATGGTTACCAATCCAACTTTACAAGAAAGGATAAAAATTTCTCAGACTGATGATGAGGAGTTTCAAAAGAAAATTAAAGCTGTGAGTGATGGTAGATTGATTGACTTCATATATGAAGATGGAATTTTGAAATTTGGGAAGAGACTTTGTGTTCTTGTCATAACTGATCTAAAAAGGGAATTGTTGGATGATTATCATAGCTCTAATTTCTCTATACACCATGGTAGTACTAATATGTATATAAATTTGAAGGAACATTTTTGGTGGGACAACATGAAGAGAGATATTGCTGATTATGTGTTAAGATGTATGGTTTGTCAACAAGTGAAGGCTAGAATAAAACATCCTAGAGGAGTTATGAAACCTCTTCCTATACCTTAGTGGAAATGGGATGATATTACGATGGACTTTGTCATGGGGATACCAAAGACTCCTAGAAGGAATGATGAAATATGGGTCATTGTTGATCGTCTTACCAAGTCAGCACATTTTCTTTCAATAAGAGAAGATTTACCACTTGAACGTTTAGCAAGACTATATATTAATGAAGTTGTAATACTTCATGGAGTACCCCAATCGATTGTTTCTGATCATGATCCCCATTTTATATCAAGATTATTGAAAAGTCTTTATAAGGCTTTGCATATTAAACTTCATTTGAGCACTAACTACACCCTCAAACTGATGGACAATCGGAATGGACTATTAAAACTTTAGAATACATGTTGAGATCTTGCTCATGTGACTTACAAGGTATGTGGGATCAATATTTACCTCTGGTATAATTTTCCTATAATAATAGCTTTTATTCAAGTATTCATATGGAACCATATGAAGCGTTATATGGAAATAGATGTCGCACACCAACTTGTTGGGATGATGTTGGTGAAAGAAAACACATTGGCTCAGAACTTATTGAGGAAGCTATAGAAAAGGTGAAGGTAATCCAAACCCACATCAAAGTAGCTCAAATTAGGAAAAAGACCAAAGGAAATATTTGGAATTTCAAGTAGAAGATCATGTTTTCTTAAAGGTATCTCCATGGAAGGGTGTTATACGATTCGGTAAGAAGGGAAAATTAAGTCTTAGGTACATCAGACCTTTCCAAATTCTATAATTAATTGGATTTGTAGCTTATCATTTGGAAATCCCGCCAAGTCTCTCCAAAGTTCATGATGTGTTCCACGTATCACTATTAAGAAAATACATGCTTGACCCAACGCATGTACTCACCTATGAAGAAATAGAATTTGAACCCAACCTATCTTATTACAAAGAGCTTATCAGAATTCTTGATACCAAAGAACAAGTGTTGAGAAACCGGACGAATCTTCTAGTAAAAGTTCAATGGAGAAACTAAAATATGGAAGAGGCAATGTAGGAACCTGTGGAACTTATGATGAAGAGCCACCCAAATATTTTTATGCAGTAATATTTTAGAAATATTGTGGATGAAATTATTTTAAGGAGGGAAGAATTTAACACCCCAAGATTTCAGGGTACGCTTCTCTTTGAATAATACAATATCTTGCGTTGTACGTAACTTTGAGTTCTAACACACCACGACCAATCAAACTAGCCATTATGAATAGTAACACCCACTTTTTAAAATTTTATAAATTTTATTTTTCAAAATGGACTTCATTTTTGGATTCAGAATATCAAAATTAGCTTAGGGTTAATTTTTGATATTTTTTCTAAAAACATTCAATTTTTGATGAATAGTGGAAAACATTGTGTTATGGTTTAAAACTGACTTTTTATTTAAATAATTAGTTATTTTATTTAAATTTATTTTGGGTAAAAATAGATACATAATACATATATATGTTCAATGTAATTCATTGGAGTCATTTTATAATAATATTAGATATATAAAATTTTATTGAACTCTTTACCATCTTTTACCCACCTTCTAGGCACATTTGCAAATTTAGATAAAACGTAAATTTACCACTTCTGTAAATTGAATTTCAAAAATCCAATAGACACGGTTGACATCAGTAAGTAAAATTTTGTTCAATAAGATGAAAATAATTTTTGGTGAATAGTAACTTTTGACTTTTATTTACCACGGTTAAAAGTAAATAGGGTAATTAAAATTAAAGAAATGATATTATAATTACCCTAACACATGTACTGATTAAATTTGATAAGTTTATTTCTACCAAAATAATCCTTAGGAATAAAATATGGTCCTTTTGGTCCACTTTTATTAGATTAAGAAATGTATTATTATTTTATTTAAAGAAATGTTAAAAGTGTTAAATTCAAAGTTTAATAACTAAACCATTTTTAATATAGGGTTATATATAAGATAGATTAGACTATAAATATTCATTATAAATCTAAAAATATTTCCTACATAATGGTATTTTATTTATAATTTTTAGACATTAAATAATTAAATTTATTAAT
Organism: Viscum album; assembly: GCA_963277665.1. NCBI lineage: Eukaryota > Viridiplantae > Streptophyta > Magnoliopsida > Santalales > Viscaceae > Viscum > Viscum album. The sequence continues at coordinate 334,523,405 of OY728138.1, read as the reverse complement.
GACACAATAATGATGTAGTAATTACCTTATTAATGAAAGATTAAAATAATTGATATTATAAATATCTAAAAAAATGTAAATTGTGACTTATTATGAATTAAACTAATTTTCAAGGTTAATATGACATGTTCGGGTTGATTAAATAAATTTTTTTCTAAGTGATAAAGTTTTTATGACTTTTACAAAAACAAAATACCAAATAGTGTCAAAATTAACATAAATGAGTTTTTAAAACAAATACTATATTATTAATTGATATAATATTAATAAAAATCTCAGGTTTGGAAAAAGGACTTATATAAGATTATATATATCAATAATGAACCACTTGGGGTTTTATTGTATTTTTATAGTAAGTTTATTAACCATTTATTATAATAATACAAGAATACGTGGTAAAAGTTAAACTATTTAACTATGATTTAAATCTAAAAGATAAGGTTAATGTGGTAACATAAACCTATCTAAAACCTATTGGTTGGGAGGTTTTCGACCCATCCCCACCTTATCCTCTAAATAAATTCTTTTGTATCCATTATAAACTGAATATGATTGTATTATAAAATAATATTTTAATCTTTTCCTAAAGTGACCCTCACCTCTCTTATAAAAGGGTACTTCCCCTTCTCTCAAAATTACACCTCCAAAGATATTTGGATCAGACAAAACCATATCAAATATCCTTCCAACTACCCTCAATTCGACCTAGAGGCCTTACTTTTATCATAAAGTCATCCTAAGGATCCCTTTTGAACAAATCAAAAAGAAACACCCAAATAAGAGGTAATAATTTCACCACCTCTTTCAAAGTTCTTTTCTTCTTCCACTTCCTCTTTATTTGTTGTTTCCATACCAAAATAATAACTCTAGTACCTTATACATATTTTGAGCCTATTATAAATATGGTACAACCATATTCATTATTTTATCTATCCTATAAACTACAAGTCATCATACGTGCATACGTACGGCTTACCATCTCCACGTCGTGGTATAGTTTGTTATTAAAACACTTCATTATTTGGATGGTTATAATAATGAGTATAAATTATGTAAATAATAAATATAAACTGTTAATTATTCTTTATATATTATATAAAATCCAATTACATATTATTTCACCATCAATAGAATGATAATGTCGCTCGTGCGTACGTACGGATTACCGTCTCCACGAACGCGATGAAATTCATTCCCCATCATAACCATTAAAGAATAATTTTCATTTTATGATTAAAAAAATGTTTAAGAACATAATATCATTCTGTATATGAATCAAATACATCCTATCCATAACAAACATGGCTTACATAACCTAGAATATAAAGGAAAACAAATCAGTTAACACCCGAAACAATGATACTACTGAAATATTATTAACAAAGAAATATTAAAAGATCATATATGATATCATATTTATGTATTTGGTTCTTTTATAATTTAATAAAAATGATTTAAATATTATAAAGAAGTTTAAATTACCCTCGATCAAGGAAAATTACAAGGTAAGGGTTAATTCTGCAATCTCTTCATTATCCAAGATTGTTTATACGTGAGTATCTACTGGTACCTCTTTATCATCCACATCCATGTTTCTTAAAAATTTATTTCAAAACATTTTTAATATTTCTTAGACTGTAGGTTAAATTCATTTATACCCTTGTTTTACTTTTTATAAAATGTTTATAAAGTAATATTTTCGTCATTTTCCAAACATGGTCCTTTACAACGTTTTCAACAAAATTAATGAAAGAATGTTTTCTTAACTTATATGACGAGTGTGGCTATTTTCTACCATTATAACACCTTCGAAGCTTCCCTTAAAATATTATAATAATATTTTCAAAATAAATTTTTTATTTTTTAATTACATGAATCTTAAATGATTTCAAAATAGAAATATATATTTCTCTTAAATATTTTTAATTTCATCTATTGCAACATCCATTGATGGATTTTACACTTGTTTGAAGTTGATTTATTATGATACAATATTCCATATTGTATTGAAGGTTTTGTGATATGTTTGACTGTGGATGTGTTATTTTTATATCATTCATGTTTTATGGTTAAACTATTAACATTTCGTTTTCTAGTTTTAATATGAATGTTTATGTTATGTTTCAACCTTTTCATATGAGGAATGCATTGGACTTAGTAAATGATGGGTGGATCCTGCTATAGCTCCTTGATGCATCGGTAGGTCTCATGAGACATACTAGTTTCTTGGCGCAAGGCCTTGAAAAAATCTTATTTGTAGTCTTGGCACGAGGCCTTGACTATGTGGTTATGCTGTCTGGCATTATGCATTCCATCGTTATGAAATTCGATATTGATATTACATGTGATTATTCAACTAGTAGAATATCCATGTGAATAAGTAAATGGAATTATGTGATTTATCTTTTCCATATTATGCTTAATTTTAAGTTTAAAAGGATTTTGTTTTAGTCTTATATATTTCCTTGAATGTTTGTGCTTATTTATGATAGTTTTTTCTATATTGTTATCCTTACTGAGCATCTGAGCTCACCCCTTTCTTATGTTTTATTTTTCCTAGGATGTGAAGAAGTATATTATGATTAACCTGCAGGAATAGGATAAGGGATATAAGAGTGTTAAAATGTAATACAATTTTGTTTTATTTATTTTATGAAGTAATGTAAAACTTATGTATGTATCTAGTACTTCCAAGGCTGCTAAATTGATTGGTCTTTCAGGACATGGTTCCTTGTATCATGCTAATGTTATGTAATAATTTACCAACTCTGGGTAACTGGGGTCGGGGTGTTACAATCAATACAATAATATCATGGATAATAATAACTAAATTCTCAATGAAATAAATTCATATTATTCATCTTCATGATATCATAAATCATGATATATATACCATCATGACCTTGTTCCAAGACAGTTTAATCGATAGTTATGTATACACTAAAAACCCATTTGATTTGGATGACTAATTCATATCATGAGACAATCGATGCATAGAGGGGATATCTATAGTTGGGCCCCACTTTTCACTCCATTTCCAATGTATTTATCATATATTGAATGATCAATTAAATTAATAAACAATATTTCTTATCAATAAATATCCATATTGAATAAATAATGTGGATTTATCATAATTTTACTAAGTCAGTCAAATATGTTTCAAAATAAAACACTATATGTAAAAAATGGTATATGGTTTAGTAAATAATAATATCCATGATTCAAATAAAATGGATATTAAGAGAAATATAATTTTTAACGATAATAAGAAAGTGAATGTTTTAAGATAAATTTAACAACCACAAAATTAATGAGAGATAATATAGATTTTGTGATAAATTCATGTACTTTGGAGAATAGACTAAAATAGAATCAAAACACTAAAATAATATTTAATAAAATATTTTTATAATTAAAATCATTTAAAACATTTAAATTAATATAAACATCATAAAACATTATGGGGGTGGGGAATTCAGTTAACGTCATATACATTCAAAACACTCCTTTTGACTTTTTTATAAAGAAATTTGAAAATAAACCTTTCAAAAAAATTATAAATATTCCTTTAAAACTATAAATAAAATAAATTATAACTTAAAACTTCCTTAATGAATAATTTGGGAAAAAATAACTTTTTTAAAAAAAATATGGACATATAAGAAAAATATACCCGATCAAAAGAAAGAATAAGATCGTATTTTCTTTTAAACATGCCTCTTGAAAGAGTAAATTTAATTTAATCATTACTCATTATGAATAAATTTAAATTTATTTTAAATAACTCAAAGGGTAATTATATACATTGTATAAAATTAAATAGGTGCATCATACCAAATATGTCTCAACAGCATGGAAATTGAGACGAAATTCCTTACCTCATGCTTCCTTTTACTTGAACATGATTGAACCTCATTTATAATGATTTTGAACATTTTATTTACTTATAAAATAATAATATTCATATTTATAGTATCATATATGATCTTATTACAATATATTATTACCCATTCATTAATAATATTTCATCATTACCATCATTTTGTGTGTTAAATGTTTGGTTTTCTCATGCATGTTTTGTCACAGAAATTCTGGTTTTACTGAATATGATATAGTTTCTTAATATATATAATTTTATTAATTTTATAAATATCATATTTATTCATTATATTCATTTTTATAATCATTCTTTAATTTTGTACTATTAAAATGAATCACATCACTTTGTGGAGATGGTAGGATGTACGTATGCACGAGCGACGTTATTATTTACTTAATGGTGAAAGGGTAAGTAAGTATATGATATATTAATTTTAAAAATTTATATTATGTCATTATTATCATATATATTCATTTGTTCCATCATTATGACTATACATGTGATTTGGTGATGGAAAACAAGTGACATTGATTCGTGAGGCGGTAGTCCGCCATACTCATGAGTGATGGTTTTGTTTCCCATTTGATGAAGAAGGGCATGGATAAATATTATGTAATCATTATAATAAAATATAATTATATGGAAGATAATATTTTCATTATATATTTATTTTTAAGACACAATTTAACCTTGTAAAATAATAATTAAAATGAAAGTGCTTTGTTAAGATCATTGCCTTTTATTAGAGATACCTCCTTTATATCTCTTCTTAAGGGAAATATGGTTGGTATTTTGGGAGGAACATAACCACTATAATGTGTATAAAGATTTTTTGGAGATATTTTTATAGGGTTTGGTCGATCTAGATAGCTCAAAGAGTTGTAAATAAGAAATGTGATGGGTGTCCTTTTATAAGTGGGGAAGAGGATACACTTGTAATTTTTAAAATGAATAATATAAATTATTGTCTTACTCAATCAAAAATGGATTAAAAATATACCATTTACAAATATTAGATTATATTTGGTCACAATATGGTCAAATAATAGATATTATACAAATTTTTAGGTCATTTTAACTCTTATCTCTTTAGTTTAACCCTTGGTAAACCTGTTTTAACCTTAACCACAATGAACTTTTTTTACTATTTGTACCATTAATTATGGAAAAAATGAAAGTGGACTCATTAAAAAAATTAAATTATGATTATAAATATGGAATCCATTTTATCATATTAATTTTACATAATTGTTATAATTTAATTTAAAGTTAAACCCTCAAAACATGGTGGAAAAGGTTTTTCAGAAAAATTCCTTTTATGTATAAAAAATTTTTTAAACAAAATTAAAGTATAAAATTCATTAAAAATATAATAATTATATTATTAATAATATAATTGAACAATTTTTCATTTTAAACCTCTTTAAAACAAAATGGAATATTGTAAATTCTTCAAAAGAAAAAACAATTTTCAATAAAATTCAGTATTTTTCACTATTCAAAAAAACAATTGTTGTGTTAAGGGTTCGTACTTGGGAACCATTCTAAAGGGACAAGAGGGGAATCCAGATTTTTTTTACCCTCAAACAAATAATTTAATTAAATTTTTTTAATTTTTAGAACTAATAACATGCCATGATATGTAGTGAAATTTCAATGATGTCATTCTCATATAAAATCACATAACCCACATTTTTTGTCAACTATTTAAACAATTTAAATTAATTTTTTTTATTTTGAAGAATAATTTAACCCCCTCCCCTTAAAATTATTTATAAAACTTATTAAAATTTCACACTCCAAACCTCTAAAACTCTCTGAGATATGACCTTGGGTCTTCCCTATGATATTAATCATCTCTTAAAACTAACTAATTTAATACATCATGGAAGTGTGATCACCTTCCTAGAATTATGTGATAAAATAGAATTCACATGAGCATGAATATTATCATCTCCAAAATATAGGGTATTATGTGGTTTCAAAGTGGTTCTTAGGTCATGAAGAAGTTATCCAGTCATGAGGAACCATCGCCTCAACTTTAGAATGAAACTTCAATCGCAAATAATTTTCAAAGTCCTTAAAAAATCATTTCCTTGCACTCACAAATGATTTATATCTAAATAGATTCTATGTGGTCATGAAGGGATGACTTATTGTGAAGAATTCATGTGTCCACAACTTATTCCTTGTCAAAATATTTTCTTTCTTTGTGAATAGCTAGGTTTCTTTATGGAAATATTCCCTTTATCAATTTTTTACATCCAATCTTATTTGAATGGTTTATCGATTATTTCACAGGAACCAAAAAATTGTATGATATTTAAATATGTTTTCAGGATCAACTGGGATATTATATTATTATAAGTGTTTCTATTTACAGTATTTTTGGTTATTTAAGTTAATTATCTTTTGTTTTGTGTGTGATAAACTATTTTGGGGTAAATCAATCCCTAAGTAAACTATTTAACCCTCAATACTAGTCTTTATCCTATGTTGATCAAGGAAAACACCTTAGGCCCTATGGTACATCACCTTAGGGACATGGTTGTGCTGGAGTGGGATGTGACATCTATCATTATAGAGATAAACACACAAACAAGAGATGAACTATATCACTAGTTGTGAAACATGTATTACATAGACTAATACTACTTGGTTGGGAACTACTAGATCAAGTGAAATGAGTTAACATAGAAAAAATAATCCTATGAGTATTTTTAAACCTTTATTTACATTCATAATGAATATTTTTACTTCCATCTACATTATTAAATTGTTATTTTGATCAGTCTCATTAAAATAACTTGTCCACACCAATAAAATATTTTCAACTACATCATTATTTGTGGACTCTTTATAAATACTTGGTAAAATAATATATTTTTTATTGGATATTTGATTATAAAGATGTCACTAAATGAAAATCCATCATCTACTCATCTGCTAATATACCAAGTGAGTAACTTAAAAAAACTGTTTATATCACACTAATGATTTATTTAAATAATCATGATGATATGTTTTAAAATATATTTCCACTTTAATTTCACAACTCTAAAACATTAACTATAAATTTAATTCATCATTAATTATATATTTAATAATTAATTAAGTTTTAATAATTATCCATTATTATAATGACAATTATCAAGGATCATTCCCTATATAAGTTGTTAAATTAGACCAAGAATGGGTGAGCTAAAGATAAAGAATTTATAAGAAGTCATTATTTGATTATTATATATATATTAGATAATCATTATTGTTAGGTCTTAATGTGAGAATTGATGGATAGTAAATAGTGGAGTGAATTGACCTCTTTAAAATTATCTAACGAATTATTATCAAATTTAATAATAAATACAATGGAAATAAAAGATAAATGAAGAAAATAATTTTTATAATGGTTCATATCTAAATAATACTACTCTATATTTTACCCCTCTCAAACATATAGAGATATAGAACCCACTAAATATGGAATCTCTAACTTTTTAAAGTAGATCAAAACCTTTTACAATGCCTTTTTAAACTCTGGAGTCACAACCCAAATCTAACTTTTTCTTACTCGGATTCACAACCCACTACTGACTTTTTCTCACCTTCAGTCACAACCCAATTACCATACCTTTTACACACCTAAAGGGATAACCCAAAACCTAGCTTTTGTATTGGGTGGTATAACCCAACTCCTACCTTTTATGGGTGGTATAACCCAAACATGAGTAAGTAAACCAAAAAATAATAATTATGAACTAAGTAAACCATATAAACATAAATAGATATAAATGTCGAGGTAGTAAGGTTATCTCTAGAAAAAATGGGTCAAAAAATTGAAGTTCATCCAAGATTAGTAATAGATGCTAAGATGTGTCTCACGGTGTAGTTCAAGAATCTACCCAACCTCATTAGATCACTAGATCTATAAAACTCAATATATATATATATATATTCCTTTCATGTATATCAGATTCAAATCATGATTCTCATTTTATTTAATCCTTCCTAAAGAAACATGTGCCACCTTCATTAAATGCATATGAAAAAATATTCCTGTGTGGTTCACTTCGATAATATGTAATATTAAAACAAGTTTCATAGAGAAATTCCTTAGATTAATTAAAACAACACTAAAACTCTATAATAAATAGGATTAAAATTAATTGTAACACTCCCATAATCATGTGATTCAATCTGTTGAAATTAAAAACAATTTAAATTTGAAACTCACATTTTTTCAAGAAACCAGTGTGAGAATTTAATCTAAATGTTGAGTATTTAATATTATATATAAATATTACAAATAAAAATAATTAGTATTGAAATGATTAATAATTATTTAATAAATCATTATATCAATGAAAACTTTTAACATAAACTTGTAGTAAATCAAAATGTATAAAATATAAAAAATAGAGTATTGTAGAAAATAATTCCTTAAAGTTATAGGTGATTTCTCACTATAGGTCACAACTCATGGTAGGCCATACATTGCAGTAGTTCATGATTTTCTCATGTGATTGATTAGAAATGATCTTATGGAAAATCTGAATTTCTTCTTATGGTCAATCGAAATTTTAACATGTGGTTGATTGAAATTTCAATGTGTAGTCAATCGGTTCAGCATGGTTGATTTAAACTCTTCATGCAGTTGATTCAAAACTTATAAAAATTATTGATGTCTATTTTATGATCAACTCATAGTCATGTGGTCACTTGGTTTTTTGTTCATGTGATCTCTTGTCTTTTGTTCATGTGGTCACTATGATTTTGTTCATGTAGCTTCTCGGATTTTTTCATGTGGCCACTTGGGTTTATTCATTTGGTTTCTTCAATAATTAGAAAAATTATAGCTCTCTTTTGTATATTCATTTGACTTTTTTTCATGAAATTGATGCATCTAGTCTTTCTACCATTTGTACCACATTCCTTGTGGTCTGTTCAATTCTTAGTCATGTTTTATAAAATAGAAAAATATTAGATTTATAATATTAACCCACATAAATATGGATTAGTTCAAAAAATACATAACAAACATGATTATTAAAATATTAAATAACATTAAAAATAAATCATGCTTATGTGAGAGGTAATAGTGTATTGATAAATGATGTGAGAAATAACAATTATGAAATAAATAAGTATTGTAATTATCAATACAAATTGGATCAAGGAGCTACTTCAACATTCTTCCCTTTTTTGTTAATTAAAAAAATAAAATTCCAAAATTTATCCCCCTTTTTGAAATTTTTCAAAAAGGTTAAATAAATGCATCCCTTTTTAATGTGACAACAGTTTATGTTTAAATAGGATCCCCTAAAATAGACAATCAATATTGGGAAATAAACTAAGATTTTTAATTGAACACAGAATCATCCCCCTAATTGGTTACTAAGAAATATACTAACTTAAAAGTTATATCAAATATATAACTAGTATCCACCAAGATTAAGGCATTTTCAAATAGTATGTGCAGACTTAAAAATATTCTTGTCTGTAAAATTATAAATTCTTTCGAAAAATTAATTTATAATCCTCATGGATCCCAAAAAACATTTGAATTTTTTTAAGGCATGGAATATAATTATTTTTAATGAATAAAATAGTAATAAATTGGTCAGTGTGGAAATAAAATTAAACAACCCAAAACAATAAAATTACTCACTCTAGATGCATTATATAAATCTAAATTTCTATCATACCAAGTTCAAGTTTGATTCTATCAAACTTATCCAAATCTAGGGGTTTTGTGAAAAAATCATCAAACTAATATTCTATAGAAACATATTCTAAAATAATATCTCCATTTTGAACATGGTCTCTAAGAAAGTGATATATGAAATCAATGTGCTTAATCCTAGAGTTCTACAAAGGATTTTGAGATACATATATTTAATAATTACTGTCACAATAAATTATAATCCTCTAAAATTTAAAACCGAAATCATAAAGTGTCTTTTAATCCATAAACACTCCGAGAAATAAGGAACAACAACAACATATTCACTTCCAATAGTTGATAAAGTTTCTGAATTCTATTTCTTAGAGATCTATGAAACTAAAAATTTACCAAGACAGAGATACAAACTTGTTGTACTTTTTATGTCAATTTTTTAACCACAAAAATCAAAATCTTAAAACCTATTTAGTTCAAATTAATCATGTTTAGGAAAAAATAATTGGAGATTTAAAAATCCTTTAACATACATAATTACACTTTTAACTACCTAAAAATTAATTTATTTAGGATGATATTAGAATCCAGAATATATACACACTGAAAATATAAAATCTGGTCTATATGCTGTCAAATAAAGAAAGCTACCAATCAAAACTCACAACATCTTATTATCAATAGGTTCTCCAACTTCATCATAATATATCTTATAAGAAGTACTCATTATAACATTTGAGCTTTTTCAACCATCAAGACCAAGACTTTTAAAAAATTCATTAGAATATTTTAATAGGTGAAAAAAGATACAATCTTTCCTTTAAACTATTTACAAACCCAAAAAGAACTTAAGTTCACCCATTAGACTCATGAAAAACTTTGAAGACATTAAATTTAAAAATTCATTACATGGTGACTCACTTGAAGATCCAAGTATAATCTATTAAACGTATTATTTAAAAATAAAATTATTTCTTGAAATTCCTTTAATAAAAATATTTTGATCAATTTTTACCTTTTCAAAACCATTAATCAAAAGAAGTAATTACAACAACTCATACCAAGATAATGGATCTTTTTTTAAATTACAAATAGAATTTCAACGTTTCAAAACAAGGTTAGGTTTAGATTCATTCTCAAAAGTTATGGGTTGTTTTAAAAAATATATTTTTAGAAGTATATTCATTAAAAAATACAATCTTGATATCCATTTGAAAATTTTTATTTCCATAATGAGATGCATATAACAAAATAATTATTATAGATTCTAAATAATAAACCAAATAAAATGATTCTTAAAAATCTATTACTTCTTATTGACTGTAACCTTGAGCCATTAATCTAGATTTTTTTCTAATTATTTTTATTTATCTATATAACTTGTTTAAAAACATAAATTTGGATCCAATTTATCTTTATGGGGTTTAACTAAGGTACATAATTTATTTATATTAAAATAATTTAATTATACATAAATATCTATAATCTAGTTTGAATCTGATAAATATTCATTCAAATTTTCAGAGACAAAATTATAAATGAAACCTTGATAAGTACAAACATTTCTTAAGGAATTTGTAGTTTTAAAACCATCAGTTATATCACCAATCACTTTTTTAAATAGATTATATTTATATAATTTTAATGCATATTCATGATAGATACTCTTCCCATTAATAGGTGCATCCAATTCTGAATTTTTGGGTTCTTCAATTCTATAAATTTAAGTTCTCTAAACTCTTCTTCAACTAGGTCCAAATTCAATTTATTCTCCTTTAAATGATTTTCAATAAATTTAACATGCATATATTCTTCAACTACTAATTTTATTTTGTTATAAACTAAATATACCTGACTATAATTAAAATATCCTAGAAAAATACCTTCATCATAATTTTAATCAAACTTTTCAAGTGAATGTTTTGTATTAAAAATTGAAACATTACACCAAAATACTCTAAAGTAAAAGATTCTATGATTAATTTCCAATAATATTTCTTTAGGTTTTTTCTTTAAGAATTGTCTAAGTGTAATTTGATTAGAAACATGGGAATATAAGTTAACAGCTTCTTCCCAGAAATGTTTTTGAAAGGAATACTCATTTAACATTTTTTAATCCATTTATTTTATATTCCATTTTTTCCTTTCTACCACACCATTTTTTGTGTAAACCAAGGAGAGAAAAATTATACTTATACTCATTAAATTTAAATAATTTATTAAATTATAGATTTGAAAACTCACCACCTCTATCAATTATAACTAATAAAATTAAATATCATTTTTCATTTTGAACAAATTTATAGTAGGGAATAAATTTAGAAAAATATTTTGATTTATGTGTAAGAAAATGTGTCCATGTAAATTTATTATAATCATAAACAATAACAAACACATACCTATTTCGGCTAAGACTAGTGGAATTATGGGGCCTAGTAAATCCAAATGTTACAGTTAAAGGAGTCTATATGTTCATATATTAAGAACATTTTTGAATACCTCCATATGATTCTTACCTTTTAATAATGAATAACATACATATGTGTTGTCCAATTTCAACTTAGGTAGATCCAACACCTTTTTCTTCTTGTAAGTCTTATATAACCACATAAAACTTTCATAGCCTAATATTATATTCCACAAAACATTTTCATATTGTACATAATTTAAACATTTGAAATTATATTTGTATAGCTTAGTAAAATTAATTGAATAAATATTTTCATTTATTTTTTTATAAATTAAGATAGATTATTATTTAAAAATAATACATTTTCATTTTCAAATTTCACATTCATATTATAATCACAATGTTGTGAAATGTTTATTAATTTTTTTTTAATAATTAAATAAATAAAACCTTATAATTAAAAAATTAAAATTCTATACTCTCAAAATCCTTTTAAATTGCCTTTTGAGTTATCACTGAAAGTAACACTACCACTATCACACTTATTAAAAGGTTGGAATTTAAAGATAACCCTGGTCATATCTTGTGAACACCCACTATCTGTATACCATACATCCTTTTTATAATTCCAATATAATTTTCTTAAAATAACATATTTAAGAAGAATTTGGTACCCATGAAAACTTAGTACTTATTGGATTAATATATGAATTTTTGGGAAACCATATATATTTCAAACATGTATTTAAAATTAATTGATAATATAGTGATTTTTATATAAAACCATTACTGTTTCCAAGAGACAATTGAAATCTCAAGAGGAATTAATTTTCATAATGGCCTTTCATTTGACATTTAAACCATATAAAAGTAGATATAATACCACTTCAACCTTTAACAAAGAAAGTTTTATAGATTTTGGGTAAAATTTTATCATAATAGTGAATAATTTTCTTCTTATTCCTCTTATGAAAACTCAACATTTTTTCATAACTATAATCCCCTGAATAAAATTTGATAGATTCTCCTTAAACATTTCAATTTCACTTTTAAGTTTATCATTTTATTCAAAAATAGAATCTAATTAAATTATTTGAGATTCTTCACATTTATATTGATAATATTTAAGTTTAATATTTTCAAGTTGAACACTTTCCATATTGGTACATAAATTATCATTTGAGCTCAATGGTCTATTTCTTAGTTTTTAATTTTTACTAAGAGATTACATGTGTTTATTATTAATATTCTTGAATAATCCTATAATATTTTTAACCTTATGATTGATTCTATTAATCTATTCATAAAAATCATACTTATTATAATGAAAATAAAAAGAGGAAGAATGATCATATTTATGTAATTGTTTTGATGATTTCATTAAGAATAGGTTTACTGATTCTTTTTATTTACCAGATTCATCACTCAAATCTAAATCTAAAGTGTAACTCCAACTAGATATATTCGATTTCCTTTCCTTTTTTTATTGTTCTCTCAATGATATAAAAATGAGTTATAAAAATGGACCTGTAGCCTTGGTAAGCATGTATCATGGGTATAGGTGACCTATATCCATGGGTGAAAATGCATGTGGTTATAATGAAAAACCTATACCATAGGCAATTGAGGACCATGGTTATAGAAATCCTATAGCCATGGAAAATTAAGGCTCATGACTGTAGTTTTAGATCAAAAACCCTATATCCATGATAATTCTTCCCATGTCTATATATTTAAATTTAAAAAATCATAAAAAAATTTATATAAATATATTTGTATAATAATTTTATAGTCTTTCATCCTAGAGGAGTGGAATAGAGACTATGAAATTCTTTTAAAGTCACATTATAGAAACTCAGTCTATTTTTTATTTTGTATATTGATATATTTATTTCTAAATAAAGTTTTTTATAAATATTTTTGTAATAATATTAATATTTTAGTGGAATATGACCTCCATTATGAATCCTGAATCTCTAGTTCAAAACTCAATGTTTTTTAATTTTTTATACGCTTATATATATATATATATATATATATATTTGTGTGTGTGTGTGTGTGTATGAATATATAACTAAAATACATTTTATATTACTAGAAGAGACATTAGGGAAGGTTTTAGAGGGTTGAATTCAAAACTCTAGGGTGCCTATTTATTTTCTAATTTTCTCTTTATCCATGGTCATTTTGAGTGTGGAAATAACTTGGTCCGTATGGATAATCCAACGTTTATCCATGGAAACTCCCTATGGATATATATAAGGCTATGAATATATCTTTTATATTATAACTACAAAATAGGTTCCATGGGAACAATGACCAGGTTATAGTTTATATCCATGGATATTTGATCTATATCAATAGGCATGGCCTATGGATATATATCTTCTTTCTACTTGTGTTTCTCTTTATTATCATTCTTGAGTCTTGGGCAGTTAGGTTTGATGTTCCCTATTTCTCTTCATTCATAATAGTTGAATTCATTATCATCATTATACTTTTTTATTTCTTTACTCCATGGGTGATTAATTTTAATCCTTCTTGATTATCCTCTATTTATTCTCCCTTAGGCAACCTATACAACCTTTTCTCTTTCACTTCTTTATAATTCAGATTCATAAGAGTAATTGGTAACATGGTTTTTTTATAAAATCGATGCCTTTATTTTTTAAATTCTCCTCTTGAGAAATATTTTTCAATTATAATTCATATTACAGTAAAGATCAGATAATCTTATATAAATTATATTCCTTGAAATATTACTTTCATCAATAGATAACTTTTTATCATACTATTTATTTAGTAAATCTCTTAAAAAAATTAATCGGATATAATTATCTAATATTTATCCCAAAGCACTCATTCTATTTAAAATACTTGTAAATCTATGAAAATTTTGATTAACTATTTATTCTTATCTCATTTAGAATTCATGTTGATCAGCTCTTAACGTACCTAATTTAGTTATTTTAAACTTAGTCAAACCTAGATGAGTAACTTACATTACTTTCCAATTTAATGTGATATTTTGTAAGCATAAATGTGACTATACACATTCATATTAATTTCAAAATAAATAATAACCATCACTGTGGAATTTAGCACATACTTTACCCCACAGTACCAACTAATGATTTAGGATCAACTTCAAGCATTTTGTATGGTTTCACCATGATTATTCAACTCTTAATGCTTTAGTGTTCTAGAAAAGCCTCCATGTGAGATTGAAAGTTTAATAATTAATTTCCACCAAATATTGGAGATCTTTGAGGTGTCGATCAATCATCTATATTAATTCCTACCATCTCAAAACAAATATTTTCCCCTTGAATATTAAATCTAGATTTGATTATGAAAAATAATATATAAATATTCCAAATCTATGGGATTATATATAAAACCAATTGTGAAGTATTAATGTGAGAATGGTCAAATAGTCAAGAGGGGTGAATTTACCTCTTTAAAATTTTCTAATTAAGTATGATAAAAATTGATAATAAATTGAGTGGAAATAAAATATAAATGAAAATATTGATTTTTATAGTAGTTAAAATATAAATTATCTTACTATACTCTTAAACCCATCAAACATAGAGATAGATATCACCCACTAACTATGGAATCTCTTAATTTTTAAGGTATGTCACAAACCCTTTACAATTCCTTTTAAAAACCTATAGGCACAACCCAAAGATGGAATTTTCTCACTGAGATTTATATCCCACTACTAGATTTTTCTCACCTATATTTACATACCAATTACCCTTCCTATTCCACACCTATAGGAACAACATATAAGATAACTTTTATATGGGTTGGTATAACCTAACTCCAACATTTTATAGATGGTATCACCCAAAAACAATTAAACACGCTAAAAATAGAAAGAATTAATAATCACATAAACCATATGAACATGAATAAATCTAAGTGTCAGGGTGGTAGGTTTCTATCTAGTAGTAATGCATCAAATGATTAAAATTCAGTTGATATTTGTAATATATCTCCAATGTGTATCTCATAGTATAGTTCAAGAATATCTCACCTCATTACTTCACCATTTCTATCAAACTTAATATATAGATTTCTTTTTTTCAGAAAAGATTCAATTCATGAAGCTTTTTTCATTTCATCCTTCCTAAATAAACACATGACTCATTTATTGAATGTGTTTGAGAAAATATTCCCACAAGGTTAACTTAAATAATCTATAATATTAAAATAATTTTTCAATTCAAAGTAATTATAATAGTTAATTAAACACTAATAATCTGTAATAAATATCATTAAAATTAATTGGAACATACCATAAATTACGCAAGGCAATATATTGAAATTCTAAACAATTTGAATTTGGAACTTATGTTTTTTCAAGGAACATGTCTGATAGTTTAATCCACATGACAATTATTGTAAAGACCCATAAAATTCAAGGGAAATTTTTTCTTAATTTTCTTTGGGATTTTACAAGAACGTAGTTTGTGACGACACCTGATTCCGAGGCCCGGTGAGCCCGGAATAATTTTCCAAAGTTTAGCTCGGGTGCGTTAAGTGAACGAACGAGTGGGTTTTCCTAAATTTTGGACCGGTGCTTGGAATCGAATTCTGAGGGCACCCATGGAATCGTAGCGCCGGTAATTGCTTAAGAAACACCTTTTCTGGAGTTGCGTTTGCTCAGGTGGAGTTTAAATTAATTGTGTTAACCAAATAATAAAATAAAATATTGTGCAACAGATTTTATTTTTATTCTAAGAAGTGTTAACCTAAGCTAAGTGGTTTAAGTGGGACCCACATCCTAACTACTCCACTTGGTAGGATATTAGTGGGGTGGGGCCCACACGAGCCCCACCCTTTCAACTTCCTCAACCCCTATTAATTATGTAACCCACCTGCACCCCCTTTAATTGAAGTCAACACTTAATTAATTAATTGAGTAGGTTTCAATATATTTAATTCTTGGATTCATTTTGAATTTCAAATGAATTTTTGGCTTGTGTGTTAATTAAATAAGACTAAGTCTTATTTTGTGAGAGGTTAGTTCGTTGTGCGAGAGGATTTGGAGAGGAAATCTCTAAGTTCTGAAGAACGTTCTTCCTCCTTGAAGAACGCGAATAACGCACCATCACCGACAAAGAACACTGACCTCTGACGATGGATGACGGTGAGAGACGCCTTCCTCAGAGATTGACGACGCGACGTCGTGTACCGCAACGCCAACGGCCCTCTCCTTCTGCGACGCCTTCTTCGGCGATGTTCAATTCTGCGATGAACCTTTGTTCAACGATTTCATCGAGGTAGGGTATTATTTGTTTTTGTTCGTGAATAATTTTGTCACCGTTCTTCGTTTTCAAATTGGACCGCCTGTTATCATAATAATGGGAGGAGGTCGGACCACACGAACACAACCGACTCTCCTCCCCCCATGATGCTTGAATTTGTTGCGGCCGAGCAAGGAAGCGCGCTTCCATTGCACAGCACGGAAATAATAAAGATTGGGCAGAGAAGCGCGGCACCATTGCGTCGCGTCGTTGAAGTCGAACAAAGCCGCGGTGTCGTTGCGCCGCGTCGGAGAACCTCGAAGAGGCCGTGGTCGGATCGGGGCCGCAGCGGAGAGGCGCGGTGTCATCGCGTCATACTGGTCGGACCAAGGTCGCGTCCTTTGGCCATGGAGGAGCAGGAAGCGACGGCCGACTTCCGGCTGCCGGTGCCGAAGCAGGAGGGCGGGACCCCAGCGGTCCCGTGGCAGCACCATCCGGCCGGCCAGACCGGGCCGGCCGGCTTCCAAGAAGCTAGGGGTCGTAACCCCCGGCTGGCCGAAGGAGCGGACCCCCACATGGGGTTCGCGGTTACACCAACAGGGGGGCAGCGCCCCCCCCCCCCCCCCCTTCCACTCGGCCGTTTCGGCCGAGCGGCCTGGCCACGCCGTCCAGGACGAGCGCGCCAGGTCGGGCCTCCCAGGCCGGGCTGGGCCGCCCAGGCCGGGCCGGGCCGCGCCCCCCAGGCCGCTCCATGCCCTAATGGGCTGGACCCAGATCCGGGTCAGGTTGACTCGGTTCGGGCCGACCCATGGGGGGTATCGGGACGGGTCGGACTGGGCCCGAACCCCCTATTTTCGGACCTCTTTCGGTCTTTTGCCCATAACATGGGCTACGGACCTCTGATCGACGCACCTTCAGTTGAGATGTGATCCTTGGATCAAGACGGTCGTTTCGGTATATTACACTCAAGGTTTCGGAGAACTTTGGGTTTGTCCAGGTTGGTTTGAACATGAAACCAACCGGGCCCTCGGAGCGAAAACGCTTATAATTTGAGCTTCGGACGTCTGATTGACGTGCCGTCAACTTTGTTGGATTTCTCTTAGTGAGACGGACCTTTTGGCTTACTCCGCTTGAGTTTTGAACATAGTTGAAGTACAGCCGGGTTGTTTTTGACTTAAAAACCAACTGGGTCCCTAGAACGAAAAAGCCAATAACTCTCAGACCGGGCGTCCGATTGACGCGTCGACTGTCACGTTGGGCTCCTTTTGACGATACAAAACTTTTCGATACATCAACTCTGGACTTCGTTTTAGTTGATGTATCAGCCCCTCGGCTCATGGAGCGGACCCTCCCCGAACGAGCTTGCTGTGTGTGGGAACCCTAGAACTGGTTGCGACTGCAACAACGATGAAGACTGCATGGGAATCCTCCGTGGGTTCGACATCGACGACTACAGCACTCAGTGATCCTGTGTGGATCAGTGTTACCGATCCTGTGTGGGTCAGATCCTATGTGGGTCAGCGCTCAGCGGTCCTGTGTGGGCCAGCGCATACCGATCCCGTGTGGGTCAGATCCTGTGTGGGTCATTGCGGGGGTTAGTACCTATCGATCCTTTGTGTGTCATTGAGGGGGTTACTACCTATCAATCCTTTGTGGGTCATTGCGGGGGTTAGTACCTATCGATCCTTTGTGGGTCATTGTGGGGGTTAGTACCTATCGATCCGGTGTGGGTCTGATGGCTTAGATGAATCAGTGGCTACATCTGATCATCTCTATCGTCTTACAAAGAAGTATACCAGTGTGAGCTGAGTCTTAACTTTCAATCATTATCTTTGATATGATTGACTTGCTTTCCTATGTGGAATGGTTGTGTTCTATTGTGTGGACGTGTTCGAACTTGGTCTCGAATGTTGAAGCCAAATTGCAATTAATGACTTAGGTATATGTATGGGCATATACCTAAGTAGTGTTGTATGTTACTTCATGATTGTATCTTTACTTTGTGGTTTATCCTTTGTGGATTCTGGGAGACCTTAGGGGGTCTCAGGGTCCCTACTGAGTAGAATATACTCACCCCTGCATGGGTTATGCCCGCACTACGTTGTGTTGGTTGCAGACGACGGACAGCGCTGATCGTGGTGGAGGCTTGTGGAGCAAGTCGGTACCTGGAGGTGCACCACTGGGTGGGACGTACACGGAGCAGACGGCTGGACCCGTGGAGCTGAGGAGGCTATCTCTACCCACCCTTCAGGTGGGACTTCCTGTGGACGGCTCGACATTGCGACTTTACTTTTCAGTTGTTGTACTTCCTTTCCAGTTGTACTTTACTTTTAGTTTGGGTTTGTATTCTGGCCAACTTACTTTTCCGCACTTACTATTGTACCAGTTTTACATAGTGTTTCCTTCTTCTTGCTTGCTCTGTGGTGTTTGTTTACTTTACAAAGGCAATGCCTTCCCTTTTTATCAGGAATTACGCCTTGGTTCTAGTCGCCAGCCCCTGGCCTATGGAAGGAGGGCTTGGGGTAGTCACGGCACAGGCCTCGAGGATGGGTCATGACAAATTGGTATCAGAGGAGTTCGGTTCTACCGCAGAACTCAGGACTCTGATCCTTTTCTATGTGAAGCAATAGTGTTAAGAGTATTGAGTGTGGTTATCAGTCCAGGTAGTCCAGTGTTGGTGCGGCGGCTGACGTATCCATACACCAGGACCCTGACTTCTGATTTCTGACTTAATGCACGAAAACATTGATTGCATGTGTGTTTCAAGTTTTCTTTGTGATTACTTTGTGTCAGCTCACCAGGTATACTGTATTGACTGTGGCGCACCTTTATCTTTTCAGGATGGCCCCACGATGGCAGTGAGCTAGGGTTCTGAGTTTTGTACGTGACGACAGCCCACCAAGCGAAGAGGCCTCGGTGCAGGGCCCTATTACTGTAGAGGCATCGGCGGTACCACTACCCGCCGAGCCACCAATGCTACTAGCTCCAGCCGCTGAGAGTGCACATTTCCTTGGTGCACTGCATGAGTTTCAGCGTCAGAGATCTCCCAGGTTCCGTGGGGAGATGGACCCTCAGGCAGCTGAGGATTGGATGGAGGCGGTTGTGCGAGTTTTTCGATTGGTAGGGACACCAGCAGACCTCATGGTGATCCTTGCAGCGAGTCTCCTACACGCGGCAGCAGGCAGATGGTGAAGCTTGATGCTCCAGGTGCATGACGAGACATCACTCCTCTAGAAGGACTTTGAGAGCCTCTTCCACTCAGAGTTCGTCCTAGCCACCCTCTGTGCGGTGCGCATCCAGGAGCTTCTACTGATGCGGCAGGGCATCATGACGGTTTCCCAGTACTCGGTGAGATTTACCGATCTCTCGCACTATTCGACGTACATGGTACGGGACCCATTATTCTAGGCCCAGAACTTCGAGCGTGGATTGAGGCATGAGATCAGGGCATCGCTGATCTCCCTCAGCATTCCGACACAGGCAGGGGTACTGGAGCGAGCCCTTCTCATAGAGAGATTTCTTGCTGAGCCTACACCAGCAGCGAGACCTACCGTAGGGCGGCACGTAGCAGGGTCTTCTGCAACTGGCAGTAGAAAGATGTCGCAGAGGTCCAAACGGACCAGGCCATCGGGCGGACGACCACAGGATACTGGCTCGGAGGTGCGGGGCACATGCAGCAGAGTCATTCATATGAGTGGAAGACAATGCTATGCATGCGGCGGGCAAGTCCACTTGGCTCGTGACTGCCCGACCTGCTGTGAAGAGGAGCAGCAGACGGAAGAGGAACCACCCAGGCAGAGACAGAGCTTCGACTGTGGCGGTCCATAGGGAGAAGGTGGACGAGGCTAAGGAGCTGGTCGAGCGGCAGGTGGTGGACGACGTTTTGAGGCTCTACCACCACCACCACCAGGAGGTCCACCCCGACCATAGGGGAGACCACAACTTCAGGTAGCTGAATCTTACGGTCATGGAGCTCTGGAAGAGGGTGGACAAGTTCAGGACTAGATCCAAGCATGGAGGCATTTTCCCATAATGCCTCTAGATTTGTTGTTTGTGCTGCTTTGCATCCTTGTACTTTGAGTTTCAGTAATAAAAGACACTTGCAATAGTGATGTTTTCTTTCTTGACTTTTTTATGTTAATACTAAGAGGTTCTGGTTAAAAACTGTTGAATTAACCCTCATATACAAGATACCTACTGGAGGAGACCCAGTGACCACACATTGATGTCGATAGTGTGACTTAACCTTGGAGGCGAGAGTAACGGTTGGATATCTTGGTAGTATCATCGAGGCCTTACGATTTCATCCATGGCATGATTTAACTGATCATGACGGGATTGATTGCATTAGGAAAGGAACGTGGTTCATCTATGGGATGAGACCGGATTTCTCTTTTTGGAAAAGGAGAAATCTTTGCATCTTTGCAGAACATTAAGGAAGAAGGGGCAACCCTTCGTGTGGTCAGACAGATGTCAGCAAGGCTTCTAGAAGCTGAGACAGAGGTTGACCATTGCACCTATCTTTCAGCTACTTGGGGAGGCGACAGAGTAGCTAGCCGCTTTGCAGATATCCTTCTTGGATAGTGATGGAGAAGCCTTTCTATAGTCACCCATAGTCACTCCTCCACTTCTGCAGTGGGTCAGAGAGGCACAGCATGGGGACGTTGATTGTGAGACACAGCGTGCACAGATATCCTCAGAATAGGCACCTGATGGATTCTCTGTGGGAGGTGAGCATGTCATCCTTTTCAGAGGATGTACCATGGTACCAGTTTCTTTACAGGAGGAGGTACTGAGGGAGTTCCACACTTCCCCTTTAGTGGTACATCTAGGAGTGGCGAAGATGTACCAGGACCTCAGATGACAGCACTGGTGGTCGGGTATGAAAAAGGCTATAGCAGAGTTCATTTCTCGATGCCTCACTTACCAGTAGGTGAAGTCAGAGCACCAGGTACCAGCAGGCTTGGTACAGCCCTTGGAGGTCCTGGAGTGGAAGTGGAACGGGATATCTATGGACTTCGTGACTGGACTTCCACGCACTTCCAGAGGTCACGACTCCATTTGGGTGATTGTCGGCCGAATCACCAAGTCGGCCCACTTCTTACCCATCAGAGAGAAAGGCTCAGTGGAGAGCATGGGACGCCTCTACGTTCAAGAGATTGTACAGCTTCATGGTGTGACATATTATATCGTCTTTGATCGAGATGCTCGCTTTACTTCCCATCTTTGGAAGGGGTTGCAGGAGGCATTCGGGACGTAGCTACATCTGAGCACCGCCTTTCACCCTCAGACGGATGGTCAGATGGAGAGGACCATTCAGACTCTCGAGGACTTGATTCGTGCATGTGTCCTAGACTTTGGTCACAGCTGGGAGGACCACATACCCTTGGTGGAGTTCGCGTACAACAACAGATACCACTCCACCATCTGGATGGCACCATACGAGGCATTATACGGCTGACCTTGCAGATCACCTCTGTGCTGGACAGACCCTGGGGAGTCAGCACTTGTGGGACCGGAGATGGTCCAAGCCACAACAGAGAAGGTCCATGTCATCTAGGAGCGGATGAAGATAGCTCAGAGCCAGCAGAAGTCTTATACTGACAGGAGGTGGAGGCCACTAGAGTTTGAGGATGGCGACCACGTCTTCTTGCGGGTCTCACCTCGACGTGGTTTTACGGAGATTTGGCTAAGGCGGAAAGCTGTCTCCGTGCTTCATCGGACCATTCCAGGTCCTCAACAGGATAGGCGAGGTGGCTTATCGCCTGGCTCTACCACCTCAGTTGCACCGGGTGTACGACGTCTTTCACGTATCTCAGCTGAGGAGATACGTGCACGACCCGATGCATATCATCAACCATGGGGAGCTGTACATTGATGATGGGGCAGATTTTGCGGAGGTCTCGGTGGAGATCGAGGATCGACAGGAGTGGGTCCTACGTGGATGGTTGATTCCTCTAGTACGCATCAGATGGAAGCACGGGAACCTCCCGGAGAGCACTTGGGAGCGAGAGGCTCAGATGCGTGCACAGTACTCACATTTGTTCCCCTAGTTTATGATGTATCTTTACGGGGACGTAATGCCCTGAGGTGGGAGTAATGTAAAGACTCGTAAAATTCAAGGGAAATTTTTTCTTAATTTTCTTTGGGATTTTACAAGAACAGAGTTTCTGGTGACACCTGATTCCAAGGCCCGGTGAGCCTGGAATAATTTTCTGAAGTTTAGCTGGGGTACGTTCAGTGAACGAACGAGCGAGTTTTCCTAACTTTTGGACCGATGCTCAGAATCGAATTCTGAGGGCACCAATGGAATCGCAGCCCCATTAATTGCTTAAGAACACCTTTTTCGGAGTTGCATTTTCTCGGGTGGAGTTTTAATTAATTAGGTTAACCAAAGAATAAAATAAAATATTGTGCAACAGATTTTATTTTTATTCTAAGAAGTGTTAGCCTAAGCTAAGTGGTTGAAGTGGGACCCACATCCTAACTACTCTAATTGGTAGGATATTAGTGGGGTGGGGCCCACACGAGCCCCACCCTTTCAACTTCCTCAACCCCTATTAATTATGTAACCCACCCGCACCCCCTTTAATTGAAGTCAACTCTTAATTAATTAATTGAGTAGGTTTCAATATATTTAATTATTGGATTTATTTTGAATTTCAAATGAATTTTTGGCATTTGTGTTAATTAAATAAGACTAAGTCTTATTTAGTGAGAGGTTAGTTCGTTGTGCGAGAGGATTTGGAGAGGAAAGCTCTAAGTTCTGAAGAACGTTCTTCCTCCTTGAAGATCGTGAAGAATGCACCGTCGTCGACGAAGAACGCCGACCTCCGACGACGGACGACGGTGAGAGACGCCTTCCTCATAGATCAACGACGTGACGCCGTGTACCACGAAGCCAATGACCCTCTCCTTCCATGAAGCCTTCTTCCGTGACGTTCAATTCCGCGACAAACCATCTTTCAATGATTTCATCGAGGTAGGGGATTATTTGTTTTTGTTCGTGAATACTTCTATCGCCGTTCTTAGTTTTAAAATTTTACCGCTTGTTATCGCAATAACGGGGAGGAGGTCAGACCGCACGAACACGGCCGACTCTCCTCCCCCCCTTGATGCTTGAATTTTTTGCGGCACGAGCAATGCAGCGCGGTGCCGTTGCACTGCGCGGAAATAATAAAGAATGGGCAGAGAAGCGTGGCGCCGTCGCGCCGCGCCGTTGAAGTCGAACAAAGCCGCGGCGCCGTCGTGCCGCATCGGAGAACCTCGAAGAGGCCGTGGTGCCATCACGCCACATTGGAGAACCTCTAAGAGGCCGCGGCCGGAGCGGGGCCACGGCGGAGGGACGCGGTGTCGTCGCGCCGCGCCGGTCGGACCAAGGAAGCGGCGGCCGACTTCCGGCCGCCGGCACTGGAGCAGGAGGACAGGACCCCGGAGGTCCCACGGTAGCAGCAACCGTTTGGCCGGACCGGGCCGTCCGGCTTCCAAGAAGCCGGGGTCGTAACCCCGGCTGGCCGAAGGAGCGGCCCCCCCATGGGGGCCGTGATTACACCAACAGGGGGTAGCCCCCCCCCCTTCCGCTCGGCCGTTTCGGCCGAGCTTCCTGGACACGATGGCCATGACGAGCGCGCCAGGCCGGGACGCCCAAGCCGGGCCGGGCCGGGCCGCGCCCTAATGGGCCGGACCCGGACCCGGGTCAGGTCGGACCGGGCCCGAACCCCCTATTTTCGGACCTCTTTCGGTCTTTTTCCCATAACTTGGGCTACGGACCTTTTATCGACGCACCGTCAGTTGTGATGTGATCCTTGGATCAAGACGGTCGTTTAAGTATATTAAACTCAAGGTTTCGGAGAACTTTGGGTTTGGCCGGGTTGGTTCGAACACGAAACCAACCAGGCCCTCAGAGCGGAAACACTTATAACTTGAGCTTCGGACGTCTGATTGATGTTCCGTCGACTTTGTTGGATTCCTCTTAGTGAGACGGACCTTTTGGATTACTCTGCCCGAGGTTTGGACATAGTTGGAGTACGGCCGGGTTGGTTTTGACTTAAAAACCAACCGAGACCCTGGAACGAAAAGGCCAATAACTCTCAGACCGGGCGTCCGATTGACACGCCGAGTGTCACGTTGGGTAACTTTTGACGATACGGAACTTTTGGATACATAAACTCCGGACTACGTGTCAGTTGATGTTTCATCCCCTCAGCTCGTGGAGCGGACCCTCCGCGAATGGGATTGCTGTGTGCGGGAACCCTAGAGCTGGCTGCGACTGCGATAATGATGAAGACTGCATGGGAATCCTCCGTGGGTTCGACAGCGATGACTACAACACTCAGCGCTCTTGTGTGGATCAGTGCTACCGATCCTGTGTGGGTCAGATCCTGTGTGGGTCAGTGCTCAGCGGTCCTATGTGGGCCAGCGCATACCAATCCGGTGTGGGTCGGATCCTGTGTGGGTCATTGCGGGGGTTAGTACTTATCGATCCTTTGTGGGTCATTGCGGGGGTTAGTACATATCGGTCCTTTGTGGGCCATTGCGGGGGTTAGTACCTATCGATACTTTGTGGGTCATTTCGGGGGTTAGTACCTATCGATCCTGTGTGGGTCTGACGACTTAGATGAATCAGTGGCTACATCTGATCATCTCTATCATCTTACGAAGAAGTATACCTGTTTGAGCTGAGTCTTGACTTTCAATCATTATCTTTGATATGATTGACTTGATTTCCTATGTCGAATGGTTTTTTTCTTCTGTGTGGACATGTTCGAACTTGGGCTCGAATGTTGAAGCCAAATTGCAATTAATGACTTAGGTATATGTATGGGCATATACCTAATTAGAGTTGGATGTTACTTCGTGATTGTATCTTTCCTTTGTATTTTATCCTTTGTGGATTATGGGAGACCTTCGGGGGTCTCAGGGTCCCTACTAAGTAGCGTATACTCACCCTTGTACGGGCTATGCCCGCACTATGTTGTGTTGGTTGCAGATGACGGACAGCGCTGATCATGGTGGAGGCTTGTGAAGCAAGTCGGTACCTGGAGGTGGACCACTGGGCGGGACGTACACGGAGCGGACGGCTGGACCCATGGAGCTGAGGAAGATATCTGTACCCACCCTTCAGGTGGGACTTCCTGTGGACATCTCGACGTTGCGACTTTACTTTTTAGTTGATATACTTCCTTTCCAGTTGTACTTTACTTTCAGTTTGGGTGTGTATTCTGGCCCACTTACTTTTCCGCACTTACTATTGTACCAGTTTTACTTAGTGCTTACTTCTTCTTGCTTGCTCTGTGGTGTTTGTTTACTTTACAAAGGCAATATATTCCCTCTTTATCGGGAATTACGCCTTGGTGCTAGTCTCCAACCCCTGTCCTATGGAAGGCGGGCTTGGGGTAGTCACGGCACAGGCCCCAAGGACGGGTCGTGACAATTATTTAGTATTTCATATAAATTTTTCAAATAAAATTCATTAGTATCTTAATGATTAATAAGTATTTAGGAAATCATTATATCAATTAAAACTCTTAATAGAAACTTGTAGTAAATCAAAAATATATAAAATATGTAAAATATAGTATTTTAGAAAATACTCTCTTAAAGTAACGATCGATTTCTCAAGGTAATTCATAACTCACAGTAAAGAATACATTGTTTTAGTTCGCACTTTTTTCTTGTTTCTATTAAGATTTTTCATTGGTCTAATGAGGGATTAAATGTGGTCAATTCAACACTTAGAAAAATTTTGATTTTATTTCTTACAGTCGATCCATTTTTATATGCTTGATTGGTTTTTCTTCATGCAGTCACTCAGATTCTGTTCATGTGGTCCCTTATTTATTTTCATGTGGTTGCTTTAATAGTTAGAAATATTTGGACTCGCTATCTTATGGTCTTTTAACATTTGTTCTTGTGGTTGATGAATCTATTCATGTGGTCTCTTGTACTTTTTTCCTTACAATCACTTCAAGACTAAGTCGTATTTTATAAAATGGATAAATATTAGACTTACAACATTAACCCATATAAAGATTAATTTTTTAATGAAATACATAAAAACATGATTATTAAAATATGGAATAATGTAAACAATCAATCCTACTTATGTGAGAAAGAATAAATGATTAAAATAAGAGTTATGGGAAATTATAATTATGTAAAAAATAAGTATTGTAGTTATAAAAAAATTTAATCAAGTATCCACTTAAAAAATTATTATATTTTAAATATGGTAATATGATTATTATTTATAATAAGTAGTTATATGAATAATAGATGGAAAAAAAGAGTAAATGTAAGAGTGGTTATCACTTAAATGATATTTTTTACTTCACTTGATAGTTCTAAACATTAATTCCTTAAGAATGTTTCATGAACTGAATTATGAAAAAGTATAGGAGAGGATTGAGAGAGAGTATTTGGGTAGATTTTAGGGTGGCAGTTGAATTTTAGAATTATTTTGTAAAGGTTAGTGGGGAGTTTTCTATATAAGTAAACATGATTTACATTTTTTAAAAATAATTTTTACTTAATGGTAAAGAATATAATTTTTTCTGAATTTTGACCTAAAATGGGAAATAAATGGATTGTGGGTCGTGAATTAATTAATTATAATGATATAAAATGGGTTTTTATAAATTTATATATTATTTTTAATATATATTGTATTTTAGCATATTTACTATTCATCAATGTATTTCAATATTCACATAGTTAATTTATTATTTTACCAAAAAATTATATTTATCTTATCACCAAATTTCAATATACTAATTAAAAATTAGAAATCCATTTTATTAAAACCAATATCTAAATATGAAAATTTTAATTATCAAATAAAATATCATAATTCCTTAAATATCTATTGAAAAACTATTATTTCTTTATAAAAATAAGAACATATTCTTATTTTGATTATTATTACTAGATTGATAATTATTTATTTACATATACAATATATTATTTCAAATGTTTAATAAAAAATTATAACTTTAATATAAATATTATATATAATTATAATTGTTTATTATATAAACAATGACTATATATATTTACAATGGCCCAAGGAAGGGTATAAATACAATAAAAATCATGCATAACCAATAATAAAGAACTAGGTGAGACTCGAAGCTGAGACTTCCCTGAGGCCCCACAAGGGTAGCCACCATTGAGCTACACCCTGAGGCATAATGACTATATATATGCTCAGAAATTATATAACAATAAATTTTCCTTCTTTTATTACTATATATTATCTAAAATTATTCTCTCAAAATCATTATTTTAAATACTTTATTTCTTAATTTAAAATATTTATCATATTGAAAACATTTTTCTTTGTTTGTAAAATGATTCTAGCATGTTTGGTAATTTTAGGGGACTATTAACCATTAGATTTTTACCTTGTAGCCAAGATATTTATTTATATTTATTATTAATTATTTTTATTTTTATTATGGTGAATATATAACTTTTATTTTTATTATTCATATATTGAAAAAATATTATGGTGTCTTACTTGTTGTGCATTTTTTGTTCAAACAATGTGTTTCTGAAAATCATGTTACTTTATTTAATATAGAATAAAAAATAAGTCCATTGTAATATTTTCCATTAAAAAAAATTTCCCTTCAAATTTTAGTTTAATCCCTCATATGAAAAAAAATGTGGTCACTTTTATTTCATTATATTCTGAGGTTCTTATATTGACTCTTTGAACTTATGATTGCATCATAGTACTTTTATGAAGTGAGTTGTTTTTCTTATAAAAATATTATCTCTACGATTAAATGTCTCTATGGTTTGTTCCACATATGAGTGGCCATTCTACAGTTCATATGCCTTTGGAATTAGTTAATGTGGTGGATCTAATATATACTTATAAGTGATACATAGAGAATATTATTCACTTTTAATAGTTTTGGTCTCTATAAAAAAAGTGTTCATAGCGGTGGTTTTGGAAACTTCTACTAAACGACGCATATTCATTTTTATATAAAATATAGATACAGTTTGGTTTAATTGATGCTTTATTTTTAATATTTTTTTATTTCATGGAAGTTTTTTTAAACCTACCACCAAATATTTTATAAAAAAATCTAATCAACACCTCCCCCCAACCCCAAACCCCACAGCCTCGACCCCCTGCACTAATCAATGTTGACCACCCACTGAAGAACCCCCCCACCCAACGACCCTTCTCCCTATAACGGAGTCCCCTCTTCACCTTTTCCCATAAACCACATCCCCTAATGTTAGAACTAGCATGAACCCCCTTCTCCTCATTACCTCACCATCCTCCTCCCTCTATCTCTACCTAATTTCCCCTACACCCTATTCATTAAGGTGTCAGACTTTGTTGACCTTGTCTCCCTAACCAATATCCTACTATTTCCCTCTCCTCGCCTCATTAACCTTCTTCCATGACATATTACCTTATTATTGTGATGGTTAATATTTCTTCCTTTATGTTTTTTAGGTTTTCTTGTTGGATTGGATCATTTTCATGTTGGTTTCGTGTTTTTTCGAATCAAGTACTTACCCTGGTCAATGATGATTTTGGGTGATGTTAATAATTGATTATACTTGTTTTTATTAAACATTTATAACTTTATTTTTAAATTTATAGGTAGAAGAGTAGAAATATAGTATGTATGGATAAAATTTGGATTAATTTACCATAAACACACCTTGGTATGATAAGGGTTTTGATGAATTTTTATATTATTTAATTTTAAATCGATCAATAGATGGTAGAATAAAATATTTCTGTCTTGATTGGTAATTAAAGAAATGGTTAAATAAAAAATAAGTATATAATCACCTGATATTGAAATTGTTTTCTACTCAATATGTATGTCATATTTGGCATGGAAAATCGAATGTTATGGAAATTCAAAATAATGACAGTCATCTTAATGAAACAGAAAGTGACCCGCTAGAGTAGAATTCAATTTGAAAATTGATAAATGATGAATTTGGAATTATATAATATAAAGGCTGGTATTTTAATAGATCAACAGAATGTTTATTTGATCCTGAGTAGGTTAATCTTGCTCATAACATTAGTGACCAAAAATGAGTTTTATGAATTTCTTGAAGATAGAAAAGAAGAACTGTGTGAAGGGTGTGCCATGTATTAAAATATATATTTTAAACTTATGTAGTATCATATAAATTATTATTGTTGAATTATTGAATAAGTAGTCTTCGTGATTTTTGGTTTGATTTATGATTTTGGATTTTCTTCATGATTCATTTAGTGAAGCTATAATCCTTGCATCATTATATGAGATGGATAAAACCATCAATAAACTTGGAAATGATTTTAGAAAGACGCATTAATGCTCTAATGATGGAATTATATATTAGGGTGAATATTTTTCTAAATAAGAATGAATAATATTTCATAAAAAGTATATGGAAATCAATGATAAACAATGAGTAGAAATTAATGTAACAATAAGAATGAGTATAAGAAGAAAACTTACACAAAGTTATTTCTTTGCATTCATCTGAAACTGCACTTTTAAAGATTATTCGGGTTATCTAAGACTAAATATTACCTAAGGTGTCAAGATAAAGATAGTAAAAATAATTTCATGATGATACATCCAAAAATTCAACATCATGAAAGATTTTTGATTCATTATATCTATATTTTTATTTAGAACCTAGGAATATATGTTTTGGATTATCTTCTGATGATTTTAACACTTTTGGTACTTTAAGTACTAATTATAGCATATAGATAGTTGTTTTGATCTCCTATAATCTACCTCTAGGGATTTGTATGAAGAGTACATATTTAATTATTTAAATGATTATTCTAAGAAATAAAATGCATGGAAATGACATTGAAATATTCCTTCAACCTCTAATCGAAGAATTGTGAGGATTTTTATATGATGGTGTGGAAACAAATGATGCTTTGATGATAAAACTATTAAAAATTCATATTATCTTAATGTGTAAAATTAGTGACTTTCTTGGACTAAGAAACATATCTAGTTGGAACACTTTTACTGGTTTGTCTTGTGAAGTTTTTAATTTTTATTTTGAACCTCAATGATTCCATCATAATAGAAAATGGTGTTTTATGTGTCATCACTGATTTCTTGATTCATCTTATAAATTCATGTTTAACAATACACTATTAAATAGAGATGTTTAATTTATAAAGTCACTAAAGTTTTTATATAGTTCATAAATCTTGGTAAAATTAATGAATGTAACTATAGAATATGGAAAATTTAATCTATTTAGTGAAGGTGGAAAAGGGTATGAGGTACAATATCTAAAGCAGTTGGAACAAAATAGTGGAATAAAATGAGTATATTTCTCAAACTTTTTCATTGGGTGTTTAATTTTCTACGTCATAATATTGAAATAATGGATATTGAGAATAATTATTAGGATTACGGAATTTTTACATTTCTTAATTTGTATGGCAAATCAAAGGATAACTTTAATTCTTGTAAGGATTTGTAATCAATGAATATAAATTATGGTCTCTGGGAAAATGAGAACAAAAAGTATCCTTTAGCCATTTTTACAATGAATTGTCATGATAAATACATATTCCTGCAAACTTTAAAGAATGTAAAAGTTCCAAATGGACATTAAAGTAACATTTCAGGGTGAGTTAACTTAAAATATTGAAAGTTGCATGGATTGGAAAGTCATGAGTCACATATTCTAATGTAGTTCTTGTCATTACCATTGTATAATATATTACCTGGAAATGTAATTTTAGTTCTAGTTGAGTTTTTCACCTTCTTTGAAGAGATTTTTGGAAAAAAAATATATAATTCCAATTGATCTTGACAAACTTCAAGAAATAATTTTATTGACACTGCCATTTGGATATGTTATTACCCCCTTTATTTTTCACTATAATGATTCTATTGACTATTCATTTAGATGAGGAAGTTAAACCTGGTAGACCGGTACACTATAGATAGATATATCTGATTGAGAGTTATATTATTTTTATTTTTATTTTCCTTCATGAATTAAATTTCATAAAATCATTGTGTAAAAAACTTAATATGTTGCTTATATTTTTTCATCAGGTACATAGGTCATTAGAAATCATATGTGAGGAATAGAACTTAGTCGGAAGGATTTATTGTTAAAGGTTACATAGATAAAGAGTGTATAACATTATATTCTAAATATTTCAATGGTATTAAGGCTAGACTCAATTGTTTTGGATGTGTGATGACATATCCAATAATTGTTATTCTAAAAACCAGTCATCAGTATTTCTAACTATTGGATGACTAGTTAGAAAAGCATCAAAATTTACACTAACAAAATTGGATTTACTAAAAGAGCCTGGATATGTTCTACTCAATAGTCATATTTCATATCCATTTATTATATAATTGAGATTTAAAACAAACAGATTACTAAGGTTTTGAGATCGAAATGAGACATAATTAACAAAATTCATTAATAAAGATATTTCCAAATGGTTTTTATGTCATGTAAGTATATAATTATATTTTTATTATTAACATGTTTTTATTTTTTATATGTTAAAATAAATTCCTTATATATTCTTATTTAGATAATTAATGTTGATAATTGAGTTGAAATTTTAATTTATTTGAAGTTTTTGGCTTGATCTTCTCTAAGTAAGGCTAAGAGATTTGATGCCTAAAATATTCATGGCTTTAAGTTTTATAAAATTAATCATGAAGAAGGTTTAAAAACTAAAGATGGTGGTGTATTTACACTTTTAGAGGTGGGATACTAGGGAAATATTATTAATATAATCAAATTAAACTATCATGGTCAATTTTTCATTTTCTTATTTAAATTCAAGTGGGTCAAAATTGATAGGGGTATAAATAAGGATTCATTTTATTTTATATTTTTTAACTTCTTTCACTTGGTCCTTCCTGGTGAGTGTAAATATCATGATCCATTTATCTTAGATTCACAAGGTAAGATGGTTTATTATGTGGATAATTAAGTACATTAATTCTAGAGTGTTATTGTACACATAATATAAAGAGACTTTTATAATATGGGTGATAAAGTTAAATTGTTACTCTTTGATAGTGAACCTTATCAACCACAAAATATTCAATAGTTTTTTCCTAAAAATATAGAAACAAAATAACTTTTAATAGAGGGTAAAAATAAAGTTCTCCTCACAATGGAGGTATATAACAATGATGAAAATGAAGATATTGAAAATTGAATGTATAAATTTGTAATTAAACTATATTACAATTTCTCATTTGTAAGTGTTTCATGCATATATATATTGTTCTATTTTTTAGATTTTTGAAAAAAAAATTGTTTTTTTAAACATTAAATATATTCTAAACCATTTGAGTTATATTAATGCCGAGAACCAAAAAAAATTATAGATCCTTTTTTATCATCATATTAGAGCACACCACCTCCAATATCTAATTCAATGGATTTTTAGTGATTCTGATGAACCAAAAACTGTAAGTGATCCTACAGATTCCCCAAATTTTATTGGTATTTCTCCATCTAATGCACCTATGATGATGGAGTGGTTGGTCATTCCTCCATATAGGTGATCTGGTGAGTTACCATTACTATTATGTATTTCATTGCATAAAAAATATATATTTTATTAATTATTTAATTTATTTTTCAAACAAATAAAAATAAAAATAAAAGAGATATAAATATTAGTACAAAAAAATGTATGGGACCTAAAAGAATAAAAAATTATCATTCCATTTTATGATAGTTCGAGTGCCTAATGGTGATTTCATTATAATCTATGGACATATTCTTGGGAATATTTCTTCTGAGACATTGTTTTATCCCATTAATTATAAATATTAGATAAATATTCCAATATCTTGAAAAAATGAGTAGTTTAATAACTAATTAAAGGTAATATTAATTTAATATTCATCAATAACTAATTTAAAAGGTGTGAGTAAAGTTATTAATATAATTATATAGTGTTATTTTTTTTATTTATAGATGTTTTTCATTTCAATTCCCCTAACTCCTTTTCATGCTCATAGATCATGAAAATTTTGGGCAAGATATAGAGATAATTTAAATAGATATTATGGAATGAGTTTAATTAAACATCACTGAGAACTCAATAGATGTATAAGAAATTTCCTGAAGGTGTGTCTTGTGAGTAGTGGAATTCGTTTATCTATATTAAAATGGATGCATATCATGATGTAATTGAATATATTATATTATATTAATAACATAAACATAGGTAAATTATAATTTTTATTAATGCTTATATTTTTTGTAGGAATTATCTAAAATAAATACAATGAATCATAAAAAACAATTCATTTCTCATATCACTGGGCCGTATATTTTTTATAAAAAAATAATAATCTAGTTTTTATTTTATCCACTATTATTGATATTATTTTTTATACCTACTTATTTTTTTATAACTTGTGTATACATATTTTTATAAAGGCTTGGGAACTTAGTAACTCTATTGTCTAGAGAGAGATGTGGATTAATGATCATTGGAAACCTGATGGTAGTTTTTTTAATGAACCTACCAGATACATTGAAGTAATTACATTTCATTACTATTAAAAAATTAATGAAAAATAAATTACAATAAAAACAATCCTTAAACCTAATTAAATGGATCAAACATCTATAATTTTCTCTATTGATGACCATATTTTCATTTATTTCAACTAAATTATGGTCTTCAATAGAGTTAATTAGATACATTTTATATGATTATTTAGCCCCATTTAATTGGTTTTATGACTTGTTTTGTTTTTGTAATATAATTTTCACTATTATGTTTTTATAGTAATGAAATAACATTAAATGGTGATGAAATATTATTAAATTAAATAATATTATAAATTTAAGTTAATTTAAAATTAATTTTTAATATTGTTATACTAAAAAGTTAAAATTCAAGAATCTTGGGATGTGAAACCTTCGCAATCATTATATGTTTCCCATAACGATGTAGTTTCAATTTTTTTAGGGAAGGAACATCTCAAGTGTGTATGGGGGATGGGTTTGGGTCCTACTCTATCAGCTCTATTTGGTAGGGTATTTTCATCATTTACTACAAAATATTCTTGTTTGGTTTTAGGTAGTTTCATTGATTGTGGAGTATAGAGGGAGATTATAAATCTATAAGAAAAATTAAAATATCTAGACTCTTATAGGAAAACATAGGACCAATGGATATTGGAAATGGAAATTTCATTAGTTTTTGTATTTCATAGGATTAATATCACAGTCCCAGAGAAAATTTTTAGTCTTATATATCATCCTATAGTAGAAAATTATAAACTCAATCCATGAAATTACTAAAAGAATTTTTCCTTCATTATTATGATGATATTGTGTCTTATTGGGGTTACTTCTATGAGGAAAGGTTGGGGTAATGTGATATGAGTTTTTTTATAAATTACATGTGCTTATATTGGTGTAAAATCATGGTACAATTTTCATTAAATTATTTTTTATGTGTATGAGAAAATGGTGTGTCCATCTGATGTGTGGTGTGCTCGGTATGACTAAATAAGTAGTTTTAAAAGATATTAGAGTCTATAAAAATGTTAATCAGGGGGTAAAAACCAATAAAATGATATCAAAGTTCCATGAAATCATTATACAATGACCATAGATTGTTTTTTTAAATATAGGAACTGACTCCACATCAATTCAGGTTGTAGTTTTCTAGAGATTTCTTCAAACACATGTTTAGTGTTTCAAAACACTAGGACATGTTTATAATTGAAAAAACCATAGAAAATGACCTATTATTAACATGAAATCCTATGAAAAATTTCATTGAATTATTTTTTATGTGTAAGAGTAGAAATTACATCCATCTTATGTGTGGGGTTCTCATAATGAATCAATAATCAGTTAAAAAGGATATTAAAGTCTTTAAAAACATGCTCTAGGGGGTTGAATCCAAGAAAATGATGTCAAAGTTTCATGAAATCATAATTCATAGACCATATATTATTTTTTGAAATATATGAACTATAAACACTTCAATACAAGTTAAGTTCTTCTTAATATTCCCATAAATATATTTTTAGTGTTTTAAAACACTAAAACATGCATGTAATGGTCAATACCATAACAAATGACCTCAGAATGATGTGAAATCTTGATATAACTATTTTTGATTTTTTTTGTTTTCTAGTAGATGAAATATCCATCTTACATGTGGTGTTCTTGAAATGACTCAATAAATAGTTTTAAAATATATCAAAGTCTTTATAAATGTATGTCAGGGGTCAAAAAAAAGAAAGAAACATCATAGTGTCATTAAATCATAAGAAAACAATGCATATTTTTTGTGGAATTTAGGAATTGATGTTACATAAATATGAGTTTTGGTTTTACTAGGATGCCTATAAATATGTTTTTAGTGTTTTAAAACACTAAAACATGCATGTAATGCTCAAAACATATAAAACAACATCATATTAGTGTGAAATTAAAGTAAAAATAATGTTGAATTATTTATGACATGAAACAGTAGGTAAAACGTGAATATAACATGTTATGAGCTCAAAATGACTCAATAATCAGTTTTAAAATATGTCAATATGTTTAAGAAAATTATTCATGGGGTCAAAATAAACCAAATTATTTCATAGTTTCATGAAATCATAGTTAAACAACTGTAGATTTATTTTGGAAATGTAGGAACCAACATCGTTTCAATTCGGGTTTTTGTTTTCCTAGGATGACCATAAATTAATTTTAAGTGTTTTAAAACACTAAAACATGCATGTAATGGTAAAAACCAAATAAAAAATCCACATATTGGTGTGATATCATTATAAAACTATTTTTGAATTATTTTTTATTTATATTAGTATATGAAATGTCAATCTGACATGCGATGTTCTTGAAATGACTTAATAAATAGTTTTAAAAATATAAAAGTCTTTAAAACATGTGTCATGGGGTCAAAACATTAAAATTAAAATTTACTTCCATGTAATCATAGAAAAAATGACAGTAGATTGATTTTTTAAATCTAGGAACTAACGCCATTTCGATCCGAGTTTTGATTTTCCCAGGATGCATGTAAATGCATTTTGAGTGTTTTGAAAAACTAAAACGTGTGTGTGATGGTACAACCCATAGAAAATGATCTCATATTTACATGAAATCATTTTAAAACTATAGTTGAATTATATTTTATTGTTATGAGAAAATAGCATGTCCATCTGATATGTGTTGTGCTCAGAATGACTCCATAAGCAGTTTTAGAAGATATCAAAGTTTTTAAAAACCTATGAAAGGGGGTAAAAACTAAAAAAATGGCATTAAGGTTAATTAAAATCATAGAAAAACACCTGTATATTTATTTTTAAAATATAGGAACCAACTCTACATCAATACATGTTTTGGTTTTCCCAAGATGCATGTAAACACATTTTTAGTGTTTCAAAACATTAAAACATGTGTATAATAGTAAAACACATGTAAAAAGACCTTGGATTTATTTGAAACTGTGGTAAAACTATATTTTATTTAATTATGATGTTTATGAGTATATTTAACATCCATATCATGTGTGTTGTTCTCATAATAAATCAATAATAAGTTTAAAAGGTATCAAAGTCTTTAGAAACCTGTGTTAGGGTGTACAAACCAAGAAAATGATGTAGTTGTATGATGAAATCATATGAAAACAATTGTATATTGTTTTATAAAATCTATGAACCAATGATAGATTTATTTTAGTTTTTGTTTTCTAGTTATACCCATAAACACATTTTTAGTGTTTTAAAACACTAAATTGTATTTGTAACCATAGTAAACAACCTCATATTAATGTGAAATCTTGGGGAAAATGTCACTAAATTATTTTTGACTTATAAGAGTATATGTAATTTCCATCCAATATCCAGTTTACCCGTAATACCTCAATAATTTGTTTTAAAATATATCAAATCCTTTAAAAATATGCGTTAGGGGGTCTAAAACATGAAAATGGTGTTGGATTTCAATAAAATCATAAAAAAAATACCATAGGTTGTCTTTTGAAATGAATGAACCAAAAAAATATCAATCTGAGTTGTGATTTAACATGATTCCCATGGATTAATTTTTAGGTTTTTAAAACACTAAAACAATTGTGTTACAGTCAAAACCATATAAATGACCTTGGATTGACATGAAATCATGGGAAAATGTCATTGGATTATTTTTATGTGTATGTGTGGATAGAATCTCAATCTGATGTGAATTCTTCTTCGAATTAATCAAATATAAATTTTAAATAATATCAAAGTCTTTAAAGACGTGCATCAGGGGGTCAAAACCAAGAAAACGACATTAAAGTTCCATGAAATTAGAGTAAAATAACTATGGATTAATTATTAAAATATAGTAACTAAAACTAAATAAATTCATGTTTCATTTTTCCTAGCATTCCTGTAAAAATATTTTTAATCTTTTAAAACACCAAAACATGCATGTAACAATCAAAACCATAGAAAATTACTATATATTGGTGCGAAATTATGGAAAACTATTATTAAATTATTTTTTATGCATATGAGTATATATAGCATCAATCTGACATTCAATGAAAAAATTTCAAAGATATAAAAGTATTTAAAAACATATTTAATGTGATCAAAAACAATAAAATGACATTTGAGTGCTATGAAGTCATAGGAAAATTACCATAGATTTATTTTTTAAATGTAGGAACTGACACCACGTCAATCCGGGTTCTGGTTTTCCCATGATGAAAATAAATGTTTTTTTAATGTTTTAAAACTCTAAAATATGCGTGTGGTGGTTAAAAGAATATAAAATGGCCTTAAATTGATGTTAAAACTTATGAAAACCACCATATAATGATTTTTTAAATATAGTAACTGATGTCATATCAAAGACTTTAAAATGTATTTATTGATTTATTTCAATCACATCACACATTGGTTTAAAAATTGAATAAATTGTCGTGGACTTATCCCATTTAATTTTAAAGTGATGAATTATATCTTAAATAGGATATTTTAAGTTTTCAAAATGTAATAGATTATATATTATTTGTTTTATATCAAAATTTCATCTATTTGAAACAAAGTAACCAAATTTTATGATCAAAATCGTAAATACATTTTTTTCAATTATGTTTCATATTCCTTTTTTAAAATGTTATATTTTGTATTTTAGGTGACACATTCCAATAATAAGTAGGTTGTTGATCGTTCTAATACATGAAAAACTTCATAAGTAAGAAATTATGGCTTATAGTTATTATGTTATGGTTAAATATTATTACTGATTTCACTATAATTCTTATTTATTATTTTCTATTAAAGTTTCTATATTCTTTTTTTTCCAGTTGTTAACAAGATGTGGCAGGTTTTTCATATGACTAATCTAGATATAGAGGTGGTTGGATGCAGTGGAGGAGGTGAGATGGACATGATGTTTTATGTTAGACATATTCTATCTATATATGATTAGTGAGCTTATGGTTGACCAATTATTGTGTACATATGACTATTGGTGTATGAATGATGGTTGTGTATATATGATTGTGGACATATGATATTGTTTATTGCATATTAATTATTGAGTTTATTTTATGATTGAGTTCATTATATATATATTTTTTTTTAAAAAAATTTACAAAAAAAATTATATTTAATATTTTGAGTGGTGGTTTCTAATAACCGCCACTAAATTGAACTAGATCTGCAATATTTAGTGGTGTTTTTTTTTTCAGGTCAAAAAATAAACTACCTCTATATTAATTAGTAGTGTTAATTTTGTTTTTTACTAATTTATTTTCTTAAAAAAATAAAATTTCCGCCAAATGAATAATAAAAATCCACTAAATACCTAGAAAACAAAACTAAAAAATTCCTCTAAACTAAGTATAATCACTGCTAATTGATTTTCAACTATAAAATACATAGATATTCCTATAATCACCAAAAAATTAATTATTAGTAGTTTAAAACACCATCATAAGTAAAAAAAACTTCCCCCAATCCTCATTTTTCCTTTAGTGGGTGGAATCATCACATGATAATCTATAGTTCCCATACGATAAATAATCTCAAAGTAACAAATGTATCTATTACTTGGCATTACCTTCCTTTGGTACTATTTGAACCTCTTATAAGGATATATTTGAATAAAAAAATTCTCTAACATTGAAATCAATATCTAATTGGTGATTATCAATATAGCTTTTCTATTGACTATATTTTCATTAATATGTTGTTGGATTACTTGAATATTCTATAATATTTTATAAAAAAGTTTAAGTAAGAACAACTTTCTCTTTCCAACATTATCCAAGAATTTCAAAGTTCTACATATCATCCCATAAAGAGCCTTATTTGGTGTTATTTTTATAGTTGAATGGAAACTATTATTAATGTCAGTATCACCAAAACTGGTGGATGCTATTAAAGAACATTGCCATGAATAATACACCTTTGGATCGCCATCACCCAAACCTAATGTCTAGAATTAATATAAAGTGGAAATTAGGATAAATTCATTTTTCCTAGATCATCACTTATTGAAAATAATATATTTTGTTTAGAGGTTTCAATGGGGGTATGCATAACTATCACATATCATAGGCGTCGTAGGTGGCAGAGTCGCAGGAACTTGGCCACATCAAAGAATTTGGAACCACTAGGGATCATATAGATAGATCAATAAATAAGTGGTGGGATTAAAAAGTTTGGGATATGGAAATGAGAAATATAATTTGTAAGAGAAGAAAATACCAAAAAATTCTAAGGATATAGGAGAATAAGGAGTTGTGGATGGATATGATGATGGATTATTGTGATAATAACCTCTTAAGGGAAAAATTATTATGATAAAAAGAAAATTCATATACATTCTCCATGGGAAGTATCCTAATAAGGCATACCCTTTAATTTCACTTTTTATATATTTTTTATATTTTATTCCAAATTAAAATAAAATAATTCATGATTAATAATTTTTTATGTATTGAAAATAGCAATTAAAGAAAACAAAATTTAAATTTATCGAAGTATGAAAAATCTATTTGATTATTAGGAGATTCTCATGGTTATTTCCTTCATAAATAGTTATTGATATTGTATCTTGATTGATTAGATATAACCTATTAAACATATATC
This sequence comes from Viscum album, assembly GCA_963277665.1. NCBI lineage: Eukaryota > Viridiplantae > Streptophyta > Magnoliopsida > Santalales > Viscaceae > Viscum > Viscum album. The sequence goes on along the minus strand of OY728138.1, from coordinate 334,482,037 downwards.
ATCACTACCTTTCACCACTTCATTGGTTGAGTATTATAACACCTACAAATAAGTTGACCTAAACCTCTTTGATTTTAATGTGAACCTATATAATCACTTCAATAAAAATGAAGTGATTTAGTGGTGCTTATAAATTTAGAACATGTAATAAAACAATGGGAATCCCTCATGTATCGATTTATTCCCCTTAAAATGCACAAGGAATAAATTGAAAAATAAAATAATAATTGATTCACAAGAAATGATAAAAATATAATAAAATCATACATTATAATAAATATAAGAATATATAGGTCACTTTTATAATAACAAAATTGATAGTCTCATAATAAATAAAAAAACTATAGGATGATAAAATATAGAATAAAAACTTATGATAAGTCACCAAGTTCATCCTCATTCAAATCAACCATATAGAAAGTTTTAGTTCTCAATATAAACAAAACAAAATTATAGAGAAAATAATAAGAAAAACAAAGAGTAAATCATGCTCAAAATATTGATACCAATACCCTAAATAATGATCACTCCCTCCACTTTTATAAATTAATTCCACTCCCTTAAAATGAGAGAAATATTTCCACAAAAAATATATTATGATATATTACATGGTAGAAAATGTGAATTGTCATTCACTCAATTGTTCATCCTCATAGGTTGAATCATATTTTAATAAGACAGATACTCTTAGTGCATTAACACATTAACATTACATATAATAACAATCACTATGTGATAAATGATTTATTAATATTCTATTAATCAAATTTTATTGTAATCAAAAGTATAAGGTTAGTGTATTCTAGGACACCAACTCTAATAGACTCTCACTTAAACTTGATCCAACTAATAACTAAATGATTATCTCTCACTTAGTAAACATGCTTCTTCTAAGGTATAGTTATAACTATTGGTATTTCCACATTCTTATGGTTTTTTGATTACTATGACTTTACCCCTCTTAGAAAATCCAACAAGAGAAAATATCACTGAGTATTAACATTTTTTCATCTATAAAAACTTAAAATATTGGCTAATACCATAGTCATAAGTTTATTATAGTATGGTAACACTTTACTATCTTCATAAAACTCCAAAATATGGTACAAATCATTACTAAACAACTTATTATGCGATATCAAAAGTCGCAACATACTCAGTCTGTATAAATATGGAAATCATTGGTTATAATAAGTTTTTATTACTTTTTACCTTAGCCTCACTACGATACTAGATAAAATTAATATAAAATAAGAATGTTTTTTTATCCCCTTAAAACTATTATCCTCACTTCTCTAATTACCAGTAACTTGTCCAATGTAATTTCCCAAATACTGTTGAATAGTTCTGACTACCATCCTATGCATTATTCTAGGTTCGGTTTAATATTTTCCCTCTATGTTTAGAAAAATAGTAATATCAAACACCAATACATATCATGTCATGTGAGATAGACTCTAAAATACTCATAGGCATATGAAATTATCATCATCAAAATAATATCCTCCCTTCTTGGATATAGTTCATTCTATATGATGTCGACAATAATTCTTTCTTGAAATATTACATTTTATATTTTTCAATACCTTTTCAAAGTGCATGCTATGACTAGATCTAAGAAAACCCATAGATCTATTTCATAAGATCTTGTTTCTTATAACTTGGGTTATTAATTTAATTCATTCTTGTAGAGGTTTATTTTCTTTAGTCTTAATAGCCTTTTAAACAAAATTTCTATTTTCCATATGTTATCAACATAATTTCCTTGGAAAACCATACCAATCCCATTATCGTTGTGGGGAAACATGGAATAATTTCATTAATTAATAAAACCAAACACTATGATGGATTAATTAAAAGAATATTCTTTGAATACAAATCTTTATTCAATCCATAAATGTATTTTTATGATTCACATACTTTATTGACATTCTTTGGTGTCGTTAAACCTTATGGTTACATCATATAGACATCTCAGATAGGTTTTCCTCAAAGTAAGGTTTTATTGATATCCAATTTACCAATATGATGATCATAGAAGGTTTCTTTTACAATTATAATTCAAATGGATATAGCATAATGATTGATGAATAAGGTTTTGTCATAAATTGTGTCTAAACACTGATAGAAACCTTTAATGACTAATCATGCCTTATTGGTACCAATTTGTACCATCCATGTCTTTTTCCTCTTGAATACCCACCAATGTATTTACATCAATAGGAGAAACCAACAAAATATGTATTGGATTTTGGTATATAGAATCTATATTATGATCCATATGAACTTTCCAATCTTTTCATATTTTCATTTATTATTCCTTATGGGATTAATTATCCTTATAAAATAATATATCACCTATCTCGATGAATATAAAACCACCTCTTTAGTTTTAACATTCCTACAAAGTAAGTTTCACTATAACAATTATTCCCACTAAGTCTTGTGAAGTTTAGATTTCCTATACTAACTCACAAGCATTTGGATCTTTGAATTCATTGAATTCAAACCTGATCTCACTATATCAAAATATATGTGTTTCAAACTTAAAGAAACATAGTCAGTCATGACTTATACCCTTCCATCTTAAGAATATTAATATTCTGAGTATATTTAGGATAATTTACTGATATGAACTTAGTGTTTTCCTTGATATAAGTTTGTATCTAAAAACATCTTTAAAAAAATTATCATCAAATATATAAGGTTGTAACATAATGTATTTTTTTCATATTTTAACATAAATAAAACCATTAGTAAATACATTTGACATATGATTATCTTTTACACTACTATTTTTAAAACAAATCTTAAATGAATTATTAAATGCTTTAAATACATATAAGACTCTTTATCGATACTCCTAACACTACCACAGCATTTTTAATGATTCAAATGAAATGTGAGTTTTGGAATGGATCCACTCTACATTTAAATGATTGATGAATACTTGGTTAATATTTTCTCTAACTAACCCACCTATAAGATCCTATATATTTTACCAAGTTCATTCATTGATTAAATTTTAAATTCCTAAAATCTCTTAAAGTAATTTTATGATGTATATTAACTTACCTCTTATTTCTCTATAGAATAGTTATTGTATTTTTGGATGACCTAACTTTAAAATATTTTTGTCTTAACTTTATTTATAAAGATTTATTTTTCTAAAACTTAATGAGTAAGTTCATCAATATACCTATGATTTTTATTTACAATGAGTCTAAACTCCCTATTGGGTATATAATTGAAACTACCATTAGTATTACTTGACTAAGAATTATCTTGGAACAATTGGGAATGAGTCTTAAATTTTATATTCTTTTATAATTTTGTATATCTATGATTCATCCATTATAAAATTATTAGTTTAGTATGAAATAGTATAACAGAATTCATTTCAAAATGAGATAAGTTATCATGGTTTCTAGAATTGGACACTGTGATAAATGTTTTTATAACAATTAGTAAAAATTAATAATTTGACTAGAATCTATCCACTTAGAAATATGAAGTTGTGTGATTCTCTTTTCTGACTTGGGAATCACCATTTTTCAGCTATTTAGAGAGTTTTCTTTACTTCTTGTAATGTTTTTGAATTCCCTTGGTTCCTATATTTAAATTCAAATATATAGATTACATATTGTATTTAATATATAATATGTGAAACAAAATTTTTACATACAATGATGAATATACCTAAAGTAGAATCTTCTACCCATTTTTTCGTCAATTCATTGCAATTTCTCTTCCAATGACCTTTCTTGCTACATGAGAAGCATATGGCCTCATCTTCACTACTCTGCCTATGAATATTTTGTCTCTTTTAAGGATATTGTAAATGATCTATAGATTTTGAAAAATTCATGGTATTTTCAACCTTGTCTATCACTTCATTCACCATATGGTGTGAAAACCCAAGTTCCCACAATTTCCTATCTATTTGTTAAAGCATAGTCAAATATTCTTAAACAAATTCTATATATTATTCATCCTATTATTCTTTATGAATATGGAGTATTAGGATTATAAGGATGAAAATATGTGATTAATGGACAAATTTTTATCCATATGGAATCCCAATGACATGACCTCACCCACTGGGATCCCTCCTAAGAGGTAATAAGTTGAGTGTTCCACCCCATGCCTACCTTCAATAGAAAAGGGGCTAGTGACTAGTACCATGTAGGAAAATAACATATAATGGTATTACTTATCCTAATACACCTATACACAATGCACACCATAACACAAGAAAAAATAATGCAAAATAATAAAAAGGTACTAATTATAGAATATAAATAATAATGAATGCAAAGACTACTAAGGACCATAAGGAAATAACCATATAAAATCAAAAATTAAAACAGGGAAAATACATTCCCTACAAAAAATAAAGGGGAATTCACTGGCTTAGTAGCTTAGATGAAGAAGTTCCCCATATTGAAAAACTCTATGTATGAACACCAACATCTACCACTACCTCCAAGTACTAATAATCCCCTCAATCACCTGGTCCCCCAAGGTCACCACTAAACTAGATGTCATCTACAAAATACATTACTTTTGTAGTAATAAAATCCCATGAAGGGTTGAGTATAAACATACCTAATAAGAAATCCTAAAACCCATTAAGGAAATAAATGATACAAGTCAACACTCAACCATAAATATGGGAAGGAAAGAATAACTCTTACAACCCAAAATATGATATAAGAGAGAGAGAACCTGACACATAGAATAAAGTATAGTTATTCAAAACCCAACCATAGAAGAATAAAAAAATCCCTGAGAATCCAAAATATCCAACTAGAATCCATTTCACCTCATTGGAGTTGAAAAGGGGAACCAACGCCTCATTTAATGGCACACAACTGACGAGGGTAGAAAACAAAAATCATGGGAAGCACGCAATAGATAATAAAACATAATAGATGAGATGAAATAGTATATAATAGCACATAGATAAGGATAGATATTTATTTGACCCTTGAATTCTATAATCAACAAGACCAATCCCATCCTCCCTGTCTGAACACAATTCAAAATGGGCCACCTGGGCTTGTGGGGCTAGTTCGTATAGTTTGGTGTGCTTGGTAGGCCTTATCTAGTGGGATGATCACACCAGGAGGGATTGTGTTGCGATTATTGGATTGGAACTACCTCCCCTCATCATGGAACCCCATGTTTTCACCTATTTAGTAAATTTTCTATAATTATAGTTGGCCTCCCCTAGCGCAACTTCAGCCTTGATATTTATTGACTTCCCTTCACATAATAATATTCATGAAAAAGTTGGCCTCCCTTCATATAATGATGTAGGCATACCTCCCCTCACATAACTCTAGTTGTGATAGTGTCCAGTCTTCCCATGTATACTACTAACCACAATAGTGGTCATCCTCCCAATGGCCAATGTTGGATATGGTGTCAGTTGACCACCCTCTCCTAAAAAACCATGTTTCCCTGCACATGATGAACCCCAATCACTATTTTTGATTGTACGTGAGAAATATGGGGGGAAAGAGAATAATTCATCCATGATGTTCTTCTTAATTCATTGAAAAATTCATCATCAAAATTCAAGAACAATATTATGGTTAACCATTGATACTATAAAAGTTCCATCACACAAGGATTAAAACCATAGAATTGGGATTTGACAATCTCAAAATTGGTTATATAAATTAGAATAATAATCATCCAAAATCATCCGTGAATAATATCATCCAACCCATAAATTCAATACTGAGTTCATGAAGAATGGGGAAATGAAAATAATAAGGACCTTCCTCGAAAATGGATCTCTCACTAGTTAAGTTTTTATTTTATTCTATTGTTATCACAGATACCAATGAGAAATTATTTAATTCCTCCCAAAATCTATCCTTCATTGTAAATATCAAATAATTGGGTTCATGAGGCACACCCTAGGATTTAGAGATAAATATTATTAAATATTTAAAATACCTAGGTTAATTTTAATGGACCGGACCTCACTGGACTATTACTTTGTCAAAATCCAATGTTTGGGGTTTTCTGGGAGGCGATGGTAGGTCATTTCAAGATTTTTCCAAAATTATAGTTTTTTCTTTAGTTGTTCAGGGATTTTTTAGGTCAGCGCATCAGTAGGTTAGGGTGTCAGTAGGTCTGGGAGTTGGTTGGTCAGGTCATCAGTAGGTCAAGGCGTCAGTAGGTTAGGGTGTTGGCAAGTCCATTGTTAGTGGGTCACGTTGGTGAATCGCATAGATGGGTAACATCAGTAACTCATGTTGGTGACTCACTATCAGTGACTCACCCATTGGTGAGTCATTTCTATATTTTTTCATTTTTTCTAGTTTTCTCCCTCTTACGTTTTATTTGATATAAATTGAGTTTAAAACCAAGTTTGAGCATTTCTAATGGAATTTAAGATGATATTAATTATATCTTTAATATCCTAAAGCTCATGAGGCTTTCAAATAGTCAAACAATGTAATATTTTTCATGATCTAACTTTAAATGCCCTTGAAATCACTCCCTTCCATTGATATAGGATATGGATCTTCTAAGATGATATATTCTCTTAGCAGTCTGTTTTCTTTTTCTGTTGGTGTACCACGAGCCGTTCTTCCCCACGGAGTTGTGTATTGTGTTGTGGCCTTCATATTAAGTCTTACTTGGAGTCTCATATTGTTTTCATGACCACATATTCTTGTAAAAGGGAGTATTTTATGGTCGTGTGTTGTTCCAGGTAGGGATTCCTTTATCTCTCTTTTAATTTTGTATCATACGGGGTGGTTAAACTCATGTATCTTTGAGAATACTATCAAATCCAAATCTTAATTAAGTATGTTATGAAGATGAACAAACCTATTACGATAATGGGTTTGGATACCTTAGTAATAAATGAGGGGATGGGAATATGATGATGATGATGCTTGTGTTGTTTTATCTGTTATCTTTGATCTATATTGTGAGTTGTATGCCTTCTATAAATCATGGTCGTTGGTGGTCTCTGTTTGCACACTAGACTTGTGAATTCTTATTGTTAATCTCCTATTGAATAATTGTGAACATGAAAACTTAATGAATCACATATACTTGGTTAATTAAATGGATTCCCTAGGATCAAACTTATTATGTGACAACCCCTATTTTATCAAATTGGAATTAAATAATGAATGTCTTAAATCTGAATACCATTTTCCATGTTTTGTGCGACTGTGTGTGGTGTGTGGATATTTTCTATCTTGTGCTTTGTATGGGTTGTGTAGTTCTTATGTTGAGAGTATGACGATGTGTGCAAATGGTTTGAGGGTGAAATGGTATCTCAGGTTGAGAGATTGATTGTTTGTGGAATGGATTAACTTGTTGAACAGTGGGTCTGCATCTGGGTTGTTTTATGGTTGTTGGGAATGGTATGTTTGTGCAGTGGGACTGGAACCTGGTTGATTTTTGTTGTTTTTCTGGATGTAGTGATTTTCGTATAGCGAGGCTACCAAGGATGTTTTTTAGGGATAATTTTGAATAATGGTGGTGTTACCTTACATGGGTGTTTCTCCTAGATTTATAGAGTCTTTTGTGAAGTGTGTGTGGGTTATGATGTCACTTTTGGTGTGTTGTGAATTATAGTTTCCTAGGTAGGGATGGAATAAATAAATAAATAAATTTTTTAATGTAGAGTTATAATTGGTTAAATGAATTTTCTGGGGTTATGAATTAAGTATGTGTCTGGATGTGGTTATGCATTATAGGTGGAAGCAAGGGCAGTTTTATGTGGTATGGTTGGTTATTTTGAAATCCATAGGTTGAGATGAGGGTTTGGTACCTATATATATACATACATACAAATATACTTGTAGTTCCTTGTGATTTCTATGTGCACCCCACCCTAGTTGATCACTATGTGTCGAACACCCCCATTTCATGGGGAAGGTTGTTTTTTCCAACATCCCAATAAGAGTATGGATGTCTGGTTATTGGATCTTCTTTTCTCTCTCTTCTAGTAATTTTTAGTCTAAGACACTTTGGGTAGGTTGAGTTGTGGTTTTGAGGCCTAGGTGTATGCGGGTGAGGTGTTTTTTCCCAGGTGTCTTTGGGATGAGATGTGTTGTTCTTTCCCAGGTGTCTTCAGGATGAGGTTGTGGTTTTGTGGACCAGGTGTCTGTGAGCAGGTTGTGATGCAGTTGTGGCCCAGTTTTCTATTGGTAATATGTAGTATGTGTCCCAGGTGTGTGCGGGAAGTTGATGGTAGTGGGGATTGTGGAAGAGTGTGGTAGCTTCAAGATGTTCATCGTTGGGGATGAGTAGTTAACCAGTGGGAAGTGGTGAGGGGTACCCAAATATCAACGTGCTTACTACTTTACTTTACTTGAATTGTGTTATTTGGTGAGATTTCCTTGGTGAGGTTGGGGTGGATAGTATAACATGTTAGTTGATTTTGAGTTTCTACTGTTTTTCTGATATGGGAATTAGTATGATCATCCCACTTGTGCATGAGTGACTTTGTATTTTCCTACTGAGTATATTTTTATGCTCGCCCTACGTATATAAAATTGTTTTCGTGTTTTTAGGGAGATTACATAGACCGTGATGGAACTTACTAGCTCGAGCGTCAGGATAATTGATGTGTTACTCCTTAGATTTGTTCTTTTGGTATCTAATTTAGAGTTTTTCATTATATTTCTAACCGTTTTACTTTAAACATACATGTGGGATAGATTTTGGATTATTTTATATATATTTTCTGGAGTTGTTTTGAGGATTATAAATATTATCTTCTGATCTTAGTTACTATAAAAAGGGTAATGCCTCCCATTTTTTAATATTTGTACACCCTTGGTGATGGTTGCCACCCCGGGGCTTACTAGAGGTGGGACTCGGGGGGTCATTATCTCTTTTTTATCTTGAAAAAGGAAGGTCGTGACACTTTTCCATCCCTTCCCTCATCTTAAAAAAGGAGGTTCATGAAAGAATGGTATCAGAGCTAGTGGTTGAGAGATAGGATGGAGTTTGGAGTTAGGCATAGCGAGGATTTCATGGGATGGTAGGGAAATAGTTTTAGGTAATCTTGATTCATGACATAGGATAGGGAAGACTGGCTAGGACATGGGATTTTAGGGCCCATCATGATCTGATACAAGGACTGTGAGCTTACTAAATTACCAAGTGTGGTTACACCATTTGTAGAGTAGAGACCCTAGGAAAGGTACATTCATCATGACGAATTATGGTATTCTTTTTTTGGGAATTGTTAGGAAATTAAAATAAACAATTAGTTAAAATTAATCCTAAATAAATTCCATTCTACTCGTTCTTCGGAGTTCCCTTTTTACTTTTCATCTATGGAACCTAGTCATAATCCATGTGTGGTACGAGTAGTGGAGGATCAGTAGGCTGATTCGGCTAATCGGGAGAGGGTTGATCTAGAGAATGAGGATAGCCAATGGAAGAATATGCTTCATGCTTTCCAATGGAAGACTCTAGTAAAGTACGAATGAATCATTTCAGATACATATATGGAGAGTTGGGTTGAGGAGTTTGTGATCACTTTCAGATTGATCCGGACTCTGACAAATTATTGGGTTCCATTTGCAGTTAGTCAAATGAGGGGATATGCGTGTCAATGGTGGACACTATACCTAGGGGAGAGGAAGGAGGCTGATGTTCTATGGGTTGATTTTGAGAAGGAATTCTTGGCAGAATTCTTTTCTTTGACCACGATGGTTGATAAGCAATAGGACCTACTCTCCCTCCAGCAGGGGAGTATGTTGGTATGGGAACTGGGGATCAAGTTCGAGGATCTCATTCTCTTTGCTCCAGATATCTATCTAGATTAAGAGTCTGGGGTGAGACGCTTAATGGAGTCACTTCATCCTTCCCTCCATTACGCAGTTACTCCCTTCACCTTATCAACATACCTAAAGGTTTGGAAGGAGGAAGTGGTTGATAGGATGCACTCATGAGGAGGTCTACCGAGAGAGGGGAGAAAACAAGGTTCTATGAAGGTAAATGATTCTAGAATCATGTATTAGGAAGTAGGTCCTTCAAGGATTCGGTCAGTGGGGAGTTGACCTCAGCGGTTTCAGTTTCGACCTTCTTATACTCATGATTTTCCCATAGACTTGGGACTGAGGTGTTTCTATTTTGGAGTTCATGGTCACCTTTAGATCCAATTCCCAATTCTATCTTAGTATGGTGGAGGTGGTCATGTTCAATGACCACCTTAGTAGAAGTTGTTTTCCATGACATTTTAGCAGTAGGGACAGCAGGTTCTTGCTCCACCGAGGGGAGACGGGGCAGGTGGAGGCCGAACTCAGGATGTTCCTTAGGTACCTCGACCCAGATGTGGTCGTAGAGGTGGTCGATGGTAGAGGGGAAAAGGAGCTAGGTTTGTCCATTTACACACTAGAGTGGTAGCGGTTCCAGGGGTTCCAGAGATCGATCGAGGTACGATCAGTGTGTTCAGTACTCTTGCTTGTGATTTTTTTGATTCGAGAGATTCACACTTATTTATTGAAACCTCTCTAACTCATGTTTTGGAACTAGACATATAACTAATTTCAATTCCCCTAGTGTTGAGTATACCAGTCAAAGGTCATACCAGCTTGTTTTATGTTTGTTGGGGATGTAGGATGATGTTGGGGCGGCATTAGTCCAATGGAGATCTCTTTCTTATACATATTCATCTATACAACATCATCCTTGGCATCGACAATTTGTTTACTATTCATTATTTCATCGAATTATTCTATAGGAGATTTTTGTTTTCAAACATGGGTGGCCAATGTGTAGCTTTCATTGGAGAGTGAAGTTTTCTAGTGGTAGCCAGCATGTGGAGCATTTTATTTTCATGTTGATCGAGCTATCAGTGGAATTGGTGGATTTTGAGATGGTGGGGGTTCCCAAAGTTGTTGGGGGTTCTTGGATGTTTTTCCTGAGGTGGTTTTGAATCTACCCCATAAACATGACATTGAGTTTGGGATAGAATTACATCCCGGTGCTTCTCAGATTTCGATGTATCCTTATCGGATGTCACCTTATAAGCTACGGGGGAAGAGGATTTATATTGAATATCTAATTAAGAAGGGATTTATCTATCCTATTGTGTCTCCAAGGAATGTTTTGGTCTTGTTTTCGAAGACAGAAGATGGTGTTCTGAGGCTATATACAGACTACTATAGGTTGAATTAGTTAACGATCAAGAACCATTACCCTCTCTCGAGGATAGATGATATTTTCGACCAGATGAAGGGAAAAATTTGGATTTCTAAGATCAATATATGGTCTGGGTATCACCATTTTAGGGTGAAGGAGGGTGATATCCCAACGATTGTTTTCATATGCAGGTATAAGAAATTTGAGTTTGTAGTTATTCCATTCAGTGTCATGAACACACTAGTCATGTTCATGGGACTTATGAACTCCATATTTTAGGAGTTTCAGGACTAGTTCATCATCGTGTTCATCGATGACATTTTAATCTACTTGAAGTCAGAGGAGGATCATACTGAGCATCTCAATACTCTCCTGCAGGACCTTAGATGCCACCAGCTCTATAGAAATTTGTACAAGTGAAATTTTTTGAACACGGGAGGTCCACTTCCTTGGACATGTGGTGTCTCAGCATGATGTGTCCATGGATCCATTGAAGTTCTAGGTTGTTTTTTCTTAGGAATCACCTAAGAATTTGGAAGAGGTTTGCATTTTTCTCAGTCTGGTAGGCTACTATTGGAAATTTGTACATGATTTCTCTTGATTATAATTTCCCTTGATGGCTTTGATCAAAAAGAACCAGGCCTTTGTGTGGAGTGAGAAGTGTTAGGTAGCTTTAAACTTCCTGAAGGGGAAGTTGTCCAGTGCTCCAGGGCTCTGGTTTCCAAAGAAAGGGGTGATGTTCAAAGTGTTTTATGATTATTCCCATCTAGGATTGGGGTGTGTGTTGATGCAGCAATGGGGAGTGATCTCTTATGATTTTAGGTATTTATGTCCCCATGAACATAATTATTCCACCCATGGTCTGAAGTTAGTAGTAGTTGTGTTCATACTGAAGTTTTGGTGACATTACCTCATTGGGGATCACTTTATGGTGTTCATAGATCATAAGAGCTTGAGGTATATCTTTTCCCAGCAAGATCTGAACTTGCGGTAGTAGAGGTGGATGGATTTTCTTTAGTATTATGATTTTGATATCTCCTAAACCTCGTTAAAGGTGAATGTTGTGGCCTATTCTTTGAGTATGAAGTTGTAGAAGGAGGTGACTTGAGAATCTACAGATACTTGGAGGGCGATGGAGGAGTTGGATGCCTTGCACTTAGATGTAGGAATGCATGGTGGAAGAGGATGTCTATTTTAGATGATATTTTAGTCATATCTGAGGAAGTAGGTGAAGAAGTCTCAGTGGGGAGACTCAAAGGTAGAGGTGATGTGTGATCATGTTGACTAGGGTGATGCTCCAAAGGGGTGGTCAGAGGATGGACCGAATTGGATGTTGTTCCATGAAAAGCTAGTTGTCCCAGTGGTGATGTACAAGGCATTTCTCTGTGAGTTTTATATAATTCCTTTAGTGGTACACATAGGTGTTTCCAAGATGTATTGTGGCATGATAGATAAGTTTTGGGGGTTAAGGATGAATCAGGTTGTGGTGGAGTTTGTGGAGAAGTGCTTGGTGTGTCAGCAAGTGAAGGTTGGGAACCATGTTCATGGTGGTTTATTACAGCCCTTAGATGTCACTGAGTGGAATTTGGATGAAATATCAATGGATTTAATCATAATATTACCTAGGGATTAGGGATTATGTGATGAAATTTGGGAAGTAGTGGATCAGATGATGAAATTGGGTCACTTCTTAGCAATTAAGGAGTCGACCACAGTGGATGCCTTAGCTATAAGGTATGTGAATGAGGTGGTGAGGATGCATGGGGTTCTAATATCCGTTGTCTCAAATCAAGATATGTGTTTTACCTCATGAGTATGGAGGGTATTTAAGAATTATTTTAGCACTCAGTTATGCCTCATCACTTCTTTCCACCCCTATAAAGATAGGCTGATAGAACAAACAATCCAAACATTGGAGGACATGTTGCGAGCATGCATATAGGAATTTTGTGGGTCTTGGGTGTGAAACTTTCCCTTGGTAGAGTTTTATTACAATAATATACATCCCTCTTTTATTGTTATGGCTCTTTTTGAAGCCTTGTAAGAGATAGCTTTTCATTCACCTTTGTGTTGGACAGAAGTTGGGGAGGCAGTTATTCCTGGTCCAGATGTGGTGAAGAGTACGACCAAGAAGGTGAAACTTTCCCATGAAAGGATTAAGGAAGCAAAAGACTAGTACAAGTTGTATGTCGTTCATAGGAGAAGACCATTTGAGTTGGAGGTTGGGGACCACATGTTCTTAAAGGTTTCCCCTCGACGTGGGCAGTGAAGGTTCAGTAGAGAGGGTAAACGTTCTCTTAGGTTCATCAGACCTTTCAAGGTATTGGGGGTGAATTGGTGAGGTGGAATACTAGTTAGAGTTTCCATCACTGTTATAGAGGATCCACGATGTCTTTCATGTCTCCCAACTTTGTCGGTATCTACAATATGACTCCCACATCATTGACTGGGGATATTTGGATATCGAGGATGATGCAACGTTCATAGAGTGTCCAGTAGAGATATAGGATCATTAGGAGAAGTTTTTACATGGATAAACCATTCCACTGGTTCATTTTTTGTGGAGGTGTGGTGGCCTGGAGGAGAGTACTTGGGAGCGACAAGCGTAGATGTGTGCCCAGTACCCAGAGTTGTTTTGAGTTTTTCTTCTATGTTTTTCTTTGTGATGTACTACTCAAACCTTGTTTATAAGATGATTTTTTCCCATGTTCTGTAAATTATAATAAATTCCTAACATGTGAAAAGGGGGATACCATATTCCTAATCAATACTCATTAATTGAGATGTGATTAAACCCATGAGAGTGAGTCAGTTCCACTCAGAACGGACAGTATCTTAACATAAAGGAAGAAATTACCTAATTAATATGTCCAGATAGTTGTTCCTTGTCTTGGGTATCTTGTATATGTTTAAGTTAGTATATGTGGGAGGAGGTGTTCTTGGATTTTTATGTTTCACTCCAAATTTCAAACAATATAGGGTGGTTTATCCTTGAGAGGTATCTTATGGGGTGGTTTTTCGGGCCCCTCTTTCTTATGGGTTTGGTTTTAAATTCTTGGGGGAAAGAATGGTTTGGGGTGTATTTGATGTAATGTCTCGGACCTCCCTAGCCCATTAATTTTTTAAAATCTAGTGTTTGGGGACTTTTGGGAGGCGATGGTAGCTCGTTTCAAGAGTTTTCCAAAATTCCAATTTTTCTTTCAGTAGTTCAGGGCATCGGTAGTTCAGGGCGTCAATAGGTCACAGTGTCGGTAGGTCAGGGCGTCGGTAGGTCAGGGCATTGGTAGGTCAAGGAATCAGTAGGTTAGGCATCGGTGGGTCACTTCGGTGACTCATGTCAGTGGTTCATGTCGGTAACTCATGTTAGTGAGTCATGTCGGTGACTTGTATTGGTGAGTCAGCCATCGGTGAATTGCTATTCATGACTCACCCATCAGTGATTCATTTCCATCTTTTTCCAGTTTTTTTATTTTCACCCCTCTTAAGTTTTATTTTATTTAAATAGAGTTTAGAACCTAGTTTGAGTGTTTCTAAATTAATTTAAAAGGATATTAATTATATATTTAATATATTAATGATCCATGGGATTTGAAATAGTCAAACCATGTAATATTGATCACGATCATACTTTAATGTCCCTTGAAACTTTTCCCTTCTATTGATATAGGATATGGCTCTTCTAAGCCATGATCTTCTCTTCCTAGTGTGTTTTCTTTTTCTCTTAGTGCACCTAGATCAGTTCTTCCTTGTAGATTCATGTGTTGTGTTGTGTCCTTTGGATCCAGTATTCTTTGCAGTCTCCTACTATTTTCACAACCCTCTATTCTTATAAAAAGGAGGAGTTTCTGATTGTGTGTTGTTTCAGGTAGGGATTTCTTTATCTCCCTTTTAATTGTGTATCATACAGGGTGGTTAAACTCATGTATATTTGAGAATACTATCAAATCCAAATCTTAATTAAGGATGTTATAAAGATGAATGGACCTATTACAATAATGGGTTTGGCTACCTTAGTAATAAATGAGGGGATGGGAAGATGGTTATGATGCTTGTGTTGTTTTATCAGTTATATTTGATCCATATTGTGAGTTGTATGCCTTCTGAAAATCATGGTCGTTGGTGGTATCTATTTTCACACCAGACTCATGAATTATTGTTGTTAATCTACTCTTGAATGGTTGTGAACATGAAAAATTGATTAATCAAGTATATTTGGTTAATTAAATGGATTCCCCAGGATCAAACTTATTCTATGACAACCCATATTTTATCAAATTAAAATTAAAGAACTAATGTTTGAAATCTTAATACCATTTTCCTTGTTTTGTGTGGTTGTGTGTTGTTTGTGGATATTTTCTATCTTAATCTTCATATGGGTTGTGTAGTGCAACTATTGAGAGAACAACGATGTGTGTGTGTGGTTTGAGGGTGAAATGGTATCTCAGTTTAAGAGATTTATTGTTTTTTGAATTGATGAACTTATTGAACAGTGGGTATGCATCTGGGTTGTGTTATGGTTATTGGTAATGGTCTATTTGTGTAGTGGGACTACAACCTAGTTGACTTTTTTTGTTTTAATGGATATAGTGTTTTTAATGCAGTGGGGCTACTGAGGATGGTTTGTGAGGGATAATTTTGAAGAAGGATTGTGTTACCTTACGTGAGTGTTTTTTCCGGGAGTTCCAGAGACTTTTGTGAAGTGCATGTGGGATATGATGTCACTTCTGGTGTGTTGTTAATGGTAGTTTCTCAGGTAGGTATGGAATAAATAAATAAATAATTTTTTTAATAGAGATTGATAATTGGTTAAATGAATCGGCTAGGGATATTAATTAAGTATTTGGTTGTTTGTAGTTATGCATTAGATATGGGATGATTGTTTGGTACCTATATATATATACTTGTAGTTCCTTTTGATTTCTATATGCACCCCACCCTAGTTTATCTCTATGTGCCGAACACCCCCATTTCATGGGGGGTGTTTTTCCTAACATACTGATGGGAGGATGGATGGCTAGTTATTGGATCTTCTTTTCTCCCTCTTCTAGGCATTGGTAGCCCAAGACTCTTCTAGAAGGTTATGGTGTGGTTTTAAGGCCTAGGTGTCTACGGGTGAGGTGTGTTCTACTAGGTATCTTTGGGATGATATGTATTGTTCTTTCCCAGGTGTCTTTGGGATGAGGGTGTCATTTTTTGTCCTAGGTGTTTGAGGGTAGGGTGTGATGCGTTTGTAGCCCAGGTGCCTGTGAGCAGGATGTGGTATGTGGATTAGGTGTGTGTGGGTAGGTTGTGGTAGTGGGGATTGTGGAAGAGTGTGGTAGCGTCAGGACATTCACCATTAGGGATGAGTATTTAACCAGTGGGAAGTGGTAAGGGTTACCCAAATATCGATGTGCTTACTACTTTACCTGACTTGACTTGCGTTATTTAGTAAGCGTGACTTGGTGAGGTTGGGGTGGATAGTATACCTTATTAGGTAATTTTTAGTTTCTGCTATTTTTCTCACAGGGTCATTAGTATTCTCCTCCCACTTGTGTACGAGTGAATTTGGATTTTCCGACTGAGTATACTTGTATACTCACCCTATATATATAAAACTATTTTCAGGTTTCTAGGGACATTACATGGACCGTGCTGGACCATACTATCTCAAGTATCGGGATAGTTGTTGTGTCGTTGCTTAGAATTGTTCTTTTGGTATTAAATTTGGATTTTTTTCATTTTATTTATATTAGTTTTACTTTAAAAATTCATGTGGGATTTATTTTTGGATTCTTTTATATATATTTCTTAGAGTTGTTTTGAGGATGATAAATCTTATCTCCCGATCTTGGTTACTATAAAAAGGGTAATACCTCCCATTTTTTGTCAGATTTTTATATCCTTTGTGTGGGTCACCACCTCGAGGCCTAATGGAGGTGGGACTCGGGGGTCATTTTCACTTTTTTATCTTGAAGAAAAAAGTTCATAGCACTTTTCCATCTCTTCCCTCATCTTGACGAAGAACGGTCCTAAAATTAATTGATTTAATCACCATTAATGGATTAATTAATTATAATTATAATTTCTATTCTTAATAAAATTTTATCCATCAAAGATGGTTAACCCCTAGGGTACATAATTAAAACAGAAGTTACACCCTCCCTGGTAGGGTAATACATGTGTTCTGGACTCAACTATGGTCTTAATTTTCCATCTAAGACCCCATTTATGAGATATAATAAATCCATCACAAATACACTTTCACAGACTAAAAATAATATATTTTCCTCAAATATATTATTATTGAGGCACTACAGTGCCTAAAACTCTGAACCAGCTCAAACTAGAGGTAAAAACTACACCTCGGGTTCAATAAAAACCACCAAAAAATAGGTCATATTGTAGGCTGAATTTTCTATTTTACCCCTAGGGAGTTCTTGGGACTCTAAAACTCAAAATTGAGCTAAGTCTTTCTAAAGAAAAACCTAGTTCACTACATCCTCCACACCTCAAACCCTTTTAATACCTAAAAATAGAAACATATGTTCATCCTTAAAAAGTAATCTCACATACATATTCATATAGAAAAAAACCCACCTTCGCATGTGAATCCTTCATCTTTAGAGGTTTAATATATAAATAAACTTGTCATGAAACCACACAAGAATGAAAAAACCACTTTCATCAACAAATATTTTGTCTCTAACTCTACATGAAACATTTTATCAATGAAAACATGCATCTTTGGCATGTGAGTCTTAATATTCCTCAAAATACAAAACCATTTTCCTCAATCGAGGGTCATCCTGTCGTATGGGATGAGTGTAATCCATGAAACACTAATGTACACCATGAAAAGTTTCATTAGAGATGTTACCTCT
Organism: Viscum album; assembly: GCA_963277665.1. Taxonomy (NCBI): domain Eukaryota; kingdom Viridiplantae; phylum Streptophyta; class Magnoliopsida; order Santalales; family Viscaceae; genus Viscum; species Viscum album. Next base: position 334,464,035 of record OY728138.1, on the reverse strand, counting down.
AATGTTAATTCCTTTCTTCCCACCTTCAAAGAGTAATCTAGATGGTTGTTTTATGGGAAAAACACATCCAGTCCACACTCCAATAGTGATCACTTAACTAGATTTCATACATCATCAGAAGATTTTTTAGAAAACATACTCTATAGGATCCACATTATATTTCATGACCCATTCCTAATAAAAATTCATTAAAACCAATGTTAATAGCTCATGGATTGATAGAAACATGGGCCTTCTATATCAACATCTTCATAAACATTCATAGGAATACTTCATCTGAACTTTGATTTCTAATAGGCTCATATCTATAGTCAAATACATCTTTTTATTATTATAGTTTCTATTTCATTAAATATGTACATGATCACATTAGGAAAAGAACCAACTTCAATAAAACTACCCAGAACTTCTCTATAACCTCTCAAGTTTCTTGATCCACCATAATCTGAAGAAAATGGTCCTAACCATTTAGATGACCCATCTATTTCAAATTCATACCCCTAAATAACACCCAGAAAACTAGATTAATCAAAAACTATAATCATCTTATTAAACCACCTCCTCGACCACATAATAAGAGTTTCAATATGATGGGTATTTTTGGAATCAACATGTGAAAAAAAAATTATCAAGTGTGAGATTGTTGTGTTTGGTGTGAGAACTACTTTCTAGATCAATTTTTAGATCTCTAAAACTTTAGTCACAAGGATTAACACTTGGGAGCACTTGGATAGAGATAGTGCACCAGCACCATGCAATGTATAGATTCAAAATAGTAGAATTTAGTGCACTGATATTGGTAATAGTGTGAGTTGAATGGAAGTTCTTTGGGATCATTAAGGTGTCATATCATCAAAAGTACATTAAATGGTTTGAATTCATTGTATTTAGGATTGAAAACAAGATAGCTCAGTTCAGTGGATGAAGAAAAGTTGAATTTTTTGTGAGAAAATACTGATAAGTTTAATATGATGCTTATACTCGCGGATTCAGTCATGTTTCCATAGGATGGAGTGATGTGGGTGGAAGGGTTGTCTTTTAGTAACTAAATGAGAGTCTAGATTGGGTAATGTAAAGTCTAAATAGTCTTTACTTGAGTGAAGGAACTGATTGTAGTACATAGAAGGTATTCCTCACTAATTTGTAAAAAGAAATGTTCTTTAAAGTAATTGGTGTGGAGTGAAGGTAAATGTGTGTTGTACAATAGAATTTGGTTTTTGATGCAATAAATGTTATAAGAAATTGTGTGCTATGGTCCAACTGAGGGTTTCCCACATATGTTGGATGTCGATGTTGACTAGATGATCGGATGGGACCACTATATTAGTGGTATTGGTCCATGAGTGTAGAATAAAATAACAATGACTAATAGTGTAATTGATGGGGAATAACCTGAAGGTGGATGTGGCTTCGTAAGAAGCACACTTGGGAACATCTAGGTCTTAGATGCTAAAATTAAAAAGGATGAAGACCAGGATGAGGAGCATCAAAAACTAAAACTGTAATGGTGTTGGAAATAATTTTTTTGGTGGTATGAGTAGAGTTATCAAAACTTGATATCCCTTTTAACTTGATGTAATTATATTTTTATTGGAATTAAATAAATTTCATCATTATAGCATTGATTTAAGACACATTTTCTAAACTGCATAATTCTTGTGTGAATTGTGTTTTTACTTTGTGCTTGTGTATGCATCTTTCATAATTTTCTTGTTTACTCATGTATTTATCAAGAGGATGATCATGATGATACTAGAACTAGATAGTAGAGGAAAACTTTATGTTGTGTATGGGGTTATTATACTTCTTATTTTTGTTCTTTTAAGTCATAGGGTATGTTCGATTGGAAGCAAGAGTTGTTTCCAGTGACTGGAGTTCTGCTATGTTGTATTACTAATAAGGTGAACTTTAGATAATTGGATATGTTCCCCCCATCCCAAAAAGTTGTATCATAGCTTGGTTGTAGTTCTTGTTGGTTGATCATAGTAGTGGAGTGACTAGTGGATCAATCGATTGAGGACTTGAAAGTATGTTACCAAAAGAATAGTGGATATACCATACGTTCTTTGGGATATTGAAAGTCCTCCTAGCCAGTGGGTGTATTGAGGAATATTCTATTTTTTAGTGATAGTAAAATTTTGATAAAAGGTTATTGGGTTATAATGGTTTAATTTTCTATCAGGTTACCAAAATAATATCACTGCAATATGGTAGTGGTAATAGTGATATTTCAAGGAATATCAAAAGTCCAATTGAATGGAAAAAAATCAAGTGACTTATTCCATTAATTGGGTTGTAATTCTATATATTAGTGAAAGGATACTATTAATTATGAAAAAATATAATGATCCCTTGAATTGATTAAATTCAATGGGAACTCACATATATGTATGAAAATAATTATATGGGTTCGGTATGGTTTAAAGATCCTAAGGTGGAAGCTAAAGATCTTAGAAGATGTTGGTGTTACTACTCATAGTGGGTTTGTAGTTCTATTTGATAGTGAAGTCATTAAAACGCATGTTAGTGAATTGGAAGGATATGAAAGTAAGCATAGTGATTGTTCTAGAAGTTCAAATTCAGGTGATATATGACTTATGCTCCCAGAAGGAGTTTCTTAGGAGATATTTAAACTGTCAGTTCAAGTTGATGATAATCTATGGTGACCAGAAGGTCTAATCCTAGAAGGATATTTTTCTAGAGGTTCCATAAACCTATAGCTTTAGGGGGTAACTGAGAATGTTTCCATGTATTTTCCAACCCCAAGTGTTGAGTAAAGACTTTGGATCTAGGGGTTTCATCAATCAACATCCATTGAGTGGGATTAGGTCTTATATTCTGAATAATCTCTGAAATGTGATGGTTCTTTCTAGACAATGGATCAAAAGTTATGGTGTTCATGGTCCTAGATCATCAAAAAATGGTCAATTAAAAAGTAAGAGGAAATTTAGAAGGTCATGGGATTTCATGTTGGGGGTCTTCATGGTTATAGAATGTGTGGACATGTTTCAATCTCTATAATGAGTGTTGGAACGTATGGGATAATATAAAAAGTATAAAGAGTCTGAGGCATGGCTTTCACGAGAACATAGAAATGAGATAGGTTAAAGAATGATAATTTTTAAGTTGTGTGAAGTATTTATGGATCTTTGTGGTAGAGAGTGAAATCTTTGGTGGAATAGGATGGTGTTCAAGTTTTAGTGGTTTCTCTCATATAATGAAATTGTATTAAAAGTACCTTCAATTAAAGTGAAGAACCATGATATATATAGACTAGAAGTTTCCATAGTAGATGAAATATGAGAACAATTGAAGTTCTAGAATACTGATGATCAATTTCACCTAAGTCAAGAATACTTACTTAGAACACCATAAATTGGTTTCATAGAGTGGATGCTGACTTTTTGGAAGCATGTGTTGGATCCAAGAGAATTAATGCATCAAAAGTATGAATGGTGTTGTAGTTAGGTGGTGGGTTTTGAAAAAGATGGTACAAGATGTTAGGGATCGGCTGGAATATATGACCAGGTGTTGAAATTCCATTTTCAAGTAGGATATTATAGAGGATACTTCAAAATTATGGAATTAGGATGGTTGTGTTCTCTCATCTTCAAAATCAATAGAATTTTTAGACTTGGGTTTCCCTAAATCTAAAGAGAGAAAAACCCCAAGTTATAGTGTTTGTTTCTTTTAAAGGGCTTCGAATCTATGGAAATGATTATTGAAAGATCGTCTATGAATCAAAAGGACCTCATGAACAAAGATGGGATCCTGAAGAGATTAAAATTAGGTAGAACAAGTGGTAGAAAAGAACCAAAAATTACTTGGTTGTATTGATTGAATGTTCAATGGTAGTTCATCATGTTGATGACATCAGACTTTCTAAATGGTGAGGTTTTGAAAGTAGTCCATCTTAAAGGATTTCACTGAGTTTTGTGTACTAGTAATCTCTTAGGTTGAGGACATGGTTCAAAGTTTCATAAGTGGATTTATAGTGGTACGAGTCCATGGACATGATGCACAGTAAATATTTTTGATGGAAACTCAACAAAGTCAAAGGATAGAAACTTGGTCTTTGTTTACTTTAGAATATTTCCATGGAGTCTTTTAGATGAGTTTTGTGGATCTAGAATAATGGAATATTTTGGCTTCAAGGGTGGAGGAAAATTTTATTTTTATGTGATCATGGATGATTGAAATAAATCATGGTGTAGAGAAACTTGTGAATAATATGAAATATGGGTGAACATAATCTATCCAATTTGAATTTAGTGTGAGCATGAGAATAGTCATTGAGTGGGTATTTATAGAATAAACCTATTAAAACAATTCTCAAGTGGGACATTGTTTGGTATGAGAACTGTTTTATTGGTCAAGTTTCAGTGCTATAAAGTTTTAACTATCATATTTAACACTTGGGAGATCCTAGATAGAGACAATACACTAGAACCATGATATTTCTAGATTTATTCATGTGGAAGTCATTTCACTAGTTGTAGTGAAAATACGAGTCAAACAAAATTCTAATGGGATCCTAAAGGTGTCATCTCAACATAAGTACATTGGATGGTGTGAGTTCACTAGAAGAAGTGGAAGTATATGGAAGGTTCAATTTAGTGGATGGGTCATAGTAGAAGTCTAAGTGTGGAAATATTAATCAGTTTCCTTCAATTCTTGCACGTAGGGTTTTGATCATGTTTCCAAAGGATGCAGTGAGGCAAATAGATGGGGCAGCTACCAATAGCTGAAAAGAAGTCCAAAGAAGGTGATGAAAATTGTGATGTTTTATGAATTACATGAAGTCACTGGTGGAAGTATGTGGAATTATTTCCTAATTTATTTGGAAAAGTAAATTCCCATAAAATTCATTAATGTGGAGTAAAAGGAAATGTTAACTATTCATTGGTAGTTTTCCATCAATGAAAATAATGCTAAGGAAATCGTAAGTGGCATAGTCTAATAGAGGGTATCTTGTATATGTTAGGTGGTGGTGCTGACTAGATAACCATATAGGATTACTATATTATTGGGACTGGTCTACAGGTTCAAGATTATCTGACAAAAACTAATAGTGGCACTATAAAGGCCTGGACAAAAGGTGGATATGTATCCAAAATGAGTACACCTGGGTATATCCAAGAGATTTGGTAAGAAATGATTAATTTTAAAGACCACGAGAAGGAGCACCAAAATATTCAACTATAATGGAATTTGTGAGACTTCCATTAGTGGTCTAGTTAGGATTTTCAAAAGGTGATATCCACTGTAACTCATACTTATATCTATTTCCATTAGAATGAAAGATATTTCAGCTTCTCTTATAGATGTAGGGCACACCATCCAAAACACATAATTGTTGTGTGCATTGTGTTTTTACTTTGTGCTTGTATTTTTTTGTTTCATCATGTGCTTGTTCTCTCGTATATTTATTAGGAGGATCATGAGGTGACTAGAACCAGCTGGTGTATAATGAATCCATGTAGTGGATGGAGTTATTTTAATTCCCAGTTTGTGTTCTTCAAAGTCATGTTGGATGTTTGAATGGAATAAAAACTCGCTTATGGTGATTGGAGTTCCATTATTCTTGATTACCAAAAGGAGGAAATTCCAATGATTATATCTATACATACCATCTCCAATAAGTGGTATCAGAGCTTGGTTTTATTATTTTGTGGAAGATCATGGTAGCAGAGTGATTGGTGAAGAAGTTAATCAAGGACTTGGAAGGATGTTACTGGAGGAATAGTGGTGGTTCTAGAAGTTTTTAGGGATATTGAAATTCCTCCTAACCAGAAGGTATCTTGTGGTGTGTTCTATTTTTGGGTGAAAATAAAAACCTTATAGAAGTATATTGTGTTCTAATGGTTATGTATTCTATTAGGTTACTAAAAAAAATTCATCAGGAAATAACTACAATAATAAAAGTGTTTCTAGGAATATAAAAAGTTTAATTGATCAAAAGGAGTTGTGTAGCATGTTCCATTCATTAAGATGAAATTATAGATCTTGGTGGAAGAAAACTGGAATTTATAAAGAAGTTTTATGATCCCTTATATTCACTTGATTCATTGGGAGAAAATATCTCTATAGGAAAATCATTGAATGGGTTAGGCATGGTTGAATGATGTGGTATTGGATGTAGAAGTTCTTGGAAGACACTGATGTTACTACTCCAGGAAGGTTAATAGTTTGGTTTTATGGTGAAGTTTTGGATTTTTCTACATTACAAACAACTATAATTTATCCTATATTCATCCAAAAAGGATTAGGATTTACTAATAAAACACATATAGTCACACAGGACCACCAAATCAACAGTTTCACTAGGATCCTCACTCACATAATAAAAGTGTGGGGGACACCACTTTCAATCAAAGGTGAGAAATGTCTCCCTCTCCACAAATAATCAACTTCCCCGAATCTAATTCCTTATGTACCTCCTAAATCATTTAGACACATGGTCCTCTACTATAAGTTTCAACCACAAAACCACTATGGTGCTACTCTAATCTCTTTAACCACTGTATAAAATAACTTCATGAAGATTAATATTAACCCATGAATCCAAGTGTCATACTGTGAGAGTTCACTACATAACTGACACTCCTACGGTAGGAGAGGAGAAGATTCCTTTAATGCCTCAAAATCTCTACCATGGACTAAAACAAGGGAGGATTAAGTTATTAAGTCCAAAAATGCCTTACTAGTGCTCATAATTTCACCTATAAACACTTGAATGAGATCTCCCAAATTAAATAAGATGCATACGTTGTTCTTCCATTAATGGAAAACATTAGGTTTCCCTTCAAAAGAATTCCAACATTCTATAATGTTCACTAGAATATAATTCTCATCCATAAACAGAGAATTCAAAGCCATGGTTACCATCTAATTGTATCCAACTTCATCTTCTAGAGGGTTGTCTCCACTTTCCACTTTGGGGGGATCTCACTCACTACTAAAGGTGTAACCTACCTCTTACTCTTAATTGAAAACACCTCATGATAAAAGAAATTCTAACCAATATATATCAAGTAAGGTAACATTGTATATTATCTCCACCATGAAGTAGTCTCATGAAATACCTCTTTCTCCACTAAGGATAAACTCACTTCACCAAAAAGGGTTGACTGAAGGATGGTCGACATCAATGAAAACTCTCTAGCCATTAAGGGTCTGGCTAGGGGTTTCACTAGAACCTCATGCTACAAAACACATGTTTCAAACAGAATAACATATTCATGTGTTATCTAGTATAATTTATTATGAATATAAAGATTCCAAGGGGTATCTAGGTACCACTAAGTTGGAGGGACGAATCAGTGGAATTCTCTTTTTATGAATTTTTTTAATTAAACCTCTTAAACTTGTTAAGGTTCACAATCCACATAGTAATTTCTCATAGCCACACCTTAATATTTGGTAATAATAAGAAAGATAGAATTATATAGTATTTAAAATGTTTGGATAAAAGGGATACTCCTTTCCATTTTTGTTATACCCCCCAACATGGATTCTCCAATATCTTTAACAATCATATGCAACATAGAGTCCACTATGATCCAAAATTTCTAGATTCCATTAGAAGATACAAAAACTATTCAAAAATAATAATGAAAACCCCTAGAATTTCTCCTTGTGTTCTATGTACTACTATATGTTGTTCTTCTTCTATGAGAAGATGTATCAATAGGTATACACATGTACTCTCTAAAGAACTTTAGAAATACTATTGGTCTTGAGACTTCTTCTAAACATTGATTGATCTATATCTTTATCATATTTAAAGATACTTGGGTACATAACATATCGCTTTCTTCTTCATTGGCTCCAAGATTTGACTCTTTCTCCCTCCTTGACAATAGTGTATTGGGATTTCAATAATTATCAAGGCTTGGAAGAAGCTTCTTCATCACCTACATTTTCCTTTTATGTTCTCAATAATAATTTCATGAATATTATTCTCATAATATCATAGTAATAATTATCATATTTTATTTATGGAAACTCCATAATATTTGATAAAAATATTATAGCTTTTTTGAATATTTTTAAAACTCATTAAAATCCTCGATCAAAACCACCTTTTAAATATGAAAATGACTTGACCTTTAGTCTTCTATCATATGATATTAAAATATTCAAATCACAATATCTATATAATCCACGACTTTTAATTATTTAGAAAACTACTTGAAGACTCAATTATTTACTATCTAATGTGATATTAAAGTCATTTAATCTTATTTCCAAAAAATATACTTCATAAAACTCATTTTAAATATCTATAAACATGTTAATGAATATTCTCATGAATAGATCTATGATGTGGAACTTCTTCCTACTATATAAATTTCTTCTCAGTATCCATCACTTCCTCCTTGGATAGTTATCATTTATTCATGGTAAAAATTATGATCATATGATTGATAGTAATATATAAAAAATAAATAATAGAGCATCACATCTTCTAATTTCAATTCTACTTACTTCATAATTAATATTCTAGAAACTTGTATTTTTACCCTGTAGGCTTCATTAAAAATTCTCAAATTTAATGACTGGTTGTGAAGCACACAATTTACCACATGAAGATCTACCATAAGGATCAAATGTACGTATGGATAGACCATGAATCTAGATTTATCATACTTCTAGATTGACCACACATCTAGATCGACCATGTGAATCAGGTAATAGACTATAGAATTAGATCGACTATATGAACAAACAATTGACCATGTTTTTTGGCCATTTGAAGCTACATCTAATGGATAATATACACATTCAAGAAAGAAAATGAGGATATGGTTAGTGGATCTGCCACATGTACAGACTTCTTGTATCAGTATGGAAATTATAGACTTACTTCACTTTGAATCAGGGCCTCCTCAAATCATATTCATCACTTATAAAGAAACTCAAATAACCATATCAGGTAATATTCTTGGTTTTATTATCAAGAATGACATCCATAACAATCCTCCAAGAATCAATACATCTTACACCAAACACATATTGACATATTGAAAAAAAATAAACCAAACCTCTTAAGAATAATAATCCACCCTTTGTAATTTTTTTCAACATTCTCACATAGTTCTAAAGTAATTATTTGTGATTATTTATTTATCCTCATTATTAACAATGAAACACAAAAGAAAAATGGGGTATTATCATCACATTAATCTTAACTTTTTAATAAAAAATATTATCCTATTGTTCTTATCAAAATATACATTGAGCCATTTGAGAGAGAAAAATAGAACCACGTGATATTCTTAAGAAAATATCCTTTAGTTATTCTACTCTAAGTTTACTTGGAAAGAAATAATGTATAAAGAAGGAGGTATATGAACAAGGTTGTTGATATTGTCCCTAAATAATCAAACATGAAATATAATTCTCATGTTCTCATTCTAGGTATGCTTATATAGATTCATTAAAAAATGGTGTATCATGTAAACATCCCATAAAACACATTAGAAAATTAAGTTAAAAGCACAAAACTCCCCCTTTAATCATCCTTTTACCAATCAATATTCTCCCTTCATAAAAATGTTTAATATAATCAAGAAAAGGGGTTGTAAGTGTGATTGAAATACAACATTCTCTAGATTTCATGGGATTATCCATATTTTCTAGAATTACTAGATTCATATAGCTTATAATACATTGAAATATATATATTCATGTTTTTCTCTCCCAAAATAGATTCACTCACTCCATCTTAGTATTTTAATAATCCATGAAGACTAACTACTTCATGTTTTCCAATAGTGATATCCTCAGTGCTACTCCATTAATTCCCTATATGTTAGCAGAAATAGAAAAACAATAATAAAAAATAAGGAGGTACTTATTTATTCATAATAGGAAACACCCAATATGATAGTTTCCTCTCACCCTTCTCTTTTTTCCAAAAAGTATACTAAGAATATTTATTTTTACTTGTTTTCCTATTTTTGGTATCAACTGGTTTCTGAGTTATCTATTTACCTTGAACTATTTCTTTATGTGAAATAATTTTATTTACCTATTAATTCAAGTAGTCATAATTTTATTTTGTTTTAATCATCCTTTTCATTTTCTCCTCTTGGGATTTTTGGATTATCAGTCAATCCTTTATGTCATGATCAAACCAACCACATTTTCACATGATTTTTCTTGAACCTTTAAATCGATATTTGTGGAAAAATTCTGATGGAATCCAACTTATTCATGTGTAACCACTTATTTTTTATTATATTTAGCATCCATGTCTTCTTTATTAATTCTCTTGTCCTTCTCCAATTTATCTTGTCATATCTCTAAGAATTATTCCTTAACCTACTCAGTTTATTTATATTTCTCATATTCCTTTTTGAAATACTTAACATTTCATGACTCCTCTTCATTAGATTTCTAAATTTTATTCTCTTTTACTACATAGGTATCCTTTCCTAGAATTTTATTCATACACTCATCGTATTTGTTTCCTTATTTTCTATATCTTCCACACATCTATTTTAAATAATCAAAAGTATTTTTTTGTTAGATTTGGTTCATTATTAACACCAACTTTCTTATATTTAAACCTATCCTTGGATTATTTCTAAAACACCCCCTTCATTCTTTTCTCTTTCCTAGTAATGACATATTAGACCAGCGAGTAAAATATTTTTATCCAAATCTTTCACAAAACTAGTAAAAAAATTTGAAATTACATATTCTATATTGATAAAAAAATATATCTAGAATTATTATATTATTATCCTGTTACAAATTGTGCCTCATTCTTCATGTGGGAAGTGTTTTTATAGATGTTTTCTCTTACTTTAATGGTAAATATGTTACTCATTGGATTTATTGGTCCAAAAAATCTCATAAACCCTTTCACTTATGTTGTATTAAATTACATAATTATATTGAGATAGATTACGTGTTAATTTCACTTGCCTATTGGAACAAATCTTCTCACTAACTTGGGAAGATTCACAATTATCCCTATCAGACTCACTGAAGTCTTATATGATTTTGTTCATCTAATTTTGAAAAGCAAGGCATATTAATTGTGTATCACCCAATTATTCTTATCTTAAAGCTAAATTCTCATCAATTTCAATGAAAATATTCCCTTATTCATCTTCTCTAAGATTTTACGTCTTGATTTCATCAAAATAGGCCACCTACTTTCTAAACAACTCCTCTTTTTCTTCAACCAACTTGTATTTATCCTTAAAAAACTGTTTATTTCCTTTATTATATTGTGTGATCTATTCAAGAAAAGATTTTAACTTTACTATTGACTCTAAATCAAGTTCTTTCCTTTCTTATCTATCATCATCACTTCTTGGTGATTCAAATCCTTTCTTAAAATAATAAAAAAAAGTGAATTAATTATCTAAATTTATTGATGAGTCACCTTTATCTTTATTTCTCATAAAACCTATCATTTTTCTTCTTGAATACTTATTCTTACAGTTTTTATATATTTTTTTATCTTCCCATCTTCCTCATCTGATTTAGATTATTCGACCTACTTCTTTGGAAAATATTTTTCAATGTGACCAAGATTATCACAATTGTTTCATCTAAGTAATTACTTAACTTTTCATAAACAATCCCTTATTGAATCTATTTAATATAATAACAACAATTTAAATAAAATTTTCATCATCATCAATATTGGAATAACTAAATTATACAACTATTTATTCTTTAGATTTTCCTCTTCTCATGGATTCAAAATACATCTCATCTTTTTCCCTTCTTCTTGAAGATTGGAGTGTCTCTCATTTCATATGAAATAAGAATATTGTGAATCTAATCCATGTAAATATATTCCCTTTTCTCTAAAGTTGAAACCTTGGAATCAAATCTTCCAGGAAATTTTTTCATAATATTCTTCACTATGATAGAATACTTCGACTTCTCAAAAAATACTTGAATATTTTTTACTATCTTATTCACACTGGTGAAAACTTTATATATATTCGTGTCATCATCCTTTTAATATCTTCAAATATAATTTTCTATACCTATATGTTGGATTCCTTCCCCTTGATATTATCTTCATTGTTATTTCTCAACTTTTCTCATATCTCCTTTCCTATTTGAAGGCCCATTTCCTTTGTGTAGACCTTTTCATATAGATATATCAATATTTCATTTTTATCCTTTCCATATAATTACATATTTCTATTATTATCTTAAATCATAGAAATACCTTCAGAAATGGGTGGAAAACCCACTGTAGTAGAATCTCTAACCTCTAGTCTAAGATAAAGAAGGTATGAAAACATCTTATTCTTTCAACTGTGGTAATTTATTCTATTAAAAGTAGGAACTCCTTGATTTTTCACAGAATTATGATTCTCCATTTCTTAGTAACTTCTTCCTTGTACGTTTATATGAAACCTAGAGGCTCTAAAACTATTTATATAGCCTAAGGATGAATTAGGTGCCACTAAGAGGGGAGGGAAATTAGTGACATTCTCTTTTTATAAATTCTCTTAATTTAAACACTTAATATTGTTAAGGTTCTCAATTCACTCACTGATTCGTCACATACTCACCATAATGTGAATTAATAATTATAAAGTGTATAGCACACATTATTTATAAGTTTTTTCTAAGAAAACATAATCCTTTCCATGTTCATTATAACCCTAACATGTATTATTCACCATCTTCAACAATAATCTACAACACAGATTCCATTGTTCTCTATAAATTCTAGAGTCAACTAGAAAGTATAAATACTATTCAATAAATAAATACCCTTGGTTTTATCCTAGTGTTCTTTGCACCACTAGATATCAGTACTTCTCCAGAAGTAGATAGATTAGCTTGTCTGCACCTATACTCCCTCAAGAACTTTAGTAGTACTATTAGTCTCTATACTTTCTATAGATCTCAAGTGACTTTAATATTCTTAATCCTTCATGAATATTCAAGTACACAACATATTACCTTCTTTTCTAATGGATCCTGACTTAAACTCCTTCTCTCACCTCAATAATAGCGTATTAGGCTATAGGTGATTCTGAAGTCACAAAAATATATTCTTTATCACCTATAGTTTCATTTTATATTCCTAATAATAAGATCCTTAGTATTATTCTCATAATATCATAGCTATTATCCCATATTTTAATTATGGAAACTGTATGATATTCGGTAACTGGATTATCTATTATTTTTAATCTTGTCTAAACTCATTCCAATCCTTAATGAAAACCTCATTTTAAATATCCAAATTACACGATATTTATTCCTATCTCATGAAATATTAAAATAATATAATATTAGTATCTACATAATCCATAGCTTTTAATTATTTATAAAAAATTTTAAAGACTCGATTTTTTCCTTTCTCATGTGATATTAAAGTCACCACATCTTCTTTCTACAAAATTTTCATCATTAAACTCATTCGAAATATCCATCCATGTGTGAATTCATATTCTTATCCATGGATCTATGATGTGGTGATTTGTCCAATAACAATAATATATGATCAATATTTATCACTACCTCCTTGGTTAGTTCTCCTTCATTCTTGACTCAAAATATTATCATATTATTTATCATAATATTTAAATGATGAATAATAGAGAATCACATCATATTATTTCAATTCTATTTACTTCAAAATTAATATTTATGAAATGCTTGTTTTCACCTAGAATACATCGTCAAAAAACTCTCTAAGTACATAACTAGTTGTGATGAAGACAATAGAGCACATGAAGATTGACCATGAGGATCAACCACATGTCTGGATCGAATTCACATCTAGATTGATTGTATGTCTTTATCAACTGCATGCCTTGATCAATCATTTGAACAAGACAAATGACTATAGAAATTGATTGACCACGTGAACAAAAAATTGATTGTTACTTTTGAATGCATGAAGCTACTTCCAATGGATCAAACACACATACAAGTAATCGTATAAGGCTATGGTTACTGGATCAATCACATGTAAAAACTTCTTATCATAGTATTGAAATTTTATACTTGATTCACATTGAATCAGGGCCTAATCAAATCATTTTTTATCCCTTTTCATGCTACTCCAATCACCATATCAAGTTTTATGCTTAGTTATATCATCAAGCATGACATCTATAATAATCTTCTAAACATTACTACTTTATAAACAAAACACATATTGATATATTAACAACAAATGAAACTAAAACTTTTGGGTAACAACAAAAGGGAGTACCTGAATTTTCCATCTTTGCCAGGCATTACCACTTCTCAACGAAGATGTGCACCACATGTTTCAAGACATTTCCTAGCTTGACCAGACCATTGTCTATTTGGTATTTGAGTTAATATTTTAACGCATTTCATTATTTAATGGTATTTCCAAGTATATTTTGGTAAGTTAAACGGTAAGGATGATCAGTAATCTAGAATTGATGGATATTCTTACACTCTGGTAGCTTTAGAGTTCCCTATTCCAAGTCACTATATAAATAATCGATAACATGTGCATCATTGAATGAATAGGTCTGGTTCCTCCTATCTAAGAAGGGAACACTGGGAGCTTGAACCTAACAAGTTGTTGGATCCTAAAGAGGGGCTGGAGCCATGTTCTCTCATCTAGGTGGTTTTTCTTGGTGAGGTAGTGCCTGCCAATTATGTGATGGGCGAGGCTGCACTTGGTGAGATTGATTCACTCAGTGAGGTTGTACATAGTATGGGTCTACTAGAAATAGATCTAGTAGCTTGGGGGACTCTACCAGTACAAAGGAAGCAATATATACCTTGTAAAATCATCTTGCAGTAGCTAGAAAAGGTAATGGACATACATGTTTGGCTTGATGCAAGGTTTCCTCTATGCACTAATCATTGTGAGATAAATCTTGGAACCAAAGTGATAAATTTTAAGTGATGAGGGTAGGGACCATCTCACTCTTAACATTCCCCATGCTCATCATTATCATCTTCTCTTGAGTCAGAAGCATATTGAGTGAATATGTGAGGCCCTTACACTATGATACAAAGCCTGTGACACATTCATCAGATGGTTTCTTGCACTTGAAGAGGTTATAAATGCTTGTATTGTGTGTGGTGGAGCTGAACTAGTTGAGGAATGATCTTTATAGATCCTCCAAACCAATAATATACCCAATGGGTAATTGTTTTTAATAAACAAACATAGGACCTTCCAATGTCTTAAATAAACATCGGATCCTAGCAGCCTTTTGCTGCTCTGGGGATCCCAACATGGGTCAGCACCTTGAGATTAAGTGGGCCAAATACTTCAGTGGGTCATCCATCCTGTTAAAAGGGGATAATATAGGGTTACCAAAAGTTTTGGGGTGCTCGCATATCATCCACACATGATGGATATGGCTTTTCGTCAGGCAGGATCACCACCTATCATGTTTCTAGGGATTCGATTTGATCGGTGAGATCATCTATTAAATCATTCTAGTATGGGTTCCCATATTGATGAGGATCCCTGACCACTATTGTGATGAGAAGATCCTAAACACTATAAGAAATCTTGGTGGCTCATGGAGTGTCATGATCTGGGTCCCAAGGGATGTGATCATGCTGCTATAGTGGATTTGGAAACTCATATCTTGATTACTTTCCATAAAACCTGATATTTTCTCTATCTAGTTGTTCGAGATCATCTGGATTGATCGGTAGAAACTAATCGAGGAGGAATTATGGACTCCCCTACTACCCCTATGGAGTAGTAATAGGAGCCTATCGAGGAGCACCATAATTTGGATTCCACTAAGCAAGGATCTCTTCAATGATCCTCTTCTATTCGGAAACCTTCTAGAGTTAGGCGGTGATTGTGGTATCTCCCTCTGTATTCTACGCATTACTATATGGACTAGAGGGACTGAGTGGTCCCTAGTTCTTTTTGATGTTCTGACTGACAAGCAATGATGTAGAGGGATCTCTGAGGATGAGGGTCTAAGTTTCCAGGTGATTTTGGACACCTGTATGAGGGTGTGTTTGATAATGTTCCTACTTAAGGGGTGGTTTTTCTCTGTCATATCCTACATCATCACCACCATACTTGGATATCTCAAGGAAAACCATATTCATTGTGACAATAGCTAGAGTAAAATCCTCTATATCAATGGGTACATCAAGCTGATAAAGGATAAAGCTGAATTGGAGAGAAACATATTTTTTCCAGCCTCAAATCTTCACATGTGGAGATTCCTCTTCAGTGATTTTATGGAGAACTATGAAGCTATTGGTGCATCTCTATTGGAGGGTCCGATAGAAGCTGGGTGACATAGGATGCTGACCCACTAGGACTTATTCCAACTCAACCATGAGGAACCATTGATCAATGTCGCTGAAGTACTCTTAGCTTCCTGGGTATACCAACTGATGTTCATATAGGTAAAAACATGGCATCCAAATGGTTTTGTGGAAGCTCGCAACCTGGTCCTGGGCGAGGGACTCTAGGACATTGAATTTGGAAGTTTCATTCATCCAGAATACCATAGACAACTAATCAGCATCCAGATATCCCATAGGATTTCTTTCTCAGAAGTGGGACCCCGCAATTGGTTGGATTAAGCTCTGGTCTACACTGTCTAGGAGACCAGCAGTGGAACTGATGTGTATGATTACGGTGGTTGTATGGATAGTGGAGGAGTTTCTACGTGAGATGGATAGTCACTACACATTGGGTCATCACTCAAGGCTGGTACCGACCACATCATTGTGCCCCTATAGGACTGGTTGTTCACTATGGATTCATGTTCGAGGTCACTGGTGATCATTGGTGACTCGACTGGATACTCTTCATCTATCTCATTCCAAAATAACTCTCTATGATCTCGCGTAGAGGTTGAGATTGAAACTGGTGATGATAGAGATGACTACACCATGATCCCATAGAAGGGATCCAAATCATTCTCCACATGCATGTACCTACATATGGGTTTTTGGATTCTGTGGATCTCACCTTCTGGGATGAAAAATTTCATATGTTGGGCTCCATCCCAAGACTCTGATGCTAACGACTGGGGTGAAGGTCCCATCACTAAATCTCATTCCCCATCAGAATCCAATAGGTGAATGGGATTGATGATTATGAAGCACTTACCAGAATTTTGCCTTCAGTGGTGGCGGTACAGTCTTTCACCTCAGTATGGTTCTTTAGGGTAGGTAGGTTATTCAACACAATGAGGACCTACACTTTGGTTTGTTGAGATATTGGGAGGACCTTTGTATCGGTTTTTTCCAGAGTGGGGAGGACCTCCACTCTGACTGTAGTATGAATGCGGAGGACCACCACTCTGGTCATTGATGAATCCTGTAGGACCTATGCTTTAGTTTTTGGGAACACATGTAGAACCTCCATATTTACCAATAGGTACAACATGGAGAGAACATCTGTATTGGATGGATAAATCTGAGGAGGACCTTCACACTAATCAATTAGGACACGAGGAGGGCCTTCGTGCTGGCTGTTGAAGGACTGGGGAGGACCTCTACTCTGGTTGTTTGTGGAATGGGGAGGACCTCTATACTATAAAGTATAATCTTGAGGAGGACCTTCATACTGATTGGAAATTAATTAAGGAGTACCTCTACTTTGATCTGTGGTGGAGCTTGGAGGAACTTCATGTTGACTGGTGGCGGTAGAATGGGAAGGACCTCTATACTGGTTAATATTGGAGTGGGGAGGACCTCCACTTGAGATAGGAATGGCATGAGGAGGACCTTTTCCCTGATAAGTTTTGACGTAGGGAGTACCTCTATTTTATAAATCATAAGTACAGGGAGGGACTTTGTACTGGATATCAATGAAGTAGGGAGGACCCCCAATTTGATCAATGGGAATATAAGGAGGGAATTCATTCCAACTGTGATAGTGGGGAGGACCTGTGGAGACCCGACCCCAGAAACCAGGATCCAGTGCCTTCAGAACATGATGTGTCATGTTAAACAAACACATGCACTGGTAAACTACACATCATGTCCCATACAGAGGATCGAATTAGATTCAGGTTCTAAGAAACCAGCTACTTCAAAAATGTTTCATCTGTTAAAAGTTTTTAGCTGAAAATTTTAAATCAAAACATAGGGTGAGCATAAGAAGGCCCAGTAAGGGGTTTTAAAATAAACCAATGTAACTTTTGAAAAAATTCTTTAAAACCTTCCATAGATAATTTCTCTTAAATAAAACTTTAACACATGTAACATATCATAAGAGTGCTCAAATAAGAATATACCAACAGAATTACAAGGATGCATGATTCAATTAAAGTCATTCTATTTTTGAGTAATAAATAAAAGACGTTGTGAACATGTATAACATATGAACATTTAAGCACAAATTGAACAGCTAAGAGTAATTATTAATCAGTGTTGCGCGGGAAGGAAACAACTTAAATTTCATATATTGGATACTAATTCACTGAGTACTAAACACAATTCATGCCCTAAACTTTTACTTTTCTGATAATCATAAGTACTGGATTTTAAACTTCGATATTCTACTAGTCGAATATCCATTAGGTTAATTAATTATCATAAAAAAATGTTGGAATGTAAAAATGTTGAACTTCTGTGTTAAGGCCTCGAGCCAAGACCTAGGGCTAACTGTAACCGGACCCCAACCTGGAGAGAATCTGTAACTGAACTCCATCCCAGAGAGCATCTATAACCGACTCCATCCCGGAGAGCATATGTAACCAGACTCCAACCCTGAGGGCTTACTTTTACCGGTCCCCATCCCAGAACATACTAGTTCAATACACTCATCATATTCCAAATAGGGTTGTATATTCAAAATTTCCCATACCATTTTGAATATTAAATTACTCATTTCCAATTATTCAAAGTTTCCCATACCACTTTGGATAATTTCATACATAATTGTTCATAGTAGTTTAATTTCATCCCCAAACATTTACATATTTTATAAGGTGATACATGCATCTAGATGTTTCAAAACCGAGCTCACAATTATATGACTGTCATTAAATGGTAAGAAGAAAGGCAGATTATGGAACGTACATTGACATCCAAGATACTAAAAGAAAAAGAAATTGTCACACGAAATGTTATTCTTATAATTATAAATCCTTATTAACCAATTAATTAAAAAGGTAAACCAGAAATTTCATTTAGGGTTTTAAGCTTGCAAATGATAAATCATTCGATGCTGATAAGCCTTTGTATACCACATAATGATGTCTATAATAGAAATCATGAATCTTCACCATAATCAACATCATTTAAAATATATGAAAAATAAGTGACTCATAAATGTGGAAATAATTTTTGAATAACACAACATTTATTATGTTTTAAATCTCTACTAAAACATCGAGACTCGTGGTACAAAGACCTCAAGAATAGGGTATAATACCAAACATATATTTCACTATCCATATAAATTTGAATTTATATATACATTTTTACAAAGTATATAATCACTTATATAAAAAAATTACATGAAAATACCACACTTTAATTTTGAAATTCTTATCTTGAAATCCTTTCAGAACTTGGTGGATTGGGTAATGGTGGGTCTCTACTTGAAACCGAGAGACCACGTCAATACCTATGTATAAATAAACCTAAGTACATATACCGTATATATGTTTATATATGTATATTCAAAACAAAAAAACAAGGAAAAATATAACCCTTACTTTAAAACTAGGGGGAGGAGAACTCGAGGAAGGTTGGCTGGGACTTTCTGGAGGCTTGAGCGGGGAGAAGAACCAAGAGTTCTTTGGGTGTAACTGGTTACTTATATACTAAAAAAATCACACAAAAATTTAATGTAAAATGTAACCCCCTTGCGGTGTATTAAATGGATGGTTTTGTTCTTTTAGTAAAGGGGAAACAAGGAGGGTCCACTGGCGTTCAGTGTTGAAGAAAAAGATATGGTGCAATAGGGGTAGGGTTACTAGTGTAAACCCATGATAAGAAAAAGAAGACGACACAACAAGAGGGAAAACCAGAGACAGATTGGACAGCTCAGATTACTCTGAGATAGATCGGGCATCCCTAGTTCAATGCGGAATTTTAAAACACATGTACGGTTGAGATTATATCTTTGGTAGATCTAACGGTGTACAAAAATGCAGTGGAAATCCTTGTTTGATGAAGGTCGAAAGAGGAATCAGGATCGACGGTCCAGATCATGCGCGACGCGATCCAATGGCCCAGATTGTGTTTCACCTGAAAAAACACTTCCCACATAGAAACGGGGAGTTTTTTTCACCTCCTTTATAAGCCTAATCCTCCGATATAATTTTCAGAAAAAACACACAACACACACCAGGGAGCCTTAAACGCGGGATCCCACCCCCACAGGCCTTGGCCTACCCATGCCCCATCGCGGCCTCATGCCCGCGGTGGTGCGCCCATGCGCTCCTCCTCCTGTGTTCCCTTCGGGTAACCTCTTCCCAAGCTCGGGTCGGCCTTGGCTTGGGTTTAGGGCTAGGCTCAGCCACTTAGTGTGAGCTACCTCCCTCAGCCCAACTATAAAGGGCTGGCCCTAGTGGGCCTATTTTTTTATAAAATCCCACAATAAAAAATATAAAGCTTTTAAAAATAGAAATAATACATTTATTATAACTATAAATAAATTATCTTCTTAAACATGGATTTTATTAAACATTAGGATGTTAATTAAACTTTGTATTAGTTAAAATTATCTCTAAAATTATAAACATCAAACCTTTAACATAAATGTTATGAAATCATATTTAATAAACCTACATGATAATTATTATACTAGTAGTATAGAAAACTTAGTTTAATCAAAAACATAATTTAATTTGAAAAATTTAAACATATTTTATAACACTATTTAAGAAATAAAAATCATTACATTGTATTTGAAATATTTGAAAAGTGTTTTGAATTCCTTAATAATTCTCAAAATCACCTAAGTGTAATTCAATTATTAAACCATATCCTTTTAGAGTTCATAAATGGTGGTTATATTATAATTTTATTTATAACTTAAAAATTTGGAAACTAATTAATACTTAGATATATATTTTATTTTATTTTTTGATTATCCTATCAAAGTACAATGGCTATAATTATGGTCGTTAGTTTCAACGGTCACCAGAGAAATGGTCGGGTTGATTCCCTATAAAACTCTATCTTGAGGTGTATTAAGATTAAAGAAAGTGACGAGGATGGTGCTTGTTATACCCCTAATGATCAGCACAGTCTTCATGAACCTGGTGGTGTTGTTCTTCGTTTTCACTGACCCGAAGGATATCCTTTATTTACCGTGTCTTGTTGTCTTTGTAGGGTGCCTTCTCGTAGTTCTGATAGGGTTTTTATTAGGCACTTTCAGGTAGGATGATTCCTTGTGATCTTGACACATTGTAAAAACTACGGTGTTCTTTTTATTATGAAAAGGCTTGTGTCCATTTGTGTGTTTTACTCAGTTGCATTCTAATATAAATTAAAACCATATTATTAGTTTCTCATGAGAAAAAAATTTTGTTTAGTAGTTATGAAATTGAAACAAAATGAAAATGTAAACTTATCAATACAAGAGGTACAAGTTTTTTGGGGTGTTACGTTATTCCCCCCTTTGAAGAATTGCATCCTCCCAATTCATTTCATATAACCATAAAGGTTCTCCGATGTTCTCACCGCATCCCCCATCATAGAGGATCCTTAGGTGCGTTCAGTGGAAAACTCAAATTGATGCTCAACTCCTCTAGTTCTTTGACCCAGACACACCTCAGACAGAAGGGGTTGAACTCTTACATCTAACACTCGGGCTTCCAGAGGGAGGCTCGAATGGTAGAAAGTTTGGAAATGTCTGAATGGACCAACACACGAATAACTCACCGAACTATGTCTCAATTGAGAACATATAAGTTATAGATGTTGTCATATAGGCTAAAACTAAGGAGTTGGTACATGTAGGCCGAACAAAGGTTTCCCTCCAAAGTAGCCTCTTGAAATCTTACCTTGGTCGTGTAGTTCCGGCCTAGGGTGAAACATAAGAAAATCCCTTCGTGGTATTTTCCTCTTCGCCTATACTCGGCCAGTTGGTTTGTGGCTATGCGGTAGTAAATGGAAGAATTCCCTTGACAGGTGCGGAGAATATTGAGACTGTTTGATAAACCTATATGATAATTCTTATACTATTATTATAGAAAACTTAGTTTAATCAAAAACATAATTTAATTAGAAGAATTTAAACATTGTTTATAACATTGTTTAAGAAATTAAAATCATTACATTGTATTTGAAATATTTGTGAAGTGTTTTGAATTCCTTAATACTTCTCAAAATCACCTATGTGTAATTCAAGTATTAAACCATATCCTTTTAGAGTTCATAAATAGTGGTTATATTATAATTTTAATTATAACTTAAATATTTGGAAACTAATTAATACTTAGATATATATATATATATATTGATTATCCTATCACAGTCCAATGGCTATAATTATGGTTGTTAGCTTTTAACGATCACCAGAGAAACGGTCGGGTTGATTCCCTATAAAACCTTTTCTTGGGGTGTCTTAAGCTTAATGCAAGTGACGAGGCTGGTGCTTGTTATACCCCTGATGATTATTACGGTATTCATAATCCTTGTAGTGTTGTTCTTCATTTTCACTGACCCAAAGGATCTCCTTTATTTATCGTGTCTTGTTGTCTTTTTAGGGGGCCTTCCTATAGTTATGATAGGGTTTTTATTAGGCATTTTCAGGTAGTATGCTTCCTTTTGATCTTGACACATTGTAAACACTACGGTGTTCTTTTTATTATGAAAAGCCTTGTATCCATTTTTGTGTTTTACTTGGTTGCATTCTAATATAAATTAAAACCATAATATTATTTTCTCATGAGAAACAAGTTTTGTTTAGTTTTTATGAAATTCAAAAAAAATGAAAACATAAACTTATCAATACAAGTGGTAAAAGTTTTTTGGGGTGTTATCGGACCTCCTCTTTGGTCAGCGACTGTATGGGGAGGACCTCTGTACTAAATCTCATCATCATAGACTGGTCCATAATAAATGCTGGTTGTACCAGAAATTGACAAAGTCAACCTAACCTACTTGTGGGGTGGATGAGATCTCGATCTCAATTAGGCATTGGTGTTTCCCTACTCAGTAGTGGCAGAGATTTGGGAGAATTAATTTGTGTTAGTATGGGACACTGAAGCTACAGAAGATTATGACCATTTCCAAGAATTCTCTTACACTTATGCTCGATGTTAGCGTCGAGTGGTTCAGACCGGGGCCAACCGATTAGGGGTAAAGTCCACCTGTTCTTTATCCTAGAATACCAACAATTATTGTCCCTGATGGGGCCTAGTGAGAGATCTTCTTAGAGGCATCCAAGCAGAAGCTATAGATGTGGTGACTCGAGCATCCCCCACCTCCTTGACATAGGGGAGTGAGTCATAGGATCACTCTGTAGAGATTCTCCTGAAGCACTTCATTGTTGGAGTTTGGATAAGTGGCTCCCTACATGGCCTTGGGGGTAGTAGTGTCAATGGACCACTTTAGCTTAAGAGTCCAGGTAAGCCATATCTATCATGAAAATGACCCCCTCCTACTTGTACCAGAATATGAGTGTGTCAATCACCCTCTTATAAATGATCTCCAAGGGTGATATGGGCCATGGGAACCCAATATACATAGTCATGGTTGAGGTTGTGGTGGAGGTGGTGCTTTGCAGGATCACTGCATTGACATTTTTCATTCCCCTGTGCCTATGGGTGTTGGGAGGCTATTTTCCTATAGCATGGGTCCTACAAAGAAGAAGAATTTAGCTATTATTATGGATACAAGGAAAGAAATTCCCAATACCCCAGTGTCTTCCAATCTTCTATGGTCAGATTGAGAAAATTGTGCTAAAATTTTCACAGAATAGGATCCACAATGTTTAACTACCCCAATTCCTAGTTAGTTCCATGTCGGGCCCACTATTTTCTTAGTGGTTCTTGGCATCAAATAGATAGATTTGGTGACATGAAAATCTACAGATGTCTCAAATGCTACTAATCCCCATTTTTATGATAAGAGTTTCGCATCAGGTTCACCGTTTTTATTTCTAACACTTTTCACTAGGGTACACCATCGATAATGTTTGAGGTGATGCAGGCATCACATTCTGTTTCCCCACATTCCCACTTTTCAAAGGTCGGTTAATTTCATCACTTTCAATGGAAATTTATGCTCCTTAATTGAAATGGGATGATGGGATGTTATTACCTCCTTTAATATATTCCTCCCTATAACTCATCACCTGGTCCGGGTCTCCTTCCTAGAGTTAATTCATGTTTGTGGAACTCATTATCGGTGTCATCTCTTTATAGACAATGTTTAATTACATTGCTTCTATTTTGATATTCCAATGGGTCTTTACAGGGCTACAACCTATAGTCAAGAGAGTATTCAGGTCGAGCATCATTGGAATTTTTGGACGCTAAGAACATTGGTCACTTGTTTTTTTCCTCATAGGAGGGAATCTCATGGAAGAATCTTAGGTGCGGAACCTAAGGCATCTCATGTGAATCACAAGGTATTTGACGTTGAAGGTGCATATCATCCAAGTCTTTCACCTCAATCATATCATTTTTAGCATGAGGTAGTCAAACCCATAGTTGTATATCTTCCAAGTATTTCACCTCAGGAATCTCATGTTTATCATGAGGTATGTATTCTGGGTCACAAGTTTAACACCTTGTAGAGATAGAGTAAATTTATTAGGACACCCTATAGAGGTGTATCAAGAAGTTGTATCCCTATAAGGGAGCACATGAAAGGTTTACCAATGAATGGATTAGAATGCCCCATATATTAGGACCTAGGAGGTATGTTCTGTAAAGGGAAGATGTCACACGGTGAAGGTTGAACACCCCTGGAGAAAAATTGGGTAGGTATACCCCTAGGAGTGGGAACCTAGTTTTACCATTGGTTGGGATTGAACCTCAAAGAGGAATCCTAAATACCCTATCTAGAATAAAGGTATCCAAATCCATGTAGTTCGATGTTGAATTTTAAGGTCATGTGACAGGACTGGTCCATGCAGTTTAACGTCATGTGGTAAATACGCTTGCACCAAGAAAGGAGCATCGGCAAGGGATGGTGTGTGGATTATACATGTAAGTTACCCTTCACAAGAGGATTTCTCTTGGTTGGATGGTGTGGGGATTATTCATGTGAGTTTCATGAGGACTTCTAGGAGAAATGATGATTTAGATGGGTTTTACACATGAAAGTGTCCCAAAGGGACCCATAAGAGATGTAATATCTAGGTAGGGGCATGATTTTATCAGGATGTGGTAGCCTGGGGAAAATCGGGATGGATGTGTATGTGTTGCTGGGTTTGGACCTCAGGAAGGCTTCCTACATATCCTAGTTATTTATGAATAAAATCCCACTTAGTTTGGAATTTTTGGGTCTTACACCTGAATAAGAGTCCCATGGGAGAATGGTTGGATTGAGGTTTATGTGTAGGAGCATCCCATTTGAGGTTTGGGGGTGTGTTAATTTCATGATCACCACTAACCTCTAAGAACAAGTCGTTCATTCTTGATGTGAGAAACAAGAAGAAGTAGTATATCTGAAGATCAGATTGTTTGCTTTTTCTGTTGGTGGATAGATGTTGAATCCTAAAGGGAGATAGAGAAGGATTTGAGTGTTCCGGTATCCTATAAGAAAGAATAGGGGATTACTCTATGATGTATTCCCTAGGAGTATTTCATTCCATGCGAGAGGATCTAATTCCATGTGAGGAGGATCTTGTTACCTATGAGGGTGGGATGTGTAGAGACCACCCCACGCCACTCATACACGGATCATCCTGTGATTATGGCATGGGGTTTTGTTATAGTTTAACATCATGTGTTGATTAAGTTAGTTCTATGTAGTTTTACTTCATGCATCTTAGACATGCGGGGGCCTCACTCCTTACCCCTTGGACTTACATAACCATAGATCATGCACCTTTGGGAGAGGCATGGATTCATTAATGCCAAATTTTAATAGCATGGATGAGTGTTCAATCATGAGGTTCATGTTAGTGTGTATATGTTAAGAAGAAACAGGTGTTAGCGTACCTATGCTGAGAAGAAAAATGTAGCTAGGGATATCGGGTCGCACTTGAAGTGGAGTGTCCCACAGGAATGGTTGGCACATGTCACATGAGGAATGTGCGGCTGAATTGATCTTGGATGGGTGTTGGGGCCTTGGTAACTCAACCTTCAAGAAGAGGTGTTAGAAGAAGGGGGGAAATATAAAGAGGCCCAGGATAGGGGCTTTGTAACGGCCCAACCATAGTTACCCAGAGTCGGTGCATTATTACGTAACATTGGCATGATCACAAAAGATCAAGTCTCAAAAGACCGATTAGTTTAGTAGCCTTGGAAACACTAGATACATTCATAAGTCTTACATTACATCATAAAGTAAAACAAAACTGCAACAACATCTTGTCTTCATATCCCCTCATACTATCCATGTAGGTCATTTATAATATACTTCTTCACATCTTGGAAAAATTAAAACATTGGAAGGGGTGAGCTCAGATGCTCAGTAAGGATAACAATATAGAGGAAGCTTTCATAAATAAACATTAACATTTAAGGCAATGTATAACTAAAACAAAATCCTTTTAAACTTGAACTTCAACATAATATAGAAAAAGTAAAATGAAATAATTTAATTTACTTATTCACATGGATATTCTACTAGTCAAATAATCACATGAAATATCAATAACCACTTTCATAATGATGGAATGCATAATTCCATACTATCATAACCACGTAGCTAAGGCCTCGTGCCAAGACTACAAATAAGATTTTGTCAAGGCCTCATGCCAAGACACTAGTTTGTCTCATGAGACCTACCGATGCATCGAGGAGCTATAGCGGGCTCCACCCATCACTTATTAAGTCCAATGCATTTCTCATATGAACAGGTTTAAACATATCATAAACCATAACATAATCATATCACATAAAACATGCATAAAGGAAACATAACATTTCCACATTTCAATCACAAGATATCAATACAACACATTGATATAATAAAAACACTTTCAAATCCATTTTCAATACCAAAAAAGAAAATTAAAACATTGTATTTATTTTTCATTTAAAAACATTTATGGCTTGTAGCGGAAGTCGAAACTCAAATAATGGTCACAACGGAGGAGAAGTCGTTGTCGTCGCATACGTACGACCAAAAAAACATTCCCTTTTGTCGTTTAGTAAAATGATAAAAAAATATTCCTTTTTAATAAACATAAAATTCAAAGGTTTTTATACACCGAATAAACAAAATTTGTGTATAGAACAAAATATGCCTCAATGAAAAGAGATTGAGACGAAGTCCCTTACAAAGATCATTTTTTAAATAAAATAGATCTATTATGTGTATTCACTATAAGTACACATAAATAATGTAAAAATACAAGATAGGAAATAATAATATCATGACATAATTTGAAAGTAGGAGATTAACCCAAAGAATAGAAATTTGGTTAAGAAGTTCTCTTACCTCGTGTCCGACTTCACTCGATCGTTCTTTAACCTCATGAATAATAAACTAGAGTTAATTTCTACTTTCCTGAGAACCTTTTTCAATTTAATTATTCCTTTTATATTACTTATTACCATGTTATGAACATTATGTAATTATTTAAGTTAATAACGATCGTTTTGTCGATCTTTGGTACTTGAGTCAACAATAAACTTCTTATAATTACAAGTTGTTTATGTTGTAGAATATCAATTATCTCCAGAATTATATTCATGATGTATATATCATATATATCATATATATCCAGTATATACATTCATTCATAATATTACGTAACATTTAGAGGTAAGAAATGAAATGCACCGTTCATGGAGACGGTAAGTCGTACGTACGCATGAACGCTACTTTCATTTATATTTCGTATTAAATAAAATTAAATCATAATGATATAAAGGTATATTATAATTCCAGTATAATATAATATATAATATCATTTACTCCATCTTTTATACATCCCACATATGGCATTAACGATTCAAATCACTTTGAGGGGGCAGTAGTCCGCACTTCCTAAAATGAAATTATCGTGTTTACCCATAATGGAAATCATAAAGGTATACCATAAATGAGAAATACAGAAGAATAAGGAAAACATAAAAATAATATATATCATATATAAATATAGTGACATCTTAATGGCCACCATGATAGGTGTTAAACGAAGATTGAACAATCATCATTTCGTGAGGCAGAAATTCACCAACCACAGAAACAGTATGTTCTTTAACCATTAGACAAAGGTGTGTGTAAGTATAAATCAAATAATTCTCATAAAAACATCCTAGTATATTTAATATACTATTTTTGTTACAAAATAAAGGAATAAAAAAAGTTTAATGGGTTGGAGAAGCAAAATAAAACAAAATAACATAAGAGAATACATTACCTTAAAATCGAGTAACTCTTTTTGATTTGATCCAAAGGCTTCCTTCGGAAGAATTATGACCAAAGTGAGGCTTCTAGGAGTAATATAGGGAAGTTGAGAGAGTATTTGGTCATGGTTTGGCCAAGACAAATGGCTTTGAAGGTGTGAATAAGGTGGTAGATGTGGGGACCTTTTATAAGAGGATAGGAGGGGCACTCTTGGAAAGTAATGAAATGTTACATTATTATGAAGTGATTTTCGGATTTAAAATGTCCAAAAATTATATATTTATAGGATAAGGTGATAAGGGTTCTAAAACTACCAATTAAATAGGTTTTTGAAAAGTTTAAGTCTTATATTTTACATTATATTTTCATTTTATTTAAATTGTTAATTAATGAGGTAATCGCTGCATCATCATGGTGTCATACAACTTTTAATTTATTTAATGTCTAAAAATTATATAAAAAATATAATGATTTAGGAAATATTTTTATCTTTACAATGAATATTTATAGTTTAAAATTTAACTTATATAACCCCATGTAATAATTGTTTTAGTAAAACAACACATGTTTGTGACAATTTTATTTTTACTTTAAATAAAAAGTTATTAATGTCATTTTCTTACCCAAGTGGCTCCATGGGGTCCCAAAGTTGACCCATGGATTTTATTGGTCGTCCATGACTCATCCAATAATTTTAGGACAAGTTTCAAGATATTTTCATATTTTTATAATATCATTTTTACCTTAAATTTCTCTAATTACCTTTAATCGCGATTAATAGAACTTAAAAGTTACTATTCACCAAAAATATATTTTAATCCCATTGATCCACATGTTACTTCCCAATGACAATGATGTATGTCGTATTTTGTAAATTCAAATCATAGAAGTGGTAAAATTTCATTTAAACGAAAAATTAATTTTTTTAACTACCACTTAGTGGTTTCACTATTCATCAAAAATCGAAGTTTTGCAGAACAACACCAAAAATTAACCCTAAGATATATTTGATATTCCTAATTAAAAAATTATTTCTATTTTACAAAATTCAAAAAATATAATTTGAATTAATTAATTTAATAATTAATTCCCATTGTCACAACAAATAGCGTGTTTTTAAGAAAGAATATCAATCAAAAGTTTGACAATTGTTTATGTCCAATTTCAAAGTGAAATTAATTATAATGACCACCATTGGATAAAATGGTAAAAATATATTCTAATTACACTCTATAACCACTAAATTGTATAATTTATCACTATAAATTTTTTTGATTAAAAAAGTTTTTTTTAAGTATTCTTCACTGTTTATCAAAAATTGGAAGTTCTCAGAAAAATACCAAAATTTCAACATTGGCTAATTTAGATATTTAGAATACAAAAATGAAGTCCATTTTGAAATATAAAATTTATATAATTTCAAAACGTGGTTATTAATATTCATAACTGCTACTTTTATTGGTCGCGGTGTGTTAGAACTCGAGGTTGTGTACAACACACGCTGCTCTATTATTCAAAGAGGAGCGTATCATGGAAGCTCGGGATGTTACAGGCTTCATGAATCATAGGGCCTCAGAGAGAGGTGATTCATGAAGATCAGGTGATTTTCAGAGGTCAGGGTCTTCATGAAGAAGTAGTATTTTTGAAACAAGGTGACCCTACTTGAGGATGATGTTCTGGATAAGTAAAGGAGTGCTTCTTGACGGCTTAATGCTTCATGAATCCTAAAATACCCCTAAGGGACTTATTCCTTTGCGAAGAGATTGGGACTTCATAAAAGGCATATCCACCATGAGTGGAGGCTTTCATGAAAACATGAAATGGGTTTTTGTGAATCTTAAGTACCTTGGATGGTCCATTTTGGTCTAGTTTATGATGCTTGGGTGCTTCAAAAATTGGGATTAATTTGGAAGTCAATGGTCGGGGTAACCATTATCCAAAGGTTGGAATGTGGTGGTTATTTATAGTCATGGGGTTTTAAAAAGATCAATGGTGTTTCATGAAGTAAATGTTAGATTCATGAATGGGAAAAACTCTATCGTACTTGAGAAGGGACTTTTTTCAGCTTTGTGTGGTCATGAAGCGTTGTTAGACTCGCAGAGGAACTTCATTTGGCTTTATGCATTCACAAAAGAGATTCCTCAGTCGAGAGCTCTGCAAGAATTATCTATTCATGAATAAATGGGGCTTCATGATGAAAACCCCTAAAGGGGTTTTGGGGATATTTTGGCTTGGATTTTATCCATACCATTCATGCTTTCTTTGACTACTCCCATGGAACGTATTTTAACACCAATAGTTATCCCACAAAAAATGTTCCCTTAATATCTATACATCTTGGTGCTACCATAGTGTATAGAGAACTAAGATCTATGAGAATTATCCAAAAATTCCCTTTTTAGATTAGGTATATATGGAAAATATACTATCTTTCCAAATTTTAGAATACCATATTCACAAATTAAGTCTATTAATTTCACATTATTCATAGATTTAGTTTTATTCTAAATTTTATCATCATCATATTGATAACGGTTTATATTTTATAGTAAATATGGTTTCACAATTAGTTAAAAAAAATTGATGTAACTCCTTCCGTAATAATCCCCATATCCATATATATTACATCCCTAAACATAGGATCTCTCTTAATCCTCATTTGGGTTGAAACTCCATGAAATTTTCTACTCAATACATTCACTACCTTATTTTCCTTCCCTATGTGGTAGTGTATTGAGAAATCGTAATCCTTGAGTAGATCGAGCCATATCCTTTGTCTCATATTGATATATTTCAATAAAAATATATATTTTATGATTTTATGATCTTTTTATAACTCACATATTTTACCAAAGAGATAATGTATCCATATCTTTAAAGTAAATATTAGAACTACCAACTCAAAATCATGGGTTGGATAGTTTTGTTCTTGAGTCATCAATTTCCTTGATGCATATGCAATATTTTGTATTAAGAGACAACCAAGTCCCTTCTTTGATGCATCAATGTATATCAAAAACCCATAATTTCTATATGGTAGAGTCAATATTGGATTATTAAGAAACATCCTCTCCAATTCATAAAATCATTCTTTTAATTTCTTTACCCAAATGAACTTAACCCCTTTATGTATAATCTTGGTTAATGGGTTTTCCTATTGGGAAAAAATCTGAAAAAATAGAATATAGTAACCTACCAAATCAATGAAACTATATACCTCAGTTATGTTTGTTGGTATAGGTCATTCTATGACTACCTTTTTCTTCGCAGGATCAAATCATATTCTTTTCTTGGTGACAATATGTCTAATAAAAAAATTATTGAAGCTAGAAATCAAACTTACTAAATTTCTTGTATAACTCTTTCCTTCTAAGAATCTCAAAAATGATCATCAAGTGATTATAATGGACCTCAAAACTTTTAGAATACACAAAGATATCATCAATGAATACCGAAATAGAATAATTAATATACTTCTTAAATACTCTATTAATTAGATCCATAAAAATAAAGAATGAATTGGTTAATCAAAATGGAATTACTATAAATTTGTAATGTCTATACATCATTCGTAATGTTGTCTTCAAAATTTCATCCTTCCTTACTCACAATTGATGATACCCAGAATAAAGTTCAATATTTGAAAAATATCATCCTCTAAGATATTAATCAAATAAGTAATCAATACATGAAATATGATACTTTTTCTTTATCGTAATATCATCGATTTCCCTATAATCAATGCATAGCCTCATCCATCTATATTTATTCTTAACAAAGAAAATAGGGGCTCTCCATGGTGAAATGCTAGGGAGAATAAACCCTTTATCACATAAATACTCTATTTTTTTCTTCAACTCCAATAATTCCAAAGTGGCCATTCTATAGGGAATATTTGATATTAGTTTTGAATCAGGGATTAAATAAATAGAAAACTCAACTTCACACTCTATGGGATGTCCAAGTAATTACTCAATAAATACATCAATGTATTCCCATATGATATGTACATCCTCAATTTTAATAATTCCATCTCCATACCTAGATTATGTCTTCTCTTCTTCTCCAAGCATATCATTCAGTAGAGCTACTGGGGGTGGATATAGACAAGTCTTAGATGATTATGTCTCTTCTCTAAAGATAAGTAATTCTACATCTTCATCACAAATCATAATTTCCTTCTTCTTGAAATAAAGTTTTACATCATATTTTGAAATTCAGTCCATACTAATGATTATATGGAATTAAATAATAGGAATTATAACAATGTCAACAAATAAATAACATTTATGTTTTATAATGGGGACTTCTTGACACATCCTTGTTGCAGTGAGACTTCCACTAGGATTTTTGACAAAAAAATACCATCTTAAAGTGCTAGAGAAATATCTTATTTTCTTAGAAAACATGGAATATATAAAAGAGTGTGGGGATCTATAAACAAATAAATAATTATCTAAATTTAAATCTATAATTAAAGTACTATACGCCACATCATTGGGTACTTCCACCTCAGCTACAGTGATTATATAGGCTTGGCCTTCTCCCCTTTTCCTCTTTTGTGGTTGATTCTCTTGATGCCTTGACCATTCATTTTCAAAGTTCCCCATATAAATAAAGTTTAAACATTGAATATAAGTGTTTTATCTCTTCCTTTTTCATCATTTATCCCGATTACCCTTATCTCCACACTTAGAAAAAACTCCCAATACAATCAAGAATTTCCCAGGATGATTATTTCCTCATTTCTAACAAGATAAAAATTATTGTGTTCTATTATTCTTCTTTAATGAATTCCATTTTTCTTGGTTCTAATTCGACCTATTATTTTATTAATTTATATTGAACTTGTAGGATCTAGATAATTACTTTTCCATTTTTATGTCACGTAAAACTATTTCATCATATGATGAAAATTTTCAAGAGAATAGTTCCCTTTGGAAACTTTGATTAAGTTATTCAAATAAATTATCAATCTTTCACTCTGTTTTGTGTGTGTAATTCATATAATACCAAGATAACCTTGTAAAGGTATCCTTGTACTCAAAAACACTTTATTCTTTATTTTTCTTTAAGCTAAGGAACTTTATATTCATTTTAGTTTGTTTCTCATGAGGGAAATATGTGTCTAAGAATGTCTCCTTAAAATATTTCTATTCCATGAGTCATGTTTCATATTCCTCCATAGTACTATGAATCAATGACCACCATTGATCAGAATCACCTTTGAGATAATATATTGAAATTGTAACCTTTTCATTTTCATTATATCCCAAGGCCAAAAAAAATTCTCAAGATACTTAATCCATTTCTCATCTACCATTGGATTAGTAGTCCCACCAACTGATTGGGGCTTCTATCACATAAATCAATCCAACATAGTAGAATCACAATGTGTAAAAGGCTTATCTATCTAGACAAGGTTATTTTTCATAACCTGATTAAGATACCCTAATATAGCCATGATCTTATCAGTTAAAAGACCAGTTGCATTTTCTTACTCAGTAGAGAAATCTCTATATTGGCCACAAGTATTGAAACCCTTCTTACTTTTAGGCAACATTTCTAAACAATTTCATATACTGGATTATATAATAAAATTATAAATTTTAAATCATAATGTATAATTCTAAATATGGTGTAACACTTAACATAAATTAAAAAAATTATGTAGTGTTTTTCCTATAATCATCAAATGGGTTTCTTTAAGGATATATTTATTTTCAAATCCTTTGTAATGGTTTATAAAGAAAATATGAATTATCCTAAAAATATACTCTAGGAGTATCAAAACAGGTTCACAGTAAGTCCCATTTTCATATACCAGGTGACAATTAGGTCAATCCCAATGTTCCCTTTTCGGATCTATTTCCCCTATGTACAAACGTTCCATAACCATGTCCACTTGTAGTATCTATATAGTGATGTATTGTTTGTAAAACACACATAATCTATTCCTTACCAAAAATATAGGATATTTTTTCATAATTATCCCCAAATTCTATCAAAGGTTTATCTTCCCTAATCTATATTTTCATTAATCTATTTCCTAAGGTTTATAATAAAAATCCTCTGATATCAACTATAATGACCCCAACTCTAGTAACCTGGAGTATATTCCTACTTTATTACATTAGAATATATATAAAGGATAAAATCAAAAAGTACTGATCAATTTACTAGTTTTGGAGAACCATATACATACATAATACCCATTTTACTTTAGGAAAAGGAAATAAAACATATCAAAATCAAATGCTCAGCATCCTTGAAACTCAATCAAAGTATTTATCTTCATAACTTAGGGAACGGAAACAAAATAAGGGTGAGCTAAAATGCTCAGTAAGGGTATCATACAGTGGAATCTATTATGATTAGACAAATAATATTCAATATAGAAAGGTAAAAAACTGAAAAAACATGCCATTCAATCAATAACTTGAGCATGGAATAAGTTATAATAAATATTTCAAGGAAACTAATAGAAAACACGTGTCATTTAATCAATAAACAAGGAATGAAATATATAAAGAGATAATATTAAAGTGAAAATATCATGGATAATAATAATAATAATAACTGAATTATAAATGAATAAAATTATTAATTATTGGATTTCATGATATCAGGCATCATGATACCCATACTATCAGGACCTTTCACAAAATAGTTTAAAACTATGGGTAAAAACCCATTTGATTTAGCCAACTGATTTGTCTCATGAGATGTATCAATGAATCGAGGGGACATATATAACTAGGACCCACCCTCAAATTCATGTAAAAATAATTCCTCATATATCCAATAATATATTTAATTCATGAATCAATATTCCTTATCATCAAATATCTATATTGATTGAGGATAAGGATTTATCTATATTTTCCCATTTAATCAAATAACTTTCAAAGTAAACATTGTATGTAAAAATCGTATATGGGTTTGGAAATAATCATATACATTATAAAATAATATATATATATTTAATATAAATGTAATGTTAAATGAAAAATTATCATAAGAAATCTAATGTTTTAAGATAGAGTAAACAATCACAAAAGAAAGTGAGATTGTACACTAAATTATTTACCTCTTTGGTAACTTTTAAATTGTAACCCCTTGAAGAATAAACTTGAAATGATAAATTAATAATAATGAATAAATTATTATTCATGTTTAATACATAAAAGGTGTAGTATACGCACCATATAAAATTTAATAGGTGTATATTAACAAACGTGTCTCAATGAATTAGAAATTGAGACGAAATCTCTTACCTCGCGCTTTCCTTTAATTTAAAGTGATTTAACCACTTTTATAATTGTTTTAATCATGTTATTAATTTATAAAATAACCATAATCATATTTATAATATCATATATTCACCTATTATATCATTTTAAAACTCATTTGTTAATAATATTTCCTTACTTTCATTGTTTCAGGTGTTAATTGCCTTGTTTTCTCATTCATTTTTTGTCATGAAAGTTTTGGTTCTTGTACATAAGATATAAATAAATAATATAAATAATAATAATAATGTTAAAAATATCATATTTACTCATTATATACATTATTATAACCATTCTTAAATGTTGTTCATTGAAAATAAATCACATCACTTTGTGGAGATGATAGGTCATACGTACGCATGAGTGACGATATCATTCACTTAATGGGTAAAAGGGTAAGGAAGTTTATGATGTATTAATTTTATAGAATTTATATCATGTCATATATATCAAATATATTTATTAAATTTATCCTTATTACCTTCTATGTAAAGCATAATTGAAAAACGAATCACATTGCTCCGTGATGCAGTAGTCTGTCATACACACGAGTGAAATTATCTTATTTTAAACGAAATGAAAAGTAAGAAGTTATATATTGTATTATAACTAAAGAATTATAATTATTTTATAAATATTATATATATACATTAAACACAACATTAAATCCAACCATGATAAGTTTCGATGGAAAATGAGTTTTATGATGCGGTAGTCTGCCGTATATACAATCGGCAGTTTCATTTCCCATTTGATGGAGGAGGATATAGATATAAGTTATTACATTAACATAATAACATAGTAGCATATAGGATGTGATTGTTTTATTATATTATCATTATTTAATAAAATTTTAATGATTTGTAAGAAGAAATAAAATAAAAATGATCATTTAAGAATGTTACCTCTTCTTCAGAAGACATATTTAGGTATGCACTAAATTCCTTCTCAGGATGACTTTAGGACCAAATAAAGGTATTTATGATGTTTTTAGTGGATTAATGAATTTATTTAGGTAGTTATTGGCTGAAACAGATATATTTTTAAGTGTAAATAGGGAGGATAGGGGGAGGTCTATTAAAAGTTTGGGAGAGGACACACATGGAATTTTTGAAAATAATCAATTACACCCACATTTTTATCATGCAAAAAACACAAAAATGGGTCATTATTGATCCTTATAGGTTATAAAGTTTAAATTTTTTCATAAAATGGCTGTTTTAAAAGTTTTTACTTCATTTTAACCCTTATCTTTTTATTTGAACCCATTAGTAAATATGCTTTTACCTTAACCACAATAAATAATTTTTACTGTTTTTTCAATTCATAATGATAAAAAATTAAGTTAAACTTATTATATAATATAAATTATTATAATTAAAAATATTTAATCCATTTTTAAAAATTAAATTTAGAGAATTTTTATAATCCAATTTAAAAGTCTACCTGTAGACGTGATGAAAAAGTGGGTTTCCAAAGTGAAAATTCTCATAAGTATAGAAGGTTTTAATATCGAAATTCAATATGAAATTGATTAAAATTACCTAAATTGAATTAATTATAATATAATTGAACTAATTTTACTTTAAAACAAAATTTTAATATAATTTATCTTTTTAAATAATTTAAACCAAAATGCAGTGTTCAATAAAAAACAATATTTGTCACTATTCATTGAAAAATGAAAATTTTTAGAAAAAACACAAAAATTAACACTAAGATGATTTTGATATGATGATTTCAAAAATAAAATTTATTTTATAAAATAAATTTTATGAAAAATTTAAAAATTAATTTTATCATAAGTGTGCAAGAAGCGATGAAATTCTTTTCTTTAAAAAGAAATACAATTTTTTAGAAAACATTATTTTAATTTCAAATGATTCTTATTTTTATTTATAATAAATAGATAACCAATGAACATGTTTAAATTATATATTTTTTATAATATAGTTAGTTCTATTCAAACCTTTTAATTTAGAGATATTTAATTTATTTAAAATTAAATAAATCATAAAGATTTAGGGTGTTACATTTTCAGGATCTCTTTATTTTAAGTATGATACCTTTTCATTGAATTTATCAGGAATAATTCTCAAAATATTTTCAATAATAGTCCAGTCTTCCAAAATCTTTCCCAAACATCTTATGGTGATAAAAATATCATTAAAACTTGTAGGAAATTACCAATTAGTTCATCATTTACCATTTTGATATCTTCATAATTTAATCTTGTGATTTTTAAATTCTATTTCTTCACTTTTTTATTTCATTCATAAATGTTCTTCAACTTTTCCCAGATGCCTTTATTTGTTCTTGTTACTTTAACCCTCATAAGTTCACTTTCAGATAGTAAGGAAAGTATAGAATTTCTAGCTCATCCATCATTCTCAAAATTATTCATATCAACAACTGTTAAGGGAGAACCCTCAGTAGGAGTGAAACTATTTATAGTGTCTTCAAGAACTCTATATCCAATTTATATAAGATAATGTAAAATTGTATCTATCAAGATATGATAGTTCTTACCATAGAAGACAAATACCCTTATTATTCATAAGGTCATGAATATCCATGTTATCCTTCCTTTTTTTAAAACTCTAGAGAGTGAAGGAAACCTCCCTCGGGTACTAATTGAAAGGACCAATCAGGATTTGTTTGATCACTGAGAGGTGGAGGGGTTAAATCAATGATATCTTCATTATATTTTGTCTTAATTAAGAAACAAACTAAACCTATGATTCTTGAGAAATCAATCTGCTAGAAGATAAAATAAGAACACCCACATGAACAAAAATATTTATAATTATCTCTACTCGATAAGAGTATATATTCCTTAGAATGATTTGGAAATAATCCAAGACCACACGCCCATTAGAAAACAATGTTTTTAGTATTTTACAGTAAGCAAGGACTATCCATCAATTGTAAAGAACTATACTCCATTAATAGTGAATGTTCTCCCAGAATAGAAAAAATCATATAGCAATGCTTTTTAAAAATATTAGGAAACTTCACCAACATTCTTTAGTGCATTTTCCCTTTTCTACTTAAACTTTATTCACATTTTCCTTTCTTACAAGTACTTCTTCTTTCTATTCATTTTCTTACATAGCAACAAGCAAGAAAACTTTTCCTAGAATTATGTATGAAATTTTCCATCCAATCACTTCTCTATATAATACCCTTAGTCTGATGAAACTCAGACTAATTCCATGTTCATATGATCACCTCTATTTATCTTACCACCCCTTCACATGATTTTCTTGATACTAACTGATAGAAAACTTTATCTGGTGTCCTTAAGACCGATGAATCTTCACACTATTCATCTAATCACCTCTTCACTTCTACAACACTTAACCGTAAATTAAATAAATTCAACAATAATTTATCATCATACCAACCCCCCTTTATATAGGAATCACTTTTACATAAATTAAGGGAGGATCATGAACTAAAAATTTAAATTATTATTCAAAATTTAAAAATCCCTCTCAGACTCTTCATAGTTTAACTGCCTTAAAACTTCATAAAAGTTGAGAACTTTCATTAATGCATAGTATCAAAAAACTCTTCCAACTTTATTTAAAACTCAGATAGAATCACAATCTTCCTCCATGATTATTAGAGAATTAAATAACTAGATCATCATCATCACATTTAATGACTTAAAAAACTATGTTAAGTTTCATAAGCTTTATACATTATAACTTTGTATAAAAATATTCATCTTATGGTTCTTATTTTTGTGTTCCTTCATAAAAATCTTATTTTTTTCACCCTTAAAAGTTTTTTACAAGACTCGTCCTCCATCTGAAAAATTCTTAGATGATTGTATGTTTTTCTCTATCAGATGAAACCTCAAAGCCCAACTCTACTTATTCTGTTCAATGACTTTGTATAACTCCATAAACCTCCCTTTAATTTTATATTATATAAAAACTTCTCTATTTTATGACATTAAAAGAATGTTTTTTTGATGGAATCAATCCAAT
Organism: Viscum album; assembly: GCA_963277665.1. Classification (NCBI taxonomy): domain Eukaryota; kingdom Viridiplantae; phylum Streptophyta; class Magnoliopsida; order Santalales; family Viscaceae; genus Viscum; species Viscum album. The sequence continues at coordinate 334,424,323 of OY728138.1, read as the reverse complement.
GACTTTTCTCATAAACTACAGCCTGATGACTTTCTTATGAAACCCTTGTACAATCAACTTGAATCACTCACTCACTATAAATTCTTCATTATTCATTTTGATCTTTGTACAAGTCCATCAGATATAACTCATATATCTCTCTATTTTTTGTATCGAAGAAAACATTATTCTCTCTGATGAACATATCAAAGTTTGTTCATATTACATCACACACCTCTTCATCCATTAAAACTTCAATAGATACACCCAAAATACATTTCTTAATCTAGGAATGATAGTTATTCCAATTTCTTCCTTCAAAAAATTTTATCTAGGATCATGAATATCTTTTAATAAACATGATTCCTAGAATGTTGAAGATTAGTGAAGAATCACCTAATTTTTTAGAATGAACATCTCTATATGATGACATGGTAAAAACATTTAGTACCATAATTTTTCTATTCACTTCATCTTGATCGACTCGATCCATTGTACTATAACCATTGGAATCAGTTAAGTGACCTTGGCCCATTGGACTCATCCATTTACCTTTTTTATCAATAATGTTAAGTGATTTATGTTTAATAATAAAATAAAACACTTCACGAAAATCTTCTTCCATTATAAACAACTTCTTATTAACATAAAAACTCCTCAAAACCACTTGGCCTCAACAACTTGCCTCTAAAATGTATTAATTGTAATTTTATTATTACCCTTAATACCAATTTGGTTAAGACAACCCATTATCCTTATTAAGACTCCTAGATAATTGAAAATTGACCCCCTATTTGTCCTGACTTAAAATTAAAGTATGGGTACATCATAACATAGAATATAGAAGGATTTATCTAACTTAATATATTCTTTTATATGTTTTGTTTTATTTTATATATAAAAATTATATATTTTATCCTTTATATACTCATTAATATTATGTGGATATTAAATTATTATTTAACCATGTATAATAAAATATTTTATGTATAATACATTTATTCAATTTTATCTTAGCATGTTTGTTAATTTATTTACTATATGTGGTCATGTTTAAACATAAAATAAACCATTAATCATATAAATAAATAAATAACCATACACTAGAAAAAAAATAAACATGTGATATGATCACGAGATTTAAATTTCTGATTCATTTATTTAGTGGATGATAAATCAACCCTTAACCCTTGGAGAATAATTCCTTAAGCTGATATGATGCTCGAGTTATAGCATTACACCTTTAACTTGTGTATCTCCTTGGTTGTTTCCATCTCAACTTAGTCTTAAATTGTCTCCTCTCTCTTATAAGCCCCTTTCTTTACATATGCTTACTCAATCACAGGTGAGGGTACCAATGTTTTAGGGTTACATAAAATAAACAGTCGATATGTGGTACCATACATAATAAGGAGGAATGGATGATACATAGATCATTATTCTATTTTAATAATAAATTTATCACAAAAACTCATGTCATAAATAATTGAATTAAATATAAACCCAACGTATGCATAGTTTGTTCAAACTCATGATCATCCATAACGAGGAACAAATACACATTAACCTTTATAGAATTCATTTCAATTCATTCTTTATATAGATTTATTAAAATAATAAATTAATTATATTATTAAATAATAAATTCTTTTATCTTAATTATATGTCCAAATTGTCTCTACAATTTTGATCCTCTATAATTTTAAATAAATAAATTTTAATTTACAATTATTTAGTACACAATTTTTACTAAATGGTTGCATGGAATATACCCTACTTGTTAGATTAGATTCAATATGGAATTTAATATACACGATGTGTACTAGAGGTAGCACAACATGTAACCTTCTAAATATGATTAAACCCATATCTGAGGTTTAATAGTTACATAACATGTAATATAACACAACACAACATGTGACTTAAAATATGTATCTCCTTTTTATGTATTGTATAATTATATTCCATGTATACCTACATAGTGTGCCATCGTATACACAGCATGTAGTACTATGGGTCTCACTGTGTTCTCTGCATAACATGTCTGACCACATGGTAAGCCTATATATATATATAGTTTGTACTGCTAACAAATCTCATGAAGCACATAGTGTGTAAAACAACCATACACATTGTGTATTTTATATAATAACATGGAAAATAATTATTATAGAATTTAATTTCATAGACCCACTTAAAATCACTTGGTGTGTAATTCATGTGGAAAACCCTATCACATGACGTATATAGCCAATTGAACACCGCATAATTCAGTTTTTCTTAAATTATTTTTTTCTTTCATTTATTTAACTCACACGACATGCCATCTTTGATATATACCTTTCCTTATTTGGACCAAGTTGCATGACTTGTATAGACTACTACATATCATGTAATTCATTACTATCCACCTACACTATATTCTTAGGGACACTATGTGTATTTGGAATGGGTTCTCACCTGTTACATGATGTGTATATCCTACTACATACCATGAACTTTATGTGAAGTCATGTATCTCAAATGGTATTCATTACGTGGTGTGTAATGACACCACATACTTTGAACATGTGGCTTGCATGGTTTACACAATGTCAAAACCATGTGGGGTTACACAACATGTACCCTAACTACATGTTGTGTACTCCCTATCTAGTCATTTGACAACTATAGATAAATATGTGACAAGTAATTACATCATGTACTGATAACCACTTGTAATTTCATGATTACAACATCCCAATATTGTGTGGTTGACCAAGGGTGCATGTGGTATACTTTTTTGTTATACATCATGTATTTTTACCTTGTATCCAAAATTCTTGGGACCTCTGAATGGGATCTTTGAGCATTTTTAAACTATTCTTGGCCTATTCATGGTCATATAAAACTATAATCTCTACTTTTGGATAAAAAATAAAAATTAAAATTAATTCTAAAAAAAATATGAAATTGATCAAACAAAATATAAATAATAATAAATTAATATCTGACCTCTCGATTCCACTTGAAGGTTTTGAGGTGCAGTGGAAGCGATGGGGCTCTCGCCTAAAAATATTTTTCATTAATTTATTCATATAAAATCCTCAAAAATAAATGAATTAATTCTAGATTATTTATAGATATGATCTTTTCACATTTAATCTATAGTAAATTAAAAACAATAATTACCTTGGCTTGATAAATTTTCTTAACATTCATCAATTAGGTTTACACTTGTTTCATATCAGTGTTGTAGTGAATAATCCAAAGTTTAATTCCTCCAGTGGTATATACACATTATTCGCATATCTTGTAATATCTCTATTGGTATTCTGGGTTCTAGAGTGGAGGAACCAAACATCTTTTATCATTCATCATTGATCTCAACAAGTTATTCTCCAATATTGGATGATGAATTCTCTTTTTCACTAATTCTTAAGAGAGAGGAGGGGGATTGCCTCTTGTTCTTGAGAGAGTTCTTGATAAGTTCTCTCTAGAGATTCAAGATAATTATCTTAGGAGAATATATTTTTCACAAATCTCACCATCTCTAAAAAATGATATAAATCATATTATATACTTAGGGTTAAATAATTAGTAATGTGTCCCTATATTATTATTTACTATTATTAAACCTCATTTCAAATAATAATATTATTATTATTGTAATTTTTTTTCTATACATGAACAAACTCATAGATATTTAAATATCATTTATTAAATAAATAAATATTTATTTATTTAAATGATATCAAATAAAATATTCCATTTCCATCGGGCCCTTAACTTATCCCATCAATCCTCCTCGGAATTTATCTAATATTGAATAATAAAAAATTATTTAAATGAATAAATATATTTATATTATTATTTTCAAAAATGCATAAATATTATATTAACTACACTTGAAAATAAATATTTATTTTAATATTCATGTAAATAAAAAAATATTTATGTGAATCTATTCATTAAACTGGTGAATAAATGAAATTTTATTTATTACCATGTGAATAATAAATAAGATATAAATAAATATTATATCCACTGACTCACAAGTAAATATTTAATTAACATCCAACTTGTAAATATTATAAACTCTAATAACTAGTGATTGAATTTATAAAATCAACATAATTTGAATAATTATTAAACCAAAATTTGGAATGATATTTATTCTAACATTAAATTCAAACTATGATGTAAGTTATATTTTGGATCTACTTAGTGTTTGACCCTATGGGCCTAATTCTTAGTGGAATTAGGTGAATTCCCTTATATTATAGATTGGCATATTGAAACATGTGAAAGAAACCATAGAAAAATAAGTTAATGTATTAATGACAATAACCCCATATGGACGCTTACCATATAATATAATACATTTTTCTTGATATCATGTCAAACATCTTTCATACTTGTGCCATTAATTTATTTTATTAATATATCTTTTCTTTCAATATATAAAATGTACTCATCGATGAACTACCATGTCCATGGATTTAATTAGACAGTTCCATTTCAATCAAAGGATTGAATATATCGTATTCTATAAGTTGAAAGGGATAAATCTTTTCTTGGCTTATTCAACCAATTTCATATGACTTATGGCACACCCAACATATCTTACATCATCGTGGGAATATGTCATCACTATTTAAATTAATACATCAAAGTACACAATTAATCATATGCATTAATAATAATCTTAAGTCTAAGGACTAATACACACAGTCATAGATAGGATTATCTAATAACATATATAACATGTGGAATTTCCATTAGCGGGTTTTTCCTTATAACCTAATCTATTAGAGATTACCAATTGTGAAACTTCATGAGTCAAATCCTTGTATGATTATGATTATCTATCAGTAGATAGTCAAAACATCATATGTGTCTCATCATATAATATCATCTCATCCAAAAGACATATGTTTAAGAGTATTTTCATTGAATTTTCATGTTCACATTATAACAGGTAACTGTTGTAACCTTTTTATGTAACAAATACTATTTTAAAATCATCATGTTAATGTTATGTATAGGAAAACTCTCCATGTGATAATTTATTGATTAATATTATATTAATAAAATTTTATGGTGATCAAAATTAAAAATTTGGTTGGTTTTAGTGTAATGACTCAAAATTTTATAAATGAAATTCCATTTTTTAATAAATAAATTCCTTATTAAGTAATGAACTTATAGAAAGAAAATGCACTATTTTGGATATTTAAATAGTTATATGGTTTGTCAAATTTTATTATACATCATAAATGTTTTTAATATAGTCATTGTACATTGACCATTAATATTAATAAATTAAGGGTTATGATAAAGTCCAATTGATATAGATGAAAGAAGTGATGGTCTTGACCAGTAGGATTGGGCCCTATGAAGCCCATTTATAAGAGAGTATGTGGAAAATAACATCAATAGGCTTTTAACTTGACCAATATCAAGTTGAGATTCAATAACTAAATCATGAGAAAAACCTTTTTTAAGTGATAATTTCAAGCTCATCAAGATCACATCCCAAACCATGTATGCTGAACCACCCTAAGAAAATATCACAATCCCACACCTTTCCCTTAGGGTATTCATTGGTGTAATAAAGGGATGTGTGTCTAGAAACTAATAGTATCAATTTTTATTTTATTTTTAATAAAAAAAATATTATATTTATCTTTTTTTAATATTACTTTAGATAATAAGTTTGAATTGGATTTTTGATATGATGAAATACAAATTATATTTTTGGGAATTATATAGTTTCAATCAAGAAACTCTTTCTAATGATTTCAATAATTTTTAAAAAAAATGATATTTTAATAAAATATTATTATGAAATAATATTTATTAGATATAAATGATAATATAATTCTACATAGTGAAAAATGAATATTGTAAAGGTCAGAAAATTGTTATTGTTAAAAAATAGTATTTTTCAATAAATGTGTAATTTTTATTTAAATGTATAAATTATAATAGTTATAAAATTTTATAGATAAAATAAAAATTATTTTTGAAATAATCACCTCAAAATTATCCAACGTTGAATTTTTTGTAATTTTCCGAGATAATTGAATTTTTAGGTCAAAATTAAATAACGGTATAATGTATGGTGTGTATTATGATATTATAAAATCCCAAAAGCTATGTAATAAATACTATAAATAGTATCCATGATAAAAAATAGGTTTTCCCTTTAAATTAATAAGTTTTTAGGTTATTTATTATTTTTATAATCCCTTAATGAATCTTCCAAAACATTTATTATATTTTAAGGTATTAAAATCAATTTTTTGTTAACATGACTCACTTACGCATCGCCAAGGGTATTATTTTAATTTTATTGGTTATTAGACTTTTAAAATATTTAAAATCAATCTAATTTGTTATAAACAATTGTCAAAAACTATAAAAAGATTTTTATTTTTGATTAATTTATCATATAGAGTCCAAAACCTATGTTTGAAAATAAATAAATAATTATCCTCTATTTTTCTATATAGACCTACCAAAACTCCATTTCCTCTCAACTAAAAACTCTTAGAGAACAAAATTACTCTTTCCTTACCTCTCTAGAGTCCTTTCAATGTAAAGACACCGACTGTAGTTTCCCAAAGCTGATGTCTTACTTTATTACATTGGTAAGATTATAAGGAATCGTATCCCGAAGGACCGAATAGTTTAGTAGTTTTGGAAAACTAAACACAAACATAGGAACTAAATTACAACTTGAAATAAAAAAAAACATTGCAGCTCCATTGGAAACACCCATAAACTCTTAGATTATTCCTACAATTCATTCGTAATAATATTCATCTTCAAACCCTAGGGAAAAATAAAACATAAGAATGGGGTGAGCTCATATGCTTAGTAAGGGTAAGTAATATAGCAGAAGTTATCATAAACATAAACATTAGGCATGGTGAATAACTAAAAACACATACCTTTAAAAATAAACATGATCATAATAAGGAAGGAATGAAAGATGATTACATAAATCCATATAAATGATCATAAGATAATGAAACTTAACCATGGATATTCTACTATTCAAATAATCACATGGTTTATCAATTACTATTATAATAATGAGGTAATTCATAATGTTAGACATCTAAAACATAGTGTCAAGGCCTCGGCCAAGACGTTTGAAAATACTAGGGTAAGGCCTCGGCCAAAACCCAATTCTATTTTGTCTCATGAGACCTATTGATGCATCAAGGGGCTATATCTGGCCCCATACATTACTTACTAAGTCAAATTCATTCCTCCTATGAATGGGGATAAACATAAACAACATGAACATATGAAATAACTTTCCCCAATCTATAGACATAATCACTAATCATTCTGAGTAGTATGGTGAATGGTATCAAGATAGCACATACAAAATCAAATTGATCATAAAATATTTAATAAAATATGGTAGATGATAATCATAGGAGGATAATACCAATAAAAAATAATATTAAAAAGTGGTGTTGAAATAGATGAAAATCTCTTATAAAATCATTGAATAATTCTTGAGAGTAATACTCTTTTACTTTGAAAAGAAGAGTTCTTTTGGAAAAATATCTATATAAAAACATAAATGAACTTAGATAGATTTTCCATGATAAAATGAGTGGTTTTAGAAAAATAATGGTAGCTTAAAATAGATTATATAGTGCACTTTAAAATAGGTAAGAAATTGGAAAGTTCCTTTTAATCGGGCTGGCTTATCATGAAGAATTGAGAAAGGGACCCTTTTAAAACATGTATTTTACACAAATTAAAGATGAACTGATTAGAATAAAATATTTTCAAACATATAACTAGAATTTATAATAATTATATAAAATAAATTAATAATTTCATTGGTTTATAGAGTAAGAAATCACAACCTGAATGAAAATTGAGGTTCGGGAAGAAAACCCTTACCTTATGTATGAATGTGTTCTGCACTTGACCATAACGTCGAGGATAATCAAAATAAATTTATTAATTAATTAATTCCTAACCTTATATTTATGTATTTTATTTATTATAATTTTATTAAGTTCATTTATGGCCTTTTTGATGAGTTATAAGATACAATTTTATTACTTGGGAGCGTTTGTTTCCTTGGTTTTCACGATCAGTATACTTATATATGAGTATGGAAATTCATGTGGAAAGGGTATGATTCTCCAGAATTGAAATTATATTATATTAATAAAAATCCATAAGTGTAAATGCTTATATATATCATTTAATTATATGGTATGAGAATTAATCATTAGATAATACATTTAGTGATAATCATTTGCATTAATACGATAGTTATTGATCATAACGAACTCATTTTGTTTTATCATTTAGTATTATTTAGATATGTTACTTATAAAAAACAATAAATGTTTTAATAAATATATTATTTTATTTTTAACCATAGAATGAAGGTTCGTCGTCCATGAAGGTTGTAAATCGCCACCTCCCAGATGATGATTTTGTTTTTAAAATAAAAGAGAGAGAGTAGGGAGATTGATTATGTATATTCCATTAATATTATATAATTTTAGTATATAAATTATAATTTAGTTATCATGGTCATTTTTATAGATGGGGTGAGAATATAATAATGAAAGAAAGAACTTGAAAAGAAAATAAAAGGAAAAAAGAAAGAGGATTTTGCCTCTTGAATACTCCCCCTTGAGAACCGCCTTGAGGAAAGGGGTTTTGGAATTTGGGTAAGAACAAGAGCTGATGGATGTGGGAAGAGACTAGGTAAGATTATTTGGTAATAACTTTGAAAATATTTAAGTCTTATAGAAGTGAGGAGAAGAGGGGTGAGTGGTGGTATTTATAGTGGAGGAGAGGGATGTTTCTTTGAATATTTTATTCATTTGTTTATTATTTTGGCACAAGACTATGAATATTTTGATCATTATCATCAAATATATTAAAATAATGAAGTATAGTTCGAGATTATAGACTAACATTATCCATACATCACCTATGAATCAATAAATTATGTATTTATCATTTTTTGTAAATTACCATATTTTACTATTCACCAAAAAATCAAGTATTTTAGAAAAATATCAAAAATTACTCATAACAATTTTTTGATGTGTAGAATTAAAAAATGAACTTCATTTTATGAAAATAGTTTTCTAAATATGAAATTTTTAATTTTTAATTAAATTCATCATTTACTCAAAAAATACAGTTTTTAAAATTATAACTGATTTTATAACACTCTAAAAATTAACTAAGGTCTCATTAAATTATACTAAAATAATAGGAAAATAAAATATTGATTTATTAATACATTTTATGAAAATGAGTTTTCTTTTAAATAATTTTATTAATTATAAAATGGTAAGTAAATATTTATGACTTACAAAAATATCAACAACTAAATATTAATTTTTAAAATATTAACTTACTTATACAATGATATAATTATATCATTCCTTCATTTATAAGATGCCTTAGTTTTCTTTATAAAAACATAGGTGAGGTTACTATTCATTTGGATGATTTACTGTTCATAAGGGTAATATTACTATTTCTAAGTTCAAGTTACTATTTCATCGGTATAGGTTTCTTGACTTTTAAAAATACCTCTGATTTCATTCATTCTTTATTTAGGATGTTTGTATTATATTCTCTAAGTGATTTTATGTGATCTATATTATATAAAAAAAACATAATAAGGGAAATTTCATTGATGGAGTTTTTGTTTGTTACATTCTTCACTCCTATAAAAATTTCATCCTCAAAATTTCTAGATTATCACCCCAAAAAAAGATTTGGGTAGTTTTTAATCATAATCTCCTCAGACTCCCATGTTGCCTCTTCAATTTTATGGTTTTTTCAAAGTACATTTACCAGCTGAGTCATATAATTCCTCAACACCTATTATTTAGTGTCTATAATTCAGATAGGCTCTTCACAATAAGATAAGTCGGGTTCCAATTCTATTCCTTTAGAAACAGGACATGTGTTGGGTCTGACATGTACTTCCTTAACAAAGAGATTTAGAATGAATTGAGTAACTTAGAAAGGATAGGTTTCATTGTCAAATGATAATCCATTTCTCCAATTCTCTCCATAATTTCAAAAGGACCAATGTACCTGATGCTCAGTTTCCCTTTCTTCCCAAATCTTATAACACCTCTCCATAGTGATACTTTCAAGAAAACATGATCTCCCACATCAAATTACAAATCATTCCTTTAATTATAAGTATAGCTCTTTTGAATAATTTGAGCTTATTTTATATAGGTTTTAATTGTCTTTACCTTGGTTTTTGTTTCCTCCATAATCTCTGGGCCTACAATCTTCCTTTCACCAACTTTATCCCAACATGTTGATGTACAACATCTCTTTCTATATAATGCTTCATATTGTGCCATTTGAATAAAATAATGGAAACTATTATTGTAGTAAAACTCTACCAAATAAAAATAATGATCCCATATACCTTGAAAGTAAAGGGATCATGATCTCAACATGACTTCTAATGTTTGAATGGTCCTTTCAGACTTCCCATCAGTTTGAGGGTTATAAGCAGTACTCAAGTGAATCTCAGTATCCAAATATTTCTGAAGAATTTTCTAGGATTTCAATGTAAATTGTGCATCATGATCAGACGCAGTAGAAATATGTACTCCATGAAGTCTTACAACTTCATTAATATAGAGTCATTCAAGGCGCTCTAGTAAAAAATCTTTCCTTATAGAGAGGAAATGTTCATATTGTTAGGTCTATCAACAATTACCCATATTGCATCATTCTTTCTTAGAGTTTTAGGTAATATAGTGACAAAATCCATAGTAGTGTCATCCAATTTCCATGTAGGAATAGGAAGAGTTTGCAAGACCCCTCTAGGATGTTGTCTTTCAGCCTTCACATGTTGACAGAATAAACATCTTGATACATAATCAGCAATTTCCCACTTCATATTATCTCACTATAAATGTTCTTTCAGATCTATATACATCTTAGTGCTACCAGGGTGGATATATAAATTCGAGCTATGGGAATCATCCAATAACTCCATTTTTGCTCAGGGATAGAGGGAACACGTAGCCTCCTCCCAAATTTTGGAATTTCATCTTCATACATGAATTTTGGAAACTTCTCATCATTCATAGTTTAATTTTCTTTTAAATATTCTCATCATCATATTGAGAACTTTTAATTCTTTCTAATAAAGATGTTTGGGAAAGCAATTGAAAAAGTAATGATGTTTTACATTCTTTGATAATTACCATATCCATCCTTTCTAGATCCATGTACATAAGATCCTTTTCAATCCTCATTTTTTTCAGAACTCTATGATCATTATTTCTCAATGCATCTTCCACCTTATTTTCTTTCCCCGAATGGTAGTGTATGGAACAATCATAATCCTTGAGTAGATCGATCCATAACCTTTACCTCATGTTGATTTCTTTCTGTGAAAATATATATTTCAAACTCTTTTTATCATTATATATCTCACATATTTCACCATAGAGATAATGTATCTACATCTTCAGAGAAAATATTACAACTTCTAACTCAATATCGTGAGTTGTATAGTTTTGTTAATGAATTGTTAACTACCTTGATGCATATGTAATAAATATATCATTCTTCATAAGGACACAGCCAAGTCCTTTATTTTATACATCACTATAAATCAAAAATACACCATTTTTTCGATGGTAGATTCAAGATTGGAGAATTCACTAACATCTTCTTCAATTATTCAAAACATTCTTCACATTATTTTTTCCATACGAACTTAACCCCTTTACGAGTAAGCTTGGTTAACGGGTCATCTAATCGGGAAAATTTCTGAAAAAAACACCAATAATAACTTGATAAACCAATAAAACTACGTACCTCATTTACATTCATTGATGTAGGTCGTTCCTGAACTGCCTTTTTCCTTTCAGGATCTACTAAGATTCCATCCTTTGAGACAATATAGCCAAGAAAAGAAACTGTTTGAAGCTAGAATTCACACTTACTAAACTTCCCATATAACTCATTTCTTCTAATAGTATTCCTTATAAAGCGCAAGTGATTATCATTTTCTTCATATATTTTTGGAGTATACAAAAATATCATCAACAAATACCACAAACAATTCATCAAGATGTTCCTTGAAAAAACTATTCATTAGATCCATGAAAATAGAGGGTGCATTAATCATTCCAAAAGGAATTACTATAAACTCTTAATTCCCATACCTGGTTTGAAATGTTGTCTTTGGAATATATTCCTTCCTCACACAAAATTGATGATATCCAGATTGAAGGTAAATCTTCAAAAAAATATTTGACTCTATGAATTTGATCAAATAAATCATCAATGCAAGGAAGAGGATAGTTTTTCTTTATCGTAATAGCATTGATCTCCCTGTAGTCAATGCATATCCTCATAGATCCATCTTTCTTCTTAACAAGAAGAATATGATATCCCTATGGAGAAACACTAGGGAAGATAAACCCTTTACTACTCAACTCCTCTAGTTTTTTCTTCATCTCCACTAATTCCACTATGGTTATTCTATAAGGAGTCTTTGATATAAGCCTTTCACTAAGAATTAAATCAATAGAAAACTCAATTTCTTGCTCTAGAGTATGTCCAGGTAAATCCTCTAGAAAACACATCTCTATATTCTTGAACAATAGGTACATCCTCAATATGAAGATTTATTTCCTCACCCATAGATATTGCATTCTCTTCCTCCCCAATAATTAAATTTAGTAGATCTACTGGAGGTTGATCTAGATATGAATCCGATGGTGATGTTTCTACTCTAAAAATAAGGGATTATACATCATTCTAAAAAATTATAACTTACTTCTTCTTGAAATAGATTTTCACATCATAACTTGAAATCCAATTCATAATAAGAATTATATAAAATTTAATCATGGGTATGATGATAAGGTTAGAAACTAAAGCAAATTTATGTGTCATAAGGGGGACTAATCGACACATCATTGTTATAATGATACTTCCCTTAGGAGTTTTGACTGAAAAATGCTTTATTAAATAAAATTGGAAATGTCTAATTTTTCTTGGATAACTGGGAAGATATAAAAGAATGTGATAATCTAAAATCAAATAAAGAATTGTCTAAGTTTGAGGAAATTATTAAATTACCTTCTATTTATCAATTTTTCCTGCACTACCCTATTCTTCTCTTGATTTCCCTTAATTTAATATGACTTAGAGAATTCTTTCTCTATCTTGATAGCACATAAGACTATATCTTCGTATGATGATAATGTTTGGGAGACCAGTTCCATTTGGAGGAATGGTTTTAAACCATCAAATAATCGGTCAATATTACTCCTTGGATTACCTATGTAGTTTGTGGTATGCCTTGATAACCTTATAAAATTGGATTCAAACTTTGGAACGTTTCATCCTCCTTCTACCTCAAATTCAAGAATTGTCTTTTCATATCCCATCATTGTTCGTGAGGAAAATATTTTTCTAGGAAAATTTTCTTAAAATTCATCCATTTCATAATTTCAATATATTACTCCTCCTTTGTGTTTTGAATAAATGACCACCAATTATTAGCCTCTCCCGATAGACGATAAACTATCATGACAGCCTTCTCTATTTCATTACTTCCCAAAGATAGAAATATATTCTCTAAGGAACTTATTCACTGGTCTACTATGAATGGGTTTGTAGTCCCATTAAATTATGGAGGTTTCTATCGCATAAATCATTCAAACATTTCATACCCATGTTGTGGATCAAGATGCTCCATACCAGTAAGGTTATTGTTCATAACCTGATTCAGTTGTCCCAGTATAGTTATAAGTTTCTTAGCACCAGTCATAGCCCCAGATCTAACATCATTATCTTGTATATGAGGTAAATCCCTACATGAGATACACGTGTTCATGTGGTTTTCATTACTTCCACTAGGTGTCATTTCTAAATAATGGAATACACTATATTAGGCTATGAATCATAATATATAATGTCAAACTAGAAAAATATGTAACATAAATTGATATTTTATGCATGTCTAATCTCATAATAATAAGAATGGTTTCTTTGAGTGAATATTTACATTTAAATCCTTCATAATGGCTTATAAATAAAATGTGAATTATCCTAATCATATCCTCAGGTAGTGTCAAAATAGTTGTATAGTAAGTTTTGTTGTCGTGTACCAGGTTACCCTGAGTTAGGACTGGAATACCTTTTTGGAGTTGCTACTCCTAGGTACATCTGTTCCATAATCATATCCACTTATAGTATCCAAATAGGGATGTATTTTTTATAAAAATACATATAATATATACCTTATAAAAATTATAGGATGTTCTTTGTATATTTATCCTAAAATTTTATATTAGGGTTTTGTTTCCTAATTTACATTTTCTAAATCCAGTTTCCAAGGTTTTTACTAAACTTCCTCTGATCGCAACTATAAAGACCCCAACCCTAGTTTCCTGGAGTTGGTGCCTTACTTTATTAAATTGGTAATATTACAAGGAATCACATTCCGAAGGACCAAATAGTTTATTATTTTTTGAAAACTAGATACAAACATAGGAACTAAATTATAACTTGAAAGCAAAAACAACATTGTAACTCCATTGGAAACACACATAAAATCTTAGATTATTTTTGCAAGTCATTCATAATAATATTCATCTGAAAACCCTAGGGAAAATAAAACATAAGAAATGGGTTATCTTAGATTCTCAGTAAGGGTATGTAATACAGTGGAATTTATCATAAACATAAACATTATGCATGGTGAATAACTAAAAACACATGCCTTTAAAAATAAACTTGATCATAATAAGGTGGGAATGAAAGATGATTACATAAATCCATATACATGATTATAAGAGAATGAAACTTAACCATGGATATTCTAGTAGTATAATAATCACATGGTGTATCAATTATTATTATCATAATGAGGGAATGCATAATTTTGGACATCTGAAACATATTTTTAAGGCCTCTTCCAAGATGTATGAAAATACTAGGGTAAGGCATCGGCCAAAACCCAATTCTATTTTGTCTCATGATACCTACCGATGCACCGAGTGGATATAGTAGGCTCCACCCATCACTTTCTAAGTTCAATACATTCCTCATATAAATGGGTCTAAACATAAACAACATGAACATATGAAATAACTTCCCCAATCTATAGACATAATCACTAACCATTCTGAATAGTATGGTGAATGGTATCAAGATAGCACATCCACATTCAAACTAATAATAAAACATTTAATATGTTAGATAGTAATAATAAGATTTTAATCCTAATAAAACATAAGATTCAATAGGGGTGTTGAAATAGATGAAAATTCTCTAATAAAATCATCGAAGAATTTTTGAGAGTAATGCTCTTTTACTTTGAAAAGAAGAATTCTTTTGGAAAAATATCTTCATAAAACCGAAAATGAACTAAGATAGTTTTTACATGATAAAATTATTGGTTTTAGAAAAATAATGGTGGATTAAAATAGATTATAGAGTGAACTTGAAAATAGGTAAAAAAAATCAGGAAGTTCCCTTTAATCAGCCTTGCTTGTCGTGAAGAATTCAGTAGGGGGGCCTTTTAAAACATGTATTTTCCACAAATGAAAGATGAACTGATCAGAATACATTATTTTGGAACATATAACCATAATTTATAAGAATTATATAAAATAAATGAATAATTATATTGGTTTATAAATAAAGAAAGCACAACCCGAATGAAAATGGAGGTTTGGGAAGAAAACCCTTACCTTATGTCTAAATGTGTTCTGCACTTGACCTTAACATCCAGGATAATAAAATTAAATTTATTGACTAATTAATTAAGAACCTTATATATATTTATTTTATTTATTATAATTTTATTAAGTTCATTTATGGCCTTTTTGATGAGTTATAAGATACAATTTTATTACTTTGGAGCTTTCGTTTCCTTGGTTTTCACGATCGATATACTTATATATGAGTACGGAACTTCATGTGGAAAGGATATAATTCTCCAGAATTGAATTTATATGATATTAATGAAAATAAATAATTGTAAATGGTTATATATATCATTAAATTATATGTTATTAGGATGAATCATTAGATAATATATTTAGTGATAATCGATTTCATTATTACGGCGGTTATTGATCATAACGAACTCATTTATTATCATTTAGTATTATTTATATATGTTACTTCAATAACACAAGAAATTTTTTAATACATATATTATAGTTTGTTTAAGACATAAAAATGGTATCATGACCAGCCTTGAAGAAGAAATTTATGAATGAAAGTTCATCGTCCACGAAGGTTGTAAATCGGCACATCCTGGACAATGATTTCGTTTTTAAAATAAAAGAGAGAGATTATGGAGATTTATGATGTATCTTACATTAACATGATATAATTATATTATATAAATTATAATAGATTTATCATGACCATTTTGATAGAGGGGTGAGGAGATAATAATAAAATAAAGAACTTGAAAAGAAAATAAAAGGAAAAAAGGAAGAGCATTTTACCTCTTGAATACTCCTCCTTGAGAACCGCCTTAAGAAAAGGGTTTTTTGTATTTTCATAAGAACAAGAGCTCATATAAGTCTGGAGAGACTAGTAAATATTATTTTTTCCAAATTTCTAAAATATTCAAGGATTATAGGATTGAGGAGAAGAAGGGGTGATTGGTGGTATTTACAGTGGATGAGAGGGGTGTTTTTTGAATATTTTATTTGTTTGTTTATTAATTTGGCCCAAGAATATGAATAGTTTGAGAATTATCATAAAATATATTAAAATAATGAATTATAGTTCGATACTATGGTCTTACATCAATCATAAATCCCATATGGATCAATAAATCATGTGTTTAGAATTTATCGTAAATTAATGTATTTTACTATTCACCAAAAATTCAAGTATTTTAGAAAAATCTAAAAAATTCACCATAACCATTTTTCAACGTGTAGAATTAAAATATAAACTCCATTTCATGAAAATAATTTTCTAAATATGATAAATTTAATTTTTAATTGAATTCATCATTTACTCAAAAATTACAATTTTTAAAATTATAACTGATTTTATAACACTCTAAAAAATTAAATAAAGTCTAATTAAATTATAATAAAATCATAGGAAAAAAAATATTGATTTATTAATACATTTTATGAAAATTAATTATCTTTTAAATCATTTTATTAATTATAAAATAGTAATTAAATATTTATGACATACAAAAATATCAACACTTAAATATTAGTTTTTAAAATATTCATTGGCTTATACTATGATATAATTATATCATTACTTCATTTATAATATGCCTAAATTTTATTTATACAAATATGGGTGAGGTTACTATTCATTATACCGATTTACTATTCATAAGGGTAATATTATTATTCCTAAGGTTAAGTTACTATTTAATCGGTATAGGTTTCTTGACTTATAGAAATACCTCTGATTTCATTCATTATTCATTTATGATGTTTGTATTATGTTATATAAGTGATTTTATGTGATCTATACTATATGAAATAAACATAAGAGAGTAAATTTCATTGATAGAGTTCAGAGTTGTTACACCCAAGGTTCCCCCAAGCTCTTAAGAATCCCCTCCCTAACTTTAAGAAGAACCCTCTCAAGGTAATGGATCATCTCCTCTTCTTTATTCAAGAACCTCATTTATATTATACCCTTTTTCTAATTTTTTAAGTTGGGATATTTTTTCAAAAATCCCTATTACTTACCTTATGATTTAAAAGTGATTATAGACCTCTTTCAATCTCGTTAATCCCTCCCATGAACCTTTATGTACCCCTGTTATACTGCCGAAATTATCCTTCAAATTTCCTTTCCAAACATTTATGTAGGGAATATTCATCCCCATTTACACTCAAGGGTATTCACCTTGATGTACCTATCCTTAATTGATTGTGGAATTACATGTATTTAACCCACACTCTATAATCATGGGATTAAATGTGATGAAATATGATCCTATGTTGAATGATCTATGTGGCACACTAATGCATGTACATGATATGAAAGTGATGGGTGGGTTAGGAATTATGCATCACTCCAATTCATTGGGTAATGTTTTAGTCTCATGATACATTATGTATGGAATTAGTTATTAAACCTAATCCATTATGCTACATTTTCTATAATGTGATGTCATCTTGGAAGTTATCCTTGACTTATACTTATGTCATGTTTTATGTTGTTTCTATATTCTCATTTTTCCTTTATGTCATCATGTTATATCATGCATCATTGTTCAAGATTATTATTATTTCCCCTTTTATGTTACCTCTATATTCCACTTGGATCACATGTACTATTTTACCTTATGTTATGATTTGTTTTTCCCTTACCGGGTATTATAGCTCACACCTTTCTTATTTACACCCCTAGGTTATCCCATGCATTTTTAGAAGATACAAGGAAAATAAGGTCATGTTTTGAAGATTTTAATAAATTATTTTGTAATTATTTTGTAATTTGTAATTTCATGTACCTGATTTCCCAAATAAACTAGTATTCCTGATATTTTGGGATTGTATAATTTTTACCTTTATATAATAAATTATGAAATATGGTGTATTAAAAATGTGGGTTTTCATAGTTGGTATCAAAGGAAATTCTAGTTATTTTTTGATTAGGATTAGAGAACTATACTAAAATAATTAAGGATAAGACTAAACATATGAAAACATCCATAAATTTTGGTAAAGTATAGATTAAGTGGTTTCTAAAATAATACATCCTTGTTTAGATACGAAAAGTGGAAGTGGATCTAGAATAGAGGTACTTATGGGTAATAACCCTAAAAAGGTCACATTGAGCTAGACCTGATCATCACCTGGTGCATGAAAATAGGCCTTGATGTGCACCTGGTTTGACACTCTTATGTGATATGATTTGGTAAATTCACAAGATCATTGCAAAACATTATTAAGGGAACAAAATACCCATAATATTTTATATTATGAAATAGATTGTGGATAACTTATATTAAAACCTAGAAATGCATAGGTTAAGGAATATATGTTATTTATGATTTATCCCTTTAAAGATCATGGTTTTTCATTTATATGTTTAATAGCTTAAAAATTCTCATTCCTAAGACTATCTTGGATGAAATAAATGATTAGAACCAAAATCAGATAGTGAAAGGTGGGATTATCTTCCATTCATAAACATCAAATTTCCTATGTGACTATGGTTCTATAAATTCATTCATATCACACAATTTTAGTAGAAATATTCAAACACCGCCTAAAAACATGAAAGTATAACTATAATTATAAATGTAAATGGGTTTATTGTTTCATCCCAATCATATAAATCATCCCCTGTCCAAATTCTTTGGATGAAATTCTCAGTGAACATTGTGATACTCCCCTTAATATAATTTAATGCTATTCTGGACATGGATTAGCATTCCTTGTATAGATCCAGCATAAATTTTCAAGAGAAGGAAATCACCCTCTGTATTAAAAATATCCCTCTACTTATAATCATGTTCAAGGAGGAGGGTGAATATTATTTGGACCAAAATCTCAAGAAAGGATATTATTGCCTTACAATAAAGATTATCTAGCTAAAATGATTGATACTAAAGAAAAGGTCATCCTTAATGACATTCCCATTATAAGGAAATTTGATGATGTGTTTCCTGAATAATTACCTAGTCCTTCTCCTAGACGAGAGGTTGATTTATAAATATAACTTATCATGTAGCTTTTACAATATCCAAGACCCATTATAGAATGGAAATTGTTGAACTGTAAGTTCTAAATAAGAAAATATAGGATAATCTAGATAAAGAGTTTATATGCCCAAGTGCTTCACCATGGGGTGCATCAGTCCCTTTCATTAAGAATAATGATAGGTAAATACACCTCTACATTGATTATCACGAGCTCAGTAATATCATGATAAAGAACAAGTATCCTCTACCATATATTGATGACTTGTTCGGTCTGCTGTGTGGAGCACAATACTTCTCTAAGGTGGTTCTTCATTCAAGATATTACCAAGTAAAGGTAAATAATGAGGATATCCCTAATACTAGTTTTTGTAAATGGTATGAGCACAATGAGTTCATATTAATTCAATTTATACTCACTAATTATCCATTAATATTCATGGACTTGATGAATAAATCCTTTAGGAATTAAATTGAAAAAATTGTAGTAGTTTTATAAAGGATGTTCTTATCTACTCCAAAAGCAAGGGGGAACATGAGGAGAATTTAGATATTGTACTGAAGACCTTGCATAATAAAAAGATATATGAGAAGTATAGTAAATGTGAGTTTTTTTGGAAAAAGTAGATTTATTGGGGAATCTTATCACTAGAAAAGAAATATTTGTGATACCTTCAAAAACTAAGGAAATTAAATAATAGGAAAGACTGACATATGTGAAAGAAATATGTAGTTTCCTTATATTATCTAGAAACTATCATCAATTTTTGATAAACTTATCTTTATTTTCAAGCCCACTAACCAAGATAACTTTGAAGGGTATCAAGTTTTTCTAGACTAATGGATGTGAATATAGCTTTAAAGATCTAAAAAAGATAATAATCACTATATTTGTTCTCATATTACCCACCAGTGAGAAATGATTTTTGATTTATAGTTATGCATCTAAAAAGGTCTCAGGTATTTTTACTCATGAAATATTACAAAGTATGCCTCATTCCAATTAAATATCCATGAGAAGAACTACCCAACACATGGTCTATAATTGGATTCAGTGATCTTCACATTTAATATTTGGTGACATTATATATATGGAGAAAATTGTTTCATATATACAGGTCATAAAGTCCTCAAGTATATATTCACACAAACTAAGCTTAATATGTTCCAAAAAAGGTGGTTAAATCTGATATAGGATTATGATTTTTTAATCCATTACCATCCTGGGAAGGTGAACAAAATAGAAGATTCTATGAGTAAAAGGGATCCTACAACCCCTATCCATGATGAAGATTTCAAGGGATCCAATCTTCTTATACATAAAGATGATGAAAATGTGAATAATAAGGGGATCTTCATCCTGCCTTGCTCATATAAGTGATAAACCATTAATTCTTGAAAGGATCAAGTAGGGCCACAAATATGATGAGTTTCTATAGAATAAGTTAGTTAATATTCTGTAGTTCAAGTTTACTAAAGATGAAGTTATATGGTTTGGAACCCGAATATGTGTCTCATAAAAACCAAATTTGAAGAGGGGACTTCTAGATGATTCCCATAGTTCATCCTTCTCTTTCATCCAGGAACCACTAAAGTGTATAGAGATTTGAAGGAAAAATTTTGGTGGGATAACATGAAGAGGGAGATTTTGGAGTTTTTATCTCAATGCATCATATGAAAACAACTCAAGGTATAAATATATAAGTATAAGGTTATGATATAACCATTTACTATACCAGAATGGAAATGGGAAAACATAACCATGGATTTTGTTGTAGGACTCCACAGGACACCTAAAGAAAATAATGTCATCTGGATGGAAGTCTATTGACTTACCAATTCATTGAATTTCATTATTATCAAGGAATATTTCTCTTTTTACCATCTTACCAAGATATACATAAGGTGATTGGTAAGAATACATAGAGTTCAACTCTTTATTGTATCTGATCAAGATCTGAAGTTTACCAAGAGGTTTTAGAGAAGCCTTCAACAAGCATTGGATACAAAACTAAGATTCGACACTACTTATCACCCTCATATGGATGGTCAATCTAAAAGGGCCATTCAAACTTTGGATTTTATGTTTAGATCATGTTCAATGGATTTATTGGGATCATCACCTTCCCCTAGTGGAGTTATCATATAATAACAGTTTCCATTATAGAATTCAAATAGTACATTATATGTATCTATATGGGATTATGTTTCAGACTTCGACATGCTGGGATAAAGTTGGAGAGTGGAAGATGATGGGACTTGATCTTGTCTACGAAATTATATAGAATGTTCAAACCATTCAGCATCATATAAAATCTATACAAAGTTGGAAAAAAATCTATACAGACAATCATTGATGTGATCTAGAGTTTGATGTCATATGTAAGAACTCGGTTCTTATTCTTGAGGTAAGGGTTTCTTCCTTTCTCTTTTCCTTATGTGTTTTTGAGAAAATAAGGAAAATGGGTAAAAATCCCAAATTTTGGAAGTACACGCCGTGTACTTTTCCACACGATGTGTACTTCTGGTCGTATGGAATTAGTACACAGGGCGTGTGGCCATGTTGGCGATGAAGGGTGTAGGAACTGACTACACGCCGTGTATTGGTCCTTTGAATGTCGTGTAGTCAGTCAGCAGGCAAATAGTAAGTCGGTGGCCAGCTTTGTGACAGAACACGCCGTGTTCTCTTGCAGACACGCCGTGTAGTCATGTCGGAAGGTGAACAGTGCCACGCTGGCGGGAAGCACTAGAGGAACAGTTTAAAAATGGGAAGTACATGTTGTGTCCTTGGAAGTACACGCCGTGTACTTTGTTTTTTTTTCTAAAATGGGAAGTAGCCTCCCCTGTTCATAGGTAAGGCTTAGGACCGGAGGAAGGAGCGGGAGAGGACGGCCGAACCTTCGGAGATCCGCCGAGCGTACGTCGGGAATCTGTTTCCACCTCGGACGATCTCGTTGGAACCGCACGGGTAAGCCCTCCACTCTTCTTTGATGGTTATTTCCAATTATTCTCCTAACGTGAGTTATTTTAGGTTAAGAGGCTTTTCTTTTACCTCAGATCTACGGCGTTCTTGGATGCCTCAGAAGGCATCGTTCGTGTATAGCGCTTGTTGGCTTTTAAGGTAGGTGGATTGGTGCTTGTTTTTCCAACTACCATGTGTTTTGTGCATTTTCATGCCACGAAACCATGTTGGGGGTGTCGTGTGGCTGAGTCCATAGCTATTTTAAATACCTATATTTCAATAGGTGATTTAAATATGATATTAAAATGCTGGTTGGGATTGTTTCTTGGATCCGGATCCACCCCATGGGTGTGTTCCACTGTTTAGTCATTTGGCCAGGATACCCAAGGGTATGCCTTTAAAGTATTAATTATAGAATTTCCTCGAGATTAATTGCTTGTTTACTGCATATTTACATGTTGGGCATGTCCCGGTTACCTGTTTAGCCTGAGGGCATTGTTGTAATTAGCCTGTGGGCACTGCACTATTTAGCCTTAGAGAAGTTGTTATCATAGCCTGAGGGAAACTTCTTCCATGCCTGTGGGCAGCTGATTTTGTTCCTGTAAGCAACACTACCTACGCCTGAGGGAAAAATCTATTATGCTTGAGGGTAGATTCTTGTGTTGGATACTCTTTACCTGAGGGTAGGGGTTTACGTGTCTGAGGACATTAGCTGGTTACTTAGAATATTCAATATAGTGATATTTTAAATTAAATGATTAAATAGAATATTAAAATGGTAATATAACTGGTTAAGTTAGTGACTTTTTAGTACTGCTCACTTTATTTCATTTTACTACTACACACTATTGTTGCATGTTTGCACGCAGTTGGGCATGGGCCTTTGGTGGGTGCCTACTGAGATATATTTCTCACAACCTATTTGGGTCATGCTTTTCGGCCCAAACAGATTACGTTTATGCAGGTGTGGATAGAGGCAAGAGTCCCTATACAAGTACTTGACTGTTGTTGAGGAGTAGGAGGGCATGGGACCGAGCCTAGGATCGCGATGCCGCTGCCAGCTGTTTTGCTTTGTTTTGTTGTACCCTGTATTTTGTTGTATTGTACTATTTTGTAACATGTTCTGGCTGTTTTATAGAATAGTGACATGCTGCATCTTCTCATATATATATGACTACTGGTTCCCTTTTTATCAGTTATCCCTTTCAGTTATATATGAATGGTTATTGCTTCTGCTATTGTTGTATGTTTAATTTCGTATTCCGCTGTGCTACACTTTGACAAATGAGGGCATAGTTTCCCCACTATCAGACCTGGGCCCTCGCTGCAAGTTGGCAGCCTCTGGTATTTGGGGAAATGCGCTTGAGGTCTTGTGGCGAACTGGGTTCAGGGCACCTATTGTGTGGCACCTGGAACCGGGTCGTTACAAAGTGGTATCAAAGGGGTTCTTTTATTTGACTTACTATTTGGAGCAGTAGTTAGGGATAGGACGAACAGTAGTTGGTAATAAGTTGTGCCCGGGCGTAGCTAACCCGCGTACAGGGAAAATCCAATTTACTTCATGATTGCAATTTTACTGATTTTTCAATTTACAATTGATTTGATTTCATCATTGGCTGACGCACTTGAGATTGTGCGGGTTATATTTTATCTATGGGTTCTATTTAGTTGCAACCCGATGAGATGAGGGTATGACATCTCATGCATCATATAGGCACATGATAGAAATCACATGCCATGCATAGTTCCATTCCATGTAGGTGCATTATAATTTTGCATGTTGTTGTGATATTTGTTGTGCAAATAAATCATGTTGTTGTGATAGCTGCTCTGATAAATACCTTCTTTGTGATAGGGTATTTTCTTGTGTGAGTTGTCTCGTAGAATGAACACCAAACTTTGGTTTTTGGGGAGTATGGGCCCCCACTGACCATAATTTGGTGGATCGTTAGCTGTTTTTTTTTTTTGTTATAATATAGATAAGATGTCAAACTTTGATTCTTGGGGAGTATGGGCCCTCACGGGTCGGAATTTGACACTTAGGTGTTGTTTTTCAGTATTTTTCTGGGTTCTGGGGAAGTTTCTGAGACATACTATCTGGAAACCCAGTATACACACCGTGTATTACTTTAAACACACTGTGTATGGCCTTCTATTCGGGAAGAAAAATAAACTTTTTAAGTACACGCCGTGTACCTATAGTACACGCTGTGTAGTCTCTTCCCATGTCACAAACCGTGTAGGCGGCGACACGGGGAAGGGAAGATCTTGGGTAAAACAGGCCATGTACTTAATATACACGCCGTATAGTATTGACCCGGAGTCCGCCCATGTAACTAACAACACGGATGGAGTATACCATAAGACATACATGTCGTGTCAATTATGTACACGTCGTGTAGTGTTTCCTGCGGACTCGGCCATGTAACTAACAACACGGGTCAGTGTCACCTCTCCTTGAACACGTCGTGTACCTGTAGGGACACACCGTGTAGTCTTGTCCAAGGACAGCCCATGTGGTTTATCCATGTGGTTGGGAAACAGGGTGGTGTAAATGTCGTGTGTGGGTGTAACATGCCATGTAGTTTTCAAGCCGAGTAGTCGGCCGTGTCACAAACGACACAGGCAATTGGAAAATAACACCATACATGCTGTGTAGATATAATACACGCCGCGTAGTTTTTTTTCAACGGTATCCATGTGGCTTAGCCATGCAGAAGGACCCGGGCAGGGGAAAGGGAAGTCAAGTACACGTCGTGTAGTCATTGTACACACCGTGTAGTCTTGTTTTGCAAATTTTGAATGCCTTATTCCTCTTGTTCCCTAGTGGTTCCTTCTCTTTCAATCTTGATGAATCTTGAATCTAAGGCGTGTTTTTGACCTTGTAGTGTCATTCCGCCGAGACGACCACGCGTTGTTCGCCAGGAGAGCGGCGACGACTATACTCTAGAGATAGTGGGCCATGGGCTACTAGTGGATCCTCCAGTAGAGACAGATGCAGCGCTAGCTGTTATACCGGACACAGGCACGGAGGCGCAGTTCTGTGAAGGCTTCATGCGGTTCATACAGACCTTTCAGGGAGTACCGCAGGCCGCTACATCTATGGCTGAGCTGACTTGTATCTTCCAACAGTAGCATCCGCCTACGTTTTCAGGGGATGGCAGACCACAGGCTGCAGAGTCTTGGCTGGGGTCGATGCAGACTATTTTCGAGCATCTTGAGACACCTCCAAGGAGAAGGGTCAATCTCGCAACTTATATGCTGCGTGATTCCGCCAAGAGGTGGTGGGATGTTACCACCCAGTCAGAGCATCACAGGGACATGGCGTGGGATGATTTCCAGGTAGTCTTCTATGAATTCTTTTTTCCAGAGACGCTGAGGGTAGATAGAGCTCAAGAGTTCATGAATCTGAAGTAGGGCGCTATGTTGGTGATGGACTATTCTGCTCGTTTCACCGAGCTTCAGCACTTCGCACCCATGCTGGTGGGTGATGAGATGTTGAGAGCCAGACGTTTTGAGGATAGTATTTGATATGACATTCGAGCACTGGTGAATGTTTTCAGGTTGCCTTCAGGACATGTTATTGTGAACCAGGCGCTGATTACATAGAGGAACCTGCGGGAATCTAGTGGTGTGGTCCAGGGCGGTTCAACACCAGTTACTGGTATTATTTCTTCTGGCAAGAGGAAGTGGAAGATGTACTTCTCTCAGGGTGGCAGTACCAATCAGAAGAATGATTCAGGTGGTCAGGTCATCTGCTACCAGTGTGGTAGAGAGGGGAAAAAGAGGCCACAGTGTTCACGTGATCCAGTGGAGTGATGAGCTTGTGGAAAGATGGGTCATCTGTAGCGCTTCTGTAGGGAGTTTCCACCAGTGGCTAGTGAGAGGGGTTCTGTGCAGACTCTGCGTGCAGGAGCAGGACCAGTGGCTTCTTACCAGTCAGGGAACTGGAATACGTCAGGGCGTGCAGGCAGAGATGGTGGTCGTGGTCATGGTAGCCAGACACCAGGATCTTAGAGGTAGTAGGGCGGGACAGCTCAGGGTAGTCAGGCTGTGTTGCAGGGCCGCGGCACTGGGCAGGCATATGCAGTGCAACAGACCCAGCAGGAGCAGGATCCCGGACCTTCTAGAGTTACTATTCTAGTATCTTCTGTATTATCTTCAGTACTTTTTTATATGGTTGATACACATAGTTTCATATATGTTCCCGTTATGGAGAGCCTTGGGATCTATGTTTCTACTTCTTCTGGTATCATGACGCTAGACACTCCGTTGGGGACTAGAACGGATGGTGTGCATCAGTTCAAGGAGTTCCCCCTTGAGGTTGGTGGGTGTCACTTCCTTTGGGACCTCTATGTATTAGATATGACGAGCTATGATTTCATTCTAGGGATGTACTGGTTGGTTCCCTTTTGAGCCTTTGTATATTGCTATCGTCGCAGGGTGAGTTTCACGTCACCAGAGGGCGGAGAGTTTCTATACAAAGGTGAATGGGATGTTCAGGAGAGTCGAGCTGGACCAGAGCATCATGGGATAGGTGGAGTCACATCCCAGATTACGAGCTTATATCTGGATGATAAGGGGACTTATCAGATGGATTTCCCTCCAGTGGTTGATCGTTTCAGGGATGTTTTCCCAAAATACTTTTCAGGTCTACCTCCGGAGCGAGAGGTGGATTTCTCCATTGAGCTTGTGCCAGGGGAAGCACCGGTGTCCATTCCTCCTTATAGGATGGACACACCTGAGTTGCAAGACCTCAAGAGGTAGTTAGAGGAGTTACAGGCGAAGGGTTTCATCTGACCCAGTACTTCTCCGTGGGGTTCGTCGGTCCTTTTTGCGAAGAAGGAGGATGGTACCCTCAGACTTTGCATGGATTATCAGAAGCTGAACCAGTTGACGGTCAAGAACCGATATCCTATGCCGAGGATAGATGATCTTTTTTATCAGCTTCGTGGATCATGAGTGTTATCGAAGATTTACTTGAGATCTGAATATCATCAGATGCATGTGAGATCATTGGATATACTGCTTACAGCTTTTCGGAGCAGATATGGTCTGTACGAGTACTTGGTTATGCCGTTCGGACTCACGAACGTGCCAGTAGTTTTCACGGCTCTGATGAATTAAGTGTTCCATCCGTATCTTGATTCTTTTGTGGTGGTATTCGTGGACGACATCTTGGTGTACTCTCACACTCAACATGACCATGCCAACCATCTTGATATCGTATTGAGTACACTGAGAGAGCATTGGTTATATGCTAAGATCTCAAAGTGCCACTTTTGAATGGACCAGATTCACTTCCTGGGTCATATTATCTCAGAGGCAGGAGTTGCAGTAGACCCAGAGAATGTGAGAGCATTAGTTTCCTGGGAGCATCCTAAGAACATGTTTGAGATACGGAGTTTCTTAGGGATAGCTGGTTACTACAGACTCTTCATACAGGACTTCTCCCACTTAGAAATGCCGTTGAAGGGTCTGGCTAAGAAGGGTGTGAAGTTCGTTTGGTCAGAAGCTTGTGAGACAGCCTTCTAGGACCTGAAGGGAAGGTTGACATCAGCACCAGTCTTGATACTCCCGGAGCAGGGGAATATCTATACAGTTTGTTTTAATGCATCAGGTATTGGGCTGGGAGCAGTGTTGATGCAGGGTGATCGAGTTGTTGCGTACGGGTCTCGGCAGTTGAGGCCACATGAGAGGAATTACCTGACACATGATCTCGAGTTGGCTGCAGTTGTGCATGTGTTGCACTGTTGGAGACATTATCTATTGGGAGAGTATTTTTTGGTTTTCACCGACCACAAAAGCCTCAAGTATATCTTTACTCAGCGTGACTTAAATCTGAGACAGTGAAGGTGGGTCGAATACCTACAGTCCTTCGATTTTGAGCTTTCTTATATACCTGGTAAGGGTAATGCAGTAGCTAATGCACTGAGTAGGAAGACTCAGATACAGGCAGTGCAAGAGGCCAGTGGTGATTGGCAGCTCATGGCCTTGTTCTCTGAGATGCATCTGGAGGTGCACGACAGTCAGGGGCAGACTTATCTTTCCTTGTAAGCTGTGACATATGCCCTCTTGGACAGAGTGAGGATGAGACAGCTATCTGTTTCGGAAGGCCTAGTTCTATGGGAGTTGGTGGCAAGTGAGGACCCTCCTCCCGGTTGGGCGATAGGCGATGATGAGGTTCTGCGTTTCCGTGGACGAGTATGGGTTCCAGGGGATATACACGAGGAGATGATGTGGGAGTTTCATTCTTCATCTTGGGCAGTTCATCCCGGGGTTACCAAGATGTACCGTGACTTGAGACGTCAATACTAGTGGCTGGGTATTAAGAGAGATGTAGCTGGATTTGTTACGAGATGTTCCACCTATCAGCAGGTGAAGGAGGAACACCAGAGACCAGCTGGACTGTTATAGCAGTTACCCATTCTGGAGTGGAAATGGGACGATGTTGCGATGGATTTCATGACTGGTTTTCCGAGGTCACCTCGAGGAAATGATGTTGTATGGGTCGTTGTGGACAGACTCGCGAAGGTAGCTCACTTTTTTCCGATTAAAGAGACCTTCGGTGTTGACGATCTCAGAAGGCTGTATATCCAAGAGATCGTACGTCTTCATGGGGTCCCTCGTTCTATCGAATCTGATAGGGATTCCCGCTTTACGTCTTGTTTCTGGCAGAGTTTTCAGAGGGCAGAGGGTACACAGGTGCTTCTGAGCACAGCATACCACCCTCAGACCGATGTCCAGTTAGAGCATATGATACAGGTGCTAGAGTACATGTTGCGTGCATGCATCCTGGACTTTGGGGGCTCTTGGGAGAAGCATATACCCCTAGTCGAGTTTTCCTATAATAATAGTTTTCAGGTGACCATTGAGATGGAACCTTACAAGGATTTATATGTTAGGCCATGTCGATCACCTTTGTACTGGTTAGAGGTAGGTGAGGCAGCTTTAATGGGACCATGTCTCATGCAGGATACTTCTGAGCAAGTTTAGTTGATTCAGAAGTGGATGGCTACTGTGCAGTCTCGTCAGAAATAATATGTTTATCACCACAGACGACCTTTGGAGTTCATGGTCGGGGATCAGGTTTTCTTGCGTGTCTCGCCAAGGCTGGGACACGGGCGGATCAGGAGACAGGTTAAACTTTCACTGAGGTATGTGGGGCCGTTTGATATTATGGAGAGAGTCGGGCTGGTTGCCTATCGGTTTCAGTTACCACAGCGGTACTGAGCCATGCATGATGTCTTCCATATGTCTCAGTTGTGTCGCTATCATTCAGACCTGTCTCACGTCTTTCATCCCGAGGAGGTTGATCTTTAGATGGATGCATCCTTTGAGGATCATCCGATTCGTATCGTTGATAGGAGCACGAAGGTTCTCCGAGGTCGGTCAGTTCCTCTCGTACAGGTGTTATGGCAGCATGGCCGAGTGTAGGACGAAACCTAGGAGCGGGAGACCGAAGTACATGCTCAGTGGCCAAAGCTGTTCTAAGCTATATCTTCACCACCCTTGGAAGGGAAATTCGGGGATGAATTGCTATAAGGGGGGAAGTTTGTAAGAACCCGGTTCTTATTCTTGAGGTACGGGTTTCTTCCTTTCTCTTTTCCTTATGTTTTTTTTGAGAAAATAAGGAAAATGGGGGAAAATCCCAAATTTTGGAAGTACACGCCATGTACTTTTCCACACTTCGTGTACTTCTGGCCGTGTGGAATGAGTACACAGGGCATGTGTCCATGTCGGCGATGAAGGGTGTAGGAACCGACTACACGCCGTGTAGTGGTCCTTTACACACCGTGTAGTCATTCGGCAGGAAAATAGTAAGGCGGTGGCCAGCCGTGTGATAGAACACGCCGTTTTCTCTTGCATACACACCGTGTAGTCATGTCGGCAGGTGAACAGTGCTATGCTGTCGGGTAGCCGCCAGAGGAACAATTTAAAAATGGGAAGTACGTGCCGTGTACTTGGAAGTACACGCCATGTACTTTGTTTTTTTTTGCTTAAAACGGGTAGTAGCCTCCCCTATTCACAGGGAAGGCTTAGAACCGGAGGAAGGAGAGGGAGAGGACGACTGAACCTTCGGAGATCCGTCGAGCGCACTTCGGGAATCCGTTTTCGCCTTGGACGATCTCGTTGGAACCGCACAGGTAAGCCCTCCACTCTTCTTTGATGGTTCTTTCCAATTATTCTCTTAACGGGAGTTATTTGAGGTTAATCGGATTTTCTTTTACCCCCAACATGGGTTCATGGCACGAAAACGCACAAAACACACGGTAGTTGGAAAAACAAATACCAATCCACCTACCTTAAAAGCCAACGAGCGCTATACATGAATGACGCCTTTTGAGGCGTTCTTGAATAGGTGATTTAAATGTGATATTAAAATGTGGGTTGGGATCGTTGCTTGGATTCAGAACCACCCTAGGGGTGTGTGCCACTATTTAGCCGTTTGGCCAGGATACCCGAGGGTATGCCTTTAAAGTAGTAATTGTAGAATTACCTCGAGAGGAATTGCTTGTTTACTGCATATTTACATGTTGGGCATGACCCAGTGACCTGTTTAGCCAGAGGGCATTGTTGTAATTAGCCTGTGGGCACTGCACTATTTAGCCTGAGGGAAGTTGTTATCATAGCCTGAGGGAAACTTCTTCCGTGCCTGTAGGTAGCTGATTCTGTGCCTATGGGCGACACTACCTACGCCTGAGGGAAAAATCTGTTATGCCTAAGGGCAGATTCTTGTGTTGGATACTCCTTACCTGAGGGTAGGGGTTTACGTGTTTGAGGATATTAGCTGGTTACTTAGAATATTCACTGTGGTGATATTTTAAATTAAATGATTAAAGAGAATATTAAAATGGCAATATAACTGGTTAAGTTAGTGACTTTTCAGTACTTCTCACTTTATTGCATTTTACTACTACACACTATTGTTGCATGTTTGCACGCAGTTGGGAACGGGCCTTTGGTGGGTGCCTATTGAGATATATTTCTCACACCCTGTTTGGTTCATTCTTTTCGGCCCAAAATGATTATGTTTCTGCAGGTGTGGATAGGGGCAAGAGTCCCTATACAGGTACTTGACTGTTGCTAAGGAGTAGGAGGGCATGGGACCGAGCCTAGGCTCGCGATGCCGCTGCCAGCTATTTTGCTTTGTTTTGTTGTACCCTGTATTTTGTTGTACTGTACTATTTTGTAACATGTTCTGGTTGTTTTATATAATAGTGACATGCTGCATATTCTCATATATATGTGACTGTTGGTTCCCTTTTTATCAGTTATCCCTTTCAGTTATATATGAATGGTTATTGCTTCCTCTATTTTTGTATGTTTAATTTCATATTCCACTACGCTACACTTTGACAAATGAGGTCATAGTTTCCCCACTATCAGACCTAGGCCCTCGCTGCTAGTCAGCGGCCTCTGGAGTTTGGGGAAATGCACTTGAGGTCTTGTGGCGAATCGGGTTCGGGGCACCCAGAACCGGGTCGTTACATCAGAGATAAATTGTTCCTTCATATATCACTATGGAATAAATTCATGAGTTTTGAGAATAAGTGAATTAATCCTATAAATATAATCCCCTTTGATATCATTGATCATATCATATTGGTGGAATATCGACAACCACTCCCACCTAACCTATCTCAAGTACATGATGTGTTTCATGTGTCCCTCTTAAGGAAGTACACACCATGCCCCTCACATGTACTAAATATAGAGGTCGTATCATTATAGAATAACCTTTCATATGAGAATTATCCGGTGATAATCTCTGATCATAGAGATAATGTTCTAAAAAATAATAAAACTCGCCTGGACAAAGTGTTATGGTGGAACCACAAGTTTGAGGAATCGACATGGGAACTGGAAAAGGAGATAAAACAAAATTAACCTCATCTATTTTATTATATAAAGTGGAAATTTTGAGGGTAAAATTTCTAAAGGTGGGGAGAATGTAACAACCCAAAATTTTATAAATTAAATTCCCTTTTTGAATAAATAAAAGCCTTATTAAGTAATAAAGTTAAAGAAAATGCATTAAATACTTTTCATATTTTGAATAGTTATATGGTCTATCAAATTTAAAAGAAAATTATTAATTATAACCATTGTTAATGTGGCCATTTTATAGTGATTATTAAGATTAGTATATTAAGGGTTATAATAAAGTCCAATTTACATAGAAAAAAGAGGCGATGGACTTGGCTAGTAGGATCATACCCTATGAAGCTCATTTATCTGAGCTTATAAGGGAGATAGAATCTATGGTGTTTTCTCTTAAAAAATCCCAAATTGATATTCAATAACTAAATCATGAACGAATCTATTTATAGAATAAGTTCAAGATCATCGAGATTATGGCCCAAACCATGTAGGCCAAACCACCCTGAGAAAATATCACCATTGCATGCCTTACACTTAGAGAATTCACTAGTGTAATAAAGGTATATGTATCTAGACACTATCAGTATAAATTTTTATACATTATTTTTAATAAAAAATAATTTTATTTATCTTTTTTTAATATTACATTAAATAATAAGTTTGAATTGGATTTTTCATATGATGAAAAACAAATTGTATTTTTGAGAAAAATATAGTTTCAATCAAGAAACTACTTTTAATGAATTAAATATTTTTCAAAATAAATTATATTTTAATAAAATATTATTATTAAAAAATATTTATTAAAAATAAATGGTAATATAATTTTATGACGTCAAAAATAAATTTTATAAGGGTTAGAAAACCATTATAGTCAAAAAAATAAATATATTTTAGTAAATATAAATTTTTTATTTAAAAGTATAAATTCTAATGATTAGATAACTTTATTGATAAAATAAACATTATTTTTGAAATAAACACATCAAAATTATCCAATTTTTATTTTTCATAATTTTCAAAGACAGTCGATTTTTTGGGTCAAAATTAAATACAATATAAATATACTCTGTGTATTATGACATTATAAAATATAAAAAGTGACGTAATAAATAATTAAAAGAGAATTCATGACCAAAATTATGTTTCCCATTTAAAATAATTTGTTTTTTAGGTTATTTTATTATTTTTATAAACCCTTAATCAATCCTCCAAAACCTATATTATATTATAAGGCATTAAAATAATTTTTTTGTAAACATGAATCACTACCACAACACTAATGTTATTATTTTAATGATACCAGTTATTAGACTTATAAAATAATTAAAACCACTCCACTTTGGTAGAAAACATTAGAAAAACTCATGATAAGTTTTGTGATTTTGATTACTTTATCATATAGAGTCCAAACTCTGTGTTTGGAAATTAATAAAGAATTATCCTCTCTTTCTCTATATAAAACCACCCAATATATATTTCCTCTTCACTAAAAAACTATTGGAGAAACAAATTACTATTATATTCCCTCTATATATCCCTCACAAGGTTACACCAACTTCTTAATAATTCCCTTCCTAGCTTTAAGAAGGACCCTCTCAAGGTAAGATATCCTCTCCTTCTCCTCTTTATTCAAGAGCCTCCTTTATATTATTCCCTTTTTCTAATTTTTCAAGTTGTGATATATTTTTACACATACATATTACTTACCATATGATTTACATATTATGAGATATGCCTTTAACTCTCATTAATCCCTCCCCTAAACCTTTACGTACCCCTGTTATGCTGTCAAAACTATCCTGTGAATTTCCATGCCAAACATTTGTGTATTGAATATCCATCCCCATCTCTAATCAATGGTATTCACCTATATGTACCTATCCTTCATTGACTAGGTAATTCCATTTATGTAACCCACACTCCTTAATCTTGGGATTAAATATGAAGAAATATGATCCTATGTTAAATGATCAATGGGGAACACTTATGCATATACATGATATGAAAGTGACAGGCTTGCCTAGAATTATATAATCATCTAATCCATTGGGTAATGTTTTAATCTCATGAGAATTCTCAAGTATGGGATTAGGGATTAGACCTAATCCCTTATGGTAATTTTTCCACCATGTGATGTTTTCTTGGTAGTTATCCTTTAGTTATACTTAATTCATGTTTTATGTTGTTTCCACATTCCCATATTGCCTTTATATTATCAAGTTATATCATGACTAATTATTCAAGATTATGATTATAACCCCTTTTATGTTACTTTTATATTTATATTGGTTCACATGTACTAATTTACCTTATTCGATTCTTTTTTATTTCCTTATTGTGATTTATATCTCACCACTTTCCTATGTACGTCCGTATGTTATCCCATATAGTTTTACAAGATCCAAGGAAAATAAGGGAATGTTTTATAGTTTTTAATTAATGATTTTGTATTTACTTTTCTTGTTTTCATTTAATTTACCTAATTTCCCAATTACAATAGGCTTCACGATCTTCTAGGCTTGTATAATGTGTACCTTTATATACTAAATCATCAAATAAGGTGTATTAAAGATATAGATTGTTATATTCAGGGCACAAACTCCAACATGTAGGAGGTTGGGAACCATGATTGCACTAGTTCAAGGAATATAATAAATTGTTTCATGGTATAGTAGGACTAATGTTTGACTGGATACTGAGCTCCTAGATTATTGATTTTTTGTGCCAAGTCTTCACTTAGTCGAAACCTACTTCAATCTATAAACATCCAAAGTATAAAGGTCGGGTTCAAAATTTCTAAAATAAAATTCAAAATGAAATTAAAGTTTCTACATTAAAATTTATTAAATATAATTTTCCATTTAATTCAATATAATTAAATTGAATTCATAAATTAAACCTAAACAAAACCTAATTAAAAAAATGTGATAATTACCAATATTTTATGTATTATGGGGAAATATTTTAGCATGAAAAAACATATAAAAATTAAAAAAATCCTTTTATAATAGACCAATCACTTTAACTTATTCTATAAAATATTCCTCTTTAAGTTATCCCACTATAAGTGGTCTTTAAGATCTCTATACATTATGGTGCTTCCTAGTTTAATAGTGAAAGATGAGTTATGTCTATTATCTAACAACTCCTTCAATTCTATCATGGATATAAGATATATTCATGTTCAAAATATTATAACCGTATCCTTATCAATGTTAAAATATGGAATATTTCCCATCATTTTTGTATCTACAAATATTTCTTTAGATTCTATTCTATCATCACTTAGATAAATGGTTAAGTAATCATTTTCTAAAGATAGGGATTTGTCTCATCCTTTATGATTTATATATCTATCCTTTATATATCCATTAACATTTTATCTTTTATGATCCTCATCATGGAAAAGTGAGAAAGATACTTTTTACTATGATAATCATCCACTTTGTCCAACTTCACAGATAATATTGTATTGAGTAATCATGATATTTTATCAGATCTAACACTCTATGTCGATTCATTCTTATCTCCTCTTATGAGAATATATAAATTAAGATTTTATTATTATTATTATTATTATATATTTAACACCTCTCACCACATATATAATGTATCTATATATTTAATGGAATTTTTATTACTAATAAATCTAGATAATGTGATATATTATATTTTTCATGGATACTTAATTAACTCAAGGCATGTGTTATCATCTTGTCATTTTACATGATAATACAACCCAAAACCTTCCTTAAAGTTCCTTTATATATAAAAAACTCTTTTCCACTTTAGCATAATGTGGTTAAAGGTTTAGTATCCAACCAACTATTAAGAGTCTTGATTCTCTCTACATAATATTCTATTTATAGAAACTTTACTCTCTTTTCAGTTAACTTGGTAAGTGGAGTAAGAAATCATGATAAATTTCTCACAAATCATTAATTGTACCCATCTAATCTAAGAAAAATATGGATCTATATCATATTAGTTTTTTTAGGTTATTTTTAAATCACCTTGGTCTTTGAAGGATCTATAGACATACCCACAAAAAAATCATCAAAATCTTTAAAGATTATTTATCAAGTCTATAAAGATTAATGGAGAATTAATTAGTTAGTAAAAATGGAATCACTATAAAAACATGGTTCTAATATCTTGTGTGGAATTTTGTCTTTAAAATATCTTCCTTTTTAACCATAAGTTGATAATATATTGATTAAATATGATTTTTTTAATAGTATATATACTCACAACTTTTATCAAACAAGACATCAATTTGAGGTAGAGAATACATTTTCTTTATCCTGGTCTTGTTAATCTCGTAGTGGTCAATGTGAAGCCTTATTGATTTATATTTATTCTTACCAAAGAGAACTAGTGAACCCACAAGGTAAATCATTTATCTATATAAATAATTTTTCTATACTATATTTTATTTTATTTTTTTAATTCCATCAATTCTATTAGTGTTATTCTATAAGTTCTTTTAGATATAGGAAGTACACTGGGTATAAGTTCTATTGAGAACTCCACATCATGATCAGATGGAAGACAAGGAAATTCTTCCAAGACTAGATCAATATATTCACTCACCATAAGAATGTATTAAAAATTATTATCTCATACATATCAACCATTTATATAAATTGTGCTTCTTAATTAATAGGAATCGTACTTTTGAAAAGGTTTATAAAAGAAATTCATATTTTTCCTTGCATTTATGTGTTTGTATGAGATGGATTATATTGTGGAATGATATTTTCATCTCTTAATAATTTATGTTGTATATATATAATAATATAAAATTCATTCTAAGAATAAAATTTAATTTTACTAAAAGAAGAACCCTCAAATTTTATAGAAGAATCATCCCACAAATTTTAATGAGGAGTTATATACTATAGATGTAGTAATTTCACCACTAGGTTTTTTCATCAATAAAAAAACTATAATTATTGAAGTATAAATCATTTTAAATCATTTATAAAACTTCTCATTCTAGCCAATATATGGTTATAATGACCTTTTATTGCTCAAAACATTGAAAACATAAAATATTTGTTCAATATAGTTGATCCATTGCATGATAGTTAATGGATCAAAATATCCCCTAAAGGATAGTGGTTATTATTGAGTAGAGGATTAAATAATTAGTTATTTATTAATTTGATAGGTTTGGTGATCTTAATGATTCAAATTATTATTCATAACTTGAATTGGTTGAGTTAATATCTCCATGAAGTTTCAACTCTAACTCCTAAAATGTTCTCTATTTTACAAGGACAATCATTGCATTCTATATCACATTGATTATTCACCTAATTTCACCTATTTTCATCTATTTACAAAAACTAAAATAATGATAAAAATAATTTTATTCAATAAAATATAAGAAAAAAAATTATACAATTATCTGAATTAATCATTAAATCTTTAATATATCCTAACTTATGACAAATATAGTTAAACCTAGGTGTTTTTAAATTATTTTATTTTATATTATCAAAACTAATCCCCAAAAAATAATTAAAACTTTATTTGGTACCAAATATGATGTACCATATATCATAAACATAGTTTTTATATAATTTTCTCTTAAATATGAATAATATATTGAGTTTTAACATGGCCCAAAACCAAAAGGTTTAATGCCTTTGGATATTAGTTACATATTTCAATACTTTTAATAAATACTATATAAAAAATTAGTTTAATACACCATCATAATATTCCCATCATGGACATGTAACTACATAGAAAATATTAAAGATACACATAAATAAAGGAAAAGGTGGACTAACATCTTGGTAAAGGAAAAACAATACATTACAAAATGAAATGTATTAGAGATCTTGTAGTATATCATATAGGAATAAAAATATAAGAAACATGACCATGGAATCATAAGAATTAAATAGTGAGTAATAAAGCACCATATACATAATAACAAAACATCATAATCATAAGTCAAGGTTTGCCACCAATTAATCATAACATAGTGGAATAAACTAATCATCCATGTCACATGTTTGAAATATCATGGGATATAGACTTATTCAATGAATTTAAGGGATATATAATTTTAGGGCCAAATTTCACATTAAAATATGTTCATATATTTATGTTCCCCATGAAAATAAAATAATGAAATTGATCATGCTTTAATCATATGGAATAACATGATTAACCAATGAAAATAAAATAGGTTATACAATAAAATCATGAAACATCACACAATATATGATAAAAGAGTAAGAGTGGTAGGTGAAAAAAGAATTCCAATACTTAAAATAAATAAAATTTTCATCATATATTTTCAAATGGTAAAACATGGGAAAAAATTAAAGATAAAGAATAAAAATCATGAAGAGGAAGAGAATAAATTTTATGAAATCAAAATATTTTTTCATCAAATTTTTTAATGTTTAATGTAACAACAATTGATAAAAGAATAGATTAATGACATAAAGATAAAGAAGAAATGGTGTATGAGAAATTTAAATGAAATTTCATACAAAACTTGTAATAGTAGATAATGATATAAATAATATATATATATATATATATATATTAAAAGAGAAAAAATTATAAAAATGAAAAAGAGAAAATTTATATTGCCTCAACTTCGGACTTGTTTGAATGTGCTCTAACCCCTATATAAAAAAGTTTAGTTTATTAATTATATATTTTAGTGCCTTTTGTGTTTTTTCAAATATAATTAATCATTCATATTCAAAAAATAAATATTTATTAGTTATTCATCATCCATTAAGTCATTGGAATTTAGTCATTCTAACTAGTCCATGGTCACTTTCATTATCTATGTCTCAGTCATTATTTAGAGTCTATGAATCCTTCATCTATATAATTTTCAAGTTTATTTATTAATAATGATACTTTGATTTTGGAAGATCTAAGATAAAAAAATAATAGTTCCAATTCACCATATTGATAGTGTACATTTCATTCATTCAATATAGGTTTTTCAACCATGATGATTTGTTTTAATAATTATTTCTATTTTAATTTCACCACTCCATAACATTAAATATAAATTAAATTAATAAAAAATATATATTTAATGATTAATTAGAATTTTTTAATTCCACATGATGAAAATGATAATTATAGTGGATCATCTTCCATGTAAGTTGTTAAACCAACCTAAAAATTGATGTGCTAATGAGAAATAATTCATAAGAAGGAATCATTATTCGATTATTATATTCATATTATATAAATCATAAAATATTTAACCTATAATAATAAAATTATTAATTAAAATAAATATTAATATAAAAAATAATAATAATGAGGATATATGTGGATAGAAGAAGAAAGGAAAGAGTTTAAGAATGATTTGTTACTAATTTGATAAAATCTTTCTTTACTTGATACATATAAACCTTGAAGCCTTTGTTATGACCATAAGCTCACCACCATATATGAGAGTCTTATGAGATAATTTTTTCATATATTTTATGTTTGAGGTAAAATTTTAGGTCTGGTTTGGAATTTGGGGTGTGGTGTACACCTTTCATGGGGTGTGGAAAAAACCCTTGTGTATTTTTTATAGCGCAACACAATGGTTATCCAGGGTTGTCTCACTTGATGAGATTTACAATCAAATGCAACCTATTTTAAATCACATATTATTATTTTTGGTGTTTTATATTTTATTAAATCAATTAAATTATAAATGTTTTGATTATAGAATTAAAAACATAAAAGTAAACATGAAAATGAAAATAGAATGAATGCAGACAAAATGAATTTAGGAAAAAAAGAAATTCCCCCAACAGAATCTCCCAAAGTGAACCTTTATCACCTTAAATTAGATTTATATTTACTTAATGGAAATACTCTATCATATGTTTAAAAATCCAATTTTATTTAGGTTTTGAATATGCATTGCACTCAATGATCACCAAGTATACTACACATTTACCTCCTCGATTTAGGGAAAATAATAAAGAAAAAAAAAAGTTAAGCCTCATGTGGAAAGAAGATGAAAAAATGAACCTTTACTTCAAATATACCCTAATACTAACTCTAATAAAATAATAAAAATTGATAATTAAGCAGAATGACTTGGTTTTAGTGATGTATTACTCCCTTGGTATAGTTTATGGGTTAGTTACTCATAATCATGAGTATAAGAGATCATAGTGAGAATTACGGTGGGGGAAACCAAAAAAAATTAGAAGAGTGCAAGGAATATAATATATATTAAAATTATATTAACATATTATTATATAAAAACACAACAAACCTATAGGAAATGGATAACTAAAATAGCCAACCCATTGAAATGGAGTGGTGGTAAAAATTTATAGGGGAGAGGGTACCTCATTTTGGATCAGAATAATATCCTTCAAAAGTTGATGCATGGTAGGAGTTGTAAATTTACTAATTTTGGAAAGTGTTATTATTGAAATTTTTTCCTCTATGTATTTATCATGTTCCATCCAAATTTAATCTTCTTTGGAAAAGTATAGCAAAATTTGTGACCAATTTATGTGAGAAAATAATTTTGGCCTATAGACTATTCGAATTCTAATATGCTAATTTTACATGCATTAATTACCTATAAAAATTTATAATATAGAGTGAAAAAAAAGTTATGAAAAGTTTTTATCGATATGTTCTATATCTCCTTGTAAAATGTTAGATCAATTAGTTTGGTACTTTATGAGATATGGGCCCATTTTTGAAAGTCTCAAGAATTGTGCATAGATTTCAAAGCCTAAATTATGAGTTCTTTTTGGGATTCTTATGATTGGATTTATATTTGGGTTCAATTGGATAAAATGTATCTCATCAAGTATTTAATCCTAAAAAAATAATTTCATAATTATGATCAGTGTAGAAAAAATTATTTCAAAAATATGAAAATAATTAAAAATACCTAAAATTTCTAAATTAATCTATTTTCATAGTTAATCTTAAATCATTCCAAAAACCTAAAAATATGATAATTACCCATAAAATATAAAATTAGTGGTATTTAAAACATTGAAATTCAAAGAGAAATTATTAAAAATATTGTCTTCGTAAATTCTTCAACATCTAAACATTACACTCTTGGGATATTTAATGAATTCAACATAATAAAAATATGTTTCATACCTAGGATCCAATACACATGTTGAAAAAGAAGAAAAACAAAGATGAATTCATAATTGAAAATATCATGCCTCCTTTAAAAG
This sequence comes from Viscum album, assembly GCA_963277665.1. NCBI lineage: Eukaryota > Viridiplantae > Streptophyta > Magnoliopsida > Santalales > Viscaceae > Viscum > Viscum album. The sequence continues at coordinate 334,382,580 of OY728138.1, read as the reverse complement.
TCTAATCTGTTACCTCACTTCCATTTATGATAAAATTAAAGTTCCAAGAATATAAATGGAATTGAATTTAGTGTGATTAAAATTTTAACAATTAACACTATCATAACAATATTCCAAAATTTGTATTTAGTGGTGGTTTTTTTCATTTGTCGGCTATTTAAACTCCCGCTAAATCATTCTACGGCGGTTTTGGAAAACCATCGCTAAATCGTGTGTCGGGAAATAATTAACAGCAATTTTTTAGAACCATTGTAGAATGATTTAGAGGCTGTTTTTTTGTTGCGGAGGTTTAAACCATCGCTAAATCGTTTTTAATTTTTTTTAAAAAAATATTTTATTTTATTTTTGAATTTTTTTATTTTTTTATTTTATTTTTTATTTTTTTCGTAATTTATTTATTTATTTTTGTAATTTATTTATTATTTATTATTTATTATTACCATGTCATGCCAATCTCCATGCACAAGTCTATATCCATGCACATGTCTATATCCATGCACATTCCCATGTCATATATAGAAATTCTACATTGGGTGAGATCTGAACCGCTTACCTCTGGCTTATTCTCCAAAGACCTTACCACTCCAGTAGGCTCTTCATGTGGTCAATAAATCGAATTTAATATACTTATATATATATATATTAACTGGAAAAAAATTAACACATAACAAATAGATACACACTAAATAATTATTAATCAATAATTATTAATCAATAATGATTAATCAATAATCAATAATTAGTAATTAATAAGTAATAAGTAATTATTAATATTTAATAATTAATAATCAATAATTATAATTAATAAATAGAATATAAATAAATAATAAATAAAGAAATATATAATATGGAAATAAATGGTAAATACAATATAGTAAATAGTAAATAATAAATAGTAAATAATAAATTGTAAATTGTAAATAGTAACTTGTAATTAATAAATAATAAATACTAAATACTAAATAATATCTAATATCTAATATCTAATATCTAATATACAATACATAAAATATAATATATAATATATAATACATAATATATTATATATCATATGTAATATATAATATATAATATATAATATATAATGTATAATGTATAATGTATAATGTATAATGTATAATGTATAATATATAATATATAATATATAATATATAACATATAATACCTAATATATAATATATAATACATAATATATAATATATAATATATAATATACAATAGATATTATATAATAGATAATATATAATATATAATATATAATATATAATATATAATATATAATATATAATATATAATATATAATATATAATATATAAGTAATGTATAAATAATAAATTAATTAGAAAAATTAATATATGATAAATAAATAACAAATTAATAATAAATTAATAAATAATAGATAAATAAATAAATAATAATTAATTAATAATTAATAATAAGTAATAAATAGTAAATAATTAATAATTAATAAAAACTAATAATTAAAAATTGATCATTAATAATTCATAATCTATAATTTATAATTTATAATTTATAATTTATAAATAATTAATTAATAATTAATAAATAATGAATAATGAGTAAATTATAAATAAATAAATAAATAAATAATAAATTAATAGTAAACTAATAATAAATTAATATTTAGTAAATTAAAAAAAATTATAATTAATAAATAATAAATAATAGATAAAAGATAATAAAGAATAAATAAATACATAAATACATAAATAAATAAATAGATAATTAATTAATTAATTAATAATTAATAATAACTAAAAATTAATAATTTATAATTAATAATTAATAATTCTTAATTAATATTTAATATTTAATATTTAATATTTAGTAGTAAATAATTAATATTTAATAATTGATTAATCATTAATTAATTAATCAATAATTAATAATTAAGTAATAATTAATTAATAACTAATTAATAATTAATTAATAAATAATCAATAAATAATCAATAAATAATTAAATAATAAATGATTAATAAACTAATAATAATTAATTAATTAATAATTATTTAATATATTAAAAATAAATTAATAATTAATGTGTACATGATAACTAAATAATAAATAAATATTAAATATTAAATAAATAAATTTATCAATAAATAAATAAATTTATCAATAAATAAATTGATAAATAAACAAAAAACAAATAATAAATAAATAATAGATAATAGATAAATAAATTAAAATAATAAATATATTAATTAATAATTAATTAATTGATTGGTATTATATAAATAAATAAATCATATAATGTTAAGAACCTCTTAAAACCCTAAAAACATTAAAATGACCATAAAATCTGATCTGGGACTCCTTTTTCAGCGCCACAACCAGTCAAATCTAAGATCATGAAATGAGCTTCGATATGATATATGGTACAGGCCGAACGGACACCTGGATCAAAAGTTATAATTGTTTGAATTTTAAGAAATCGGGGTCTGCAACTAAAATCTATGTTTTGGAGGCCTTTTGGGCCTTTATAGCAAAATAAAAATGGGTACAATACTCAAAAACTTGGTACAAGACCCAAACAGTATAGATCTCATCGTAGGATTCGATTTCATATGTGGTAGAGCCCAAACGGACACCCGGATTAAAAGTTATGGTCATTTGAAGTTCAAGTTCGATTTTCAACTTTTGAAATTTGAATATATTTTTTCCCTTGATTATCACATGATTTAAATTTCACTTGGTTTTAGATCATTTGATAAGCTTCTATTTGACTGGTTGTAGAGCTGAAATAGAATCCCAGATCAGAAGTTATGGTCATTTTGATGCCGAAGTTTGTTCTTCAATTTATTGAAGATTTGTTTTCAGTTTAAAAATATTATTAACTAATAATATAAATATTTATTAATTGAAAAGTTATAAATAATTTAAATTATAAATTATAAACTATATTTGATTATAAATAATATATAAATTATTATTATTGATAAATAAATAGTTTTTTAAAATTGAAAAATAAATAAATAAATTTTTAAACATTTATAAAAAATATTTTAAAAACATTTTGCGGTGGTTTTTCAAAATTCTTCTAAAAAAAGACCAATAAAATTTTGATTGAAAAACATTTTGTGATGGTTTTAGAAACCGCCGTGAAAAAACCGCTCAAAAACATTGTTTTCTTATAGTGTAAATTCCTCTTTCCTAAGCTCCTAAAACCAAATATCTATTCCCTACATCCTTGATATATCCCAAATGAAATTTGTATAAGTTAATTAAATTATTATTTATTTACTGATCAATATTACTTTCAACTAAATCATTTCATTTTTTACAATTAGATACTATATTTTTTTGATTCTGATATTTTTTAGTGAAGAAATACCACAGAACTTCATGTGAAATCTCAATTGTCCATTTTAATCTAGATTCAAAGGAATTATATGAATAAATTTTTAGTTGACCACCTGAGGTGTTCTTTTTCAAAATGTTAAAGTTACTCGAGTCAAAGTTAAACATTCTAGTTTCCTCGTGTTATAATTCTAATTCTTTTAAATTTTATTCCATTTAAAATTCTATTCCCAATTCTAAAGAAATAATTCCCATGAAATCCGTGAAAAAAATTATCAACAATCATACAAATTCAACAACTTCAAAATCATTTAAAGAATCAAAACTAGCAATCATTTTTCACTAGTAAGGATAACATTTAAGGCTTAAATTTCAAACCTAAAAAATATACCAAAAATTAAAAATAAGAAAAAAACATGAAAAATTCAGAAAGGGTGTGAAAAATAAAAAGGCAACACAAAAGAATCCTAAAAATAGGTTAACATCACACCCACAATTAATATTTAACTAACCTTCCATTTTATATCAAAATATATTTAGAAATATAAGTGTATAAAAATAAAAGGGAAGGAAATATAAAACATGAATTTATATTTTAGTTGAAACCTTGAGTTAAGCTCCTAGCTACTACCACTTTAGACCTATGAAAGTAAGACAAAAAAATATGAGAAATTTATTAAAATAAATAAAATCATTAAAAATATATATATATTATAAATGGTGAAATATTTTGGGTGAAAACCCCTAAAAAGGTTCAAGGTTTTTACTGCCCCTGATCAAATAGTTACAACTAGTCATACTCAATCCAAAGGTGGGTGTTGTTTCTTACTCATAAACTACAAAATTGTTTTCCTTCCAATGTGCATCCCTTAAAACTATTTATATAAGAGCCCATAGATATAGAGAATTAGTTCCATACCCATTTCAAATTAGTACAATTAATATGATTGGGGAAGGAAAATGAATGGTTCCTCTGTTGATAGCCCCAGACCTGCACTCCCAGATCCAGTGCTAAAAACACAAAATTTAAATTTTTGGCTTTGATGCAAATAAATTTAACCAAATTTCAACCATCCAAAACTTATAACATAAAAAATGAAATATATGATCACTTAAAAATCCAAGTACTTTTCAGTTTTAGAGTTTTCTAGAATTATTACAAACTCTTACATGACAATTATCATGTCCTTAAGTGAGCATTATTCCCACTATACCCATAGAAGATGAATCTCATCTATTCTTGTCTAGTGCCACGGTCTCAACACTATGGAGAGCACTTTATGGAATATTTTAAATCCAACTACCATAGGTCACCTACCTTGATTCTCTATTACATTATTGTACCTATATTCATCTTGCTCCTCAAATCAGAAGCCTATATATGTTAGTTGTTGCTGAAACTCTGCATCTCATCTGGTATGGGCGTAACTCCATCATGAAAAAGTAAACCCCTTCTCCATTCATACTGCTTTGGTACGACTCATCACTATGACCAAATAAGAAAACACTATCCAATCTAGAAACTGCTACAATACTATTCAGAACTTCATGGTTCTACAGAGGCTAAGCATTGTAAGCAACTACAAGCCTCTAGATGGTTTCTTATAGGCCTTCTAGAAAGTTCATATTTAGGGATAGATCAAAATAAATGTTTATGGGGCTTCAAAAGGTAACTTGGGTCCTATGATTTGTGGTGCCATTTTTCGTGACCACATTAGAAGGGCCCTTGGATGTTTCTATGGTGTATGTGGTATCTCCTCATCTCTGGAGGCTGAAATTCTTAGTGTTATAAATGCGGTTTATTTTTCTTAACATAAGGTATAGGAAAACTTTTTTATTAAAAGTGACTCCACTACTATTGTCCAAGATATATGTAATGGAGTGATCCATATATCATGGAAACTCATATCTAGATGGATGTAATGTCTCTCATTCCATTCTGAACTAAATTTCATCATCACCCATGCTTATCGAGAATATAACATGGTAGAAGACGGGATTTACAACAAAGGAACCAATAATGAGCTCACTTGGTAAGTTGAATTATTTTATGATCTTATTTTCCTTTTTCAAAAATATTGTAATAAAATAATTTCTTTTAGACTTATGTAACCATTTTATTTTTTCAATAAATTAAATAATACGTGCCCTTTAAAGAAATGTTAGACCATGATTACTCATAAGAATTTTACTTTTTCAAAATAAAATTTGAGCTCAAAATAAACATTTTCTTACCCAATAAATAAACTTCTATTCCCAAATATTTTCATAAAACATTTCATAGTAAATATTAGAGTCAAAATAAAACTCATAAAGGTTTCTTTAAAATCATGAGAAAATAATGAAAACTTTTTCAAAAAGTTATACATTTCACCCATATGAAGTAGAATATACTTTCCTTTAAATATAAGATAAATAACTTGCCTTTTGAAATCATAATATTTATTTAAAAATCAATATAAATCATAGATATACCAGGAAAGTCAGTCAGAGGCAGGCCCCTGGCTATTTATTAAATAAAAGAAAAGTATAGAAAATCGGTTTAAGGGTTGCCGGTACCCCCTTACAGTCCACGTCACCAGGAATTTGAAATTCAAACAAAATACATCCAAATTCAAAAACTCAGTCTTCAACGCCTCGAGCCATGCCCCACCTTGGGTTTCGGAACATCACACAGACACCTCGGTCCGCACAACTCGAACCACTCACACTCGCTGGATCACCACGCGCCCAGGCGGGGAACCATCGTCGGAGCCACACAACACTTCACCTCGACGTTGCCGGAATCGCAACATCGAACAGGGACGATCCTCACTTCACCTCTGCATCGTCGTTCGCCTTGCAAGGTTCGAGCCATCACGAGTCCCAGAGTCGACTCCGTCCAGGCCACTGGGAAAACACACCGGACTGCCACTGTAATCACGGATCCTAGCATCCAACGACCTTGAGGGAAAAGCCCAAACGGCGCAAGCCCGAACATCACCACTGTCGCAAACCATCCACTCAAACGAAAACAACATCCACATAGCAACTTCAACCCATACTCGCGAAGACGCATGAATATAAACCACGGCAGATCGAAACCCCGCAAGATAACAATAACGGAAAAAAAAACCCCAAAAACACGCCAAAAAGGAAAGCAGGAGATCCCGCCGCCGCCGACCAGATCAGCTGCAAAAATCACAAAAACCCTAACTCACCAGAGGAGAGGTGGACCACCAAACCACCGACGCTTGAGCACACCTTCAAACGGTAGGGAAACTCACCATAGGTCGTCAACAAACTGCCAAACCGAATCAGAAGCTCTCCGTAGAGTATGCCGATGACGATCCGGTCTTACACCCCCAGATCCGAAGCAACAGCTGAAAAGCCTATGACGCATCACAAACCGCGAAGCCGCCTAACGCCACTGCAGCGGTTCCTCCACCAAAACCTGCTGATCTCAAAGAGAGAAGACGCACCCTCCGCAGCGATGAGGAACGCGGCGGCGAGAGGATAAAACCCTAGGAGGAGAGCCCCTTACGGGCGCATCGGTACATTTTCATTCTCATAGATATATAATATAGATAACTTGGGAAATAATTTTTATATCACTCTTATAAACACCCTTTCAAATACCCAATTCATTTGAGAGCTATATCAGGCTCACCTATTCTTGGTTTATAATAGAACCACCCATCCTTGTTTTATAATGGAACCACACGTACTTGGTTTATAATGGAACTACCCATACTTATTTTATAACAAAACCACCCATAATCATAAAAAATGATCAAGAACCATAACATAATTAGTGAACGTGAAAGTTTTCATAAAAAAATATTATTTTCACCCATAAGAAAAACATTTCCAGATATTGAAATATCCATTCCATTTAAAACAATTTTTTGAAAATAATCATGACAAAGGGAAAGAGGATTTTCATTTGAATAAAACATGAAATATTTTAAAGTAATCCAAAAATAAAATAAAGTTTATGTTAGAGGTCAAAACCATTGATGTTGTATACATTAAAATAGTACATTCCTTTTTCTTATTTGTTAAAATGTTCTGTATAAAATATGTAAAAATATTCCTCTGTAAAAACTTTAAGAGAAAGTAAAAAATAACATAAAATTTCCTTAATAACTAATTTTTTCATATAAATTCATCTATAAAATAATTTTAAGAAAAATATTTAGAAAATAAATCTTGAAAACATTTAAAATGTGCTTTTAAAAGTAAAGTGGCTCTTACCTCGAGTCTCACTCATCACGTATGTTATTTATATTCTTGGATAATGAAAATATGTTAATTATTTACTTAATTAAGAACCTTTTTCAAGTTTAATATTCATTTTCTTTCATTTATCACCATGTTATATAAAATTACCTAATCAATTAAGTTTACATCATATGTTTTGATGATATTCAGCTCATATGTCCAAAATGATTTTGGTAAGTTGACTATGGTCAAAGAGGTAATTATTCCATGATATTTAAAAAAATAATCATGAAATAATTTTTATTTTCATACACCAATTATACCTATAAAACTAAACATTAATGACAGTTATGAAAAATGAACTACATTACAGTCATAGAGAGAGTTAGTCGTACGTACGCATGTGTAACATTTCTATTTTTCAAAGAACATGATGGAAAGAAGGTAAGTGTAATTTTATCTTTAAAGAATGATGATTATATAAAAAATATAATATTATTTCTTTAAATATTCTTATATATAATATCCATTTTATGTGGTGATGAAAAATTAATCACGTCACTTTATGGAGGTGGTAATCCACACATACGTATGAACGACGTTAGCATTTTTAATGGATGGAATGCTAACAAAAAAGATGATATATTATATTTAAATAAATATAATTATGTCATGAATATAATATATGTGCATTAACTTTATCATTATAATCATCCATGATAGTTTGTGATGGAAAATGAATTATATCGGTTTACGAGGAGAAAGTCCTTCATACACACGAATGATAAATTCATTTCCCATTTTATAGAAGAAGGATATGAATATAGGTTATCCCGTTAAGATAAAAAAATAAATATATATATTTAATATACAATTTTAATTTTTTCATCATGTTTGAATAATATTTAAAGGAGGTATAATAATAAATAAAACTAAATCACTTGGCTAAAAACTATATCTCTTCTTCCGACATCCTCCTTTTCTTTACACCTTAATCCCTATAAGGTTGGTATTATTCCCAAACTAAGACCTATAGAATGTGGGGATGTATTTTAAGAAATTATTTGGGAAGTTATTGGTCAAAAAATAACTCTTTAAATGTTTGGAGAAGAGGATATGAGGTTCCCTTTTATAATTGAGGCAAGGGGTATTCTTAGAATTTCTTAAAGTATTAAATTATTATAAATTAATTTTCATCTTCAAATGGGTTAAGAAATTTAAATTTATAATATGAGATGATTATTTGTCTAAATAATCTTGTAAAATAAAAAAATCATGTTTATATGATTTTCTCACAATTCTCTCTTTGTTTTAAACTCCTGTTAACCCTTTTCACAATTACTGTGATAACAAAGTTTTTTACTCTTTAGGGGTCAAGAAAGTTAATATAAAAGGAAAATTGACCCATAAGTTGACAATGGTTGATATTTTAAACCATATCCCACTTAATTTTCCAAATATAGTATTTTTATGAATTTTAAATCATTAAATAAAATATTGTTTATTATAAAATATCAATCATGTCATTTTTAGAAATAAATGAAATATTATAATATAATATGTGTATATCTCATGTAAAATGGGTCCATAAGGACATAAATTAGAATATAATGAGGATATGGCCTTAATATAATCATAAAATAAAATTTTTATAGGTTTAGATGTCATTTTAAACCTTATCTTTTGGTTTATTCCCTTGGTTAACCAATTTTAACATTAATCGTGGTAATGACTTTTTCAATATAAAAGGGTTATAAATTTAATTATAAGATAAAATTAGATTATCAATTTCCAAGTAATGATAATTTATACCATTTATCATAATAATTATCCTATTCAAATGTTTTTATGATTTTTAAAAAAATTAATAGAATATTATTTAACATAGATTATCATTAATGTCATTTTTGAAACTATTCACATAATTTGACTTTGAACACAATAACACAGAAATTAATTTTAAATATAATAAATTTAACTATTAATTAATTATTATTAACTATAAAATTAATTTCACGCCATAAATTATCCAAAAAATATTACTTTTTATGTTTTTAAAATAATTTACTTTGATATTTCTACTGCTTGCACATGCACTCCATCAGCATTGTGAAAGAATTTAAGGTAATAATACCATTAATAAAAATTAAAAAATAAATTAAAATGGTAAAAAAAATATTATTAAAATAAAAAATTATAATTAAACATAAGATGTTATTATCCATATCAAAAAAAATTATAGATATTAAAATCAAGAAAGTGATATTTTTCACTTTATATTTTAATTAAATATTATAAAGGTAAAAAACAAAGATAAAAGGAAAAAAGGTTGTATTTTTGAATTTTGGATGATTATGGATGAAATAGACTCATCCAATGAAATTAAGGTAGGTTCTTGGGTCATTTTTAGTCCCTATAATATTATTTTTAACCTAGGTAACAAAAATTTACTATGGTTACTATTCATATTGACCAAAAATTAAGTTAACCTTATTAAATAATAATTATTATTATTATAAATATGGAATTAATTATATAAAATTTAACTCATAGAGTTTGAATAATAAAATTTAAAATTAAACTCATAAAACGTGTCAAAAAGCGATTTTCCATACAAATGCCATTAAAGAATAAAAATGTTTTTATACCAAATTCAATTATAAAATTGATTTTAATAAAATTTATTGGATAAAAATGAACTAATGATATTTTATAACTAATCCAAAATATAATGTGACTTTGTAAGTACTTGAAAATAAAATATAGTTTTCTAAAAAAAATTAGAATTCTTCATTATTCATTGAAAAATAAAAATTTTCAAAAAAAATCACAAAAATTCATCCTGAGGTAATTTTGGAATAATAAATTAAAAAATTATATCTTTTTTATAAAATAAAATTTATAAAATTTCTATAAATTAATTATAATATTATCTCGCAAAATTAATAAAAACCATTTTTGAAGAACACGTATTTTGAATCATAAAATGACTTTATTGAAAAATTGAGTTATTATTTCTTAAGAATCAATAAAAACATTTATATTTCATAAGAACTTTATATATATTTCATAATATGGTTAATATTATTCATACTTAATAATTTAACAACTAGGTTATAACTATAACATTTAAATATTAATTTTTCATGGTTTGTTTAAGCTCGGTGTTACATGTTGTATGGGATTTCAAATATAGTGTTATTTTAAAATATTGGGATAGTAAATTGACTATATTGATTTTTCAATAACTTCAGCCACTTCATTAACTTAATATAGGTCCTTATCATTTGAATCTATTTCATTCGTAATTTTATAAAGGATAGAGTTAGTGATAATTTAATTTCAAAGTGATTTAAAACAAAAGGAATCAATATAAAAATATTACACTTTTGTAAAGTATCATAGAAGTTGGTTTCTTCATTAGAGGCCACTAGGAATTATTTATTTTATCCCTATGAATATTGTTCAATTATATTAAGTAGCTTTGAGTTTTTCTCACCAAATGCATCAACATCTTCATTATCATCCTCTAAGGTAGTTCAAGTGATGCCTGAATCTGAAAAATTCAAATAGGGGGAGTTAATTCTCAACTTAGTTTCAATAAATGGAAATTGATTTCAAGAAATTATTGAATCCATAAGTTAGTTTGTATTCCATATATTATTTATTTTAAATTGACTCATAGATATGTGTTATAGTGGAAGTAGGTAGTTGGGATCCTCTATATTTTCTTCAAATTCAACCACTTGGGTGGTTTCTTATTCCATGGTCAAGGTAATATAATGTGGTTCTAATTATTATTATTTAAATATGGTAAGATCTTGTTGCAATTTGGCTTCCACAAATTGATTCCATAGTTATTCTAGAAAATATTGATCTCCCATAAGTTCATCAGCATGCATGCATTCATCAGGGGTCACCTTTAGCCATGGATGAGTATGATATGATAATATTAATTCTTTTATAAGATACTTATTAGCCTCATTGGGTTCCTTGACATAAAAAATGGGTGGGGAAGTATCCTTCATCATTGGTTTGGGTTTAGGTTTAGGTTTAGGTTTCTCAAGTTGTTTCTTCTGATATGCACATGCATATTTAGCTATCCATTCTATTTTTTTATGTATTTATTCTATAATTCATTGAAAATTGTATTATTCATTATTATGAACTTATTCTTCTTGGGTTTACACCTATGAGTAATAAGTCCATGTATAATAATTTGAATTAGAATACATCATGGAAATATATATTTTCAATTTTTTTAAATGAAATAAATGAAAGTTATTTAAAAAATATGAATAAAAATACCAAGTGAAAGACCAATTATATCCCTAGAAATGATTCTAAGTTTTATCTCACACCTTTAATATGGTGAGGAAAAATAAATTATTTATTTTTTTATAGTGCAGCACAGTGACTGGTCAGGGTTGTCTCGTTTTAATAGCTTTGAAGTCAACCACTCACCATTCCTAATCGCTTATTCTTTTTTGGTGTTTTATATTTTATTAAATTAATGAAATTATAGAGGTTTTGGTTCTAGAATGAAAAAAATAAAAGTAAACATGAAAATAAAAATAAAATGAATTGAGAAAAATGTAAGTTAGGAAAAAAGGAAATTCTCCAAGAAGAAACACCATGAGTGAACCTTAATCACCTTAAATTAGTTTCATATATACTTAATGAACAAACTCCATCATATTTGTGAACATACTCTTTTTCCTAGGTTTTTAATATGTGGTTCACTTAATAGTTTCCAATAACAACACACATTCAACTCCTCAATCAAGGGAAAATAATACATAAGAAAAAGAAAAGTCTTCGGTAGAATGTGGAGACACAAAATCACCTTGACCCCTAAGAACGACCTCATCCTAACTCTTTAAAAATAAGAAAAATTAATAATTGAGAATAATTTCTTGGTTTTGACATTGGATTACTCTCATAGTTGATTCCTTAGTTTAGTTACTCATAATCATGAGTACAAAATATCTCGGAGAGAATAATAGTGTAGGAAACACAAAAGAGAAACAAAATTAGAAGAGTGAAGGAATATAATATGCATTAAAAGTATAGAAACATATTATAGTATAAATACACAAAAATATATAGAAAATTTCTAACTAAAATGGATAATACTTTGAGAGGTAGTATAATTACAAATTTATAGGGAGGAGGGTGGCTCATTTTTGCTTTAAATATTGTTCTTTAAAAGTTATCACATGGTAGGGATGGTAAATTTATGAATTTAAAAATGTGTTATTTTTTAAAGTTGTTACTCTATATCTTTTATGCGCTACCTCCTCATTTCATATTTTTTAAAAATGTGTATAAAAAGTTATGGTTGATTTACATGACAAAATAATTATGTCCTGAAGACTATTTGAAATATAATATACTAGTTTCCTATGAATTCATGACCTTAAAATATTTAGATTATAGATTTTTTGTATTTATAAAAAATATTCCTTGGTATTTTTTATATCTCTGTGTAAAATTTTATCTCAATTATTTTGGTACTTTATGAGATATGTTCCCATATTTTAAAGTCACCATACTTATGCATAGATTTCGAGGCCCAAATTTTGAATTTATTTTAGGCCTCTTATTATTGGATTCAGATTTAGGCCCAATTTTATGAAATGTATCCCATCAATTATTTAATCCTAAAAATGATAATTTCAAAAAAATTATCAATTTATTAAACTTTTTGTCTGAAATATGAAACCAATTTAAGATCCTTAAAATTTAAAAATTAATTTATTTTCAAAATTAATCTCAAATCATTCCAAAAACCAAAAAATCTGATAATTACCTTTAAAATATAAAATTTTAGGATTTAAAAAATTTAAATTTAAAGTGAAATTATTGTAAATATTGTCTCTCTTAGGGGGCTTCTTTTATAAGTGAATATTGGTGGCATTTTGGAAAATAATAATCACTTAATGGTGAAGAAATGTAATTTTTTGTAGATTATAACCTAAAATGGATAAAATGAAAAATGGTCCAAAATGTTATATATTTATTTTTTATAAATGTATACACCATTTTTATCTTATACTGTATTTATTATTTATCGATGAATTTCACTATTCACCTGGGTAATTTATTTTTTTACCAAAAAAATGATTCCTCTATTACTTAATTTTAATATATTAATTAAAAATATGAGATCTATTTTATTAAAATCATTCTATAAATATGATAATTCAAATTATCAAATAAAATCTCATAATGACTTAAAATAATTATTTTAAAAAAAATTATATTTTTTACCAATAAAAATATATTCTTGTTTCCATTATTATCTCTTTATTTATAATAATTTATGAATATATGTTAAAAATATTATTTTTAATGATAAACATATATTTATAACTTCTACATAAATATTACATATTAATTTTAGTAGATTATTATATACTCAACAACTATATATATTTATATTTATTTATTTATTTATTTATTTATTTATATCTAATGACTATAATTTTCACTTTACCCTCTTTCATTCTTATATATTACCTCAAATAGTTCTCTCAAAATCATTGATCTCATTCTCTTGTTTTTTAATGTTTATTATATTTATATAATTTTTCATTCTTTGTATAATGATGCTAGCAAGTATGATATTATTTAGATACAACAAACATATGAATTTATACCTTGTAGCCATGAAATTTATTTATATTTATTGTCCATTTTTAATTATTGTAGTTATGGTGAATATATTACGTTGAGTTTTTATTGTTTTTATAATAAAATAGTATTTCAATGTTTTACTTTTTTTGAATTTTTGGTTTAGGAATATTTCTTTATTTAATGATGAATAAAACATAATTTCATTATAGACCTTGTGTGGACTCCTCATAAGATAGAAATGGTAATAATTATGACCTCTCATGAACACCTACAATAGGTCAAGTACTTATGACTAGTGTTAAGGGTGTACTTTCATAATAATAGGATACATTGGCCTTATAAAAATATACAAGTAAAATATAAAATTAAAATCCATTGTATAAACAATAAAAACAAATTCAATCAATATATATTGTAACAAATAAATGACATGTTTGTAATTTTACACAATATATTAGTACACAAAGTATACCATTAGTGGTATAACAAAAACTAAATATTAACTACTATATTTCTCAAATAAAAAAATTAAATTTTGTAACTTGTGGTCCCACTATACACCCTAAGATGTGGGGGTGAATTAGGGTGTCTTGAAACATTATTCAAAAAAATAAATATTATCCTCACATTAGAAAAAAACACTTTGAATCTATCTTATAGGAAAAATAAAATGAAAAAAAATAAAGAGAGATGAACCCAGTGATTTTACTAGATTCACCCATAATTGGCTACATCCAAGGAGGACATATCAACAATGTTTTGATATTACAATTAACCACTAATTTACTATTATGTGATTAAAAGATTTAAGATAATACCACTACTTATCTGAGGTCCATTTCCTCTTCCACTCTTCCACTTTCTCCTTTCAAGATGGTTACAACGATATAATCAACACACAAGTAAAAATCATAAATAAATAAATTAAAATTAAAATTCCATACAATAATGGGTGTTCTCTATAGTACTCCAATATTCACTTCCATGTCTTCAATTATATATAAAACAATACTATACTTAAAAAAATTAATTTTCAATGGCCCAAACGCACTTCATTTCACAATTCCAAGTCTTTAATAAAGTTCACTATTTTTTCTCGCAACTTCCCATTCTTCCAGATATTAAATATCCTTCAAATCACTCTAATAATATTATTCTATATATAAATATACCCTATATCTAAGTAATTTTAAATTAAAATTCAAAATTCAAACCTCAGATAACTTCTAACTTATTTTACTTCAATTTCAACCCTTGTATAATCTTCAATTTTATTTCCACCCTATAAATTCTAATATGTAGTTATTAGTTTCTCAAATAACCATAAAATAATAATGATACTACCACATCATCATTTTTATTTGAATTCTATAGAATCCAAAAATCATAGAATGGCATCCTACTTTGTGATGATATAGGTCAGTTTATCCTTTAACTTTATTCAAATTTTATATGAGTCACATCATGGTGCTAAGATTCAGATCACAAAATAAATATGTGTCACTAAAAAAATTTAAGAATCATAGCCCTATAAGAATTCTATTGTAAGTAGTCATGGTGCATCCCATTTAAGATTTATCCAATCCTGACATAAGTTGTGACATGGTTTAGTGCTTCACAATGTGACCTAATTTGAATAGAACCACTGAAACAATCATGTGACATCATTCATAGTGTGATACTCAGTTCACAGAATGTCCTCATATTTATAGTACCTCTAAAAATATCCTATTCATTCTTTGTGACATAGAAATTATATCACAACATGACATGAGTGGTTTAAAATATTTGTGAAGTAAGAAACCTTAAATGTTTTCTAGATGAACCATGTGTAACATATGATTTACCCTTGTCGTTCAGTAATGTACTTTTCCATTTTTTGATCCCAACTCCAACCATAGAAAGATTCATGTGTTCATAACTTGATATGTTCCTTGAAACTTCAACAACTTCAAATCATTTAATATTTCACAAACTTCTTGAACTTATCCTTATTTACTCTTATGAAATAACTTTCGATCAATTCCATAAATTTATTCTAGTTGATAAAAATACAACTTATCCCCTAATGGTTGCAACAATCTATCCCATTGGATTTTATTATAAACCCACAATTTATGTTTTCAAACCTCCATACTCCACTTACAGGAATGCTCCCCTGTTTTTAGTCATTCTCATACATTTAATTATCATTCTCTTATAATTGATTTATTCTCCCCCTTTGAAAATAAAATTTAAAGGGTTCATCCAATTAAGTTCATATCATGTTTAATATCTTTGAATTTTCACTATTTTAAATATTAACAAATAGAATTTAACAGATATCTAAGAATATGTGTGTCAAATCTTAGTGTAGAAAATAAGGGAAATAATTAAGTAATGAAATGTTATCCTATAATAAATGAAATGATCAAACATTTAAACTACTTCCAAATCCCCATGGATAGTATGTCCCCCAATCTTCTTTCATATAAGAAATGTAAAATCACTACAATGGTTTAGTAAATACATATGCTACTTGTTGTTGAGTTCCAACAAATTCAAGTTTCACAATATTTTTCTCTAATTTATTCTTTATAAAATGATATTGAGTATCAATATGATTCATGCAAGAGTGTTAAACTAGATTATTTATTAACTCAATGTCACTCTTATTGTCACTCTAAATTTTTATTAGTTTTTAGACCACTTTATTGAGGTATCCCAACTACTGTTTCATCCTCAATAATTTTGTGTGGGCCTTTGTAACTAAAATATACTCTTCCGCTACATTTCTCAAAGAAACATAATCTTTTTTTTCTTAACTAATCAGAAAATATAGTTTCATCCAATTTAAAATGCTCCACCACTTATTTATTTTCAATCCACAATGTCACCAACCTAATCTGCATCCGAATAAGACAAAAAATATAAACTTTTCTAGTCTTCATCACTAAAAAATAAGTTAGTATTCCCTAAATATAATTCATTATTATATTCACTTTCAATAGGTATTAAATTTTAAGAAAACTCTAAAAAAAATTTCAAGAACATAGAATAAAAAATGTCTATCCTGGTTGTAGTAAGATAAAGTAAGTAAACTCCCACACTATACATATGTTTTCTAAGTTTAGTTATAATTATTATAAGATTTTAAGTTGGATTGAACTATTATATTATAAATTTATTTAACACTTTCCTAGAATATTTTACCTATGATATAAATATTATTTATTCTTTTTATTATATTTGTAACCACAAAAAGTAATTCAATTCTCCAATAACTAGAATCTAAAATTTTGAACTCATTAATTGAGAAAACTTATCAACTAAATTCTGATAATTACCTCTAAATATAATTTCATCCACATACATCATTACTATAAAATGACCCTATTCTAATATTTTCATGAATAGGTTATATAAAACCTGCCTCTCTTGAACTCTAACTTCCCCAATAAAGTATCCAACCATGCATACTAAGCATGAGGTTCTTGATTTAGTCCATAAAAATAATTTTTCAATTTTCACACTTTTGAATCATCATTTAAAATAATAAATTCAACTATTTATTCTATATATACTTCTTCATTCAAGAATCTATTTGGCAATTTCTTCTTTGCATCCATTTGAAAAAATTTGAATTTTCTTTGAATAAAAACTATTAGTAAAAGTTTGATAGAATATATTATTTACATTGATGTGAATGTTTCTTCGAAATCAATGCCATAAATCTATCCATATCCCTTAAATACCAGACTGGTTTATTCTAAACCACTTTTTCAGGTTCAATAAGATTATTTTTAAATACATATCACATACCCATAAAATTATGGTGCCTTGGTTTATCCACAAGATCCCAATTTTGATTATTTTTTAGTAGGTTTAATTCTTCATTCATGGATTTCACCCATGATTCTACCTTTTCACCTCTTGTAAGGAAGCAAGATCTATCTCTGATAATAGATTATTTTTCTCCATTCTCTTTATCCTATGAGTCTATATTAAAGCATGTTTATCTCTAATTATATTTCCAGAATCAATTTTACTTTTTTCCTTCTCGATTAATTCATATATTGACTCTCTTATTCACCTTGTTCTTATATTGATTCAACTTTAGAATAATTATAAATCTGAATATTTTGATATTCTCCAAAATATAAATTTATCCCTTTATCATCTTTGAACACTTCTTTAGGAACAATATTCCAAGAATTCTTTTTCCCATCATACTCAACCACCATTACATCACCACTCTCAAAAATCTTGTTAATCCTTTTATTAAAACACTTATAGGACTTACTCTCTTATGATTATCCTAAACATACACCTTCATCTACTACATTAATATATTTAACATGATTTACCTCTTTATTCTGAATGATTCATTTTTTTCTGAACACTCTAATATTCCTTAGTGAGGGATTCCTTCTATGAAACATTTCATATGGAATATTATCTACTTTTGTAGTGAGCCATGATATATTTTGATTAAACACATCCAATTTCACCACTTATTTCTAGTAGTGATGTGATATTACACTTTCTATCAACAATGTATTTTCCATAATTTTTATTATACATTGTTTTCTTTCCATAACCCCTTTTTATTGAGAAGTTCCCACCAAATATACTTTATATTTAATACCATGTTTTCAAGGTAATTTTCAACCTCATAGGATGTGTACTATGTTCCATTTTCTAATCTCATAATCATCATATTTCTTTTAGTTTAATTTTATTCTATTCTTAAAAATATTTTTATGCAATCCAATAGTTCCCTTTTTGATTTCATAAACATGGAAAATCCCACCCCGCTATAATCATTAACAAATAAGATGAAGTAATTATTTTCATACACTCTAGCCTAACCAATTATACCAGATACATTAGTGTAGACCAAATTTAGAAAACCCAAAACTCACTTCTTCTTCTACGGATATGGATTTCAAACCATCTTTCCTCATATTAAAGAATACAAATATTTTCTCAATTTAACTTAAATTTAAAAATATCCATTGTAGATATAAAATTATACAAGTTATCTATGCATTATTGATTAATTTTTTCTAGCTTCAGGTGTCACAAAATATTTTCTTCTTCCACTATTAGAAAGATATTTTTTTCTATCAACCTGATATATATTTTAATTTTTTTCTCCAACCTTTCATAAAATAATTCCCATTATTACCTTTGATACTGAAACCTTTTTTATTGAATGCAACTTTTAATCCAGAGACACCAAGATAACATATGATTAATAAATTAAGATTAAGTAGATCAATATAAAATAATCCAATATTCCTCAATCTATCTCATGTTAACCAGGTCTTTCCAATTCATTTATTATTTAATACTCCATCATTTCCAAAAAATATTATTCCATCAACTCTAACCTTTAAATTCTTCAACGGAACCATATTAACTTTCATATGAGATGAACACCCATAATCCATAATCTAAGTGAAATTATTCTTTGATGATTTCAAGGAAATTTCATCCATATTTTCCATCTCAATCTTATTTTTCCTACTAATAGATTCTAGAATGAGTTGTGATGTGCATTGATATCTTATCATTATCTTTAGCATAAGAAATAAAATAAAACTCTTATTCTTCTAGTGGGTAAAAAAAATTTCTCCTAGGATTTGTATTGAATTTTATGGAATCCATTATCCTTTGTCTTCCATATGAAAAATTCCCTCTTCTTTTCTTATAATGTATAGATTTACTCCCAAATTCAAAGAAATTAAAAAAATATACTTATAAAATGAGTTGTTATAATGAGATGAGGGATACATTTAAATTCTCCTTTACTAACTAAAAATATATTCTCCTCTTAAATATATCTTAGATTACTCACAATAATACATTTTTTGACCAATATATCCATATAATTAATACTTTATCATTGGAAAAGTCTTATTGTTTTTACATTTCTACATATCTTTAGTTGTTGTAAAAATATTTGGTTTTTGATAAGTTATTAATAGTTGATAACTTTATCTTTCCATATATTTCCCTTTATCTTACACATCTATTATCATTATTTTTATGTTCTAGTCTCATAACCAAGAGCACTTTTACCCATGAAATTGGTTCTCGGAGCACAAAATACTTCCTCAAATGACAATTTTCCTTGTTCTAAACTTTCTTTCAAAACTTCATATAAGAATTTATAATTATAAATATTCTTATTTAAACCATAAATTTTAATATATGATTCAATATTAGTTCTTAAGGATGTGACTTCCTCATCAGGTGTTGTGATTTTCTTAAATTTATCCTTAACAAGAGTTTTAGTATCATCAATGATCTTGGTTTATTCCTTAATATTAAATTTATAATTCACTTATTCTTTATATTTTACTTGATTATTTTTACATTCTTCTACTAAATTTTCAAGATGATCAACTTATAATTCATGTTCATAAAAATAACTTAAATAAAACTTCAAAAAAAACTCTTATTTTTCTATTATTTTTTACATATAGATGAACCTCCTTAAGAGACCCTTCTAATTCCACCTTAAGATCTATAAATCCTTCAGGTTGAATATCCTCTTTAAATTTTGTTTTCAATTTCTCCACTTAAACCATGTAACATTTTCTATGTTTGAGATAAACTTAGAATTAACACTTTATAATGGATCTTCCTTAGTATATTCTTCATCTTTATCGATGGAACCTTTATTTGAAACTTCTTTCCATTTGAATTTCAAAAATGAAAATTCATTATACGAAGAAATTTCTTTTTTTTTGAGAATTCAAACTCATCATCCTCTATATCAAACTTCTTTAGACATCCAGTAGTGATGTTCCCAATACATACATAATGAAAGAAAGATAAAGGTAAGTTAACTTCAAATCTTCTTTTACCTCTTTTGAACTTCCTTTCACTAATTGGTACTAAATAATCACTTATATATTATCTAATACCAGCCTCCCGAACTACTTTTTTCTCCAAAAATCTTAATAAAATTTATTTAAACATAGGTTCTAAATAGATTTACATATTTAATCACATTTCATATATGACCAGTTTACTCTGAAAATATTCAAGAGATAATTTTATGAGGTATATTTCTTTAAGTTATGAAAATTTTGGGTTGTATATTAGTGGTATCCTACTGATGATTTTATTTATAATAATATAATTATTAATATCATGATTGAGTCTACATATTACCGCAAAAACTTTAGTAATATGGTTAAATAATCCATTTAAAATTTTCACTTGGATTCATCTTCTAATCATTAAACACGTTTTGAAGAACTTATAGCTTCACTTATTTCACATTGTTTTCAACTTTATAGATATTATCAATTTTTTTCCAAATTCCTTTTTTATTGGAAAAGTAATTACCTTTATATAAATTTGATTAGATAATTATATTAGAAGAGCATTCCAATCTTTAGAATCATTATTCAAAAACTTTTTGTTATCTTTGGCCATTGATATTCCACTGGAATCACTTACTTGAGTTCCATATATTGTTGATAAATTAACATCAATCCCAAGATATCTTAATTGTTATATCATTATATTCCTTTATATATAATAATTACACTCGTAAAATAAGTTTTCTCCCTTTTATTTAAAATATTATCCATGAAAAATTCCTCTAATAGATTCCCCAAGAAATAAACAATGGATCAAATACCACTTATTGTAACCTATGGTTCCATTATACACCCTAATAGGGGGTGAATTAGGGTATCCCAAAAAATTATTCACAAAAATATGATATTTTATTCATATTGGAAAATACGCCTTAAATTTTTCTTGTAGGAATAATAAAATAAAAAAAACATTAAATATTAATGGATATAATGAGTTTTCTTGGTTAACCTATAATAAGATAAATCCAAGCAGCACATATCAATGACACGTTGATATTCCAATTAACCGCTAATTCACCGGTATGTGATTACAAGATATAGGATAAGAACACTACTCATCCAAGGTCTACTACTGCATTCTATTTTCTTCTCACTGCTTTCAATAGGTTTAAAAATATATGATCAACACATAGATCAAACTCACAAATATTGTAATCAAAAGTAAAACTCCATTCAAGAATGTGTGTTCTCTTTAATACTCTAATATTCACTTATAGATCTTTAATTGTATGGATAGTATCATTATACTTAAAAAACCTATCTTCAATATAATTTATCCCAAACACACTTCACTTTAGAACTCTAGATCTTCAATAAAGTCCACTGTTATTTCTCATTACTTACCCTTCTTCCATATATTAAATATCCTTTAATTCTATATAATAATATCTTCTATAAAATAATTTCCTATATATCCAAAGAATTTCATATTAAAATTAAAAATAAAAATCTAATACAACTTAAAACTTTTTTAATTCATTTTCAACTATTTTATAATCTTCATATTTATTTCCAATAAAGAAATTCTAATAGTTAGTTTTTATTTTATCAAATAACCACCAAACCATCATGTTATTACTGCATAATCATTTTGGTTTGAATTCTCTAAAATACATAAATCGCAGTGTGACATCTTACTTCACGGTGTGATTATTCAGTTTCTACTTTAACTTTATTAAACTACCAGATGATCCATGATGTGGTGTTAATATTCATGATGTAAACTAAATATATGTCACTAAATAACTAAAATTTTAAGAATCGTAGCCTTTTAGGATTTCCATGGAAGACAGTCATGGTATGATTCCTTCAGGGTTTATTTAATCCTAATATAAGTCCTAGAGTGGTTTAATGCTTCACAATATAACCTAAATTGAATATAAACATTGAAAATATCACCTTACATCCTTCACGGTATAGCATATAATTCATGTCTTGTCCTCCTATAGATATTACCACTGAAAATTTCATATGAATTATCTATAGTGTAGCTACTATGTCATGACATGATATAAGTGCTACAAATATTAGGAAAGTAATAAGACTTATGTTTCTCTAGATTACCTATACATAACATATTATTTAACCTTATGAATGAGTAAATGACTTTTCCATTTTTCTGATTTTAACTCCAATCAAGATGTGATGCATGCACTCACAGCATGATATTTTCCCTAACACTTCAACAGATTAAAATCATTTTTAACTCTCCAAAGATTCTTCAACTTATCCTTATAAACTCATCATAAATAACTTTAAATGAATTCCATAAATTTCTTCCAATTGAAAAAAAAACAAATTATCAATCTATGGTTGTGAAAAAAATAAAATCCAACTCCTATGAACTGTCATACTCAATCAAATATTACTCGAAACCTTCACTGATATGATCTTGCAAGGTTGAAATAATGTATATAGTATGAGTGTATAAATAATCAGTATATTCCTCATTTAAAAGTATTATTCAAATTAATTTGAATAGAGTGTGTTAATTATTATGTGTAATGAAATAACTAAATTAGCATAACCATCAAACTTGATCAAGTATATCCCCAACAACTCACCACAACACATTCCTTAAAACACATAACATGAAATAATAGTATAACACACAATATAAATAATATATAAATGGGACCCTGCAAACCAACACAAACCATTTAGTCATCACAAGTCCCAGTGTAAGACATTTTTGTCTCAATACTATAATCATTCCACTTAAAAATCCAAATTTAACATGAACTATATCCATCCAAAAACTATTTCCACCACCATCACAATAGAGTGTATAGATGATAAGTAATTATTTATCCAATAATGTATCACTATCTAAATATTGAGTGAAAGTTTCATGGTAAAAGATGGATCATTACATTATTGAAATAGTATAAACATCACTCTCTCACGCCCTGAAAACCCATGTAATCCACATCTCATTTTTCATCATATCCATCTCCAATCGTCATCATATCCACAATTAATTATTACCACATAAATCTAATGGTTTTCATAGGTATGTATAACATCTAAAAATAGAGGAAGAAAAATATAAAAATATCATAAATACTAGAATATATCTATAAATTTGGAATTGATATAAATGAAGAATATTAAAAATGGAGTACTTTACACAAGTTAATCTAGCCTGCCAAATATTTTCACAAGAATATGATAGAAATCACTAAGAAATAGCAGAAATGCTTCTTCCTCTAGAAGTATTAGTAGATAATACAAATATCTCTACACTCAAAAGGGATATCTATTAATCCACTATCTACTATAATCGTTGGTTTAAAGACAATATAGAAATAGGTACAAATTTTGATCTTGGTTTTGAGGATTTCTAATGGGAGAATTGAGTATCATACTTACAACCACACTAAAAAAATTGAACCAATTTATATAAGAATCAAAGAACCAAATGTTTAGCTATATGTTTATTGAAAGTTTCACCCAAAAATCAAATATTTCAAATCCCTTTAAATGTTTGGTTTAATCCTTATAAGGAATATTTAACATTTAAAAATTCATGCATAACATCCCAACTCCTTGATATCATCATCACAAGATGAATAATCAAATATGATAGAATTTGGAACAACAGAATGAGGAATCAATCATTATATCACATATCATGATAATCCCATGTAAGTACACTACATCATGGTGACACTCACCATGTTTTGGAGTAACCTAAGGAAAACCATGACATGTTCTAAACCACTACATCATGGTGGTTCATTTTTTTCATAATTACAACAATATGTCACTTGCACTAAAGACACATAGACTTATCACACATCATATATAATAACTCATGAAACTATCTCCAAAACTTTTTTTAGATATTTCCAATAATTTTTTTGGAAAATATATGAATTCATTGTATACCACATCATATGTAATTCCTTGTAAATATGTTTCTAGAACTACTCCAGTATATCCTATAAAAAACTTTTGGGTATCTATCAATGTTTTATAAACTTCATCCTCATTCCCATGGAAACAAAGTTTGATACAATGGGACTATATAACATTGAAAATAATTATGAATTACTGGATTCATAAATGTAATAAAATGGAGGCCTCTATAAAATCATCAATAATACTCAAACTACAAAGGGGTCTAACGTGATCTATATCAAACACATGTATATCTATACATGTGTACACCATCTACATCATATGAAAATATAAATAATAACATAATCCATTTTTCTAATACATCAAGTAACCATGAGACATAAAGTGTGTCAATCACATAGAGCTACTCATACATTCCTGATTCTCTAAGTACAGAATGAACATGGTGATAAATACAACACATTTCATTCATATTATTAGATAAAAACATCACATTTCCATCACCCAAATAGATAATCATGCCATGTATATTATCTATGTATGGTCATAAAATTCCTCAATATATCTTAATTGGGGTCCCAGAAGTCATATTTATCATATGAGAGTAAAAATATTTTCTTAGTTCAGATCTAACTAATGACATGATAATAAACATACCCAACTACCCCTAATTAACTAAGCCTCAGAGCTTACATATGAAATGTATCAAAGTATGAAGGTTATCATTATATATATCTCTTGAACCTTAGGTAAAAGGATTCAATATAAAACATGTACCCCTAGTATACCAAATATATAGTGTATGATACTCCATGTGGTATATAATTTGCGGCCCATCCAGCATAAAAAATACATTTTTTTGCATCATTCACATATTCTATATCTCGATATAAGAATACTACTTATTCTAACCTTAACATTTAATCATAACCTATAATATTACATGATGAAAATCTATTAGGGATAACTCAAATTCATACTTTGAGAGGTGAATTATCATTTCACTTCACAAAAAACACACATATGCAACCAATGGAAAATAATAATAAAGTGGATATTTCTTTTAGTATAACCTGATACATTTTATATTCTTAAAATCTTTAAGAATACTTAACAAAAACATACATGATCACTTGTATAAAAAAATATGATAAAATACCAGATCATCCTTACGTTTATAGCACTTTTTATGTTCTGTTAAACACATCTCATCTCTATGTAATTCCTACCACATCTCTATATGACCATCTGATAAAACCCTCCCACTAATCTTCTTTAGTGAGTAACATCTATTAAGTGAGATGGTTTGAATAATATTGTAACTTAAGAATCATATTCCTAATAATTCAACTCCTTGAATATGTATCCAAACTCTTTTACTTTACAACATCCAATGTTATTATGTTAATAAATTTTATTTTTTACTCATAAATCATTCTAATTTCATCATCATTATCCTTGGAAACTTTTCCATTAAAATTTTCCTTGAGATATTTTGGTAGCTATTATAAAAATTTATATTAATATTTTATGGATATACCTTAAATATTATAGGATATTAAGTAATATTTAAATTTTATTTTAAATAGTATAATCCACTATTTTTTAAAATTTTATCTTCTCAATATATAAACATAATCCCGCTAGCCTCTTAGATACTGTATTCTCTTTATAATATAATGATAAGATTCACAAATTCCTTTATGTTATGAAATAAACCTTATTTACTCAAATTGGTAATATTTATAAAATAAATAATTATATCGATATAATTATTGGTATTCTATGTGTTTGGAGTAGTATTATGAATAAAAGACTTTATTATTTAAAACATGCCAGTGATGGGTATTCAAATCTCAATTCTTCACATTTTACAAATTTCTTGGATAAAATTTTTATCCTGGATAAAAATCCTTTAATCCTTATCTTCTTTTCAAGTATGTTATATAATCCAATGAATTATAAACCACATGTATTAAATCTATTAACTCATATTATTCATAAAAACTGCTTATTAATAAAAAATTCTCTTATCATATAAGATAATGAGATGAAAATACACAAATTTTATTAAGATTCACCTAAGATTTAATTATTCCTTTTCATTCAAAAAATTATTTGGAAACCCTTTACCTTATCATTTAAATTAAAACTACAATATTTATCAACTATTATGTTGTTTTTTAACTCTTTTATACTCACAACATCTATAAATTATACATTTAGTATCACATACCTATTCAAAATAAAAAAACTGATTTATGTAACACCAATGTAACACCCCATGATTCTGTGATATGTTTTCCCTTTAAATAATATTTTTATTGAATAGATTTCTTGACATGAAACATAGAACTAAAATGAACTTTAATATATTAATGATATAAAATTATTAAATATAATTTTTATAACATAGTCATTGAATTGTTGGGTATAAATAGTAGTAACCTTATTTTGAAATATATGTAGAAAATAGAATCAATGACATAAATTAGTAAGATCCTTATTTATGAGGCTTATTTATCAGATCTTATAAAGAAGGTATCACAACTAGGGTTTTCCCAATACCAATCCTAAGATGAACTTTAACATGTATATCTTGAGAAAAACTTCCTGTGGTAGAAATTCAAGATCGTGGAAATCACTATAAGATCCATGCTAGATGAATCACAACCTGTGACTACCACCATTTCTTATTTTACCCTTATATCTCCTATAGAGGTCTTGAGGGGTTTTGTGAGTAGAATTTAGGATGATGTAATCATGTAACTATTAAGGTAATAAATTTATATGTATTTCTATACATTATACATTTTTATAAAACTTAATTTTTAAGAATGAATTTGATTAAAAAATAAAGGGTGTGTTTAATACAAATATATTGATAAAATTAAATTAATCCTTTGTAAATAAATAATCAATTAAAAAGAAAATCATTTAGTGTTAAAAAGGATTATTTTTCATAGAATTGTATTTTTTCTATATATTATGTATTTTTATCTTAATAAATTAAATTAAACACTTTTAAAGGATTATTATAATAAAATTTTTAAATGTATAATCAAAGATATTAAAAATATTATAAATTATTAATTTATGTGAAATAATATTAAGCACTCTTAAAAGTTTTAAAAGTCATTATTTTAATAAAAATGGTTTTTCATTATATTTTTTATTTTGATTTAAAATTTAAATACCTAAATATGATAATAATATTTTGATAAAATAAATATCATTTTTTTAATACTCATATCAAATTTAACTTAGGGTGAATTTTTAATATTTTTTTAAATAAATTGATTTTTTTGTTAATAGTAAAAAATAAAGTGTTTATGAATACCATAACTTTTATGACATCATCGTGATTTAAGTGTGAATTAAAATTTTATGAAACCTTATTCTTGACTAAAAAATTATTTAATGAGTAAAATATTGAATTTAAAAAATTATTTTTAATTTAGAAACTTATATTTGACAATTTTGGAACTTAAATTATATTTTATACTAATAAAATACTATTTTTGGATCTTTGCATTTAAATGAGTGGTTGGATGGTGAAATTTGGTTTTTTGGATTAATATAAATATAAAATAACATTAATATATTTAATCATAAACCAAAAAATATCATTTTTATTAATTATAATCATAATCGTTGTCCTAAATAATTATTTTTATGCTTTAAAATATTTTTTAAACTATTTTTAATGTGGTATGCTTGCTTATATTGAAAATAATTTTTATCACTTTTATAAATAAAATTAATTAAAATGGTTTTAATATTATTAATCATAATTTTCAAATTATGTAATAAGGTTAATTTTATTTTCAAGGCATAAAATAAGTTACCGATATAAAAATGGAGTTACCATGGTAAAGGTAAAATGAGGTAAATGGGTTAAACTGAGTGATCAAGACTTAAAATTTCATTAAATACTATCTCCAAATGTGTGTATTAGGTTATTATCAACCTTTCCTAATATTTACCTCATTAATTATCATATTTTTATCAAATATCCTTGAAAATTACCTTTACTTTTTATATTAAGTAATAAGAATTGTAAAAATTCCACTTCGCGCACTATAAAAGGACCTCTTCACTACCCCACTTATCCACACACTTTAAGCATCTTATCTCAACCAATACTTACCAAGTACTCTCTTAATATCTATTTATTACATTCTATAGGTTCTATTATGACCAAAATACCAATCTTAGAAGTCTTAAGGAGTGTCTTAATGAAGGATATCCAAGGAAGAGGATATTGATTTAACTGAGTTCATTCAAGTTTCTTTCTTATTATACCACCTAAAAAATATTCTATAAAAATAATAAAATAATTACATTGGTGTAATTATTTTACTAAAATTTTATTATGTGGACATAATAACCATTATCTACCTTCCTCTCATCCATTTGAAAAATAAAAATAATGTATGTGTTATGGTCAGTTCACCGCCTTCATGGATGATGTGTTTCATTTTTCATCACCACCTTATATTGAGAAATATAAAAATTATTTTAATGAATAAATGTGATATTTATACCATTATTAATAATATTTAAAGATAATTTGTACATTATATTGATAATATTAACAACACATGGTCATTGTGAAATTTAATCGCCTAAAACAAGCAGACTGAGATACTTTTCTTTATTTAAATATATTTTGGACAACCTATTAAACTATATAAATTTCATGATACTAGTAAGATATGATACTGATATGAAAATATATTTTTTTGGGTTATTTAATCTTAATAATAATATTTAACTCATTATTAAGATACCATCTTTATTTTTTTAACAATTATCAAAATAATTTTGTTACAGGTTTCATCTTTAATAATCATACCTAAAACTCCAATGGAATAAACTTATAAATTTATAAATAATTAAGGAACTTAAATTAAAATAATTTTAAAATTAAATAAATAAGTAAATATGACCATGGAATAATAATTTAAATAATATACTTAAATAGACATGTAATAGTTAAAACTACTAACACCAATGATCAATATTAACTAAAGCAGTTGGGGTGGTAGTCAAGTGCTTAACACACCTTGTAAGCCTGCATGAAACCAAGGATCAAGTCCTGGTAGATGAATATTTCCATGTTATTATATAAGGTATTGTATCATTGTTGTATTAGTCTAAACTATTCATCCATTTGGGCCTTTGGGCCACCGGTTTGGGCCTACGGGCCAAAAGGCCTTCAGGCCACCCAAGGACTTCAGCCCAAAAAGACCATGGACTATACTAGGAAGACCACACAGAGCAGGCCCCAGAAGAGGGTTCAAAGAAAGTAGCAGCCTCCAGCACAAATCTAACCATATTGGAAGAACGATAGGGTATGATAATTACCATCGGTACTAGACACCATGTATCTTTGTGTGGGGTAATGCTAGCTGATCAGTAATGTGAGGTGGGGAGCTAAGCACCTTAAATGATGTAGATGTTGTGTAGGGTCAGTTATTATGTAGTTTGGTTGGGTCTTTGGGTCATGTATTGGGTATTATGCACCTGGGCCTTCAGTTCATGTACTGGGCTTTGTGTCATTGGGCCTACGAGTCATATAAGGGTTCTCTCTCAACCCTTAGAAGAGGGATTGTCCAAAAAAAGGCCTTGAGACCATTCGGGGTAATGTTAACTAAAAATAGGTAATAACTATGTAATAAATGAATATAAAATATTAATAAAAAAGGTTATAAATATGAATATGGTTCTTAAATAAATTATTAATTATACTTAGTTTATTATACAGGATGTTATAGAACGTCTAACTAAGCGAGAATACAAGGTAAGGGTTTCTTGGTCTCAAGTTCAATTCCTTGAGATATGTTTTATTTTGTACACCATGTTTCCTTTTTATATAGTGTTATTCTGATTAAATAACTAATGAATGTTTTATACTATGTTTTTTATTTAATTAAGGGGATTTATAAATCCAAATAAAGTTCTTTATTTCAATGTCCTTTGATTCAATTATTATAAAAAACTATAAGGGTTTCCATCACAATTCCCATTCATTAAGGCATGTTTCTATGTTATACACCTATTATTTTTTAACATGGTGTAAATATTACTCCATTAAATTATTTTATTATAAATCACTTTTTAATCACTTTATTTACAAGTCCATTACAAAATAAATCTTTCATATTCTTCTGATTCATATACTACCAAAGTTGTAAGGGCGTTACTGACTCAATTTCCTTTTCATTAGTTATAAACTCTCTTCATTATCTATGATCTTATAAGTTTCTCTTATTCTGAAATTTATCTATTATATATGGTATTTTATATTTATATCTATAGAAATTGCATCTTTACATAAAAACCTTCTCCTTTGATGTATTTTATTCTCTATAAAAATTTGATGATGTTAAGAAAAATTTACATCCTTTATAATGGTTATTTTTCCTCCATGTTTATATTATTTATATTGTTTCAAGAACATTCTTATATATACTTAAATTATTTTTAAGGTGGTTTTAAACAATATTTAACCTTATTTGAAAAAATAAAGGGAATATTTTTAACATTTTCTACATAACATTATTTTTTACTTTCTTTACTTAAGTGAAAAAAATGTTTTTTAATGTCTTCTGTGTGAACACATTTTCCTACCATCATGAAAATTATTCATAATTATGCTTCATTTCCATGTTTCCAAGGATTTTAAAATAAAATATTATTCCCATTTTTCTATTAGTATTTCATTTTAAAAAATAAAGGTTAATGTTTTAGAATAATAAACAAAGGGATTTCATTCCACTTATGTATATTTTATCTTCCACTCTATATTTATTATATTTAAATTTAGTTCATTTCAAGGTTTAAATATTTGGAAATATTTCGAAATTAAATTTTTCAACATCAACTTCTCATCCCTTTGAAATGTAATTTTAATGTGACTTATAATTTTGTTCTTTAAAACCATGTTATAAAACTTTGTGAAAATCATTCTTATGATTTCAATCCCATTTTCCTCTCTATCTCTAAAGTATATTCCCGTTATGTAGTAATTTTCATGATCATAATCTAAATTATTTTGTACTCTTTTTTGAGATTGAATTTTAGGTGTCTACTAATCTTATCTTGATGTTGTGTTATGTGATATCATATAGAAATGATATGAAATATATTTTCTTATCTTCTTTATCTAGATATCATATGAACATGTTTTTTGGAAATCTTCATGAAACCCATTTCTTTCTTGGGATGATTATTATTTGATTAAATTATTAATGTTTTATTATATATAACATGTGTTCATGTACATATTATAATGCGAAATGTGGAACATAAATTAGATAACCATCTAATGCATTAAGTAATGTTTTATGTCTCATGATATGATATTTAAGGGGATAGGGAATAAACTCAATCCACTATGGGAAATTGTCCACTATGTTATGATTCCTGGAAGTGATCCTTGACTTATATTTATGATGAAATGTTTTATGATGTCTATACATTCTTACAATGCCATGATATTATAATATCTACTTATTTATTCCAAAATCCATATATTATTATTCATGAATTATAATCCGTGTTTTATTAAGTATGATTTCCTTTAGATGTGTTATTATACCTTGATTATGTTCTCATATCCACATGTTTATTTTGTGGTCACTTATGGTCTTTGATTATTATAATTTATGTTTAAATTTACTTAGCATTTGATCTCACCCTTATTATGTTTCCATTTCCCTAGGTTATATAGATGAGTATTATATATGACATGTCTATATGGGTATCATGTGTGGAGAGTTTTTTGGGAGATGTTAAAGACTTATGATAAAATAAGGAATCCTTGGTTTAGTAGGAAATATACACATTTGATGAGAAATATATAGGTTTTATTATTCATTGGTTTTTTCCCAATTCTCTAAAACTCTAAACCAAAAAGGTATTGTGTATGTAATTGAATCAATATTGGTTATTGATTTTGTAATTATTGAAGATTTAGTCTGGGTTGTCTCAACCAATATATTTTTGAAGTTATTTCTCTAGAACCTGCTTGGTTAGTACTTGATTATATTTTTTAATTATTAATAATGTTTCTTATCACATCATGAGTATTCCTTTGCATGAATCTTGTATTTGATAATGTCATAAGAATGTATGTTACACTGAAATATTATAGAATTTCCCCCACCATGATAAGAACCTATAAGTTCCACTTCATAATTCTTGAATATATATTCTATGGATGTATGATATTGTCTAATAGTACACATACAATATAATATATTAGGGTGAGAGGATCATAAGAAATTTAGACAACTTTTCATGGTGTTCTTTGGTAATCTCCAAGATATGGGGTTATGAGAATAGGATTATTCATAAGAAATAAACATTTTCATGTGTCATTGGATGTTCCTTTATATGGTCATATGTATTGATCCTTATACTTTAAGATTATATTTAATAGATATCATGACTCGTGAAATTTTATGGATTGATTAAAGACTTGAAAAAATATTCTCGTTAAAATGTAGGATAACTTGAGTGTGTCATTAATGTTATTTCATTAATGGATAATGTAATAAAGGATTTATCTCTTATGTCCCTTGATGGAAGTTGATATATCAGGCCCTTTGTTGGGAATGGAACTTCCTGCATAAATCTGTGGCCATGGTTTTTAGTGGGGGAGTTAGTTTCTTGAAATTAAAAGAAAGAGACATAAATCATATAGGTTGATGGAACCATCATTCAACCTACTTGATTTTAGATCTCGTTATAAAGGTATTATATTTCATAATAAGAATTTGTAGTAGGTTGAATGTCATTGCGACATTAAATTCTTTCTCTATGTGAACCTTTTCATGTTTCTAGACTCTATCCTTGTAATTTAGGTGGTTGTTCCTAATGCCACTAAGAAATAGGATTAGAGGGGAAACACTAATTTTATTCTCAATATTATTTAAATTAAAGAAATGAACATAACAAGTTATAATAAATAATATTTATTCAGTTTGGTTGATAGCCATAATTTAATCAAAAGTTATTTTGAAATAATAAGTGAGTCAAATAATAATAGTAAAATTTATTTTCAAGTTTGGAAAATATAATATTTATTATATTTATCAAATAATAATTAATTGACATTTATTTATTAAATAGTCATTATTTTAGGATCAATAAATGTCGATGTAGGAGAGTGGAACAAGCTTAATGGTCTGATTATAAATGGAATAAATGATATTTATTTATATTATTAATTCATTGCACATTTAAATTTATTATCAATATTATTATTATTATTGGACATGGGGTCAAATAAGAATAATTAGGTTTGAGAGGGACTTGTGTTCAATTTTACAACCTGAAACCTGGCATAATAAATATCTAAATTATAACTCTTTCCTAAATTACTTTTGGTGTGAACAATAGATATAGAGAGACTCTCCCAAAACCAAGAGAGAAATATAGAGATCTAGAGTGCAATCTCTATTCCTTCCCTCTCAATAGTTTGAGAGAGAATCAATATTTCTTCCTCCTTTTAGAATAATACTGCTACAATAAACCACAAACAACACAAGGTATCAAGATTGTTCATGCTATAACCTACTGATTCTGAAGTGGCGTTCATAGATTTTGGTAGATGTGTATATCACAACTAGAAGGATTATGCACTTGGATCCTATATCACAATGATGGTAAAACATGATCTTATTAACTAAATAATCAATGGAGAGAGAATTAAAATTTTAGGTAATTTCATATCTTCTCATAAATTAATTATAAATTATATGTGAAGATCTTCCTCTTATGGTTCTGGTGTTTTAATCTAGCCAAGTAATCTATGTTTTCATTATACATGATGTTTTAATCATGTGAAGTAACTATTACATGTAAATTGAGACTAAAATCAAATTTTTTCATATCATCAAAGGAATCTTCCACTGTTCTTAGAACCTACAAGTGGTATTAGAGGGGTCACATGCTTAATTTATAATTATTTATTATTCATTGATTGGTTACATGTGTTTTCATTTTCATTTAATTGTATCACTGCATTTTAATATCTAAAAATTTCAATCACTTCCCTTTATTCATTATCAATAACATACCCAATAATTAGTTAATGGTTAATAATGAAGAAGCATTCAATCCATACCATTTGGAGGTGATAAAGGCTCTGACTAGACAAAACTAGAGTACATAGTGTGTATTTCCTGTATACACATCGTGTATTTTTGTTTTCACATTAGGATCTCATGGTAAATTAAAATATATACAAGGTAATTGAATCTAAGATCTAAAAAATGGACCATCATATAGATCCATGAAAAACTAGAACATAGAATGAAGAACTACACATCATGTAACCACTGTATACGATGTGTAGTCCCTATTTTCTCACATCTGAGAACACGGGGTGTCCCAACATGTTATGTATTGAATACATGACATTGGGACCAATGATTCATGTAATTATGAGGACACACTCCATGTATCCCGAGTACATTCCATGTACCTTAAACTCAACCATGATAGAAAACACACCCAGTCCCAAGGCATGTGTTGTAGACACAAACAGGGGACAGTATAAGACATGTAATATTTTATGTGTTGTGTAGTATGTTGCAGACTGTGTTCCCTATTTTTTAGGAAAAATTAAATATTTAATCAAATCTATTCACATGTGTTCCATGTGTAATTTATTTGAAAAATTATACACCATGTCATAGGATTGATAATTATATATTAAATCAATTTCATGTTAAAATTATAAATAAATTCATGAAGTTATCTCCAAGTATTCTTATTTGTTTAAAATTATAGATGATGTAGGTTTAAGGATTATTTTATAAAATTAAGATAAATTTAATTAATTGGATTAATTCATATCATGTTATCTTAATTAAAGAATAAATCAAAGTAATTGATAACAAGAAAGAAATTATTGCTCGGTGCATGTTGTGTGCAAGATAATGATATTGGACCAACCCTTTTATGTGATTATTTTATTTTAATTTATTTTGATTAAATTAAAATTATGGTCTAAGTGTCATCCCCTCCCCTTATTATTTAAGGGTATGCGTGACCTTGATTTCTTTTATGTAAACCCATTTATCCATTCCATTGGATCACCTCACCAGTGTGTGATTAAAATGTTATGTAAGGATGGATCACTTAGTTGAGAATATGTTGTCCAAGTCAAGGAGATAAGGAAAAAAATCAAGGTGATACATAAGAAAAAAGGTGGAATGCTACAACATGAACCAATCTATAGTTCAAGGTGTTTTTTCTCATAGGATCAGGGGTTAGTTTATCATCTTCTCTTTAAACTAACTGTCAGAGAATCTCATGATCATTCCCCTTATATTTTATTTTTGTCAGTTGAATGGTTAATTATTTATTTTTGTGAATACTATGAGATCACCTAATAAATGAATTAAAAAACATGAAAGATGGAATAAAATATATTTGTATTATGCATATATGTTTTATTAGACATAGGTAAAATATACTTAATATTAACAAGGCATGTGAAATGATAAAATGGGATTTTATGCATAGAGACAAAAATCCCACAAACTAAAATATTAAGCTAGAATATCCTTACACTACTTAAGTTTGAAATGACTTTATAGTTTAAGTATTTGACCAACCCAAGTTGGGGTTCTTTCAATTATCATGGAACTTTTAACTTGAATTTTTGGATTGACTTAACTTAGTTCACATCAAGGGTTGACTTCCCAATTATAACTTGGTGTAACTAAGAGGAAAATTTTTAGGAAATCTTAAAATGGTATTTTAGGATTGTGAAGTCTACTAAACGAATCAAGGAACTATAAGTTAATGTATTCGGTAAGTTATTCCTACCAAAAATCCTTCAAATTTTTTTCCAAGCCCATTTTTTGGTTATAAGAAGGGGTATATGGATCCTTTCCACTAGAATATATAAGTGATAAGATATTCTAAAACCAATGGAGATGGCTATTGGGTTTTGAAAAATAGTGATAGGTTAATGGAATTTAATTAAATTATAATTTGTTAATATAATTTTGTAATAAGAAGGTACTAATTATATACTCTTAATTTGTAGAAATGGAAAATCAAATAACTTTGAAAATAATATTTTGATCCATTATTTAGAAGGATAAACTTATCACCGACATGAATTTCAAGGAATGGTATAGGCTCTTGCGCATTATACTATGCCATGAATGGAAATTTTATATGATGGAAACCCCAATTCCGGATTTCATTTCCAAAGAGGCTAGTGAAAAATAAGTATCTCTCTATTTGACACATGTGGATGATGAAAAGGATTTCCAATGTTTAATTTTATCCCACATGTCTAATGAGATTTTAAATAAATCTAAGGATATGGATGAGTATAGCATAATTTCTCACCTTAAGGATCTCTATCAAGAGAAAGAGAGATCATAGAGATATGATATTTCCAATTCATTGTTCACATGAAATCTTGAATATTTGGTGTCATCTAGGGAACATGTAGTCAAAATGATTGACTACATTGAGGGTCTGGACATCTTGGGTTTTTAAGATAGCAGATGAGTTGCACACATATCTCATTCCTTCCTCACTACCCAAAAAAATCTCCATTTTATTATTAATTATAATATGAGCAATAAATAGAAGACACTTTCAGAACTTCTTACTCTTATATTCTAAGTAGATAAATATATGGGGTGTGAAATAAAAACTATCCTTATAGTAAATAAGAAGACTAAGAACAAGTAAAATGTACTAAAGACTCATTCCAAATCTAAGGCTCTAGAGCACCATCCTTCCAAGAAGTAGAATATCTAGAGGCAAGTAAAGCAATAGGATGAAGTATGTTTTACATATGGAAAGTAGGAACACTGGAATAGGAATTTCACCTAGCTAAATAAGTAAGGGGAAACTTCAGTTTCATTCATTATTGAGTATAATCTTTATATATCTACAATTTGGGTATTAGATATGGACTATGGTACTCACATTTGTATCCAAATATAGGAACCAAGTATATTTCAAAATATTACCAAATATTAAGTGGATTTACGGGCTACTAATAGAGTGAGGATGGATACCCTATCCATTCGTGACTACCATATTACATTGCTAAAAATATTGATTTTGGTTTTAAATAATTTTTATTATGTACATAGTGTTACTAATAACATTATTTATGTTTATTATTCATATATGTATGTATTTATGTTTAGTTTTTAAAATAAGGGTTTCTACTTTTATAAAGATATAATATGTTATAGTATGGAACATTAGAATAATTGTCTTTATTTATTAAGTAATGAAAATCAAATATTGTAAATTGATAATAAAAAAATACACATGACTCGTATAACTCCCAATTATGGAATCACTGTATTGGCCATGTAAATAAGAATCATTTGACAAAGCTCTATCAAGATTGTTACTTAGACTCTTTTGATCTTGATCCACTTAAAAAATTTAAAACTTGTTTACAAGATAAGATTACCAAACCACCATTCAATGGTTAAGGTGAAAGGTCTGTAGAGATTCTACATTTGGTACACGCTGATGTGTATGGGACTTTTCAAGTAGTGTCTAGAGGTGGATTCATATACTTTATTAATTTTACTTATGACTTGAGAAAGTATGGTTATATCTACTTAATGAGGTATAAGTCTGAATCCATTGACATGTTCAAGGAGTATAAGAATTAGTTTGAGAATTATATTGGAAATAAGATGAAAAAAACTTTGATTGAATTGAGGTGGTGAATATATTAAACAAGACTTTATCAACTTTCTATAGGATTATAAGATTTTATCTCAACTAACTCCACCTTATACACCACAGTGTAATGTTGTTAGTTAAATGAGGAAAAATGACTTACTGGACCTAGTAAGGATGATGATTATTCACACAAGACTTCCATTATCCTTTTGAGGATATGAATTATAGATGGAATCATACTTACTAAAATGAGTACCAAAAAAATTGGGAAACAGTATTCCCTTTGAGTTATGGAGTGGAAAGAAATATATTTTTTTACATGTCAGTGCATGGGGATTTGAGGAGTTTTTTAAGGATATATCAAGAAACAAACTAGAATACTGAGTAATGAAGTGTATCTTTATATGTTATCCAAAGGAAAAAAGGGATACTACCTATAAAAATATTCATATAAGAAAGTTATTGTCATAAGACATGACATTTTTTTTGAGAGGGAGAACATCCTCAAGGAGGATACTGGGATAAAAAATGAATTTTATGAATTTGATGCTCAAGATACACAAGAGTTGGTATAGGAACCGATTATAAAGGTCCCCTTGGAAGAAGTTGTTCCTAATACAGAAGTATTTCATAGGAGTGCTAGAGAGGTAAGAGAACTATAGAGAAATGGTTTTCTATTCACTGATGACGGTGACTCATTATTATTTGAAAATGACGATCCTCTATTCTATAAGTAAGTGTTATAGATCTCATAAGGTGAAAGGAGTCAAGAATCCATGAATTGTGAGATGGATTCCATGTATCAAATCCAAGTATCGATTCTGATCGATCCGCTAGTTAATGTAAATCTCATTGGGTATAAATGGGTATTCAAGATAAAGGTTGAAATATAAGTTAAAGTAAATACCTATAAATCATGGATATTGAATAAATGTTTTAGACAATATCAAGGAATTTTTCATGAACCATCCTCTGAGGCCCGTTCTGTGACTACCCCAAGCCCACCTTCTATAGGCCAAAAGCTGGAGACTAGAACCAAAAGGAGTATTCCCTAAAACTGGGAAGTCAGTGCCTTTATAACCTGTAAACTCACACAACTAAGCACAAAGTAGGATACAATCACAAAGTAAAACTAAATAGTAAATAGGGTGTGTACAGAAAGAAAAAGGGGGCCAGAATTCAAGACCAACCGAAAAGTACAAGAAAACTAGGAAGTACAAGTAAACTCGAACAGATCCTGTGAACACCCACCAAGGTTCCTACCTAAAGGGTAGGTACAGCTCTCTAATGGTTGTCACTGCGGTATGCCTCATCTAATGTATATCTCTGAGCTACCTCCAGTCCTGGTACCCTCAGTCTCGATCAATGTTGTCCGTCGTATACACCAAACACAACAAGGTGCGGGCGTAGCCCATGTAGGGGTGAGAATAAATATACTCAGTAGGGACCATGAGACACTCGAAGGTCTCACAAAATACACAAAGGATAAACCACAAATCATGAAAACAACTGGAAACCCTACTTAGGTATATACCCATACATATACCTAAGTTGTCGAGTAAACCCATCTCAATCATGAGGAAACACAAGGACCAACTCAAAATCCCAAAGCTCAATTGTCCCACGAAGGAAAGAATACCACGAAGGTAACCACCACGAAGGTAAGTAGCACAAAGGTACGCCATACAGAAGAATATCACAAAGATATCACCATGAAGGTAAGTACCACAAAGGTATTCAACATAGAATATTACCACAAAGGTAAATACTTATCTCACACTAGGTATAAATTAGGTACAAAAGTAAATATGAGTAGATGTAACTACTGAATCATCTTACTCTGTTAAGAGGCAGACCCACATAGGATCATAAATCATCAGACCCATGTAGTATCCTAGTACAGCAGACCCACGTAGGATTCTAGAGTAATCCCACATGAATTCATAGAGTGTATCCAAGTGGGATACTGGAATATAGACCCACGTAGGATCCCAAATCACAGACCCACATAGGATCCTAAGGCACAGACACGCATAGGATCCCTTTCTCATCTTACAGCCACCTACAGCGTTCTTGCACTAAGCTTGTTTGATTCTGGGAGGGTCTGATCCTCAAGCCATAGGTCGATACTCCAACTACCATGAAGTCCCATGAATAATTATTCCAAAGGACCTCCATGTAATAGGGGACTCAACCCAACAGATGGTGCAGCAATAGGATGCTCGGTTTATAAGTTATTGGACTTTTAGTTCTGAGGGCCCGGTTGGATTCGTGTTTGATCCAACCTGGACATACCCCAACTTTATCCAAAACTCAATTGGGGTATAACAAAAGAACCGTCTCGATCCAAGGTTTCTGGCTCCACTGACGGTTCGTCAAACGGACGCCCGTAGCTCAAGTTATGGTCAAAAGAGTGAAAAGGGTCGAAGCTGGTTCGGGTTCGGTCCGACCTGGTCAGACCAACCCAGCCTGGGCCAACCCGACCCACTGGGTCTGACCCAGATCATAGCTGGACAGATGGCCATCCCTCCTCCACGGCATGGTCATGCGCCATGCCACCACCGGCGGTCGGCAGCGAGTCGGTCGCCCTCCTTCGTCGCCACAGCCTCATGCCACAACTACTGTACACCGGTGGCGCAGATGCGGGCCACCACCTCCCCTTTGCGCGGTCGTCTGCTACCTCTGCTCTACCGCAACCGATGGGACACGGCCCTCCACAGACTGTGTGGTTGCACCGCCGCCATATTTTTGGTTAGCCGGTGTGTCAGCCGCCGCTCCCGAGTCCTACCGGCACCAGTCGCCGGTCCCAGATGTTGTCTTCCTCCATCGCAAAAAATGCATCAAAAACCCAAAAGGTTGCGGTGTGATCGGTCTATGTTCATTTGGCATGCACCCTCCATGTTAGAGTGGAATCAAGAGGCTCATGGGGATAGATTCAAAGTAAAAGAAATTAATGAAGATCAATCAAATCACGCCCCTACCTTGTTGTTTGTTGGAGGAGTCGAGAGGTAGAAGATGAAGTCGTTGAAGAACTTTAGTGTTTGTTGCTTCCGCAAAGAACTTATGATCCAAGATCGGGGTCAGTTCCTTGTTCTTCGTTGGCGAGGTTGTTCTTCATTGCAATAAGATTTTCTCCAATGTTCTCCCATTTTCCAACAATTTCCCCAAATAAATGAGTAGCCGACAAATTAAAATAGGTTTATCAAATTAATTTACGTTGGCACAATTAAAGTTAGCACAAATAAATGGAACAATTAATTAATTTGAGAGTTGAGAGGTTTTCCCCCATTAAGAGGGATTTGGGTGGTCCCCACCACTATGAATTCAAATCGGGAGGTTTCTCTAGCTCGGGTGGTCCCCACCTTCATAATTTCATAAGAGAGGTTTCAAAAGAAAAAAATAAAATGTTAATTATTTTATTTTTCTTCTTCCATGAAAAAGTGAAAAACTATCTTTTACCCTCAACCTACTGCGGTCGAGGTGAAGGTATCTTTAAGAGAATATCGGCACTGAAAGTTCAAAGGTGTCCTCAGATTTCAATTTCGAGCACCGGTTCAAAAATTATAAAAACATGCTCGCACGTTTACTGAACTTACTTAAAAAAAGTTAAGAAATTTATTACGGGCACTTCGGGCCTCGGAATCATGCGCCGTCAATTTTTGTGGACTTGTAAAATTCCCATATAATTAAAAAAAATATGTGGAATTTCCGGGTCTTTACATTCTCTCCACCTCAAGGATTTGCATCCCCGAAATCCAAATTACAAAAACTAGGAAAAGAAGTAGGAGTACTGAGCATGAATCTGAGCCTCCCGCTCCCATGTGCTCTCCTAGAGGTTTCCGTGCTGCCAACGTACACACACCAAAGGTATCAATCGCCCAAGAAAGACTCTCTCCTGTCGATCCTCAATATCCACTGGAACCTCCAAAAAAGTCGCCCCATCGTCGATGTCCAGCTTTCCCCAGTCAATGATGTGAGAAGGATCATGTACGTATCTCCTCAGCTTGGATACATGAAAAACTTCATGCACCCAGTGCAACTGAGGGGGAAGTGCTAGGTGGTAAGCCACCTCTCCAACTCTACTGAGGACCTGAAAGGGTCCAATGAATCTCAGATATAACTTGTA
Source organism: Viscum album (assembly GCA_963277665.1). Taxonomy (NCBI): domain Eukaryota; kingdom Viridiplantae; phylum Streptophyta; class Magnoliopsida; order Santalales; family Viscaceae; genus Viscum; species Viscum album. Next base: position 334,339,846 of record OY728138.1, on the reverse strand, counting down.
TCCCCAGCCAAATCTCCGTAAACCTTGTCAGGGTGAGGCCCTTAGAAAGTTGTGGTCACCATCCTCGAACTCCATAGGTCTATGTCATCTGTCAGCATAATACTTCTACCTGATCTGTGTAGTCTTTATTCGCTCCTATATAATCTGCACCTTCTCTGTGGTAGATTATACCATCTCTGGTCCCATAAGCGCTGACTCCCCTGGGTCAGTCCAGCACAAAGGTGATCTGTAAGGTTAACCGTATAGAGCCTAGAAAGGTGTCATCCCAATGGTGGAGTGATAGCTATTGTTCTATGAAAACTCCGCCAAGGGAAATTGGTTCTCCCAGCTGTGACCGAAGTTAAGGACACAAGAATGCAGCATGTCCTCAAGGGTCTAAATGGTTCGCTCATTCTGGCCATCCATCTGAGGATGGAAGGCGGTGCTCAAATGAAGCTTCATCCCGAAATCCTCCTGCAACCCCTTCCATAGACGGGAAGTGAAACGTGCATCATGATTAGATACAATCATCAAGGGTACACTATGTAGCCGCGCAATCTCCTACAAATAGAGGTTTCCCAAGCTCTCAACTGAACCATGCTCTCTGATCGGTAGGAAGTGGGCCGACTTGGTGAGTCGGTCGACGATCACCCAAATATAATCATGACCCCTATATGTACGTGGGAGTCCTATCATGAAGTCCATGGATATCCCATCTCACTTCCACTCTGGGACCTCTAAAGTTTGAACTAAGCCTGCTGGTACCTGATGCTCCACCTTTACTTGCTGACAAGTGAGGCACCGAGAGATAAACTCTGCTACTGATTTCTTCATTCCCAGCCACCATTGCTGTCATCAGAGGTCCTAGTACATCTTCGTCACTCCTGGATGTACCGCTAGAGGGGATGTGTGGAACTCCCTCGACACTTCCTCCCAAAGTGACACTGGTACCATGGTACGTCCTCTGAAAAGGATGATGTTCTCCCCACCTTCAAAATCCATCAGGTTCCTATCCTATGGATGTCTGAGCATGTCGAGCCACACAGTCAGTTTCCACATGTTGTGCCTCCTTGACTCGCTGAAGGAGTGGGGGAGTGACTATAAGAGACTGAAGAAAAGCTTCTCCATATTGATCCACAAAGGATATCTACAAAGCGACCAGCTGCTTCGTCGCCTCACCTAGCAGTTGTATACCAGATCTCCGACTGAGTGCATCTACTACAACATTCCCCTTCCCAGGAGTATAGACTATATCGAAGTCATAGTCCTAGAGGAACTCAAGATAACGCCATTGTCTCAGGTTGAGATCCTTCTGAGAGAATATATACCTGAGACTCTGGTGATTATAGTAGACCATAAAACGCTCACCCATCAGATAGTGTCGCCACATCTTCAAAGTGAAGACCACTGCTGCTAACTCAAGTTCATGGGTAGTGTAGTTCTGCTCATGTTGTCTCAGTTGTCAAGAACCATATGCGATAACTACTTTCTCCTACATCAGGACACATCCAAGACTTATCCTTGATGTGTTGTAGTAGACTACGTACCCAACACCCTCCTCCGGAAGCCTTGAGATGGGGGCACTAGTCAGCCTCTGCCTCAGCTCATGAAAATTATGCTGGCATCTCTCTAACCACATGAAGGTTTTCCCCTTCTTCATCAACGCTGATAAAGGTGCTGCAACTCTGGAGAAATTTGGCACAAACCTCTGGTAATATCTGGCCAAACCCAGGAAACTCTGTACCTCCTTCACACTCCTGGTTAGCTCCCAAGCAAGTACCGCCTCAATCTTTGCTGGATCCACCACAACTCCAGCCTCCGAGATGACATGTCCCAGAAAGTGAACCTCTCGGATCCAAAACTGGCACTTCGAGAGCTTACCATAAATTTAGTTCTCTTAGAGTGTGTCCAGAACTACCTACAAATGATAGGAATGATCATCCTCAGTAGCCAACTAGATCAGAATGTCGTCGATGAATACTACTACAAAGCGATCAAGGTATGGCTAAAATATACTATTCATGGGTCCCATGAACACTACTGGAGCGTTGGTCACGCCGAATGTCATAACCAAGAACTTGTAGTGGCCATACCGACATCTGAAATTCGTCTTCTAGAAATCCTCATCTCGTACTCTGAGCTGGTGATAGCCTGGCCTAAGGTCTATCTTCAAGAACCACTGTGCTCCCTTCAGCTGATCAAAGAGGTCGTCAATCCTTGGAAGTGGGTACTTGTTCTTCACGGTCACCTGGTTCAGGTGCCGATAGTCAAAACAAAATCTCAAACTCTCATCTTCCTTCTTAGTGAACAAAATCGAGGCTTCCCAAGGAGAAACACTGGGTCGGATGACCCCCTTCCCCTGTAAGTCATCTAGCTGTACCCGCAGCTCACAAATCTCCACAGGAGTCATCCGATATGCTGGTGTAGATATCAGTTTTGTCCCGGGGTATAAGTCAATGTAAAATTCCACCTCTATGTGAGGAGGTAGACCTGGAACATCATCAAGGAATACATCCATGTACTTGTCCACCACTACAGGATAGATCGGACTCTCCACATCAATCACTCTGAGGGTAAGGCTAGCCAACTGATGAGTTATCGGCTGCACTCTCCTCCGAGTAAGTCCATCATGTGCTGCAAAGGCTCCCTTCTCACTGGTGAAGGTAAACCTATTCCCATCAGTGCGGACACACCGCACTTTGAACCTAATACAGTCGATCTGGGTATGGACTGTAGATAACCAATCCATACCCAAGATGACGTCGTAAGGCCTTGATTCCACTACTAGGAGATCCCAGCCGAAGCTCTCACCTCCTAGAGTAAGCTCACACTACCAGCACCAGTGTGTAATTGTCGAATCCTCTCCTGTAGAAGTCTCTAACCATAAGTATCAAGCCAATGGATCCACTAGAATCTCTGAGCTCTGAACGAGGTAGTGGCAATAAAATAATGACTGGCACCTGTGTTTATAAGTATTACAGCTAAGGTGGAGTAGACATAGATCGTACCTCATATCATCTCCAGATCACCATGGTCATAGGCCTCACCTACCTGGAGCTGAGCTTGCCCATGTACACCTACTCCCTGTAGTTGGGGTGGACTACCTGGTGGTGGTGGTGGTAACATCTCGAATCATCACCCACCGCCAGCTGCACGGTCAGCCCCTTTTCCACGTCCGCCTGCTCCCTACAAACCTCCTTAGTCGAACCTTTGTCTCTGCCTGGGCGGTCCTTTGACCATCTTCTGATCATCCATAGGTCGGGTCGGGCAGTCACAAGCCATGTGACCCTGCCCGCCGCATGTGTAACATTGCCTACTCCTCGCATGACTGGCTCTGTCTCGGGTGCCCCACACAATCAACCCTAAATCCTACGGTCGTCCACCTGTAGGTCTGGTCCTCTTGGACCTCTGTGACATCTATATGCTTCCAGCTGCAGAAGACTCTGTTATGTGACTCCTAGTGGTGGTTCTCGCTGCTGGTGACTACTCAGCAATAAAACTCTCTACTAAGAGGGTTCGCTCTAACACCCCTGCCTGCGTCGGGATGTAGAGAGAAATCATCGAAGCCCTGATCTCCTGCTTGAGTCCCTGCTCGAAGGTTCGGGCCCTGAATAATGGGTCATGCACGATATTAGTGGAGTAGCATGATAGGTCAGTGAACCTATCTAAGTAAAGATCCACATTCATGCTTCCCTATTATAGATGAAGAAGCTCTTATATGCGCACTGCACGAAGGATCACTAGGAAAAACTCTTCCCGAAATAAGCTCTCAAAGTCTGCCCAGAGAAGTGTCACCTCATCCTGAACTTGGAGTATCAAGCTCCACCATCTGCCTGTTGCTACCTATAGAAGACTGGTGGCAAGGATCACCATGAGATCATCTAGTGTCCCTACTAGTCGGAATACTCTCACCACGGCCTCTAGCCAATCCTCAGCCGCCTGTGGGTCCGTCTCACCCCTGAACCTGGGTGGACTCTAGCGCTAGAACTCGTGCAATGTGCTCAAGCGGCATGCACCCTCTACTGTTGGGGCTAGTGGCATCGGTGTCCCAATGGGTAATGGTGTCTCTGGTGCCTCTGCTGGTGCCCCTACTGATAAAGGGCCATGCACTGAGGACTCATCGCTCGGTGGGCTGTCATCATGTACTCTTCCTAGAACCCTAGATGGTTGTCTGTATGGAGGAATCCTGAAAAGAAAAAGGTGCACCATGGTCAATAAGTTATACTTGGAGATCTCACTCAAGAAATCACAAAGAAAACTTTTCAAAACACACACACAATCAGTGTTTTCGTGCACTGAGTCAAAAATTAGAAGTCAGGGTCTTGGTGTATGGATACATCAGTCGCCACACCAACACTGGATTCCCTAAACTGATAACCACACTCATAACACTTAATATTATTGTCGTTAAAAGATCATAGTCCAATGTTATACGGTAGAACTGACTCCTCTGATACCAATTTTTCATGACCTATCTCACAGGGCCCATGTTGTGACTACCCCAAACCCGCCTTCTATAGGCCAGGGGCTGGCGACTAGCACCAAAAGGCGTATTCCATAAAACGGGGAAGGTGTTGCCTTTATAACCTGTAAACTCACACAACTAAGCACAAAATGGGATACAAGCACAAAGTAAAACTAAATAGTAAACAGGGTGTGTAAAGAAAGAAAAAGGGGCCATAATACAAGCCCAACTAGAAAGTACAAGAAAAATGGGAAGTACACGTAAACTAGAACAGCTTTTGTGAACACCCGCCAAGGATCCTACCTGAATAGTAGGTACAGCTCTCGAACGGTCATCACCGCAGTACGCCTCGTCTAATGTCCACCTCCGAGCTACCTCCAATCCTGGTACCCTCAGCCTCAATCAATGTTGTATGTCATCTCCACCAAACACAATAAGGTGCGGGCATAGCCCGTGCAAGAGTGAGTATAACGATACTCATTAGGGACCCCAAGACCCTTGAAGGTCTCACAAAATCCAAAAAGGATAAACCACAAAGCATGAAAACAACTAACAACCCTACTTAGTTATATTCCCATACATATACCTAAGTTTTCGAGTAAACCCATCTTAATCATGAGAAAACACAAGGCCCAACTCAAAATCCCAAAGCTCAACTGTCCCACAAAGGTACGCCACACAGAAGAATATCAAAAAGATATCACCATGAAGGTAAGTACCATAAAGGTATTCCATACAGAAGATTACCAAAAAGGTAAATACTTAGCTCACACCAGGTATAACTTAGGTATGAAAGTAAAGATGATTAGATGTAACTACTAAATCATCTTACTCTGTTAAGAGGCAGACCCACGTAGGATCCTAAATCATTAGACCCATGTAGGATCCTAGTACAACAGACCCATGTAGGATCATAGAGTAATCCCACGTGGACTCCAAGAGCAGATCCAAGTGGGATACTAGAACACAGACCCATGTAGGATCCCAAAGCACAGACCCACGTAAGATCCTAAGGCACAGACCCACATAGGATCCCTTTCTCATCTTACAGCCAGCTATAGGGTTCCCACACTAAGCTCACTTGATTCTGGGAGGGTCCACTCCTCAAGCCATAGGTCGATACTCTAACTTCCAAAAAGTCCCACAAAGAATTATCCCAAATTACCGCCATGTAATAAGGGTCTCAACGCAATAGACGGTGCGTCAATAGGATGCCTGGTCTATAAGTTATTGTCCTTTTAGTCCCGAGGGCCCGGTTGGATTCGTGTTTGATACAACCTAGTTGTACACCAACTTTATCCAAAACTCAAGTGGGGTATACCAAAAGGACCATCTTAATCCAAGGTTTTCGGTGCCGCTGATGATTTTTTAAACGGATGTATGTAGCTCAAGTTATGGCTGAAATAGAGAAAAGGGTCAAAGCTGGTCCGGGTCCGGTCTGACCCGGTCGGACCGACCCTTCCCACTGGGTCCAACCCGGCCTGTTGGGTCTGGCCTGGCCTGTGCTGGGCGGCCCGCGGCTGGCCGGACTGCTAGCCCTCCTCCGCGGCACGGTCGCACGCCGCGCCACCACCGACAGCCGTCAGCGAGCTGGCCGCCCTTCTTCGTTGTCGCGGCTTCGTGTCGCAGCTCCTGCACGCTGACGGTGCAGATGCACACCGCCGCCTCTCCTTCATGTGGTCGTCCGTGCGCCGGCCGCCGCTTCTGCTCCACCGCGGTCGACGGGTCGTGGCCCTCCATCGGCGGTGCGGTTGCAGTGTCGCTGTCTTCGCAGCCGGTAGGTGTGTTGACCGCCTCTCCCGAGTCCTACCAGCGCCAGTCACCAGTACCAGATTCCATCCTCCTCCATCGTGAAGAACGCATCAAAAACAACAAAGGTTGTGGAGTGGTCGAGCCATGTTCATTTGGCCAGCACCCTCCGCATTAGAGAGGTAGCAAGTGGCTCATGGGGAGAAATTCAACGTAAAATAAATTAACTAATATCAGTCAAATCACACCCCTACCTTGTCATTCGTTGGAGGAGTCAAAAGGTAGAAGATGAAGTCGTTGAAGAACTTCAGCGTTTTTTTCTTCCGTAAAGCGATTTTGATCCGGGCTCAAGGTCGGTACCTCGTTCTTCGTTGGAGAGGGTGTTCTTCATTGGAGGAAGAGTTTATCCAAAGTTCTCCCATTTTCCAATGATTTCCCCAGGGAAATGAGGACCCAACAAATTAAAATAGTTTTATCAAATTAATTTATGTTGGCACAAATAAATAGCACAATTAATTAATCGGAGAGTTGAGAGTTTTTTTCCCATTAAGAGGGGTTCGGGTGGTCCCCACCACCATGAATTCAAATTGGGAGGTTTCTCTAGCTCGGGTGGTCCCCACCTCCATAATTTCAAAAGATAGGTTTCAAAATAAAAAAATAAAATGTTAATTATTTTATTTTTCTTCTTCCACAAAAAAGTGAAAAACTATCTTCCACCCTCGACCTACTGCGGTTGAGGTGAAGGTCTCTTTATGTGAATATCGGCACTGAGAGTTCAACGGTGTCCTCCGATTTCAATTCCGAGCACCAGTTCAAAAGTTATAAAAACTCACTCACACGTTTACTGAACGTACTTAAAAAAAGTTCAGAAATTCATTTTGGGCACTCCAGACCTCAGAATCATGCGCTGTCAATTTTTGCGGACTCGTAAAATTCCTATATAATTAAAAAAAATACATGGAATTTCTGGGTCTTTACAGAATTGACTACAACAAAACCTTTTCTCCAGTTTCCATTTTTGAATGTATCAAAATTTTATTTGTCATGGCATCTTACCATGACTATGATATTTTGAAAATGGATATCAAAATTTCATTCCTTAATGGTATTCTTTAAGAGGATGTGTATATTACACAACCAGAAGGGTTTGTGACTTCAAGAAATTCAAAAAAGGTATTCAATTTATAGATATATATCTATAGATTAAAGAAATCATCCATGTCATATAATATTTGGTTTTATGAAGCCATTAAATAAATTGATTTCATTAAGAAAAAATGTGATCCATGTGTTTACAATTAGTTTAGTGGGAGTATATTTGTTTTCATGGTAGTAGATGTTGATGAAATTTTAATAATTCGAAATGATATACTATCCTTTCAAGAGGTTAAATAATGGTTGATAAAGTGATTGTACATTAAGGAATTAGGTGAAGCAGCCTACATTACAAGGATCGAGATCATGTGTGTTATATCTAGGTGGCTTCTTGGACTAAGTCAAGGTATATACATTGACCAGATACTAAATAGGTTTAGTATATAACATCCCAAGAGAGGATTGGTTTCAATAACACATGGTATATATATTTACAATAAAATGTGTTTTCATACACAAGAGGAAAGAGTTGTAATGAGTAAGATACCATTCACTTCTATGATATTATCCATCATGTATGTCATGTTATGTATGAGGATTAATATTTCCTATGCTTTGAGTGTGGTAGGAAGATATCAAGAAAGTACAGGTGAATATAATTGGACTACTATTAAGACTATCCTTAAGTATCTTAGGAAAACTAAGGATATATTCATGGTTTATAGAGGAGATGAAGAAATATTAATTAAGGGTTATACATGTGATAGATTTTAGACATATCAAAATGATCTAAAGTCACAATCTAGATATATATTTTATCTTAATAGAGGATATGTGAGTTGAAAGTGTTCAAAGAACCCAGTTGTTACCAATTCTATAGTGGAGTATAAGTATATTATGGATTTCAATGTATCCATGGAAACAGTTTGGATTCATAACTTTGTCTAAGATATTGATGTGGTGAATAGTAGTGAATATACTATTGTAGTTTACTATGATAACACTATAGTAGTGTCTCTCTCTAAAGAGATGAGGTAACACCAAAGGAAAATGCACATAATTCAAAATTCTCATCTCTTGAGGGATTTTTCTCAAAGAGATGAAGTTGTGGTGAGAAGATTATCCACATAGGAAAATGTTTCTAACCCCTTGACCAAGGATTTGTCTTAGTGGATTCATGAGTATCATGTGAGATTTAGTGGAGTAAAATTTGTTGTCAATTGGATATAGTGAAAGAGGGAGTCTATTCGAGTCGGCGCACTATAACTAAATTTTTTAGTTTTTGATTACATGTTTTAATTATTAATAAATTTTCTTATCACATTATGATTTTTATTTTTCATGACTCTTGTATGTGATAATTTCCTAAGAATGTATGTCATGCTAAAAGGTTATAGAGGTTCCCCACTATGATGAGAACCTAGAGGTTCCATGACATTGTTATTAAATATTTCTTCTATGATAGTATGATATTATCTGATGGGACATGGATAATATAGGTTATTGGGGTGGGAGGATCATAATATATTGAGACACCTTCTGATGGGGTTCTCTTTTTCTAATATCCAAGATATGAGGTTATAAGAACAATCTCATTAATAGGAAATTCAAATTTCCATGTTTCATTAGATATTTCCATATATGAATGTGTTTATTGATCATTAGACTTAAATATTATCATTAATGGATATCATTATTCATTCACTTTGATATATTTATGAAAATTGTGATGATATATTCTCATGGAAAGGTAGGATATATTGGGTGTATCACGAGTGATATTGCATTAATGGATAATGTGAGAAATTATTTATCCCTTATATCTCTTGATGTAAGTTGATAACTTAGTCCCTTTTATGGGAATGTGACTACCTTCATAAATATACATCCATGGTGTTCAGTGGGTGAGCTCATTTCTGTAAAGTTAGAGAAAGATACATCAAGCATATAGGTTGATGGAACCGGCATGCAACCTTCTTGATTCGATATCTCATGATAAATGGATTATATTACATGGTAAACATTTATAAGAGGTTGAATGTCATTGTGACATTAACTTAATTCTCTATGTGAGTCTTACCATGTTGCTAGATGCTAATCTTGGAATTTAGGTGGTTATTCATAATTCTACAAAGAAAGGGGCATATAGGGTCACACAATAAGTGTATCTGCAATATCAGTTAAATTCAATTAATTAATTTAATAAGTTATAATAAATAAGATTTATTCATTTTGGTTGATCTGCATAATTTAATAACAATTTAATTGAAATAATAAATGATTTAAGTAATAATAGTAAATATTGATTTATAATTTTAGATAATATAATATTTATTATATTTATCATATAATAATGTAGTGAAATTTATATATTAAATAGTCATTATTATAGGATCGCTAAATTTTGATGAAGGAAAGAAGATTGAGATTAATGGTCTGGTTGGAAATAGTATAAATGATATTTATTTATCTTATTAATGATTTTCATATGTAAAATGATTAATAATAATAATAATATTATTATTATTATTATACATGGGGTTAATTAAGAATTATTAGGTTGGAGAGGGTCTTGTGTTCGATTTTCCAACCCTAAACCTACCATAATAAATACGTAAATTATAAATCTTTTATAATTAATTTTTGAATTTCATAATGGATGGAAAGAGAATATCTCAAGTTCGGAGAGAAATATAGAGATCTAGAGTGCACTCTCCCTTCCTTCTCTCTCAATACTTTGAGTGAGCATCAGGATTTCTTCCTCCTTCAAGAAGAATACTACTCTGATCAACCACGAACAATAAAAGCAATCAGGATCGGCCGTGCTATAACTATATGATTCTATGGAGATGTTTAGAGATTTTTATGCATGTGTGGATCACCACTAGAGATATTCTTCACTTGGATCCTATAGTGCAATGATAGTGTGTCACAATCTTGTTAATCATATCATCAACAAATGGAGAATTACAAGTTGATATAATTCCATATCATCTCATAAATTAATTATAAATTACATGTGAATATCCTCCTCTTGTAGTTCTAGTATTTTAATCTAGTAAAGTTATCTATGTTTTCATTGGACCTGACATTTTAATCATGTGTGATAAATATTATACATAAATTAAGATTAAAAGATGAGTTGGTTATACCATTAAAGGATTCTTCCATTGCACCCAGAACCTATATATCTGACATGAACTTTCCATAGAGTTTTCTAAACCCCTTCAGGTATTATATATAATTTCATCATATGAAATTAATTTCCTTACTTCCCAAAATAACCTTTAGGTTTCAATGATCTTGAATGGATACTTTATGAAACATTGTTGTACATTACAACTAACTTTTATTCTTTTTGTTTGAACTTTTACCCACTTGTATTAATGATATAGTACCAGAACTAATAAATATTATACTTTTTTTCATAGTCCTAAACACTTTGATAAAATATGGTAAACTTTTATTGAACTCATTCATATTTTTTGAATATTTACAAAATAATAACAGAATGAATTCCTCGATCAGAACAAGCCTTAAAGAAACCTCCAATCTCTCCAAGTCATTAATATACCCAATCCTATTGAGTATATGAGAAGAGATTAAAATTCCTTTATTCATCTTACATATAATACCTTTTAAACATTGGATAAATCATTTCCTAATTCTCATAAACATCTTTATTTATCTATTAAAAAACTTCAAAAATTGGTAACTTAGTAAGGGTTTCTCTAACACATAGAATTTGGATTCCATAAGAACTTTTCTTAAGTTTCTATACCAGTATAAGAAGTTTCTTACATTAATATTCTCCTTATTCCTATCAAATTGATATCAAAGTAATATTTGGTGGTGGTGATTCCATAATTTCTACAACAAAATCTTTCATCATATGAGTATTATGAATTTCATTCATATAATAGGGACTTTTATTAAATTTTCTCCCACTAAAATGATAACCCCTTTTAAATTTCAACATAACCATTAATGGACCAAAATCCATATTTCACTAAGAAATGAGCCTACTTTATCCTTTCTATCACCACTTAGTTATTTAGGTAAGGAATCATCCAAACTATATCATATTTAACTCTTGGATGGTTTACTGTACAACCCTTTACTAAATCCATTATATGGATAAACTCAACAATATTATTATGGTATCCTAACTCTTAGAGTCTCCCATCTAAGTTTAATCAAAATGTCATAGTTGTATTTGGTTACCTTACTCTAAGGATTAACCATTTCCATCATTCCTTATAAAATATAATTTATTGGAACCCAGTTTTAGCATAAACCTACCCAGTTAGATGATCAAGGTCTTGACATGTGTTTTTTTAGAAGGATTCTGATATTTATTATTTTAAAGGGGATTTATCTCACCATATTATCTCATGTATTCCACTTATATGCACGTATTATTCTAAATATTTAGTTTGTAACATTATTACTTCCACCAAATCAATATGTTCAAACCATATCGATGTATAATTAATTAAATAACTCATGGATTGTTTTGTTAACCCAAAATTAAAATCCAACTATATTAATACATATCCAAATGCATCCCATGAATAAGGTTTAAAAAATGCTTTCAGTTAAAGTCTTGGAATTATATGAAATCAATAACCCCAAAAGCTTAATCCTTGAGTGATAAGTAATCAACCCCCACTTTTCTAAACATTCCATAAGCCTCCATGATAGTGAGAAAATTGGCCCAAATTCCCTCTACCTAGGGATACTTTATTCAAGTGAGATTTAAATCCCATCATAATTCTCATATAATACATATAAATTATAACCAAACTTTAAATTCAATCACATAACCTAATACAAGAAAATTTTATGATATAATAAAACTAAATCTATTTTTATACCTAGAATTTAACTCCTTATATGCATGTATGATAATCTAGAAGTAGTTTTACTCTTTAAACTAAATTATACATAAAAATTCATAACAGAACATGTTATATCTATGAATAAAGTAGAGAATAAATAACTGGATGAAAAATATATATTTATAAGCATGAGATAAAAAATTTATGAATAATTCATAAATAAAGAAATTATAAACACTTTATAATTTAACATGGATAAACTTGAAAAATTAATTTTTATCCAATATAAACATTTCATATTATCATTTACATGGTATTAATGTGAACACATTCTTATTTCAAAAATTTGAGATAATTTGTTAAGACTTTTATTATTGAATAATAAACATTTCATATTTTATGTAAAAAATTTCATAAATTAAATATCTCTCATTGGATTTTATTTAAACTACTGACAACATTAGTATCTAAAACTTATTTTGGAATGTCTTAAATAATTTTTCAAATAAGGCCTTAATATAAACACATTTATAATTTCATTTTCTTAAATTTATAAACACTTTATAAATTATTCAGCCATGTAAATCCACTTTAACCCTTGATCAAATCTACCAAAATATTTTTTTTATTGTTTAAAGTCCCCTCATATATTCAGTTCATGCTTGAAAGGCCTAATTCAGTGATGTTTTTTGAGAATTTTAACATAAATATTATTTTCATTAAAATTTTCTTCAAAATTTATTACACCATGGTGTAGTGCATGAAATTTTAGTCTATTTCAAACACTGTTATCTACAACTATATTATTGTCCATTACAAGTGAATGTAGAAATTTTGACATTCCATTTAAAGGTATATGGCTATTTTGAATGAATTTATTTAGGGAAATATTTGAAATCACAAAATGGCTTGGAAATTCTCACTACGGTGTGGTGGTCTCTATGGTGGAGCTCACTATGCCATAGTGTAAGGATAACCATGGCATAGGGAATCATCCTATGATTCTCTATATCTCATGATTTTTCATCAATGCTCATGATGATCATTTTTCATACACTATGACATGGTCTTGTGAAAATAAATGACCAAAATGGGCATTTTGGATTTATTCACATCATGTTCTTGCACCAATAAGAACAAAATAGTAATTTTGACATTAACTATGTCATGGTGCTGGAAAAATCATTTTAAATAATTCTTCATCCATTCAAATTTAAAGATAGATATTGATATACTTATTATGATTCCACTAAATAGATTCAAAAGGATGTCTAAAATCTAACATAATGGATGAACAACTCCAAAATGCTATAAATCCTAGAATCTATCTATACATTTTGAATAAATATAAATGAATAATGATGATGATGATGATGTACCATACAACAGTCGATCTATCTAGTCAATGATTTTGAAATCATCTGTTCACAATCACTGACAATCATATGAAAGGCTCATTCCCCTAGAGCTATCCACAAATCATAAAAATATCATAACACTCGAGAAGTATCTATCTCAAGACATGATCTACTAGTACCTTAGGTTCAAAGGTGGGAGAGAGATGAGATGAAAGTATGATCTCAGTTTCAAGGATTTCTAACAAGAGTATTGATTCTCATACTTGTAACCAATCTATGAGGATTGGATTGATTTATATAGGCCTTAAAGAACCAAACATTTGGATATATATTTATTAAACATTTCACTAAACATTCCAACATTCCAAATCCCTTAAAAAATTATTTTAATCCCCATAATAAATGTTTAACATTTAAACATTCATGTATAACTTTCAACTCATTGATATCATCATCATATGATGAATAATTTAATATGATAGAATATATAGTAAGATAATAAGGAATCAAGAAAGGCATATCATATAATGATAATCTCATGAAAATACACTAGGTCATGGTGACACACACCAGGTCATGGTGTAACCTATGGTAGACCATGACATGGTCTAAAACACCATGAAGTGGTGGTTCCTTTAGGTTGGATTTGGTTCCCTATAACCTACTTTTTTCTACTTTATGATTACCTATATTTATAATTTTTAATATTAATAAACTACTTATCATATCATGATTGTTCTTCTATATGACATAGTATGTGATAATATCCTAAGAGTATTTGTCACACTAAAAGGTCATAGTAGTTCCCCACTATGATGAGAACCCAGAAATGTCATGATAATATTCTTAAATATATGTTCTATAGATGGATTAAATCATTTGAGGGACACATATTATAGAGGCTATCATAGGTAGAGGCTCATAAAACTTTTTGGCACCTTATCATGGTGTAGGCCCTTGGTAATATCATACATAATAAATTATTATAAAAAGACCAACCAGTGGGAAATCCATATTTATATGTGTCATTGGATGTTCCTTTCTATGTATGTGTGTATTTATCCTTAGATTTTAAGATTATTATTAATGGATTATTTTGAGTCATGTACTTTTATGTATTGATGAAAACTATGATGACATATGTTTATAGAAAAGTAGGATATGTTGGGTGTGTCACGAGTTATATTTTATTAATGAATAATGTGATAAAGGATTTTTTTTCCCTTATGTTATTTAATGGAAGTTGATATCTCAGAAAATTTGATGTAAATTATACTTCCTAAATAAATCTATGGCCATGGTGTTATGTAGGTGAGTTAAATGTTGGAAAATTCAATGAAATAGACATAGATCACATAGGTTGATGGTACCAGCATGCAACCTTCTTGATTAGAGATATCATGATAAAGGGATTATATTATATAGTAAGTATCGGTATGGGGTTTTATGTCATTGTGATATTAAATTTTTTCTATATGGGTGCCTTAGCATGTTCATGTTTTCTAGATCGCATATACTTCTTCTCTATTTATTAGAGAGAATATTTTATGTGTAGAATATTTAATAAATATTCATTTTTTATTTATTAAATATAATGTTTATTTAATAAATATAATATTTATTTATTTATTAGAGAATAATGAATTGATATTTATTTATTAAATAATTAATCGTTATTCAAGGCCTAAAAAATATTGTGAAGGAATGGTAGACTGAGTTTAATGGTCTGGTGAGAAATAATATAAATATTAAATATTATTTGAATAAATAATATTTAATTAATTCACTAGTTTTGTGCATGTGAAGAAATAATAGTATTATTATTATTATTATAGATATGAGGTTCTATAGGTATTAAGTAAATAATAAGGGTACATGTGTAATTATTACTTTCTAACCATAGCATTATTTAAACTCAATTATATTATTTATAACAAAGGGGGTTCCTTCTATTTTGGTTGTGTACAAAAGCATCTAAATAATTCTCTCAAATATATAGAGATATCCTTCTCCAAGAATGATATAAATAATAGAGAGCGATTTATCCCCACTACCACTATTGATTCTAGAGATTTCGAAGAGAATCCTTCTTGAAGTGGTTCTCAGATCGATCAAAGATGAATGATGAAAGTGTTAGAATCTACCATGATAGCACTCAAATATTCCTACGGTGACATTATAAGGTTCATGGATCACATGTGGATCACCGCTGGAGAAAATTTTCACTTGATTCCTATAATGCAATGATAGTACAATGTAGAGAAATTATTAGATTCATCAATGAAGAAATAATTCATTGAAAGGTAATTCTTAATTGATTAAACTAATTATAAATCATTATGTGATTATCCTACATTTTGGTTTTGGAGTTCTAACATAAATTAATATTTTATTTAATTTTATTGGTCATGGAATTTATCATCGGCGTACATCTCAGATTAATCATCGATTATGAAAAAAAGTTGAGTTGGGAATACCCTATCTGGGGCTTCACATATTACCAGAACCTTCAAGTGGAAATGTTTTTCATAATTATTTATAATTATTTAAATATCACTAATTTATTTTCACATTCATCATTAGTTTTCAATTCTATTTTAATTATTATTTAATCTGAATTGTGAGATCTTCTCTTCTTACTCTTTGTTCTTAAAATATAATAAAAATTGATTAATCTTATGAATGAAGAACATTAGAAGAACTCATTCAGAGGTACTGAGGATTCTGGTTAGATAACATAAGAGTACACTCCATGTATCCTATTGGTACATGTTGTGTAGCCATGTTTAATGAACCAATATAATTAATGGATTAATTCATAATTAATTCAATATGTGTTCATTTATTACACACAGTATGTATTTAAATACACTGCATATTTACTAGGCCAGCCCGGCGCATGGTTAGATGGACTACACGACGTGTAACATTCATATATAATGTGTAGTCCATTTTTCAAATATGAGCCATGTATTTTCTTACATGACCTATATGACTGGTGATCATGTAACTCATAGATCACACAATGTTTATCCCATATACATGAAGTGTACTATATTAATTTCCTTAGGCACAATTACATTCCAAGTCCCTAAGTGTGTTCCATGGATAGATAGTGAGAACTATACATGGCATCTAGCTGGATTGTACACACCATGTATATTAATAATTTATAAAAAAATCAAAATTAATTTATTAAACTGCTTAAACCTTATCATCATGTGGTTTACGTGTTATTTATCTGAATATGTACACACCATGTGATAGGTTTTATATATATTAAATATCTAATTAATTTTTTTGTAATGTTCAGAATTGCATATCATTTATAAGTCATAATACATCCATTACTCTGCACATATTTAAATATAACACACTATGTAAATAACATGTGTTTTTTGTGTCATTTGGTTAACTCATACATGATATGAAATTATTCTACTACAAAATGCGCGTTTAACTGCACTGGCATGTATCAGCGCTAGAAAAATCCAATGATAAAGTCTATCTTTATCAGTGCTAAACTAAGCACTGATAAAAGAATCCCTTTATCAACGCTGATAAAAGCACCATTTATCAGTGCTTTTTTTAGCCCTGAAAAAATTCAACCTTTATCAATGCTTTATTTTAACGCTGATAAAGGAAGCCTTTATCAGCGCTTTATTTTTAATGATGATAAAAGGTGCCCTTTATGAGCATGTTTTTAGCATTGATAAAAGTTTCCCTTTATCAGCATTTTTTTAGCACTGATAAAGGTCCAAAATAAAATGAAAAATTAAACAAATAAAAATAAAATGAGTAAATTAAGAAAAATATGAAGCATTTTATTAATTAAATTATTATTGATAAAAATGAATAAATTTAATATACATATATATCAATTATAAATATTAATAAATAGTATATATTAAATGTAGATATATAAAAATAATAAGTAAAATATATATATAATTTTAATTAAAAACATATTAATGTCTTATTCATTTTCAATGTTTTTTTATTTTTCAATTTAACCTATATCAAACATCATGTGTTGCATTTGTTTCATGTGTATATATATTATATATACATATTAATGTATTTTTATATAAACTCACACACAAATATATTTACGCAATATATAGAAACACATACACCTAATATTTTTGTAATTTATTCAAATTTTATTATATTTTAGAATTTCATTATAACATGATACATTTAATATATATTATGTTTTTAATCGATCAATTTTTTTCAGTACTAGAATTTCATTTCTAATGTTTTTTATTTTTTATTTTATTTTTGAATTTGATCATTTTCTATTATTTATTTATATATATTTATTTACTATGTTTTAGTATTTTCAATATGTATTCATCCACTTCAATATATATATATATATATATCCATATTTTTTTAATAACTTATATTTAATTAATAAAACTTATCCTTTTTTGAATATTATTAAACAGTACTCATTTTGAATATTCAATTTCTCTCATGTTTAAAATGCATGTATTTAAGATTATATATGCATTAATAATGTTAAAAATATATTTGTAAATAAATATTTATAAATTAATATTTATAAATAAATATATCCTTAAATATATATTTACTATATTTATAATTATTATAAATAAATAATTATTACTTTTTAAATAAATATTTATATAATTATAAATAAATAAGTATATATATTTAAATAAATATAAAATTATAATAAATTTATTTAAATAATTATAAAATTATAATAAAGTTATTTAAATTATTATAATTATAAAACTTTTATCAGCGTTAAAATTCTAGCACTTATAAATATGTCTTTTATCAGCACTTTTTTAGCACTAATAAATACTCATTTTATCGTCACTTATAAATTTAGCACTGATAAAAGGGATCTTTATCAGTACTTTTCCAAAAATGTTGTTAAAAGTGTCTCTGATCAATTTAAAAAAAATGATCTTTATCAGTACTTTTCCAAAAGCGTTGTTAAAAGTGTCTCTGATCAATTTAAAAAAAACCATGACCACGAGTCAATCGCTCGTGATTCTCAAGCTCTCGCGGAACTCATCTTCTTCCGCCATGACTCCTCTACGTTCCCTTAGATTAATTAAGGCTAGAATCCAATGTATGTTATTTTATACTCTTCCTCTATCGTTGTTTGATATTTTGGGTTCCGCATTTTGTGTTTTTGCAATATTCTTAAACATGATGAACCCTACATATTTTCTCGTCGTTACTAAAATAAAATTAGTGTGGTTCTATTTCTTCTTCTCCTTTCATATATACTTGAGTGTCCATCCAATTTTTCCCTAGAGACACACATAGATGGTTTACTCTACTCTTGACATTAACAATTAAACCTCTCATCCCTGCTCGGTTTTCTCTTCATTTGAATAATATAGGGTTCTAAAATCTAGGTAGTTTCTCAAATTTAACTCATATTATATACTAGATTATATATTCTAAAGGCTTAATTATAAGGGTTTTTAAGTATTAGTGGATACCAAGTTGTGGCCCTCATTTATGGGTGATGAACATATAGGGACCAAGGTAAGTGTAAAAATAATTAAAACATGTTTTTTGGATTTTGGTTATTCATGTAAATTGTTAAACAATAAAATGGGTTATTTCGATTTATGATTTTAATGAATATTTTTTTTATTGAATTAAAAAAAATATTTAATCAATTAGTCACATTCCAAAAATTATTTTAGTGATGCATATTGTGAGAGTTTTGTTTTTTAAAATTAATTCAAGATTATTATTAAACCTTAACCATGGTTTACAAAGAGTGATGGGGAATTTCTTTGGTGAGAAAATTATGCTTAGAAATTTTTTTAAAAATTTCTTAAATTGGATAGAGTTGAGAAATCATTAGGTAAATGGACTTAAAAATACACAATAACATATAAATAGTGTATTTCCCAAAAGTAAGTGAGTTTTCCATGGCTGGATAGTTTATTAATAAAACTATGAGATGTGATTTATTAATATATTTAATAATCAAAATAGAGAGATAACTAGTTTATAGGATAAAAAATAATTCAAAAATCCATCTAACATGGTGAATAACTTTATAGAGAACAAAAATTGATTAAAATATAATTTTGATGGTTTGGATATTTATGTCCTATAATTCATATAATTTGTTATCCATTTCCAAAATGCAAAAAACAGAGATATGATCCCCCTATTGTAATTAACCCTTTGTTTCATTCCATAGCCAAACCTCTCTTCTTCTTTGATCATTATTTATCACTTGTTTAAGGCACTAGAACTCCTTCAGTGATCATAGGATGATACCCTAAAACTCATAAGTGGTATTAGAGACTTGTTCTTTAAGGAAACAATGAATTAATCTATTGGTTTTTAGAATAAATAAATGTCATATTTTATTATGTTAATACCATATATTATGATATGAAGGATTTCTTTTTTCAGCCATATCATATAGCTATTATATATCATATGGTATGACATATAGAAAATCTAAGGGTTTGAACTACATTTTATCATACAATTTATGATATCATAAAATATGACTTTATCCATAGTTTTTGTGAAAATAGAGGATCAAAGCACAAATACAATATCAAATCAATTGTTAAATATTATAAAATAAATATGATATATCCTATCATATTTGGTGAGAGCATTCATGGTGTATGATTAAAGTTTCATCATAGAATATGATTGAGTTTTAGGAATACCTCTCTCCAATATTATATTTTCTAACCAATAATATCATTATCAGTTGTAAATTAGGACATTCCTAGAGGTAATTATAGATCTACTTCAAGCTATGTGGTATAATTTTCAATTAAGGGAACTATCTATGGTTCATCTAAGATTTTACAGTAATATATCATAATAATAAATTTAGGATTACATTGAATAGATTCATTTCATTTATAATAGTAAAAAATTCTAGATCAATATTGAGCATAAATAGAAAAAATCACCCTTTAAAGGGATGTATGTTATTAGAGGGATCTTATGGTGGATTAAAAAAAATAAAAAATTGGAAGGTGAGGAATCATTAAGTAGATAGAAGTGATTTCCAATGTAGGTGGGGTGAGATTCATTTCTTCAAGACCATTAGAGTGGAGGTATTCCAATTCCTCTACAAATGAGGAGAATTTTTGAGTGATTCCATTAGTGTAGGTTTTTCCTTACTTTTGAATTGGAATGTATTTGGTCTTGATGATCATGGACGTGGAGGGAGGGTTGTGTTTATGTTTTTGATGTCATCATGGTTTCCCACTTTATCCTCAAAAGTGATTTTGAAATAAAAATTTAATTTTCAGTCCATTAGTGTAGGTTCCTAGAAAACTTTAATCCTTAGATGCTTGATTGTATTACATCTCTTGATGATGGATTTTAATCCCTATTTCAAATTATCCTTCCTCCAATTATCAAGATATGGAAGGCAATCAAGCATCTGAAGATTGATTAAATAAAGGTAGTTAAGGTCATTTATACTATAGTATTGAAGTATTATATATCTGTTCAATATAGTAACAATTTTCATGCAATATGGATGCAATTGTGGACTTTTATGCATTGATTGTATTGAATTGTTGTTATTCAAGACAAATTAAATGTTTGACTACTCATGCGGACAATGTCTTCTGAACAAGATGATGTTTCTAATCCTGAGAAAGAACAGACTTTTTATGATGAAACTATAGAATTATTAGGGGATCAACAACATGTTGATAAAGAAAATGAATAAAAACAAGAATGGAGAAGCATCATAATTTTGAATAAAATTATCAAGGCAAGAAGTCAGGGTATAAATTTTGAGGTTGTTTGGAATCAATGTGGCCAACCTATTGACCCCAAAAAGTCAATGTTCATTATTTATCTTGGGGTAACAACAAGGATGAATATGTCGATTGATATTGACTCATAGTTCCACATCTAACCTATAATGAAGGAAATCCTTTTTAAAGATATGATGGTAATGTTACAATATACTTTCTCTATTTTACTGAAAAATTATATAATGAAACGTTGATTTATTTTTCATTATTCCTTGAAAACTTCTTTTATTTTAGAATATTTCCATAATAAATTTTTCTTAATGGCCGTTTGAAAATCCCATAGAGTCTTTCGGACTCTTCTGATAAAGTTACATCATAGGGATACTAAGGGGAAAATAATTCCCCACCCACCACTCAGTTATGTACACATTATAAAGTAGGAAACATGGAATGCTTTCTAAAATCAGCACAATGATAAATCATTCCAGGTGCACTGTGTTCAATAATATATTATTTGACATTATTTATTTTATCCAACTTGATTCAAAATTATTAATTTATGAAACATAAAAAGAGTTTTGAAAATAAATAACATCCATCAAAAATAACGTACCACCATCGCAAAGGAAGGATAGGGTACACTTCATTAGAGAATAAATTGGTATATATTTTAAATCAACAATAAAATTTTAGTTATGTTATATGAAACAACATATGTTATTTTCTTTATATGCAGATTGATGAATCAAAATTTGAATCCACTTCTATCCCACGTCATGTGCTATGGAAAGAGGCTCGTGTAAATAAGGATGGTATATTAGTTGATGAAAATAAAAAATCAGTATAGGAAGCATGTTTAAGTATGAAATAATTGTAATTAATTATGATTTATAATAATATAAAATAAAAATAAATATGTTCATATTTTTTTATATGGTTTAGAAACAAGAATCGGTAACGGCCAAACCAAAATAAAACCGACTTTTAGTAGCTTTGAAGCAGCCTGAAAAATATGTCCATGTTAGAGGATTAGGTTTTGGAGTCTCTCCTAGAACATATTTTTATAATATAAAACCACATGAAGATTCATATAATATGTTGAGACGAATGAAGGCACAAATAGACTCACTTCAAGATATTATTTTGTAGACTGGTTTGGTAGACCAATGTATAATAAAGGATCAAATAGAACTAGTGGTCGAGCAAAGATTTGGATATAAACGAAATGATCCCACTAGATTTTAGGCTAGTAATTCCCCCAACCACATACATTGCCTTGGATAATAAATTTTTTCATTAATCTTTCTCCTAAATGTGAATCAAACAACTTATGATAACTTTATATTACTAAAATTTTGCAGGGTACAATTGTGTGTGATTTTTATCTGTCAACACCCACATACCGCCGTGTTGTGATGGGTATAGTGTATAATGTCCCAGGAGACCAGCTAAAAAATCAACCCCTCACAAAAAATCACATGATAGTGGGGATTGATGGAGCTTATGATCCAACTGCTTAGTTGTTTGTTCTACTCGATGGTATGGATATTACAACAGTCGAAGCTGTTATTAGAGCTTTCATAGCTTGGTTGTCTAATCTTATAAAGATACATGAGGTACGTCTTTAAAAAAAATCATATGAAAAACATGTAACAATTGATGATAAAAGGTCTAAATTGAGGTATGATATTACAGTTGAATAGAGAAGAAGAGAAATGAAATGTCGAATCAAGAAAATCTAGTGAATAGACCAAGAAAACAAAACAACCTTCTGAGAGTACCCTCTCCCCACAAATTCCATAGAAATATTTATTATCATTACAACTTCATTCATATACCAAATTTAAAGATAAAACTACATCTTACATTTAATATAAAGAAAACATATATGGAGAATCCTTCAGAGGTGTAATTGGTCTCAAGACCCTAACTGAGATTCTCAAGCATGAATGGTTGGGCATCTCAGTTGTGAATACATACATAAGGTACATTTTCATAATACGTATGTTTAAATAGTGAGATAAATATGTTTATTAAAGTTAATAACTATTCATATTTTTTATAGGAGTTTATATTAAAAATATATAAAGGTAAGATTGTGAGAAGCACGATTTGGATTCATTAATCCCTATATCATTTATACACCAAAAATTACTTTGGATAAGGAAGAAATAGAGATGACAAAATATGATTTATTGAATGCGTTTAATAAAAATTATCATACGAAAGACTCTTTTTGATACCAACAAGGTAAAGGTAAAACTCTACAATCTAATCACATAAAATATATTTTTAATGTTTATATTACCTAATTTTTTTAGGAAATATTGGATGTTGATAGCTATAAACATAGACACCTCGAATATTTATTTTTTAGATTCAATGCATGGATTTCCAACCAACCAACCGTACATTATGTGTATTGTGAATATGTAATACACTATAATCAATATTTTATATATAAACTTTGAATTATATGTTTGTTCTATGTTTTAATGAGAATTTTGTTATGATGGGGTGGTTTCTCAATACAGCATAAATCATGGCATGAAGTCAGCATCTGAAAAGATAAAGCCTATGAATTACTACAAATAGAAAAAAAATTAAGGTATATATAGAAATATTTAACTATCAAAACATTTTAAAAACAATTTACTTATTTTGGTCAATGTTTCTACAATGTATGAAACAAGGTAATGATATCGATTTTGGATATTATGTTTGAAAATTTATGAGAGAAATTATAAAGCATGAAAAGACCAGCATCCTCCAACTATAAATTTTCAAAGGTAATTACAAATTCATTAAATATATTACATAATAATTTCGACTATATTTTTTCTTAGTACTATCAATATTTCCAACAACAGAGTTAATCAAAAGAAGAAATAAATTTGCTTAGAGACAAGTGGGAAGTATGATTTTTGTTAGAATGTATGTCGACAACAAATTTAGGTGATTACCTACTATTTTTGTGATATAGTATGAGTTATGACCTTAGAGAGATATTTGGGGTGTGAAGCATTAGTGTTATAATGCTTATATATTATTTTTGATCTCTTTTTCAAGGATAAGACTAATGGAGGAAATCAATTTTTTTAGAAGCGTTGACCTGGAAATAATAAAATTTTTTGGTAATAGTGGAGGTAGAGGCGAAGGAGGAGGTGGGGGCAAAAGAGGAGGTGTATGCGAAGGCTGAGGTGGAGGTGAAGGTGGAGGCAGATTCAGAGTCAGAGACTAATGTGTAGGAGGAGGCAAAGGCAAAGATCGAGGTGGTGACTGAGGCGGAGGTGGATAAGAAGCACTGGCTTGAAAAGAAAAAAATTATTGGGAAATGAAGTATAATAAGGATCATACCATGATTGTGTTTGAGAACAATTGTTTAAAAGTAAACACAACACTTGTCACTAAAGATAAGATTCATTGTGTGTCTTTCCAGTTTAAAATTAAATTTTAGTAACAAATAGATGTGGTGTACTCAAAACTAAGAAAACACATTTATACTATTTTGGTTCTTTAGAATAATGATCCATATGTCATTTCTGATGTGTAAGGATCATCCAAACATCAATCTGATTCACGGTGTGATCGGTACAACTCCAAGTGTCTCTTATCAGTTTAAAATTGAAATTTTAATACAAAAAAGTGTCACTCAATGAAAACCAAGAAAAAACTCTCAAATTGTCTTTATAATTTGGGACAGTGATTAATAATTCATTTGTGATGTGTATGAATCAATATCATGTCAAACTAACACATGATTCCAGCTATATGGCTCAAAGTGTGTGTTTCTGGTTTAAAATGACATTTTAGTAAAGAACAAAAATATCATAATCAAAACTGAGAAAATGAATTTGGATTGTTTTGGTACTTTAGGAAAAATATCCATACATCACTTTTGATATGTAGGGATCAGCTACACCTTAATCTGACACATGGTGTGACCAGTATGACTCCAAGTGAATCTTTTTATTCAAAACTGATATTGATTTTAATCTAAAAAACAACTAACATAATCCAACCCAAGAAAACACATTCTGATTGTTTTGGTACTTTAGGAAAATGATCCATAATTAATTTGTGATGTGTATGAATCATTCACACCTCAATTCGACTCATGGTGTAACCAGTATGACTCTAAGTGCTCCTTTTTATTCAAAATTTGCATTAATTTTAGTAAAAAAACAACTTAAATACTCTATAATAGTGTTTTAATTTTATTTTATTTGTGTTAGAAATTTTATTTCATTTAAATTCAGTATTTATATATTATTTTGGTAATTTTTTTTATTATTTCTGCTGATGTAGTGTGTTGTTGCGGTACACTTCACCTACTTCTGGTGATGCAGTGTGATACAACATCACAGTGTAGTTTTCACCTTTATTAGCGCTAATAAATGCGTTGATAAAAGTATGATTTATCAATGCTTTTTGAGTCACTTATAAATCCTCCCTTTATCATTACTTTAGAAAGAGATGATAAATAGTACTTTTATCAGCGCAAATAGAAGCTCTGATAAATCAATCTTTTATCAGTGCTTTTTAAAGCACTGATAAAGGGTGTATTTATCAATGATAAATAAAAGCACTGATAAATGGGGTCTTTTATAAGCAATTTTAAATGTTGTGATAAAATCCATAGACTTTTAGTCATGCTAAGGTAGTTAGTGTTTTTCTAACACTGATAAAGGTTGATTCTAGCACTGTTGAAGGCACATTTTTTAGTAGTGTTACATGATAAGTCGTGTATGCCACATGTCGCATCAGTAAATAGTATATGAATATAATACACATTGTCTAGTTTGGATGGGTACTCACCATGTTTCCTCTAAGTTAAATGTTTTATACATAGTTAATTTTAAATAAATTTTATTTTATTTGTTTAAAATTATGATGGGTGAGAATCCCAAGAAATTTTGGATGAAAATTAAGATAAAAGAATTGATTAACTAAAGAGGATAATTAATTGACTTTAACAT
Organism: Viscum album; assembly: GCA_963277665.1. NCBI lineage: Eukaryota > Viridiplantae > Streptophyta > Magnoliopsida > Santalales > Viscaceae > Viscum > Viscum album. The sequence continues at coordinate 334,313,626 of OY728138.1, read as the reverse complement.
CATTTATTTTAAATAAGAACGATTATAATTGAATGATGATTTTATTAAATGTGTAATTTGTTGCATGTATGTACATGATCATGATAATATAATAGACCTTTATATGTGATTGGTTTCCTTTTAATTTATTATTAAATTAAATTGATGGTATTCTTTCCATCTCTCCTATCATTATGTAAGGGCCTAAAAGACCATGGTTTCATTTTATGTAAACCTCTTAACCAATCCTTTGGTTACCCTCACTTGAGTGTGAGTACAAGATTATGTAATTTATGGAGATCCTAAGAGAGTTGATGCAGTTCAGGTTTAGATTCTAGGTGAAACCAATCTAAGAGGTACATGGATGTAAAGGTGGAAAGCTGCAGCATGAAAAAAGTAATGGTTCAAGGTGTTTTTCCCTAGGTCGACAGTTATTTTATCATCCACTAGATAAACTAACCATTATTAAAAGCACGTGATCATACCACTATTATTTTATTTCTATCAAGTTTCATGGTTAATTTCATTATATATTTTTTGTGGTGATTGCATGAATGGATGAATTAACAAGCATGCAATATAGAACTAAAATAAATTGTATTATGTATAAATTTTATCTAATAAATGGTTGATCAATTAAGTATATCCAATTAATATTCACAAGAATTCAATAAATATAAAATGGTAAATATTCATATAAAGATAAAAATCCCTCAATTATATTAATATTAAGTCAGTATATCCTTCCACTACTTAAGTTAAAATCGAACCATAGTTTAAAGTGATTGACCAATCCAAGTCAAGGTGCTTTCAATTATTGAGAATTATAACTTGAAGTTTTGGATTGAATTAACTTAGTTCACATCAAGGATTTACTTTCCAAGTCATAATTGGTGTAACTAAGATTTAAAGGTTGAGGAAATCCAATTTAAGAATTTCATTATTGGGGAATTCACTCAACATATTAAGGAACTATGAGTTACTATAGTTAATAATTTTAATTTCTACCTAAATCCCTTCAAATAACTTTTCAGACCCATTTCTAGGTTATGAGAAGGGGAATATAGATCCTTGCCACTAGAATGTCCAAGCAACATTATGTTACAAAGCTAATAGTGTGGGCTATTGGGTTTTGATAAAATATTGTAAGATTAATAAATATAATATTTATTATCTTCTTTTATCACATAAAGTACTAAAATTATGCACTTCTTAATTTTAGAAACAAAAATAAATATGACTTCAAGCATAACATTGTGATCCATAATTGAGAAGGATAACCTTTTCACTGGCACTAATTCCAAATAATGGAAAAGGAACTTACACGTTATCCTACACTATTAAATGAAATTATATGTGCTAGAAAACCCTATTTCAGAAGTGTCTGGAAAAAAGGATAGTGAGGAAGAGTTATCTCTCTATTAGAAAAATTTGGAAAATTCCATAGATGTCCAATGCTTCATGTTATCATCCATAATGAATGAGATTTTAAATAAACATGAGGACATGAATGTGTACAGTATGATGTCTCACCTTCATGATCTCTATCAAGAGAATGATATACAAGAGAGATATGAGATCTCTAATGAATTATTTATATGCAATATTATAGATTCAATGCTATTTAGTCCTCATGTAGTCAAGCTTATTGGATATATAGGATGCTTATATATCTTGGACATTAAATTATCAGATTATTTGTGCATATATATCATCCTTTATTCACTACCTAAGTCCTTCTAAAGTCTTATTATTAATTATAACATGAGAAATAATGAGAAGAGTCTTTTGAAACTTATTACTCTCATTCTCCAAGTTAAGAATGAAATGGGTCATGAAAAATTTGTGGTCCTTAAAGTGAATAAGAAAATGAAGAATAATCCAAAGAGGACTAAGACTCATAAAAAGTATAAATCTATCAAGAACTTTCCTTCTAAGAAGAGTAATATCTAAAGGAGGGAAAAGGAAAAGTAAGTAGTATGTTTTTTATGTGGGAAGTAATTCCACTAGAAGAGGAATTCCACCCAAAACCAAGGGGAAGATAAAGGTGTGTTCTTTGTCGAGTATAATCTTTATATTTACACATTGGGTATTAGATATAGTTTTTGATGCTCACATATGTATCCAAATATAGGATCCAAGTAGATTATAAAATATTTCTAGAGGATAGGTGTATTTATAGGTTTTCATTGGTGAAAGGTTGGCTGCTCTAGCCATTGGAGACTACCACCTTCTATTTCCAATAGGAATGATCATGGTTTTAAAATATTTTTGTTATGTATTCACTATTTCCAAAAAAAAACATAATTTATGTATCCTTACTAGATATAGATGGTTTTTTTATCAAGTTTGGAAATCAAACATCCTTATTTTATAAAGACAACATATGTTATAGTATGGAGAATTTAAATAATGGTCTTTATGTATTAAATTACAAAAACCAAGTATTGGTAATTGATAATGAATCATGTTCACATGACTCATATAACACCCAGTTGTGGTGTCTCCATCTTTTTCATGTAAATAAGAATAATCTGACAAAGCTCTATCACGATGGTTATTTAGACACTTTTGATCTAAAACCACTTGAAATGTGTCATGCTTGTTTACAAGGAAAAATTACCAAATCACCATTCGGTGGATAGGGTCAAAGGTCCACAGAAATTCTAGTATTGGTACACACTAATGTGTGTGGACTATTTCCAATGGAATATAGATGTGGGTATTCTTAATTTATAACTTTTAATGATGACTTGAGTTGATATGGATATATATATTTGATGAGGTATAAATTTGGGTCCTTTGATAAATTCAAATAATTCAATAATTAAGTAGAGAATAAACTTGTAAATAAGATAAAGAAGCTTTGATCTGATTGGAGTGGTGAATATATTAACCAAGATTTTATCAAATTTCTATGGAATTTTGATATTCTTTCTCAACTCACTCCATATTGGAATAGTATTAGTGGAGTCATGCAGATCTTCCATTGTCATTTTGGGGATATGAATTAAAAACCATGGAATACATGCTAAATTGAGTACCAAATAAAGAATATAATATAATTCTCTTCTAGTTATTGATTAGAAAGAAACTCGTTTTATCACATACATGTGTATGGGATTGTGAGGTGTTTGTTAAGTCCATCTCAGGAAACAAACTAGCACCCCAGGGTAAAAAGTGTATCTTTGTAGGGTATCCTAAGGAAACAAGAATGTACTACCTATACAAACCCTTAGAGAAGAAAGTGACGATCATCAGACAAGTCATATTTCTTAAAAGAGACCACATTATTAATAAGGATAGTGGGAGAAATATTGACTTTGATGAAGTTGATGCTCAAGATACGCAATAGTTGGTATAGGAATGGATTCCATTAGTCTCCATGAAAAAATTTGTTCCCAAAATACAAGTATTATATAGGAGCACTATAGATGTAAGAGAACTGGAGAGATACGGTTTTCTAGTCTCCAAAGATGGTAACTCATTATTGGTAGAAAATAATGAACTTATCTCCTAAAAATAGGTTGTATATATATAAAAAGTTACAAGATTATAAGAATATATGAATTTTGAAATGGATTCCATGTATCAAAATGAATTTTGGGTTCTAGTTGATCCACCAATTGTTGTAAATCCTATTGGGTGTAAATGGGTGTTAAAGAGAAAAATGGACATGGAAGGTAAAGTAAGTACATATAAAGCATGTATAGTGGATAAATGGTTTAAAAACATCAAGGAATTGACTATGATAAAACATTTTATCTATTTTCCATGTTTAAATCCATAAAAATTATACTTACTATAGAATATTACCAGGCTTATGAAATTTTTCAGATAGATGTCAAAATAGATTTTCTTAATGGGAACCTTTAGGAAGATGTATATATGACACATATAGAAGGGTTTGTGACTCCAGATGATGATAAAAATATATTCAAGTTATAAATATCTATTTAGGTATTTAAACAATAATTCAGTTCATAGAATATTCATTTTTATAAAGATATAAAAGAATTTTTTTTCATTAAGAAATAATGGGATCCATGTGTTTATAAGAAGTTTAGTGGGAATGCGGTTATTATTCTAGTAGTATATTCTGATGACGTATTACTAATTAGAAATGAAATACCAGTATTATAATATGTTAAGGACTAGTTAAGAAAATTCTTCTATATGAGGAACTTAGGTGAAGCATCCTACATTCTAGGGATTAATATCATTAATAATAGATCTAATAGGCTACTTGGACTAATTCAATGTGTATACATTGACTATATACTAAATATATTTAGTATGGAACAATCCAAGAGGGGATTAGTTTTAGTGTCACATGGTATACATATTTCCAAGAAAATATTTCCTCAGATACAACATGAGGAAGATAAAATGAGTAAGATCATATACAATTAGGCAATATGATAAATCATGTATTTCATGTTATATAATAGAATTGATGTTGCATATGAATTGATCATGGTAGGAAGATATCAAGATGATTCAAGTTAAAAACATTGGTATGATATTAAGGTTATCTTTAAGTATTTAATAATAACTAAGGATATGTTCCTAGTGCATATAGGAGACAAGGATCTAGTAATTATGAGTTATACTGATGCTAGTTTTCAAAAAGATCAAAATGGTCCAAAGTCATAGTTAAGATATGTCTTCAGTAATAATGGAGAATCTGTGAGCTATAAGAGTTCAAAATATCTAGTTTTCATCAATTCTATAGTTGAGTCTGAGTATATAGAGTCTTATGATGCAACCAAATAAGTTTTTTTTTCAAAACAAAATTTGTCTATGATATTGATATGGTTCCTAACAGTAAAGAGCCTATCAAATTCTATTATCATAATACTATAGCGGTGGCCCTTGAAAAAGAGTCAAGGTCACACCAACGGATAGATAACATACTCTGGAAGAATCACCGCTTGAGAGATTTTTCTTAGTGGGGTGAAGTTATAGTAAGAAGAGTTTCTATGGAAGAAAACATATATGACTCATTTACTAAATAATTATCTCCACAAAATCATGGGTATCATGTGAGAGCTAGTGAACTAAAGGTTGTTAGTAGTTGTCTCTTGTGAAAGTGGGAGTCTATTGGAGTTGGTTCACTAGAACCAGCTTATGTGTACATTATGACTACCTATATTCACAGTTTTGAATATTAATAAAATACTTATCACATCATGATTGTTCTTATATGGGAAATAGTATTTGATAATGACCTAAGAGTAGTTTTCTCCTTGAAAGGTCATATTAGTTCCCCGATATGATGAGAACCCATAAGTACCATGATAGTATTATTAAATATTTTTTCTATAGTCGTATGAAATAATTTTAGGGATACAAATGATATAATATATAAAAAGTGGATACTCATGGGACTTTGAGGAACCTTCTCATGGTTTACTCCCTTGGTAATATCCTAGGTAGGAAATTAAGAGAACAAGACTCGCCAGAAGAAAATCCACATTTATATATGTCATTGTAAGTTCCTAATTTTTTAATTTTATATTGATCCTTATACTTTAATATTATTATTAATGGATATTATGAGTCACTTAATTTGATGTATTTATGGAAATCATGATGACATATGTTCACAATGAAGTAAGATATGTTGGGTGTGTCATGAGTTATATTTCATTAATAAATAATGTGAGAAATTATTTTTTCCCTTCCATTCTTCAATGAAAGATGATATATTAGGCCCTTTGATTGAAATTATATATCCTAAATGAATCCGTGGCCACAGTATTCTATAGGCAAGTTCAATTTTGTAAAAGTTAAAGAAAGATGCATTGAGAACATAGGTTGATGACACTAGCATGAAATCTACTTGATTATAGATATCATGATAAAGGGATTATATTACATAGTAGGCATCTGTATGAGGTTTTATGTTGTTGTGACATTAAATTTTTTTATAATGGGTGTCTTGACATATTTCCAGATGCTAACCATGGACTTTGGGATACTTTGCCTAATGCCATTGAGAAAGAGGTTGAGATGGTCATACACTAAGTGTTTCTAAAATCTTAGTTAAATAATATTATTATTTAATATTTAATATTTTGAATAAATATTATTCTTATATATGGTTTAATAATCATTCATATTTTCTTGATCACATATATTTCATCACTAATTATTCAAGAGAATATTTTGTGAATATAGTATTTAATAAATATTTATTTATTGTTTAGTAAATATAATATTTATTTATTTATTGTAAAATAAAGTAGTTGTATTTATTTATTAAATAAATAGTAATTATTCAGGCCTGATTAATATTTTTGAGGAATGGTGGATCGATTTTAATGGTCAAGTGAGAAATAATATATATATATATATTAAATATTATTTGAATAGATAATATTTAATTAATTTGTTGGTTTTGTGCATGTTAAGAAATATTATTATTATTATTATTATTATTATTATTATAGACATAGGGATCTACAAGGATTAAGGAAATAATACGGGCACATTTTAAATAATTTTTTTCTAACCCTAGCACTATTTAAACCCACTTATATTATTTCTAACAAAGAGGGTTGACTTTTGTTTTGATTGTGCGAAACAAAATCTGGATAATTCTCTCAAAGCCTTGGAGATCTCTCTCTATAAGAATGATCTAAAGAACAGATATTGATCCTCCTCCACTACCTCTTTAGAATCTAGAGAGATCAAAGAGAATATTTCTTGAAGTGGATCTTGCGGTGATCAAAGACGAACGACGCAAGCATTAGGATCTACCATGCTATCACCCAGAGATTCCTATGGGGATATTCATAGGTTCAAGGACTATATGTGGATCATCACTAGAGAAAATATACATTTTATTCCTATAATGAAATGATATTATGACACAAATATGTTGTCAAATTCATCAATGAATAAAAAATTCATTGTAAATTAATTCTTAATTTCTTAAATTAATTATAAATCATTATATGATGATCTCACATTTTGGTTCTGGTATTCTCACATTAATTAATATTTGATTCAATTATATTATTCATGGTGTTAATTTTCAATGTAAATATCATATTAATCATCAATCATGACAAAAATATGAGTTGGACATACCTTATTTGGTGCTTCTACTACACCTGGAACCATCACTTTAGTGCACAACTTCAACAAAATCTATGGTATCAATCTTCATTCACAACTCATACTCACATTATCACAAAATAAGTTAGTAAAAATGGGTTTCATAATACTCTAAAAAAATAGTCACACTATTTTTTCCAAGATATAATTTCCAAGAGGATATAAATAACATCCACATATCATTGGATCCACTATGATAAAGGTTCAATACACTGATCCTAAGGCATGCCTTGCAATTAAATATAAAAAAACATGTTAGTGCCTAGGACCCTTTATTCAAATAAATCCAAGAATATCTATTTACAAATCAATTAAAATTCTTCACATCCCCCTTTCCACCTTAATACAACCTCATTCTAGGAGATAAAGGAAAGGAAGAAAGGCATTAAGTGGCACAAGACCTTTACCGATTTAGAACGAAATCCATGATACGCTCAAGAATACTTTACTAACTTAAGAAATAAGTGTTATAATACTCATGTAAGTTGGAACAACCCCCATTCCAAGTTCCAAAACTAAATATTTATAATTATTTTAATATAAAATTCTCTAATCAAAGTGACATAGTTTTGATATTCCATTGTTTTTTATTAATTCACCACTATGTCAATCCATTTGGGTTAACATAATTTATAGAACACCAATACAAATTTTATTCTCAAATATAAAATTAATTTTAGATATAAAACTTGATAATAATACTTAAAAATAAAGAGTAATGATTAAAAAACTAAAACAACATACTCATTCATAAAAAAAATTACATCCCCCGTGGTTATCATGATCCACGCATTCATTGAGGATGAAAAAATATATATATTATTCATAAGGAATGAAAAATTATGGTTCAAAGTTTCCAAAAACTTTGACTTCTTGATGGATCATCAGTATTAAACTAGATTACACATCAATATCTAGTAAACTTAATAATAAAATATCAATGAAAAAAATATTAATATGTTATTTGATAATATAATAGTGTTTTTACTCATATTTTTACTTGAAATTCATAATATATATCAAGAATTATATTCTAAATTCAATGAAATGCAATTAAAGTTATATGTATATTTGTTTATTTTAGATTTAATGAACGATAATCTCAACATGGTTTTTCTTAAAAATGTTTTTATAGGAAAAAATCTTGAAATGGGATTGTGATAAAAAAAATTAGGTTAAAAATTTTAAGACGGGATGTGCTAAGGAAATTTTTCATGACCTAGCCCATTGAAGCCTTCCTAGCCAGTGGTAAGTCAAGTGAGACTCCCCAATCTTGACACCAATAGGCTAGGGGCTGGTGACAAGCACTGATTAAGAAATAATAAATATGGGAGGCCTTAACCAACGTACCTGTATGCACGCACGTACATCTATCTCTATGAAATTGTGTAGAGATATAATAAATAGGATGAACAAATAGAGTGTAACCATGCACACAAAAACCTCTAGGAAATAATAATATCATAACAATTTATTACAAAATTATAAAGGGGAAAAATACACACCCATCCAAAAAATTAATCCCCAACTAGAAAACATTCAGAGTAAAGAAAGGCCTAAAGAGATCCTGAATGATAATCTCCATAGTAGACCACTAAATAGGGTCATCTCCAAGAGTTATTAAGGTACACTGAAACTAGGACCACCGATATCACCGTCGATCTACCTATTCACTGCACAAGATATAACATGTTTGGGAAAATCCCATACAAGTATGAGTATATACATACCCAATATGAACCCCAGAAACCAAAAAGGGAGTAACAAAAAAGCAATATCCAACTCAACCCCAAAAGTAAGAGGGTAAATAGAAACCCAACAGATGTTCTCATAAAGAAATATAAGAGAGAGAGAAAGGAGATCTCCATTTTCACATAAAATCTAAGAATGATGAATCTTCCTATTTCTCTGAAGGTTCATTTATGATTCCCATCTCCAAACGCAACCTCGTGAGAATTTGAGTGGACGAGCCTACTCCTCACTACTATACTCCATAGTTGAGGGATCACCAACTCCCATGTAGGGCTTGCTCCCTGTTAGATCTTGATAATGGGGTGTACCACTCCATATATATAGGACTTTTTCCCTTTATGGTGTGGGAGAGTACCAACTCTACCTATGTAAAGAGTATGCGGGACCTACGCCCTGGTGTGACAGAGGAGTACCGACCCCTATATCTCTCTATGATAATCCAAAAAAATCACTATCATCATCCAATAATCGTTGAAGGAAGTATCGCAATCATAAAACATCACGTCATATCTTTAATTCCAAAATAAATTCTACCATTGTGTCCTAAATGGAAAAACACTCAGGATAGGCTACTCATGGGACCAAAATTGAGTTCTAAGGAAGGAGATACAGAAGGTGGAAGTCTCTTTCAAAAGTTATATGACATGTACATGGGTCACATGGCATGTGACCTTTCCTGGATTCCTGGGAATATCCTCTCTTATACGCAGATTTGCAGACCATGTGGAAGTACACAATGTGTACTTTAAGTACATTGTATGTCTTATCTCACTCATCTCGTGCTCGTGTACCTAGCCTATATCATTGTACTTGGTCATGTTTGTTCCTGTGTACCCAACTCATGCCCATGTATATTTGGGGTCTAGTCATGCACTAATACATGGTCATGTCCCCCTTACATAGAGTTTTTACCCATGTTCTCAGTGACATGACCATATACCACTATGTAGAGTATACTCTAAGAACACAAAAAGTAGTCCCAACAACTCTTTCCCTAATGGGAAGAACACACAACATGTGCTCCTAAACTACACATCATGTGATTGGGATTCCCAAACAGGAAATACTTGAGAACCACCTAAAACCCACATTTTTTCCTTATTAAGAATAGATTGACATATAGGGTATCCTTAGAAATCATAAAATGGCTTAAAAACTATCAAACAACACTACTAGAGGGATCAGGATATAAAACTCAAAATTCACCTACCTTGTGGAAAAAATATAGAATTTTAGGTCCAGATCCATGCCTAGAAGCCGTTGCACCTAAATCTGGTCTCAATTGCTATTAAGGAGGAATTTTGGCTACACCTCCTCCTCTCGGTTCACTCACCATATATGGGAGGAACCCTCTCCCTCCTTCCATACGCCAGAATCCAAATGTGAGGGTAGGAGTATTTTACTCCTTTTACAAAATTAAAGGAAAAAATAATTAATTATCGCATCCACTAATGGTTTTCTTCCACAAAATTCTTAACACCAACCAACCTTATATCACGCCTAGATTAAACCCCATGTCCCAGAAACAACTGTGGTATTGGATTTCCTATCTGAGGTCCTAAACGTTTATAAAACCATTTATTCTAAAAATATGTGTACATGTGTTTTATAATATATTAAGATTTTTAATATATTATTTTTTGGGTCCTGTAAGACCCAAACAGAGTGAAAACTCTAAGAAAAAAATCTAGAGATATATATATAAAAATAAATATTCAAAGGACTAAATTGGTGAAACCATAGTCATTAAATTCTCCCCTCCTTCAAATTATTTCATCCAGAAAAGAAAAATATATATAAAAAGTCAGGGGTAATGATCCTGAATCTGGATCTCACACTCCTAGGATCTTTCCTGCATACTCTCGTACTACCATAGAACTCAATCCAAAGGTATGGACCATTCACATAGGGTCATCTCCTGTCGGTCCTTAATCGCCAATGGGAACTCTATAAAGGTGACCTTGTCCTCTATGTTGACCCAACCCTAGTCAATAAAATTCGAAGGTTATTGTGTATATCTCTTCAACTGCAACATATGGAAGACACCATGCACTCGATCTAATCTTGGGTTTAAGTCTAAGTGATAAGAAACCTCTCCAACCCTCCATAGGATCTCAAACAGCTCGATAAAACTTGGGGATAGCTTGTTTCCCTAACCAAAATCTCCACAACCCTCATCATGGGGAGACTATCAGGAAAACATGGTCCCCTTATTGAACTCCAAAGGCCTCTAAAGTCGATCTATGTAAAATTTATGTCGAATCAAGGCTTTTCTCATATACTCATAGATCACCTGAACCTTCTCTATCATTTCCTACATCAGCTCTAGCCCAATAAGATATGTCTCTCCAATCTCAATCTAATATAAGGGTGACCTATAGGGTATCCCATACAGGTCCTTGAAAGGTGTCATGTTGATAGTAAAGTGAGATTTGTTATTATAATATTACTCGATTAATGGAAAGTGATCCTCCCATCTTCGGATGAATTAAAACACACAGGATCTCAATATATCCTCCAATGCCTGGATATTCTGCTTAGTCTTCCCATCCATCTGGGGATAAAATAGCATGCTCATCCAAAATTGGGTCCCAAAATCCTCCTTCATTCCCCTCTAAAACTATGATGTAAACTGAGCATCATGTTCAGAGATAATCATCATGGGTACCCCATGATGTCGAATGATCTCCTGTATGCACAACCTCCCTAAACTCTCAAAATAACTTTTCTCCCATATAGAAATAAAGTGTTTCAAATTGGTAAGTGGTTTAGTAATAACCCAGATAGTGTCGTGCTATCTCACTATCCAAGGATTCCCCATTAAAAACCCATTTATATTTCATCCCACTTTCATTCTATAATCTTAAGAGGTTGGGTTAAACCTACTGGAACATGGTGTTCTGCCTCTGCCTACTAACATGTAAGACACTTAGAGACAAAACTGACAACACTTTGCCTCATGTCAGCCCACCAAAATTGCCATATAATTTCCTTGTACATATTTTTCACACCTAAATATACATCTAAGGGAGAAGTGTGAAACTCCTTCATTGCCTCCTCACACAACATGACTAGAAACACCATATGTCCCTAAAAGATGATGATGTGCTCTACTAATTCAGATAATCCATATGGTGAATATTATGAGGATATTTTTCATGTATAACCTCATAGTCAATGTATCCCAAATGATACTCTATAAAATGTTGAATAATTAGTGGATTCACCTCCATCGACTTGAGAAAAACCGCACTCCTCTCCTCCACCAGGGTCATTGATACGTACATTTAATACATAATTTTTTATATTAAAATACATCACTTTTATGAATAAAATGATTTATTCTTACCTAAATATTTAATAACTTTTTCATATTTTGAAAGGTGAAAATTTTTATGGGAAATGAGAAAAAGGATCCAAAACAATCGATATTTCCTCTAAAAATGGATTTCCATGACAAGGGATTTTCATAGGAGCTTCTTGGGCTTGAAATTGAAGAATCAGGATGAAACAAAGATTCTGATGTTATAATTACATCTTTTACATAATAAATTTTCAAATTATTACAAAATAATGTTGGGGAATAAGGAGAGAATTCAAGTAAATATTAGAAATATCACCTGGGAGAAAAACCCATGTGTCATGGAGTGATGCATAGGTGTCACACCGTGACACACCTTGAAGATTTATATAATTTATTTTACAGTGAAAAATAGCTTGTGGGATGCTGGGCCACAAAATATTATAGCATAAAAACACTATTCAAGCTATAAAGATCTCTGATAGGGCCCAAAATAGCTTGGTCTAATGAGAAACAGCCAGGAGACCCCCATTTATGACCCAAAGCAGTATGGGACAACAATTAATGATAGGAGTCTCCTTTTTGATGAATTTATAGGTGATTTAAATGTAACCTGATCATCCCTAGAGATATATAAATAGGGAGTTGATGCACTACTACCAAGGATCGATCTTGAGGCCAAATATTAGGGTGAAAACTACATTGTGCAGGGTCCTCCACAATTATTATTCTTTGGCTTTATTTTATTCTTTATTTTTTTCTATTTTCCCCTTTCTCCCTCATCACTCGGATAAGGGGGTAACTTTCATCATGTTCTAGGGTGATTTAGAAAAAGAGGGAAGGTTTTTTGGATTGTATTTCTTTATTTTATTCATCTATTTGGGTTGTTGTGGTTTTTAATTAAAATCCCTTTCTCTTTCTCTTTCTTAAATTCATGGCCATTTATTTTTTAATCTAATAGAAGAAATTTAATTGTGTGACTAATTTCCTTAAACTATACCATTACCATTTTATAGTATAGGGTAATTAGGTTTAAATATAGTATCAAGATAAACATAGTGCATTAAAATCCTAAATTACCGAACCAAGGGAAATGTGGAATTTTTTTACTAAGGAGGTGATATCCTAACCATCATATCTTCCTCATCCTGACTCCCACACTGATACTGGACAATCAAATTGATTTATAAATCCAATTTCACTTGAACCCTAAATCTAAAAACCCTGGAATTCCTTAATAAAACTGTTTTAAAAACTCAAATATGCATTTCTTCTTTTCTCTCTTTCTTTATTTATTAAAAATAAACAAAATTTGTTTACTCCCCCTTTTCTTCAAAACAATTAAATAAATCAGTTTTCAAAACCTAATAAGATAATTTCACTATCTTATGGGTTCAACCTCAACTTTTGACATAATAAATTTTAATTAATTGGTTGAAATTTTTTGATTCTAAATAAATATTTTTTGGTTATCCCCATAGGGAAATAATGACGCCCCATGGGTGACCAAAAACTGGCATTATTTATGAGGATGATTTCAAATTAATTTTTAGGTTTTTCTTTATTATTTTATTATTGTATCATTTTATTTTAGTTCTTCTTATTACATTGGGGTATTTTTTGTTGAAATTTTAGATTTTAAATCATTAAATACACAACTAAACACTCAAGAAAAAGGAAAAGACATCATCGAGTTCAGTCCCAATTTTTAACTAAGCCCAAAGAGAAAGATCACTATGACCATGGAGGGATTGGAATAAAAATTAGATGGTGGAGGAGTTCTTAAAATAGATCTTGGGCTATGAAACCACATAGATTACAGGTGTCCATAAAACACAGGATTTCAACCAAGCATCCCTAGACCTCTAGTTATAGTAAATCATTTCGATATTAAACTTTCCATCATCCATATGATCTCGAACAATGTGAAATTCGCCTGAATACTAAATGATGATATAAACATGCATCTGGGAAGATTTGTTGAGATATGTGACACCTTTCAACTCCATAATGTATCAAGTGATGTGGTAAGTCTTTGAATGTTTATATTTTCATTGAGGGTTTGATCTCATCAGTGGATTCAAAGTTTTCCCACTCATTACATCACCACATGGGATGAGATGGCAATGAACTTTCTCACTCTCTTATTATCTCCTTAAAATTCAATGTTATCCAGATAAATATTATTAACTTTAGTTAATTTGAGGATGAATCACTTTACACTTATTAGGAATGTTTTAAGGATATGACTCGTAAATCCCTTCATCATGATATAGAGTTATGGGTACTAATATAAACATTTTATAAGGGTTTGTTATAGGGAAATGGGTCAATTTTAGATGTTGTGGTCGGTGGGTCACTGATGAATAAATATATTTAGGAGAGATATAACCTTCTAGATGAAATGGAAAGCAATAACTTCCAATAGTGGAAATAAGGGATGAAAAGAAAAGGAATCCACATGATCAACAATAATGACCAAATGGTGTCATAAATGGAATCCATGATGAGGAAGATTGATGCATTTATGGTGCTCTATAACCCACAAGGTATGTATATAGAAGATTTAAATTATGATGATTACAATCATGTTAATAAATTTTAGGGTTAGAGGTTCCAATAACCAAAACAATAGAACTAAGGACAAGGATTTCAATCAAGACAGTAAGGTTTTCAACCTCAATACCAAGGGCCCACACTGACGAGTCAAGTCTATGACTTGGAAGAAACATTGGACATGTTTATGACCATGACTAGGGTTGTGATCAAATAGATAAAGGAAGAATAAATGATCTAGAAGGACATACTATGAAATCTAGAGATTAAAGTTGGCCAGATTGCTAAGCATATTAAAGAGAGACTAATAGGAGCATTGCTAAGATGCCCCAAAGTGCACCCACGTGCAGATTTCAATTTCATTTATCTATGAAGTGGAAAAGTCACCAAGGACCATTCTAAATCATTTAAGATACAATAAGAAAAAAAAGATGAAAATTTATCTTATTAAAATGAATTTTTGGATGAAGAAAAATAAAAGGAAGAACCACCATAGTACGAACTGAGACTGTCATTTCCAGAATGACTAGCACAAGGTAAAATCAATGTTCATAAAGTTAATTTTATCAAACATTTTAAAATAAATTCATATTAAAATCACTTTTTTAGATTCCCTCTCCAACATGCCAACATATAAAAAGATTTTGAAATAGTTAGTGACCAATAAATGAAAGCTGGAGGAAATTGGCATCGTTCCACTCACACGGGAGTGTTCAGTAGTGGTATCAAAGGACCTGCCTAAGAATCAATATAACCCTCATAGTTTTCCATACATATATTTATTGGGGATAATAAATTTGTAAAATATTTATGTGAATTAGGTTTTAGTGTCAACATCATGTTATACACCACTTTCAAGAGCATGGTACTAGAAGTACTAAAGCCCACATATTTGTGCTTCAATTAGCATATTAAACTGTAAAATTATCATGAGGTCTAATTGAAGACATTTTTATCAAATTAAGAAAATTATAATTCCTCATTTTCATCTTATTAATGGATATAGAATATTAGTAGAAACCCCTTGTTATGGTAATTCCATTTTTGGATATTGGGCATGTGCTGATAGACGTACAAAACAGAGAACTCTATTTGAGAGTGGGTAGTGAGCAAGTAAGTTTCAATATCCACTAGGAAATAAAGAGTTGTGATGAAAGAGATAATGATGAGTTGGGAGAATAAAAATACATGAATTTAAATACATTATTGAAGTTCAAGAACTATATAAGGTAGCTATTATTGTTCAAGAGGATACTCAAATTAAAAGTGATGGAGATAATAAAGGGAAGCTAAAGGGTCAAACCACTGACACTGTAAAAGCGACCGAATCCACCAAGTTTGAAAAAGGAAAAAAGTTATGGATGGTATATGACCTTACATTTATTTCTTCTAGATTTAAAAATTAATGGTGTATGGGTTCAATGGAAATCAATCAAGTTCTAGCGGTAGGAATAGTTAAGATATTTAAAGAGGAAGGACAGAGACCATCCTATATGGATAGGTCACAATTGAGACCATTTATAGATCTCATCTAGGTAAAATATTTTGAATCTTATTTCACCCGATATGAATCTGAAAGAGTAAAGGTCAAGACAACAATGTTAAAAAAATGATTCTAGTAGGTAACTCAAGTTTTTAGGATTTTTATTTATTTAGTTTTAGGAACATGTACACTCCCCCAAATATTTAAAATTTCATTGAAAATGTCTTGTAATTTAACTTGTGTGTTTTCATTTTTCAAGATAATTAAGACACTATCCAGAAGTATGATAAAGATCAACAATGATAATACACATCGTGAATATGGTGTAGGAACAACCTACATATCCAAAGTTAAATAATCATTGAAATTGGAGTAAGTGTTTCAATTCTGTATTTTTCAATTGTATTCCCCACATTTAATTTTTTAAGTGTTTAAACTATCAATTGCATGTCTTCCTTGATTATTACTTTAATTAAATGAACTAGGAGACATAAACAATTTAGGACACTTTTCATGCTATGTTTTTAAATTTATTTGTCAACAAATTTCAATGAGGAAAATGGGGGAAAGAATTAGTATAGATAAGTATGTGATTTTGGATTTATCAAATCATAATTTATGGAGACATTGATCTTTGTAAATGAACTTTTTTCTAAGAATTAGTGTTCCTTGGATTTTTGATATTTACATTAATTGATTTTATTATTTTTAAGAATTTCCATGATTAGTTGTCTCAACCATTCATCTAATTATTGAGACATTCTCTAAAGCAATATCTTATATTCTTTCTATGGTATATTTCTTGTGATATTTGGGCATGTTACCTTCTATAACTTGCTTCAAATCTTATTAAAACTCTGACTAAACAGAATAAATTTTAATATTATTGAGGCATCCTTGTAACCACATTACATTAATCATTTTTAATCCCATAGAATCCATTAATGATCTTATTAGGAAATGAGTAATATTAAAAGCAAGCTTTCTCCTTTCCTACCCTACCCATGGTGTATTACATTATATTTAAAAGAATAAGTGTGGGGGTGAGGCTATCCATGGTAAATGAGGATGTAATACATTAAGGATATTTTTATGGGGGGTTTATTGTGATTTGGAGAGAGGATATGATTTTATTCATTATACTTTATTACTCAAATCACTTTCTAAAAAAGTGAGATAAAAAATGAAAAAATTGGGATGTGTATTAGGAGGGTCAAAAATCATCATTACCAGACCAACGTTCTTTTGATCGTATGTGGTTAAGTGGTGGATATGAGATTTTTCTTAAGAAAAAATTTCAAAAAAAAAATAAAAAAAAATCATGAGAGGGAGACTTTTTCATTATGATTTCTTTTATCATGGTACCACTTTGATCTTTTTAGGGGGAAGGGAGAGATTAAATTTGTAAAGAGAGATTCTCATTTATCTTATCTTTTGATATTATGTACTATGATTTAGTGTTAGAACCTCATTTTTTAGATTTAATATTACATCATTTACTAACCTTACCAAAACCTTAGAGTCATTTGAACCTTATGATGAAGTTATCATGATTATTTGTTATTCTTTATTTACATGGTGGATATGTTATATTCCTTGAAATCCTATGGTAAGTGACGTGTTTTTGAGTTATGTGAATAACTCTATTTACAATTATACCTTGATAATGAGAAGAAAAATTAATTTCCCATTTTATCAATTGGTTATATTAAAATTTAATTTAAATCATGGTAAGGTGAATGTCCTTTGTAGTGTGTTGAGATTCCATTATTGAGGAAAAGTCTTAGTTCAAGTGTGGGGTATTTGATATGTGCATTTCATTCATACTTTTTTATATTAAAATACATCACTTTTATGACTTAAGTGATTTATTATTTCCTTGATATTTAATGAATTTTTTCATATTTTTTAGGATGCAAAAAATTATGAAAAATGAGAAAAAGGATCCAAAACGATTAATATTTCAACTAAAATATGGTTTTTCATGACAAGGGATGGTCATAGGAGCTTCTAAGGGTCATAATTGAAGAATTGGGATGAAAAAAAGCTTCTAAGGATAGAAAAACATCTTTTACATCATAAATTTTTAAATTACAATGTAAGAATGTTAGGGGATAAGGATAAAATGTGGGGTGAGAGGAGAAAACTCACCCAGAATAAAAAAACCATGTGTCATGGCATGATTCATAGGAATCATGTCATGATGCACCTTGAAGATTTATAGAATTCATTTTATGGTGAAAAATGGATTACAATATGTTGTGTCATGAAATCTTATGGTGTAAAAACACTATTCATAATGTAAAAAAGATCTGATAGATCTTGAAATAGATAGGTTTAACAAGAAATGGTTTGGAGACCACCATTTATGACCCAAAACGTCCTTGAACCACCATTAATGATAATAGACTCGTTTTTAATGCATTTATGGGTGATTTAAATATAACATAAAAATCCATGGAGATCTATAAATATGGATTTGATGTTACAATACCAAGGATCAATCCAGAGACCAAAGATTGGGATGAGACTCCACACTATGAAGGGTCCTCTACTATAATTCTTCCCTAGTTTTCTTTCATGATTTATTTTGTTTTTATTTTCCCCTTTATCCCTCATCACTAGGATGAGGGGGTAACTCCATCCCTGTTCTAGGGTGATGTAGACAAAATTGTAAAATTAATTGGATTATATTTATTTATTTTATTCATGTATTTGGGTTGTCATGGATTTCAATTAAAATTACAATCTATTTCTATTTCTTAAAATCATGGCCATTGATTTTTGAATTTGAAAGAAAAAATTTAATTATGAAACTAATTTCCCTAAATAATACCATGATCATTGGATTTTATAGGGTAATTAGGTTTAAATATGGTATCGGGATAAACATAATGAATTAAACCCTAAATTTTTAGACCAAGGGAAACATAGAATTTTTATACTAAGGAGGGGATACACTGACCATCAGATCTTACTCATCCCGACTCTAACACCAATATTAAACAATCAAATTAATTTATAAATTCAATTTCACTTAAACCCTAAATCTAAAAAACTCGGGCATGCCTTAATTAAACTGTTTTCAAAACCCAAATATGCACTGCTTATTTTCTCTTTTTCTCGCTTTCTTAAAAACAACAAAAATCCTTTTTCTCCCCCTATTCTTAAAAATAATTAAATAAATCAGTTTTAAAAACATAATAAATTAATTTTAATATCTAATGGGTTTGACCTCAACTTTTCTCATATTATATTTTAATTAATTCGTATCAATTGTTTGAGTCTAAATAAATATTTTTGGTTAGCTCCATAGGAAAATAATGACACCTTATAGGCAGCCAGTAAGCTGCAACAAAACCAATTGCTTAGAATCTTCCTCCGCCAAGTGAAAACAAGACTTCCTACTAAGGTAATTTGCCACAATGTTTTCTTTCCTATGAGTATAGAAGATCTCAAATTCATGGTCCTACTTAAACTCCAACTAACTCATCTTTCTAAAGTTAAGATCTATCTAAGAGAAGATGTACCTGAGACTCAGATGGTCTGATTAAAAAAACACTCACCCAGAAGATAGTGTCTCAACATCTTCAGAGAAAAGACTAATGCTACCAACTCTAGGTCATGAGACATGTATTTCTACTCATGGGATCTCAACTACCTCGACCCATAAACAATAATTTTCTACCTCTGCATCAACATGAAATTGATCCCAACTTATAAGGAATTTAAAAATACCAAGAACTCAACTTCCTCCTATGGTAGTCTCAATATAGGAGCAATGGTAAACCTTAGACTCAACTCCTTGAAGGCTCTCTAATACTTCTCAGTCTAGATAAATATCATCCCTTTCCATATCAAGGCAGTCAAAGGGGATGATATCTTAGAAAATTCTACCACAAACTTCTTGTAGTACCCTGCTAGACCGAGGAAACTCTACACCTTCGACACACTCTTGGGAAGTTCCTAAGAATTTACTACATTGATATTCACCAGGTCTACAACTAAAAAATGCTTCAAGATTAAATTCCCTGAAAAGTGAACCTCATGGATCCAAAACTGACACTTTGAGAGATTACCATAAATATAGTTCTCTTGGAGTAAGTTTAGGACTATCCTAAAATGTTTTTCATACTCCACCTCTAACACAGAGTAAATGATAATTCCATAAATAAAAATAACCACAAACTAGTTCAAATATGGCTGGAAGATATGGTTTATAAGATCTATAAACACAGTGGGGGAATTAGTCGCACCAAATGGAATCACCAAGAACTCGTAACATTCATAGCGACATAAAAATTCCATTTTTGGAATATAATCCTTATGAACCCTTAAATATTGGTATCCAGACCTAAGATCGGTCTTTTAGAACCAACTTACACATCACAATTGGTTGAATAGGTCATCAATCCTCAATAATGGGTACTTTTTCTTTATATTACCTTCTTTAGGCAATGACAATCCACACAAATTATCAAGCTCTCATCTCCCTTTTTCAAGAACAAAACTAGAGATTCCCAAGGGGATATAATAGGTCTAATAATACATTTCTCTAAAAGGTCTTTCAACTGTACCCTCATCTCTAGGAGATTGATAGGGGTCATCCAATACACTGTAGAAGATATCGATGTGGCCCCAAGGTAAAAGTCAGTACAGAAGTCTATCTCCCACCTCATAGGTAGTCCC
Source organism: Viscum album (assembly GCA_963277665.1). Lineage (NCBI taxonomy): Eukaryota > Viridiplantae > Streptophyta > Magnoliopsida > Santalales > Viscaceae > Viscum > Viscum album. The sequence continues at coordinate 334,292,741 of OY728138.1, read as the reverse complement.
AATACATATTAGATAAAGATGTCCATATAATCATCCAATACCTCTAGAATCTAGATGACTGAAGATCCTATTGTACCAAGGTATAAACTCACCAATAAATGGGTGATGGATTATAGTTTTCTACTCACGAGGCCCACTCAATCAACCATAAGATATCCCTTTATCACAAAGTATCATCACATATCATTCATCTGAATGCAAATAACTTTCCTATGATGAAAATCTATCTAGGAATTCACCACGTACAACTAGTATATACCTAATATGAAGTCATAAGGTTTCATTACGGTGGCTAAGAGATCCCACAAGAAACCCTCTCTATCTAATGCCAACTCGCACTACTAGAAGATGTGTGATATAGAAGAATCACTCACAGTAAGAACCTCTATCCATAAATACCAGGATAAAGTCTCAAAAAGAATATCTATCTCTCACATGAGGTATATAGAGATAAAATAATGACCCATGTCTGTGTCTACCAATACTAGAGTAAGAGTAGAAAATACAGAGTTTGTACCTCAAATCATCTCATAAGAATCCTAGTCATACCCCTCCATAGCCTGTAACTACCAGCGACCTCAACTTATATCTATTTATGTCTGACACAGGACACCTGGTGGTGGTTGTGGTGGGAGTATCTCATAGCGTTGTCCTATACTAGCATCTCCTCCATTTGGAGCTCCACCTTCTCCTCTATCAGCATCACCTTCTTGGGGTATGCCCTGACAATGTTTGGGAGATCCCTTATCATGATGTTGCCTATAACATGTTGGTCTATCCACTATATATATACTATATTCAACATGTTGGGTTGGGAAATCATGAATCATGTGACCTCGCTCATCACAAGTAGGACATCACCCCTCTCCAGGTTGAATGGGCCCTCTTCATGATCCATGTGCTACAGATCCACACATCTGAGTTTGGGAATGAGTATGCCTCCTACACTAAGACCCAATAAACTGATATTTTCTAGATATTGTAGAATAATTGGCCTAATGATGACCACTTCTAGCTCTAGTTATCTGAAATCCTTATTTTAGGAAGCTATCTATAACTAAATCCCACTATAGAAATATGGAAAGCATAAGGAGACCACATTGGCATAAATTTCTCTATAAAGTCCCTTCTCAAACTTTTGTTCTCACAAGAAACCATATCACACCATATTGAGGGAGCAATTCATGAGGTTGGTGAACCACACAGTGTACTCAACAACTGATATTCACCCTATTTTATCTTAATAATCTTCTGAATACACACAAAGCATGAGATAAAGGGGTAGTACTCGTCATGGGGTAGCTGCTGGGATTCTAACCATGAGGGACTCACTAAATCATAAATCTATGTGATCAGAATCTACCAGCGCCCTGATTCTCCATGTAGAAGATTGGAAGCAAGAGGGTTTATCTTATCATTTGGGGGTTCAAACAATCCTAATGAATTAGACCATCGAATCAAGTCAATCCTCAACTATTTGAGGGTATAGAATGTTTTGGAACCTCAGCAGTCTCTAACGCTGAAACTCGCATAATGTGCTCAGCTAGTACGCATCATCATCATGTCCTACTAGGGCTATCAGATGTACAACAGATAGTCGATCATCATCCTGAACCATAGGAGGTGGATCCAAACACTTCTCAACATGTAGTGGCACTTATCTATGTATTACTGAAAGAAATAACTCATGAGTGGATCCATGAACCAAGACCGCATCACTCAAATGATCGTCATCACAATCTTATATCAGAATCCTAGTTGGTTATCATCACGGAGGAATCCTATCAATTTATAAGATGTACCATGGTTAGATAATCATATCTAGATATTTGATTCAAGAATGACATGACAGTCAAAATTCTGAATCCTATATGATGCATGTACCATAGGTCTCCCTAAAACCGATGTCTCTATATACTGAGTCAATAAGAAAGTAGTCATAGACTTGGTGTATGGATATGTCAGCCACCACACCAACATTGGGTTCCATGTCCAGAGATTTGAAATCGAGACACTCTAACACTATTTCCCTAAGTTCCCAAACCAAAACCTACATGGGTATAACTTCTCACACCAACCCAAAGGAAATTCCACCTATGATACTACTCGGCCATGACCCAACCCACCGGGGCTTACCTAGCTAGTGGTAATCTGAGTGAGAGTCCTTAAGCCCACCTCCAATAATCTTGGGTCAAGTGACAAGTACTGAGTAGGAAATAATAAATATGGGAGGCCTTAGACTGAGTGCCTATATGAACGCGCGCACATCCATATCCATGAAATAGTGAAAAGACATAATAAAAAGGTTAGACGTCTAGAGTGTAACCATACATGCAACAACCTTTGGGAAATCGTCAGAGTATAACATTGTAATACAATGGTATAAAGGGGAAAAATACATGACCAACTAGAAAATGAATTCCCAACTAGACAACAGATGGAATAAGAAAATTTCTAAAGAGATCGTGGCTCATAGTCTCCAAGGAAAACCATCAAACATGGTTAGATTCAATAGTCTCTAAGCTCCACCGAAACCAAGACCATTGATATCACCATAGATCTGCATGTGGTCTGCACAAGACACAAGATGTGTAGGTGAAGCTCGTGATGGGGTGACTATATATATACCCAACAGGTTCCCTAGAAAATGAAAAGGGATCTATAGAAAATAAATAGTAAACTCAACCCCAAAAGTAAGAGGGTAAAGAGTAACCCAACAGATATGCTTATAAAGAAACACAAGATAGAGGGGGTATCCATCTCCATAGATAAACTAATAATGATGATTCTTTTTGAAAATCCAAAATTCCATCTCTGATGCTCAACACCAAACATAGCGGAGAGTCCTTCTCCTCGCTACTGCACTCCACATTCGAGGGATCACCAACTCTCATGGAGGATTTGTTCCCCGCCAGAGCTCGATGACAAAAGAGTACCACTTCATAGATAGAGTACTCATGCCCTATATAGTATGGGGTACCAAATCTACCTATGTAAAGAGTATGGGGACTCGTACCCTGGTGATATAGGGGAGTACCGACCCCAACATATCTCTTGGTTGATCCAACCCAATCACTACCATTGGCCATGCATAAATGAAGGAAACATCATGCTCGTAACACCTCATGTCATATCTCTAATGCCAAAACTAAGGTTACCATAATGTATTATGCAGAAAACCACTTAGAATAGGTTTCTTGTGGACCCAAATCTGAGTTCCAGGGAAGGAGATACATAAGGTGGAAGTCTCATTCAAAAATTACACTATGTGTACATGGGTCACACAGTGTGTGACCTTTCCTGGTCTCTTGGGTGTGTCCTCTCCTTCACACGACATGGTTTCCCATGTGAAAGTACACGATGTGTACTTGAAGTGCATGACATGTCTTGTCTCACCCAAACCATGCTTGTGTACCTAGCAGTGTTTTCAAATGTGTACCTAACTCCTGCCAATATACACCTGGGGTCTGGTGGTGGTGGTCAACCTGGCCTAAAGGCTTTCGATTTTTTTATTTATTTTTGGAAAATTCTCTTTTTTAACTAATTTGATAGAGAACTCTTACATGACTCATAGGAATAAAGGAATAAGGCCCAATACATAACCTGATGGCCTAAAGACCCGACTGCACTGAATTGTCCCTCCTCGTCATCTGCTTCATTGATGGTGCCTAGTTCCCCACCTTGCATGGCCAATCGACTAGAATTTCCCCATGAAGAACTACACGGTGCCTAGTACCAACGAAAGTTGTCATACCCTCTCATTAATGCAATCTGGTTAGCTCTGCTCAGTGCCTGCTAATTGCTCTGATTCCTCTTCTGGGGTCTGCTCCCATGTGGTCATACCTGACTGCTTCATGACCCAAAGTCCCTGTGGTCTGAAATCCATTTGCCTAAAGGCTTGTGTGTCCCATAGGCCCTATGTCTTGAAAGCCTATGGTGTCCTAAAGGCCCTATAGCCCAAAATATCAAATTTTTGGCTCATAGGCTCAAATTGAATGAATAGTTTTGTAACTACAGTAACCCATATAGTGACCACTCTAGTAACTCAAAAATTAACCCCTGACAGGATTTGATCCTAGGATTCATGTAGGATTATAGGGTGTGTTAGCCACTCGGAAACCACCCCAACTGCACCCGAGGTCTGGTAATGTACTACTATATGACTATGTCCCCCTAACATGGGGTGTATACCCATGTTCTTAGCCACATGACTATTTCCCACTACACGGCGTGTATTCTGAGTACATAGCATGTAGTCCCAAAAACTCCTACTTCACTAATAGGAAGAACACATGGAATGTGCTCTTAAACTACATGTTATGTGATCGGGATTCCCAAAGAGGAAATTCCTACAAATCTCTTGAAACCTTTTTTTTCAATTAAGCACAGATCGACCTTTAGGGGATCCTTAGCAATCATAAAAGAGCTTAAAACTCTTAAACAATGCTAATATGAAGATTGGGACATAAAAATCAAAATTCACCTACCTCGTGGAGAAAACATCAAAGCTTCAGGTCCAGATCCACGCCTGGAATCCATTGTACCTCAATCTGGTCTTGATATCCATTAAGGATGAATTCTAATGGAACCTCCTCCTCTCGGTTCAGTCATTTCCCATGGGAGGAACCCTCTCCCCCATTCCATACGTAAGAATCCAAATGGGAGGGGAAGAGTATTTTACTCTTTGTAATTAAATAAATAAATATTTAATTAATTATCATGTTCATCAATGGTTTTCTTCCACCGAACTTCTGATGCTGACCAACTTTATGTTGCACCTAGGGTAAACCTCATGTCTCAAAAGCAATTGTGGCCTCAAATTTCCCATCTGAGGTCCCAAATAATGGGAAAATCGTTTATTCTGAAAAGACGCATGTGCGAGTTTTACAATATATTAATATTTTTAATATATCAATTTTGGGGTCTAGTGACACCCAAACATAGCTTTGACTCTGAGGAAAAATCCAAAGATATATATAGAAATAATCAAAGGACTAAAGCAGTCAAACCAGAGATGTTGCAACATTAATGTATTCCATTGAAATTCTTAAAACATTATGTTGATGTTCTTAGCATATTATTTTAAAAATAATAACATTGTTTTGTTTTGAATATATATATAATATAATTATTTATTTATTTTTAAGAAGTATTTAGTATTATTTTATTCAGTATTTATTTAATAATATTATTTCAAAAATATTACCTAAAATCGTACTATAACCCCCATTTTATAATATAGTGATCCTTAAAATAATTTCAAGATTTTCGATGTGAGATTCATGTTCTTTTTTTCAACATTAGAATGGTATTATATTATTAACAATACATGATTAATAATAATAATTTATCATTAATTAATAGCAATTAATAATTTATTGGTAATAATTAATAAACAATGTTATTAATAATAATTAATAATAATTAATAATGTTACTAACAATACTTAATAATGCAATCAATAACAATTGACAATGATATTAATAATAATTAAAAAAAGTAACATTAATAATTATTAATTATCAATAATATTTATTAATAAATAAATTATTAATTATTTAATTATTGTCAGTAACATCTTTAGCATATGTTACTGATCTAGACTGCTTAAAAATCAAGTCTCTTTGGATGCCCGGTTGTGTCTTTTTGGACTCAGTTGAATTACAAGTGAAATCCTTAAGGAGGGGTTTGACCCAATCCACCGAGTTTGTGTGCATGCCTTTCTTTCTTTGTAATCATCAAATAATGTTTTAAATTATTAATTATTAATATTATATTATTATTCCAATAATGAAAAAGAGGATCCTTAATCTCATATAAAAATCATGAAATTGTTTTAAGAATCAATCACTTGTAAAAGGAAGAATAAAGTGAGATTTTAGTTAATATTTTTAGAATAATTTAATTAAAGTATCACTAAATATAATGACATTCAATACTGTTTAAAATTTCATTATATATATATATAAAAAATAAAATAGAAATATTTTTTAAAAAATCATGCACCGAAATATATATCTAATAAAATGTCAAAAAAACTAGTTTTTTTATTTTTTTCTCTTTTCAATGGAATGTGTTGATACACATAGTCATTACATCCCCGAATTTTTAAAAGAACTTCATGGAGTTTTTTTTAGATAGGCTTTATTTTTAAAAAAAATAGTTTAGGGTTGTGCGTATTTTAAAAAAAAGGTCAAGAGAAGCGTGAACCTTGTTCACACTTCTGTCGTCATGAGGAAGAGTGAACAAGGTTCACTATTCGAATGTAAAATTTCTTAAGGAAGAGTGAACCCTGTTAACTCTTCCTACCAAATTTTTATATTAATAAATATTACTAAATGTACATATATGTTAACAAATATAAATATATATATAAATATTACTTAAATATTAAATAAAAATTAATAAAAATAAATTAAATATTCATAAATATTAATTAAATATCAATTAATATTAATAGATATTAATTAAAAATTCATTGATACTAATAAAATATAAATAAATATTAATTAAATATCAATAAATATTAATTAAATATTAATAAATATTAGTAAATATTAAATAAATATTCATAAATATTCATAAACACAAATAAATATTAAAAATATTGACTAAATGTTTAAATATTAATTAAAAATTAATGAATATAAATTAATAAAAATAAAATATTAATAAATATTAGATAAATATTAATAAATATTAACTAAATATTAATAAATCTTAAATAAATATTAAAAAATATTAAAAAAATATTAATAAATATTAATAAATATTAGTAAATGTTAAAAAATATTAACGAATATTAATAAATATTACTATATATTAGTAAATATTAACAATTATTAACAAATATTAATAAATGTTAATAAATATTAGTAAATATTAATAAATATTAACACATATTAATTAATATTAGTAAATATTAGTAAATATTAATTAAATATTAATTAAATATTAACAAATATTAGAAAATATTAATATGTGTGCATGTATATTAATTAAATATTAATGAATATAAATAAATATTAATAAATATTAATTAAATATTAATTAAATATTTATATATAATAATATATATTGATAAATATTAATAAATATCAATTAAATATTAATGAATATTAATAAATATTCATAAATATTAATAAATATGAGTTAATATTAATAAATATTTATAAATATTAACCAATGTTATTAAATATTAATAAATATTAGTAAATATTAAATAAAAATATATATAAATAAAATAAATTTTAATAAATAATAATTAAATATTAACAAGAATTAAATAAATATTAAACTATATTAAATATATATATTAATATTAACAAATATTAGTAAATATTAGTGAATATTAATTAAATATTCATAAATATTCATAAATATTAATAAATGTTACTAAATATTAATTAAATATCTATGAGTACTTATGAATATTGATGAATATTGATGAATATTATTGGATATTTATGGATATTTAATAATATTTAATTAAAATTTAATTAAAATTTAGTAATATTTAATTAATCTTTTTTAATATTTTTTAATACTTATATATATATCTATTAATATTTTTTAATATTTATTCAATACTTGTTAATATTAATTAATATTAATTAATATTATATATATATATAATACTTGGTAATATTTAATTAATATTTATTAATATTAAAGAATTTTTTTTAATATTTATTTAATAATTAATAAATATTTTTAATATTTATTTAATATTTAATAAATATTTTTAAATTTTTAATTAATATTTATTCATATTTATTAATATTTATTTATATTCAGCAATATTTATTAATATATAATTAATATTTAGGAATATTTTTGAATACTTATTTTAAAAACTCATTGAGTGCATGTTACTGAAGTAGTACTGTAGTGTTACTGTAGCGGTGGTGGAACTGCAGCACCAGCGACACTATAACGGTGGTAGACACAATAGGATTGGCAGGCAGTGTAGTAGTTCGAGTATCATAGTAGTACTATTTACTGAAGGGGCACTACTATAGGTTTCTCTTTTAAAAGAATTGTAAATTGTCTTTATCAATGCTAAAAAAACATTGTTAATCTAAGCGTCGTTAAAAGTTGGTCTTTATCAGCATTTTTTTGAGCACTGATAAAGGCCTCATTTATTAGCACTGATGAAATTTGAAAAAAATATATTATTTTTTTAGCACTCCACCCCCTATCAGCGCTCAGAATCCCCCTTTGTTAACACATTTTCGCTACCCAGCCTCTCGTTCACCCACACGCGCACCTGAATTCAGCCTTTGGACCTCCCTTTTGCAATTTGAATACTTTTACCACTATACCAAGCTTGGTTTGTTCTGTATTTTATGATATTTCTATTTATTTGTATATATAATTACATATATCTTTTTTATTCATATATTTATATAATTATTTTTAAATACATTTAAAAAATATATGTTTGTGTGTGTGTGGTATATACATATACTTACATTTATTTAAATATATTATATATTAACATTCATTTACATATATTAGAATATAAATATTAATAAATCTGTCACATATTTATATATAAACATTATATATACATTTGTATAAGTATATACATATTTATATACACATTCATATATTTTTATAACATGAAAAAATGGTTAGATATAGTTTTAAATAAAATGAATAATAATTAATTCCATGTGATTTATATAACTATTTTTAAAAAACATTTTTAAATCATGTCTATATATTGTATATTCAGATAAAAAATTTATACATTACATATATATTTATATGTCTATATATTTACATATATTTATATTTATACATATTCACATATAATTGTATGTTTAGATATAATTTTTTTATAATTTATTTATAAATATTTATTATAAATACTTTTATATACTATATTTAATGATAATGATATATTTATAAAAAAACATTTATATATTATGTATTATACAATACTAATACATACACACATACACACATATTTACACACACACGAACATATTTACATTTCTCACATACATGCACAAATAATTATAAATATATTATAATATACACATAAATATATTTTTTTATTGACACACACATATTTATATATAAATATTAATTTTATAGTTATATATATATATATTAACTCATTTTTATAAGGTAAATAACATGGATAATTTTTTATTTTAAATAAAATAAATCATATATATTTATTTCCATATGGTTTATATATTTAAAAAATACATTTTTATAGATTTATGTTTAAATATTTATTTATACAATTTATTTATTATATAAAAATATAAGAAAACATGAATATATTTAATTATAAATAAAACTACAATATGAAAAGTGATAAAATTTTAAAACCATAATATCTATATAAATGTAAGCCCAGAGAATAAATTGAGTCTCCACTAAAAAAGTTAAAGAATACCCTCTTAAATGAAGATGAAATCTCATCAAATATTAAAAAAATCGGGTATCCCAACTAAAAGCTTGGTTTTAGAGACCTTCTGAACCTTTTTTGACCTTGAAAAAATATTGATCAGCCCCCCCCCCCCCGGATCAACACTGTAAGGATCAGTCCTTAAACATCATATAATATTGAGTTTTAAGGCAATAAATTTTTCTCTTACATTTTAGGATCTTTTTCAGTTTAGATTTTTATAGAATTAGGTCATAACTCTTACATAACAAACCCATATATAATAAGTAGGATACTTAAACTTGGTATCCATTTTTTTCACCAAAAAAAGTACTTAAAATAAAAAATGATTTCTTTTCATGATAAGTCTTCACTTGATCTCATAATTTTCCCTACTCTCAAACCCTATGAAAAACATTTTAAAAACTTGATGTGAGCACAAAAATCTCAGTAAGGGACATAAAATAAGGAATTAAATTGTTAGTCCACAAATACTTATAAAAAATGTCTTTTGAAAAATAAACATTAGGCTCAAAATAAACATTTTTTTACCCATGAAATCACATTTTCTTCCCAAATTTTTTTATAAAACATTTAATAATAAGTTTCAAAGTAAAAAATAAAACCCATAAAGGTTTCTTTGAAAACATGAAAAACTCATGAAAACTTTTTCACAAAGTTATAATTTTTACCATTGAAGAGTAACATATAATTTCCTTTGAACATAAACCCAATAACTTACCTTGTAAAAAACATGATATTTTTATAGAAAAATAGAAAGCATAAAATAAATCATATAATTAACTTGGTTCATTATTTTAATACTTACTTATGATGTAACTCTTGCGGCTACCATAAAATAACCCTCATGGTTATACTTGACAAAACCCTCATGGTTATACTTGGAGTAATCATCACAGTTGCATTTGGAATAACTATATGGTCAACTTAAAACATACCCAATGCATTGGAGGGATTTCATGGACCCACCTATCTTTGGTTTGTAATATAACTACTCATCGTCATAAATAATTCCCAAGAACCATAACATAATCATAAAACATGAATAATTGCATCATAAAAACAATCCTTGAGTAAAATAACTTATTTCAAAATAATATTGTGCATATAAAAAGGGAAAAATTCTTTGGAAATAACCATGTAATATTTTGAAGGAAACATAAAAACATTAAGGAATCATGAATGTGTGAAAATCTTCTCATGTCGTATAAGTTAAAAAACATTCCTTTTAACTTTTTTACAAAGAAACATTAAAGATGATTTTTAAAAGAAAGTCCCTTATAAATATCATATCATTGAAGTGAGAAATAATCAATTGATTCAATTATGTGTATTAGCCATAAATCCACATAAAAAATTGGAAATACAATATAATATAATCAAAATTAATTTCACACATAATCTTAACATGACAAATAAAGTATAATTTTAACTCAAAGAATGGAAATTGAGTTAATAATTTCTTTACCCTGTGTTCGAATGTGTTCTACACTCACTCTTAATGTTCTGGATAATCAAATTAGATTTATTAATTACAAAAAAAAAACCTCTTACACATATATTTTATTTATTATAATTTTATTAAGTTCATTTATGGTCATTTTTATGATTTATAAAGATCAAAATCATTGTTTTGAGAGTGTTTGTTTTATGGTTTCATGGTTGGTTTACTTGTATATATTTATGGATGCTCATGTAAAATGGGAATAGTACTCCAGAAGTGAAATTATATGGTATTCATGCACTTACAAAAGTTTAAATATTCCCTTATTTCATTTTTCCTTATAACATGAGGATGATTCATTTGATAAAACTTTAATGATAATTGTTTAGTTTATTTTGGAGTTTTTCTGGACCAACACAAATTAGTTTCATTTTATTTAATATCATGTTTATATACTAGTTTTAGAATATGAAATAAGTTATAATATACATATTTAAATTTTATTTAACCATAAAAATAGTTTTATGACCAACCATTAAGGCGATAATAGAAAAACGAATGCTCATTATCCACGGAGATAGTTAATCTCTATAATTTGGATAATGGTTTCCATTATTTGAATAAGATGAGATGAGAAATAGTAGGAATAAAATATATTTCATTAGAAATATAACATTATATTATATACATGATACTAGATTTATTATTCCTTGATGGATGAATGAAGTGAGGAGAAGATAGAAGAAGAAAAGAAATTAAGAGAGGTGGTTTGAGGAAGTTAGCTCTTGAATATCACCTCTTTAAAGGATCCCTTAAGGAACTTGGAATTTGTCTTTTGGTGATCCAACACCTATATAATGTTTCTAGAGAAGTGTATAATGAAATTTGGAAGATTATTGTTGATCTATAAGGCTCAAGGTGGTAAAATGAAATGAAGTAAGGGGTACCCTTTTATAATTGAGATGAGGGGCACTTCAGGAATTTCTCAAAATATTAAAATATAATAAGACTATTTTAGTGTAAAATAATTCCAAATAGACCTTAAATTCATAAGGGGTTTCATTTTAAACTATATATTATCTCCTCTGTCCTTATTTAATGTTTTTATGATATTTAATAATTTAATAAAATATTATATTCATGAAATATCATTATTGTCAAATTTAATACTATTCATTACTGTGATTTTAAAAACATCAAAATAAAGAGTAAAATTAGAACCAACTAGTTTATTATATCCTATAAATTTTATATTTATTTATATAATTCATTAACCACCTTTAATATCTCAAATTATATTTATTTTAATATTTTTAATATCATTTATTTGATTTTTCTATTAATTTAATAATTATTATATCATCGTTGTGAGAGACTTTAAGGTAATTATTTATTCCCTAAAATTTAAAAATAATTTTTCATGATTAATATAAATATTTTAGTTTTAAAAATACTATTTATGGTTTAACATATCTTCTATATGACCATATATTAAAAAAAATACTTATTAAAAACAATAGTGTGACAAGTTTGACTATTCTTAAAATAAAATACTCTAAGGGGATTAATGTCAACCAAATGGCTCTAAGAGGTCATAAATTCTTCACATGGATTATTTTGGTCGAAACTTACTCATAAAATAAAATTTATACAAGTTTTAGGGTAATTTTATAGTCCTTATAATATTATTTATACCCACAATTACCTGATTTTCCCTTAACTGTATTAATAAAAATTACTAAGTTTACTATTAATATTGTTCAAAAATAAAATGGATATATTTAATAAATCTAGACCTTATGATTATAAATATAGAATTCATTTTTCAAAAATAAAAATACATAAGTGGTAGAATTTAATTTAAAATTAAACTGGAAAATGCAACAAATAATATTTTTTCGGAAAAATGCATTTTTTAAACATAAAATATATATATACTAAATTCATGTATAGAACTCATTCCAAAAACCATAATTGGATTATTTTAATTCAAAATAAACTAATTAAAATTTAAAACAAATTCAAATCATAATTTTACCTTCTAAATAAAAAAATTGTTTTTAATAAAAACCGGTATTTTTTCACAATTCATTTAAAAAACAAACTTTTTAGTAAATTATCAACATTTCATCATATGAAAATTTTGATATGATAATTTAAAAAATTAATTTTTTTCTAAATAAATTTTCTAAAATTTCCATAAATTAATTATATTATTTTTATGTAAGAAGTAATAAAAATAATTTTTTGAAGAAAATATTATTTTGATGAATAAAATGGATTTACTAAAAATATAATATAATAAATTTACTAAAAAAATAGTACTTATTTACAAATAATTAATTAATATATTATCAATGATTATAACCATTATATATTGTTGAAAGTGGGTGCCCAAGACCCAACTTGTTTTGTACTTTGATTACCGTTACATGTATTCAGTTTGTTATTATACATGTGTTTATCTTGCCATGATAGTGTAGATACTTCTGAATCCGTTTTATTAATAGAAATGTCCTTAGATTACCTGTCACATCAAATGGTTATAGCAGGTCCCAGGCTATAATGAGAACCCTGAGATGCCATGATAGTAATCTTAAAGTAACGTCCTATGGTCCAGTTACATCATTCTGAAAGGACACAGATGATGTGTGACCATCAGGTGTTGGGGGATCATAAGAATTGAGACTTCTTCTCATGAAGTTCGCACTTGATGATCTCTATCTATTGAGATCATGAGGATAGACCCGCTTAATAGGAACACCACATGTTTCTGGTGTCATTGGTCATTCCTATCTACAGACATGTGTAATGGTCTCCTGACTTGAGATCATTATCAATGAATGTCATTTAATTACGTACATTTGATATAAGGAGACAACCATGGCGACAAGTTGTGGTGAGGTAGTTTTTATCGGGTACGTCATTAATGGAATGGCATTGATTGAATGATCGAGAAAGGATTTGTCGCTTCCGAGTTTAGGAAGAGATATCTCGGGCCTGATTGATTAGGATGGTTGCACATTCATTAAATCCATGGCCATGCTAGTCGAAGGTAAGACCATCCGGAAAAATCAACAAACAAAATAAAGAAAATAAAGAATGATGACACTGAGTATGCATTCTGCTTTATTGAGATATCGATGACAAAGAAATAATATTACACGGACCGTGTTCGTAGGAAGGCAGTCGTTGTGATGACTTTTCCTTATCTCTATAGGGGCCTCGATGGGTTGCTAGACCCCGCTCTAGGTCAGTGATATTATTCAATGCTATTGAGATAAGGTCCTAGAGGGTCACACACAATAGTGCCTTGAGAATCTTTCCTATTCTGGGAATAGGAATTTATAACTTGGTGGGCCCCGCCAAAGGGTCCGAGCACTATCCAAGTTCTATGGATCACCAATGAATAAATAAATTCATTGATCATTCAAGTTTAGAATAATTCGTTGAATTTATTTATAACATGTATTTACAAGTTATATAGTAAATACACGTAGTAATATTATTCGACTGGATTTAAATATCCTAAGTTCGTTTAATATTAGCAGGAGGAATGAGTCGAGTTAAAGACTCAAATTTATCACGTAATATATTTATATATTACAAGTAAGTGATAAATTGAAAATATTATTTATGGAATAATTTTATTTGTCATAAATAATTTTTTTATATCGCTTATATAGAGGACGTTTATTACACAGGGCCGGGAACCTATACCGCATGTTTTAACACTCCCTATATAAGTGAGAGAGATGATCTCCCACGATTATTATTCATGTTTCAAGTTTGAGAGAATCTCTCTCCTCCTGGAACTTAGAGAGAGAGTCTCTCAAGCAAAGAAGGATCTTCAAGATAATCCATCTCGAATCGAAGCTTCCTCCTTTGCGGTGATCATCGTTGTGCTGAAGTGTGCGTCGAAGATCCGCGCTAGCACCCGGGTCTTGACGAACGGCGCGTGAGCAGATTCGTGAGGTGTGTGTGGATAATCTAGAGGGCTTCGATGTCGAAGTCTTCGAGCAACGATCGTCGGCATCCTGCTCGTCAATTATGAACAAGGTAAATGTTCAAGTTTAATTTTTGTGCTCCTTAAGAACCTTGTGAGATCCTCGGACCAAGCCGGGACAAGATCATTGGAGTTGACAGTCTTATTTCACTCCGGTGAAGCAAAAAAAATTTAAAATCCCGGTCCACCGGCTTCCGCTGCGTAGTCCCGGTACCTAACAGTAGTATCAGAGGGAGTGCAAGGTTTTTCTGAGTCAAAAACATTAAAATGCATTAAATTTAATTTCGGGGTGTTAAAACAGTTCATTCAGATTCGACCGCGCGTCGTTTCGATTTCGAATGATCAAGATACGATCATTTGAAAAATTTTATCAGATCGACGTCGCAAGTTTTTGGTTCATTTTATGTTTATCTCAAATTTAGAATTAACATCAAAAATATTTTTAATTATAAAATTTTATAATAAATATTTTATTATGTTTATAGTAAATATTTTATTATATTTTTATAATAATAAAATATTTAAAGGAAGAAGACCAAGACCCCAAATGGGGGTCTTCCTCCTTTTATTTTAAAAAAGGGAGAGAAGAAAAGACCCCAAAATGGGGTCTTCTCCTTTTATTTAAAAAAAAAGGAAAGAAGGAGCTGGATTTATGTCTAAAGGACAATTAAAAATAATAATAATAAAGCGGAGGGAGACCCCTTTGGGGTCTCCTCACGCGGCGCCTGGAAAAGGGGGGCCAAACCCTAGGCCTCCCCTCCGTCGGAACCTCCTCCGCCGGACCAACTTCACGCTGCCCTCCGCGCCGGCCTGCCCTTCACCAGACCGCCCTCACGCCGGCCTCCTCACCTCCGCCCCGTGTGCGCTGGCCTCCCCTTCACCGGACCGCCCTGCCCAGCGGCCTCCGAGCCACGCGTCGGCCACCCTGACCCCAAGACGAGCCGCCTTCGGCCGGACGCCGCCCTCCGCGTCGGCCTCCCCTTCGTCGGACCACCCTGCCCGGTGGCCTCCAAGCCACGCATCGGCCTCCGGACCCTCGCCGACCTCCTCCTCCGGGCTACGCCGGACCAGTTCCATCTGGCCACCCCGGACCCTCGCCAGCTTCCTCCGAACTGATTCCGTCCAGCCGACCCGAGCCCGCTCCAGACCAGACAGCAGCTTCGCCGGCTTGCCGGAGCAGTGGGCTGCTGGCCATGTGGGTGGTCGGCCTCTTTTCCGGCCTCCTCCCGCTCCCCTCGCACTATTCCAGAAGTTGCAGCCGCCGCAGGAATCCTTGGACGCCGCGGTCACGTTGCGGTCATGCCGCGGTCACGCCACCGTCACACCGTCGTCACACCGCGGTCACACTGTGGTTCCAGGAGGACATCCCGCAGCGGTACACAGTCCCGCCGGACTCCTCACCGGCTAGAGGTAACCCTACACTGAATTAATTTTAATTAATTTAGTTTTTTAAATTAAATTAATTGGAATTAATTTAGGGGTTTAAATTCTTTTAATTCTAAATATTAATTTAATTTAAGTTTAAGAATTAAATTAATGATTTAATTTAATTTAATTTTTGGAATTAAAATTAAATTAAACAAAAGGAGCCGATAAAAATAAATTATTTGAATTTAATCAAATTCATTTAATTTATTAGAACACCCTCGCATAATTTAAATTTATTGCAATTTAATTTTTATTGTGCTTTTACCCTGACTGGTCTTGAGCTATTGATCGGCCTGTGTATGTCTGGCATGTATTAATTTATTTAATTATTTATTCAATGTGTGCGATGATTGTAATATTTAATTAGATAAATGACAGTCTTTGAATCGTCTTTTAATTCAAATATGTATAAGGGCATGCACGTCCATTGCACTATTTGTATTTTGTACCCCAGACCCCCTCGTCTGCGTATGAGTATATTTGTAATTATTCGGTGATGATCCGAGTGGCAGACCCCGCCATGTTGAGGCGGTATTCCAGACAGGAGTTGGGCGCTTTGCACTGGGGCCAGCAGTGACACGAGTCATGTATCGACTCAGGTATGGATGCCCCTAGGTGATGATTGATCAAGTTATCGGTCAGTAATTATAGAATGCTCAAGACCAGTCGAAATTCATGATTTAATTTACGCACAGTTTATTATTTTATGCGTCTGCATGATTATTGCATGATCACATAGGATAGTAAACAAGATAAAATGCATAAAGTTGTGACGAATATTTTTCTATTGCATGTTCAGTTGTGAGCGCGACAACCCTATTTGAACATAATAAATAGAAAAGGATTATATTCGTCAATTAATATTAAAAAATCCCTCAAGGATATATTAAGTCCAAAATGTCGTCCATTTCTCACATCTAAACAAAACCGGCTGTTTGGGTGCTCATCAGCCTCAGTTGAGAGTGCCTCTTACTACCAGGGCGTTTTCATCTGAGAAATGGGTCGACTTAACTAAAGTGAGTAGTCAAGGATTATCCTTAGCTAACTTGATATCACTTTAGAGGCAAGAGGTTGAGGGAATCAAGTTCAGATTCCAAAATCTAGGACTTTACTCAACTATACAAGGAACCACAAGAACAAGTGGTTGGTCAGAATAGCGCCTACCTTGAAACCCTCCAAGTAGTGTCATAGCCCTAGCTTGTAGACTACGAGGGAGGTTTCGAGGATCCTTGCCACTAGAATGCTCAAGCTATAGAGTATTCCGAATCTAATAGTGAGGTCTGTTAAGGTTCATTAAAATAGTGGGAGACATTAAATGATATAATAATTTATTAATCATAAAATGTCAAAAGGTAATCAAGACAAAGTACTAAATGCTAAATTTTTATCTGATGTAGATTCAAAATGGCAATCACCAACACCACTAGTACTTTATCACTGCGATCGATCTTGTATAAAGAAAATATCCTGACTGGAAATAACTTCCAGGAGTGGTACAGACGCTTGCGCATAGTACTACACCAAGAAAGGAAGTTATATGTGTTGGAATCCCCAAATACTGCTCAGCCTCCTCAGGGAGCAAGCAAGATGGAAAAAGATAAGTGGAAAAAGCATGTAGACGATGTGCTTGATGTAAAATGCATCATGTTTTCATCCATGTATGTCCAATTGAAAAAATTCATGAGGAAGAGGACGCCTACAAGATGCTTTCACATCTCCAAGAACTATATAAGGAGAGGGCTAGGCAAGAAAGGTATGAGATCTCAAGTGCGCTTTATAAGTGTAGGCTAGAAGAAGGGCACCAAGCCAGTCCTCACGTACTCAAGATGATTGGGTATATTGAGAGTCTTGAAGCCCTTGGGTTCAAACTGAACCAAGAACTAGTAGTGGATCTCATTCTTGCCTCTTTACCGTCAAGATTCTCGACTTTCATTGTCAATTGTAATATGAATGATATGACAAAGTCACTCCCGGATCTTTTGGATTTAGTTTTCCAAGCTGATAAGGACATGAAAAACACCAATTAATATGTCCTTATGGTGAACAAGAAAAACAAGGGAAAGGAAAAGGGGTCTAAGGCCAAGTCAAGGCCAAAGACACCAATGCATCGTCCTTCCAAGAAGCCAAAGATTCAGAGGCAAAGTAATGAGTAGGAAGCTGTCTACTTTGTATGTGGCAAGAAAGTCCACTGGAAGAAGAATTGCAGAGCTGGGAAGAAGAATCAAGCTGACGCTTCTGCTTCAGGTATTTTTTTCATTGAATGTAATCTATCTTTATCTACAAGTTGGGTATTGGATACGGCATGTGGCTCACACATTTGTATTCATATACATGAACCAAGTAGGTTTAAGAAGATTGCAAAAGGTCAAGTGGATCTTCGAGCTGCAAATGGTGCAAGTCTGGCGGCCTTGGCAGTGGGAGACTATCACTTGACTTTACCAACTGGTTTGGTTCTTGTTTTAAACAATTGCTATTATGTACCGTCTGTTACCAGAAACATTATCTTTGTGTCATGTTTAGACACTATGGGTTTTTATTTCAAGTTTGGAAATAAAAGTTTTCTCTTTTATAGGGATAACATATGTTGTGGTATGGCACATCTTAACAATGGTTTATATATACTAGAACTAGAAAACTCAGTAATGACTATCAATGACAAAAACAACCAACATGACTCAAATAACACCCGCCTATGGCACTTCAGGCTTGGTCATGTAAATGAGAAGCAATTACGAATATTACATCAAGAAGGGTATCTAGAATCAGTACAGTTAGAACCCTTAGATGTATGTCAATCTTGTTTACAAGGAAAGATGACCAAATCACCTTTCTCATGAAAGGGAGAAGGAGCCAATGCAGTGCTGGAATTAATACATACTGATGTATGTGGTCCATTTCTAGTAGAGGCAAGGGGTAGTTTTCTATACTTCATTAATTTTACTGATGATTATAGTAGGTATGTATATATCTACTTAATGCAGTATAAGTCAGATTCCTTTCGTTTCTTTAAGGAATACCAAAATGAAGTAGAAAACCAACTTGGTAAGAAGATAAAAGCACTTCTCTCAGACCGAGGCGGAGAATATCTTAACCAAGCTTTCATTGATCACTTGAAGGAGTGTGGAATAGTATCCCAACTCACTCCTCCTTATACACCACAATGGAATGGTGTTAGTGAAAGGAGGAATATGACCTTTCTTGACATGGTCAGATCAATGATGAGTCATACAACTCTTCCATTATCCTTTTGGGGATATGCCTTGCAGACAGCAGCATATACCATTAACCGAGTACCAACTAAAGCTGCAGATGGGATTCCATATCAGTTATGGTATGGAAAGAAACCCAATCTGACACACATGTGTGTGTGGGGGTGTGAGGCATTTGTCAAGACTTTACCAAGTGACTCATTAGCATCCAGAAGCACTAAGTGCATCTTTATAGGTTATCCTAAGGAAACTAGAGGATACAACCTATATAACCCTTTATATAGAAAAGTCATTGTGGAAAGATATGCCACATTTCTAGAAAGGGATCACATTTCTACTAGAAATAGTGGGAGAAAGATTGACTTTGATGAAGTTAATGCTCCATATGAACAAGATTTGGTAGAGGAACAATATCCACAAGAGCAAGTGGAAGAAGAAATTATTCCTGAGACATAGATAATGTGTAGGTCTATGCGAGAGGTTAGAGAACCAGAGCGTTATGGTTTTCTTGTCACTGAGTTAGGTGACATAATAATCCTTGAGGATGATGAACCTATAATCTACAAAGAAGAAGTAGAAGGCAAAGAAGCTGCAACATGGAAAGAAGCCATGAATTCTGAGATGGAGTCCATGTACCAAAATCAAGTTTGGATTTTGGTAGACCCTCTAGCTGATGTAAATCCCATTGGTTGCAAATTGGTATTCAAGAAAAGGATGGACATGGATGGTAAGGTTAATAACTTTAAATTAAGACTGGTTGCAAAGGGTTTCAGACAACTTCAAGGCATTGACTATGATGAAACCTTCTCACCAGTGGCAATGCTTAAATCCATCAGAGTATTGCTTGCAATAGAAGCCTTTCATGATTATGAAATTTGGCAAATGGATGTCAAAACTGCTTTTCTAAATGGGAAGTTGGTTGAAGACGTCTATATGACTCAACCCAAAGGGTTTGTTAAGTCAAAGAATGCCAATAAAGTATGCAAGTTGCAGATATCAATTTATGGATTGAATCAGGCATCAAGATCATAGAATGTACGCTTTGATGAGGCCATAAGAGATTTTTGTTTTTTCAAAAATGAAAGCGAGACTTGTGTCTATAAAAAGTTTTAAGGTAATGCTATCGTTTTCCTAGTTTTATATGTTGACGACATATTAATCATGGGAAACAATGTGCAAGTCTTACAGTCAGTTAAGACTTGGTTAAAGGAATGATTCTCCATGAAAGACTTAGGTGAAGCAACCTACATTCTAGGGATCAAGATATATTGACATAGATCTCAAAGGATTCTTGGACTAAGTCAAAGTACATATATTTACAAGGTACTCAAAAGGTATAATATGGAACAATCCAAGAGAGGATTGTTACCTATGTCACACGGTGTAAATCTCTCCAAGAAAATGTGTCCACAAACACAGGAGGAGATTGATAGAATGAGTAGAGTCCCTTATTCTTCGGCAGTGGGTTCTATCATGTATGTCATGCTATGTACTAGGTTTGATGTTTCCTTTTCTTTAAGAATGGTGGGTAGATATCAATCCAATCCAGGATAGCTTCACTGGACAGTTGTTAAAACTATCCTTAAGTACTTGAGGCGTACTAAGGATATGTTTCTGGTGTATAGAGGAGATGAGGAACTAGTTGTGAGGGGATACACTGATGCTAGTTTCCAGATAGATCATGATGATATGAAATCACATTCAGGCTACATCCTTTGCCTGAATGGTGGTGCAGTGAGCTGGAGAAGCTCAAAGCAAGCTGTGGTTACTGATTCTACAGCAGAGTCTGAATATATTGCAGCTTCCGATGCAGAAAAGGAAGCAGTCTGGATACGTAGATTTATCTCAGACATTGGTGTGGTACCTAGCAGTGCAGACCTTGTTCTAGTATATTGTGATAATACCGATGTAGTGGTGCTTCCAAGGAGCTCAGGTCTCACCAAAGGACAAAGAATATTCTTCAGAAGTTTCATCTCTTGAGGGATTTTACTCAAATAGGTGAAGTGACAGTTAGCAGAGTATCCACAGAGGACAACGTGGCAGACCCCCTGACTAAAGCCATTTCTCAGCAGAAGCATGATTCACATGTGAGAGCTAGCGGATTGAAACCTGTTAGCAGTTGGATCTAGTGCAAGTGGGAGTGTTGAAAGTGGGTTCCCTAGACCCAACTTGTTTTGTAATTTGATTATTGTTACATGTATTCAGTTGGTTATTATACATGTGTTTATCTTTCCATGATAGTGTAGATATTTATGCATCCATTTTATTAATGGAAATGTCCTTAGATTACCTGTCGCATCAACTGGTTATAGAAGGTACCAGGCTATAATGAGAACCCTGAGATGCCATGACAGTAATCTTAAAGTAATGTCCTATGGTCCAGTTACATCATTCTGAAAGGACACAAATGATGTGTGGCCATTAGGTGCTCGGGGCTTATAAGCATTGAGACTTCTTCTCATGAAGTTCGCACTTGATGATCTCTAGCTATTGAGATCATGAGGACAGACCCGCTTAATAGGAACACCACATGTTTCTGGTGTCATTGGTCATTCTTATCTACGGACATGTGTAATGGTCTACTGACTTGAGATCATTATCAATGAATGTCATTTAATTACGTACATTTGATATAAGGTGAAAACCATGGAGACAAGTCATGGTGATGTAGTTTGTATCGGGTATGTCATTAATGGCATGGCATTGATTGAATGATAGAGAAAGGATTTGTCGCTTTCGAGTTTAGGAAGAGATATCTCAGGCCTGGTTGATTAGGATGGTTGCACCTTCATTAAATCCATGGCCATGGCAGTCGAAGGTAATATCGTCCGGACAAATCAAAAAACAAAATAAATCAAATAAAGAATGATGACACTGAGTATGCATTCTGCTTTATTGAGATATCGATGACAAAGAGATTATATTACACAAACCGTGTTCGTAGGAAGGTAGTCCTTGCTATGACTTTGCCTTATCTCTATAGGGGACTCGATGGGTTGCTATACCCCGCTCTAGGTCGGTGATATTATTCACTGCTATTGAGATAAGGGCCTAGAGGGTCACACACAATAGCGCCTTGAGAATCTGCCCTATTCCGGGAATAGGAATTTAGAACTTGGTGGGCCCTGCCAAAGGGTCTGAGCACTATCCAAGTTCTATGGATCACCAATGAATAAATAAATTCATTGATCCTTCGAGTTTATAATAATTAGTTGAATTTATTTATAACATGTATTTACAAGTTATATAGTAAATACAAGTAGTAATATTATTCGACTGGATTTAAATATCCTAGGTTCGTTTAATATTAGCAGGAGTAATGAGTCGAGTTAAAGACTCAAATTTATCACGTAATATATTTATATATTAAAAGTAAGTGATAAATTGAAAATATTATTTATGGAATAATTTTATTTTTCATAAATAATTTTTTTATATTGCTTATATAGCGGACGTTTATTACATGGGGGTTGGGAACCTATACCGCGTGTTTTAACACTCCCTATATAAGTGAGAGAGATGCTCTCCCACGATTATTATTTATGTTTCAAGTTTGAGAGCATCTCTCTCCTCCTAGAACTTAGAGAGAGAGTCTCTCAAGCAAAGAAGGATCTTCAAGATAATCCATCTCGGATCGAATCTTCCTCCTTTGCGGTGATCATCACTGCGCTGAAGTGGGCGTCGAAGATCCGCGCTAGCACCCAGGTCGTGACGAACGGCGCGCGATCAGATTCGCGAGGCGTGTGTGGACAATCTAGAGGGCTTCGACGTCGGAGTCTTTGAGAAACGATCTTCGGCGTCCTTCTCATCAATTCTGAACAAGGTAAATGTTCAAGTTTAATCTCTGTGCTCCTTAAGAACCTTGCGAGATTCTCGGACCAATCCGGGACAAGATCACCAGAGTTGACAGGGTTATGTCACTCCAGTGAAGCATAAAATTTTTAAAATCCTGGCCCACCGGCTTCCGCTGCATAGTCCCGGTACCTAACATATATTTCATAAGTTCATTAATATTATTCATTCCCGCCAATTTAATGACTAGGTTATAATAGTCATATTTAAATAATAAGATTTTTTTGTTCATTTAAGATCGATTTGGTGTATATTGTATACTATAAAATATAGTCTTTATTTTTAAAAACTTTCTATTTTACATTCCCCCCCCCTAATTAATTTTTTCCTCACAGTTTGAACTTAGGATCAAAAATAGGGTTTCGACTTTTCAAAATACCTTTATTGAAATCCTACATCGTAAAAGTATAAATAAAACTTCCTTTTGAAAAGAGAGTGAGGGAAATACAAAGGTTTCCTGAGATAACACATACTAGGTTTTCTTGTAGGAGAATATAAGTGGGAAGTGAAAACATAAATATGGAAGATAAAAATAACTCTCAAATACTAATAGAGAGTGATGGAGGACATGATCATGAGAAAGTTAACCATCACAAAATCATAAATTTGTGGTAGGTTAAAAGTCTGTTGAATTCTTTATAAGAAAATAAAATGAATAACATATTTTATTCAAAATAATTTTCCTGGAGTTGAGGAATCCATTTATGACTTTGACTAAGAACATAA
Source organism: Viscum album (assembly GCA_963277665.1). Classification (NCBI taxonomy): domain Eukaryota; kingdom Viridiplantae; phylum Streptophyta; class Magnoliopsida; order Santalales; family Viscaceae; genus Viscum; species Viscum album. The sequence goes on along the minus strand of OY728138.1, from coordinate 334,268,649 downwards.
GGAAACCTACTTACTGGAAAAGTAGAGTTTCATCCTTTAAGAGAATGTTTTAACCTCAAAGGTTATCTTATACCTTTCATTTTTAATCCCAACCCATAATTACCTAAACTTATTAATTCATGAAGTCTTTTATATCTCGACATTTTACATTTCATATGCCTATGATTTAAATAAAATTGTGCAAAGATGAAAGAACTTTTTACCTTAATCATGGTTTCCACTAGATTTCATTTTTTGTTCACATATATAAAAGGTCCAAGCTTTTCAACAATGCTTGTGAGATTATTCAAATTATATTGCTTTATTTGTCTAAATTCACCTTGTACAACTTGGGTTGTATGTATGTTGTAAGAGAAATAGTTTTGGAAAATCTTTTTTTAAGACATACAATTTCAAAACATCTGATAAAACTTGATTTTTATAAAACATTAGGAGAAAGTTTATTTTGAAACTTTCAATCAAGGGTCTGTTTAAAATACCCTAAGTATGACCCGTAATACTTTAAGTTAAAACCAAATATAAATAAGTTGTATAAGGGTATCTTTAATTAGAAGCTATATTAAAATCATAATATGCTTCAATGTCCTATGATAGGGTAAAATCTTTGAAAATTCCATAATGATATTTACCTTTTTGGAAAATATGAGAAAATTGAGAAATTAGGATTTGGTTAAAAATAACCCATGAACCACGGTGGTATCAAGGTATAGAAGAGGTGTTTGATATTTTATAAAACTGTGTTAAGAAGATTTGTATGTCATAAAAAGTTCCAGAATCATAAGGATGTGACTTTCAATTAATTATTGAAATCAATTCATCAGGAAGAGATAGAAATATTGCTTGAGATCTTCCTCCTTCCATTTGTAATTGAATTTCCTTGATCTAAAAAAATTATAGAACAAGGATTTCACTAAAATAATATACATAGAAACTTAACCTATGTTTAACTAAAAGGCATAATCTCTAAAGTTGTCTAAATCGTCATCTGATACCAAATGTAAGGGCTCATCCTTAAACATCACATAGTCTTGAGTTTTAAGTTAATAAATTTTTATATTACATTTGAGGATATTTTCAGGTTTGTAGTTTTAGATAATTAGGTAATAAATCTTACATAAAAAACTCATATATTACAAGTAGGATACTTCAACTCAGTATCCATTTTGTCCACTAAACAGAAGCCTTTAAAATAAAACATGATTTATTTTCAGAATAATTCTTCATAATTTTTGACTTGATCTCATCATTTTCTATACTCTCTCTTAAACCTTGTGAAAAAAAATTAAAACTTGGGATGAGTACAAAAATCTCAATAAGGGACATAAAATAAATAAATAATCTATTAGTCCAGGAATACTTAAAAAAATTCCTTTTTCAAAATAAACATTGGGCTCAAAATAAACAATTTTCTACCCATGAAATCACCTTTTCTTCTAAAATATTTTCATAAAACATTTTATAAAAATTATAAAAATAAAAATAAAATTTATTAAGGATTCTTTGAAAAATTAACAAACACATGGAAACTTTTTCACAAAGTTATAATTTCCACCCTTGAAGAGTAACATATGATTTACTTTGAAGATAAACCCAATAACTTACCTTGTGAAAACATGATATTTCTATAAAAACATAACAAGCATTAAATAAGTTATATAAGTAACTTGGGGAATCATTTTCATACTTACTTATGATCTAACCCTCATAGCTACCATAAAATTACCCTCACAGTTATACTTGACATAACCCTCATAGATATACTTAGAGTAACCATCACACTTTCATTTGGTGTAACCATACAGTTGACTTACAACATACCCAATGCATTGGAGGGATATCACAGACCTAACCATATTTGTTTTATAGTGGAACCACTAATCATCATAAAAAATTCTCAAGAACCATAACTTAATCATAAAATATGAATACTTGCATCATAAAAATAGTCTTTGAGGAAAATCACTTATTTTAAAAGAATATTGCGCGCATACAAAGGAAAACATTCTCTTTGAAAAATAACCATGTAATATTGTAAAGGAAACATAAAAACATTAATTCTTCATGAAATTTGGAAAATATGATCATTCCATATAAGTTAAAAACATTCCTTATAACTTTTATAGAAAGAAACATTCAAGAGGATTTTTAAAAGAAAAACCCTTATAAATATCATATCATTGAAGTGATCAATAATAAATTTAGTTAATTATGTGTATTATCTGTAAATACACATAAAAAAGTGAAAATACAACATAATATAATCAAAATTAATTTCACACATAATCTTAGCGTGACATAATGAAGTAGAAGTTTAACTCAAAGAATAGAAATTGAGTTAATAATTTTCTTACCTTGTGTTTGAATGTGTTATGCACTCACTCTTAATGTCCTGGATAATAAAATTAGATTAATTAGTTAGTTAATTAAAAACATATTACACATATATTTTATTTATTATTATTTTATTAAGTTCATTTATGTCCATTTTGATGAGTTATAAAGATCAAAATCGTCGTTCTAAGAGCGTTCGTTTCATGGTTTCATGGTTGGTTAACTTGTGTATATTTATGGATGTTCATGTCAAATAGGAATGGTACTTAAGAAGTGAAATTATATGGTATTCATGAGATTAAATAATTTTAAATGGTCTCATATATCATTTTTCCTTATGACATTAGTATGATTCATTTGATAAAACATTAATGGTAATTGCTTAGTTTATTTTGGCGATTTTTCCGATAAACACAAATTAGGTTCATTTTATTTAATATCATGTTTGTATATTAGTTATAGAACATGAAATAAGTTATAATATACATATTAAAATCTAATTAAACCATAATAATATTTTTATGACCAGACTTTAAGGAGGTAATAGAAAAATGAAAACTCATTATCCACAGAGATAGTTAATCACCATAATTTGAATAATGGTTTCCTTTCTTTGAATAAGAGAAGATAAGAGGAAGTAGGGATAAAATATATTTTATTATAAATATAAAACTAAAGTATATATATGATACCATATTTATTATGAATTTATTGATGAATGAGGTGAGGAGAAGATAAAAGAAGAAAATAAATTAAGAGAGGTGGTTTAAGGAAGTTATATCTTGAATATCACCTCCTTGAAGGATCCCTTAAAGAACTTGGAATTGGTCTTTTTGTGATACCATAACCTATATAATGTGTCTAGGGAAGTTTAAAATAGAATTTTTAAGAGTATTATTGAGCTAAAAGGCTCAAGTTATTGAAATGAAGTGAAGGAAGGAGTGCCCTTTTATAATTGAGGTGAGAGGCACTTTAGGAATTTCTCAAAATATTAAAATATAATAAGACTATTCTATAGTCAAATAATTCCAAATAGATCTTAAATTCACATAGAATATAATTTTATACTATATATTATCACCTATTTAATTATTTAATATTTTTATGATTTTTTAATAATTTAACAAAATATTATGTTCATGAAATATCATTATTGTCAGATTTAATACTATTCATTACTATGACTTTAAAAACATCAAAAAAAGATTCAAATTTGAACCAATAATTTTATTATATCATATACATGTCATAGTTATCTATATAATTCATGTATTACCTTTAATATCTCAAATTATATTTATTTTAATACTTTTAATATCATTTATTTTATTTTTCCATTAATTTAATAATTACTACATCATCATTATGCAAGCCTTCAAGGTATTTATTTATTTCCTAAAAATTAAAAATAAATTACCATGATTAATATAAATATTTTAGTTTTCAAAATATTATTTATGGTAAAACATATCTTTTGGATGACCATATATTAAAAATGTTATACTTATTAAAAACAATAGTGTGACAAGTTTGACTTTTCTTAAAATAAAATAATATAAGGGACTTGATGTCAACCAAATGAATCCAAGAGGTAATAAATTAGACCCATGGATGTTTTTTGTAGAAAATTACTCATAAAATAAAATTTTTACAAGTTTCAGGGTAATTTAATAATCCTTATAATATTATTTATACCCATAATTAACTGATTTACTCTTAACTGTGGTAATAAAAATTACTAAGTTTACTATTCATATTATCCAAAGATAAAAGAGTCATATTTACTAAATATGGACCTTATGATTAAAAAAATTGAATCAATTTTTCAAAATTCAAAATACAGAAGTGGTATAATTTAATTTAAAATTTAACCAGCAAAATGAAGCGAAAAAAGTTTTTCAGAAAAATACCTTTTTAAAATATAAAATGTTTCTATACTAAATTTATGTATAAAATACATTAAAAACTATATTTAGATTATTTTAATTAAAAATTAACTAATTAAAATTTAAACCAAATATAAATCATTATTTGACCTTGTAAATAAAATACTGTTTTTAATAAAAAGCAGTATTTTTCAATATTCATTGAAAAAAAAATTCAAAAAATTATCAAAATTTCACTATAGGAAAATTTTAATATGATAATTTCTAAAATTAATCTCATTTTATCAAATTCATTTTCTAAAATTTCCATAAATTATTTATATTATTTGTACATTAAAAGAAATAAAAATTATTTTTTGATGAAAATATGTTTTTGATAATTAAAATGGATTTACTAAAAATATAATATAATGAATTTACTAAAAATCTAGTACTTATTTATAGAGAATTAATTAATATGTTATCAATGAGTATGACCATTATATATTTCATAATATCATTAATACTATTCATTTAGGCCAATTTAACGGCTATGTTATAATGGTCATATTTAAATAATAAGAATTCATTGTTTGTTTAAGCTCGATGTGGTGTATATTATACGCTATCATATATAGAATTTATTTTTAAAAACTCAGTAAATTAAAAACATGACATAGATTTTTTCGTGGGATTCAATTTGATATATGGCATAGCTCAAGTGGACACTTGGATCAAAATTTATTATCATTTGAAATTCAAGTCATATTTTCAACTTATCTTAGATCGTTCATTTGTTTATTAAATTTTTATGTCATCTAATTATTATTAAATAACTATCACTCGATAATAATTAGAAATTTATTAATTAATAGTGTTTTATAATTATTTTATAATCCATTTTTCACTAAATATCTTTTATATTAAGTGTAAATGCACATTTAGTCTTCTATAAATCATATTATTAAAATATATTATATTTATATCGATATAAATATATTTATATATTAATATATGATTTTCATGATACATAATTTTTTTGAAATATACCTTTTATTGGTGCTAGAAAAAAAGTGTTGATAAATGGTACCATTTATCAATGTTGAAATAAAAGTGCTAATAAAAGGTAGCTTTTATCAGCGCTTTTATTTTAACACTGATAAAAGATATGCTTTATGAGCACTTTTTTCTAGTACTAATAAAAGTAACATTTATGAGTTCTTTTTTAGCGCTAATAAACCCAACTTTTATCAATGTTAAAAAGGTATTGATAAAGGTAGCCTTTTCAACATTGATAAAATGTTCCCTTTATTAGTGTTTTTTAGCATTGATAAAAGTGGGTTTTATAAGTGCTAAAAAAGTACTGATAAAATTGAGTTTTATCGGTGCAAAAAAATGCTGATAAAGGAGGATTTTATGAGCACTAGAAAAAAGCACAAATAAAAGATACCTTTTATCAACATTTTTAGCAAGCACTGATAAAGGCTAGTACTGGATAAACCCAAATCTGTAGTAGTGAGAACACTAGGCCAAAATATAGGCCTTCAAGCCATGTAATAATCTTTAATGGTCTTTGGGCCTATAATCCATTTAATGGGTATCCTCTACCAATAAAAAATAACTCATTTGTTTTAATAGAAAAAGAGGCTTTGACCTAAAATAAACTAATATTATTATTATTTTTAAATTTTTAATTGATAATGTAACAATCCTGAACCTAGTAACCCAGATTTGGTTCCTTACTTTATTACATTGGCATAAGATATAAGAGATCTCATCCCAAAGGACCAAATAGTTTAGAAGTCATGGTAAACTATATACATATTTGAAATTCAAATTACATTTTAAACGTAAAATACCAAAGGTATTTTCTTTGAGAGAACCATTATTCTCCTAGATTAACCCTGCATATTAGTCATAATAAACTTCTTAGAATCTCGGGGAAAAATAAAACATAATAAAGGTGTGATCTCAAATGCACGATAAGGGTAAAGTACAATGAAAGCTAACCTGAATCAATGAGCATAATTAACATAACAAGGTAAATAACTGAACATACATGTTATGTAATAAACTGAGAATAAAAATGCATCCATAGATTTTTTCATTGTGAAAATCCTCTGGATAATGATAATTTAAATGAAGGAAATTCATAATGTCGTACGTATAAACTATCAAGATATATCCTCTTGATAGTTACTTCCAAGATCAATCCTCTTGCTAGTTTAAGTTTGTGGCTAGAAACTCGTCTGATTCTTCTTGGAAATAAATATGAAGGGTTTGTCACCAACTAATTTCCTCTCAAGATACCACCAATACATCAAGGGTATTTTCTATATATGATCCCCACCCGTTCTTTCATTTCCAATTCATTCCTCCCATGAATAAATAATACAACTGGATTAATATGTCTTAACAAAATCAATAACTAGTCATATGGTATATCAATACTTACCTAGTAAAACTGATCATAAAACATTTACTAAAGTATGTAATATGGTATCATAAGATATAAACCTCAATGAATTACAATATGAATATACTTTAAATGATACCATTGGAAAATTCTTGAGGAAAACAATATTTAAACTTTCCAAAGTATCTCATGCCACTTTGAAACATTTTAATTGTAATCCCCATGAAGGAATAACATTAAATGAAACTTATAATATCATGATAATAATAATATTCATGATATAACATACCAAAGGAGTAGTATATACACCACACAACAAAAATAAGTGGTGAATAAAACATATATCTCACAGAAGTAAAAGTGAGACGAGAAACCCCTTACCTTACGCTTCCTTTAGTTGAACATGCTTTAGACTCCTGTATAATGGTTTTAAACATTTTATTAACTTGTATCAGAACCTTATTCATATTTATAATATCATATATTATCTTCTTATATTATTTTATCACCCATTTGTTGATAATATTTCATTATTACCCTTGTTTCGGGTGTTAACTTCTTTATTTTTCTATGCATGTTTTGTCGTGTAAGTCTTGGTTATTATGCATATGATATAGTTCCATAATATACAGAATGGTATTAAGGTCATAGATATCATATGTATTCATTATATACATTCTTATAATCATTCTTGAATGCTGAACATGGAAAATGAATTGCATTGTTTCATGAAGACATTAGGTTGTACGTACGAATGAGCGATGATATCATTCCCTTAATGGTGAAAGGGTAAAGAATTGGATGATATGTTAATTTTTTTTCAGAATCAATATCATGTCATAATTATCACATATATCTATTCACTACAAAATATTTCACTTTTTCCCATGGGGACATATATGTTGGTAAAAGTGCATTTTCTGTTGGTAAAACATTTTACCAACATATATGTCCCTATAACTAAACTGTTAGTAAAAACTATGTCGCTAAATGTTTTTGCGATACATAAAATAGTTCTATTATAGTTATAATTATACCAACAGATAATATATATGTTGGTTAAAGTGTTTAGAAATAGGTTATAATGACAAATTTATTTGTTGGTAGTAATATTACCAACATATAATATATATATATATATATATAAATTACATTTGAATAAAAATTATAAATTTTTATTTCTAGTAAAATTTTATATTATAATTATTATTTTATCATATATAATACATAAAATATGATTTTAAAACATGTTCAAACTTAGAAAAATATTAATTATATTAATACTGAAATATTTTATACAAAACACTAGATCCCAAAATTCCCCCCATGTTAGATCCCTGGTCCACCCCCCCCCCCCCCCTCCAGGCAACCCATCTATGTCATCTATTCAACTCTAGCTCCATCACCCTATCCATGCCATCTATTTAACTCTAGCTCCAATTCCCCTATCATTCCAGCGACCCATCAAACTCTGGCTCTAGCACCCCAACCATGCCAGCGCCCCAACCATGCCATTTAGTCACCTCGAGCTCCAGCGACCAGTTCTAGATAAAAGCAAGTTTAACTTTGACTAGAGACAGTGGAGGTTTTGGTATAGTCTCATGAACATACTAATCCACCACCATGCTGGAAGGCCCAAGCTGCTTGTCGTACTCCTCTATATTCCCTCCATGGTCTTCCAACATCAACCTACATCTGTAATAATTCTACAAAAAAAATTCAATACTTCACCAATTTATAATCAAAACAACACATACAAAAAAATAGAAACTCAAGCAATACTTCAAGATGTACATTTGAAACAGAAACTCAACCTGTTCAATAAAAAAATAGAAACCCAAGTTTCATCTCATACTATTGCATCCATCCATGATCTTACAACAATAGCTGTCACTATAGTGATTCACACAGGAAATCTATTTCTCTCACACTCCAAGAAACATTACCTTCACACTTTCTAACTACATACATCAATATACAAATGGGATATCAACATTCAATCAAAATTCATTTTAATTTAATTTAAATTGTAGGTTCTTGTGTGAAAGAATGCATACATTTTTGTAAGTTTTTTAATACTGGTTCTTCAAAGAGAGAAACAATATTTACAATGTCAATTATTTTTTACAAGGAAAAATATATTAAAAACCAAGTGACAGATAACAAAAATAATCTATACATAAATAATGCAATGCTAAACAAGATGAGTGTAGTGAACTGGAGCTTGTAAATTTACAATTATGGGCCACCATGACACTGTGATAGAATCATTAAAAGCCTCCCACAAAGAACAACATCATTGGGTGAAGTGAACTAGAGCTTGAAACTTTCCAATTATGGGACACCATGAAACTGTGATAGAATCACTGAACCCCCCCCCCCCCATAAAGAATAATATACTAGAACTCATGTATCTTCCTTCCATCCTTATCGTTACAAGGATATCAAACACTCCACCATCTATTTTCATAGCTTTATATCAGAAATAAATTACAAAAAAATCAAGAGAAATAGTTAAAAAAATACTATCAATATTCTAGAAAACTCACCTCGCACCTCTCTTAACATAGAAAAACTGAGACCACAAAAATCCAAGATGATGAGATGGTACTCAAAGTTGGGCATCTTCAAGATTAGTCGATCAAAGAAAGAAGATAAAATAAAGGTGACTCCTACAAACCATGCTAACTTTACCTGGAAAAGTAAAAGAAGGACCATGACAAAAATGGGTTCAATGGTGCGCCCAAATAAAATATTGACCCAGAAAAACACTCCTTTCACCTGGAGACCCAAATCATAGACAAATTACATATCCACCTCAGGATTCCCTGCTGCAGCAATGACCAAACACCCATAGCCCCGAGGCAAAACATATTACTCTCCCTTTATTTTCCCTTATCATCATATGGATTCAGAATCCAAGCCACTTGTTTCCACACTGCACCACAGCAACAAACCTAGTGTTAATGAACACTCCAAATAATAGTCATACCTATAGCACCACCCACCCTTGAATAACGACTATGAATCTGGTGCTGGAGACCTGCCACGAACACTTCAACACACCACTAAAAAACATCCATGAAAGCCAAAGTACACCTGAAAAACATTGAAATGAACTATCAATGAAAAAATAGAACAAGAAAAGAAATGAAAACACAACATGTTACAAACCATAAAAAACACACACATCCAACAGGTGCAAGATTGGAAATTTATCAAAGGGAATTCCCTCTATTGTTTGCAAAATCAGTAAATGAAAAGGGAGACCACAGACAATCATTTTGTTTCTAAACTACCGGTCTCACAAGTAAATATCACAAATTAAGTGATCAAACCTTCAACCTAGAGATGATTAGTGACCGTGAAGAACACAAAAAATCAATGTGAACCAATAAAACATGACATAAAATCTCTAAGAAACTAGCTGAAACCAAAAAACAATAAATAAAATAGTCAACCTAATCAAACATTCTTAATCTGTTCAAGTCATCACTCAATTAACAAGATAATTATTATAGAAATGATTCGATAAATTCCAAAAATGTGAAATATCTAAATTATTTATTAAGATAATTTTCAAATTCAAAAAATAAATAATCAGTAAATAAATTTGATAACTGATTCCATTTCATAGAAGCTGAAAGATAACCAACGAATACTAGACCAAAATTATAATTTAGTTGTAGTATCAAATAACATAAACATGAAAGATAGATTCATAGTTTCAAAACCAAAATTGAACACATAATTTTTAATTCATGAAAATATTCACAACAATATCAAAATATTTATGATTAAATACACAAAATTAAATGATCTAAACAGTGTTGAAATGGTCAAAACAAAACAGTTTTGAGTCATAAAACAAAATCAACATTATCACAATTCCAATTCTAAAACACGAACTGAATCATAAATAGTTAAAGGAAAATGAAATAATAGAGATGATAATAAGGCACTAACCAAGAAAATGGTGGTGATCGAGGGTAAGGTGATGAGATACCTGGAATTGGATGAGAAAACTCGACCAGAGACAACAAATAGTGAGCCTGAGAGACTAGTGAAAGAGGAACATAATGTGAGCCTGAGACCAGTGATAGAGGAATAAACCAAGACTAGACCACCGATGAACATGCCTTTATCGCTTCAAAAACACCAAGCCGACCTACCACCCACCATCAAAGATATCTAGCATCGAACACAATAAATCCCCACAACATCAAACCAAGGCATGCATACAGAGTCTGATCCCAACGCCCCTGGATAGCGAAGCAGATCCAACACCCCTAAAGGGTAAGAGGAAATTCCTAATCAATCCCAGTGGCTGAACATATCCACAACAGGGAGCTTGGACTGACTAATATGCCTCACAGGAGACATAAGAATAAAGATGGGGGAAGTGGGGCATGCCAGAGTTCATGATTGTGAGTTGATAGCCTAAACTAGTCAGAATCAAGGAAGAGGATGATTGGTCATCGGTAGTCGAAGAGAGAAACAAACATAGCATGAAATAACCACAAAGTAAAATGAAAAATGAGGAACCCAAATAGGAGGCAACTGAAATATCGAAGGGGTGAAGTAGAGGGCCTATAAGGAAAGAAGACGTCGCTGACATTGAAAAGGCGAAACCCTAGATGAAGCGATGGAGAGAGATCCCCCAAACCAAGTGAGGATCCATCCAACACCAAAACTCCTGGAGGGTGATTCCAACACGGGGATTTCGCGAGGATGCCTCTAAGGGTGACACCAAATTCCTGTGAGGAGGTCCGCGAAGAACATCGATCGTGGGCGACGCCGACAGCAGGGAATGGGGTCGGGTTGGGGAGGATGGGGTGTTTCGACACACATCAGGGTTTTTCCCTTTTTTTTCATATACATTTATTTATTTATTTATTTATATAAAGAAAAAAGTTATTAATTTATATAAAAAATTATATTGTATAAGTATTATGTATGTATGTATCTATATATATATTACCAATAAAAATTACTAAATTATGGATATTTTAATTAATTATATATTTTATTATCAAATAATATGATTGTAATGGGTAATATATATATCTATATATTTAATTTTTTATAAAATATTTGATATTATTGAATAATTTATTAATAATAGATTTTTTTAATGGTAAATAATTTATTGGTACCAATAACTAATATCAACATATTCATTTATCGATAAATAAATTATTAGTATTATTATAATAATACAATAGATTTAAATGTTAGTAAAAGATTTGTTGGTATTGAACTACTAATATAAACAGATATATTTGTTGGTAAAAATAGTTGTTGGTACCTGTAGTTAATATCAACATAATTTAATATCTGTTGGAATTAATTATTTTTACCAACAGATATATTATCTGTCATTAATTTTCTTTTGGTAAAGTTCACTTTTTTTGTAGTGATTACTTTCATCATTACACTCATCCAAGTAAATTGGGTATGAAAAACAGATTACATCACGACGTGACAATGATAAGTCATACGTACGCACGTGTGATGTTTTACATTTTTCGTAGGATGGATAAAAAGTAGAATATGGTTGTCTTATAATTATAATAACATCTCAGAATATAGATGATACTGGATTTATTACTTTGACATGTAAATGACACATGAAGAGGTAGTAGAAGAAGAAATGAACTTGGATGAGTTGGTAAAAACAATTACCTCTTCTTCGGCGGACTTCCTTTAGATCTCTTCCCAATGGATCTAGGGTTGGTATTTTTGGAAGTAAATAACCTCCAAAAATTGGATAAGGATGTTAATAAGAGAAATTGATAGGACTTGGTCAAGGTACAAGGCTAGATGTGCTATGAAGAAGTGAGGGAGGAAGTGTCTTTTTATAATTGAGGTGAGGGGCACTTTTGGAAACTCTCAAAATATTAAACTAATATAAATTAATTTTCAATTCCAAATGGCTCCAAATTGAGTTATTTCAAATCTAAGATGTGTTTAGCAAGTGTGGTTTTCAACAATACATATTGTTTGTTTTTAAAGGGGGGTTTGTTGAGAACAATACTCTATCTCTTTATGACAATTTTGATGCTCACAAATACCCTTAATTATTTTCTAACGATTTTATTTGTTAAGTATTTTTCAAGAATTTATTATTCATTATATTTTTATTTCTGGACAAAATATTTAGATTCTTGAACAATGATAATTAATTTCTAAGGTATTTACATTTAGCGTGTTCTGGAAACACTGTTCATGCTCTAAATATTCAGGATCTATTTTAGCACATTCTGGAAACAATGTTCATACCCTGCGTGGAGAAACATAGCATAAGGATGAAATGCGGTGTATACTTTATGGGATAAGAGAAAAAGTATGGAAGAGGAACCATATGTTATCGGAAAAGTATGAAAAAGAACCCTACATTAAGAAGTAACCCTATATTTGGGATATTAGAAAAGTATGGAAGGAGAACCGTACATAAGTGTTAAACGTTACGATTGTTTCTCAAAAGTATGGTTCATAAACCTTACTTTCGTAAACAACCATACGTTCTTGGAAAAGTATAGATCAAGTAAAAGTATGGATCTTTTATCATATGTTTGAAAGTTTAAGAGAAAAGTATGGATGACTAACCCTACGTTTATGATCAACCTTAAGTTTGATGAAAGTAACATGAACCTTATGTTTGTGATCAAACATATAACATCCCGCTTTTTTATCACATAAACTTTCATTACATTTTACAAAACTGAGGATCTTTAAGGTTTAGTGTCTTGGAAACCAGGAACTTAAAACATGAAAACATAAAACATTCTTGTTAAACACTTGAAAGGATTCTCCTCATATTCATCCTAGGTTCATTACTGCATCTCATAACCTGGGGATATACATCAAAAGAAAGGGTGAGCAGAAGGCCCAGTAAGGGAAACAAGAGAAACATTTTACATGTGAACTTGAGATACTTCAATAAGGTCATGAAAAGAACTTTAAGGCATGAGAAATAAATCATGAGATATATCATAATAAAAATAAAATTTTTCATAACTTGAATATGTGGCTGAAACATTTAATATTGACAATCATTTCGTTTAACCAAGGTCCATCCCCAAGGTGTCATTAAAAATTACCAAGGTTATTCACCAAGGTATCAGTCTAAAAAGTCATCTCTAGAGATTAAGTCTTTACCCAATGCATTGAGAGATATCTGGGCGCACCCTTGACATGTATTTATTATCATGTGAGCCACATATATCATCATCAATCATTTCATAAACAACCCATATAGAATAAAAGAAATGGGTTTCATTTCATAATCATAACGTTTTAAAAACTGCTTTAAAGACATGATCTTTATGTCACTTTAAACCCACGGAAAGGGGAAGCGGGTTTCATGTATGTAAATCCCAGAATTTAAAATAGAACATTTTGATATATATGTGAATACCCTTGTAGAAATAAGATCTTTGAGTATTCACTTTATAACATAAAATAATTTTGAGAAAAGAGAGAGGCATTTTGAGACGAAAATTCTGCAGCATAACGGCTATGTTACAAGGTTTTAGAAAACATTGAAAAGAGAGGGAACATGGGTCACCCACTCATAAATGATCCATAAAACAGTAGGGGGACAGAATATAAGTGATTTAAGAACATGGTAATGAAATTTTAAAGATATACCATATGAAACGAAGAACTTGAAAGAAAGACAAAAATAATATTTCTCTTATGAGAATTCGGCAGCCTAACGGCGTCACTTAAAACTTCCAAAAATGGATTGACGAGATCAAATATAGTCTCTCAACATATGAACATAAATGATCAGTATGATAGATATAGATATCATACCCCAACATAATAAAAAGGAACTTAAAAGACTTGACATGAAAGTAGATCTTGAAAACGAGAAGGGTGAAAGAACCCCTTAGAAATTCGGTAGCCTAACGACGCCACTTAAACTTAACAAAAATGAATTGATGAGATCAAATAGGGTCTCTCATAATATGAACATAAAAGATCAGTATGATAGATTTAGAGATCATACCCCAACATAATAAAAAGGAACTTTCAAGACTTGACATGGAATTAGAACTTTGAAAAAGGAGAAAGGTGAAAGAACCACTTAAAAATTCGACAGCCTAACGGCGCCACTTAAAACATAAAAATACTAAATTGAAGGGATCAAATGGGGTCTCTCATCATATGAACATAAAATATCAGTATGATAAATTTAGAGATCATACCCCAACTTAATAAAAAGGAACTTGAAAGACTTTATATGAAAATAGATCTTGAAAATGAGAAGGGAGAAAGAATTCGTTACAAAAATTTCGGCAGCCTAACGGCGCCACTTAAAACTTCATAAAACGAAATAATGAGAGTAAGAGGGGATCTCTCATTATATGAAAATTAAAAGATAAGTAATAGGAGTATAAAATAACATCCTTTAACATAAGAACATGGATCATAAAAGAAATTACATAAAAGAGATTTCTTGAAAAGAAAGAGAGAGGTCAGATCCCTTACCTTAAAACGTAACTCTTAAAACTCAAAGGTTGGGACCTTGAGGGCTTGGGGGCACCTTGGGAGGACTCATTGGGAGGTAATGAGACCAGAAATTTGTTGGGGGAGAGTGGGGAGTCGAAATGGATGAGAGGGTGGCTTGGTATTTATAGGGAAAGTGAGGGGACAAGGCATTAATGGCCAAGGGACACCTCAAAAGTGGTTTTCTCAAAACCATGTGCTCTCCCATGGTATTTCCCATGGAGTTAGGCCACATGGGGCCCCCTACACAATAATTCATCACCTTTGGTCGTCCAACCCATAAAATATCTCATGATATCATCATGACACAATTATGATGTCATTAAACATACCGAAACCCTAAAACTGTATTTTTACTATTCACTGAAAATTCAACTTTCTCAGAAAGATCCCAAAATTTCACCTTAACCAAATATCAATGCTCTAATTACAATTATGAACTCCATTTTATAAAAATAATTTTCTAAATATTTTTAATTTTAAAAAATAAAAGCACTATTCATCGAGAATTTATTTTTTCAGAAAAATCCCCAAAAATTACCATAACATAATATCGATGCTCTGAGTTCAAAAATAAAGTCCATTTTATAAAAATAATTTTCTAATTATTTTTAATTAAATTTTTAATTAAAAAACATTATTCACCCGAAAAAACTAATACTTGACAAATAATTTATGAAACCGTTATTTACCCATTTTATTGGATCTCATTACTTAATCAAGGTGTCTAAATTATATTAAAACTTTCTTTGAGTGAAATTACTAATCCATTTGGTCACATTACTAATCCTAAGTGTAAAATCACTATTCATAATTTACTATTCATCAAAAATTAAGTTGATCTTATTAGACTCCAAATTTTTTACTGAACATAATTGTAGAAGACCATTTTTTGAAAATCATTACACATTTTTAATTATTTAAGGTTTACCTAAACATTTTTAAAATATCCTTTTTCTAAAATTCATCAAAAATATGCATACTATATTTATCCGGACATTTAAAAATTCATAAACTTCGTCATAAGAAGAAATAAAAATTTTTATTTAAAACAAAGGGTTACACAAGGCAGTTACGGTCTCCTTACATAGCCCCTTATCACACCAGCATAGGACCTAAGTGTAAGGTGTGCTAAGGTGAGAGAATATGAGGGAGGCTCGGCCAATATCGCACGAGTAGTAATTTCTATTAGTTTGAACTTCTCGCGAAGGCGATTCCGTTCTAGCTTCACACGATGAAGTTCGGCTTGGGTTTGGTCCAGAGCAAAGCCCAGTAGTGCTACCTCCTTCCCAAGTTCTGTTAGATGGGCTTCGATCGGTCCCATACTACTGGGTGAGGGCATCAAATCTTCTTTCTATAATAATTAACCATTATCACTTGTATTTAGAGACAAAAATCAAAACGTTTAGTTTACAACCGTCATATTGACCAATGGTCATATAACAGTCAAAACCCAACGGTCTCATTTTAATTATACTCATGTTATCAAATGAAACAGTTTTGTTGAGTATAAAAAAAATAATAACACACAAAATTAGGAAACAAGATTTATTCAAAATTTCGGGTTGTTACAATCTTCCCCCCTTAAGAAATTGCGTCCTTGCAATTTTTAAAATTGGGTTTTGAAATTTCATTGAAATTCCCACATCGGAAAATGAGTCAGTAAAACTATTACTTTAAAAGAAAGAAAGGGAAGTACAAAGGTCACCCGAGTTAACCCACACTAGGATTACATGTAGGAAAACATGGACATAGAAGAAAAGAAAATGGTCAAGTTCTGAGGGAGAGTGATAGAGAACATGATTAGGAGAAAGTTAACCATAAGAAAATCTCAAACATATGATGTGTGTAAACGGTCTTTGATTACCTAGTAGGAAACGTAAACCAACAACGTTTTTGTTTTACGTTCCTTTTCATAATTTTGAGGAATTCATTTACTACATAGAAAATATACCTACCTTTATGTAGAGTTTCATCCTTTAATAAGTTTCTACCCAAAACTAATATTTTCTCCAAATGATGAGCATTCAAAACTACTTGTTCTTATCAAAACACAAGAATCATCTTCTTGAGAGTCACTTAATCCACAAAATATTAACTATCAATTTCTTCTACCTTTAAACATTATCCCAAAAACAGAAAGGGTAAGATAAAACAACTCTTAAAAAAAAGAATGAATACTATAGGAAGGGAAACTACTTTTAAATCTTCAAAGATCCATGGTACTACCCAAAGTTCATCATAGACCATTCCATAAATAACTGTTCTTAAAATTCCTCAAAATAAACCAAACTAAGATTGAAACCCAAATACAAGAAGGATTTGATAACATAGTCTTCCAAAATAAACTTCATTGTTCATATCCAAAAAACATCAACCACTCCTAACATCTTATAACAAAAGTAGATAACCTAAACATATTTTACCCAAGGTAGGTTAATCATTCCCATAAGTAACCTAAATTACTATAAGTCCACCTTAAATTCATCGATTCTTCAAAATATAAGTCAACCTTACTCCTCAATGAAAATACCGTAGTAATCTATTTACCACGATCATATAGGGTCCCCAAAATAGTGAACGTCTTCCAAAATAATAATCATCTTTTAATCCCCTAATCATATCTATCATATTAATACGGCAATCGTCGCATTTCCTATCACATTGGTTATTGGGACATGTTCTTCTGTTTCCCACCATTAACTAAGAAGAGAAAGTATAATTTAGGGGCTCAAATACTTATCCAATAATCATGAAAAGGAACTTAAATCATATAAAGATAACTTGTAGAAGAAAGGTATACCCTAACTTGTGATCCCCTAGGTTCTCATCTAGGTTATCCATGATCATATATTCTTATGTGAATCTTTATTTTATTTTATCTTTGTTCCTTTAACAATGTTTCATACTAAGCTTATGAATTTACCAAAGCATATCCCCCGGGAGTGTCGTAACCAAGAGTGCAGCAAGGCCCATTTCGTGTACCAGTTCCCATTCGAGTCTAGATCAAATCGGTGTTTTCGGGTTTTACCCCTATGTACATCTGTGCCAGAGCCACCTCTACCTGCTCGTATCCAGACAGGGATGTATTTGCTTGGCAACCCCTTACTCAATACTCACCAAAATACCAGGAATATTTTCTATATTTAAACTTTTATATAGGTTTCTTCCTACAGTTTTCATATCCTAATTTCCACAAATAACTAAACCATACTTTGATACCAACTATAACATCCCGATTTTTTATCACATAAACTTTCATTACATTTTACAAAACTGAGGATCTTTAAGGTTTAGTGTCTTGGAAACTAGGAACTTAAAACATGAAAACATAAAACATTCTTGTTAAACACTTGAAAGGCTTATCCTCATGTTCATCCTAGGTTCATTACTGCATCTCATAACCTGGGTACATACATCAAAAGAAAGGGTGAGCAGAAGGCCCAGTAAGGGAAACAAGAGAAACATTTTACATGTGAACTTGAGATACTTCAATAAGGTCACGAAAAGAACTTTAAGGCATGAGAAATAAATCATGAGATATATCATAATAAAAATAACATTTTTCATAACTTGAAGATGTGGCTGCAACATTTAATATTGACAATCATTTCGTTTCACCAAGGTCCATCCCCAAGGTGTCATTAAAAATTACCAAGGTTATTCACCAAGGTATCAGTCTAAAAAGTCATCTCTAGAGATTAAGTCTTTACCCAATGCATTGGAGCGCTATCTGGGCCCACCCTTGACATGTATTTATTATCATGTGAGCCACATATATCATCATCAATAATTTCATAAAAAACCCATATAGCATAAAAGAAATGGGTTTCATTTCATAATCATAACGTTTTAAAAAATGCTTTAAAGACATGATCTTTATGTCACTTTAAACCCACGGAAAGGGGAAGCGAGTTTCATGTATGTAAATACCAGAATTTAAAATAGAACATTTTGATATATATGTGAATACCCTTGTAGAAATAAGAGCTTTGAGTATTCACTTTATAACATAAAATAATTTTGAGAAAAGAGAGGGGCATTTTGAGACGAAAATTCTGCAGCATAACGGCTATGTTACAAGGTTTTAGAAAACATTGAAAAGAGAGGGAACATGGGTCACCCACTCATAAATGGTCCATAAAACAGTAGGGGGACAGAATATAAGGGATTTAAGAACATGGTAATGAAATTTGAAAGATATACCATATGAAACGAAGAACTTGAAAGGAAGACAAAAATAAGATTTCTCTTATGAGAATTCAGCAGCCTAACGACGTCACTTAAAACTTCCAAAAATGGATTGACGAGATCAAATAGAGTCTCTCATCATATGAACATAAATGATCAGTATGATAGATATAGAGATCATACCCCAACATAATAAAAAGGAACTTTAAATACTTGACATGAAAGTAGATCTTGAAAATGAGAAGGGTGAAAGAACCCCTTACAAATTCGGCAGCCTAACGGTGCCACTTAAACTTAACAAAAATGAATTGATGAGATCAAATAGGGTCTCTCATCATATGAAAATAAAATATCAGTATGATATATTTAGAGATCATAACCCAAAATAATAAAAAGGAACTTGCAATACTTGACATGGAATTAGAACTTTGAAAAAGGAGAAAGGTGAAAGAACCACTTAAAAATTCGGCAGTCTAACGGCGCCACTTAAAACATCAAAATACTAAATTGAAAGGATCAAATGGGGTATCTCATCATATGAACATAAAAGATAAGTATGATAAATTTAGAGATCATACCCCAACATAATAAAAAGGAACTTGAAAGACTTTACATGAAAATAGATCTTGAAAATGAGAAGGGAGAAAGAATCCGTTACAAAAATTTCGGCAGCCTAACGACGCCACTTAAAACTTCATAAAACGAAATAATGAGAGTAAGAGGGTATCTCTCATTATATGAACATGAAAAGGGAAGTAAGAGGAGTATAAAAGAACATCCTTTAACATAAGAACATGGAGCATAAAATAAATTACATAAAAGAGATTTCTTGAAAAGAAAGAGAGAGGTCGGATCCCTTACCTTAAAACGTAACTCTTAAAACTCAAAGGTTGGGACCTTGAGGGCTTGGGGGCACCTTGGGAAGACTCCTTGGGAGGTAATGAGACCAGAAATTCGTTGGGGGAGAGTGGGGAGTCAAAATGGATGAGAGGATGGCTTGGTATTTATAGGGAAAGTGAGGGGACAAGGCATTAATGGCCAAGGGACACCTCAAAAGTGGTTTTCTCAAAACCATGTGCTCTCCCATGGTATTTCCCATGGAGTTAGGCCACATGGGGCCCCCACACAATAATTCATCACCTTTGGTCGGCCAACCCATAAAATATCTAATGATATCATCATGACACAATTATGATGTCATTAAACATACCGAAACCCTAAAACTGTATTTTTACTATTCACTAAAAATTCAACTTTCTCAGAAAGATCCCAAAATTTCACCTTAACCAAATATCAATGCTATAATTACAATTATGAACTCCATTTTATAAAAATAATTTTCTAAATATTTTTAATTTAAAAAAATAAAATCAATATTCATCGAGAATTCATTTTTTTCAGAAAAATCCCCAAAAATTACCATAACATAATATCGATGCTCTGAGTTCAAAAATAAAGTACATTTTATAAAAATAATTTTCTAATTATTTTTAATTAAATTTTTAATTAAAAAACACTATTCACCTGAAAAAACTAATACTTGACTAATAATTTATGAAACTGTTATTTACCCATTTTATTGGATCTCATTACTTAATCAAGGTGTCTAAATTATATTAAAACTTTCTTTGAGTGAAATTACTAATCCATTTGGTCACATTACTAATCCTAAGTGTAAAATCACTATTCATAATTTACTATTCATCAAAAATTAAGTTGATCTTATTAGACTCCAAATTTTGTACTGAACATAATTGTAGAAGACCATTTTTTGAAAATCATTACACATTTTTAATTATTTAAGGTTTACCTAAACATTTTTAAAATATCCTTTTTCTAAAATTCATCAAAAATATGCATACTATATTTATATGAACATTTAAAAATTCATCATAAGAAGAAATCAAAATTTTTATTTAAAACAAAGGGTTACACAAGGCAGTTACGGTCTCCTTATATAGACCCTTATCACACCAGCATAAGACCTAAGTGTAAGGTGTGATAAGGTGATAGAATCTGAGGGAGGCTCGACCAACATCGCACGAGTAGTAATTTCTATTAGTTTGAACTTCTCGCGAAGGCGATTCCGTTCTAGCTTCACACGATGAATTTTGGCTTGGGTTTGGTCCAGAGCAAAGCCCAGTGGTGCTACCTCCTTCCCAAGTTCTGTTAGATGGGCTTCGATCGGTCCCAGACTACTGGGTGAGGCCATCAAATCTTCTTTCTATAATAATTAACCATGATCACTTGTATTTAGAGACAAAAATCGAAACGTTTAGTTTACAGCCGTCATATTGACCAATGCTCATATAACAGTCAAAACTCAATGGTCTCATTTTAATTATACTCATGTTATCAAATGAAACAGTTTTGTTGAGTATAAAAAAAAAGAATAACACACAAAATTAGAAAACAAGATTTATTCAAAATTTCAGGTCGTTACAAAACATATGTTTCCAATCCTATGACATCAACCTTATGTTTATAATCTACGTTACGTTCAGAGGATGCATACTGTACAACTCAACCTTACGTTTGGCGTTGGAGAATTTAAAATCGATATTTTTATGCAACGGTCAGCAAGCTGATTATTAGGCTGATTTCAAGACGGATTTAAAGCTAATTTTAAAGTGCGAATTTGACTGATTCAAAGCTATTTTATCAATAGTTTAAGGATCGAATTAAAAGGAGATTTTTATGCCGAGTCTTCAGGGAAGTTACGACTACTCTGTAAATTCAAATATTCGAATATCGCGAGTCAAATGGTGACTTTTGTGGATCTAAATTTTGCAAAAGAAGTTCTTATCATTGTTATTATATATGAGTTTTTCCGAACAACAAAAAGATATCTTATGTGATCTCTCAATCATTCTAAATAGAGGAAGAAAAACAGAGACTATCAAATCATACAGATCTGCTGATTCAAGAGAACGACAAAGTTTTGTTTGCTGAAGAAGAAAAATCACGATAGAAGATTTATTTGTTCTACATCGAAGATCATTTGTGAATCTGCTACTGCTGAAGTTGTAAATTATATTTCTATATCTACTGCAACGGAATCGACTCAGAACGACTCTTTTGTGAAGATCATTATTTCTTAAGGTGACGATCTATCTACTGTCAATTGCATGTTGTTGCAATTGTGAAGAACATATGGAAAGTATTTTCAGAATACAAAAATCTTTATTTTCTATTCTTGAGTGACCGGATTCTCGTACTAAGCTGTGTAGGTTCTGTAAGTGAACTAGAAGGCTTTGTTTTGCCTTAGATTGTAAAGGTATCAACTGCCTGTACTCAGTTGTGAAACGGTCTGTGGAAATGAGGACCAGATAGTGAAAATCACCAAGCTCATGGAGTAGAGCATTGGTGAAGTGGACTAGGGGCCTTCTGTTCCCCGAACCACTATACATCTTGTGTCTCTACTATTTAAATTTTTGTTGTGTTAATTCATCTGATTAAAGTAAAAGGGAATAACACAATCTCGCAAAGATTTATGAAAATACACAATTCACCCCCCTCTTGTGTATATTTGGTATAATCTGATCCAATAATTGGTATCAAAGGTTGAGATTTCTGATAAAACCTTAAAAGGCTGAAATTGATTATACATAGAGCAAGATGACTGATACAAGAGAGGGAATGTCTATGGTCAGAGCATCGTACTTCAATGGATAAAGCTATGGATGCTGGAAGTCGCGAATGATTATCTATCTGAAAAACATTGGATACAGAGTATATTCTAAGATTCTGACTCCATATGAAATACCAGAAAAACCTGAAACATGGATTTCAGCTACTGAAGTAGAATATGATATGAACTCGAAGTCAATGAATGCAATTATATATGTTCTAGGACCTGATGAATTTAACAGAGTATCTCAATGCCCGACAGCATATGAAATGTGGCAAACTATTGTTGTTTCTTATGAAGGAACTAACAATATCAGGGAAATGAGATATGCAACTGCTAAGCTTAAATTTGATACTTTCAGAATGGTTGAAGGTGAAAGTATTACTCAAATGAATGGAATATTGAAAGAGATTGTCAATAACATAACCGCTTTGGGAGATCCCATTAAACAAGCTGATCAAGCTTTAAAAGTACTGAGGGTACTGCCTACAAAATGGAATGGAATCTCTGCTTTAATCAGACAGTCGACACCTGTCAAAGACTTAACCATGAGAGAACTGATTGGAACACTAATGATGTATGAATCTAAGATGGAATATAAAGCAAATGAACATAAAGTGCTTATCAAAAGATATGACACTGCCTTGAAAGTGTCATTACAGAGCAAAAATAGAAAGATAAAGAAAAGTATAAAAGAGAAATCAGAAAGTTCTGATTTATCAAATTCTGATGTTGAACTGGCTTAGCTAGCCAGAAGATTCACTAAATTCTATATAAAGAATAAGGACTTCAGAAAATCCTTCAAAAAGGATGAAAAGGAAGTCAGATGTTATGAATGCAAGAAAATGGGGCATATCAGACCTGACTGTCCTCAGCTAAAAGAAGACAAGAAAAAGAAATTCTTAAAAAGAAATGATTATGAGAATAAGGACAAAAAAGCCATGAAAGATACATGGAGTGTATCTGAAGAGACTCCAGTAGCACTTCTGAATCAGACTCAAATAAGGAAGAAGTACATCTGAAAGACAACATGTGTTTTATGGCAGAAACAGATGAGGTACAATCTTACTACTCTTCTGACTCTAGTTTTGAATCTAGTTACTCTAATGAAAAGCTTGCAGCCTACTGTAATATGCTTGAAGAAAAATATGATTCTCTATTTAAGAAGCATAAGTCTTTAAAGAAAATTCATAAGGTTGTTTCTGATGAAAGAGATACAATGCTAAAACAATATAAGGAGTTAACTGAAAAGTTTAACTCAATTAACACTAACAATACAGATTATGAATCAAGAATAAAATCAATGCAAAATGAAGTGGAAACTTATAAAAATGCAGACCTTGTTTTTACTAAAGGAGAAAATATTTTAAATGAAATTATTGGGAAAAATGTCTTTAAAAGAGAAATATTTGGAATTGTAAGTAAAGGTGAAAAATCCAAGTTGTACAAGAATTATTTTATTCCAAGTGAAAAAAGACTATATTATAATTACTGTGGAATAAAGGGACATATTTCTAAAAACTATTTCTTAAGAAAACCCCAAATAAGTGGTATTAAGAAGGCTTTTGTATTAAATGATTTATTTGACTCTTGTGAAATTAGAAAAACAAAGCAAGTATGGATTCCCAGATCTCTGCTGGCTAACACCCATGGACCCAACATAATATGGGTACCAAAGAAAATTGTGTAAATGCCTTTGCAGTGAGCAGGTCACAAAAGAAAAAGGGACATATGGTATATGGGCAGTGGCTGCTCAAGGCATATGAGTGGAAACTCATCTAATTTCTCTACACTCACTCAAAAATATGGTGGACTTGTCACTTTTGGTGACAATGCCAAAGGGAAAATCATTGGTATTGGAACAGTTGGAGACCCAGAAGTTGTCTCAATCAACAAAGTAATTTATGTACAAGGATTGAAACACAATCTGATAAGTATCTCTCAACTATGTTATGATGGTTATGTTGTTGATTATTCTAACAATTGTTGTTCTGTTTTCAAAAATAAACTGCTTAAATTTAGAGCACCTAGAACTGACAATGTGTATACCATGGATTTAAATTCCTTATGTAAACATAAAGTAAATTGCTTAACTGGTAAAGTAAATGAATCTTGGATCTGGCATAGGAGACTTGGACATTGTAATGTATATGTTTTACATAAATTATCTAAGAAACAATTAGTTTCTAATTTTCCTAGTCTCATATTTGAAAGTGACAGATTCTATGATGCATGTCAACTTGGCAAGAAACACAAATCATCCTTCAAATCTATTAACAAAATTACTACATCTAAACCTCTAGAACTTATCAATGTGGATTTGTTTATACCTTCAAGATTAGAAAGCTTGGATGGTAAATTATATGTATATGTTTTAGTTGATGACTTTTCTAGATTTACATGGATTTTCTTTTTAAAATTTAAAAATGAAGCTTTTACCTTATTTGAAAGTTTTTGTAAAACTGTTCAAAATGAAAAAGGTTTTAAAAAAATCATTAATAAGTGATCGTGGTGGAGAATTTGAGAATCATGAATTTAATTCCTTCTGCTCAAATATGGGTATTAAACACACCTTCTCTGCACCAAGAACACCTCAACAAAATGGAATTATTGAAAGAAGAAATAGGACTATTCAGGAAATGGCTAGGACTATGATAAATGAATACAGTCTTCCTACCTATTTTTGGGTAGAATCTGTAAGCATAGCCTGCTATATAATGAATAGAGTTTTAATTAGACCTCTTTTGAAAAAGACACCCTATGAACTTTAGAATAACAGAAAACCTAAAGTAAATTACTTTAAAGTTTTTGGATGCAAAGTTTACATCTTGAACACCAAGGACAATCTTGGTAAGTTCGATCCAAAATCTGATGAAGGCATTTTCTTAGGATATTCAGCTACCTCCAAAGCTTATAGAGTCTGTAATAAGAAGTCAAGGATTGTTGAAGAATCTGTTCATGTGAAATTTGATGAATCTAATCCCTTTCAGAAAAGGACAGATCAAATGGATGAATCTGACTCTAATGATAACATGAGACTTGAAAACTTAAAAAATGATTTTGAAGAAGATATAAAATAAATTTAGTCTAGTTCAGAAGAATACGATACTGAAGAACCTATGATTGTGTTGCCTAGACAAACTAGAACTCTAAATAATCACCCTTTAGAAACTATCATAGGTGACTTAGACACAGAAATAAAAACTAGAAGAAATATAGGGAATCTTGTATAATTCTCTACCTTTCTATCCTAATTAGAACCTAAGTCTATAGAATAAGATTTAGATGATGAAAGCTGGATGATAGCAATGTAAGAAGAATTAAACCGGTTCAAAAGAAATGAAGTCTGGGAATTAGTTGAAAGACCACAAAATTATCCAGTGATAGGAACTAAATGGGTCTTTAGAAATAAGAAAGATGATCAAGGAATAATAACTAGAAATAAAGCTAGACTTGTAGCTAAAGGATATAATCCAGAAGAAGGTATATATTATGATGATACTTTTTCACCTGTAGCTATATTAGAAGCCATTATAATCCTCTTAACCTATGCATCTCATATGAACTTTAAATTATTTCAGATGGATGTTAAGTTTTCCTTTTTAAATGGTTATTTAATGGAGGAAGTTTATGTTGAGCAACCTCTTGGTTTTGAAAATTCTCAAAAACTAGATTCCGTTTTTAAACTTACTAAAGCTCTTTATGGCCTTAAACAAGCACCTAGAGCTTGGTATGAAATATTAAGCTCTTTTCTATTGAAAAATTATTTTACTATTGGAATTGCAGATCCAACACTTTTTAAGAAAACTGTAAATTCTAATATTTTATTGGTTCAAATTTATGTTGATGATGTAATTTTTGGATCAACTAATAAATATCTTTGTCATGACTTTTCAAAGTTAATGCAAAAAGAATTTGAAATGAGCATGATGGGAGAATTAAATTTCTTTTCAGGTCTTCAAATTTATCAAAAATGTTTTGGAAATGTTTTGAATCAAAGAAAATACATTACTGATTTATTAAAGAAATTTGGACTTGAAAATAGCAAGACATATACAACTCCTATGTGTACTAATATAAAACTTGATTTGGATGAAACTAAAAAATCAGTTGACAACAAGTTATATAGAGGTATGATTGGTAGTTTATTATATCTTACTGCTAGTAGGTCAGATATAATGTATTCAGTATGTCTTTGTGTAAGATTTCAATCAAATCCTAAAGAATCTCATTTAACTGCTGTTAAAAGAATCTTTAGATACTTAAAAGGAACTATTTTTCAATCTCTTCTTTATCCCAAAACTTATGATTTTAATTTAATTTCATATTCAGATGCAGCCTTTGGGAGTTATAGATTAGATAGGAAAAGCACTTCAGGAACTTGTCACTTTTTAGGGAAATCCTTAGTGTCATATTCAAGTAAGAAACAACATTCAGTTGCCCTGTCAACAGCTGAGGCAGAATATGTTTCTGATGGTAGTTGTTATGCACAAGTGTTGTGGATGAAAAACACTCTTATGGACTTTGGACTAAATTTTAATAATACGCCTATTTTATGTGATAATACTAGTGTTGTAAATATTTCAAAAAATCCTATTAATCATTCTAGGACTAATCATATTGATATCAGACATCATTTTCTAAAAGATCGTGTTCTTAAAAAGGATATATCTTTGGAATTTGTAAGTACTGAAATTAAATTAGCTGATATTTTTACTAAGCCACTTCCCACTGCAAGGTTTTATTTTATTAAGGGGGGGCTAGGTTTATTTAATTTTAAATATAGTTTTATTTTACTATGTTGTTTCTCTATTTTAATAGTGTTTAAAATAATTTAGTTATTTGTTTTTCAAACCGAATAAGTTTTTTTCCTTCTCTTCTCTTCTTTTCCTCACGTAATCAATTTTATTTATATTTAAAATCTATGTAATGATTAATGAAAACACGAGAATCAAGGCTGTCAAAAACCCTTTCGACTTCTAAACCATTTCATTTCTACCAAAACCTTTCGAACCCGCGAAACCACAACACTACTCATCAAACCCTAATTTTCGAACCTCTGAAACCCTAACCTTCAAACCTTCAGAGATTCTCGCAGAAATGGAAAATACTAAGAGAGCAGATGAGGCCGAGACCAGCAATTCTAAGAAACAGTGCTCAGAAGGAAGGAAAATCTTACAGGGAAAGGTAATTGATCTCGGCTGGCTATTTCAGACGAACTTGTTGTTAAAACAAGCATTGTGGATTCAGAATCTCGAACATAATTTCAATAGTGAGAATACAGAGTTTTTGTATGAAGCAGAACTGCAATATTTCTTTAAGTATGTACAATTCAGTCTGGGAGACAATGAGGACACTATGCTGGCTAAGATAGAGGATAGAGATTTTTCGATCTCTTCAGTAGAAATTGGTCAGATTTTGAACTGCCCTCATGAGGGAGTCTTTCATTTTGATTTGAAAAATATAAGAGATTATGTGCATAAATCTGAGGAAATTATGTCTTTTATTTTTTGTTCTAATTCTATAAAGAAGATTTTTATTAAGGACCTGGAGCTAGATCAGAAAATCCTTGTGAAATTTGAACAAATAGGGATATCACCAAGAATGTCAGAGATGAAAAAGATATTGTATCCTGACATGTACATAATAAATCTTCTGCTCAGTGATATAAAATTAAATTTTCCTAGGTACATGGTGAGGTACCTGAGTTACTGTTGTCATAGGGAAGCTATAATGAACTTCTACCCTTTTGGTAGATTCATTTCCAAACTGTTGTTCAAAAAGGATATGGTGAGACTGGTGGATACCAGAGTAAGATGACATCACAGTAATATTTTCAATGCTGGGACTTTAAGAAAAATTGGATATTTCTAGATCACTATAAAAGGGAAACTTTTTCCAGTAGGAGCTGAGGAAGAAACAGAGAGTGCTCAAGTTCAATATGATCAGTCTAAAGAGGGACAAGCTGAATCGAGAGTCAGCACCGCTACAAGAAGAATCGGATTTGAAATGGAAGATATTGAGGAAGAAAGAAGTCAGGAGGGACTTCAGACTCAGAGAAAAAGAAATATTAATGAGGAACTTGCTTCCCCTGTAATGACAACAAGAGATTTACTCTCTTACAGTTTTGTAAGAGAATCTACTGCTAAAAAAGCAACAGAAACTATTGTTGAGAGGTCAGAACCAGTGGAAGAACCTCAGATTCAATCTGAAATTCAAGAAGAAGCTGAAGGAGAGACACAAAAACAAGTTGTAGCTGATGTTGAAGTTACACTTCAACAGGAAAAGGAGGTAGAGCCTAGTGAGGAAGTGGTCAGACCTTAGGAAACTCCAAAAGATATTCTTTTAGAAACTCCAATGGAAGAACAAATTGTTGATGTTTGTGATGAGCATGTTTCTGAAGCTCAAAAAGAAGTACTTCATGAGGATTTTTATGTGGAAGAGTCTGCAAAAGACTCTGAGGAAAAATCTGTGGATCAACCAGCTCAGGAAAAGGAAAAAAGAAAAATCTGATGCAGATTCACTACCTTTAGTACTGCTGCATCACACTGGAACTGAGAATGAAAATCAAGCACAGGGTGCCTTTGATTCAGGGAATAAGGAAGTTGAAGAGCTGTACAGAAAGGTGTCTCAATTAGAATCTGCAAATGATACTCTGAGAAGAGCCTTAGAATCGGAATAGTTGAAATTTCAGAGACTTAAGGATAGTGCCATTTTAAAGTAAAAAGTTGAAATTTTTAAGAAGTATATGTTGAATGTTGTTGAAAAATTAAAGTCTGAAATGGTTATGAAGTCAGATTTATCAAATCTCAAATTATTTATGGAGACATAATTTGCATCTGTTGGAACTAGTGCTGCTAGTGGGTCTGGTAGTTCACCTGATTTACTCAGAAAGTTTCAAGATATCACAGCTGACATGAGCAATATGAGTGATAGATTGCATGATCTTCAATGCAACAATGCTCCTTTATCAGTCTTGTTAGACAATCAGAAATTTTTGGTTGATCAGTTGACATCAAGTGAACCATCTCTTAGACTTGTGCTGACTCAATTCACAGAGAAGTTGTCTTTGTTTATGGAAAAGGAAGAAAGACTTCATGAGTTTTTCAGATTCAACCTCATAGAATATATTCATATGACTCAAGAGACCAGGGATCTTATTATTAAGCTTGGTGATAGAATGATGCGAAGACTCAGGGAGCAGTTGACAGAAATCAAGTCTGCAGTTCAGAGGAGATATACCCTACCTGAACACTGACCAAACCTTGATTCCTGTATTTTTCATATTTGTACTTTTTATGAAAATATGTTTCATTATATTTATTTGTTTTACTGTCCTTGTTTCGATATGCCAGTAATCCAGATTTAATTATTGACAAACAATTCGTTAGAGAATTTACTTGCGTTCAGTGCTACATTAATCTGTGTTATATTCCATATTTTGTCATTCTTTTTGATATCACAAAAAGGGGGAGAAATTTGGATAAACACAACATTTTTGTTTGTTTTGTTTTATATTGGGAAAAATTTAAAATGGATAAATTAAGGGTTAAATTAAGTTAAATCTAATATTGTATTTATCTTTTCAAAATTCAAAACTATATGTAATTAATTAATTTTTTTGTAAGTTAATTTCATTAATTATTTTATGGGTTTTGTAATCATCAAAAAGGAGGAGATTGTTGAGCAAGTGTTGTTTTCAACAATACATATTGTTTGTTTTTAAAGGGGGGGTTTGTTGAGAACAATACTCTATCTCTTTATGACAATTTTGATGCTCACAAATACCCTTAATTATTTTCTAATGATTTTATTTGTTAAGTATTTTTCAGGAATTTATTATTCATTATATTTTTATTTTTGGACGAAATATTTAGATTCTTGAACAACGAGAATTGATTTCTAAGGTATTCGCATTTAGCGTGTTCTGGAAACAATGTTCATGCTCTACATATTCGGGATCTGTTTTAGCGCGTTCTGGAAACACTGTTCATACCCTACGTGGAGAAACGTAGCGTAAGGATACTTAGCGTAAGGATGAAATGCGGTGTATACTTTATGGGATAAAAGAAAAAGTATGGAAGAAGAACCATACGTTATCGGCAAAGTATGAAAAAGAACCCTACGTTAAGAAGGAACCCTACATTTGGGATATTAGAAAAGTATGGAAGGAGAACCGTACGTAAGTGTTAAAGGTTATGTTTGTTTCTCAAAAGTATGGTTCATCAACCTTACTTTTGTAAACAACCATTCGTTTTTGAAAAAATATGGATCAAGTAAAAGTATGGATCTTTTATCATATGTTTGAAAGTTGAAGAGAAAAGTATGGATGACTAACCCTACGTTTATGATCAACCTTATGTTTGATGAAAGTGACATGAACCTTACGTTTGTGATCAACCATACATTGTCAACCCTACGACATCAACCTTAGGTTTATAATCTACGTTATGTTCAGATGATGCATACTGTACAACTCAACCTTACGTTTGGCGTCGGAGAATTTAAAATCGATATTTTTATGCAACGGTCAGCAAGCTGATTATTAGGCTGATTTCAAGCCGGATTTAAAGCTGATTTTAAAGCGCAACTTTGACTGATTCAAAGCTGTTTTATCAATAGTTTAAGGATCGAATTAAAAGGAGCTTTTTATGCCGAGTCTTCAGGGAAGTTACAACTACTCTGTAAATTCAAATATTTGAATATTGCGAGTCAAAAGGAGACTTTTGTGGATCTAAAATTTGCAGAAGAAGTGCTTATCATTGTTATTATATATGAGTTTTTCCGAACAACAACAAGAGATATTATGTGATCTCTCGATCATTATAAATAGAGGAATAAAAACAGAGACTATCAAATCATACAGATCTGCTGATTCAAGAGAACGAAAAAATTCTATTTGCTGAAGAAGAAAAATCACGATAGAAGATTCATTCGTTCTACATCGAATATCATTTGTGAATCTGCTACTACTAAAATTGTGAATTATATTTCTATATCTACTGCAACGGGGTCGACTCATAACGAATCTTTTGTGAAGATCATTATTTCTGAAGATGATGATCTATCTATTGTCAATTGCATGCTTTTGCAATTGGGAAGAACATGTGGAAAGTATTTTCAGAATACAAAAATCTTTATTTTCTATTCTTGAGTGACCAGCTTCTCGTACTAAGCTGTGTAGGTTCTGTAAGTGAACCATAAGGCTTTGTTTTGCCTTAGATTGTAAAGGTGTCAACTGCTTGTACTCAGTTGTGAAACGATCTGTGGAAACGAGGACCAGATAGTGAAAATCACCAAGCTCGTGGAGTAGAGCGTTGGTGGAGTGGACTATGGGCCTTCTGTTCCTCGAACCACTATACATCTTGTGTCTCTACTATTTAAATTTCTGCTGCATTAATTCATCTGATTAAAGTAAAAGGGCAGAACACAATCTCGCAAAGATTTCTGAAAAGACACAATTTACCCCCCCCCCTCTTGTGTATATTTGGTATAATCCGATCCAACAAGATGAGGATGGGTCAAAATCCTCTTATCCAATAATTTTTAGATAAGTTTAGCACACATTCTCACCCTTATCTTTTGGTTTTAACCCTTATTTAAACCTTTTAACACTTACTGTGACAACATATGTGTTTTACTCTTTAAATGTTAATATAGTTATTATAAAATGTCAAACGAACCATAAATGAGTCATTGATGAAATTTTAAAACTTATCCCAATCATTTGTCCAAAGTCTAGTTTTTTATGAATTTTATATCATTTAATAAAATATTATTTATTTTAAAATATCATTAATATCAATTTTGACACTATTTATTACTTGACTTTTTAAAAAATAACAATAAACAAGATAACTTCAAACCAAAACCATTAATACATCCCTAATATGTCTAGGTCATTTAGGAAATTCGTGGATGACATTAATTATCTCATATTATATTTATTTTAATATTTTTAATATCATTTATTTGATATTTCCATTAATTAAACAATTATCGCATCATCATTGTGTAAGCATTTAAGGTAACTATTTTTTCCTAAAAATTAAAAATAAATTACCACAATCAAGATAAATATTTTAGCTTTCAAATGACTATTTATAGTTGAAGATATCTTCTGAATAACCACATAAAAAATGTAATATGTATTAAAAACATGAGTATAACAAATTTGACTTTCCTTAAAATAAAATACTATAAAAGGATTGAAGTCATCCAAGTGGCTCCAAGAGGCCATAAAATCAGCCTAATGATGATTTTGGTCGACGCTCACTCATCCAAAAAAATTACGACAAGTGTTAGGGTAATTTTCTAATATTTATAATATTATTTTTACTCTTAATTACCCAATTTACCCTTAACTGTGATATTTTTTTATTAAAATTACTATTCATATTGTCCAAAAATAAAAGGGACTTATTTACTAAATTTGGATATTCTCATTCCAAATATGAAATCCATTTTTCAAAATTCAAAACACAAAATTGGCTAAAATTAATTTAAAATTAATCTCATAGACGGAACGAGAATACATATTTTTAGAGTGAAAATGTTCAAAATATTGAAATGTTTTTATATCGAAATTCAATGTGAAATTGATTCCAATGACCTACATTGGATTAAATGATATAAAATTTATCTAATTAAACTTTAAAACCAAACAAAAATATAATTTAACACTATAAAATATTTAGACAAAAAAACTATTTTCAATTAAAATTCAGTATTTTTTTCACTATTCATTAAAACATGAAACTTATAAGAAAAATACCAAAAATTCAATCAAAATAATTTTTGATATTCTTATTTCGAAGAACAAGTTTATTTTTTCAAATAGAATTTATAAAAGTGTCAAAACTAGATTTAAAACAAGTGTGTCATCAAAAGGCGATAAAATTACCTTAAAAAATAGTCTTTTAATGGGTAAAATTGGATTTATTTTTCTATCATCTCTAGACAACACACAAGACGAATGTTAAACATCAGATTGAATATATTATATAGAAATTTCATTAAGATCATTCAATGATAATAATTAATTTAATTTGTTAGGATAAAACACCTTTGATGCATAATAATAGTTTTTTTTATAAAAACATTTTCTTTATATTCAATTGGTTTTTATATTTATTTACAATCAATTGGTAACTAATGAATTCATTCATATATTTTCCTAATTTAGTTAGTCTTATTCATAACCACCAATTTAACGGTTAGGAGATAATTTTCATTTTAAATAATAATATTAATGGTATATCGTAGTTCGTTTAAACTCGGTGTTGCGTGCAACATAAGTTATTGAAGAAGTTAAATTTAATAAAAGACATCGTAAAATCTTGAGGTGTTACAAATATTTATTAATATTTGTGAATATTTAATTAATATTTAGTAATATTTAGTAATATTTATTAATATTTAATTAATATCTATTAATATTTAATTAATGTCTATTAATATTTATTACTATTTATTTAATATTTACTAATGTTTACTAATATTTATTAATATTTACTAATGTTTATTAATATTTGTTAACATTTGTTAATATTTCTAATATTTGTTAAAATTTGTTAAAATCCATGTTTAAAAACAAACCTTTCTAACACCCACTGAGATTATTTTTTTTTAGTAAAAAAGGGGTGGTGCCAACTTGCGAAACCAGTCCACCCCATGTCTCCCTCGCTGCCAAACGTAAGAACTGTAATAATCATGTGCCTTGCGCAGCCTAGCAAACCCCTCAATTTACCTTCACATAATTAATTATTACTCCTTGTCGGAGATTGCCCGATCTCTCCGCTCCGTCGCCGCTCTTTCTAACCGGAATCTGACCCACACTCTCTGAACTAGCTCACTCACCGCTTCCTGTCCAAAGTTTTAAATTATCAGCCTGCTTTCGTTGCTCAACCCAAGGGATAGAATTGGCGATCCATGAACTTTTTGGGGGATCACGGCTCGACAGGCTTCGTCACAGTAAAATCAGTAAGTTGTCTTTGAAATCCGTGTCTGTATCTCCTTAATTTGTTTTTTTTAAGGCTTCAACTCGTTAACATAAATTCTTACATGAACTTTAGATTCCTAGGTCTTTCGATCCCTGAATTTGGGTCCTCGGCTTTTCCCTGTCTCGGTCGTTGAAGCTGCAGTGAAACGTGAATATTGTTATTTTAACTGATTTTTTTTTTTCTTTTTCGTTTGGATGGGGAGGTACAAGTGACGATATTTGCCACATTTCATTTCTGTTAGTAACAAATCTTGGTGATGATTATCTTACCTATCATGGGTTAAATCTGTTTTTAGATTCTTCGAGGTTTATTTCTAGAGTGGGCAGGAATGAAAATTGAGTTTTTTAATAGCTTTTGTTTCTTAACTGAACTCATAACTTCGACTATTTCTTGGAGGCATGTAGGCACGCTAATACGCGAGTAATGATTATGGATGATTAAGTATTTCAGGCTACCTTCAATGCTCTGAGGTGCGTACTTTTGCAGTGTTTGTTTCGTTGAGGAAATTAGCTCTGTGGTGTGTGCTTTTGCATGGAGCTGAACTTTAAGACTGCTCTCCGGGCTAAGGAAGATGCTGAGAAGCGGTTTGCAGTGAAAGATTTTGTGGGTGCAAAGAGATGTGCCCTGCAAGCCCAAAACTTAAATCCAGAACTGGAGGGTATATCTCAAATGGTGGCTACCTTAGATGTTTACATTGCCTCTGAGATTGGGGTTAGTGGTGAAATAGATTATTTTTCAATTCTAGGTCTGAAGCCATCGGCAAATAAGAATGCTGTGAAGAAACAGTACAGGAAGCTAGCTGTGCTACTTCACCCTGACAAGAACAAAAGTGTCGGTGCAGATGGGGCATTCAAGCTTGTCTCCGAGGCATGGACCCTGTTGTCTGATGGCTCTTCTGCCACTAGGAGACATGGGCAAGTATCATCCGGTTTGGTGAAGACCAGCCCATCTTCTCTTAACACCTCTGGCTCTGGTTTAATGGTTTCAGAAAATTGTTGCAATGCATCGATCTCTCGTGGAAGTCCTCACACTTTCTGGACTCTTTGCACCTCTTGTAGAGTTCAGTATGAGTATCTTCGCAAGTATCTGAATAAGAAACTTCGATGTAAGAATTGCCGCGGTATATTTATTGCTGTGGAAACTGGTTCAGCCCCACCACACGGTGCTTTCCCTTTTTCTTCATGGTCGCAGCTTCATGATATTGGATATGGAACCCATGGATACGGTGGGGCAGCATATTTCCCAACTAATACCGTTCTCTTTACAGGAACTGGGTCCTCCACATTTCATTCTGGGCAGGGACCGGACGGTCTTCCTAGTTTGTCATGTCAGTGGAGCTCAGCCCCTGGAGCTGTGCATGCCATTGATGACAGTATGCACAAAAACAATGGAAAACGCACGATGAAAATTGCTAACGTCAGTGGGGTTTCAAATGTTTCAAATGGTTGTAACGAATCTTCAGGTTCCAAGGGTAGACCGTATAAGAAAAGAAATGGGCATGAACAAGTGGGTTCCAGGACTGCTTCTGAAGTTAGAACGCCTAATGTAAATGGGAGTGTTGAAATCGATTTCAAGATCCCCGACCCATGTGAATCTGCAACTAAATGTTACTCTGCTTTGCCAGAATTTGATGCTAGAAAGTTGTTAATTGACAAAGCAAGAACAGAAATTCAGAAGAAACTGGCAGAGATGAGATCTGAGAAGAAACAAGCTGGCAACTCAATGAAATGTCTTAGTACAGCAAATATGGGTTATTCTGGTCAAACGGTGGCGCTTAAGAAAACTGTGCCAAGCTCCATAAACGTCCCCGACGCTGATTTCCATGACTTTGACAATGACAGATCAGAAATCTGCTTCAAGCCGAAGCAAATATGGGCTTTGTATGATGAAGAAGATGGAATGCCTCGACTATACTGTTTGGTCCGTGAGGTCATCTCTTTCAGTCCGTTCAGGATTCATATCAATTATCTGAGCTCTAAAACAGATAGCAAATTTGGGTTTTCAAAATCATGTGGTGATTTCAGGGCCTGGAGCTCAGATGTGATTGAGCAGGTCAACGTTTTCTCCCATGTTTTGATCGGTAACAAGGTTGGAAGAGGTGGCCATGTTCAGATTTATCCGAGAAGTGGCGATGTATGGGCCTTGTCCTGGAATGGGTCGCCAAATTGGGACAGGAAAACCTCCGATGAGCTGAGACACGAGTATAAGATGGTGGAGATTCTCAATGATTACTCTGAAAAGCTTGGGGTGTGTGTTGCGCCTTTGGTTAAATTGGATGGATTTAGGACTGTGTTTCAGCGTAACGAAGACAAGAGTTCCATCCAATGGATTTCAAGGCGGGAGATGTTGCGGTTTTCACACCAGGTGCCGTCATGGTTACTTGATGGAGAAGCAAGCAATCTGCCCCATGGATGCTTTGATTTGGACCCAGCTGCAATTCCAGACGAGCTGATTCGAGCTGCAACCGAATCAGTGGCTGAACAAAACCCTTTTCAGATTGAAGAGCGAGAACGCTTCATCTCATCGTTGTTCTAACAACTGAATGTCTAAAATTTATGTAATATTCAGCAAGTTAAAGTGCAGCCCCTTTGCAGGG
The DNA here is from genome assembly GCA_963277665.1 of Viscum album. Taxonomy (NCBI): domain Eukaryota; kingdom Viridiplantae; phylum Streptophyta; class Magnoliopsida; order Santalales; family Viscaceae; genus Viscum; species Viscum album. Next base: position 334,231,100 of record OY728138.1, on the reverse strand, counting down.
CTGAGACTGAAGAAGGTTTAAAGGAAGATCCATTACATTGATCCTTGGTAGTTTTATTGGGTACAACGTGAGGGCAACGTCTTCTGGATTGATGAGCATTTGGAACATCCCATGTTAATACATTTCCAATGGAGAATGCGTGTTTTTGCCAGCCAAATTAACAGGTCCGTTCATCCTTCATTTATTCCTTTGAAGCCTTTATTTTGTAGGGTCTGAACACTTGATTTCAACCCTTTGCAACGAATATTTAAAGGTTTGGTTGCGATCATTTGGTTCACTTTTATGTAGTAGCACCACTCTAAGCCCTGTGAACCTTTTCTGCATGATGCTATGGGTCTAAATATTTTTTCCTTAATTATATCTCGGTTTATATATTGTGACCTAGATCTTATCAGGGAAATATTTATAACATGCCATTGGTCTCCAAAAGTTTATGATTGGTATAAGAGCATGCATACAGGTTTAATCGAATCCATCAAAACTTGCTGAATCGATTTGAATCTCTAAAAATTAATTCCGATCAATGAATTGGTTAAAATGGATTGAGCAATATTGTATATTTTGTTTTTTTTGGATTGGTTCTGTTCTGATGGATTTAATTGTTCTTAATATTTTTTAATCCTAATAGTTCGATTAAATAAAACATATAAATCTTTATTTAAACTGCATGTGATTTTTTTTCTAGAATATCCTAAAAATATTATTCTTATTGTGATGCAACATGTCGATCTGGTACAAAATTTATGTGAAAAGGAGTTATCAAGTCACATTACAAAGTATGAAATCATGTTTTATTCAATTCAGTGAATTTAAAATTTGTATTTTGATTTTTTAACTGCACAACTACAGTTTTCACTACTGTACCACTACAATTCCCGTTATAGTTCAACTGCAATTTTTTTTTACCATGCATTTCCTCACAATAACTATACATCTTGACGTTACCTCAAAGCCAAAGCATTTCATGCATTTGTAGTCTCTCAACACCATGTGTAATCGCTATGGTCAAGGGGTTTATACTACATTGCATGTGCCAATTTATTATCAATGTATTCTATACCACATCACCTATCATTGTCACCCTTAGTGATGATGAGTTTCGTATGATCATCTAATGACCATATACAGCGGAAGAAAACCCAAACATATGAGATCTATCTTCAATAGTCAAATGCATGAAATGATAAAAATATAGAGTACCTGATATTCAATAATTGTAGTAGCCATCTTCTTCTCTTCGGAAGAGAATGCTTGAGGGAGATCACGAGGAGCAGAATTAAAGCACTCTATCTTCGAGGTGATATTGGTCCGAGATTGTATTGCGAGGATACCCAAACTGAAGGGGTGCCAATGTCTTATTGGGTGAGATGAACAATGCTTTAGGAAAAAGAGAGAGACTTCAGAAGTATTGCACACTCACAATCGTTGTATGGTAATGGTTTATATTGGCAATCAATGATGCATCTTAATTGATGTCTCATTTATTCATCTGTTACTAACATATGAATAAACACCAAGCATTCAATGTATGAATGTATAACCTCCTTTATGTTTCATCTTATGAAATGATTTTTGAATAAATTCCAAACATTAAAATTAAAACTGTTCGGTGGGAGATGTGAATATATATATATATATATATATATATATATATATTAATGCATTACATGCCTGAAAAATACATGCATCATATGCATGTGTGCGTGCATCTTATGCATGTACATTTTTAGTGCGCATCCAACAATCTCTCACTTGCACTAAAATTTTTTAAGGACTTTATGCAAAACTTCACAACTGTTTGTGAATCCATCCAAATTCTTTTGGATACGGTTTTTTATGGAACTTCCTTCATTTTTAAACAAACACTTTGTCCAAAACTTTGTCATTATCCAAGGGTCTAATTGTGTCATCTTACGAGCTTTAACAACGTTGACAAAACTATGAAATCCCAATTTTACAGATGCAACCAAAGAACGACCTCTACCAAAACTTCAATGTTACTCAAGTTACTAATCGGTCTGGTGTGATCTCCATCAAACATACTCATATCTCTATACGCACATGTCCATCACAAGATGTATCATATACATCGTATGCATCCTATATAATCCCTTTATTAATGACATCGAGCGATCACTAGACATGAAACATGTCAATCTTGTATTAGTCCCACATCATTTCTCAATTCTCTGAAAAAGACTGACCAAGATGATAAATGCAACACATGCCGTTCACCTATCTGATAAGTACAACATATGTCACCTATCCAAATAGTTGAACACATCATATGTGAAACAACTAAGGATGACCATGCATTTCCTCAGTCTAATTCAATCAAGGGCAAGATGTTTTTAACTTGTCAGATAAGTGGAAAGATCACATCTTGGTTGCACTCCAATCGATGACATGATCAACAACATACCCAACCACCCATGGTTATATTTTGACTTGCGTAAGTAGGGTATCATAGCATGAATGTTCTCATGCTAGGTATTTCGCCAACCTTAGGTAAGAAAGATTGATAATAAGCATGCACCCCTATGTATATTGATGATTGTATGACATTCCATGAGATATATTTTAGCGGATCAATCCAAGTATTAAGTCTCTATTTATTACCTCATGAATTCATTCTTCATATCTCATATACAACTCTTTTCAATGAATACAAGATTCTATTCATGCTAACCTTATCATATCATTACAATCCCTAATACTCTGTAATGATCATCAGTTAGGGATAACCTAAAGTCGTACTTTGAGGGGATATTATCATTCCACTATTCATGTAATATAAAATTGCAACACATATGAATGAATGATAATTGGAGATTTCCTTTATTATAATAACATGATGCATTTACAACCATTACAACCAATCTCTTAAGAGATTCTACATGACTTTCATGTTGTTGCTGCGGAAATGGTTTTTGAACATTACATCTATATGTAATTCATTTCACATCCCTATGTGACCATTTGATAAAATACTTCCACTAACCTCTTAGAGAGTAACATTTATGAAACAAGCTAGTTTGAATAATGGTGAAACTTAGGAATCATATTCCTTAAGTTCAACTGTTTGAATTTATCTTCAAACTCCTTAACTTTGTAACATCAAATGTTATAATGTTATCTTCTGTTGTCTACTTAGAACTCTTTCTAAGTACATCATCATCATCCTTGGAACCCTTTTCATCAAACATTTTTCTTGAAATCTTTTGTAAATAATGTAACTATATACATTATCACTTTACAAGCATATCCTAAACTCTTTTAGGATAAAGTAATATCCACTTCGTTACGATAACTAATGTAACTCTTTACATTTCTCTTTACTGTTATACCCTAAACTCTTTTAGGATATCAAGTGATACACTTTGTGTATCAGCTGGTATAAACTTTTAGGGAACAATGATGTTTACTTGTTATGATAACTAAATGCAACTCTTTACATTTTTCTTTACCATCAAATATTCTGAACTTCTTTAGTATATTAAGTGAAAAATCATTATAATCTTTGATTGGTAAAATCTTTTAGTTAACAATGATATTTACTTTCTCACAGTAACTAAATGTACCTATTTATATTTTTCTTTACTGTCTAATATCCTAACTTTTAGGATATTAAGTGAAAAATCAATCAAACTTAGATTGACACAATCTTTTATTTGTTAACCTTGAACTTCTCTAAGTTCAAGCACACTCCCACTAGCCTCTCTTAGACATTATATTCTCTTTGAAATGTCTTTTCGAAGACTCAACGCAAACTACTTTGTGTTTTAGGAAGTAACATTTATTTCCATTCAGTAGGAATATTAAACAAATAAACTATTGTTTCCATTTTATATATGGTATTTTATGTGTTTGAAATTTCCTTTTTGAAAAGAAGATTTTAACACATTCCCTCATATTTTAATAAACATCTGTGTAAAGACCCGAATTTTCCATGTAATTTTTTTTAATTATATGGAATTATTACGAGTCTTCAAAAATTGATGACGCTTGATTCCGAGGCCCGCTGTGCTCGGAATGAATTTCTGAACTTTTTTTCGGGTACGTTCAGTAAACGCATGAGCGACATTTTCTAACTTTTGAACCGGTGCTCAGATTAAAAATCTGAGGGAACTGTTGAATCCACAACGCTGAGATTCACTTAAGGGAGGTTTTACTTTGACCGCAGTAGGTCTGGAGAAAAAGTTAAGTTTTGTGATTTTTTTAAAAGAAATGAAATAAAATAATTTTATTATTTTATAACTTTCTTCTCCACCAACGGACAAGCGAAGTGTGGGGCCAGCGATGTGTCAAGCCAATAAATGGCTTGACCTGTCAATCTTAAATAACGACGTCGTTGCAGAATTAGGAAGGTTCCTAATTAACGAGTCCCCATTAATTCCCCACATCGTTACTTACCCTCCCTCTCTCCTATATATATGGAGTTTGGGGAGGGGTATCAGCACAGTTTCGCCAAGCAATGAAGTGTTGAAGGAGTGCTGAGACGCCGAACCCTTAGAGGATGGAGCTGATCCCAATGGGAGGTGACGAGTGACACCGAACCACGAACTGAAAGACGGCGTACGAGCGACGTCATTGGGAACCGGTTGCAGGAACAAAGAACACGATCCACCTTCAAGCGCGAACGCTCTCCAACGGGTTTACGAGGTAGGGGGTTTATTCATTTACGCATTTTAAATGTTTTCCTCTTCTCCATTCTTGAATAATACGAAGAACGCGGACCAACCGACTAACGGGTTGATCCGCGATTCATTCATTTTTGCGAGAGGTTGTTGCGGGGTATCTTTGTAGGGTTTTGATTGTTGTTTAATTCAATTGATTATTAAATTTCCCTCACGTTTACGTGCTAACGCGGAGGGCACGAGCCTAATGAACCCGACCCGAACCCTTCGCTATCTTGCTATCCTTACGCCTCCATAGAAGACCGCCAACGCGACGACACCGACCGGTTACGTTGGGGATAGCGCGTCGACGCACGCTGTAAGAGGATGTCGCGACACAAAACCGTAGCAGTCATCGGAGCGGCCGACACCAGCCGACCGCGAAGGAGGCGCGGCGCGCCGTCGCACGTCGCCGGTGAGCAAAGGAGGCTGCGACTTGTCATCCGCAGAGACTGGAGGAAGGTGGCCGACACACCGGCTAGCCGCGGGTGGTGGAGCGGCGCGCCGTTGCGCGCCGCTGGAGAAGTTGGCCGACACATCGGCCAACCGCGACGGAATCGGCAGGACCCACTCCAGCGGGTCCCACGTGCCACCTGGTGGCGCCACGTGGCGCTGCCGCTGCGAAGAAGACCGAACGGCCTTTGGCCGTTCGGGAAAATCGAGGGTCGCTCCTTTGGTGGCGGCTAGGGCGGACCCCCCTTGCGGGTCGCCCTTCGTGGGTCACCCCCTTACGGGCCGCCCCCTTGCAGGTCGGGCCGAGCCCGCCGTGGTCCAACCCAGACCGGGTCGGGTCGGGTCGGACCGGACTCGGGCCTAGAAATGCTTAAAGGGCCATATCTTGAGAACTGGATGAACCGTCTGCGGCGTTGGGATCCTTGGACCGAGACAGTCCTTTTTGGTATACTCCTCTTGAGTTTTGGAGACAGTTGGAGTACGGTCGGGTTGGATCGAACCCGAATCCAACCAGGCCCCCGAAACTAAAACGCTTATAACTCACAGACTGAGCGTTCAATTAATGCATCGTCTGTCGCTTTGGAACCCTTACGACATGGCGGTTCTTTGGGTTACTCCTTTGCAGAGCTTAGTGGCGGTCGAGGTACGATCGATATCTCAAGGGAAGATTCTACGGAACTCGAGCGCACTGGGTGCGAGGAATCCAGTGGCTGGCAATGAGGCAGATGTTGGAGACAAATCATACAGAGGTCAGCGCTCAACGATCCTGTGTGGGTCAGCGCATACCGATCCTGTGTGGGTCAGATTCTATGTGGGTCAGCGCTCAGCGATTCTGTGTGGGTCAGCGCATACCGATCCTGTGTGGGTCAGATCCTGTGCGCGTCAGTGGAGCTTAGTTACCTATCGATTATGGGTGAGTCAAATTCTGTGTGGATCATTGCGGAGGTTAGTACTTGTCGATCCTGTGTGGGTTAGACTCCGTATAGTCCGAAGCAGTGCCTCTTGACAGGATAAGATGATCTAGTTTCACGACTAATCATATGTACTTCTATACTTCACTGAAAAACCTGGTTTGAGTTGAGACCCTTTTGAGCTGTGTCTATTGCTTCGTGCTTTGTGATTGAGATCATGTTTTGTGGTTTTCCTTTGTGGAATTCTGAGAGACCTTCAGGGGTCTCGGGGTACCTACTGGATATTGTTATACTCACCCCTGCACGGGTTTCGCCCGCACCTTGTTGTGTCTTGTGCAGACGACGAGCAGCTGGACTGAGGTTTGAGGGAGCTAGGACCAGGCGGTACGCGTTGGAGACGGGCGGATGTGGAGTGCTAAGGAGGCAATCTGTACCTACCCTTCAGGTAGGATCTTCGGTGGACGACCTAAGAGCTGTTTCTTTTTTTTCCAATTGAATTGTACTTTTCAGTTGTACTTTTCCGGTTGGGCTTGTATTCCGGCCCCTTACTTTCAGCACTCTTTTACTACAACAGTTACTTAGTGGTTGCTTCTTGTTGCGTTCTAGTCTGTGTGTTTGTACAGGTTTAAAGGCAATGTCTTCCCGTTATAGGGATACGCCTTTCCGGTGCTAGTCGCCAGCCCCTGGCTTTTGGAAGACGGACTTGGGGTAGTCACGACACGGGCCCTAGGGGACGAGTCGTGACAATCTGGATAAACATTTTTATCCAAATTTTCTTCTCAAAATATTTTATAAAAAATACAATGAATCAAAAAACCATGTGCATATATTTTATCACCTCGTAACAACTTTTTGTTATCGAACATCCTCTCTTATCACATAAGAGAAATAAGATGACAATACACATCTTTTACTTAGATTCATTTGAGTTTGATAAAAATTTTACATTCATATTTCTGATGTAGAAATTGTTTACTTCATCACATGAATATAAACTACAAGCTCAATCAATTCTTCCTTTGATTTTGAACTCCTGTATATTTACAACAGTTTGTAAAATGCACTTTCAGTATCACATACCCTTCAAAACCGAAGAATTAATTTCTATAACATTAATACATGATATGGACATTCCATGGACTTCTCAAACCCCTTTAGGTATTCTAAATAATCCCATCATATGAAATCATTATTCCTCCTTCCTGGCAACCCTAAGTTTCAATGACATTGACTGACTTTTTGAAGAAACATTGTTGAACTTTTCAATTAACTTTTCTTTTTCCGGTTTAAACTTTTATCCACTAAAATTGTTCATACAATACTAGAATCCAGACATTATATGTCTAGTTCATCCATTCTCAACACTTTGAGAATGTCAGGTAAGCATTTCTCGAATGCATTAACTTTTTTCGGATCATTTCCATAAATAGAAATAGTATGAATTCTCAAACCTGAATATGCCATTTTAGTCTCCCCTTAAAGCATGTTATAGAACTGAACAAATCATAACTATGTGTATTAACATCCATCTTATTTAAAACAACCATTGTTTACAAGCTCTTCTCAAGAACAAAATGAGGAAATACACATCTTATGAAATATTCCTCCAAGCATGAAGTATCCAAGTCTCCAACATAGCAACACCTTTTCTCTATCACTTGGATATCAACTTCAAGCTTGTTCATTCATTTCTTTCTTTTTCTGGTGTCCTATATATTTACAACACTTCTAAAATATACAATTGGTATCACATACCATAAAAGAAATGAATTCTATAACATTCATACCTGTAGTGGACGCTCCACGTGGCTTCTTGTAGTCCTTTAGGTAATCCAAAAAGTTTCTTATCCAATGGCCAATTTTTCCACAATGAAAACATTTCTTTTTTTTTTTCTTTCTCAGTTTGACAGGCGGTGTGGACTTTCCACGACCTCTTTTCTTCCCTCTTTTTCCAAAACTTTTACCCATCTCCTTTTGTACCATCAACATGGTACTTGAGCCTGAATCGCCCATGTCTTGTTTAACAATCCTCAACATATTGAGGAGATCAGGTAAATGTTTGTAGAGTTTATTCATATTGCAATTCACATCAAACTATCAGAACCTTTCTGGAAGTGATGTGACCGTGGAATGAAATTTGTTGCCAATTAAGCTTTAGAGGTGAACTTAGCCTCTACAAATCATTGACGTAACCGATCACATTGAGTACATGGCTAGAGAGCGAGGTTCCTTCAGTCATCTTGCAATGAAAAAGATCGTTAGACACATCATACCGTTCATGCCTTGCTTGTTCTTGATAGAGCCTTTTCAGGTTATCTATCATTTGAAAGGCATTAAGAGTCTCATGTTGCCTTTTCCATTTGACTCCATTGTAACCAACACGAGTGTAGAGACTTCCTATGCATCCTTTTGATGTTTATTATAGTTATCAAAATCCTTTTGTTGAATAGCTTCACCAGTTGGTTTATCAGGAGGTGGTTGTTCCAACACAGAGAACTTTCTTTCTTGTTTGAGAACAATTCTCAAATTATTATACCAACAGAGGGAGTTGCTACCATTAAGTTTTTATTTTTCAAGGGCTGATCTTAAAGTCAAGCTTGATGATGATGTCATTTATCTATAACAGAAGTTTTTATTAGATGAATATCATGTCTTATATTTATTCATTATGGACTTTTAATGATAGTGCTCCCACTAAAATTGATGACCCCGTACATCATATCCATTTAATGATCCAAGATCCATATTTCACTAAGCAATGAGTCTGCTAGGACGTTCATCTCACCACTTAGTTATTTAGGTAGAGATCATCCCAATCACAAAAGTTGTGACTTTTGAATATTTGAGCGAATAACCACCTATACAAATCCATCATATCCATTCTTTTGGTATTCTAACTGTTAGAGCTTCCTAGCTAGTGTAACCTAAAGCAAACGCCCAAAACAAGCTAACTAAGGACAATCCAGGGGCACCCGATTATGGAACGAAACTAACTGACAAGACAATTCAGAGTCACTTATTATGTGCTTGTCTTACACAAGATAATCCAGAGACCTGACTATGATACATAATTATCCAGTTTGATGATTGAAATCTTGACGTGTGTTTCTTTGGAATAAATCTCTCGCTTAATATTTGTGGGGCTTTCTTTTAAGGCATCATCATCATATGCATATTAAATTCATAACTATTACATCATATGTAATGATTATCTTCTCATGTTTTATTTCCTTTTATGTTTGCATGCTTCTAAAAATTTAGTTTTGGAAATTTATATTTCAACTACCAAATTAATATGTTCACACCACATTACGTGCAACTATTTACACAACCCACAAGTTCATGTTAATCATCCAAAACCAGAAGTCAAATATATTCATATATATCCAAATGTATCATATGCATAAGGTACATGAACGTTTCATGTAAAGACATGGAGTTATACGAGATTGAAAAACTCCACATGAGTATGCCCAGAGCGGTAGATAGCAAACCTCATTCACTTTTCTAGCCAAGACAAGCCTCCAGGAAAGTAGGTGGTCTGACCCCAAGTCCCTCCACCCGGAAAGAGTTTACTCAAGAGAGAATTCAATTCATGAAAACTCTAATATGCAAAAACTATGTCTAACAACTATTCTCAAGTTCATAAATAAAAATACAAACCGAGGTCAAGGTAAATGGAAACAAATTTTTATGATATCAAATCTAGCATGATATGCAATACTCTATCATAGAAGCAATTTATCATATAAATTAGCATACACAATATTCATATTTCATAAACAATTTACTAAACATGAATATTAATAAAATTTAATAAATAATTAAACAATTTATTTATTTTCCAAAACACGAGACATTTATGAACTATTCATAAATAAATTCCAATTATAAACATTTTATAATTTAGCAAGAATATAAAAATTTTATATTCATTTCAATATGAACCCCTTCATGTTTTATATTAATTGACATTTATATGATATTTTATGAATTATAAACATTTTATAATTCAATATCTATTATATAAACATTTTATATAATTTAAATATCATATATATTTTAATTTATAAACACTTTATAAATCACCTCTTATGATTTCTAAATAAACCATTTATTTCTATATCTTAATGCATTCCATTTAATTTGTCAAAATGTATTTTATAATATTAACCTTTAATATTTGGAAAAAACGTTTCATAAAAATTTATTTAATTAATTATAAATAATTTATAACTAATTAATATATTTATAAAATCCTTATAAATTAAAATAACCCAAAATTCCTTTTAACGTGATTTATAAACAATTTACAAAACATTAAAAACATTTATTATGTTAGAAAATATTTTTTAACAATATTATGCCTACCCTTAAACAGAACCCCTACTTTACGTAAGGGTAACCCCTTATTGTCCTTATAAAGATGCTCTGTGTAAGGGTAAATGATGTTTTTAAAAGCATGTGTAAAGGTAATATAAATTTTACCTTTACGTAGCTTACCTTTACGTAGCTTACCTTTACGTAGCTTACCTTTACGCAATTTGATTTGAAAACTACTGTGAAAAAATAATACACAGATTACCTTTACATAGCTCCATCGTGTAAAGGTATTACCTTTACACAACTCCTTTGCGTAAGGGTAAAGTGCCAATGACCCTTATGTAAACTTCTTGCACAAGGGTGCTATGAAAATTCCATACGTTGCGTAAAGGTAAACATTAGAGACCTTTACGCAGCGACTCTCGTAAGGGTATCCCATAAGGGTAAATCATATCTACCTTTACACAACACTACTGTGTATGGGTACTACCTTTACGCAACCCATTTGTGTAAATATAATATCGAGGTTACCTTACACATACCATCTATGTAAGGGTATTACCTTTATGCATCTGATTTGCGCAAGAGTAAATCAAATTTACCTTTACACAACTCACATAAGGGTCTGTAATCTTCCTCCAGTTTTATGAAAACACTGTTTTTCTTTTTTCTTTGAAAACTAGCGATTCAAACACATTAAAAACTTGAAGAACCTCGCTCTGATACCACTGATGAGTTTCGTATGATCATCCAATGACCATATACAACAGAAGGAAACCCAAACATAGGAGATCTATCTTCTAGAATCAATGCATGAAATAATACAAAAATAGAGTACCTGATATTTGATAATTGCAACAACCATTTTCTTTTCTTCAGAAGAGAATGTTTGAGGGAGATCACGAGGAGCAGTGAACGAAATCACTTTGCCTCTAAGGTGATACACCGAACAATGGATCCATGACCATATCATGAGGATACCCAAGAAACTGAAGGGGTGCTAACGCCTTCTCAGGTGAGATAAATAGTGCTTTGGGAAGGATAGAGATTTGACAGAGGCTTCACAAGTATTGCAGACCCACAACCATTGTATGGTAATGGTTTATATAGGAAATCAAGGATGCTCCTTAATTGTTGTCTCGTTTATTCATACGTTACAACATATGAATAAACACTATGCATTCATCGTATGAATGCATAACCTCCTTTACGTTTCATCTTATGAAATGATTTCTGAATAAATGCCAAGCATTAAAATGAAAATCGTTTAGGGGAGAGATGAATAATATATATATATATATATATTATATTTATGCATTGCATGCATGAAAAATACATACATCATATGCATGTATTAAATGTACAATATATATATAATATCATATACATATCTTGTATCATATGCATGTGTGCATGCATCTTATGCATGTACATTTTTAGTGCACATCCAACAAGTTGGTTCCATATTACACTAACCTAACCTTAGTTCCATCAATTCATCTAATATCACATCTCATTCACATATTAGACTTAAAAATATTAAGTTATAATCATATTATGTAAAATTTCTCATGAGGATTGGTAATCTTGTAACATCAGGAGGCTAGATATATATTATATTAGGTGCTTGTGGGTAGAATTACATTAAACACACACATTGCTCACACATAGGCATGAAAGGCAGGTCATAGCCCCCCAAAGGGATAACCCACCCGCTTTATTACATAATATTTTTTGGCCTGAAAGCCCAGTGGGCATGAAGCCCATTACATTCTTAGCACATGGCCCATTCTATGAATAGTAACCTGGCTGCTACACAGAACATGACATAATGATGTAGTATAAAATGTTGGATATCATAAACATACAATCAAGGTTTTTTCCAAGACAATAACTTACCAAGTATTAATTCTCATATTATCCCATTTTAGTTGTCTAATGAGACCTATCAATGCATTTTTGGTTGTATAATTCTCAGCTTCACTTATCATTTGCATTATCCAACATAAAACTTTACATAAGAAAATGGATTAGAAATATTTGGCATAATACTCAACAATGAACGAGTTACAAACACTTAACATAATATCAATAAGGTTTGACTTCAAAAGTTAACCCGTAAGAAATCAAGGAATATATGAATATATTAATGGTTTCCCCAATCAATGGGAATGCTTGGATATTTGGATTAATACATTTCAATCAAATAGAGAATATAATAATCATAATGTACAATATTTTAATGACCTGACTCTATAAAAACCCCACTCGACTGGCTATGAGATCGAGACTAACACCTCAATCCCACCTCCAATAGACAAAATACTAGCGACTAGTGCTGAGAGTTTAAACACACAATAATGGGAGACATTACCTTTTAGAAGAAATGAAAATGAAAATCAAAATCATATGAAAATATTGTAATACCAATGAAATTATAAAACTACATATAACCCAATAACATGCATGGGTGTTTCACCAAAATGACCCCCACAATGACAAAAAAAAAAAAAAAACTCATGAGTTCCTCAAAATAAAAAAAAATTCAACAAACTCTTACTTTAGAATATAGTGTCCAACTGACATTGCCTGGAAACTCCACCCACACAATCATGAATATATGAAATGATATATATATATATATATATATATATATATATATATATAACGGTGAGCATATGAATACTCAATAGGTTCCTTGGAATGCTCATGTGCAAATGTGAATAGAGCACACTAATGTCTCCATGAATAAAACAAATCAATGAAGGTAATCCAACCCAACCAATGGGTAAATCCATGCCTACTCATAAATCACATGAAATACACTCCCCATAACTCATAATAGTATAGTATAACCCACACCAATAGAAATATATAAAAAAGGACCCCTATAAACTTACTCCAATCGATTTCATCATTGTAACTTCCAACACCTAATGTCTTGAGGCTCCCATCCCTTTAACCACGTCAGCCATAATCCACAATTCATATACCAAAAACCATGCCAATATTTATATGACATCATCATCACAAAAGGGAGATTGGGAGGGGGAAAGTGATCAATTATACAATAGTGCTCCATTATCTGAATTTTGGGTTACACTTAATACAACATGGGCAATGGCTGCATAACAAATGATAGAATATAACTTCTCCATCGCTCAAATAAAAAAGGCAATATGATAAAGCTCTCAAACCCCACATATCCAGGTAAAGTCACACCACTGTTATCTAATTGTACCATAACCCATAAAACATCCCAACTAGGGAACACTGTTTCATCCTGATCCAACTCGATGATTCTAACCTAACCCAAGTTAGATCAGAATTCTACCAAGTCTTTGGTGTGTCCCCCTATTCACTAAAAGTTTATAATAAATATAGAGGGGATAAAAATGATATAGTTAGGGGAAAATTTTCCCTTAACTAGCACACCCTCTTCATGGAGAGATTCAACCAAAATTTCAGCATTAGGTGTTCGTAACTTGAAACACGCCAACACTTATAAAGACAAAAAAAAACAGACATGACATGACCCACTGTGGACCCTCCTGGGTGGTGATAGGCCGAGCATTCCACCACAAACTTGCCTCTAATAAGATAGAGGTTGATGAATAGCACCAAGAAGGCATAAAACACACTTGGGTGGCCTTATCCTAAACATCATGCATCAAAGATATATATAACACTAACCTGTAAAACAACACACAACCATGTAGGATATACATAACCATATAAAATGTAAAATATGCATGCATACACCCATTAATTGACTCAAGCCATACAATGAAAAAGACAAAGAAAAAAGAAAAAAAACAAAAGGCCCAATAACCAGGATACAACCTGCCTACATATATCTGGGAGGGGGATCACTATGCTATGCCAACCATCATTGTGAGTGTCACCTACCACAAACCCCATCTAGATCACCAATACATTGTCTCTATCGTCCAATGGATCCACAACCCCATGTTTGAAATGGTTTCAAACCTATACATCATCTACACATACACAACATGTGTGGAACAAAACCCGTGTAGGGGTGAGTATAAAAATACCCAGTAGGATGCCCAAAAAATAACAAAAGGAACAAGGGCTAAAAATTGGATCATGATCAAGGCCGAACTAAAAAACTACTAAACATGATAAGGAAAGGGAATACACTTAGTAAAGGACAACCACTCCAACTTCTAAGAAGACCACCATCCAAGTCCATAGTGGTCTGCTAGGGATAACCCCAAGAACATTCCCAATGCCACCGACTGAGGACTCTCTAAAAAATACTCACACCTCAAGGGAAGACCCCTCCCTATTGAACTGTCTCAGGGGAAGACACCTCCTTGTCCATCGCTCTCAGGGGAAGACACCTCCCTAATCATCACCCTTAGGGGAAGACACCTCCCTAACCAGTCGTAACAAAGAGGATTAGACTCTATCAGTCCACAATTGTTAACCACTATCCGGAACAGCACCATCACACCTCAAGGATCTAGTAAGGGGGATCCTATTGAAGGGAGGAATATTGAATCACAAACCACACCATCTAAAACTGCATCACCACTAGCCTTATAAGCAAGGAATATATCTAAAGTTACCTACATTACATCATTCCTAGAACAAGGACACATGTAGAAGAAGCGTAACCAAACCTTTACCTCTCAACACTTAGTGCCTGGTATCCCATCAGAAGTTAAAATCTACACCTCGCTCCCTGGGGAAATCTACCCAAGGGAAAATACCTCCTTAGCCACTCTAACACCCATGAAAAAAGACCCGCATCCTTGACACACTCAAATGGGAGAGATCAATCATTAAAGAGAGAGATATATACCACCACTCAAACAACCTAGTTCAACTAGGGAAGCACATCGAAAGCTGAAAAATGGAGCACACCATGCCTTGAAAACCTCTGATTGTTTAAACCATCAAAGAAGACCAACCATCTCCAACACCATCACACTTCATGAACCGTAACCCTCACGGGGATTCATGTCTCACCAGATCACACAAGCCGACTGAGGAAAGTACCACCCCCAACACTGCCATCTCTTTCGCCACTTACTGCTAGAACCGTGCCACCATACAACAACTGCATCAGGGATCTCATGACTTAAAAAATGGTTGAGACCAAATGAGGATAGTTCCATCACCATCCATGCATGAAATAGTTCGCACCATAAGTGGGTATATCTGAGTAAACATAACCAAGATTAAATTACCTACACCCCATGAGATTTGGGGGAGTACCGTGTAGCATCCCGACCCAGTTAGCCACCTGAACAGGGCTTCGGGCTGAGTTCCACTGACCTTAAGCACACTTACCCAAATGCGAAAGGATATCGACTAGTAGTGAGGGTATAAAGAGGTGATAGTGGGGATATTATAACCTCTAGTGATAATATAATAATAGTCTAATTTTTATATATAAAGCAGTAGGAAATAAAAAAAGACACTGGACTAGTAACCTGCCCATGGCAGAAGCACAAGTAACAT
The DNA here is from genome assembly GCA_963277665.1 of Viscum album. Taxonomy (NCBI): domain Eukaryota; kingdom Viridiplantae; phylum Streptophyta; class Magnoliopsida; order Santalales; family Viscaceae; genus Viscum; species Viscum album. Next base: position 334,215,244 of record OY728138.1, on the reverse strand, counting down.
CATGAAATAGAAGAAGTATAAAAAACAACAACAAAATAAAGAATAAAAAATAATACAAACCATTTGTATCTACTAAATTAAAACATGAATACATATCAATTCATACCGACAAAAAGCAGGAGGGTCACTAATGACTGACCTCAGTATGTACATATAATGACATGCTGATATAGAAAGAAAAAAAAGATAAATCTAGTTAATGAAGGAACCTCAAGGTCCCTTTCCATTCATGTTATGCTAAATAGACCAACACTAAGGTCTAGCTACAAACCCCAAACCATTACCTGATCACAAATCCATAAAATCTACACGCATCCCGAAGGGCCCATGTAGAGTGTGAGAAAGAATCTCAGTAGGCCACCACCAACATGTGCCTATCTTACATTTGTGATTAAGAAGGCATGTATAAATAATAAAATATAACATCAAAACACACATGCATAATAATAACCCACTCCCCTTGTTCTCAATAGCCACAAGGGAACGATCAACTTCTTTGGCCAATGCTGGTATACCGTAGTGAAGATGATCCTTAGCCTAAGCCCAAGGCATCCCATGATGTAAAAAATTCCAGGTGAAACCTTATATTCCACCTCTAACAGAATTTCCTGGCACCTTGTACCAACCAATACCTTGTGTCTAATGCAATATCTGATGCCCCAAAGGCACACCCAAATAAGTACCTAGCCCTCGGACCTCATCTTCGAAGGAACTCTATCGGCTCGAAGAACAATGTATGTGGCACCATGATATTTTTCCTATAAATAATATCATTGTTGAATCAATAGCCAATGTCCTGAGGAATGACAATTTTCATCCTCCCAAGTTTGTCCTGACCCAATGGCCTCAAGTACGACGAGCCTCATCCCACAACCGATAGTCTCAACACTATCAACCGATGGATCATCACCATCCCTATGGATTTCTATGGAAAACACCTCCAACAATTTCTCTAAGCCACAACTAACGGAGGCATATACCCACATGAGTGGTCAATACCACCTCATTATCTGAGTCCTTCTATGTGTACACAACTCTAAATGGCGCATTGGACAACACAGGTGAGCAACAATCACTAAGTCCCAAAGCCACACCATTCTGACACCTTGTGCACTTGCGACCATGTCGCTAAATATGATGGTCATCACCATCTCATATCATAAGATCCATGCTCGTAACTTGATGAACTTGTCACCTCAATTGATGATTGTGTCACCCAACCAGTGATCAACATCACTTGTAATACATATATATCATTCCATGCCTAGCCTGGAGATCACATCACCTCAAATCAGATAGCCAATTCCATCTCAATCCTTGGGCCGATCCCTTCACGTTCCCGTGGAACCCAAAAATTAAATATAAATAAATTAAACAATGTAATTTAAATAAAACATCACCCCAGCCTAATCTACCAATGGTATGAAGCCTCTCACTAGGCTTAAACCATTTGTATTATTGATTGAGAATGCCAATAAGCATATCATGGGTTTAATTAATTAATTAAAATACAAACATTAAATTATTATGGTCTTGCTCAAACTACCCAACATCTCACTCAGACACTCACCCATGAAACAACCATAAAATCACAAAGAAATATAAGCACCACCTACCTCGTGTTGGAAAACATCCGCTCATTCGATCTTAGCCTTTAACTTGAGCTGATTTGGAAGAAATTATCATTTTAGATGAACGCCTTTAAAATAGGGTAAATCGGCTCACACAAATTTAGTGCACCGTATGATGAGAGAAAAGAAGAAAGGAAGTAATAAGATTCAAGATCTTATTGATATGTATCCAACGTTGTAGACGGATCGAGAAACAGAGTCCTGATGAGAGGTGCAGATCAACACCTAGGGGAGGAGGAAAATGAGACCTCCCTACTACTGTACATGATTAAAGGAGGAGAAATGAGAAGGGAAAAAAGAAAAAAGGATTGAGGGTAGTTTGTAATTTTTACACTTTTAAATATCCAACATGGTTTTCCAACACGGTTTGGAAAACCATGTGCAAACTGTGCAGCTCCTGCTTCTTAAGAGCCAGACCCCACACGGTTGGCTCACACAGTTTTTCCAAACTGTGTTGAGTTCATGTGTAGACACTGGTTAAGCGGCACTAAGCATGTAGATTGCACACAGTTTTCCCAAACCGTGTGTAATCCGTGCAGATCCCTCTTCTAAAAACTAAATAGGTCCTCTCACGACCGTGCACTTCATCTAGAACTGTTTTCCAAACCATACTCAGTTCATTTAGAGGACACACAATTTCTCATTAGAGGTTGCACGATTTTTCAAAACCGCATGCCTTAGTCTGCGCATATTGAAAACTTGGGTTTTTAGCCTCTGACAGACCTAAAATCCAACCAAACCCCTGAGACACTTGTTGAACATTAAGAATCATCTAATAAAAAGGTCTTGGGTTAAAGGAAAACTCAAAATTAAGTCTCATTAATCGATAAAAGATTTGGTCTACCCACCAAACTTTGAAAATTCAAAACGAGTGAGGAATTTGACTTGCTCCAAAAATTTGGGATGTTACAATCTCCCACCTTAACATAGATCACCCCCGATCTATAAAGAAAAACCCAGAGATGACACCAAAATTACTCATCTCACTCAAATTAACCTAGACTACCCCAATAAAAAAGGGAATAGGTAAACTCCCTCAAGGGATCCCCACCTTAGGAGTTACCTACCCCGGTCTCACCCCGACCCAAAACACAAACAAAACTGATGGCCCATCATCCATCCCTAGACTCAAAAGTCCTTTTTTGACACATCTTCACTCTCGCACCTCATCAAGCACTCACATCATATCCATGACTCATTAAAAACCCATCAAGTACCACATCTCATTGGGTTCCCTCCTCATTACCATGTCACACATGGCACCCATGAGGTCTCGCATCTCATCAGATGCTCAAAGAATTCCTAGTGTCACGCACATCATATGAAACCCACATCGTATTGATGCCTAGATTCCAACAAACCTCACAAGACACACATCCAATGGTGCTCACATATAAATCCCGGTGCCACAAACCTCTGTTTATATCTCTCTACCTCCCCCCTATCTCTCTAACACACACATACACAACACATCCATGATGATGTAAACCTATTAACTAGTGTCTGGTTAGTCCATAGATACATCTCGTTCACCTCATGAACCCAAAAAGGATATGCCTACATAGGGTCCATGCCAAAATAAAACAAAAGAGACATGGATACACCCCCGACATACCTCTAACCATAATCGAATCACCAGCCTACTCCAACCTTGGAAGATCCATGGCGTGCACCTGACCTAAAGCCTGACTACCTAAAGCCTGACCTCCATGTGGTGCTGCACCATCCACCGGCCATTGACCCCACTGCGGGGTCTTATTGTATCTACCAAAACCTCTGTGTGTAGCTAAATCTCGACTACCAGCTCCTAGTACTACTTCTGGTCCGATATTAGAACTCCGAGTCTGCCCCGATCCATAATATATGGCTTTTTGAGAAGGCTTCCTGCAAAACCTATCAAGACACCAGAATTTGCTGCATGATCGACACTCCTTCGGTGCCCGACTACACTGAGTCTGCACATGAACCGACTGCCCACACTGGATGCACATTATCAACATCCCACTCTGAGGTGGTATGCTCGAGTCCTTGGACTAAACACCCGATAAAGACTCCTTTAGCCCCCACTTCCTAATATCTGAAGCACTACCACTGAAATCACTTGAATCCATCACCTGACTCAAGTAAGACCGACCCATCAGATTGCAATCAGCTATGAGTGCATGATTCACCACCTCTGATAATGAGGCCAACCAAAGATGTTTACTTGCACCTGAATGGCATGCCGTAAACCACCCTAGAAATGCATCACCCTCAAGGTGTCATCACCCACCATGCCGGGTGAGAAGTGAGACAACTTGGTGAATGGCGTTGCATAGTCCACAACAGACATGTCACCCTGCTATAGGCTCAAGAACTCCTGAGATCTCTCCACCCTCAGCATATTCGAGAAGAAGTGCTCGAAGAACCTAGCCTCAAAATCCTTCTAGGACAATCCCTCATGTCTATCTACCTAAACCTGCTCATCCCACCAACACTTATCCGGTCCCCAGAGCATGTATGTAGCCATATTCAACTTCTGAGCTGGGGGTGTCTGAAGCTTCTTAAAGATCATCTACATCGATTAGATCTAGTTCTCAGCTGCCCGTGGTCCTCTCTCACCTTGAAATAATGGTGGGTGTTGCGATTGGGACTCTCAAGTCAGGTACTCTATAGAAGGCCCTGCTCCCTGAGCTCCCCTGTCAATCCCATGGATGACATGTACCCGAATTTCTTTGAGCTACTCGTCAAGCCACGAACCAAAATCTGTCAAATCCGGCAGCTGCCCAGCCTGTACTAGAGCCTGTACCAGTGCCTGTACCTATGGATCATGCTCATCCTAACCCTCTGGGGCCTCATCACAACCCTCAGGGGTCTCAACATGTTCTTTCTCAAGCGACACCAAATCATCACCCACCTGATGCTCCATTGGAGCCCATCTAGGTGAAATCCCGCTCAATACTAATATAATGGTCAGACAACCATAATAACACACACACACATGCACATATGTATATATATATATAACGAAGATAGGGAAAGAAATAACATGAAGCACAATCTCACTAACCTTAATCTATTCCATTGCAACCATGTCACATGACATCCAACCTCATAAAACCTTACCACCCATATCATAGCCAAGTATCACATATGCCTTGGGCCATGCCCGTCCTGAAAAACCATGTTGCCTCAATCTGATGACCTTGTCTCCTAACCTGGCGATCAACATCACCCCATATCATTATTCATGCCTGCTCCTATAAGATCCAGGCCCATACATACATAGACACACACACACACAACCCATCAAATACATATTTTAGTGGGTCCACTTTCTTGGGTTGGTTGAGTAAAATGCCACCAAAGAGGGGCTAGGCATGAAAACAATGCTTAGCTTCCTTTGTTGACATTTTTAACAACCTAACCCCTCTTATCACAATCCAGGTCACCAATGAAAATTTCAATCATTTTACATAGCACATGAATATATATTTTAAACATCCTATGTTCCTAATTAAAAAGGCATATACAAACACCCCCTTTCCATACCGGACCAAGGGTCTAAAGATCCTCCCTTATCGTACCAGGATAAGGGTCACATATTAAAATATATAATAACCAAATCCAATTTCACCACTCAAGGTGGAAATCATATCAATTATAAAATGAGAAAAGCAGAACAGTAATTCCCACCCTAGAAACTTGGTTTATCACCCGTGCATGGGGCTACAGGCACCCAAACATGAATTATGAACCTAGTTCCGACAACATTCTAATCTATGGTATACCATAACCTAAATAGTAATACCAAGAAAGAGGTAAAATAAATTCATTTGATACCATTTGTAGTGCCCCGACCCAATTAGCCACCTAAACAATGCTTTGGGTCGAGTGTCACTGGCCTTAACCATGCCTCCCCGAATGTCAAAGGCTGTCGACTAGCAGAAAGGGTGTAAAGAGGTGATAGTGTAGATATTATACCCTTTGATGATGATATAATAATGGTCTAATACACACACACACACACACACATATATATATATAGCATTGAAAAACAAAAAACAAAAAGACACCAGAATAGTAACCCACCCATGGTGGAAGCACAAGCAATATCATGAAATAGTGGAAGCATAAACAACAACAATAAATAAATAAATAAACAATAATACAAACCATTTGTAGTTACTGAAACAGAACATGAATACATATTAAGTCATACAGACAATAAGCAGGAGGGTATCCAATGGCCTACCTCTGTATGTACATATAATAGCATGATGATATAGAAAGAAAACAAAAAGATAACTCCAGCTGATTCAGGAACCTCAAGGTCCCTTGCTATCTATCCCATGCTAAACAACCCAATACTAAGGTCCAGATCTAGATCCCAAACACTCACCTGATCACAAAAACATAAAAACTACATGCATCATGAAGAGTCTATGTAGGGTGTGAGAAATAATCTCAATAGGCCACTGCTAACGTGCTTATCTTATATCTGTGATTAAGAAGGCATGTCTAAATAATAAAATATAAAATCACAACACACATGATTAATAATAACCCACTCCCATTATTTTCAGCAACCACAAGGGAGTGATCACCAACTTCGACCAACGTAGGTATACCATAGTTGAGATGATCCTTAGCCTAATCCCAAGGCATCCCCTGATGTAAAACAGTCCAGGTGAACCCTTAGGTTACACCTCTAACAGAATTTACCAATATCTTATTCCAATTGAAACCTCATGTCCAATGTAATATCTGACATCCTAAAGGCATTCCCAAACAAGTACCTAGTCTCTCAGACCTCAGCTCAGAAGTAACTCTCTTGTCTCAAAGCCCAATGTTTGAGGCACAATGATATCTCTACTCCAAATAATATCACCATCGCATCAATGACCAATGTCCCAAGGAATGGTGATGTCTGTCCTCCAAAGAATTCCCTAGCCCAATGGCCTCAAGTCTGACGAGCCTCATCCCCTAACCGTCTCAAAACTATCAACCGATGGATCCTCATTATCCCCGTGACTTTCTACGGAAAACACCTCTAACTATTTCCCTAATCCACAACTAACATAGACCTATACCCACAAAAGTGGTCAATACCACCTCATCATCTGAGTTCTTTTGTGTTCACATGACTCCAAACGGTACATTGGCCAACATGGATGAGCAACAATCACCAAGTCCCCCACCACACCATTCCATAACCTCGTGCCCCTGAGACCATGTCACTCAACCTGATGGTCAAAACCATATTATATCACATGATCCATGCCCATAACTTGATGACCTTTTCACCTCAATTGATTATAGTGTCACCTAACCAATGATCAACATCACTCAGAATGATATATATCGGTCCATGCCCATTTTGACGATCACATCACTTCAAATCAGATAGCTAGTGTTATCTCAATCGTCAGGCTGAGCCCGTCACATTCTCATGGAACCCAGCAATTCAATACAAATAAATTAAACAATGCAATTTAAATAAAGCATCACACCGGATTAATCTTACTAAGTTCCAAAAACTCTCATTTGGCTTAAACCATTTGTAATATTGATTGATCATGCCAATAGGCATATAATGGGTTTAATTAATTAATTAAAAGACAAACATTAAATTATTATAGTCTCATTCAAACTACCCAATGGTGTTCTCAAATACACACCCTTGAAACAATTATGAAATCACAAATAAAGGTAAGCACCACCTACCTCATGTTGGTAGATGTCCGTTCGTTCGATCTTAGCCTCTAACTAGAGCCGATTTGGAAGAAATCAGCATTTTAGATGAACTCCTTGAAAATAGGGAAAATCGGATCACATAGATTTAATGCTCTGTATGGAAAGAGAAAAGAAGAAAGGAAGTAGGAGGATTCAAGATTTTACCGATATACATCCAATGTTATAGATGGATTGAGAAATGAAGTCTGGATGAGAGGTGAGGAGGAAAATGAGAGCTCCCTGCTAATGTGCACGACCAAAGGAGGAGAAAGGAGAAGGAGGAGGAGAAAAGGGGGAAAGGGTAGTTTATAATTTTCAAACTTTTAAATAGCCTGGACATTTTTCCCATATGTTTTGGAAAAACAGGCACAAACTGTGCATCTCCTACTACTTAAGAACCATACCCCGCATGATTGGCTAGCATGATTTTTCCAAATCGTGCTAAGTCTGTGTGTAGCCACTGGTTAAGTGGCACTAAGCGTGCGACTTGTGCATGATTTTCCCAAACTGTGTGCAAAAAATGAAGATACCTCTAATAAAAACTGTAGATTCTCTTATATGACCATGCACCCCATACAGCACAGTTTTCCAAATTTTGTTCAAGGCATTTGGAGACTGCACAATTTCTCCTTAGAGGCCGCACAGTTTTTCCAAACTATGCACCTTAGTCTGTGCACATTGAAAACTTGGGTTTTTGGACTCTAATAGACCTGAAACCCAACTAAACCCTTGAGACACTTTTTGGGCATCAGGTATCATTTAAAAACAAGGTCTTGGGTTAAAGGAAAACTCAAAATTAAGTCTCGTTGATTGAGAAATGATTTTCTTACCCACCAAACTCTAAAAATTCTAAATGGGTGAGGAATTCAACCTGCTCAAAAAACCCGAGATGTTACATACCAACTCTATCAATGTAAGGGACAGCATGATCCTCATCTCAAGACACTAGCTTAGTGAATTATTCAAATCCTAGTTATAAACTGCTCATGCCATGACATCATTAGAGTTATTGGTTTGGTGAAAGAGACCATAGAGAATACTTAACAGTCGCCACCCCAGGTCCTACAACCAAAAACCAAGGTGAAACAAGGAAAGGGATGATACCTATTTTTAGAATCAGAGACTGGCCACGAAGGCCGATAAAAGTGGGGAGTGAATGATCCAACTCCCCATCTACTAAATCTAAACTACATGCACCTATGTTAACTTGGGGGCACACATGAAGAAGGGAAATCTCCTTTAGATCAAATGTATGCCTAAGGACCCATCAAACTATACTGCTATGAAGAGGCATCACCCATGACTAGATCATACTTATGCATCCCGACTCTCTACCCTCTTCATATCCAAAACCATCATAAAGTTTCATAGGGCGATTCTCTTAAAAACATGCAGGGGTTCCATACCCCAGAGTTAGATTGTTTCCTAAGGTCCCATTATTTTGGATCCTACTTTGCATCACCCTCAAATATCCGACAATCATCACCACAAGCCAAAATCTGCTACTATGCCCAAATCATCTTTCAAATGGCCTATAATCAATAAGATAACCCCACCTCCACATTCTATGTGGAATGATACTCAAAATGGACTACTTATTTTTCCAAATATAACTCCAAGGTGATAAAATAAGAAAAACCCAACCAAAAGGATAATACACAAAGTGTGCAAACAAGGCCTCACTCTAGGTATGTACCTTATCCCGTCTCGGTGTGTAATTACCAAGTACATGACGTTTCCCTATAATACATGACCTGAAAGATGTATGAGTACCTAGTAGTGTACCCTAACTCAAGTCGTGTTGTGTAACTCAACATGGAGTGTACTTAAATATGAAATGTCCCTCACACTGGGTGTTTGGCCGTGTACATGAATATATCCTATTTCGTGCATCCTAGGTACCTGCACAACATGTAAATAATGCCTACACATTGTGTGGATTTATTCTTCAACTTGAGACACACCAACACACTACATAATGTGTGTTCTTGATACTTTATGCCTTGTGGTAAAAAATTCCATATGTAGAAGCATAAAAACAACTTGATCTCTCTCAAACTTCCCAAAATCAATCCATTTCCAAAAAAAAGACAAAAACCAAGCAATATAATTCCTAGAACATGAAGCAAACACAATTTTAGAATCAAAATGAGGTGTAATTGAAAATAATGAACCCTACCTCAAGGTGGATCACCGAAGCTTCAAGATTGCATGCCTTTGATTCCTGATCCATGATCGCTGCACCCTGATCCACACATTCGATTACCTCTGGAAGGTTCTTCCTTGATCTCCCCTCTCTCTGGACTTGTGTCATCAATAGGGGGTATCCCTTTATGCATGGATGGGGAGATATATGAGAGCTAGGGTATTTAAATACTGATAATTAATTAAAATTAATATACCCATTAAATGGTCCTAACTCGAGGCTCAATACCCAAATAAATTTTATATCTCATTTAAGTAAAACTTCTCACTCAGGACTCAATCATGAAGTCAAAATTCCAATACAAAGTTCCAATTATGATGTATTAATTCTAAAACCATCTTGAATAAATAATATTTATTTAATAAATATTTAATGTACTAAATAATACACCCAACTCAAGATCTCACCAAATTCTACCCCAAGGGTAAAAACCATATTCCAAAATCAATGGAACCATTAGAAAAATTTTCCAAGGTCATTTTCTCAGGGAAAAATTATCATTTTAACCCTAGGAAGGTCTCAAAATCTAAATCTTTGAAACGATCCAAGTCTTCCGCAAGGTAAAAACCCATATCTATACATCCTCTCCACCTTAACGGGTTTTCTTCCTTAAAAAGGAAATAGCCATAGTGGCTCTCTAAGAAGGCCTCAAGATAACTTCATACAGAAAGTTACCATGTCCCCACACGAGTTTCCTTTAGATTCTGAAAGCTTGTTAATACACGGGGACCCAAAATACATCTAACATAATAATGAACCAATTTCCAATACTCTGGTTAGGGATACTATATCCAATACATCCTTCCTAATCAATGTCATCTAGCTTAACCCATCATAGGGAAAGATTCCATCCCAAGCACTACTTGCCTCCCACAAGTTTCATCAAGGATTTCCCTCCACAACCCTCCCCCTATAATAGGATTCCCATCAATCCAGCACAATAAAATTCCACAGACCATTAACATCAATCATAAAAAGTTTATCTACCCTTACCTCTCCCCATGGGGGTGTCATGATCCCCACCTTCAAAAAGTGTGACCTCGATGAATAACATATATAGCCAATAAATTAACATAAACATTCAATCTCTAGTGGATCAACAAGAGTGCCACACCTAAACACGCAAGCCTAATGTCACTCCTCTTGAGCAACTAACAAGGGCACAAACATTGAAATTATTCAAATAAGGGATTAGGGTTAAATAAAACCTATCATCCTCCCATATCTAATAATAATAAAGACTTTACAAAACACCGTTGACCTCATCCAAGTTCATGTACACCTCAGGAGAACCAATCCAACCAATCTAGAACCCAAGGTTATCATCAATATGAGTTTAATATCTTCCATAATGTAACTATTGAACGGTCCTCCACTAACACCTCCTCTATGATGCATCGGGGAAAAATTTCATCAAAACTCACCATGCCACATAGGTGATTGCATGCCCAAGATGACCAAATACTAGGAAGTCCAATACTCACAATATCTAAGCTCACCCTGTCTAGCCCACAACCACCTTATCTCATAGAAATATCCAAAGATAAGGATTTCATAGAGTACCTATACACCCAGCTCCATCCTTTACTAAACAAAAAGTAGGATCATAGCCCATCCTCTGTTTCTAATCCTCATAATATTCTAAAATAGTTCATTTCCAAAACTCAATGTTCATCTCCCTAAGATCACCTGAAATACCACAAATGGGAGTAAGATCATCCCTTACTCTGAAATTGTAGGTATGGTCCTCCAAAACAACTATAGTGCACTGCTCTATGCTCATTAACTGGTAGAAAAATTTATTAAAACTATTGAGGGTTAGTCTAGTTCATCTGTTAGGTATCACTTTTGAAAAAGTGAACCACAAACCACCTGCTCAATTGCAAAACACCCCAAAATGATAGTCGCCTACCTGAACTCACTCTAAGGGTGATTTCCAATCACCAATTATAACGACCTAGAATTTTATTAATAGAAATTTTCCTTCTTATAGTTATGTCCTAAAATATATATAGAAAACCCAATAAAAACATTATTCTCATAAATTAAGAATGATAAATTAGTCAAAAAATAAACCAATAAGAATGTCAAATATTACAGTGGGACAATAAATAGAAAATAAGATAATATGAATGGGAAAATTTGGATATGCTTAATCCACTAGAATGACCACACTCATGAACAAAGCTGTAGAAATAAAACATAATGTTAATAATATAATATTCATTTTAAAAATGAAAATATATAACCTTCAGATAAAGTATAAGTGAATGAAGAATGAATTAAATAGGCAGTGTTTATAGAAATTAAGGAACTTATATGACCGTTATAAATCTGTCTGTTGGAATAGTAATCTGACTGTTAGGAATAGTAATATAGCCGTTAGAATAGTAACCTCACCTATAAAAGTATAAAATATAATTTAGGTATCTTATAAATAAAAAATGATATATTTATATCCTGATATAAGAAAATAAATCTTTTAAAAAGTATAAATTATGTGTTGGTATTTTTGTAAAACGTAAATGTTTATTTACAATTTTATAATTAATATAATGATTTAAAAGAAAATTTATTTTCATAAAATATAATCATAAGTTAATATTATGTTGTATTATAATTATAAGATAATTTTATGTAACCTTAATTAATTTTTCAAAGGGTCAAAAAATCAATTATAATATTAAAATTGGAATTTTTCAAATAAATGATGATTTTATTTAAAAATTAAATTTATAATATTTAGAAAATTATTTTCATAAAATGTATTCAATTTATAAAATATATAAATAAAAAGTGGTTATGGTTATTTTTTGGTATTTTTCTAAAATAGTTGATTTTTTGATGAATAGTGAAATATGGTAATTTACAGTATTTAACATTATAAGCCAAATACATGAATTTTTGAGTTATGGATGATGTAAGGACCCATTAGTTCAAACTCTCCTGAACCATTTACTGTATTTAGTCATAGAAATCAACATTATTGATAGTCTTGATCTAAAATAATAAACCAATGAATATAATAGTCAAAAACACCCATCTCCCCTATAAATACCACCCCTCACCACCCCTTATCTTCACACCTTCTAAGCCTTGTAGCTTATCAATATTCTACTTAATTCCATTTCCAAGTCTCTTCCCCATGTACAAGAGCTACTGGTCTCAAAAAATACCAATTCCAAGTTCCTGAAGGGGTCCTTCAAGGAGGAGATATTCAAGGTGTAACTTTCTCAAACCATCTCTTTTAATTTCATTTATACTTCTAACTTCTCCTCATCTCCTTCATCCATAAAAGAATAATAAATCCAGTATCATGTATATGCTAGAATGTTATATTGATAATGGAATATCTTATGTCCACCAATTTTCTCATCTCCTCTTATTCAAAGAACACATGTGGATCACTGCTAGAGGGATTCTATCCTTGGATCCTCATAGTGTAATGAAGGTAATCCGAAAGGGTCTTTTCATATGATCAAAATTAACCAATGAAAAAATTTCCTAAGCCCATGTATTTAATTCTTAAAATATTAAATAAATTAATTATAAATTTTATGTACAAGATCCTCACTCTTGGTTTTGTTCAATGATTGTTAAAAGAAATTTTAATATATCTACCACCTTTGCACACTTCTGCTACACCTGAAACCATCAAGTTGTATCAGAGTGATGTTACATTTAAATTTATAATTATTTATTTGATTTTTGATCTATGAAAAATTGTGGTTATATTTTAATTTCATGTCATTTGTTCTTTAATCCTATTTGAATTAACATGTTATCGATATATTAATCATGTTTGTTCAGTGTTTGATTTTCTTAAAGGTTTAAGAAAAAATGAAGAATGACCGGAGATGCCATAGGAATTTCCAGATATTTAGCTGGTAAAATTGGGTTACACGGTGTGTGGCTGGAGTACATGCCCTATACCCATGTGAATTGTATCTAGATATACTGACCAATTAATTATAGGTGGTGATTTTATTGAACACCATATGTTGATCGGACTAACCTGGCACAGAACAAGAGGATACAGGTTGTGTAGCCAGAATGTACATGTTGTATAGTCTGGCTGAGTTAACATGTCGAAGCCCTAGGAATGTGAATTGGACATACAACAACCAAGGTATATGGTGTGTAACTGGATGTACGTGTTGTGTAGTATCTCATTAATGGACACAATTAAAATTACATTAAATTTTAAAATTGTAGCATTAAAACCTTATTTTACTGATCAACACACCATTGTGTCTTTGATAATTTAATAATGGTTTTAAATAATTTTAAATGATCAATTAATTTATTGTAATTAATATGTCATTATTGGTTCTTCCATTTATTTTACATGAATTCCATTAATGATGAGTATCTACAAATAAGATCAAATGATCATTAAGATGAAAGAGAATTAATTAATTTGTTAATTAATAAAATTTATTTTATCTTAAATAATAAAATAATGAATAAATAAATGAATGTTATCCATTTACTTTTGTGTATTTATTTCATATATGACCATTCATGAGATTTAAGAAAACCTGTGTATGTGTTGGATGTTTTAATTTTATTTATTGCATGAGTTTGAAATTATTTAATATTAAATTAAACGATGGTCTGCGAGTCATCCCCCCTCCATTATTATGTAGGACCTGTGTGTCCAAAGATATTTATGTAATACCCTTTAACCAATCCATTGGTTCCCCTCACCTGTATGTGAGTAATAAATATTTGAAATTAATGGAACATCCCAAGGCATGTAGAGGCAGTTCAAGATGGAACCATAATGATGGTAACCTAGGTGATACACAGGTGGAAAGGTGGAATGTTGTAACTCATGCCAAGACTAGAAATAGGAGTTACTTCCCCTAGGTCAAAGGTTGATGTAATGTCCCCTCATTAAATATATTGTTAGATAAATCTCATAAACATGTCATTTAATTAATTAATTATTTTTCTTTATGAAATTAATTAGTTTATGGATGCAAGGTCTTGATCACATAAATAAAGGAATTAATGTAAAAATATAGAAATTAAATAAATGAATTATGAATAAATGTTTTATCCAACATGGTTAATTAATTAAGTAACATCCACTTAATATTAACAAGACATATAAAGGATATAAAAAGATAAAATTTATGTATAATAAATTAAAATCCCTCAATTAAATATTAAGTTAGACTAAGCCTTCCATTACTTTATTGGGAATGAAACTGTCTAGACACTTACTTTTATCTGGGAGTTCCCATCAGAGTTTTCAGTTGACTTAACCAAAATTGAATTGTGTTTAATGGACAAAGTCTATTTAATACAAATTTGGAGGAAAGTGTTGAGGAAATCCAAGTCAGGATTTCAGGATAGGGGAATCCACTCAATAGATCAAGGAGTTGAAAGTCTGTAGTTGGAAAGACCACCTACCTAATTACTTTATTATGGTTTTCATGGCCAAATTCTAGATTATTATAAAAAGTAATGGGGATCCTTTCCAAGAGAATTTTAAAGAAACTATACATTATAAGTTCAATGGAGAGGGCTATTTAGTCTTGATAAAATAATGGGAGATTTAACAAATAAATAAAAATAATAATTTATTATATCTCACTTATTTTGTAATCAAGAAAAGTACTGATAATATGATCTTTTTAATTTTAGAATAAAATGATAAGTTCATCATCCACAATATCCCTATGATCAATATTGGAGAAATATAACCTCATAACTAGTAGTAACTTCTAGGAGTGGTTTAGATTCCTTTAGATTGTGCTACGTAATCAATAGAAATCTTATATACTAGAATCCTCAATTCCTGATCCTCCTGTAAAAGAGGCAAGTGATGAAGAGTTCCTTTTATATATATATTTTTTAAATATGCGGCCGATGTTCAATTTTTGATTCTTTCATTGATGTCTAGTGAAATGATGAAGTCTCATGAAAACATGGGTGCATATAGCATGATTGAGAACCTCTGTGGTCTTTACCAAGACAGATATAGACAAGAATGGTTTGAGATTTCAAAGGTTCTATTTCAGAGCAATCTTGGAGAGGGTTCCTCAGTTGGGCCTCACGTAGTCAAGATCATTGGTTACATTGAGTACTTAGAGGTTATAAGGTTTAAAATCCCTAAAGAATTTGGCATTTACCTCATTCTAACATCACTCCTTCAGAGATTATCTGGCTTTATTGTGAATTTTAATATGAAAAACATTGAGAAGTATATTCCAGATCTTCTTCTCTAAGTAGATAAGGATATGAAGCATGAAAAACCTTTCGTCCTTATGGTGAACAAGCAGAAAGGGTAAGTGAATATATTTTATCCCAAAGATTCTTCATTCCCTTCCTATAAGTGGAAGATCAGGGGGAAACCAAGGGAACAAGATGTTATCTATTTCACATGTGGTAAGAAGGGACATTGGAAGAAAATTTACACCTAGACAAAGAAGTAAGGGGAAGCTTCAAGTGCATTTTTTATCTAGTGTAATTTATATATTTATACAAATTGGGTATTAGATAAAGCTCATGGTGAGCACATATCTATTCAACTATAGGAACCAAGTCGATTTAGAAATATTGACTGAGGATAGGTAGATCTTAAAATAGCCAATGGAGCTAAAATTGCTATTGTAGAAATCAGGAACTACCACCTCACATTGCCGACCAGAATGATCTTGGTTTCAAAGGGTTTTTATTATGTTCCTTCAGTTACCAAAAACATTATTTCTATATCCAGACTTGATACAAATGTATTTATTTTCAAATTTGGGAATAAGTGTTTCTTCTTTTCTAAATATATCATTTTTATGGTAATCCACATTTAAATAATGGTCTTTATGTGTTGGATTAGATGAACCAAATAATGCCAATCGATAATGAAGTTACTTCACATGATTTATACCAAACCCAAATTTGACATCACTGACTAGTTAATGTAAGTGAAAAGTGCTTGACTAAATTACATCAAGATGGATATTTAGATTCTTTTGAACTAAAACCACTTGGTGTATGTCATACATTTTTAAAATGAAAAATGACTAAATCCTCATTTATTGGGAAAGGTGAAAGGGATAAAGGGATTCTTGAAATAGTTCACACTAATTTGTGTGGACTATTTCCTACTGAATAAAGGGGTGGGTACTCATACTTGATAACTTTTATTGATGATTTTAGTGGATATGGATATGTCTACTTAATGATGTATAAGTCAGATTCTTTTTATAAAATCAAGGAATACAATATTGAAGTTGAGAACCATCTTAGTAAGATGATTAAGAAACTTTACCCAGACTTTGGTATAGAATATCTTAATCAAGACTTCATTGATCATTTAAGAGAGTTCAGAATTTTATCTCAACTCACTCCTCCTTATAAGCCTTAGTGGAATGGTGTAAACAAAAGGAGGAACCATGACTTGTTAGACATGGTGAGATCAATGATGATTCATACGAGTCTTCCATTATTATTTTGGGGATATGTGTTACAAATAGTAGCATACATACTAAACTAAGTGTTAATTAAGGTAACATATGGTATACTATACCAATTATGGAATGGAAAGAAACTTTTATTGTCTTACTTACATGTGTGGGGTTTTGAAGCATTTGTTAAGACCTCTTCAGGTAACAAGATTTCACCTTGAGGCACAAAGTGTATCTTTATAGGATATCCCAAAGAAACAAAATGACACTACCTATATAATCCTTCAGAAAAAAAGGTTGTGGTTGACAGAAATCCCACATTTCTTGAGGATGATCTTATCTCTAAAAGAGATAGTGGGATCTAGATAGACTTTAATGAAGTCCAGACTCAAGATACACAAGAGTTAGCACATGAACAAATTCCACAAAGCTACATGGAAGAATGAATTTTTCCAAAGAAATAATTACTGTGTAGGAGTAATAGAGAGGTTAGAAAAATAGAACGGTATTGTTTTATAGTCACTAGGGATGGAGACTCATTATTAGTTAATAATAATGATCCTATAGCCTATAAGGAAGAAGTAAGTTAAATAGATGTTTCCAAGTGGAAAGAATCCATGAATCCTAAAATGGATTCCATGTACCAAAACCAAGTCTAGATTTTGGTAGACCCTCTATTAGATATAAACCCCATTGGTTGAAAATTGATATTAAAGAAGAAAATAGACATAGAAGGAAAATTCAGGACCTCTAAGGAACGATTGGTTGTAAAAGGGTTTAAATAGCGTTAAGGCATTGACAATGATGAAACCTTTTCACCAGCTACAATGCTGAAATCCATCAAAATTATACTTTACATTGCAGCTTTCCAAGATTATGAGATTTGTAAAATAGATGTCAAAATAGAATTTCTTAATAATAACCTTCAGTATGATTTTTATATGACACAACTTGAAAGGTTTGTGACTCTAAAGGATTCCAAAAAGGTATGCAAGTTACAAAGATCCATTTATGGATTAAAGAAATCATCCAGGTCATAGAAAATTATTTTTTATGAGGCTATAACATAATTTGGTTTCATAAACAATGAATGTGATCCGTGTGTTTATAAATGATTTAGTGAGAGTTCAGTCATTTTTTAATAGTCTATGTTGATGACATATTACTCATTGGAAATGAAATACCAGTCTTGTAGTCTATTAAGGAATGGTTGAATAAATTATTATCTATGAAGGACATGGGAAAGGAAACGTATATTCTTGGGATTAAGATCCACCATGATAGATCCAAGAGATTTCTCAGCCTAAGTCAAAGTAAATACATTGACAAGATACTGAATAGATTCAGTATGGAACAATCTAGGAGGTTATTTTTGCTAGTGTCACATGGAATTCATATTTATAGGAAAATGTGTACTTAGAAAGATGAGGAAATAAATAGAATGACAAGGATTACATACACATCAGTGATTGGTTTAGTAATATATGTTATTCTATTTAATAGTCTAGATATCACCTATGCATTACTAGTCTAGATGTCTGATGGATGACGTCTCAACGACAACAGATTCCAGTGGGTCTCATCAGAATTCTGACCTGGCACTGTCTGCTCGATTCTCTGCACTTGATCCAGGACCTCACCACCCTCTCTAAGGAAAATGCAGGTGGTGGTCTTATCAGTTCCTTGGGATGTGAGTTCGAGCATACAGCTCCAGGAGGTTGATAGTGATGACTCATCTGTGTTCGTTCTGGCCATCGGATCCTCAACGACGATCAGTTGGTGATGAAGATGGGGTTCAGTGCTAGCGGTGAAGAAGTGTAGCCAACAGTGATGAGTTGCTAATGACGATTTGATGGTGATGAGTTGATGTGAAGGCAGTGATGGCGATGAATCGATAAGGTCGGTGAGGTGATGATGGCGACGATGGTGATGTGGATTCTCTCATTTTGGGTTTCTCAAGTGGATTGCTTTGCCCGCGGTTTGACTTTTTAGTTTTTGAATTTGAATTTTCAAATTTGAATGCGCCTTTTCATGATCCTGTATTTCTAGATGGATGTGTTTGAATATTTTATGAGGTGTTTGTAAGGTTCCCACTCTCCCAAAAAGTGGTTTTATTTTTGAAAATGAAAAAAAGGATTTGGTATTAAGTGTGGTAGGGAGATATCAAGCTGATCCAGGTGACCACCATTGGATGGTCGTCAAGACTATCCTTATGAATATAAATATTACTAAGGATATATTCCTAGTTTATAGAGGATATGAGGAACTAATCAACAGAGGATATGTAGATACTAGTTTCCAAACTGATCAATATTACATGAAGTCATAGATGAGATGAATATTCACTTTTAATGGAGGTTTTGTGTGCTGGAAGAGCTCAAGGAAGGTTGTGGTTGCAGATTCTATAGTGGAGTCTGAGTATATTGCAGCTTCTGAGGAATCTAAAGAAGCAGTATGGATACACAACTTCATCCAAGAGATTTATGTGGTATTTAGTATTAAAGATCCTATCATTCTCGATTGGGATAATACTATAGCAATGGATCTTGAAAAATAATGAAGGTCACATGAACAGATGAAGCACATACTTCGTAAGTATCATATCTTGAGGGATTTTTTTCAGAGAGGTGAAATTACAGTGAAAAATATTTCCATAGAAGAAAACGTGGTGGAACTCTTGAATAAAGCCTTGACTCAGCAGAAACATTTCTATCATGTGAGTTCTAGTGGACTGAAGGTCATAGACAGTTGTCTCTAGTCCAAGTTAGAGTTTTTTGGATTTGGTGTCCTATGACCAACTTTTTGTATTTTTATTACATGTATATTCAATGTATTGAATATTAATAAAACTTCTTATTACATATTGTTTGTTGTTATGCATGACTTTAATGTAATAATGTCCTAGAATATTCATCTCATTGATAAGGTCATAATAGTTCTCTACTATGATAACAACTTTGAAGTTCTATGATGATATTATCAATGTGGTTGGATAACATACTATTGTGGGACACATAGTATATATACTATCAGGTGTGAGTACTCATAAGCAGATGAGGCTTCTTCTTATGAAGTCCTCACTTGGTAATCTCTAAGACAAGAGATTATAAGAACATACCTTCCAGTAGGAATTCCGCATGTTTTGGGGTCATCAGATATTCCTATCTATGAGATTGTGTAATGGTCCTTATACTTTAAGATTATTATTAATGTATGTTATAATTCACGCAATTAGATGTATTTCATAAACCATGATGATAACAGTTCATGGAGAAGTTGGATATATTGGGTGATTCATGAGTGACATGTCATTAATGAATAATTTGAGGAAGTATTTGTCCCTTCCATCTTTATGGAAGCTAATATATCGACCCTTTGATTTGAATATAACCATTAAATGAAATTCCATGGCCATGGTGTAACAATGTATTTATTTCAGGTAGTCAAAGAAAGAAATATTGAGCATATAGGTTGGTGATAGGGATGTGCAACCTTCTTTATGAGATATAGATACAAAGAGATTACATGACACAGTGAGCATTCATATGCAGCTGTCTACATTGAGACATTAAGTTCTTTCTCTTGGGTTCCTTGAACTGTTGCTATATAGTAATCTTGGACTTTAGGTAAACCCACCAAATTCCAATGAGAAATAATTCTAGTGGGTCACACACTAAGTGTTTCAATTAATCTTTATTAAATTATATTTGAGCTTAATTAATGGAATAAATATTATTATCAAGTATAAGGAATAACTTTATTCAAGTTATATTGACTGCATAAATTAAATAAATATTTATTCATCGGCTTGTGAATAAAATATTTATTTTATATATTAAATATTTTAATAAATATTTATTCACTATATTGTGAATAAAATATTTATTTATGAATAAAATATTTATTTGGCTGTTTAATAAATGCTAGAGTAGTTCAAACAGACCAAAACTGAGTTTGGTGATAAACATTAATTAACAAGACCATTACATAATATTTATTATTGTGTAAGTTGTCATGCACCACAAAATAATAATAATATAATTATTATTATGTGGCATGGGATTTTATTAAAGTCAATACATGTTATTTAATTTCCTATATGCAATTAAATAATATTTTAACTTAAATCATAAATTTATAAATAGATGGCTATGTCTATTGTGTAGAGAATCCAAAAATTGAGAATAGATAATTGTTACACATAAATAATTCTCTCTCAACTCCACCTTATCTCTCCCTCTCAAGAATGAGAAGTGAAATAGATATTTATTCAAGACTGAAGAATGAGTGATTAAGAACAAACAATGAAATACATTCGAATCACCATACTAGCATCCAGAGATCAAGTGGTGTTTCTCAGAGATCATAGGAGCATGTGTGGATCACTATTAGAGGGATTCTATCCTTGGATCCTCACAGTGCAATGAAGGTAATAAAAAAGGGTCTTTTTGGATGATAAATATTCATCAATGTACAAAGTTCCTAATCCCAGGTATTTATTTCTTCAAATATTAAATAAATTAATTATAAATTTGATGTGAAAGATCCTCGCTCTTGGTTTTGAGCAATGGTTATTAAAATAAATTTTAATATATCACCTACCTACACATGCTTATATTGTGCCTGGAACCATCAAGAATTTACTCAAATAAATTTTCACCAATAATAGAATGATTCAAGGTAATTAAAGAGTTAATTTGGGAAGATTTTTATCATTATTGGTCACATTGCAGTTATCACTAAAATATTAAGATCCAAGGAAATTTTCTATCCCTTTCATTATTGGTTCTATAAAATTTTCTGATAATTTATGTGAAATGGTTGCTTCCATTAAGGTTATTCCACATTCTATATTTATATCTTCATAGATGGGATAATCGAATCCCATAATATTGGTGATACAACTTGAAAACATATCCACTGCTTTTCTAGTGAGAGTATTATAGGATGATCTTGTTAGAGTCAAAGACCTAATTTTCCCATTAGAATTATAAATAATCAACATGGAGAAAAAAATTTCACTTGGATGCTCAGTAATAATTTTTTGTTTACCTTTCTTTAATATATCCAAGAACATCATTAATGTTCATGAAGGAATACTTACCATGGAGTTTTGAGATAACATAGTTCACCTCAACATTTTTGAATCCATGTGAAACTCTTTAGATAATCATTCACTTATTAAACCTTGACATATTGAATATATTTAACTAGGTGAATATTCTAGTATGTTTAATGTATTTTTAGATCTAGGGAAATATTTTATGATTTAAAATCTCATAGAGAAAGAAGATACCCATAATTCTGGAGAATCTATTTTTAAATTGGAGGAAGAGGTAAATTCAGAGTTTTTTAATGGATTAGATTTTTTATTCCTTAAAGAATAAGATTATATGTCATGTTCATGGAGGAAATTCTGGATTTATAATTAAGGAACCCAAATTTTATTTCATCTTTAGAAAAACCCTCAGTTCTGTAATTAAATCCTCTACCCATAAATTTGAAATATGTCTATTTAATGGAAGGATAAAATTTATCAGCAATAATTGCTAATAATATGTATATAATCCAAGAAAAAATTTTTATTGAACTTTTGATAAAGAAACTACAAGAAATAGGTCTGAGTTTAAGGGATATTCCAAGAATTTGTATGTATATATAGGATTATTCATGAGGAAAATTCTAAATCTGTTAGGAAGGCCTAAAGAAGGATAAATCCCACCATAATGGATATTGTTAAGGAGATTGATAAGTTATTATATGTATAGATCATTAATAAAATTTAAGACTCACAATGTGTTAGGATTATTTATGTAGTGCCTAATAAAATAGGACTGACTGTTGTAAGGAATAACCAAAATGAGTTGATATCTGTTAGAATTTATAATAGTTGTAAAGTTTGTATAATCTACAGGAGGTTAAATAAATTTACTATTAAGGACCATTTTCCTATCCCATTCATTGATCAAATATATAATAGATTAGTAGGAAAAACATAATATTATTTTCTAGATGGGTTTTTAGGATATTTTCATGTACCCATTACTCCAAAATATCAAGATATGGCCACCTTCAACTATCCTATTGCTAATTTTTCTTATTGAAGAATGTAATTTGGATGCTGTAATTCCCCAAATATATTTTAGAGGTTCATTGTGAGTATATTTTCAGATCACATTTATGAATTCTTGGTGGCATTTGGAGATGATTTCATGGTTTTTGGATATTTATTCAATCATTGCTTGAAAAATATAGAAAAAGTTTTAAAAACATGCATTAAAAGAAACATAATTTTAAATTTTGATAAGTGTCCCTTTATGGTTGAAATGGGAATAGTCCTTGGGAATGTCATCTTAAAAAAGGAATTTAGGTGGATAAATCTAAAATTGAAGTGATAAATCAATTTCCCTACCAAAATTTTGTAAAACATGTTAGATCTTTTTTTAGACATAAATGATTTTACATAAGGTATATCAAGAATTTTAATAAAATTACTATTAAACTTTCCAAATTACTTTAGAAAGAAAATAAATTTTATTTAAATAATGATTATAGGGAAGATTTTGATGAGTTGAAAATAAGATTGATCACACCACCAGTAATGAAGCAACCCAACTAAAAGAACCCTTTTGAGATACTTTTTGATGATTCCAACCAAGCTATGGGAGAAATTATATCACAAATGATCGAAGGAAAATATCAAGCCATTTTATATGATTCTAAAACCTTGGATGTTTCCTAAATCAACTACATAGAAACCAAAAAGGAGTTTTTAACACTTAATTATATCTTAATTTCTTGGAACTAAAGCTATAAATTTTTATGATCATGTAACCTTTAGGTACATGACAAAGAAGGTTAAAGAAAATACTAGGATAGTTAGATGGATGTTAATTATATAGGAGTTTGATTTGGAAATCAAATACATTAAAGGAACTAAGAACCAAGCGGTTGATCACTTGAGTAGGCTACCCAACACTGATTAAGTTTAAATTCCAAACCAATAACCACTGAATGATCACATTCCAAGAGAGAAGTTATACTTAATTAAAGGATAGGTTCCCATATATACTGATATGGTTAATTATTTTGTAACTTCTTAGGTATTAGATCACTTGAAAAACCCCTAAATTCATAGACCTAAATATGAATAAAAAATTTCATATAGAAAGATCTTTATATGTGGAAATTTTTTCATGACCAAGTGATAAGAATATGATCATCGAAAAGTGAAATACAATATATTTTTAATTTTTTTTTCATAATCTAGATTTTAGATGAAAATTTGGACCTCTAATTATATTAAGGAAATATTTAGAGTCTAAAATTTATTAGCCCAATTTTTTTTAAAGCTGCACATTAATTTTGAAAAATATGTTAAAAATGTTACTTTTTGGGTAATATTGCGAGGAGATAATAAATTATCTAAAAACCACTTAGTTTTTGTAAAATCATTGAATCCTAGGGAATATATTTTATGAGACCTTTTTTCATGTATTTTAAAAGCTTTAACATATTTATTTCATTTGATTATGTTTCAAAATAGGTGGAAGCTAAGGCCATAAAAACTGATGATGCTCAAGATATGTGTGAATTTTTTAGAGCTAAAATATTTTGTATGTTTTGATTGAAAAAATCCATCATCAGTGAACAATGGAAAATTTTTTATAGTAGGATCATGGAATATTTTATGAGTAAATATATAGTGCATCATAATACATCCACACCCTACCACTTATAGAAAAATGGGCAAGATGAAGTTTTAAATAGATAAATAAAAGTAATTTTAGAGAAAAATATCAAACCAAAATTGAAAATAATGGATCCAAAGGTTAAAATAAACCTTATTTTATTATAAGATAGGCTATAAAACCTCCCATTATAATGACTCCATACAAGATAACTTGTAGAAATATTGTTTACCTACCTATGGATCCAGAACACAAATCCTACTAGGCTATGAAAGAAGTTAATCAGATAGAGCTAGAAAAGATAGAATATTGAATCTTCAAGAATTGGAGGAAATTTTAAGAGGAGATTATGGAAATTATAAAATTCTAAAATATATAAAAATAATTATCTCATGATAAATTGACTCAATAAAAATACTTCCATCTAGGGGAAAAAATACTGCTATACAACTTAAGACTCAAGCTGATGTCAGGTAAACTTTATTCCAGAAGGGAAGGTCCACTTGTAGTCATTAATATATATCCTTTTGGTACTATGAATATTGGTAAGGAAGGAGAAGAAAATATATTCCCAATTCATGTACATATATTTAATAAATTCCAAGAAATTTTCCCCAATAACCAGTGGATGAGGTCATACTCCTCCAACCTATTTATCAATGGAATCATTAGGTTTTACCTTTCCTTAACACTTGATTATGTGTTTTTAATCCATTTAAAATATAATTTAAATAATAAATCTATTTTAAATAATTAATGAAACATAATCATTTAAGTTTAGGGGAGGGGACCTTTGTAATTAAGGATTTTTCAATTTTTATTTTTCAATATTTGTTTCTTTTTCAAAAAAATAATATGTGCTTTGTTTTTTTAGTTTTTTATGTTTTATAAACCTTTTAAACATAATTGTAATAACCTTGTAACTTTGAATATATACCAATATTGTGAAACTAACTTGACCCATTTACTCAATTTAGATAAATGTTGAAATAAACTTATTTTCAAATTCTAAGTGAGGTAAATTCATACAAGGACAAATGATTCTTTAATCTCATTCCATGACATATTATATCACATTTTTAATGATTACCAAAGAATATTTTAAACCAAATTTTAAATATTATTCACAATTATTGGTTTTTTCATAGAACCAATACCTTCTTGAATAACCAAAACATGTTGAGTAATCTAGTCAAAACCTTGGAGTATTTAATGACCTTATGTTATAAATAATTGAGGTATATTTTGAATAAAATCCAATTTTACATTGATCTATATTTTCAAAACTACCTTTAAATTTAATCATTTTATCCCTTATAATCCATGAATTATTTTTTTAGGAAACCAAATTACATGATAAATATTCATATCTACCTTTATATAGAATCTAATTTATGATCTAGGTTGAATTAAAGTACGGGGGAAGATAAAAAGTGATTTGGAAAAAGTTGTTTTACATAGAATTTTTGAGTTAAAGAAAGGATTTATAAAACTTTTGTATTGATGTTTTTTGATAAAAATAATTCTATGAAGTATGGGAAGAGTATCTATATATCATCCAAGGTTGGTCATGGAATTATACCACTATTATGAAGAGAAAAGTAAATCTATTTCCTCCCAAAAATCAATTTTTTTAAAAATTCCAAATTTGAATTCAAGATGAAACAATGCTAAAAGGGGGGTAAGAGGTAAGAAACATGACATTTATTCTAAATAATTCTAATTTTTAATTAAAAATTATATTAATAAAATTTTGGAGGATGAATATAGTTGTATGGGAATTGAAATTTTCTTATAGATGATGAAATCTGTGAAATCTTTCTTGGAGGAGTTGTTTGGAAGAATTATTGAAGATTTTGGAAGGAAGGCCTATGAATGAATCATATGGAAGGTAAATAATTCCTAAACTGGGCATAAATATATTACAAACCTACTAAAGGAAATACAAAGTCCCTATCTTCCTTTAAGAGTATAAAAAAAATGAATAAATAGATGAAACATGCTGAAGTAAACATAGAGAGGAAAAGTTTACTACTGCTAAAATGAAAAAGGTGTGATTTTTATTATAGGATATTTAGGATAGTGGAGGTATTTCAATATAATAGGAATTTTTGGGGGGTAATCTATTATTTACGGAAATAAAAAACCATTCATTATGATTCATCATAGATCAAAAACTTCTTAATATGCATTAAAAAATTTCTCATTAGAAACAATGAAGCTCAAGCCTCAACACAACCCTAAAAATACCTTATGAAATATAAAAATACTTTACTTATTTGGTGGATATAAATAAATTCATAAAGCATATGGTTACCCTTTAATGCACTTGGAATAATAAAACCCTTTCATGAAATTCATACTTGAGTGATGAATGATATATTTTTATAAAGGTAGTTAAAAGTTTGAATGAGAGGATAAAAGAAGTAGAAATTAATTAAATGTAATTAATGAAGAAAATGGAATCAAGATCATTAAGGAGACATGGAAATTTGAGAACCATGGTGTTAAAAAGGAAAATAAAATTGGTTAGTGTTTTCATTTTTATTTGGTAATATTTTTGAAGATCACTTTTCTTGGAGTGTGAGGTTTAAGTGTGGGGGAATTGATAGAACCAATATTTTCATATATTTTACTTAAAATTGTACTATTTTCACTCACACAAAAATTTTAATTTAATATTATTTTTAGATTTCATGAGATTATTAATAATTCTATCTTAATTATATAAATGAATTAAATATTAAATTTAAATGTATTCATTCTCTTTGTAATGAATTATGGAATCCATACATTGATTCTAGAATTACATTATTAATAGGCCTTTAATTAGAATTTTATTATTTTAAATCAATTTTGGAATAACTAGGTGTGGCCTAAAATTATTATACTATTTTTCATGGTTTAAAGGATGAAACTGTTAAAGAAGAAAATCATATAGCTTTACAAGTATATATTGTATGACTTTAGAAATATCGTATGACTCTGGATCAAAATGTATAACTTTGGTCCAAATCATATTACTTTTCTCCTGATCATTAAACTTACCAATCTTGTGAATTATCCATCACCAAACTTTGAAATCAAGCTCAATCATATGACTTTGAATGAGAGTGTACAACTTTAAGGGTTTCATATGACTTTGAGTTAAGCTAGGAAAATATAAAGGGCATGATCATATGATTTTGAATCATATGAATCTATCGTATGAATTTTCCATCATTGTAATAATTTGATAGAGTATAAGTATTTGGATCATATGTTGTTCTTGATAAGATTTTATTACTTTTAAATTAAATAATAAGAATTCCCTATAATTAGATTTCAATTCCCATAATATGAATTTATCCACTTTTTATGACTTCAAAGTCATACAAAGTGAGTCACCTACCTATTGTATGACTTTGAAAAGTCTCATGATATCATACAAAGGAGTTATAAATCAGAAAATTCAAGATAACTCATGGGAATTCATAATAATTTCAATGAAATATTTGGGATACCACACCATCATGCATTCACCCATTCACAATAGTTCACATGGATTATAATATTTCTGATATTTTGATCAAAAGAAAAGAAGGAAAGATGCATATTTCAGGGAGATATGAAGACCAAAAAGGAGAAAATATAAGATAAAAATGAAAGATTAAGTATTTTGAAAAGGATAACATCTTAGAGGTTTTATTATAGGCTGTGAAGAGGGAAACATGAATCTATAAGAGAAGAATATTGTGCACTAGTGAAGGAGGCTCATGTCTAGATTAAGTGTTTCCATTGTTTACTATTTTAATTTTTTTTCCTTAGTTTTTAATGTATTCTTATTTCTCCTTTTTCTTGGTTACCCTTCACATGGAGGGGTAAATCATGGAGTTTTCATGGATGATAAGGCTTTAATTTGTAATTATTGAGACTTTTCACTTGAATGAATTAATTCTCTCTCTCTTGTTAACTTGTTTTGAAATTTAGTGGTATTTTTTGATATCAAACATAATTTTATTTAGATTTAATTATATTAATTATTTATCATCTTGGTAAATTATCTATAATATCCCCCACTTAGTTTTAGTCTATATATGATTTAATATTCCAAGGATGAGTGGTAAAGTTCTTAGAGATTTTCAACATGTGTGGAAGGGGTGGGGGATACTCTTGAATATTTAGGAAGAACAATACCTGATCAGATATTTCCTAAATCAATTAGGGGCAATTAATTGTAAATATTTTATATATAAGAATGTGGATATATCAAGTAGATATCTCATTTAGTAATATTATAACCCAAACCATTAAACCAAGGGTGAGAGGGGAAACTATTGTGAAACCTATCACATTCCATTTAATAAGAAGAAGAGAGGAATAAATTAAAGACAGAGATAAAATTTCAATTGGAAAACCCAACTTGAACCAATAACCCTTATCATCATCTTGTTTTCAATCCTTTGTTTCATTTCACTCCTTAGTTTTCAAAGCTAATCAATCTAAAAACAACCTCTTTTCTCTAACCAAAGTGACAAAAGATTTTATAGAGATCCTCTCTAGAGACTTCCTTAGGTTTCCACTAATTATACATTTTAACCTAGGAAATAATTTATTTTTCCAAACATAGTAAAAGGCTACGTCACTAAAGTTTGGTTTTAAGGGGGATCACTCTATGAACACATGGAACACCCATTCCAACTAAGGAGGAAAACTAAGAGGAAGCCGAGTGGGGTGATGATGTTATTGATTCAGGATCCTCAATTGATGAAGGGGGGAACTTTCCCCTTAACAAAATATCTTGTTATATGAGTCCCTAGAAAAAAAAATTCACACAACATCTCTGAATATACGCACAACCTCTAGTGACCACAGTTCCCTCACCATCCAAAATTCCCTAGGGAAACCTCTCTTGGCATGAAAATCTTGAATCTCATTCTAATCATGTTTTTTCTAGATATATGGAACTTATCAATAAGTAAATATATCCCAAATTATATTTTGATCCTCAAGTATGAAGTGTATTTTCATGTTAATTTTTCTACCATGAATCGATTTATGTTTTAAAGGGAATGGGAAAATTCTCATTCCCTAATTACTCAAACCCCAATTTCTAAAATAGGGAGCATAGAAAATCACCTCTGTCAGCTGTTTATGTGCCTAGGGATGGAAGATATTGAATATATATATTTTTAATTGATTTTTCATCACATAATGGTTATTCAGGAGAAACTGGAGATTTAGGAGAAGAATATTTACATCTTTAAAAGTATGAACTATCAAGTATAATTTTTGGAACGCGTCTCCTGGGAGTTGACTCACTAAAATACTAAGGTGTCACAACTTCAAGATAAGGTGACCACCTTGATTATGGAGATAAAATAATAAAAATATCACATACTAATAATGATATAATTTTTTTCAAAAGCATCAATCAAACTTGACGCCACCTAGAGGAGGAACTAATTATTCACTGTGAAAATTAAGTAAGTGTTCCCACTAGCTAAGGTTGAGTTTTCTAAGTGAACAAATCTCCAAAATTTAACCAAAACTTATCACCAGGCATTGAATGATTTACAGTTCTTGAAAATAATACCATGTATTAACTATTTTTACTCAATTCCCATTGTATATGATGATAGAGAGAGACTCCAATCTATGGATTCTCCTCTCCCTCTTTCATGAATAACAAAGTCCTTCTCATTTAAAACTATTATCAATATTTTATGTCATCTTTATCACCAATTCATAACAATAAATGTAATTTATTAGGAGTAATATAAAGATAAATTAATTCACTTAAACATTGTATGGGTAAGGATCAAGTAAATCATGATCTATAACTACTTGAGTCAATGATAAAATATGGATCAATCCATTATCTTTTGGACATGTACCTTTGTATAGAGATAGGTTGTCCGAATATGGAGGAATTTGTACCATAAATGTACACCATGGTGAGTCTTGTGAGGTAAATTATCACAATTTGGTCTCCTCTTAAGAATGAGCATTTATATGGATAAAGAAAGGCCAGATATACTGGTAAATATACCATCACTGCATACTAAGGTTAGCTTACTTAGATATTATATATGGCTTACTCTATTATATATGATCACAAATTGGTATAGGTGATCCTAATATAACAACATATGTACCATCACCATAAACTATATTTGTTCCATTTAAACATGAGATTTGAATGACTCAACATGAGGAAAATCTCGAAAGGGGACTTTATAATAAGGATTCTAATGTTCAAAGGGGCCCAAGAACCCTAAAATCACACTCTATTTATTTCACATAAATAATTTAGATAGATGTATGAGTAAAATAAAAATTTTGATCTTATTTTTACCTAGGCCAAGGGGACTAGTGAGAATAGCTTTACTTTTTTTTTGATCTACCTAGTGTTCCCCAAAAGTTTTGTATCTTTTTTATTTCACATCCCTAACTTTTTCCTAAGTCTCATATAAGGGATAATTAGTAGGAATAAACTCAACTTTTTCTCAGGATTTCCTTTATAGGTTTTCAAAATGACAAGTTTTTTTTTTCATTTTATTTTCAAACACTTAATTTTTATTAATATATACAAGGTGCATGCCTTGAAAGTAGAGAATCAACTTTTTACCAAGTCTCCCTTTGTAGGTTTTCAACCTAGAGAGTGTTATATCTCTTTTCTTGGGCATTTTTAAGTCTAGAAAGTTAGACCAATATGGATAGTGTTTAAGGTAATAAAAATTTAAAAAAAAGAGTGAGTTGGTCTTCACTGCATCATGAGTGAGGAAAATATGACATGAATGAGAGACAAATTATACTAGTGTGTAAAGCCTCATGGACGAGAACATACAGCTTCAGGTCATGATGCTTGGACAATCAAGTCATGTAATTTAGGGTCACATGATGAGGACTAGGTATAAGTTCAAGAATATAATATTATATCCTTTCTTTGAAAATAGGTATGGTTCACAAGCATGTAACATCAAAGGTATTGAATCCACTTAAATAGTTGGATTATGGGTCATGTAAATCATATATCAAGAAATTTTAATCAGGGTATGATGATATAAAATAAGAATGTATGGGATGAATACTATCCATATTAAAATGATAGGTTTTGTTGTGATGTTTTTGGGGTGTACAAATATTAGTATACCTTCTCCTTATGATTAAAAATTCCTCTAGTTAGAAGGGATAAATATAGAGGCACTGAAATAATTACCAAGTATAGGAGTCCACTAGAGCTGAATACACTCGTTATCAATAACCATACAAGGTTTATAAAGATTCATATACTTAATTAATGAAGTAGGATTATAGAGATATGGATATTAAAGAAGGATTTGGTCATTGAAAAGGTTACACCACCATATATTGAACATATATTCATAGTTAAGAGATATAAAAAAAATTGATCTAACTTTTTTCTGAACCAGTGGGTCCAGTGAGTATAGTTCGGTTTTTTCTAGGGTTTTATGGTGGGACCCATTTTCTTTATGCCTTTTTTATCTAGTAGATTAAGAGACATATAATTTGTACCTTTAAGGGATGAATTTTATGGTCATATATATTTGACCAATAATAGATGGATCATAAGGTTGTACAGTTTTGACCAACAATGGTTAGGGAATGTATCTAGTAAGGGAAAGGAGAAACCCAACATGAAGGAAAGTACTGATGCTAGAATAGACATCTTAGATGGGTTTCTATATGTTAAGGTCACAATAATTTTAATGATATAAGAGATAATGTATATGACAACCCAAATGGGGCTCAATGTCTATGAGTTCTCCAATACTTTTAAATTAGTAATTTCAATGATTTAAATCCCAAACTGGGGTATTTGAGTTAAGGAGATGTGATAGAATAAGTATCTTAAGGATGATTGTTGACCACACTTGAATAAATGGTTCCAAAATAATATTTTCATAGGAATATGGGATTAGAGGTACTTTTTCTAAATATGAAATATTCCTCTTTTTTTAAGGTCCAAATATAGAAGCATCGATATCATTGCCAAGCTGTGGTGTCCCTTAAAGCTAAATAAACTCATTATTAATAGTTATGAAAGATTAATAAAGATTAAAAAAAATCAAGATATAAAGTGTGACTCATGGGAAGGGATTATTCAAAGATGATGTGAATATTATAGTCCAAAAATAACCATGATTAGGCCATTTAAGTTTGATGAAAAGGGTAATGGATACATATAATGATTTATGGTTGGGTCTGACATATATGGTAAGGATTTCACTATGTATCTTGAAATAAAAATAATCAAGCCATGCATAGTTCTTATAATGGATAGATTTTGAATCGATCTAACTCATATATAGAAGAGGGTAATTTCTATACTTGGTATAAATTAAAACTAGATAAGACCCCATGGTTGTGTCCCGGGCAATGCCCTAATTCATAGGCAAATATAAATATAGGAGCCCAAAAAATAGTATTTTTTGGGATGAAGGGGGAATTTTATCCTAGTGTAGGGTCCCATATGGCATTCACCCTTACATGGATCAATCAATCATGTGGGGAAGTTAATTCATGTAGAATTAACTTCTCTAAGAAGTTTAAATTCTTATAGGATGAACCATACACTATGTAATTTAACATCACATAACAAGGATGAAGGCATTCTGTAGTTTAAGGTTGTATAAAAAGGACCTATATATAGGTATATTTTTAAATATATATATTTTTTTAAAAACAAGATAACTTCATCTCATTATAAAACCTATGTAAGTTAAAATTGACATGAATAAAGGGGTTTGAACATTGGGAAAAATCAGAGGTCTTAATTGGAATTTGTGGATGGGATTATGGTAGGAGATCTAGGCATCACTACATATCCCAAGACATGGTAATCATGCCACACAAAGTTCTGGGTTGGAAATAGATATGTTGTCTCATCATATATTTTGATATAGAAAGACCCAACATGAATGGAAAGGACCCAAACACTGATAGGCAGTTGGATATTTTTGAAATTATGGTTGGGATTAAGAGAAGAGATATAGGTATCACTACATACCCCAAGGCATGGGAATCAATCCATAAGTATTTATTATAGAATGGGTGCATTTATTATCTTCATTTAAAATTAATGGATAGAGGATAACATGCACTAGAGACTCCTACATAGATCTATCTCTCATGTAAGGAGAACAAGCGTCACCAATGGACTATCTCAGGTAGCTTAGGAAGTCATGTATGATATACCAAATGAAATATAGGTTTACATCATGTGATGTAGATAAAGTCATTATAGGATTTAGGATTTTGATATGAAGACTTATACCATGGAATTTAACATCATACATCTAGGATGTTTGTGGACCTAACATGAATTGATAAGGTCCTATGTACTAGAAACTAGATCAAAAGAATTTATGATTGGGCTTGGAATCAATAACCCAAGTATCGTTATGTATCCTGAAATAATAGGAATCAAGTCACACAAGGTTATTATGAGGTCCTAGTGTGAGAGGCCATTGGGAAAGACCTGATGTGCATGGAGGGGACCCAAACAATAGGATGAAAAGGGGTTGAAATCGATGTAGATTTTTGGTTGGGCCTAGGATAGAAGATTGAGGAATCACTATATATTCAAAGGCATGAGAATTAATCCACGCATAATTATGATATATGGGTATATTATTATTCTAGTCATATGTAATCATATCTATAGTGTATCCAAATAAATAGAGCTCTCAAATGGAGTTATATATTTCATACAAATTAATTCCTTCTTATTATAGGTTTTGAATAAAGAAATCTATTCCAAAGTCTCCCATGTAGATCAATATTAAACTTGGGAAGGGGTGAAATGATTTTATCTTAATATAAATCCATGAATGGAGGAAACCAAAATGACCGATAAGGGTCTAAGAAGTAAGATGAAATTTTATAATATAAGGGAATTTTCATCCCACAATGGGATTAGAGATGAGGATCCATGCACTGATGGGGCTCTTACATGGATCTAGTTATCATGTAAGAATATTATGCCATGTATGTTAGGCCACTCTAAGCAGTTTAAAGTATTACAAGATGAAAAAAAAATCTATATATTTTCATGTGATAATGAGTTTTATGTAAGAGGTATTGCATCAATCTGGATTGTGTGAAAAATAAAATGGTTTTTTTAGTGATAGACTAGTTTAAGGAAACCCAAGGTGAATGAAAGAGCCCAAAAATCAAGATGCAACAAGGATTTGATTGAAATTGGTGGTTGGTCCTAGAATAAGTGATCTGGGATTCACTGTATATAATTTATTAATATGAATCAAGACACATGTAGTTCTTATAAATTTGGGGCATTTTATCTTAATGTTGATCAATAAATATAAGAAGGGAACATGCACTAAGAACTAATACACAGATATGAATCATGTATAAGAAGAATGGGCATCACAAATAAAAAATCCTGAACTATTTAAAGGTTCCACATATGATGGACCTTATGTCATGTAAATTAAGGTTATGTGATAATGAATTAGGTGTTATTCTATTTAAATTCATGTGATGAGGGAATATACCAAGCAATTTAAAGCTATACAGAATAGACTTGTGGGAATTTTTCAGTTTAAATTCATGTATATATCCCTATAGTTTAATGTCATAATGTTACGATGTTCTCATGTAGTTTCATGTCTTGTGACTAGGATATTTTCATGCAGTTTTATGTCATGAAACTATTATGCATAAAACCACAATGAAATTATACAAAGTATTTCTTGAGGAAACTTAAATTGGGTTTTGGTGTGATAATCTCTCTATCCACTATGATAAGGGAGTATGATCTAATAGAGTAAACCTTATGGATGGTGTAAAGTCATTACCATTTTAGTTTACTCTTTGGAGTATACTTACTAGGAATCATGGGATTATAATAGATAACACCAATTCTTCTTGGATGAATGCTTTTTTAAAATTATTGAGTATTTTAAATACTAATTTGGGTTCGGTATTTGATCAATAGTGTGAATTTAGACCCCATAGAGGTGTTGTAAGTGTCAGTTTAGACCAATGAATAGGCCTTAGGAGTTGGTATAGGCTTGGGGGTTTAATTTTTATAATTATTTTTTGTAAGTGTTCCGACATGAATATACTATTATTTATGTGTTAAGATGGGTTTGGGATGAAAAAAATTATTTTTTTGAGTTTCAAATGTTTTTGGGACTTATAGAAAATTTATTGAAATTTGGAGAAGTCTGGAATTTATAGTAAGCTAATTGGCTAGTAAGTTCGTGATAGTAAGGTTATTTTCTTGTAAAGTTGTGCAAGTAAGGTTCTTGTCTAGTAAGGTTTTGATCTAGTAAGGTTATTGTCTAGTAAATTTTTGCTTTTAAGGTTGGTGTCTAGTAAAGTCATACTAGTAAAGTTGTTCTCTAGTAAGGTTGTGATCTAGTAAATTTGTTTTCTAGTAGGATTGATTCCTAGTAAGGTTGTGCTAGTAAGGTTGTGTTAATAAGTTTGTTCCATAGTAAGGTTTATTTCTAGTTAGGTTATGTTAGTAATGTTTCAATGTTTGCCAAATTTTTAAATAAATAGTATTTCCAGGATGAGTAAGGTTCAAGTGTTTTCCAATTTTTTCATTAGATGAACAATGTTTCTAGAACCTTATAGATACTAAAAAAAGATTAAAATTTAATGAAATTTAGGGATCCCTTATGACCTGTACATACCCAAATTTTCCAAGGAGGTCCTCTCATTCTTCTCTTCTCCCATAAGGGATATCTCCTCTATTTTTTATCATATTCATGTATCGTATGAAGAAAGAGGGGAAAATAGGTAAGGCTAATAGTCTGCATCTAACTAATGACCTAATTTATTTCTATTTATTTTCACCTCATTGAAAACCCATAATTTTAGGTTTTTTTCAGATTTTTCTAAATTTTCCAATTAATGTTGAACTAGTTAGTGTTTTATAATGAGTGGTGTCCTGAAATCTCCAAGTATGTGGTCCCAGATAATTCCAATTTATATATGTTTTATGTGTTATCTAATAAATATTCATGGGTTGGGTCATGATTATGAGGCCAGAAATGGAACCACTTGGGGTATCTATTTTTCTTAGAAGCTACTAGGGTGTAGTCTCATATGGTAAATGGTGGGTTTATACTAGTATGGATTGGTTGTATGGTTTTAGAGTTTTATTGGAATAAATATGTATGTTAAGGATTGGGTATTTTTAAGTTGTGATGTTGTTGAGGTTTTTGGTATGATATGGATGATGTTGATCTTTGTAACAGGTGGAGACAGAGGTTCATTGATGGTGCGACATAGGATATTGGGGATTTCCTCTCACTATGTTTAGATTATGGGTCCATTTTAGTTGTGTGCTAAAAAATAATAGACTGCAATGTCCCATATTTTGAACTAGTTTAAAATTCCAAGTGAATTTGAAATTTTTATTTTGTGGATGGTCCAAATATTTAACTGAGTCTCAACATGTAAATATAAGCATTGAAACACTTAAAAGTGTTATTTTTGGGTGTGTTTTAAGGATTTAGAGTAATATCATAAGTTTTGATGAGTTTTTGGGAGTGTCGGGCTCTGAAATATTACTTTTTGGGAGAAATGGATAGGGTGCACGTTTTTTTAAACCATGTGGCCCCTCAGAAGAAACCATGCAGCCCTATAAGGGGTGTCTCAATGTTTTCTAAATTGTATAAAGTGGGTTTCATGGTATTGAATAATTTCTGTAGTAAATCGTAGAGGTGGGTGCATGTGTTTTGAATGGTTTTCCAAACCATGCTCTTAGAGACATGGTTAATGCCGCTTAACCAATAGTGCCGCATGGTTGGTGCATGATTAGACCAAACCATACAGCTAAACTGTGTAGGGTATAGTTCTTGGAAAGTGTGAGCTACATGGTCAGTGTACAGATATCCAAACTATTCAACCAAACCAGGAACCCCATTAAAAGTAGAAAATTACATTTTTTCCCATTTGTAATTAAATGGTATTTATCCGATTTTCCTCCCCCATTCATCTAGGAGCTCCCCTAATGAACCTCTCATTCCTCTTCCTCTCACATGGTGGATATCCTTCCTTAAATGTCTAAATTGAGCATCTTAAGATGAATTGGAAGTGTATCAGTGAGTCTATGACTCCTCATCCTTCATTTATCAGTTTCTTTAGCCATGTTGAGAGTTATCTTAATGTGATCTAATTCTCTCTATTTTTAGGGTGTTTTTATATTTCTTCAATTTCTTCCAAACCATATCAAATCAAATATAAATAATGGAAAAGGGAAACATATTAAGTATAAGGGAGGTGGTCTAATAACTTTTCCCTAAATTTGAGTTGTCTTATAACATGAATTGTTGTGTCGTATTCTAGACCTTCCACACATCACCTTAAATTTATAAATTTCTTTAAACTAGATTGTCAGTTATGTTATAATTATCTTGTATGACCTTAATTACAGATGGGGGGATAATCCCTATTAAATTGTTCTACCCCTTTAAGTGTGATTATGAATTTAACATGGCTTATTTAATGTTTATATGAACAAACCACCTTCTAAGTGGTGTTGGTTTCCACCCAATTCAATGGTTCATAGTAATTTAATGGAAAGTGAGTGGTATGACCACTTCACATGACTTCAATGAAATTAGAGAGTTATTACCCTGATTTAATAAAATTTTAATGAATTTTAAATCATAATTTGGATTACATTAATCATGGAAAAAATTAAATGTTAACTTTGATGCTTGGTAAAGGTATCCCATCTAATTGCGATACTTGGGTAGGGAGACCCATTTAATTGTGATACTTGGGAAAGTTGTCCCATCAAAATGTGTTATATGGTCAAAGATTCCCTAATTAAAGGTGATAAACGAACATGTATTCCCATTTTGTGATATACAGGCATCTAGTCCCTAATGGAATGTGAAATATGGGCATGAAGTCCCTAAATAAATATAGTAACTGAGCATGTAATCCCATTTTTTGATATATGGGCATGGAAACCCTAATGAAATGTGAAATATGGGCATGACATCCCTAATTAAATGTGATAATAGAGCATGTCATTCCATTTTGTGATACATTACCATAGAAACCCCTATGGATCATGACACCTAGGTATGGAATCCCTTTACATTCTATGTGACTCTAAATGTTATCTATGGATGCTTGAGTTACGCCTCAGACCCTGGATAATAATAGTATCTATATATATGGCTATAAACGTCACTATGTATATAGTACATATATATACATAAATATCTATATATATATACATATAGTCAATCATTCATAGATTTCCTAGCTTGTCTCAAAGAAGGTAGTGTCAGCCGGGTGTGCTTTAGGAACTAGAGTTGACCTGTTTACAATTTATATTTCTTATTACATTGTTATACATGAACCTTGATCATTTTATATAAACCATCTAGATTTTACCAGACACCGTTGGTGGTGGCATACTGATTATATATCACACCCTATTTGGGCCTCCATTTTATTGGCCACTTGGTTGTAGGATCAGTTTCTAGAATCATCTTTCTCTCCACTTTTATTTTTATACTTTTATGTGTGTACATGGGATCTAGGGAGCACAAGACTGAGTTGGTGATCAAAATGATCATGGAGTTTTTCCTTGAGGCTTTTGGGTTTTTTTTTATTTCTATTATTCAAGTATTATATTGAATGTATGCTTCCATGTATTTTGGTTTCTTTTACATTATAGGTTGTTCATGCATAGATATTCATTCACTTATTATTATTATTATTATCTTATACTACTCATTTATTCATATAATTTTTTTATTTTACTTACCATTATGCCACTATAATCATGAGGGTATAGTCTCCCCACTATACCATCATTTGATCCTAACTGCTAGTCAGTAGCCTCTGGCATATAGGGAGGTGCACTTGAGCCCATGTGACCAACCGACTTGGAGCACTGCTTCAGTGGCTCTCGGGTCAGGGTGTTACATAGTGGTATCATAGGTTTATTTTTCATTTTATATTAAATTATCAGGAAAGTAGATAGGATACTAGGAATATGTCAGTACTTGTTGAATATCTCATGTCTGGATCTGTCCAACCCATGTATGAGTGAAAGATCAAGTTTCCTAGGATATGATTATTTTTCATTATATTGTTATTAAATTTGATTATTATTTCACCTTGGGTGAATTTTTTACTTCTTATGGTTATTGATTTACTAATTTATGAGATTTACCCTTGGAACTATATGGAAAGGAATTCTTATTACATGCATCATTGTAGGCACATAGATATTCACATGTTATGCACATTCCACGCCATGTATGTTGAATTTCTTGATTTCTTGATTATGTTCCATGTTTATTTGTTCACCCTACTCATGTGATTTATTATAATTTTTATCTATATAACATGATTGGGAAATTTTTACTATGCTTGACTATATTCTCTTCTCTTTTATAGAATGCCTTTTTTTTAATTATGATATATATAATTGGTTATTAAAGTGTCTTTATCAACCTAAATGGTGTTTTCCTATATAGCTTGATGGTGGCACATTAATTAAAAATTTATGAAATGTTTTATTCATGGACTATTGGTTTCATGGGATGAAACATTTATGGTTATGATTAAATGAGTTCTTATAAACATTTATAATATGTATGGAACTTTATAAATTGTGAAGGGTAACCCATATAATCAAACCATTATACATGAATTTTAAATATTTGAGAACAAAAATAAAAATATGATTGCAGTTACATGAATGAAAATTGTAACTTATAAAGGAAATATAATGTCCTGACCTGAGTATCATACACGGGTGCCCTGATCTAGTTGGTCGCATGAACTCAGGCATGCCTCCCCATACGCTAGAGGCTTCCAACTAGCAGCGAGAGTCTAATATCGATCATGGGGAGATTATACCCTCTTTATCAGAGTAATACCGAAATAGAAATAAATAAAAAATGACCAAATGATATAACTAAATATCTAAAAAAATAGTATAAAATGATGAAAAAAATGAAATAAATATTTGAAAACTAAATAATATATATTCCATAAAACCTAAAAAAATATAGACACTGAAAACTCCCAAACGGACCCCGAATCATGTCTAGTTCCCTCATCCATGATCTATCCCATATTAGAAATCTAACATTAGGCACTTTCCCTTATCTTATACTACAAACAGGAAGTCTATTCAGGTACCAATTAGGTACCCCAGGTAGGGTGTGAGTATAACTCAATAAGCCACCACCAAAGGTGTCTAAAACAATATCTAGTCAACAATAGTGCATGTAGTTGTATAAATAATAAAATAAAAGAAATAAAATAAATAGTTTATATTTATTCAATTATTCTTTATTTAACCACATAAATCTTGGGTTCTTGAGGACACCCCAACCATCAATACCTGCTTCGACCCATGCCAGAGTCTAAACCATATCACATATTCAAATAACAATTCATTATAACAAATGTTCTTTAATTATCCATTAATTTCAATTCATATAATGGCTAATTAGAAACATGGTCTAATGCCAACATTTTGGGCCTATATTTCAATGACTAAGACCTCATGGGTATTTGAATTAGTAGTCTGTGACCCAAAACTCATTTATCAATCAAACACGTAAGTGGGATTTTGAATTATCAGTTTGTGTCCCACACTCATTTATCACTATGATGTTTTGATGCATCAAACCATGTCCCACACTCATTAATCACTATGGGCTTTTGATGCAGTAGACCATGTCCCACACATGTATATCACATATATCACAAAATCACATATATCACATCAATAAAATTTATTCAACATTAACCATCTTATCACGTTTCACTATCATAATATTCCATTAATTAATCACAAATTAATTAATCTAATTCAATAAATTCCATATTTACAACAATATCCATTAATTAATTCATCAATTAATTAATCCAATTTAATTGATTACCTAAACAGAAAATATCCATTAATTAATTAATCCAATTCAATCGATTGCATATTCATAATAATCTACCTTAATTAATTCATCAAATAATTAATCCAATTTAATCAATTCCCCAATCACAATAATTGACCAATTTAAAAAATCCCAATTTCTATAAATTTCACAATACAAATATTCCATTAATTGATTCACCAATTAATTAATTCAAATTCACAAATTGAACAATTACATAAACCCATTAATTGACCAATTCCATAACCATAATAATCAACCAATCTACACTCCCTTAATTAATTAATTAATTAATTAATAAAATTAATTAATTCAATTTAAGGAATTCAATTTATAAAAATTCAATATCAATTCTATAATCACAAACATGTAATTAAAATCAAGATGTTGGGATTTGAATAATAGACCATCTACCTCAAGACGTTGATGAGCGATCGCCCAATGAAAATCCCTAATTGAAGCGGAACATTCAATTGCACAATGAAGTATGAGATCTAGATCCAAAATCTAGATCCAAGATCAAATAGATCAGATCTATAAAAAATTAAATCTAGATCCAAAAAAATAGTGGAAAAATCCCCTTCAAAGAATGAGAGAAGTACGAGATAAATATGAGAAACCAACCGGGATGAGATTCTCTTACCAGGGAGGCATAGATATTCAATACAAACTTGGAATCATCAAGAACAGAGGTAAGTGTCCCTAAGAATCCATCCAGTAACCTCAAAAAATGAGAATAATAGGTTAGGTATGAGTTAGGTCTAATTGGGGTGATGTTTGGGGGGTTTGGGATTTTAAAAACCAATTTTTAGGTTAATTAAAACCACACACACAGTTTCCTATATGGGGTGCAAAGTTTACCCTAAACATGCACCACACCTAGGGGTGTTGCATGGTTACTCCTAAGAGGGAACATGGTTTGAAAAACTATATGCCAGCTGTGTAAATCCCCTCTATTTGTGTTTACATAGTTTGTTGGTTTGGGTGCATGGTTTGGGAAAATTGTACCCCAATCATGCACTACCCATCTTCCACCCAAAATTCTCAAATTTCACCCCAAATATACCCAAAGTAAATCTAAATAAAATTTAATCAAAAATATGAAAAATATTACTAATAAATGAGATTGATATATCTCCAAAAAAATTCAGGATCATACAATCTCATTACCTTATAACAACTCATCCTTAATATGTAAACCCAAGAATATTTAAGATTATGAGGTAAAAAGATATGGATAATAAGTCTACATATCTGATTCTATTTACCACATTTCCTTCTACACACACCCATGTTTCCACAATACATGAATTATCAGCATGACCTTTCACTACAACACTTTCTCACTATGATCCAACACACGTATTGAATGATCCTCAAAGGATATATCAGTGTCAAGCTCAACATCATCCACGTCGATCACATGACAAGGGTCAATGTGATACCATCGAAGATGGGACATATGAAAAACATCATGTATAGAACTGTACCTATATGGAAGATCCAATTGGTATGCCACCAACCTGATTCTATCCACAACCTCAAATGGTCCAACAAACTTGGGCACCAACTTGCCCTGCCTCCGTATCCTACAGTGACCCAATCTAGGCGAAACCTAAAGGAATAATTTATCACCCTCTGAAAAATATAGGGGTCATCATCATCTATCATCATAATATTTCTATCTACTCTGAGTTGTATCCATACACTTCTGAATTAGTTGAACCTACTCCAACATCTCCTGTATGAGACTCGGTCCCAATAGTTTTGACTCACCGACCTCTATCCATCATAGAGGTAATATGAATGGTTTACAATAAAGAACCTCATATGGTTCCATCTGAATGGTTTCTTGATAACTGATGTTATAGGTGAAATAAACCAAATATAGGTGATTCACCTAAGAATCACTGAAGTTTATGATACACACCCAAATTATATCCCCAAGAACCTATATAGTACATTCTGAATTCCCATATTTCTTTGGGTGGAAAGTCATACATAGTAAAACTTGTGTACCAAGTGCCTTCTGTAAGCCCTACCAAAAGTGTGAAGTAAATCATGAGTCATGGTATGAAACAATAATTCATAGAACCCCATGAAGACATACTATCTCCCGAATATTCATGTATCCCAACTGATCCACTGATAAAGTCTCCCGTATTAGTAATAAATGCTATAACTTTGTCAAATAGTCTACAATCACCCAAATATTTCCATTCTTCCAAGGCATCCTTGGGAGATACACCACAAAGTCCATGGTAATGTTGTCCCACTTCCATTTCAGAATGGGCAATGGTTGTAGTAAAATACCTGGTCATCGATGCTCATACTTCACTTATTGATAGGTGTAGCATCATGTCATGGACCCTTCTATCTCTTTTTTCATTCCCAGCCACAAAAACTATCATAATAGGTCATGGTACATTTTTTTCATACCTGGATGCACCACCCACTTTGAGGTATGAAATGCATGCATCAAATCCTCCCAATTCTCATAGTCACAAAAACCCAATTCCAGATATAGATGATATCATACTCATATATTCTCTAATTGAATGGTTAATATCCACCTTCAAGGATTTCCCTCAAGGATAAAAATTCTAGATCCTTATACTGCCTATCCATGATCTATCTCAAAAGTGTAGACTCCACT
This sequence comes from Viscum album, assembly GCA_963277665.1. Taxonomy (NCBI): domain Eukaryota; kingdom Viridiplantae; phylum Streptophyta; class Magnoliopsida; order Santalales; family Viscaceae; genus Viscum; species Viscum album. The sequence goes on along the minus strand of OY728138.1, from coordinate 334,171,011 downwards.
AAAATTGATATCATATTCATCTTCTCCTAACCCTTTTGAACCACAACATGTATCTCGGCCAGTAAAATAATCATATACTACTCAAAAATAGACTCCTAAACTACTTGAGTCTGATTTTTCCTACTTAGATCATCAAAAACATTGTTTCCCTTCTCGGGAATATATACTATATCAAAGTCGAAATACTACATATACCCAACCAACCTATAATTCTAGAGATTTAAATCTCACTATGAAAATATATACTTTAATCTCTTATGATTAGTATACACAGTAAAATTCTTTCCCAATAGATAATGTCACCAACACTTCAAAGCATAAACCAATTCCACTAACTCGAGGTCATGCATAGGGTAATCTAGTTTGTGTGGCCTCAACTACCGTGAATGATACACCAAAACATGATCTCCTTGCACCAACACTACTCCAAGCTTGATCCCATAAGTATAAAAAAACTATGTACTCTTCATTTATCTTGGTTATGATCAATTTTGGTGTCATGATCAAGCACTTATTCAACTCTTGGAAGGAATTATCACATGCTCCAGACTACTCAAACTTTACTACCTTCTTAGTCAGGACTGAAAGTGGTGATACCAAGTATGAAAAGTTCTAGATGAACCTTATATAATATCCTACTAACCCTATAAATATATGGATATAAAAAACATTCTTGGGATTCTCCCAAGATACAACCACCTAAACCTTATCTAGCCCCACTGACACACCTTCCTTTGAGATGATGTGGCCTAAGAAATGTACTTGATCAATCTAAAACTAACACTTAGATAGCTTACCATATAACCAATTCTCTATCAGTGTACTCAGGATGATGTATAGATATTGGGTATGATCATCATGAGTCTTGGAGTACACCAAGATGTCAACCAAAAATACCACCATAAATTGATCCAGGTACAAATGGAAAATTCAGTTCATCAAGGCCATAAACACTACTGGTGAATTTTTCACCCCGAATGGCATCACGATTAACTCATATAGGGCATACCTAATTTTGAAAGCAGTCCTCGGTATATTAGATGGTCAAACTCTCAACTAATGATACCATAATCTCAATTTAGTATTTGAGAAGACCTAATCTCCCCTCAACTGGTCAAATAAGTCATCGATACACGGAAGAGGATATCAGTTCTTCATAGTCATCCTATTCAAATTCTAATAATCAATACATAAGAATAAGGTCCCATTAGCCTTATTCGTAAACACAATTACTGAACCCCAAGGTAACATACTGGGATGGATGAATCCCTTATCCTCCAACTCCTCTAGTTTAGTCTTATTCTCTTGAAGTTCTATAGGTTCCATTCTTTATGGAGGAATAAAGACTGGATCAGCCCTCAGAATGAGCTCAATAGTGAACTCCACATCCCTCTTAGGTGGAATCCTAGATAATTTCTTGTGAAACACATCCTAGATTCTTCCCATGATGGGTGGACAAACATATTTCTTTTCAACCCCATCATCTTACAATAGACTAGTAGCCTGGGTGGTGAGCTCTCCCAGTTTCTAATGAATTGGCCCTACACGGCCTACCTGGATATCCCATTCTCCACAATGGATGTAATTGTCACCCTTAGAAGATATAAAATTCACTCTTATATGGTAACAATCTATGTGGTCTCGATATGATACTAACAAGTCCATACCCAAAATTAGTTCAAATCCTGACATGTCAAGGATATAAATATCCCATAGAAAGCAATACTTCCCAGCTTCAAGAAAACACCCCTTGCACAAACAGATGTCTCTCGATCATACCCCCAAAGGTGTATCTATCATCATAACACCACTCACTAACTCTACCATCAGTTTCAACCCATCACAAAGTTTTGAAGATATAAAATGATGATAGGAACCAATATCAAATAAGGTACAAGTTAGCGTAGAAGCTATAAGAATAGTACCTCTAACTATCGATGGTCTAGCCTCACTATGCACTAGTGTAGGTTTAATGACATAAAACTGTCATTACACTCTTCCCTATTATATAGTTCAGGTCCCCTGAGTTGCACCACTCTATTGATACAAGAACTCTTTCCTAGAAGTACCATGTCCACTACCTCGACCACCACGACCAGTAGAACTAAACTGCCAGACTAGTATGGTGTAGACGATCTCATTCTCATACTTTGGTTCTATCAATATTAAAAAGTGGACTTTAATAGCACTAGAATATGAATTTATCAGTTATAGAAAAGTTATTACTACCTCAATGTGGTTAAAAGTCTAAGGCTTTTATCAGTGCAAGAAAAGCATTGATAAAGGGTAGCTTTATCAGCAAAAATAAAAGCATAGATAAAGCATAATTTTATCATAATTTTTAAAATTTCTGATAAAAGAAACCATTTATTATAGCTTTTATATAGCATTGATAAAGAAAACCTTTATCATAACTTTTTGAGGCACTGATAAAGATTCATGTATTAGCGCTTTAAAAAGAAATGATAAAGGATCCCTTTATCGACGCTACCACAAGTGCTGATAAAGGGCATCATTATCAGTGGTTTTTAAAGAACCGATAAATGTATATTTATCTTGTCTTTTAGAAGTGATGATAAAGGGATCCTTTATCAGTGCATATAGTAGCGCCGATAAAGAGGAATACTATAGCGTGATGCTACAACACACTACAACACCGGAAACAGGGCATACAGTGTGTTGCAGCAACACACTAAATCACTAGAAACAATAACAGAAATTAAAAAAATTAGATAAAAATAATGAATTTAAATGAAATAAAATTTATAACATAAATACAAGAAAAAAACACAATTATAGAGTATGTTAGTTGTTTTTTTACTAAAATTAATGTCAATTTTGAATAAAAAGGCACACTTTGAGTCATACCGATCACACCATGAGTAAAATTGAGGAATGAATGATTCATACACATAAAAATAACTTATGGATCATTTTAATAAAGTAAAAAAGCAATATTAATTTATTTTCTCAGTTTTGAGTATGTCAGTTGTTTTTTTGATTAAAATTAATGTCAGTTTTGAATAAAAAGGTTCACTTGGACTCATACCAGTCACATAGTGTATCATGTTGAGGTTAATATGATTCCTACACATAAAAATGACTTATGGATCATTTTCCTAAAGTATCAAAACAATCAGAATGTTTTTTCTAGGTTTTGGGTATGTCGGTTGTTTTTTTCACTAAAATTAATGTGAATTTTGAATAAAATGATGCACTTGGATCCATACCGGTCACACCAGGAATCATATTGAGATTTGGATAATTCCAAAATGCCTAAAATAACTTATGGATTTTTTTACTAAAGCATCAAAACAATTATAATGTTTTCATTAGTTTTGAGTATGTCACTTGTGTTTTTTACTAAAATGTCATTTTAAACTAAAAACACACACTTCGATTCATACATGTGGAATTGTGTGTGGGTTTGACATGAGAATAATTTACACACATCAAAAATAAATTATTAATTAATATCCAAAATTATCAAGACAATCCGAGCATGTTTTCTTGGTTTTTAGTGAGTAACACTTTTTTGCATGAAAATGTCAATTTTAAACTAATAACAGACAGTTTGAGTCATACCGGTCACACCGTGCGTTAGATTGAGGTGTGGCTGATTCATATAGATCAAAAATGACTTATGGATTATTTTCCTAAAGTATCAAAACAATATAAATTAATTTTCTTGGTTTTGAGTATGTCATTTGTTTTTTTCACTAAAATTAATGTCAATTTTGAATAAAAAGATGCACTTGGAGTCATACCGGACACACCATGTGTCAAATTGAGGTGAACCTAATTCATACATGTCCAAAATGACTTATGGATTGTTATGATAGAGTATCAAAACAATAAAAACGTGTTTCTTTGGTTTTGAGTACGCTACTTGTGTTTTTTACTAAAATATCATTTTAAACCGGAAACACACACTTTGAGTCATACATGTAACATCGTGTGTGGGTTTGACATGATACTAGATAATAAAAAATAAAAAATAATTATGAATCATTTCCCCAAATTATCAAGACAATCCAAGCATGTTTTCTCAGTTTTTAGTGACTGGCACTTTTTTGTATTAAAATGACAATTTTAAACTGATAACAGATACTTTGAGTCATGATGGTCACATCGTGCATCAGATTTGAGGTGAGGATGATTCCTACACATCATAAATAAATTTTGGATCTTTTTAACTAAAGTACCAAAATAATATGAATGCATTTGATTGGTTTTGAGAATGTCAATTTTTTTTTACTAAATTTAATGTCAATTTTGAATAAAAAGATGCACTTGGAGTCACACCGGTCATACCGTGCATTGGATTTAGGTGAGGATGATTCTTACACGTCCCAAATAACTTATAGATAATTTTTATAAAGTATAAAAATAATAAGAATGTGTTTCCTTGATTTTGAGAATACCACTTGTGTTTTTTTACTAAAATTTCATTTTAAACTGGAGCACGAACTTTGAATCATATAGGTTGCATCGTGTATGGGTTTGACATGAGACTAATTAATACATGTCAAAAAATGAATTATAAATCCTTTTCCTAAATTATTAAGACAATTTGAGTGTGTTTTCTTAGTTTTCAGTGAGTGACACTTTTTTGTATTAAAATGTAAATTTTAAATTGATAACGAACACTTTGAGTCTTACCAGACACACCGTGAGTTGGATTTAGATGCATACGATTCTTACATGTTACAAATGACTTAAGTATAATTTTACTAAAGTACCAAAGTAATCTGAATGTGTTTTATTGGTTTTGAGTATGTCCGTTTTTTTCAAGAAAATTAATATCAATTTTTAATAAAAAGGCACACTTGGAGTCATACCAGTCACACCATGCATCGGATTGGGGTTTGAATGATTCCTACTTGTACCAAATGACTTATATATCATTTTAATAAAGTATAAAAACAATCAGAATTTGTTTACTTGGTTTTGAGTACACCACTTTTGTTTTTACTAAAATGTTATTTTAAATTGGAAACATGAACTTTGAGTCATAAAGGTTGCATCGTGTGTGAGTTTGACATGAGACTAATTCATACACATCACAAATGAATTATTAATAATTTTCCTAAATTATTATGACAATATGAGAACATCTTCTTGGTTTTCAGTGAGTGACACTTTTTTGTATAAAAATATCAATTTTAAACTAATAACAGACACTTTGATTCATACTGGTTACAACATGAGTCATATTGAGATTTGGATGATTCCTCCACATCAAAAATGAATTATATATAATTTTCCTAAAGTAGCAAAACAATATGAATGAATTTTCTTAGTTTTGAGTATGAAATTTGTTTTTTTCACTAAAATTAATGTCAATTTTGAATAAAAAGATGCACTTGGAGTTATACTAGTTACATTGTGCGTTAGATTTAGTTTCAGATGATTCCTTCACATCCCAAATTACTTATGGATCATTTTAATAAAGTATTAAAACAATCAGAATGTGTTTTTTATGTTTTGAGTATGCCACTTGTGTTTTTTACTAAAATTTCCTTTTAAAATAGAAACACGAAATTTGAGCCATACAAGTCGCATCATGCATGGGTTTGACATGATATTGATTCATACACATCACAAATGAATTATGAATCATTTTCCTAAATTATCAAGGAAATACAAGAATTTTTTCTTGGTTTTCATTGAGTGATGTTTTTTTGTATTAAAATTTCAATTTTAAACTGATAAGAGACACTTTGACACTAGCCCTCCTTGATGAAAAAGATATATCAATGTTGGGTGTCCTCCAATAGTTATTTCATACACCTGTTTTGGTTGATTACACACATATTTATTTAAACATTTAAGTTGGATTATATACATGTTTGATTATTGGGAGTTGTATAGATGTTTCTTCAATAACACTAGTTGAGAAATTGAAGCTTCCAACATAGAATGATCTTAAAATTGGATTACTACCATGTATAAAATCACTTAAACAAGTGGTGAAAAACATTATTTCAATAATCCACCCGAAACACTTGCACAATGAATCTTATCTTAAGTGATAAGTGTTGTGTGCACTTTTCAACAATTATTCTCAAACATAATCATGATATGATCCTAATTATACTTCATTGCCCAAAACTTTTATTATATGCAAGCCAACACTTCATCTTCTCCTCTGCTTCGGTCTTTACCTTGGTCTTTGCCTATACCTTATCTTCCACATTGGTCTACAAATCCAACTCTGCCTTTTCCTTTTCCTCTACCTATGCCTTCACATATGCCTCCTCCTCTACCTCTGCCTCCATGGTTTCCAAATAATTTTATTATTTGTAGGTCCCCATTTTAAAAAAATTAATTTCCTCCATTATAATTCTCCATGAGAAAGCGATCAAAAATAATATATAAGTATTCTGACACTAATTCTTCACACCACAAATATATTTTTAAGTTCATAACTATCACTAGATAACAAACATAGTAGGTAATCACCTAAATTTATTATTGGCATACATTCTAACAAAAAGTTTGATTTCCACTCATCTATAAACAAATTTATTTCTTCTTTTGAGTATCTAGGTTGTCGAAAATCTTGATAATACTAAGAAAATATTGACAAAAAATCGTTATGAAATATATTTAATGAAATTGTAATTACCTTCAGAAATTAACTATTGGGGGATGTTGGTCTTTTCATGATTTATTATTTCTCTCATAAATTTTCAAACATAATATTCACAATTGATGTTATTATCTTATTTTAGAAATTACAGAAACATTTACCAACATAAGTAAATTGTTTTGAAATGTTTTGATAGTTAAATATTTCTATATATACCTTATTTTTTACTTTTGTAGTAATTCATAGGATTTATCCCTTCAGACACCAACTTCATGCCATAATATAGCATATATTTAGCAACTACCTAATCATAACAAAATTCTTATTAAAACACAGACTGAACATATAATTCGAAGTTTATCTATAAAATTTTGATTGTAGTGTATTACATATTCACAATACACATCATGTGTGGTTGGTTGGTTTCATATCCATGCATTGGATCCAAAAAATAAATATTTAGGGTGTCCAGATTGACTGTACTCAACATCTAGTACACCCTAAAAAAATAAAAACAATTAAGTGATGTAAAAATTAAAAATATATTTTACGTGATTAGATTATAGAGATTTTCCTTTGAATTATAGACATAAAAAAGAGTATTTAGTCTGGTGTTTTTTATTAAACGCTTCGAGTAACTCATATTTTTTTCTTATCCAAAATATGTTCTTACATAGAAATGATACAGGGATTAATGGATCCAAATCATGATTCACATGATCTTCCCTTTATATAGTTTTTATATAAACCCCTATACAAAATATGAATAGTTATTAAGTTTAATAAACATATTAGCTAACTATTTAGACATATGTATTATAAAAATGTACCTTATATATGTATTCAAAACTGATATGCCTAAACATTCATGCTTGAGAATCTCATTTAGAGTCTCGAGAACAATTCTGTTTATCAATTAATCTCCATATATTTCTTCTTCATATTCAATGTATGACGTAGTTTTATCTTTTAATGTGATCTTTTTATGAAGTTGTAATGATAATAAATGTTGTTTTGGAACTGTATGAGAGAAGGTAATCTTGTAAGTTTGTTTTGTTTTCTTGGTTGGTTCACTAGATTTACTTAATTCGACCTTCTATTTCTCTGCTACATTATCCATATGTAATATAATAACTCACTTCAGACCTTTAATCACCAAATTTTATAAGTTTTTCATATGAAAAAATTTGTTAAAGATGTACCTCATGTATCTTTATAATATTAGATATCCATGCTATGAAATATCTAATAGCATCAATGACTGTTGTAATATACAGATCATCAAGTGGAACATACAACTTAGTATTGAGATCATTAACTACCTCAATCCCCACTCTCATGTGATCTTTTGGGAGGTCTTGATGGTGTAGATGGTCTCCTAGTATATTATACACTATACTCATCACAATATAGTGGTGTGTGGGTGTTGACAGATACAAATCACATACAACTGTACCCTATAGAATTTTAGTAATATAAAGTTATCAGAAGTTGTTTAATTCATATTTAATAAAAAGAGTAATGAAAAAATTTATTACCCTGGATAAGGTATGTGGTTAGGGGGAATGACTAGACTCAAATCTAGTGGGATCATTTGGTTCATGTGTGAATCTTTTCTTGTCTATCAGTTCACTTTGATCCTTTCATATGCATTAGTCTTCTAAAACAAACTGAAAAATAATATCTTACAGTGAGTCTATTTCTGTCTCTAATCATCTCACCATATTATATGTATCTTCATGTTATTTTATCTTCTCAAAATATGTTTTAGGAGAGACTCCAAAAACCAATCCTCTAACACAACTGACCGTATTGTCATGAAATATCAAATTGATTATGATTTTAAGATTGATTTATAGTCTAAGGAAGACCCTAGGTTATCTCTCAAGAAGCATTGATAGGTTTTAAGTGTGTATTTTTAATAAAATTTACTAAAAGAGGGGGTGGTTTTGAAAATAGTTTTAAAAATAAAATGAATTAATTATTTCTTTAAAAATTTCACATGGTTTTGTTTAATTCTTTGTTTGAAGGTTTTCAAGATCTTGGCTACCCTCTTACCCCTAAAAAATGCACAAAGAAGAAACCCTTGACACAAAGATCATGTTTTCAAGGTTTGGTTCTAAATTATAGAACAAGGGATACCAAAGAATACTGAAATCTCATATACGTGTGAGAGATAAAGTATTCTTGTGTTGTCCAATCGGAACAATCTAAGATTCCCACTTGCAATTTCAACCCAATCAGTGCTAAAATAAAAAGTGTTTCACTTAATTACATCAAAATAAATGCATTAAGGGGAGAATAATGTAAAGATAAGAAATAAGTGAAATATTTAACACACAAATTATAAAATACCAGTAGAAGAACTAGTGTCAGAACTCCCTCCCAAGTGTGTGTAGCTCCCTCGAAATGATCGTCCACCGTTTAGATTGCCATCGAGCAGAGGAGGAAGCTCGGGTGGAACTTTGCCTTCATATTTGATCCCCCTATGAGGATAGGGGCCTCTAGAACTTCTAGGATGAGGAGGAGAACCCTCTAGGACTCCAAAATGGTAGAGCTTCACTTCTGGTTCTAACTACAAAATGGGGTGCCCAAGGTGACTTTTTATAGCCAAAATGAGAAGTGCTTTTGGGCACCCAAATTTTGATAAACCACTTGGAGGATGGTTTTTGGATACTAGACAGTCAAATATCCATTTTGAAAAAAACTGGAAAGTTGTATCCCCACTTCCCAACTATCAACACAGAAAGTTTTTCATCATTTGAACAATCACAACTCGAGATATGGACATATTATAGAATGCCACTTTTGACTTTGTGCATATTAAGTGGTTGGGACAGATTAGTTCATATGTTCCCTTAATAAGTCGAATCGAGATTAGGTTTGTTGAGATGAAATGTATCCTATTAAATGTGGGATTGGGCCACAAAATTTCATCCCATTTGGATGCACGGTCTAGTATGAGTGTGCAGATTAATACATTGGTGTGCTTGGATCCTACACAGTTGGCCCATTTTTCTTGGACTTCATCATGGATCCTCCAAATCACCTCCACCTTCAATGAAATTATCAAAAAAAGTAACATTTACCTTTTTAAAAGTGATAAAAACAAAATAATTGAATCAAACATGAAGTTAATTTTGTTATTATATTTTTAATTTACAATACAAATTCAATTTAATACAATGGTGTAAGGGTGAAAATGACATAGTGAATCATGGTACGATCACACCCCTACACCTAAACATTTTCACTCCTGGGAAAAGTCATATTTCCAAAAATTATGCATGTAGATATTTCCAACTTCATAAATATTTAACATTCAATGAAAATTTAATTCCTGATAGAAATGTGATCAAATAAAAAAACGCACCGAGGAGTTATTCTCAATGATCATTGAAAAAGACGTCTCAAAAATTGTATCCAAATGAAATTTCAAGAGATTCATAATACCAATAAAAGAAAATAATTAAAAATTTAATAATGTCACTAATTATACATGTGTGTGTGTGAAAACCATTTCATGATATTATTTCAACTTTCTATTGAGTAAATATAAGTTATTTTAATAATTGTCTACTTACAAGATCCTTTCCATTGAACTTTCCCCACATACTTTGCAATAAAATTTCAAGACCCACTCACTTAAGCATTCCCAGAAGTCAAACCATAATATCTCGACCTAGATATCCCCATATGTTTCACATCTCATCACTCCCCTCATTTATTTATTTATTTTTTCAAAATTTTCACTTTGGAAAAAATCTTATACTCTTCTCACAACCCATGTTTGATCTTCTCATGACACTAATTGTAATAGTTATAACAAGATCAAAGGTCTAGGAAGGGTGTTTTTTGACCTACCCAATATACAACCCTTTTTAGGGCATACGACAATCGGATAGCAGGTACACATGCATAGGTCAATCTGGTATAGTAATTAAATGGATCGGATAAGGAACGAACAAATGGAAAAATGATTTTGGAAAGTAGAGAAAAATCAACCTAACTTATATTTACCTTCCTTTAAGTAATAAATTTTTACAATTCATGGTTGGGTGAAAAAAATGTGGAGAGATTAAGTGAAACAATTTCTTATTAAACTATTCACAAAATGGTACCATTCTTCTCAAAGGTTTCGAATTGATACAAACATTTATATCATCAACAAAGAACTAAATTTAAAAATAAATTCACACCATAGTATTGAATTCTCGCTGAAATGCACATTTCATCATATTTTTTTTTGAATGTTAAAACAACATGAAATATGGTCATTCCACATGCATTTTCAATAACTTCCATGATTAAATGAGCATAATTTTTCATGATAAAGTGGGCATAAAAAAGGTAATATTCTAGTACAAAGGTGAGTGGGATGGAAGGGGGAAAAGTAACAATACAATTTAGCAAGCTAAAAAGAGAAAAAGAAGAAATATGATGAAAATTCCTAACTAACCCAGGAATATATCCACCCCCCCACACCTAAAGTGTGCAATGTACTCACTGTAATAAAAGATAATGTTGTAAGAAAGGATAAAACCTGGTGAGTTTCATTTATAGAATTGATTCAAATACTACCCATTGACAGTGAAGGTTTTCTTGGTTTCTTCATTTTAAACCTAACAAACACCAAATGGAGAGAGGTTAGTAATAGTGTATAGTCCAAACCAGCATGAACGAAGCTTACATGGATGAAAATTCAGCCTTCCATTGTAGAGGAGGACCTTCTGTCCAATGTGGAACTAACGATGAAGGATGGGACGATTTTGGGAAGCCTTGTTTTTCTCCTTATAAATCTCAGAGTTCTCATATGCATCTCTTCTCATTTCTTCCATATCCTGAATCTACAACTTCCTTTGAGAGCCTACACCAGAAATATTAGAATTGCATTGCTTGATGTCCTAGTAGACCCAGTGCTCAATCTCAATAGGGAGGTGAAAACTCTTTCCAAACACTAGCCGATATGGTGACATGCCAATGGGAGTTTTGAAAGAAGTACAGTAAGCCCATAAGAAATCATAAAGTCTAAGATGCCAATATTTTCTATTAGGTTGAACCATTTGTTCAAGAATCTATTTTACATCTCTATTTGACACCTCGGCTTGACCATTGGTCTGCGGGTGATATGCAGTAGACACTCTATAACTGACCCCATACCAATATAAAAGTGATTGAATTGTTCGGTTGAAGAAATGAGAACCCTGGTCAGTGATAATGAACCTAGGTAATCCAAACCTACAGAAGATTTGGGTTCTCAAAAATTCTAAAATTTCCTTAGAATCATCAGTCCTTGTAGCTCATGCCTCTACCCATTTTGAAACATAATCCATTTCCAATATAATTTATAGGTTACCAAATGAACTAGTCAATGGTCTAATAAAGTCAATGCCCCAAACATTGAAAATGTCATGGAAGAGCAAGGGTATTTGTGGCATATCATTTATTTTAGATACATTCCCCATTCTTTGATAGTGAGGACAAAATTTACAGAAGTAATGGGAATTCTGAAACAATGTGGGCCAAAAGAGACCAGAATTGAGGACCATGAGAGTAGTCCATTAGGGACCAAAGTGTCCCCCACAATCAAGAGTGTGGAAGAACCTAAGGACGAACTGAAAATCACTATCGAGAACAAAATGCCTAAGTACTTTATCACTAAAGGTTCACCAAAGGTAGGGGTCATCCCAAATGTACCAATGGGACTCATGTTTTAGATGCTTGGACTGGTTTTTGTTGAAAATAGTAAGAATAAAAGATTCTACCAAATAATTTATGATTTGAACATACCAAGGAATAACATCTTGCACTCGGTACAATTTCTCATTAGGAAACATGTCATTTATGGGAATACATGAGGATGAGTCAATGTATGAGGATGGTTGAATCCTACTGATATGGTTAGCCACCACATTCTCTGCTCTTTTTTTATCTCTAATTTCTAAATTGAATTCCTATAGGAGGAGCATCCAGCGAATGAGTCATGGTTTGGATTCCGATTTCTTAAGGATATACCAGAGGGCTACATGTTCTGAGAACACAATGACTTTAGACCCTAAAAGATATGACCTAAATTTATCCAAGGAAAACACAATGGAAAGAAATTATTTTTCAGTTGCGGTGTAGTTTTCTTGGGCAGGTTCCAATGTACGTGAGGAATAGGCAATGACATGTGGATATTGATCAACCCTTTGTGACAAGACTGCCCCAACTTCATAGTTAGAGGCATCACACATGAGATCGAATGGTAAATCCCACTGAGGTGACTGGATTAGCGTGGGTGACATGAGACTATATTTTAACTTATTAAAATATTCCTCACATTCTTTATCAAAAACAAATTATTTTTCTTTTTGGAATAATCAGGAGAGGGGGGGTTCAATTTTACTAAATTCACAATCCAACATGACCTAGGAAAGACCACACATCCCTTAACTTTTTAAGGAATGGTAGGGAAGAAATGGCATCTACTTTTGATTTATCTACTTGAATACCATCCCTAGAAATGACATGTCCCAAAAATATACCTTATTGCACCATGAAATGGAATTTCTCATAATTTAATACGATATTATTTTCAATACAGCGATGTAGTACCAAAGAAAGACAACTCAAACATTCATCAAAAGAGGAGACATAAACAGTAAAATCATCCATGAATACTTCCATGCAATTATCCAGGTAATCTGAAAAAATACTAACCATGCATCACTGGAAAGTACCTAGAGTATTGCATAGACCAAATTACATCCTCCTATATGAAAATGTGCCAAAGGGGAAAGTGAAGGTCATTTTTTTCCAGATCCTTAGGGGAAATATGGATTTGAAAATATCTAGAATACCCGTCAAGAAAATAGTAATGAGACTTCCCTGCTAGCCTCTCAAGCATTTGGTCAATGAATGGAAATGGGAAATGGTCCTTCCTAGTGTGTTGGTTTAGTCGACGATAGTCTATGCATACATGCCTACTATTCTGTACACGAGTTGGAACCAATTCATTATTTTCATTTTTATTATTGTAAGGCCAGTTTTTTAAGAACTAATTGAACGAGACTAACCCATTGGCTGTTAGAGATGGGGTAAATGATTCCAGTAACCAATAATTTTGTTACCTCCTTTTTCAAAAAAATTAGGAGGTTTGGGTTCAGTCGACGTTGTGACTGCATCACTGGTTTAGCCTCATAATTTAATAAAATATGATGTGTGAAAATTTATGGTCTAATACTAGTAATGTTAGAAATTATCCATCCCAATGCTTGTTTATACTCCCTCAAAAGTTCAAGCAGTCACATTTCATGCTCAGGAGGGAGTGAACTAGAAATGATGACATGAAACTTGTTTCCATTCTCAAGATATGAATATTTTAAATCTTGAGGCAGTTTTTTTAGTTCCAATTCAGGTGAATTTTGGATTTATGGGAGTGTGTGTGAAATTGAGAGGTTACTAATATCATATAACTTCTCAATAGAGGAAGGAGCTTTTACAAGATTATCAGTATCATTGATGGTTAAGTGATCCTCAGTGTTCAAGAAATCATCAATCAACAAACATGCATTAAATTTCTCTAGACCACTACAAAAATGAATGCATGAATCATTTCATAGAATTTATATCAATAAAGAAAACTCAAAAAGGGAATCAGGGGAATGAAATGAAGTTTTTTCAAGGTAAGGGAGTACATCTATAGAATTAACATAGAGAGAAAGTAATGTTCTTCTGAGGGGTTCTTCATGGCATCAAGGATGTTGAAGTGGAAAATTTCACCACCAAACTCCATAGATAGTGTACCATTGTGGACATTAATTATGGTTTTGGTGGTTTTTAAGAAGGGTCTCCCCAATATAATTGGGGTATGTCCATTCATCTTATCATATTCCATTTTTGGCACATAAAAATTAGTAGGAAAAATTAAAATTTTCACCCTCACAAGAACATCCTGTAACACACTAGAAGGGTGTGTTGTGCTCTGATTTTCTAGATGAATGACTATTCCAGTGGGATTCAGTTCACTGACCTGCAATGAAGAGTAAATGGAGTGAGGCATCACATTAATAGAGGTGCCCAAATCAAGCATAGCATTAGAAAAATAATACTCCCCTATGGTGCAAATAATTTATAATGTTCTAGGATCATTGCACTTAGTGGGAAGTGGTGGATCTATCAATGATGAAACATTCCTCCCTGAGATCACATTTTTATCTCCAAGAAGTCAACTTCGGTGTGTATAAATCTCCTTTATAAACATTTCATATCATGGAATTTTCTTCACAACATCAATCAAGGGGATGATAACCTACACTAGTTTTGAAAATTTATAATATTTCTTTATCAAGTTCTATTTATTTTTATTTTCTTGGTTGGGTGGACCTTTGAGGAAATGGAAGAGGAATGGTTGGGTTAGGTGACTTATCAATAGACACACTCTTTACTTTGTAAGGTATTCTCTCAGGATAAGATTCTACCTTATTTGGAGCATTTTAAGTGGTTGGGATGGTGTTTTCCTTAGGAGAGGATGAATCTAATGTAGGGTTCATTTGGATTTTAAGTTTTTTTCCAAACCTAATGGTGATGGAACTAACATTTCATTTATCCCTAGGGTTAACTATTGATTGAGAGGGTAGTTTACCCAACCCATGACTTTGTATTTCACCTACCGAGTTATCTAATTGACCTAATTGGGTTTTTAGGTCTTGTATGTCATCTTGGGTGGTTTTTTGGAATTTGAGATTTTTGGTATCCATTTGTTTCATCATATATTCTAGGCTAGGCTCATACTTGGTAGGGGGTGGTTAGAAAGGCCTTTGCGGTGGTTGAGTATTTCTGGGTGGTGGTGGATGACTACTCTGCCCTGGTTGGTTCCATTGTTGATGAGGCTGGTTTGAATACCACCTTTCCTATAATATTATTTTTCTTTCCACCCAGAGTTGGATGGATAGTATG
This sequence comes from Viscum album, assembly GCA_963277665.1. NCBI lineage: Eukaryota > Viridiplantae > Streptophyta > Magnoliopsida > Santalales > Viscaceae > Viscum > Viscum album. The sequence continues at coordinate 334,155,476 of OY728138.1, read as the reverse complement.
GTTCTTTCCTAAAGGGTTAGTTATAGGGGTGTCCTGGGAAGATTGCATCACAACCCTCAGAAGTTTCTCTCAATTGGGGGCATTGGTTAGAATAATGGGTGTCAAAAGAGAATATTCCACAATGGATTGGAGGAGGATATTGATATTTACCTTGGGTGAGAGCAAGTTGTCATAAAAGGGTAATTACCTCTTTGAACTTCATGTCCACCTTCTTCTCGAATTCAGAACTTTGCACCTCATGGACACCTTGAATGGGTACACTGGACCATGAACCAAATTGATGAGTACTTTGGGCCATGTTCTTAATTAGGGTTCTTTTAGTAATTGGGGTATTATCAACTAGTGCACCACCTACAACAAGATCAATCATATTGTGGTCGATAGGAATTAAACCTTTATAAAAATACTGAATTAAAAGTTGATCACTTATTTGGTGGTGTGGACAGTTTGAACATAACCTTTTAAAGAATTCACAATATTCATGTAATTTTTTCCCTTGTTATTTTCTTATACCATATATTTATTTCCTTATAGTTTCATTTTGAGAGGCTGGGAAATATTTTTCAATAAAAAGGTGTTTCATGTCCGCCCAACCTCTAATTGGTGAATTCACATAGTAAATCCAGTCTTTTGCAGTGTCTTCCAATGAAAATGGTAATGATATGAGCTTTACTTGTTCTTCATCAACATTTTTAGGTTTTAATATAGAACACAAAATATGAAATTCTTTTAATTGTTTATGTGTATCTTCTCCAGGAAGTCCATGGAATCTTGGTAATAAATGAATTAAACCAGATTTTAGTTCAAAATTGGGTGCCTCTCCTTGTAATTGAATGTATGTGGGTTGGATATCGACATCAGGTGAGGTTATTTCTTTTAGTGTTCTATTTTTTTTAGCCATGTTATACAATTTTATTTAAGATTTGATGTTGGTTCTAGAAGAAGAAGATAAAGGATCAATAATAGATTTGTTGTCTTGCGTGTCCTCCTTCAAAGGTTTCTCTTTTGTGTCTCGGGGTCGCTGACATAAGATCCTCTCTGGTTCGGGTTCGAAAGGTAGTAAATCTCTTGGATTAGAAAATTTCGTGAAAAAAACCTACACAATAAATAAATCAAAACACACAAATATAGGTAAAGGTATAAGAAAAAAAATTCACAAAATTTAGAAAAATCTTATAAAAAACATGCACTTAAAAACTAAAGCGCTCCCCGGAAATGATGCCAAAATTTGACCGAATTATCGGGACATGTCAAATTGATTATGATTTTAAGATTGATTTATATTCTAGGGAAGACCCTAGGTTGTCTCTCAAGGAGCATTGATAGGTTTTGAGTGTGTATTTTTAATAAAATTTATTAAAAGAGGGGGTGGTTTTGAAAACCGTTTTAAAAATAAAATGAATTAATTAAAGAGTTTAATAATTGATAAATAAAAGTGGTGTTTTATAATTATGATATAAGGATATCATTTCAATTTCAATACACATCTTGGATAGTTCATTTCTCTGAAAATTTCACGTGGTTTTTTTTAATTCTTTAGTTGAAGGTTGTCAAGATCTTGACTACCCTCTTACCCCTTAAAACGATGCACAAAGAAGAAACCCTTGACATAACGATCATGTTGTCAAGTTTTGGTTATAAATTATAGAACAAGGGATACCAAATCATACTGAAATATCATATATGTGTGTGATAGAAAGGATTCTTGTGTTTTTGAATCAGAACAACCCAAGATTCCCACTTGAAATTTCAACCCAATCAGTGTTAAAATAAAAAGTGTTTCACTTAATTATATCAAAATAAATGCATTCAGGGGAGAAGCATGTCAAGATAAGAAATAATTGAAATATTTAAAACACAAATTATAAAAAACAAATAGAATAACTAGTGCTATAGCTGCCTCCCAAGTGTGTGTATCTCCCTTGAAATGATAGTCCATCGTTTAGCTCTCCATCGAGAGGAGGAAGAGGCTCGGGTGGAACTTTGCCTTCATATTTGATCCCCCTATGAAGATAGGGGCCTCCAAAACTTCAGGATGAGGATGAGACTCCTCTAGGACTCTAAAATATTATATCTTCACTTCTGGTCTGAACTATCAAATGGGGTGTCCAAGGTTCCTTTTTATAGCCAAAATTAGAATTGGTTTTGGGCACCAAGATTTTGATAAACCACTCAGATGATGGTTTTCGGATACTAGACATTCGAATATCCCTTTTGAAAAAAATATAAATTTGTATCCCCACTTCATTAATATCACTACCAAAAGTTTTTCATAATTTGGACAATTAAATCTCGAGATATGGACATATTACAGAATGCCACTTTTGAATTTGTGCATATTCAGTGGCTTGGACAGATTAGTTTGGATGGGCCCTTTAGAAGCCTTATCGGGATTTGGTTCTTTGATATGAAATGTATACTATTAAACTTTTGACTAGACCTCAAAATTTCAGCCCATTTGGATGCACGATCTAGTAGAAGTGTGTGGATTAATCCACTAGTGTGCTTGGATCCTGCGCAGTTTGGCCCATTTTTCTTTGACTTTATCATGGATCCTCCGAATCACCTCCACCTTCAATGAAATTATCAAAACAAGTAAAATTTACCTTTTTAACAGTGATAAAAACAAAATAATTGAATAAAAATGAAGTGAATTTTGTTATTATATTTTGAATCTACAATAAAAATTCAGTTTAATACAATGCTGTAAGGGTGAAAATGACATAGTGAATTGTGGTACGATCAACGACCATTTTTTTCAGGCCGCTTCAAAGCTACTAAAAGTAGATTTTATTCTGGTATGATTGTTATTGATTCTTGTTTCTAAAACATATAAAAAATATGAACATAAATATATATTTATATGTAATATTGTTATAAATTATAATGAATTACAATTATAGAATACTTACACATGATTCTCATATTGTTTTTTTTGTTTTCATCAACTAATTTACCATCCTTATTTACACAAGCCTCCTTTTATAACACATGATGTGAGATGGAAGTGGATTCAGATTTTGATTCATTAATATTCATATAAACAAAGAAATATATGTTGTTTCATATCACATAATTAAAAATTTATTTTTGACTTAAAATACATACTAATTTCTTCTCTAATGAAGCATACCCCATCCTTGCTTTGTAATAGGGGTACGTTGGTTTTGATGCACGATCTTTATTTTCAACACTCTTTTTATTTTTCATAAATTAAAAATTTTGAACCACGTTGGATAAAATAAATAATGTAAAATAATATATTATCAACTACAATAAACTTGAAATGATTTATCACTACAACAATTGATGAAAGTAGTACCTGTTTCTTACTTTATAATATGTTCATAACTAACTGGTGGGTGGGGTTTTATTTTCGCTTCAACATCCCTAAGATGTAACTTCATAAGAATAGTCTATAAGCCTCTATGGGTTGTTCTAGGGGCTATTAAGACATATTTATTATGTAAATCTTCTAAAATAAACAAAATCTTTAAGGAATAATGAAAATTAAATCAATATTTCATTATATATTTTTCAGTAAAATAGAGAAAGTATATTGTAACATTACTGTTATGTCTTTCCAAAGGATTTACTTTACTATAGGTTGGATGTGGTTCCATAAATCAATATCAATCAGCACATTCATCCTTATTGTGAACCCAATATAACTAATGAATATTGAATTATTGGGTCAATAGGTTGTCCAAATTGATTCCAACCAACCTCAAATTTTATACCCTGACTTCTTGTCTTGATAATTTTATTCACTAGTATGATGTTGCGTTGTTTCTTTTCTTCATCAACATGTTGTTGATCCCCTAATAATTCCACAATTTCATCATCAACAGTTCGTTCTTCCTCAGGATTGGTAACATCATCATGTGAAGAATACATTGTCTGCATGAGTAGTGAAACATTTAATTTTTATTGAATAAAAAAATACAATACACTCCATGCATAAAATTATACATTTTCATGTATCTTGCATGAAGATTGTTACTATGTTGAATAGAGATACAATACTTCAATACTCCAATACAACTAACCTTCAATACCTTTATTTAATCTATCCTCAAATACTTGATTGTCTTCCATCTCTTGATGATAGATTAGAATTCCTCTTTCAAACTAGCCTTCCTCCCATAATTGTGGTCAAAAAGTTCCTTAATGGAATAACTTCCAAACAGTTATTATTTCATTTTTTTATATCTATCCCACTTTTTTTGGAAATCCAACTATGTTTATTGAACTAATAAAACTAAAATTCAAACTATACCAGGTACTGGTGATCATTTTGGATGACTACTACTCATAGTTGTTCAAACAACATAGAATAGATGAGGGATGAGTCTTAAGAAACAAAATGAAATAATAACTATCCAGAAGATGAAACTAGAGTTGCCAATGAGTTTAAAAAATAACCTAAATGAAATTTTAATTATGTATTCTAACATATTACATTTCAAAAATGAATTAATGAAAATTAAAATCCACATGACATCCACTCGTAGTTATTCACTTCCACTCACAAACATTTATTGTTTTCCACTTCCTATAAATTTTTCTTTTTTGACATGGATTAAAGGGGATAAAAACTTGTGGTGGTATTGGTGTAAGGAGGATTGAAGAGATTAACAATTGGAAATTTATCAAAGATTCCAAGAGAAAGTATCCCGAAGATGAAGCTGGAAACAGGGCCGAAGATCTCTACTCATTGTGGTAGAAATACCTTCGAGAGTCATATTGGAACCCTTTTAAATTTATCAAGGTTGAAGGTGAATAGAATCAAAAGGTGTGTTTGGTATGCTTTTCTTTCAAAAAGAAAATGTGAAATATGATTATTTTCAATAGGTCACTCATCATAGTATTATTCTCATCCAATTATTCTTAACTGCAGAGTTCTAATAGGATCCAATGTAACCGCACTCAAAATAAAATTAATTTTTGATGTAGTGTTTTCAAATGTATCCAAGTTAGTCATATAAGAAAATTCATATCAAAAAACCAAAAAAAATATTCATTATGCTTTGATTAATTTTTAGGTGTCATTTTTTGTGTTCTCAGGAAGTAGTAAATGAGGAGGATGAATGCCTGAAAGAGTTGAAGAATGAGTTAGGATATGAAGTATTCAAAGCCATGGCAACGACTTTGATAGAGATTAATGAATACAATCTGAGTTGTAGGTATGTCATCAAGAAACTTTGGAGCCACAATGATGGGAGTAAAGCTTGTTTAGAAGAGGGAGTCTAATAAATCATCAAGAAATGGAAAGTAATAAATCATCTAAGGACATATTAAACAAAGGTAGTGAAGATTAGTTGTACTGCAGTATTGAAGTATTATATCTCTATTCAAGATAATAACAATTTTCATACATGATGCATGATATTGTGGACTTTTATTCATGTAGTGTATTGTATTGTATATCTATATTACCAAAATGAATCCTTATTTAAAAAACCTTATTTGTGAAGCCCATGGTCCTTTTTTATGAAAATTTATTTATGTTTCTTATAAATATTATGTGTTGTGTTCTTATTTCACAATAGCAGATGGAGATGTAGTTCGCAGTGGTCTCATATGAAGTTGGAATGAGTTTAAAAATTATGGGTGTCATTGTGTAGGTATAGGTAAGTGAGAGAGAGAGATATATTTTTGTTCCCATGATGTTTAGAGATTGTTTTTACCATGTGGATCCTCATAGGGATTATGCACTTGGATCCAACAGTTCAAAAATAGTATGATGAAATATATTTAACCATATAATTAAAAAGTGTAATTATATGTTGATGTAATTCTATATCTAATTATAAATTAATTATAAAACACATTTTATGAGGGGAATCTACTGGTTTCAAGATTTTTCTTTAGTAAAGTAATCTACAGTTTTCATTGGACATGACTTTTTAATAATATGAAAAAAATATTATTCATAAATTATGTCTAAAAAGTAGAGTTGGTCATGCCATCCACAAGATTTCTCTGTACCCAAAACCTACATGAATAAATCATCTGGTTTTAAGGATAATCAAAACATGGAATTATTGTAAAATATGAAGTGGAATCTCTATGGATTGAATTAGGCATCCAGATAGTGGAATTATCATTTCAATGATTTCATAACTGATAGAGATTTCATATAGAGAAATGCTGATAGGAATGTGGGGGGAGGGTTTGTTAGGTGAGGGTTAGGTTAGTAATGGCTAGAGGTAGAATTTTAGTTTCCTATATATAGTGTTTGGGGATGTTGGAAGTAGAAGAGAATAATAAATATGGGAAGAGGTTATAGGTGGAGGGGGACTTTGATTCCCTCTAGATTATAGTTTGTCTATTTGGATGGTTTTTCCTTGGAATTATGGTGTGCCATACATAGGGAGTCATCTTCCTATAACTTCTACTAAACATTCTATAATTCTTCTTGAATGTTCTTATCTATTAAGGCCAATAAAATTTTTCCAGTTTATTCTTCTATTTTTTCACTCTTGTACTAATGATTTCAATCGATTTATGATTTCTTTGAGAGAGTTACATTACTAGAAGAAGGATTTAGGATTATTTTACCATGATGGAGACGTGATTGCCTTCATTATAATTGTTAAGAGTAGCTCTTGAATAGTTGGAGCAGGATCATCTGAATAAAATGGAGAAGAATTGTAATTTGTAGACTATGTTGTAGGAACAAAGAGGACAATGAAATGAAGAAAATATAAAAATGTTTCTAGATGTAGTTTGGTTAGATGAGAGTGATTAGAAGCCACATGAGATACTATAGAATGAGTAGGAAAAAAATAAGATCTTTTTTTGATTTTTCTATTTGATAGTTTTCTCCTAGATTTCAGAAACTCGGGTATTATGTTTCTAGCCCAAAACAGTAGCGTGTGGTGAAAAATTTAATTTATTTATCTATATCAGTCCATACACACATGTTGATTAAACTTACCATATGAAAACATCCTTACCTTTATTTGAAACCATTGTCTATGGAGGAAAAAGATGAAATAAAACCACTCATTGTATTTCAGTGGTGAGGAGATGAGATGTAGGGTTCATTATGGTTAAAAATAGTGCAAAAACGCAAACCAAAGAACCTAAAAAATCAAACAATGATAGAAGAAAATTAGAAAATAACATATATTTGATTATATATTTGATTCATCTGAGGGAATGTAGAGGAGTCATGCCTGCAGTAGGGGAGTTCCTTAAGAACTTGAGAATCGTGAGTGATTGAGTCGCGATTAGGGTTCTTTTAAATAGATTGAGGATACTTTTACCAAAACTTTAAAAAAAGCACTGATAAAGATCCCTTTTATCAGCACTAAATTGATAAGCACTGATTAAAGGGATATTTATCAGCACTTTTTTAGTACTGATAAAGCTCGATCTTTATTAATGCTAAAAAAGCACTGATAAATATTCTTTTTATCAATGCTAAAAATTTAGCACTGATAAAAGATTTATAATTATAATTATTTAAATAATTTTATAATTATTTAAATATATATAATTATTTATTTATAATTAAATAAATATTTATTTAAAAAATAATATATATTTATTTATAAAAATTATAAATATAGTAAATATACATTTATAAATTTATTTATTTATAAATTTTTATTTACAAATATATTTTTAATATTATTAGTGGATATATAATCTTAAATACATGCATTTTAAAAATGAGTGAAAATGAATAATTCAAAATGAGTACACTTTAAAAATATTGAAAAAAGGATAAGTTTTATTAATTAAATATATATATTTTAAAATATTTGGATATAAATATATATTTAAGTAAATATGAATAAATATTGAAAATACTAAAACATGGTAAATAAATATATAAATAAATAGTAGAAAATGATCAAATTCAAAAATAAAAAATAAAAAAAATAATACAAATGAATAAATAATACCCTAACTATAATAGTATTAAAAATAAATAAATAAAAATTATCGATTAAAAACATAATATATTAAATGTATCATGTTACAATGAAATTCTAAAATATACTAAAATTTGAATAAATTACATAAATATTAGGTGTATATGTTTCTACATAAGATTTCATTAATTGTATAAATATATTTGTGTGTACATTGTATATAAAAATGCATTAGTTACATATATATATATATATATATATGTATGTGAAATTAATATAACACACGACATTTGATATATGTTAAATTGAAAAATCAAACAACATTTAAAATGAATAAGATGTTAATATGCTTTTAATTATTACATTTTATTCAATTTCTATAAATTTATATATTTATATATAAATATATATTATTTATTACTATTTATAATATATATATATATATATTATACTTATTCATTTTTATTAATAACTAATTTTTTAATTAATTATTAAATAATTTTTTAATTTATTCATTTTTACTTTTTTGTTTAATTATTACTATTTATTCATTTTATATGTCTATATTTAATATATACTATTTATTAATATTTATAATCTATATATATGTATATTAAATTTATTTATTTTTATCAATAATTATTTAATTAATAAAATGTTTACTATTTTTCTTAATTTACTCATTTTAAAATTTTATTTGTTTGATTATTTCATTTTATTCATTTTACATATCTATATATTTAATATATAATATTTATTAATTTTTAATATATATATATGTATATTCAATTTATAAATTTTTAATAATTATTCTTTAATTAATAAAATTGTTAAAAATTTATATTTATTTGTTTAATTATTTCATTTTATTCTGGACCTTTATCAGTGCTAAAAATAAAGCGTTAATAAAGATGGATTTTATCAGCGCATTTTTCTAGCACTGATAAATGCCAGAGCTCTTAAAGGCCGCTTTTGTAGTAGTGTATCTAGCTTCTCTATCATTACCCATCTATTATGGGTTCTTGTAGAACCTTTGTAGATGTCACATCCTAACATAGGCTCAACACTCTATCGGTGGTCGGGGCACTATCTCTGAAAGCGACCTGACCTACCACATTTGTGATAGATCACGCAAGAAAGGTCCTATGTAACTGATCATTCTACTTGGATACTTTTCATTCCACTACTTTCTTTAACACTCTCGTAACGATGCTTCCTTCTCTTGGAATTTGTACCTCTTGATTGTCTAGAAGAAACCACCTGTCTGCCACTAGAATCGTTCTTCATGTTCCCCTTGAATATGAGAACCTGATTCACTGCTTCTGAAAAAATTCTTCAGCCTGAAGATATTCACCTGGAGCTTATTTCCACATTTAAGCTCATCATGAAACTGCTTTACTCCAGTAGCCTCATTTAATTCCAATATTGGAACAAAGAACTGTAAACTCGTGAAGCATCCAATATAGTCCATCACATATATGTTCCCCCGAGTCAACCTCATAAACTTAGCTACTCTCTCCTAACTGAGCATCTATAGGTAAAAGTGCTCCAGTAAATTCTCTTGAAAGTCCTTCCAATCCATATTGTCCAACTATCCATCCCGATTCTGGATTTCCCACCAATGCTTTTCTTGACCACGTAACATGTATGCATCCAAATTGACTCGCTTCTCAACATGAGTCTCCAAGTGGTCATGTATAGTCTGGATATACTCAATCCAGAACTCAGACACATTAGTTCCACCCTCTTCAGTAAACATTGGATGGTGCTAAAACTGAAACTCTCATGTCAGTTCATACATACTCTTCACAACCATCCGTAGGCATCTTTCCAAAAATTGTATGAACTGAGCAAAGTTCTCCTAACACTGCTCTCCAACCTCCTCACTTGGCACTACCATTGCCTCAAGTTCCACCACTAGGGGATCATCTCTAGCCATGAACTCCTTTAATATTACTAAAAATCATCATCAAGGAGGAAAATCTCTAAAATTCCAAAAAAAGTCTTAGTAAACATAACACAACATTAACACATTTATGGGGATTCACATAAATCCATAAAAAAATGTTCCCCTAAACCCCACCACACTGTCAAAACTAAGGCACTATCACTTCCCTTAACAATCCTATATCTAGTTCATGGTTAAAAAAAGGGTAAACTCATCCCCATTTTCAAGTCTCATTAGACACCCATTTATTCACATCTTGCATCATTTTACAATTTCTAATTCATATCAGGCACCATTTTTAGTTCAATTTCACAAGCAAGGAAAAACATTTTGATATCAATAACTTACCTAAAACCCACTTTTACGTGCATGCCTAAAATAATACATGTCACCATAATCTCTAAGTTCATAGAATTATTCATGCATACTCAACTCTCATTCCATTCTAGGCCATGATTCAAATCTCACAAAATTTCAGAAATAATAATCACATCACAAAACAAGCGCATCACTCGAGGTAAAATATCATCAAACTACCACAACAAACATCAATAACAACAATCCCACCCTAGGTAATTGGGTTTTATCCTATACATTGGTTAGATAATCCCATAAATGAGCTCATGACCAAGTCCTAACTCTTACTAGTCTCATTTATACCTTTCCCAAATAGTAATACAAAAGAAAAGAAAAGAAAACTAGGCTCTGATGAAACTTTATAATGTCCCAACCTGGGTTCCACACATGAATTCTATTGGGAAATTTCCCTTATTCTGTCCTCCAAGCATGAAGTCTATTGAGAACTTTCTAGTATTCTATCCTCCAAACATGAATTCTATCTAATTACCATTCAACAAACCCAAGTAGGGTGTGAGTACAACTCAGTAGGTCACCACTAACGGAATCTAAAACAATATCCAGCCAATAACAGAGTATATGGTCATATAAAGAATAAAATACAAGAAATAGAGTAAGCAATTTACATTTATTCAATTACTCTTTATTTAACCACATAACTCTTGGGTTCCCAAGGACACCCCAACCATCAATACCTACTTCAGCCCGTGCCATATTTTGAACCATATCACATATTCAAATCATAATTCATTATAACACATTGGATTTCATAATCCATTCATTTCAATTTATATTATGGATAATTGGAACCATGATATTTTTATGCAACAAACCATGTCCCACACTCATTTATCACTATAGGCTTTTGATGCACTAGAACATGTCATATACACATATATCACATATATCACAATATCACATATAACACGTCAATCAAATTTAATCAACATTAACCATCTTGTCATGTTTCACTGTCACAATATTCCATTAATTTATCACAAATTAATTAATCTAATTCAATCAATTACAGAATCACAAAAATATCCATTAATTAATTCATCAATTAATTAATCTTATTCAATCAATTTCATAATCAAAAAAATTTACATTAATTAATTCATAAATTAATTAATACATTTTAATCAATTTCATATTCACAATAATCTCAATAAATTAATTCATAAATTAATTTATCTAATTTAATCAATTACATAATCATAATAATTTACCCATTATACAAATCCTAATTTCCATAAATTTAACAATCCCAATATTCCATTAATTAATCCACCAATTAATTAATCCAAATTCACAAATTGTACAATTACACAAACCCATTAATTGACCAATTCCATAATCCCAATAATAAACCAATCTACACTCTTAAATAATTAATTAATCAAATTAATTAATTCGGTTTAAGGAATTCAATTTCTAAAAATTCAATAAAAATTCTACAATTACATACACGTAATTAAAATCAAGACTTTGGGATTTTAATAATAGACCACCTACCTTAGGATGTTCATGAGCGATCACCCAATAAAAATCCCCAATTGAATAAGAACATTCAATTTCACAATGAAGAATGATATCTAGATCCAAAACCTAGATCCAAGATCAAATGGAATAGATCTACCAAAACCTAGATCTAGATCCATAAAAACATAACCCCCCCCTTAAATGGTTAGATAATGATAGGAGAAAGATGATAATCCAATAAGGATGAGATTACCTTACTGAGGGAGGTGAAAATATTCAATCCTGACTTTGAATCGTCAAGAATGGAGGTCAAGAGACCTAATAATCTATCCAGGAACCTCAAAAAACAAGAGGAATAGGTTAGGTCAAAGTTGGGTTGAATTATGGTGAATTTCATAGGGTTCAAGATTATAAAATCCAATTTTTGAGTTTATTAAAACCACATGCACAGTTTCCTGTATGGGTCACATGTTTTAACCTAATCGTGCACCCTAACTATGCACCTCACCTAGGGGTGTTGCATAGTTACTCCTAAGAGGGTGCATAATTTAAAAAATCGTACACTAGCCGTGTGAATCCCCTCTATTTGGGTTTGTACGGTTTTCTAGGTTGGGCACACGGTTTGGGAAAACTATGCACCAACCCTACATTTCCCCTATTCCGCCCAAAATTATCAAATTTTACCCCAAAGCTCCCCAAAGTAAACCCCAACAAAATTTACTCAAAACTAGGCAAAAGAGTACCTATAAATGAGCATGAGACATCTCCAAAAATGGTCAGGATATTACATGAAATTACCTTTATAATTTGAGAATGGTATTTCATTTAACTTAACTAATATGCATGTATAAATATGCTAAATTAAATTTTTATTGAAAATTATTGCCTTTATGAAGGTTGTTACCTCTATTATTTGGGCATGAAGACCCGTATGAATAAAACCTAAATGCACAATTGGACCCAAGTAAGTTTTTTGGGAAATTTTTCTTATGAAATAAACCCATTAAGGGTATGTATAAATCTTAATTGAAATCAACTTTTATTGGGTTATACTTACATAGGATGCCAATTGTAATTTATAGAGCGTCGACTCCATAAATTGGGAATGGATTCCCATCTAATTGAACCGGGACCAGTTTTGAAAAACCTTAAGGGTTGATTAAAGGGTGGGTTAAAAATTAAATTATGATATATTATCCTAAAGTTTTATTATATTAGTTAAATAAAGTACTTAGTATAGTTGGTCTTGAAAACTGGTACTTGAAATCCTTTTTTTCATGAGATGTTTAAAGTGTCGTAATGAATGAACATCTGTTAAAATCTTTAAATGGAACCTTTTATAGGTGTTCTTAACTAAGGTACCTCATTTGAGGGTTGAATTAGTTTTACATTGATAAAATATTTAAATGTTAACATGATCGTTTCCTTTAGATCTCAGTTGGATTCCTTCTCCTATTTTTCAACCAAATGGATAGGTGGTGAGGACTAGTGACTTTTCTGGTGTGACCATGTTTGGGGTTGATTCCTTGAGTAAGTAAGGTGCTATTCTTATAGAGGTATCACCATCATAAAAAAATTAAATCATTCATAAATTCTTATGAAGAGTTTCATACGTAAGGTGTCATTCAAGTTCTAGTTGTCTCAAGTAGGATTTCTAGTGACAAGATGACACCCCCGAGTAGACGTACAAATGCTAGGTAAGTTTATCCTTATTAAGGGTGTGAGAATCATGTAATTATCTAGTTAATTTGGTTATACATTCCTTAGGTATGATCTAATACTTCATTATTCATGTGACCATACTTATATTTTAAGGGACATCGTATGCCGGGATTACATAGCACCTGTTGCGCTATTCTAACATCACAGTAGCATGTTTTGTTACACGTGGAGCCATCAATTAAAAATTGATATGTAAAAATATATATAAATCAAGATATGACATTATATAATTACTTAAATCATGTGGAATCATGATTTCTTGAAAAGAGTCATGGGTACCAGAAAGATCCGTTCATAGGTCATATCCTGAGTTGAGTGACATGGGTGTGATAGCTTCTTGTGAGTGATGTTTCCTTGAGTTTTCACAAGATGGATAATTTATCCTAGTTACTAGTATAATTTTGTAAAAATATTGGGAACAAAAACACTACTAATCAGTTTTAATCTTGGATTTTATACCGGATGCTGATGATGTGCGTGAACGCGACACAAGATGAAATTCATGCATACATCTAAGAATTTTTCTGATATATCATGCTTATAAGAAGAAATTTTATCTTTATTTTCATGTTATATCTTATTGTGTATGCATTTTCCATGTTTAATAACCACATTCAGTGGTGATAGAGCATGTGTTGTCAGATAAAATCCATTCTCTGTAGATCAATGACCAGGAAACTCCTAAGGTAGGAAGCATCATGTTGGTTGTGAATAACATTTCCTTCCAAGTAAAAGGGATGTGATTGTAAAGGACCATTTGTAAATGGTCATAACATATTTTGGAGGCTAGTAATCTTGTTTAATGCTTGAAATCCTAAATAAAACCATGAGGAGGAAGGTCATTCAATATTTAGTGGCACGTGTCGATACCTATTTTGAAGGTGAGTTCCAAGGGATATCTAGCCTTAATGAGACTTATGCACCAAGTATCATGGTAAGATTAGATTTAATGGTGAACGAATAATGGGAGTGTGAGTCTGGTCTTGAATCAGGTAGTATGGGATACTACACCTTCTATTCTAAGTGATATATGAATGGTATGCACTATTTGTTTGTGGTGATACTTAAATAACTTATCATTGAGTGTCCATGTGTGAGATGAGGAATGATGGTTTTCAACTTGATGATTTTGGATATGGGAACCCAAAGTTTTGGTTCAATTAAAAGGAAGTTCCTGGTGATGAGGGATAATCTAGAATGGATCTAGTGATATGAGATATTTGACCCATGATTGAACCTTAACACACACAATCAAGATACATGGTGTTAGGAGTAATTAAAGGTTTTTTTTAGATTAGTCTAAAGTGATAATGGCTCAGGTTAATCAATTCATGTATACCAATAAAAATATTAGCATACTCATATTCTATAGGTGATCATGACCAATATATTAACATCACCCTGAGTATGATGAGAGAGCATCGACTATACACTGAGATACATATTTAAATAGTTGTTATGGTTCAATGAAAATACTACTTGGGAGTTTCTCTCAAGGAGTGGTTTTAGGATAAGCCAAATGATGTGTAGTACACCGTTGTTCGTTGGAATGTAATGACACTCATTATTATTAAATTCCATCCTTACTCATGAAACCCATTCTTAGGAAATAGAAATAGGTGACAGTTTAAGTTTATGTTAATGCTCAGGATGAGTAGGTTCCTAACCATTCCAGTTGTTACATATAGTGAGGACATGGAATGGGTTGTGATGATCATTTTTTTGTTTATTGATGTAATGAAAAGTATGATCCTAATATGGGGAGTGGGATGTTGGTCCTTAGGGGACACCCTTAGGAGATAACGGTCATGGGAACTTGAGACCAGTCATGTGATGGTTGTTTTGGCACTAATATTTCATTTAATAGATGAAATGATGTATAGATAGAATACTTGGTAAATTATATATATGATTCAATGATGGATTTGGGTGAACTCCAGATGTAGGCATTAATATTGAAGTATCTTATGATGATCCATGGATTATGTATCAAAATAGTTTTAGTGATAGTGCTGTAGCATGATGGTTTTGAGTATGATGAATCAATGGAAGTCAGGTACGATCATCGATGACCATGCTTAGAAAAATCTTGTTACATCATTGGATAAGGATACCAAATCTTGTTTTGTTGACTCATCGATTATTGGAGTTAAGAATCTTTTAAATAGTTGACCAAATGCAGTTTAAATTGTTTTATCACAAATATATGTATGTCGTTGGTGAAGAAACCTCATCAAGAATTTTGTTGGGATGGGAAAAGTGAAACTTAAGGTGTTGGCTGGGCCTTTCCAAGGAAAATTTGGTGTGGATAGTTTGAGATTGGTCAATTGGAGTTCAAAAAACTGATCAGATCAAGGGACACGGTTAGTTTCCTCATGTGTGATTGGATTTATTTTTTAAGAATTTCTCTAGAATGCTACAGACATGTCTCAACAGGAAATTTTGATGGTGGGAGTACCTAGTCTTGGAATTGGATATTTAAAACTAAAACCTATGGTGGGTAGCAATATAGGATGGATGATTAAAGAGAGGATTATGTAATCATATCTTGAGTTATAAGGGCTCGAGTAATATCTATCTTGATGTTTTGACTGTGGTTTTGAGCATTGTCTCAAGTCTTAATGGCTTAGGTATTGTATGATGGAAATGAGGCTTACAGGTGTATTAGAAATTTGTAAATTCAATGCGGCCCTTTAAGTGATATTTATTAACCTGATTAAGTTGAGTGTTGTTTTTTTATTCCCCAATACTTCTTGGGGATGATAAGTTCTAATCTAGGTAGATTGTAGTATCTCAACTTTTTAACCGATTGAAATTTCCATGTGAATTTGAACGTTTCATTTGATAGATGGGCCAAATATTTAACTAAAATTCAGAATATAAATTTTCACATTGAAACACTTAAAAGTGTTATTTTTGGGTGTGTTTAAGTATCAATAGGTGTCTTGGAAGTTTGGATGAGTTTCAAGATAATAAGACTCCAAAATCTCACCTTTCAAGATAAACCGATAGGGTGCATGGTTTGTTTAAATTGTGAGGCCCATCATGAGAAATCATGTGTCCTTATAAGGGGTGTCACATGGTTTTTTAAATCGTGAAAAGTGGGGTGCATGGATGTACATAATTTTTTTACTAAATTGAATAGGTGTCCACATGGATATTCATAGTTTTCCAAACTGTGTGCTTAGCCGCATGGTTAGTTCCATTTAACCAGTAGCACCACATGGTTGGTGCACAATAATCCAAAATCGTGCGACCAAACCATGCAGATTATGGATCTTGGATAGTTTTAATTGCATGGTTGGTACACGATTATTCAAACTATGTGGCCTAATTGTGAACCACATTAAAATGGGAAAAATTATTTTTTTTATCTCACCCACCTTAAATGGGATTTACCCCATTTTACTCCCCCATTCAGCTAGGAGATCACCTCACACGTCTCTCCTTCATCTTCCTCTACCATGGTGGATCACCTTTCTATGATGTCTAAGTGGAGCACTTTTGGATGAGTTATAATCATATCATTTATTTTATAAGTTATCATCCTTATTTTCTTAGTTTCTTTATCTGTGTTGAGAACAATCTTTGCTTGGGATAATTCACCCTATTTATAGGTCATTTGCCTATTTCTTTGATTTCTTTCTAAACAACTCAAATAAAATATTGATAATGGATGAGTGAATCATCCTAAGCATAATTTAGGTGGTATATAACCTTTTCCCTAAATTTGAGTCATCTTATAACATGCGTTGTTATTCCGCATGATGGACCTTCCACACGTCACATTAAATTTATAAATTTCCTTAAACTAGATTGTTAGACATGTTAGACTTGGCATGTATACCCTTAATTATATACGGGGGTATGACCCCTATCGACTAGTTCCACCCCTTGAGGTGTTCTTATGAATTTACCATGAATTATTGACTGTTTATATAACTAAACCACCTTCTAAGTGGTGTTGGTTTCTACCCAATTGAAAATATCATAGTAATTTAACAGAAAGTGAGTGGTATGACCACTTCACATGAATTCCATGAAATTAGAGAGTTGTGACCTTGATTTAATAAAATTTTAATGAATTTTAAATCATCCTTCAACTTATATTAAGATTTAATGACATTAAATGTTAACTGTGATGCTTTCGAAAGGCGTCCCATCTAATTATGATACTCGGTCAAGGTGACCCATCTAATTATTATACTTGGGTAAGATGACCCCATAAAAATGTGATATATGGTCATGGATCCCCTAATTAAATGTAATAATTGGGAATGCAATCCCATTTTTTGATATACGAACATTGATTTCCTAAGAAAATGTAAAATATTGACATGAAATCTCTAATTTAATGTAGTAATCGAGCATGGAATCCCATTTTGTGATATATGGGCATGGTGTCCCTAATGAAATTTGAAATATGGGAATGGAGTATCTAATTAAATTTGGTAACTAGACATGGAATCCTATTTTATGATACACAAACATGTATACCCTAATGGATCATGACTCCCGGGCATGGTGTCCCTTGACATTCTACAAGACTCTTATTACTATTCATGGATGCCTTAGTTACACTTCAATTCCTGGATAGTAGTAGTGTCTATATATGTGGATATAAAAATCATTGAATATAAAGTCCATATATATACATGTCTATATATACAATCACTCATTTAGATATTTCTGGGATTAGTTCAAAGAAAGTAGTGTTAGTTTGGTGTCCTTTAGGAACCAGATCCAACCTGTTCCCAATTTATATTTTTGCTTACATTTTTATACATAAACCTTACTAATTTTTATGAACCGAATGGATTTTTCTAGACACCATTTTTGGTTGATTACTTATTATATTTCACACCCTGTTTGAGACACCATTGCATTGGGGTACCCAAATATTCCTCTTGGTTGTAGGATCAGGTTCTGAAATTAGTTTTCTCACCACTTTTTTTTTCAGGCTATTATACATGTTCATGGGAGCTAGGGAGCAAAGGAATGAGCCAGTTCTCAAGATTCTCATGGAGTTGGTCCTTGAGGATTTTGTATTTTTTTTCTTTTTGTTATTCATGTATTTTTTTTGTATATCCTCTACCATGTATTCAGTTTCTTGTACATTATAGCATGTTCATGCATCGTTATTCATTCACTTATTATTATTATCTTATGCTACTCAGTTATTCATATTCTTCAGTTATTGCTTTGTTTTAATTACCATTGTGCCACTATAATCATGACGGTATAGTCTCCACACCATACCATCATTGGACCCTCGTTTCTAGTCAGAAACCTCTAGCATATGAAGAGGTGTGCTTGAGGCCATGTGACTGATCAAATCAGAGCACCATTTCAGTGGATCTTGGGTCAGGACATTAGATGGACCATGAGGTGGTTTAACATACTCATTGTGGGTGGTGGACACCATATATTAAGTGTAATGGTTGGATGGTGTTGGCCATCGATATGGGGGAGGTGAACACCATATAGACCATGGTTGGTGGTAAGATATACCACTGAATAGGAGTGTATTTATCACCATGTTGAGAAATATATTGGGATGGGATTGTGGAAAGAATTTGAGATGTGTTGGCGAGGCATTGTGGTGTACCTATGAGGAATAGGTTACTTATAGAGGATGTATATCCTAAGTGACACAAGTTTGATTGGATGGATGGGGGATCTTCCAGTATGACAGATTATGGATGTATCATTACACTCTGGAAATTTTCTAAGTAAATACTTATTTTTGATTGGTGATCATTGGTGGATTAGGTGTTGTAATTAATTATTGATTATTTTATATTAATTTTTTTTTTCATACGATAGTATATGTGTATATATTAGATGGGGACACCATTGGTGGTGTCCTACTGAGTTCATACTCGTACCCTACATGGTCCCTTCATGAATTGTACAGATATTATTTCTTATGAAATATGTAAGGGAAAGGGATTGTTATCAGTAGTTTAGTGGATAATGATGTGCATATGTGGTATAGGATGGTTATCACGTTTTTTCATATGGGTAGATGGTTCCTCAGTGCAGAGATGATGGTTTATTTTGGATGTTTTTGTAAATTTATATTTGTGATCAACCCATGTGTGATCCATTTTACTTTTATATGATTGGAATGACATGTAACACCCCTATTTTTAGGTTAATTATAATTCTATTATGTATTTTGAAGTTATATAATAATTTGGTTGATTTTTGGGAGTTTTTTATGGTTTTTGGGTGTTTTTGGAAGGGTTTTTTAGGGTGAATGGTTTGAGCATGATTTGGAAAATCATGTTACAATTATGTGCATGATATTATCTCTAAAAAACCCTCATACGGCTTGCACAAGGTTTGAAAAACCATGCACTAACCATGTTTTTCTCCTCTTCCTCCACTTGCATGATTTTTTCTGGGCACCCACACAATTTATCTAAAATATGCACAAACCAAGTTCCTACCTAGTGACTCTCAAAACCACTTTTATGATTTCCTGGATAAGTTTCATAGTTTCCCTAAACCATTCTCAAACTGTATGCCTTTAAAACCCCTTCCAAAACACTCCAAAACCATCAAGAAACTCCCAAAACTCAACCTAAGTATTATATAAATTTAAAATATATAATAATATATAAAATTATATTAAATTGGTGGGATTTAAATTCTCCCCACCATTAATATTTATATATTTAAAAATCTAGATATTCTAGGTACTTTGGAAAATTTTGGGTCATTGGTATAGTTTAAATCCTTCATGTTCCCATGCCTCTTCCAAAATCTAATCATGATACTATAAAAATCACACAAAATAGAAACTCTTTCCATATAAAAAATTCTATTATGTATCCATAATATGTATCGATACATGTAAAAAAGTAAAATCTAATGTAAGATCAATGTGGACCCAATGAATCACATGGTCAAAATCAAGTTGGTACTTCTTCGATTGAGATACATAAAATGAATTGTGTATGGTGCTAAATTGTGGTAGTAAAGATAACCAATAAGTCACACTAACAATATATTCCAGTATTTAAAAAGATTCAATGTATTGAGGATAATATTTACCTTCCCTACCCAAATTTCAATTCCATAGACTTAGAGATACCTTCAAGAACACATGATCTACCACATCAAAAGATAACGACTGGAGATGACGATCCTCGTAATATTTTTTATGACTCTAAGTAATCACCATGATTTTATTTATTTTTTTTAAATCTTATCAGTAATCTCATAAACATGACTAATTCCTAACAAAAAATATTCTCTGGTCTCTACCCAAAAAAGTGTAGACCGACAAGGATGACCATTTAATGCTTCAAAAGAAGCCATATATATCAAGTCCTTATAACTTTTATTGTACAATAACTACACTTATGATATATTATCATACCATGATAATCTAAAACCCATAAAATAAGATAAAATAATGTATTCTAACATTTGTATTATTCATTCATATTTTCCATCTATTTGAGGATGATAAGTCGTGCCCATGGTTAGCTGGGTACCAAAATCTTTCTAAAAAGATCAGCAAATCCAAGAAGTAAAATATGCATTCTGATTAGAGAAGATTGAAACTAGTATTCCATGAAACTTTATAAACTCACAAATATATAGTTTTGATAATTATTCTACTGCATTGGATTCATGAATAGGGATTAAGTGAGATGACTTTGTGATATAATTCACAATTTCTCATATGGAATTGTTTTTCCATACTGTTATTGATAGACTTGTTATAAAATCCATAATTATGTGATTCCATTTTTAGAGTGGTATGGGTGATGATTTCAATATACCAATTGATCATTGGTGCCCATCCCCGACCTAATAACAAGTGAGGTATCTTTATACATACTCATCCAATTTCTTCTTTATTATATCCCACCATAAATGGGTCCTCATAGCCTTATACATATTTTAAATTCCATGATGAACAACCCAATTCAAGTGGTGATAAGAAAAAAGTAGTTTATCTTGAAAAGATATAAAAAAACCATTCTATAACTAAAAATAAACACATAATTACCATCTCGTTTCCACCTGTCAATGATCTCCCCACCACTGAGTTTTGACATTATATCATGGAAAGAATGATCCAATATTTGAGAATCTTTAAATTGTTCAACCAAGTCAGGAATGAGAAATAACGGATAGAAAATTACAATTTCATATTGCTCAGTTCAATCCAAGTTCATATATGCTATCACAGCCATTAATTTTCATCGATCATGAGCTTCTTTAGATAATTGATTGTATGACTTTCATCTCAAATCATCTTCCATGTAATTCTATTTTCCATTTATATAAACCATGTCAAAGTCAAAAATTTGGAGGTATTCCATATATCATCTTTTTAACATGGTTAAATCCATTTGTGAAAATATATGTTTCAAACTTTTATGATCTATGAACATAGTTAACTTATCATCAAAGAGAATTATTCCATGTTTTAAAAGTATTCATTATCATGGAAAATTCAAAATCATGATTCGAATAATTTTTTTCATGAATTTAGAACTATCATGATCCATAAGCTACTACATGATCTATTTTCATGAGAACACAACCAAGTATAGATCTAGATGTGTCACAAAAGACCACATATCATTTCCTAGTTTCTAAAAAAACAAGAATAGGTACATAATTTATCCTTTATTTTATCACAAAAAATAATCATTGATAATCCTCACTCTAATGTAATAGATTTATCTTTCTCATGAGTGATATCATTAGAGATGAAAGTTGTGATAAGTCCTAAAAAATGATGATAGTAACCTGTTAATCCAGGAATGTTGTATATCTCAAAGACATTCTTTGGTAGTTAACAAAAGATGATGTCTTCTATATTTGAAGGATCTACTGATATTCCTTTCTTATAAATTATATTTCTAGGGAAACTAACTTCTTGTATCCATAAATTACATTAGATAATTTTTCATATAACTGATGCTCTTATAAAATTATCAACAAAATCTCTAAATGTTCTTCATGTTGTTTCTAAGTTTGATAATACACCAAAATGTCATCCACAAATACCATAATGAAAGAGTATAGGTACCTATGAAATAAATGATTCATTAATACCATGAAAACTATTCATGAATTTTTAATACCAAAAGGCATGACCACATGTTCATAATTACTATAATGACTCATGAAATCTTTATTTGGTTTATCCTATTTCCTAACCTAGATTGATGATACCCTAATCATAAATGAATTTTAAAGAACCATTGGGATCCCTTCAATTGATCAAAAGGCCATTAATTTAAGGTATTGGATATCTATTCTTTATCAAAACATGATTCATATTATGATAATCAATATAGATCCATAACAAACCATCTACCTTTTTTATAAATTAGAACTATAGTAGCCCAAAGTGATGTGCTTGGTCTTATGAACCCTTTACTATCTAATTATTCCAATTTTATCTTTAACTACTTCAATTATGTTGGTGACATTCTATATTATGGAAGAAAAATTAGATTTTTCCCTAAAAGGATATCAATTGAAAATTCTACTTCATTTTTGGGTGGAAAACTGATGAAATTATCAGGAAAACACATCTATATATCAATACAATATGGTAGGAAAATTTATTTTCTAACTTATTTCATTAGTCCCCAAAAGGAATAATACTAATTTATAATAAATAATTATAACCATTGGTGAAAAATTTCATGCTTTCCCATCCATAAGATCATAACCTCCTTTAAAGAGATGCATTAGCCCATGAGGAGATGGAAAATTTACCCGCAGCATATAACAATCAATATGGACCTTGAAAACAACAAACCAATTCATTCCTATGATCAATTCAAATACATCCATATCTAAAAAAAGTCTCAATCAAACTATACTCCATCTATTTTTATAGAACAAGATTCACATTTAAATATTCTACACTCTTACTGCCTAATAGGTTTCTGGATACTCATCATATATAGAATCATTTTGATTTGAAACCCTATAACACCCTGATATTTTATGAAATATATTTTTTCAAATAAATTTAATTTATTTTATAGCTTGTGTTATATGCAACATTGAGTTTTAGCACATCACAATATATAATTAATATTATTATTTAAACACGACCATCGTAACCTAGGTGTTAAACTTGGCAGTATGAATAGGATTAATTTTTAAAAAAAATTAAGTATAAAGGTTTTAGATAAATAAAATATATTGAAAAATAATTAATTAATTTTTGGTAATGTATTTATATGCTTTGAAAATACATTTTTCTCAAAAGAATTATTTTATTGCTTTTTGTAAACAATTAATAAAATTAATTTTTCCAATTTTAAAAAATTTATTTGAAAAAATGAATTTAATTTTTTTAATCAATGTGTCAAAATTATCTTAGGGTAAATTTTTTGTTTTTTTCTGAAATGTTTAAATTTTTAATAAATAGTGAAAATGCTAGTTTTTATTGAAATCTTCTTTTTGTTTAAATAATTTACCATGTTTTATTTTGTTTTAAAATGGTTTAAAAGTAAAATTAGTAAATTTATGTTATAATTAATCCAATTTAGTTCTTTATAATTAATTTTACATTGGATTTTTATATTAAAACTTTTTATACTTATAAAAATTTTCTCTTTGGAAATCCTCTTTTCCATTGCATTAGCAAGATTAATTTTAAATTAAATTCTACTAGTTATATGAATTTAATTTGAAAAAATGGATTAAATATTTTTTAATAAGTATAATTAATATAATATAATAAGTTAAAATTAAATTTTTATCATAATTAATTGTAAAGACAATAAAAATTAATTATCAGGGTTATGATTAAAATGGGTTTACTAAGGGGTAAAACTAAAAAGATAAGGGTTAAAATGACCTAAAAATATGCCAAAATCCTATTTTATGGGAATATTTAGACCTTATATAACATAATGTTATATAATTATCCATTTTATATCCTTTTAATGTTTAAAATGTGCGTATAAGTTTTTCTTTTCAAAAATTACAAGTATATCCTCTCCCCCACTTATAAAAGGGCACCACTCTAATCTCATATTAACACTTCCAAAGACTTTTATTTCAAAATATACCTATCAAAATATCTTAATAATTTACCTAAAAATGTTCTAGAGTAATTATTTGTATTATTAAATCCTCCTAATAGGTCTTTAGGTGTAAACCTAAAGAGGTTCTTCAAAGAAGAGGTATGGTCCTTAACCATTTGTTTTCAATTTATTTCTTCTTATAACTCCTTTAAATATTATTAGACCAAGATGATATAATAAAATAAGTATCTCACATATAATTATATATTTTTATGTTTATTTCATGACCTATATCCATCTCCCCCACCATCAAATGTGAAACTAAATTATCGATCATGTGTACGATGGACTACCACCTCACGAACAAATGTAATTCGTTTTCCATCACCACCTCTCGCTGATAGATATAATGATGAATTTAATGTTTTTATATGATATTTATGAAATATTTATACTATTTTAATTATAATATCACATCTACTATCTTAACTTCCAATCCATTGGAAAATTATAACGTCGCTCGTGCATACGTGTGGACTACTACCTCAACGAAGCGATGCGATTCATTTTTCATTTTATTTTGAAATGGATGATAATAAAGATAGATCTAATAAATATATATAATATATATGACATAAGATTAATCTTTTAATGTGATATATTATTTATCTTTCTTTTATTCCATCCATCAAGAAAATGGAAACAGTGTTTATGCGTATGTATGACCTACTATCTCCATGAACGGTGTAATTCATTTTCTATCTATAAATTTTATGGATTATTATAAATACATATATAATGAATATATAAGATATTTATATCATGGTTACCATTATATATATTATGGAACCATGATCAAAGTAAAATTACAAAAAATTCAAAACCAAAACATACATGAAAAATGAAGCAGTCATTACCCAAAATGTGATTTTAACATGGAATTGTTAATAAATAGGTAAAAAATGATATAATTAAATAATATATGGTATTAAATATATTATTATGTTTATATAATATATTTATAATAAACCCATATTTATTACACTGGAGGTTCTAACATGTACAAAAAATTTGAGTCTTGAGGTAATGGATTTTTGTCTCACTTTTATTTCCATGGGACACATGCCATATTCACCACTTATTTCTTTTATGTGATATATATAATAATATTGAATTATTTTTATGATTATTATCATGAATATTATGGGATATATACATCCATATAAGGTTCTTTATTTCATGGGTCTTATGATTCAAAATTTACCAAAGTGGTAAAAGTTTTATGTTACAGTCTCATTTTTTAGCAGAATTGTTTGTGATTATGCTTCTAATGATGAAATATTATGATATATCTCTCAAGAAACTCATTTAATTTCTTATAATTTGGTTATTTCTGGAGAATACATGTTTCTATTTTATTTTTCTATCTTTAATTACTCAAGAGGCTGGGATAATATTTTTAAGAAAAATCGACTTTAATCCTATCTTCGACCGAAAATCCTTTTTCTTAAATATCCATGTTTTCTGAAATTATTTTAAAGAAAGTTTTTAAAATTATCCAAAAAAAAATTAAATAATTTTTTCCCTTGTTTTAATTTAAAAAAATGGTTTAAAATGAATCTTCTTGTCATTTTCTGAACAAGGCTCTTTTGAATTTTTACCAAAAATATGAAAGGAATATTTATTTTAACATGTACATCATGAATGGTATTTCCTAAAATCATGACCACTCAATTATTTAAATATTCCCTTATAATTTTACAGGTTTATTTTCAATGAAATTTTTTTCTTTAATTTGTGGAAAAATTTTAGATTTTAAAGAAGTTATTTCAAAATGGAAAGGATATTTTCCTCAAGAAATATTACAAGTTATCTTTCAAAATAATTTTCCATATAATATGACATAATTTGATGTTAATTATGATTTAATGGGGATATAATAAAATGGTTACATCCTTATTCATTCTTTGGATGATTTATTTTTATGATGGAAAGATGTTTATGAAACCCGTTTATTTTCCATGGGTTATGTTATGATTAAATGTTTATGAAACCTATTTAATTTATATATGTTACAATATGATGAATGTTTTATGATATTATTCCACAAAAATGAATGTATTATGTGATTTTTAGGACTTATATCTCACTAAAATTCATAGTATAATGATTAATGTTTGATGAGATCAAATGGTACATAGGAGGTTATCCAAATTCTAAAATAAGAGGGTACACAGGAGGTTATCCAAAGTACAAAATATGGTAATTGGGAGGTTATCCAAATCCCAAAACAAGGGTGGTTAACCCAATCCTAACATGTTATTAATGTATTATTGGGTATAATTGACATAAGATTTTATATTCTTATGTTCATGCCACCAATATATGTCTTATGCCAATGTTATTCTCACATGGATTATGTTATTCGACTCCTTCATGATCATGTCTTATGAACTATCAAGATTTATTTCCTAACTCAAGTTTATGATATATGATATGAAAGGTATAGTTTTAAAATGTTTTTATCATGTTATAATACCCTTATTCTCATGTTATATTAATATCTCAATTTTTTACCCTTACAGAGCATCTAATCTCACTCTTTATCATGTTTCCATTCCCCACGTTATAAATAAAGTTATTATGTATGATATGTCTAATAAGGGTGATGGTTATGAAGAACTTAGTGGGAGATCATGTAGTTTACTTATGAACTAGTTGTTTATGTATCCAAGTTTCCAAAGGTACTATATTGAAATTATTATAGCATGGATTGTAATTTTATGTTATGAATATTCATCTACTAATATGTGATATCTATGTATGAAAATCTTGGGTCGTTATAAACCCCATTTCATCAATATACATGAAGCAATAAAAGAGTGGGATGCACCAATATCAAACAAAACACGCATAAATGTTGAATTTAGAAGAATGGTACCTCTTATATTTGATGGAGTGAATTGATCTTTCATGATAATCTTCTCATCATCATACAACTACTTACTTGCTCTCCCTTGATCTTTGCTTCCATACTGTGATTTCATAACCTAAAAAGTTGGTGTATTCCTTAAATCACCTAGACTCACTCAATTATAAGGATGATAATTATTCTAAAAAGGATATATATTTGAAGAGGATAAGACACATGATATGTATTCCCAGAATCTGACTTAGTAGCGCTACAATAACAACATTAATGATTCCCTATCTGATTACAGTTGTGAGATAATCTAAGTGGTGGTATACAATCTCACTTGATATGATCGAGTTAACCACATTGGAATCATCCAAACTTAATTTTGGGTCATGGAAGAAAGTTAAATGATTTAGTGGTATAATTTTGGGATTCTACACCACATTAGAAGTGGGTGTATCTCTTCCACTTATTCCTGAAATTAGAGTTCCCACCTATTCCCATGGAGACGAACATAATTCATATATCTATATTTACATTTATATCCATTTCCATAACCATATATTTATTAACCATTTCCTTATAATCAATAATACATAGGAAAAATATCATAGAGTGAATCTTCAATTTTAGCCCAGACTCAAAAATATGTGCCTTCAAGGATACATTATCAGTAACTTCTAGAGAAAAATTAACTAATTTCATAAACATAGTTGTGTATTATATCAATGATATATTTTATTGCTTAAGGATAAAGAAAATTTTAATCTTGGATATCTTGATGGTGTGAGGGTATAATTATTTATTGAACGATTCTTCAAATCCTTCCCATGTAAGGCCTTGGTCGACATCATCTAGGACAGCTAAATACCACTACTGGTGTGAAAGATCCTCCAGTAAGTAGACTACTAGATTTACTTTTATCTCATCCTGTGTTCCAATTAAATCCAAAATCTAATTCATTCTATTAATCCATACTTATTACTTTTTAGGCTCTGAATAAAAACAAAAATTAATGGAGTTTGTTTCTAAAATTGCATATAATGGCCCACTTTTCTTGGTTAATCATTTCAGTTTTCATTTTTAATGGATTGAAAATCTTTAAAAATTCTCTAAATAAATTGGTGGTTCACCTATGGCTCAAGTGCTGCCACAATTTTCATGAAATCCTATTTTGGGTTTCTTTGATATCTAATTAAACCCATTTTCTATAACTATAATAAAACACCACTTAGTCAACACTAATTTGTAACTGAAGGCTTAGAATATTCTAAATCACTAAATCAATAATCATTACAACTAATATTTCAAAAAATAAACCATTTTAACCATTTTCCAAAAATAATTAAATATAAGATGAACAATACAGTCTTAGTGGGAAGTCTCATTACTAATGAAACCAAACACAACTAAACATAAAAAAATGACAAGATAGAATTTATGCATGATAAGAATTTTTTTAAAAAAAATATTCAAAATGAAACCAACATCATAGTAGAAATGGGAACAAAATACATCAATGAAAAAAGACTGAAAGGAAACAAGACTCTATGAAACCATAGTGGAATCACCTCAAGTATCACTAAAACTAGCTCCAACCTTGCCTATGGTATCAATACGAAGTATGATACTTTCACTTTCCTATGTCTTGTTAAAAAAAATCTACAAATGGACCAAATTTCCCTAGCATGGGGTGAGTATAACACTCAATAAACAATCTCTAGAGACTTCCCAACACATGCCACTAAGAAAATAAAATGTTATCACATTTTATATAATATAGGTGAGAATCGTATAAATAGTTTTATACAATTCCATAAATGAGTTCCATGAAATAAAAAATAAATTAAAGTTTATTATCGTTTCTTACCGCCTAGAATATCCATCCTATGTTCAGACACACACACATGCATTCCTTGTACTTCCATATACTCATGAGTGGTGAGTCATCTTATCACCAAGGCATCACATGGTGACCCACATTGATGGTGGTAATTTATTAACATGCTTCATCCCACATTGATGGTGGTACTTCATGATCATGCACCATCCCAATGAACACATTACAACCATGTATACCAAGTTACCATACCAGATAATTCCATATAAAACAATCATTTTTTAAAACACTTTATCAAAAAAAATTCTTTCATTAAAACAAAACAATAAATTTAAAACCTTGATTTAAAATTATAAAATAAGGGGTTTTCTAAAATCTATCTAAATTCATATGTCCCCAAATCATAAAAAAATGGTTTCATTCAAGAAATGATTTAACTGCCCCCTTTAAAATCCAATCAAAGCATTCAAAACAACATGATTTTAAGTTCTAGAAAAATTAAAGAAGAGAGAGAATCCACCTACCTCTCAACAATCAAATAAAATGAGTAATAACATAAGAAACCTCTATATATGAGCTTGAAACTTCTTCCCTTTAATAGATCCCAAAAATATCTCATCAAAATAAACATCTTAATACATAGATATATCTATAAAATATTAGATCTATGGATTTGTGGGAGATAATGTAATTATATGTAGAGAGAATAAACAATAAAGAAGAATTTCCATTGATTATGGAGATCCAATGCACCTTGATCCGTAAAAACTAGCCTTTGGGTCAAAATTAATCCCCAATAATTCTTAGGGAAGTGGAGGAGTTTGATATCCTATGAGAGGAGAAGATATATTAAGTTTTTGGGACTAAAAACCAAGTTAAACTCTAATTTTTGGAATAATAATTACACATTACACGGTTTGGAAAAACCTTGTTAGCGCCTAGGAAAAACTGTGAATGTGGAGGTAGAGGGTAAAATCATGGTTAGCACATAATTTTTCAAATTGTGTAAAATCCATGTGAGGGGTGGTTTAAAGATAGCAGCATGCACATTATTGGCATAAGGTTTCCCAAATCATGCATCCTAATTATGTGGTATTCATTTATTATTCTAAAAGTTAAATTTTAACTCAATTTTTATCCCTAAAGTCATTTTTTATATTTTTCTCTCTTAGGCACTCAAACTCTACCCTTACCTATGAATTATTGGTAATTTCTTTTGATCTGGAGGCTGATTGTGATGGATCAAGGTGCATTGGTTCTTCAGAATCAATGGTAAGTCCTTGTTATTTCTTGTTCAATCTAGATATAATATTATTATCTATCATGGATCCATATATATAAACTATTATAGATAGATCTATATCCCCTGATGTATATTTTGGTGAGATCTAAATGGTATTTATTAAAGAGAATAAGTTTCAATCCCAAATCTAGAGGTTTTGCGCGTCGTTCCTCATTTTTGTTAATCGTTGAAAGATGGGTGGATTCTTTATCTTCTCTAATTATTCTAGAACTTAAATGATTAGTTTTATTTGAATGTTTCAGTTGTATTTGAAAAGGATTTGTTTAACGATTTATTGAATGAAAACATTTTGGTTTATGATTTTAGGACATGATAATTTGGATGGCTTTTGGAAAACCACTTGTTTTATAATTTAAAATTAATGTTTTAAAATTATGGTTATGTTTTAATGTAAGAAATATTATTCCATAAAATGTTTTAAAAGGAAGGATTGTTATATGTGGAATGATTTGGTATGATAACTTGGAAAACATGGTTAGAGTCTTTTCATTGGGATAGATCATGGTTGTGAAGTGCCACCATCAAGGTAGGATAAAGCATGGATGTGAATTACCACCATAAATTTGAGTCACCAAGTAATGTCTTGGTGATAGGATGACTCACCACTCATGAGTATAGGGAGGTTTAGGGAATGTGTGTATGTGTGTGTGAACATGGGATGGATATGAAAATCAGTAAGATATATTAATAAACTCTAATTAATATTTTATTTTAGGGAACTCATTTATGGATTTATATAAAACTATTTATCTACTTCTCACTTTTATTATATAAAATATAATAACTTGTTCTTTTCCTAATGACGTGTATTGAGAAGTCTCTAGAGATTACTTACTGAGTGTTATAATAATCCTATTATTGGGAAATTTGGCGTGTTCATAGATGTTGTTTACAGAGACACAGGAAAGGGAAAGGTATCATACTTATCTAGTGATGCATATTGATACCTTAGGAAAGGAATTTAGAATTGGAGCTTATAAATAGTTTGGGTGATTCTTGGGATGATACCACTTTGGTTTCATAGATTATTGTTGTATTTTAGTCTTTTTTGGTTGATGTATTTTGTTCCCTTTACTACTCTTATGTTGGTTTCATTTCGAGTCTTTTTTAAAATATTTTTATTATCATACATCACATATATTTTTATATATTGTCATTTTGTTATGTATTTTTTGTGTTTTCCTTTTATAAAGGTAAAATAATTTCCAAATGATTGGATAAGACCTTATTATTTATTTCTGTCCTTTGGTGTCTTGGGGATGTCACCTAAGGTTAGTGGAACCTCCAAACCAGTCCAATCCAATGGGTTGGGAGGGGATTTTATATGACATGAGTATATTAGTTATATTAAAATATGGGTATTTTTGGATAATTATTTCTTTTATTTAAATTTATGCTGTTGTGTTTGGGTTATTTATTCCACTATGTTATTACATTAATTATAATTATCATAGGGTATAGTCTCCCCATTTTTACCCAATAGACCCTCACTATTAGTTAGAAAAAATTAATGTATGGGGAGGCATAACCAGGGTCATGTGGTGCATCACTGGCATGGTCACCAGTTGAGTGGTTTTTTGGTGGTGGGGCATTATAAATTTCTATCAGAGTATGGGTATTACAAGGTTGTACTTAATAAGGTTATCTATAAAGTGGTAATAATGTTTAGTTATTACCAGTCAGTATTAAAGTTGGGTTACTAAAAAGTAATTTTATATTTGGGGGTGTGTTATTCTAAGAGTCTAATAATGTGTTGGAACATGGGATGGATGTCATGTTGTGTGTATGTCTAACAATTTCATGAGATGAAGTCAAGGGAACTGGGGGTTTTGTTCTGGTTTTTATTGTTATAATTCCAATTATTTCAAATTTTATCTTTCATGATGTATGATTTTTTGATTTTATTGATTTATATTTCATATTATTGATCCTGATAGGTAAGAGGTGGTACTCTTGCATCATTTTTGGCATGTAGGGTTTTCATTAATTATGTGTGTATCTTGTGATTGTTTTTTGGAACCCAAAATTAAAAGGAAGGGTTTAGATATTTAAAGTGTTAACAACAAGCTAAATAGTATTTTCATGTATATTCACTTGGTGGAATTATACTTAGCTACATTAAGAAAGGGTATTTTTTTTGGAATAAAAATGTGTTCAAGTGTTTAATGTGATGGAAAAAATTTATAAAATGATTCCCATATAGATTCTTGGTGGAATTATACTCATCTATCCTGGGTATATGATCCTATGTGTGTATAATGTGTGGTGCTTGGATCTGATGTGGGTGGGAAGGAGACTATAAGGGTAGATGATATGTGACTTAGTTACAATAGGGAAGTGAAAGGGAGAGTGGGTCATTATGCATGTTATAGATTTCCCTATTTATAATATTTTTAATATTATATCGGTGTTGAGTAAGAGTTTGATGTGGTAGTGCCAAAGTAGTCAGGTTATACAAAGGGGCTTGAAGAGTTGGGAAGTGGATGGATGAGCATCCCATCGATAGATATGTATGATAAAACTAGGGAAATTATTAGGGACCTATAGGTGCTAAGATGAGTATGATATACTCAATATGGGAATACACACACTAGGTACCAGATGATACATCAGTTATGGACTCAGGTGAAAGAAGGGACTCTAGTTAGTTATTGTTCTTTGAGTTTTCTAGACATGTTATGGTTTGAGTTGGCTTTAGTGGAATATGAGATTGCATGTCATAAACCATCACCCCATCAGTTAAATATCATTAGGTTGGATTCATTCTCATAAACAGTAATCTAGAAACTAATAGCAGAGTAAAACTTGGAAGAGGAGAGTGCACTGAGTTGGATAGTGGTGTTGGGTGTGATGGTTATTGGAGCTCTAGGTATATGGAAGAGAGACTATGAGGAGACCCAATATAGAATTAAGAGCATAGGTATGATGATGCCATCATGTATTGGGTCATTGGGGAAATGCTTCTAGTGTGGGTAGACTATACATGATCAGGGTCGATGCGATCAACCACTGAAGAAGTGATGACTGTACAACTATATGGGACACATGGAGGTATTTTTTCAAGAGGACCTCACATGCATTTGGGAGTCATAGACCAGGTCAGACTCAAGGACCTGAGATGGGACCAAGATCTAGTAGTTGGGATTCATTTTCATGTGTGGGATATATAAGTGTACAAGATACCTAATAGTGGGGTTAGTGGATGGTAGTGAGTACAACTCTACATGGAGGATAGAAATAAGTTAGTTAGGCAGTAGGTCAATTTCATGTGATCAACCTTACATACTCAGAGTAATCTAGAGATTCTTCTACAGTTAGAGGTACGTTGTGAGCATGATGATAATGGTTTTGTCTAATGGGTAGGGGCACGATGTTCATATGTGATATATGTGGAATTCATTGGAATAAATTATCAAGTGCACATTTGATATAATTTGGGATTATATAAATGAATCAAAATGATGTGGGTGATGATGGATGATGAAATTTTTCTATATGTGGATGACAGGTGTGTACAAAATAAATGGGTGAGAATCCATCATCAAGTCAATTAATTAGATTTGGTGATATTGGGTAGGTAATTCCTATGATAGGGAGTTAAAAAGAAAGAATTGATGTGTTTGATTTAGGTAAAGGAGATATTACAAATTTTAAGTAATGATAGGAATGTGTTCAACATCATCTCTTCATTTTCAAAATATAAAGAGTGGGAGGATCGAGTTTTAGATAATACTTGGACATAAAGTGGTTTGGAAAGCTTAGTGATGATTTATCATATTATTGGGAGTTTGCAAGGTTATGTTTATTTAGAATATTGATTTTTGGGAGGGTCTTGGATTGACCATGTTACTTTAAACCCCATAAAAGTGTTGGAAGTGTCAGTTTGGGATAAAGAAAAAACCTTGGGATTTGACCCATGCTTGGATGTATAATTTTCAGAGTTTTTAAGTGTTTCAATTTTAATCTATTATTTTTTATTTTTTTGGACATGTTTGGGAGTCCAAAAAATGAGTTTTTGGAGTTTTTGTTGTTTTTGGGACTTGTAGTGAATTTCTTGAAATTAATTATGTTTGGAATTTATATTAAGGTTTTTATAGTAAGTTTTTGGCTATTTAAGTTGTTTTAGTAATGTTGTTAGATAATATGGTTATTTTAGTGAGGTTATCAGCTAGTAAGGTTGTGTTACTAAGGGTATTAGCTAGTAAGGTTGTGTTAGTAAGGTTGTTCTAGTAAGGTTTTTGGATTGTAAGGTTGTTCTAGTAAGGTTTTTGACTAGTAAGTTTGTTTGTGGATAAGGTTTATTCCTCATACGGTTGATTCCTAGTAAGGTTATGGTATTAAGGTTATTCTCTAGTAAGGTTTCTTAACGACCCGAACTTTTGAATAATATTTTGTTTCCTGAAAATATATGTTTTACTATGTCATAATCAATAAAAATATATAAGTATAAATGAAATGTGACCATTGAGTTTTAAACTTTATATGACCATTGGAAAAAATAATAATTTTTAATGTTATAATTATTGTTTATAAATAGAAATGATAATGGATAATTAATGCATAAAAGAGTTGATGGCCACATCCAGTAGACTTGGGCCATACAAAGCCCATTTGTTAGAGCTTGGGAAAGAGGTAGGATCACTAGGATTTTCTCTGGACCAAGCCCAAGTAGATTGATTATCCACTAAATGAGGATAATATTCATTGTTAATATATATAATATTCATGTGATTTATTATTCATAAACACCATTTTAGTGCATTTTACACATTGAACATCATTTCACATTATGATTGTAATACCTTCTTAAAATGCACTATTATGTGGTATATTTTTGAACATCATTTAAAGTACCCAATGATTCATCTGATTTTAAGGAATATAATTATACATATTTTAATTTGATATTTTTGGAAATTTATATACACTTAAATATTAACATATTTGATTCAGGGATCATTGGAGAATTCATGGAGGATGATGGAGATATTTGAAAATGAAAGGAAGCAATTCTGGAGAAGGCAGATTGGACACCAGCCCACTGATGTGACTATGGGGCCCAACATAAAAGCCCAATTAATCCCAAATTTCGTGGGATGATATAATAAATTTATAGAAACAAATCAATCTTCAGGATCTAATGCTAATTCGGCCTCCATGGTGGTCATTGAGGCGGCCCAAGTTAGAGATAAAATTCTGGTCTAGATTCTGCGGCCCAGAAAAACATCCCACTAATTTGATCATATCTTGGAATCTGAAACTCCAAATGGGCCCAAATTTTACAGGAGGTTATAAGAAATCTGGAGATCCATTTTCTTCTTCTATGGCCTACCCTGATTCGGCATTCTAGAAGGTCTTCCAGACGCGTCTGTTCGGTGAAGGAAAGCTGGCTGCCACCTCGGGTCAAATGTGGAAAAGTTCAAATTCCACAAGCTTTCCACCACCTATGGCCTACAAAAATTAATTGAGATGCTTTGTACTGTTTTAGGCTCGACCCAAGGCTCCAAAAATGCCTATTTAAGGCAGTGGTGGTGAAGGAGTTGAAGATCTTGGATGCTTTGTTCAATTGTAATGTTATGCTGCATTTTTGTTGCCTCAAATTTGTCTTTCACATGTAAGTTGTTCAATTCACTTTAGTTTCTTAATAAAAGTTCTTATTATACTCCTATTATGTTGTTCTTCATATCAATTTGATACCGTTGGATCAAGGTGTGAATTTATTCACACCAACCCTTGTAAAATTATTCACACAACGGTGGAGTGATCATTTTATTTTTGTTGTTTTCTTTACTTCTCCACTTCCTCCCTCATGAGTCTACTTTCCACTTCCATTGAAACCATGGGATCAATGGAGGGCTAATCCACTTTTGGGTTAATCCAAGGGAGTAGCAATGGGCTGGATTGGATGTTATTTATCACCTAATTAATGTATAATCACTTCTTTAATTGGGATTTTTATTTGATGATTTTTAAACTCCATCGTCCTTGTTGAATTTAAGGCCACACACTTCAAGTACTAATAAGATACTTTACCTTGAAGTGATCAAAACTTTGATCCTTAAAGTATATAGGTGATTAGTATTAGAGAGTGTAGGCATTAAACTAGTAAGTGATGATGTTGTTTTATCTCCTTAAATAAACCCATCTCAAATTTAAGAAATTAAAATCATTAAAAAGAAAATACGTCCAATCCACCCCGAGCGATAACCTAGGATCAACTCATTATTTTAAATTGAATTCACTTTAATCTATTAGATATCTTTAAAACCCATCCAAAATCAATCCAAGTTGGCCACTTCATAGCTAAAAACAGTCCATAGAATGTACGTGTCTATAGGTTTCTTCTTAAGTCTCTGTGGATTCGATAACCCAAGCTAAACTACAAGGACCATCTTACCTTATTCTCTTGGGTAAATTTGAGTGAGAATCATAGATCTTCAAAATGTTAATCTTGAATGAGATCACCTTCGAGAAAAGTTCAAGTTAGTGGAGATTACCACTCGGTCGATGTTATCCGAGCCACCCCAAGAGTCCATAAACATTACACACCTTACCCTTAGGTCTTATGCGGGTGTTTTAAGGGGTTATGTGTCAAGGTCTTAGTCACTTAATTTTTAATCCCTTTGTTTTAATAAAATTTTTATTCCATCATTTCCATTTTAAGAATAGTTTTGCTTAAAAATTGAGATGGAATTTGATAAATTGAATTTTTAGGTAAAAATATATTTTTCAAAAAGATATAAATTATTATATTAAACTAAGGTTTTATTAATAATGTTTATTATAATGAAATAGTGTTATAAAACACTCCTTTTTAATTAAAAATGATAAAATAATTTTATTTTTTTCAAGTGTCAAAAATTTCACTATGCATTTTCTGTTTGCTATTATTTTTAATAATTAAGTATTTTTATAGTTAAAAGTTAAATTTCTCATAGTTATAGAATTATTATGATAAAATAAATTTCATTTTTGAATTTATAATTTCAATATTAGATTATGGTGAATTTATGAGAATTTTATAATATACTTTAGTTTTTCGTGAATAGTAAAAATATAGTTTTGGGTTTTCAGTATGTTTATTGACATCATAACTATGTCATAATGATTTAAAGAGTAAGATAAGATATTAATCGACTCTTGTAGATTAAAATATGATATGAGGTGTCCCAGTTTTCCAATACCATGGGAAAATACCATGGTCAATCCCATGGTTTTACAAATACCACTAATGAGTTGTCCTTTAAAATTAATTAAAAAACTACCTCTCTTTTACTATAAATAACCACCCATTACTTAGTTTCCTTTCATTAAAAAATAACCCCTCTAGAAGATCTGATGTAATTACCTTATAAGGAGTCCTCAATCCCCCAATGTCCCAATCTTAGAGTTTTATAGGTTACTCTTCAATGTAAAGGAATTCTCAACTTCACTTTTTTTCCTTTCAAGTTCTCTTTTATGTGGTTTGTCTTTAAAATTTATATACCATGTTATTATTTACATTTTATTATGTCCCTATACTGTATTGTGAGCCTTTTATTAATTTTAGACCCTTTTCCCCTCTCTTTTTAATGTTTTATAAAACCATGTATCATACCTGTTATGTTGTAGAATTTTCCTCTCAAAATTACTCTCTTTTTATCAAGAAATTCCTTTTTTTTATTTATGTGAATAAAAAAACCTATATAATTTACAGGTTTATTTATCAAGACATAAAAATTATTTATTTTATTCTGTAATTTACATACATAAAACCCTTATTCCCTTTCCATGCGTTATAAATGAAATATTGATCATGTTTTTAAGCACTTTTTAAAACACCATGATTTTGATATGAAACCCATTTATTTTAATCTCTATAGGTTATTTATGAAATTTTTGATTATGATATATGTGGATGACATAAAAATAAATAAAAATTAAGGGTGCACTCTGATAGTTCTCAAATTCATTTGATAAAGAAATTAATCTCTAGAGATGACAAGTTTTACGATGCCTTAGTAAATAACCTTGGTAATTTTTTATGAAACCTTGGGATGAAAATTGGTGATATTCTTATTAATGTATAAATTAAATATTTTAGACACATTTTCAAGTTATTATTCAAGTTATTATTATTATGATTGCCTCTTTCTCATGCCTTTATGAAATTACTCATGTTCTTATTTATATCTCTCAAGTTCACATGTAAACTACTTCACTTGTTTTACCTTACTGGGCCTACTCCTCACCCTTTCCAATGATGTATATCCCCAGGTTATGAGATGTAGTAATTGTAATTAGGATGAACCTATAATGATTCCTTTAAAGTGTATTATAATAATTTTATATATTTTATGTATTATGTACCTTATTTCTAAGACACTAAACTTTAGAGATCCTATGTTTGTAAAATGTAATGCAATGTTATGTAATAAAAATTCAGGATGTCATAGTTGGCATCAGAGAATAGTTTAGTTATTTTTGGAAATTAGGATTTGAAAACTTTAAGAAGAACCCTAATAAAAAGTTTAAATATAAGAAAACATCCTAGTATTTTGTTGAAATATTAATTAAGTGGTTTCTGAACAAATAAGTCCCTGTCTAGATACATACAAGTGGATGTGGTTCTGAAACAGATGTATCTATGGGTAAAACTCAAAAACACCACTTTGAGATAAACTCAAACGGGAACTGGTGCATGACTACAGGTCTTGTTTTAATCCTGTTTTGACACTCCTGGGGGATATGTTTGGTTAATCACAATCTTTTTATGAATCATTGTGAATGTTTTATAGAAAGTGTAATTGTTGTTAAAGAATAATATGTTTAAGTATGATGTTTTAAGACATAAAAATCCTTTAGAGTTATAATATTCTTAAATGAAACAAGTTTCTCACTAATGTTTTCTTCTTTTAGAAAGTGTAAGGAAATAAGAGGAACCGTGAAAATGGTGACCACAACGGACCATGCGCTGATGGCCCTCCAATGGAAGCTAGAATGAAAACTTTCATGAGAATGATGAATAAACTAACTCAAGTTATGGGAAATAACCTAAATCAAGTTGAGAGTTTGGTTTCAATACTAAGATAAAAACTTTCTATTGAGTCCTTTATGCACCAATGACCACCAAAATTCAGTGGATCTACCGACCCATTGATTGTTGAACATTGGATAATCTCTATCTAAAAGATATTTTTCGTACTCCGTTGTTTAGAACAATAGAAAGTCACCCTGGCTGTTTACTATTTAGTGGGAGAAGCTGATCATTGGTGGGTACTGATTAAAAACTTGAGGCCAAGAGGGGAGATTTAAGCTATGGAGTTAGATGAGTTCAGAGGGATATTCTTCGATAAGTATTTACCTCGTTCGATGAGAATGAAAATACTGAAGGAATTTCTTGAGCTAAAGAAGAAGAAGAATGAATCCGTGGGAAGCTATGAGATGAACTTCACAAGGATTTCACATTATACCTCTAGCTTTTTCATGGATCCAAATTATAAGGTTAATAGATTCTTCGGTGGACTACAACCTCATATATGGAAGAATTTATCCAACTGAGACTATGACAGCTACGAGGAGATTATATGAAGTGCTATGAAAGTGGAACTAGAGTTCATTGAGGCACAATGGTCCCATAAATTAAATGAAAAGAGATATCAATGGATCCAAGCTTAGGGATGATCTTTGATCAGGGAAGAGGAGGAAAACAAGTGCAACTTCCCATGTGTAATAAATGTGGGAAGAATCATTTAGGTAACCACGTACTCAGGAGTGGGAAGTGTTACAAGTGTGGAAGATATGGTCATATCACTTGGAATTTTCATAGTAAGGTGAAGCCTCAAATTTCCAACACTAATGACAAATGGAAGATGGTGCAGGCCCAACCTGAATTATAATTCTTCAAGTGTGGACAGTTTGGGCACTTTACCGATCATTTTCCAAATCCGAGGGCAGTGGAAGGGAATCACCATAAAACTTATCAAAGGAAAAGGGAGAAAGGTCATGCTTTTTCTATCATGACAACTGAATTTAAAGATCCAAATGATGCATTGACAAATACTCTTGTTGTTCTCTCAAATCTAGCAAGTACTTTGTTTGATTCTAGTTCTATGAATTCCTTTATTTCCTCCATGTTTGCAAAGAATATAGAATAAATCCCTAAAATTCAAAAGGTAGAGTTATCAGTCAAGAATCTTGGATGGATTATCCAAGAATCAATAGTGTTTAGAAACTCTAGTATTTACTTTAGTGAGCACAATATTATCGCAAATCTAGTAGTCATTCCCATGTTGGAATTCAACATTATACTAGGGATGGATTGGATATCAAATTATAATGCTTAAATAAACTAAAAAGTAAGGAAATCTCAGTAGTCTTGAATAGAAAACCTATAGTTGTTTTAAAAGGAGAGATATCTTAGCCTGATCTTTGTCTAGAAGCACCACCCATAGACTTCTATATAGAGTTGATCAGTGAATATGAAGAAGGAAATAAAATTACACATATAGAGAATGTCCCCATAATTCAAGAATACATTTATGTATTTCTTAAGGAGTTACCTAGACCTCCCCTAGAAAGAGAGGTAGATTTATCCATTAGACTCATGCCTGATTCCATGACAATTTAAAAAATCCCATATAGAATAGAGAATGTGGAGTTGAGGAATTAAAGAAATAACTCCAAGATCTTTTAGAGAAGGGGTTTATCCAAACAAGTGTGTCTTCTTGATGAGTGACTGTTCCCTTTATAAAGAAGAAGGATGGATCAATATGACTGTGAATTTATTATAGATAACTAAAGGGGATCACAATGAATAAAAAAATACCCTCTTCCAAGAATTGATGACTTATTTGATCGAATTTATGGGTCTCAATTATTCTCCAAGATTGATCTTCGATCTGGTTATCATCAATTGAGTGTGAAGAAAGAATATATTCCAAAAACCACCTTCTTATCAAGATATGGGCATTATGAGTTCGTTTTCATTCCCTTTGGATTGACTAATGATCCTGCTATATTTATGGATTTGGTGAATAGAGTCTTTAAGGACTACCTTGATAACTTTGTGGTAGTTTTTCATTGATGATATTATGATATATTCCAAAAGTCGCGATGAGCATGAAGATCATCCAAGGGTTATTTTAAAAACTCTATGGAAGGAGAGGATTTTTGGATGGTTTGGAAAATTTGAATTTTGGTTACAAAAAGTTTCTTTATTTGGGCACATTGTAACCAATGAAAGAATATTAGTTGACCCTGACAAGACAAAGGTTGTAGAGGAGTGGCCTCATCCTATAATGGCAACTAATATTTGAAGTTTCCTTGGATTAGCAGGATGTTATAGGAGGTTTGTGAAAAACATTTCATAACTTTATAATCCATTAAACAAGTTAACTCAAAAATGGGCCAAGTTCATCTAGACCAAGGAGTGTGAGGAAAGTTTCCAAGAGATAAAGAAGATATTGGTTACTACACCCATGTTAACTCTACCCTCTATCAGAGAAGAATTATTTATTTTTAGCAATGCATCTCCGAAAGCGATTGGGTGTGTACTCATGATAAATGACAAGGTGGTTGCTTATGCATCTCTATAGTTGAAGCATCATGAGAAGAACTATCTTACACATGATCTTGATATGGCTTTGGTTGTTTTTTGCTTTAAAGATATAAAGGCACTATCTTTATGGGGAGAAATGTGATATATACATAGAACATCAAAGTTTTAATTATATTTTCACGCAAAAGGAATTGAACATGAGATTGAGGAGATGGTTGGAGCTTATTAAAGACTATTATTGTTTAATTCATTATAATACCGAAAGAGAAAACGAAGTCGTTGATGCATTATGTAGGAAAGACCCTATTGTGCTAGAAGTGATGAGGATTCAAAGAGATCCTTTGATCAAAGACCTAGTAAAACTATACATGGGAATTATAAGGGAAGGGAAATCATCAACCATATCCCAAATTATTTCTCAACCATCATTACTAGAGAAGATCAAGAAATCTAAAAGAGATTATCCCTTATTATAGAAGAAGATAAAGGATATAAAGAATGGTAAGTTTCCTTAGTTAAATATTGATTAATAATGTTTACTGAAATTTCATACAAGACTATGTGTTCTATCTATTATGGAAATAAAGAAGGATATGATGGATGAAGCTCATAGATTTACATTATCTATACATCCTAGAAGTATGAAAATGTATAGGGACCTTTGTGATCATTATTAGTGGGATAACATGAAAAGGTAGATTGCCGACTACACAATAAGGTGCCTAGTGTGTCAACAAGTGAAATCAAAGAGACAAATTCATAAAGGGGTATTACAACCACTACCCATATCAGCATGAAAGTGGGACAATATCATTATGGACTTTGTCACTAGTATCCCGATAACTTCCAAAGGAAACAATGCGATATGATTTATAGTGGACTGTCTCGCCAATACTAACCATTTTATATCTATTTGAGAAGATTTATCTCTTGATCAACTTGCTAGGATTTACATGAGGGAAGTGGTAAGGTTGTATGGGGTACCACTCTCTATTTTATCTAATCGTGATCCAAGGTTCACGTCAAAATTATAGAGAAGTATTCAACATTAATTGAGTACCGAATTGAATTTCAGTACAACCTATCACCCCCCAAATTGCTGCCCAATCTAAAAGGACTATCAAAACACTCAAGGACATGTCGAGAACATGATAAATGGAATTTAAATGTGTTTGGGGTTAACATCTCCCATCATTTGAGTTCTCTTACAACAACATATTTCATTTGATCATTCAAATGGAACCCTATGAAGCTCTATATGGAAAGTGATGTAGAACTTATACTTGTTGGGATGAAGATTTTGAGAGAAAGATTCTTGGGCCTGATCTTGTGCAAGAGATGACAGAAAAGGTTTATTCCATCCAAAAACACATTAAGGTTGCTCAGAGTTAGTAGAAGAGCTATGATGACAACC
The DNA here is from genome assembly GCA_963277665.1 of Viscum album. Classification (NCBI taxonomy): domain Eukaryota; kingdom Viridiplantae; phylum Streptophyta; class Magnoliopsida; order Santalales; family Viscaceae; genus Viscum; species Viscum album. Next base: position 334,112,041 of record OY728138.1, on the reverse strand, counting down.
ATCGAAGGGAATTGGAGTTTGATGTTGGTGAAAAAGTATTCCTTCGAATTTTTGTATGGAAGAGAGTCATGTGGTTTGGAAATAAAGGGAAGATCAACCCCAGGTACATTGGACCCTATGAAATCCTTGATCGCATAGGAGCAGTGGCCTATCGGCTAGGACTCCCTCCAAATATAGCTTAAGTTCATGATGTATTCCATGTGTCCCTCTTGAGAAATTATATATCTGACCCTTTACAAGTACTAAATCTAGAGGTGGTACAACTGGAACACAACCTCTCTTATGAGGATCATCTGGTGGAGATCTTGGATCGTAGAGACAAGGTTCTACACAACAAGTTTACCCACCTTGTTAAAGTGTTATGGAGGAACAAAAAATATAAAGAATCCATGTAGGAACTGGAGGATACTATGAGGTAGAAGTTCCCACACCTTTTCTCTTCAGAGGGTACAAGTTGAAATTTCAGGGACAAAATTTCTTAAGGGGGGAAGAATGTAATGACCCAAACTTTTGAATAATATTTTGTTTCCTAAAAATGTATATTTTACTATGTCATAATAAATAAAAATATATAAGTATAAATGAAATGTGACCATTGGGTTTTGACCGTTATATGACCATTGGTTATTATGATCATATGAAACAATAATAAATTTTAATATTATAATTATTATTTATAAATAGAAATGATAATGGATAATTAATGCAGAAAGAAGAGTCGATGGAATCATCCAGTAGACTCAGGCCATATGAAGCCCATTTTTCGGATCTTTGGAAGGAGTTAGAGTCACTTGGATTCACTCTGGACCAATTCCAAACTGAGCTTCAACATGTTAATCTTGAACAAAATCACCTTCGAGAGAAGTTCAAGTTGGTGGAGATTACCACTCGGGCAATGTTATATGAGATGCCCCAAGAGTCCATCACCGTCTCACACCTTAGACTTAGGTATTATGTGGGTGTTTTAAGGGGTTATATGTCAAGGCCTTAGTCACTTAATTTGTAATCACTTTGTTTTAATAAAATTTTTATTCCATCATTTTTGTTTTAATAATAGTTTTGATTAAAAATTGAGAAGGAATTTGATAAATTGATTTTTCGGGTAAAAAATATATTTTTCATAAAGATATAAATTATTATATTAAAATAATGTTTTATTAATAATTTGTATTATAATGAAATAGTGTTATAAAAAACTCATTTTTAATTACAAATTATAAAATAATTTTATTTTTTTCAAGTGTTGAAAATTTTACTATGCATTTTCTATCTGCTATTATTTTTAATAATTAAGTATTTTTATAGTTAAATGTTAAAAATCTGATAGTTAGAGAATTATTATAATAAAATAAATTTCATTTTTGAATTCATAACATCAATATTAGGTTATGTTCAATTTATGAGAATTTTATAAAATACTTTAGTTTTCTGTGAATAGTAAAAATACAGTTTTGAGTTTTCAGTATGTTTAATGACAACATAACTATGTCATAATGATGTAATGAGTAATATAAGATGATAGTATAAAATTGGGGATTAAAATATGATATGAGGTATCCCAGGTGAAAAATACCATGGCCAAATTCCATGGTCAAGCCCATGGTTTTGTAACTACCACTAATGAGGTTTCCTTTGAAATAAATTAAAAAACTCACTCTCTTTTACTATAAATACCCACCCATTACTTTGCTTCCTTTCATTACAAAATAATACCCTCTTATATATGATATTATTACCTTCTAATTAGTCCTCTAAAGGTGTCCTCAGGCCCCCAAGGTCCCAATCTTAGAGTTTTAGAGGTTACTCTTCAAGGTAAGGGAGTTCTCAACTTCTCTTTTTTCCTTTCAAGTTATCTTTTATGTAGAATATCTTTCAAATTTCTATACCATGTTCTTATTTACATTTTATTCTGTACCTATACTTTATTATGAGTATTTTATAAAAGGTCTAACCTTGTCCCATATCTTTTCAATGTTTTATAAAACCATGTATCATACCCGTTATCCTATAGAATTTTCATCTCAAAATACATCTCTTTTTTTTCAAGAAATTACTTTATTTTATTTATGTGAATAACCAAACATATTTCATTTCCAGTGGTATTCATAAATAAATTAAAATTATTTATTTTATTTTGGAATTGACATACATAAAACCATCATTCCCTTTCCATGGGTTATAAATGAAATATTGATCATGTTTTTAATCACTTTTTAAAACGCCTTGATTTTGATATGAATCCCATTTCTATTACTCTCTATGGTTTATTTATGAAATTTTTTATTATGATCTATGTGACTCACATTAAAATAAATAAATATTAAAGTTGATCCCCAATAGTGCTCCAATGCATTGGGTAAAGAAATTAATCTCTAGAGATGACAATTTTTACGATACCTTGGTGAATAACCTTGGTACTTTTTTATGAAACCTTGGTGATGTGATTATGAATGTCTAAATTAAATGTTGTCACCACATTTTCAATTTATGATTCAAGTTATTATTTTTATGATATGCCTCTTTCTCATTCCTGTATGAAATTTCTCATGTTCTTATTTATATCTCTCAAGTTTATATGTAAACTGCTTCACTTGTTTTCCCTTACTAGGCCTTCTTCTCGCCCTTTCCTCTGATGTATGTCCCCAAGTTATGAGATGTATTAATTGTACTTATGTTGAACCTATGATGAATCCTTTCGAGTGTATTATAATAATGTTATATATTTTCATGTATTATGTACCTTATTTCTAAGATACTAAACGTTAGAGATCCTACATATGTAAAATGTAATGCAATATTATGTAATAAAAAGGCAGGATATCCTAGGTTTTTTACTAATAATTTTGATTCCTATTAATGTTGTTCTATTAAGGTTCTACTATTTTCCAAATTTTTGAATGAATAGTGTTTCCAAGAAGAGTAAGGTTTTGAAGTTTGCCAAATTTTGGATCGGATGAAATTTTTTTCCAGAACCTTCTAAATATTAAATAAATGATTCAAAAAAAAATTTAAGGGAATTTTTAGATCCCTTATGACCTGTACATGAAAAATTCATTCAATTATATCCTGTCATTATACTCCTATTTTATAAGGGGGATTCACTTCATTTTTTGTTGGAATTGTGTGTTATCTAAAGTAGAAGGAAGCTACAGGTATGGATAAAAACCCACATATAACCAATGTCCAGATTTATTGTTATTTATTTGACCCTCATTGAAAAACCCTAATTTCATATCTTTTGAAAGTTTTTTATAAATATTTTGATTAAATACAAACTATCTAGATATTATCAATGAGTAGAGGCCTGAAAACTCTAGGTAGGTAGTCCCTAGATATTTACTATTTATATATGTGTTATGTTTTATGTAATAAATAGGTGTGTGTTAGATCATCGTTGTGAGGCCTGGAATAGAACTACTTGGGGTATTCATTGTTCCTTAGAGTTAGAATGGTTAATATCATGAAGGAAATGGTGTGTTTAGTCTAGTATGGCTTGGTTGTGTAGTTTTAGAGTTTGAATGGGATGCATTCATATGTTAAGGATTTGGTATTTTTGAGATGTGATGTTATTGAGGTTTGTTGGTATGGTTTGGATTGTGTTGACTATTGTCGTGGGTGGAGAAATAGTTTCATCGATGTTGTTTCCAAGGATGTTGGTGATTTTCACACATCATGGTTGGTCGATGGGTCTATTGAGGAAATGTTCACACAAATAATGGCTCATGAGGGGTTTTAGTCCACTCATTATGGGTGATTTCCTCCATATATTAAGTGGAATAGGTGGATAGTGTTGACCATATATATGGGGGAGGTGCATAGCATAGATTCCATAGTTAGTGATGAGATAGACCACTGGATTAGTTTTTTTACTCACCATTATAATAGGTATATTGTGATGATCTAATAGAAAGAATTGTAGACATGTCGGTGGGGTATCATGGTAGATCTATGATGGACAAGTTAGTTATAAAGAATTTATATATTGAGTGACACAGGTTTGATAATAAGGATGAGTGATCTTCTAGTATGAAAAATTTATGTATGTATCATTCCATTCTAATATTGGCTAAAGAAAGTAAAGACTCACTGTGGTATCATGAGCATGGGTGGAGTAGGTGTTGTAATTAATTATTGATGATTGTTTTTTCATTTTTTTTATATTGGTATATGTATGGATATTGGATAGGTATATCATTGGTGATGGACTAATGATTTCATACTCACACCCTAAATGGGACCTTTGAGATTTATATATAATTTATGTCTTATGGAACAAGTAAGGGAAAGGGATTGTTGTTAGGAGGTTAATAGATAGTGATGTGAAGATAGGGTATAGGCTAGTTTTTATGATTTTTAGACAGTATGGGTGGTTCTTTAATGTCAAGATGATGGTTTATTTTGGATATTTTGTATATATATATATGTGTGTGTGTGTGTGTGGTAATCCCACAAGTGATCCTATTTTCTCTTGTATAACTTGAATGTTTCATTATCATATGGGTATTTTTGTATTTTTATTTCTTGTATTTAAATTTATTCTTTGGTGTTTGAGTTATTTCTCATGCTATGTTATTATATTTATTATTATTATTATTATTAAAGGTTATATTATCCTCACTATCACTGAATAATCCCTTGCTACTAGTCGTTAGGCGTATTGGGAGGTGTCTCTAAGGTCAAATGGCACACCACTGATCTAGGCATCAGTTGAGTGGTTATGGGGCAGTGAGGAATTATAGATTGAAGGTTACCTTTATTATTGAATGCTCACATAATCCAGATCTAATGGGTTTCTAGATTGTGTAATGTGTGAAATCTTTTCTGATCAATTCACTCCAATTCATCTAGTCGTTTTTAGAAATATCCGTCTTTGGACAACTAGTCATGGATGGAGACACAAAGTGAGGGAAGATAACCCACGATGACCATGACTACTTTTTTCCTGTATACAAGAGAATATTGGGTTACTTGTGTGGAAGTATAGATCATGGTGTGATATTCCCACAAATCATATATGAATTTATATGGCTAGGACTTCTTGTATTTTTTCACTATCTTCTGAAGGAAATTATATAGAGTTTTTTTGAAATCCCTTATCAGTCTATTTTTCAATGTATAATAGTGGGATGAGTGGTTAAACTGAATATTTTATTCTTGATATAGACTTTTCAATTTTTAATAGCCAAAATTAGTGTTTTTATCCATCAATATAGAGCGAGGGACACCAAATCTAGTAATTATGATGTACTTCACAAAATTAATGATATCCTCTATTACAAATTCCTTGAGGGATATAGCCTTAGTCCACTTGGAGAAGAAGTTAATGGTATAAAAGATGTGCTTGAAACATCATGTTATATCTAGGGGATATACCCCCATAACATATATTCCCCTAATGAAAAATAGACAAGATTTTTTGGTAGTATGAAATAGCTATGGGGGTTAATGAATAAAATTATCATGTATGTAACCAACATAACACTTTCTAGTGAATTCTATGTAGCCTCACATCATCAATGGAAACAAATATTAAATTCTATTTATTTAATGAGAGATTTTGGTACCTAAATTATGGGAAATCCAATAAAAAAATATACTTATTATATAATAGGGAGGGATTCTCTTCCTTTAATACATATAAGGAGGGATCCATTAAATACTCACTTATGGATAACTTTTTTGGAATTTAATATTTCACATAAGATGAAATTTATTTCCCACCAATGGATTTGTTTCTTCTTGGCTCAATCTGGTGGAAGAATTATACTTTAATGGAATTCCATTATAGGGAGACATCCATCCAATTGAATTATCATTCTGTGAGGATATGTACTTTTCTTGCTCTAATGTGGTGTTGATCTTGTTGGTGTCTTCAATGTCATTACTAATGAATGGAGAGACCACCTTGCGGTGCATGATGCGTATGACTATCTTACCTTAATAAGGGTCTTCCAAGGTTGTGGAAACATTAGCCAATATATCAAAATGGGCATTCTATGAACATCATATATGAGGTAGTGTTGGATCACATGTGAATTCTTTCATCAAACCTCATATACAATCAAGAAGGGGAATCAATTCTTAGTTTTTAATGGAATATCATCATTAATATACTTGATTTACAACTCTTAGTCTCCCTTAATGTTTAGTCGGTCCATCGACATCTGTTAATCTAACTATAAGTATGTGATGAGGGCTTAGTATTCCACTTCATTATTGGTGAAACCTTATGAAATTAGGAAATAATATGGAAGAACTACCTTTTTTAGGAAATTATTATAATTTACAAACTAATTCTATTAAGATTTAGATTTTATATCCTTTTTTCCTATCAGATTCCTAGAGGCACCATCAAGGAATGATGCTCAAACGATCATTGACATGTATGTAAAATTTAATTATTTAAAAACTATAAACTACTAGATAAGTGGTGAGTGAGAGTATCAATCCATAGGGGAAGATTAATGAATTGAGAAACCAAAAAAAGAAAAACAAACAAAAATAAATTGAAAATAGTATAAGTGGTGTTGTGATAGTAGTTGTGAAACAAAAAGGGATAGGGGGGAGAGAGAGAGAAAGAGATAATGGAATTAGGGTATCAGACTACACTTCACTATTTTAAGAAATTTTTTGCTCTAACTATAATCTATCAAAACTATGACAATGTTGAAAAGATGATGTGTTGAGAATATAACTATTGTTAAGTGTTAAGAACTACTCAATGAACTCTCCTTAGTAATGAATTTTCAAATAAACTGAGCAAATTTTTAGTTTTTTAATGATGAAGAGTATCATCAAACTTTTCTAATTTTCATTACTTCATTTGATGAATAGAGGTTAATTTTACACTACTAACACCCATCAGTATATAGATTAGTGTAAAAATAAAACTCTTTAAGAATAAATATGATAACACCAAACAAAAATTGCATTGGAATAAAAGTGACGATAAGAGAGGATTATTTAAATAATTTCAATTCATTACAATCTAATAACACCCAAAAGTTTAGTTATAAATTATTAGATAAAAACAGTAATAGATTTAAATAAATAGATGGAAAGATGGTAGAACAGATGAAATAAGACAATAGAGAGAGAAATATTCTCTATTGAAGTTGATTTCCTCTCTGTTCTGAGCCTCCACCGATTCAATATCATTGTTCTCCTATTTCTCTTCTTCCTCCACTCTCGAATGAATTTTCTATTTCACATTGATTTCATAATGTTTATTTTATTTTTTATCTTTATTATCACCCAATTACAATGAATGAATTTTTTCATAGAAAAAATAATTTTCTTACTCTTTGTGCTTCCATCATAGTTGGTGTCACTTTAGAAAAACACTATCAACCACTTTTTCCACTTGACTGTACAATTAAATGCTACAATTGGCATTGATGTCATCATGACCTCATGATTGGACATTCCACTTTAAATTAAAATTCCTATGATCCTAAATATATTATCTTAGACACCCTACTCCAAAGATATATTAAAATTCTTCTTACTCCAGATTAAAGCAACTATAATCGGCCAAATTAAAACAAAAAAAGCCTTCAGAACATACTCATAAATATTCCATAAACCAGTAGTTATCCAAAAACTAAAAATAGTTAGGATTTAGTTATATTATTCAACAAAAGGGTTCAATCAACTTGTTTACAATCATGCTTGGAATCTCCTTTAATCACAACTCATAACTCCTCTAAGGCATTAAGTCAAGCACCTATCATACATTTAGCTATGAACTCCCAGTCGTAGTAGTGGAAGGTTCGAAGCCACATCCTTTGTCTTCATGAAATCAAACCTGAAAAAATCAAAAACTTGTGAGCATATTATTCATCTTCATCTTAGATTCACAACTTTAGGAAAGCTCAGCCTATCTTCACTATTCACAACTTCCTTCATATCGACAAACTAATTTTGTAGAACCAATTATATCCTTTAACCAAATCTAACTCACATTTGATTAGAATCATTGGTTGATTTTATAAATTCTTCCTCAAATATCTATTTTAGGATACTTCAAAAAAGTAATATGTGGTTCATCATCCTATGAAAGATACTTAAAGGTAATCCTAGTTTATTGTCCTCTGACCTCTAGCTTCTTTGTTAACAATGCATCCCAGCCTCGAAACAAGTTTCAATCAGACCCAATGCTTGAAATCTCTTCAACTTATGTTGGGATTCCATTTTTATGTTGGAATACTATAGATCTTGAATTAAATTTCTCATATATAATTCTCCAAAATTATTTGACTCCCATAAAAATCATGGTTCGTCATTTTCACAGGGTCAGGAATGAAAATTGAGCTTATTCAGTACTCCTAAAGGCATCAATGAGAATACATTGGTGAGTTGTGATTGGGTTCATCTTCTTCAAAACCCCTTCATCCACAATTTTGGTTTGATCCACATATTCAACTTTTAGATTCAGTTTAGCATGCTCAAATTTTGATCTGGTTGGAGCTATCTTCCTCGGTTCATCTTCTTCCTCATTTAATATCCACTAACTTGCAGCGGGTTTGACCTCAGCTTGTCTAAAATCATATTTGGTCATAGTCTACCTTCCTAGAACCATGCTCGGTTCCTTTGTTAGATTCCACTACATCATGCTTGGGTGTCTTGGGTGCTCACAGGGGAGAATCAGGTACGTGAATACCAAGTACCAGAATAAATGGATACATGGGTAACCTCTTCAATTTGGCTACATGGGGGTAATTTAGAATTGGCTACATGGATGTTTATGAAATTCCCCTATGTGGTGGATAGCTCTATATTTTGGGCTATATAACTAACGCACTATGTAACCTATGATGGAAAAAGGATACGTAGAAATTTAGCTACATGAATATAACTAGAAAATTCTCTTATATGGATTTCTCTTGCACATAAAAAATGAGGAATTAAAATTTGAAATAAATAATTAAATAAATAAAAAATATATTAAAAATAAGTTTAATATGTAAATTAAAATTAAAAAACATAAAAATTTTAAATGAGTAAATTGAAGATTAAATTAAAATAACATTAATTAAAAATGGAAATTAAAATTTACTAATCTCCAAAAATAAAAAAATAATTAAAAAATATTTTTTAAAATGAAAATAGAAATAGAAAATTAAAAGAATGGACAAATTAATAATTTAAACATAAGAATAATTATTTTAAACAAAATTTTAATAAATTTAATATTAAAACAATATATTCAAAATAACTCAATAATTAAAGAATAATATACACATTTTAACATTAAATACATAATAAATTCATGAAAAAGGATGAAAAAAAATTTAATGAATAAACACCACATAAAATTCCCCCACATATAAAACATTTATTGTCCTCAAGAAACCCTTAGTCACATTCAATGGTAGAAAATAAATATCAAAATGGAAAAACTAAAATTACACTAAGAATTTATTTTGAGAATGATTTTCCCTCATGTATTCTCTCAAGTAGTAAAATATGAATCTCCTCTCAAATAAAATTTCTTCAATCAAAAATTTATTACTATTTAAAAAATGATTTAAGTTAAAAAAATAAACAAAATTTAAAAAACATCAATTTGTATCCTAATGAAAGTCAAAAAATTTATTTACCTATAGGAGAATAGTCTTGCATAATTTAAGAGCTCATAATAAATAGACACACCATTGGATAGTGGGGAGTGAAAATTTATTGGTGAAATAAATAAATCATTCAGTATTTTTATGAATAAAAAATTAAAAGAATGAAAGAAGGAGTTAATCCTGGATTAGGATTTCCATTTCATAATTCATTTGGATAAATATCTTATGAGTTAAATTATAATTAAAAGGTTCAAATTCAATGATTATTATGTAACATTTTCTCAAGATTTACCAAAAACCAATTTTTTAAGAGGGTAAGAAAAATGATTTACCCCCATCAAATCCAAGAGGTAATAAAGATCAATCTCCCAAAAGCAACATCACAACCATAAAATATGAGAAACAAATTCACCCAATGAAAATTCATAAGTGATGCTCAAAAACTTAAAACTTAGAAAAACAATTAGTGGTTCTTTTATGGGTTTACAAAGAATTATAGTTAAAAATTTTAAAGACATCTTCCCAAGCACATAAAACCCATAAGTGTCCCCATTTTTGAATGTAAAAGTAATAGAACATTTAAGAAAATTCAAATTCAAAAATATTTGAAATGCAGTAGTGAAAGATTCATGTTTAGGGTCAAAATAAGGTTCAAACATTATTTTTTCACACAGAAAAACATTATAAACATGCACAAGATTACCTATCGGACATTTCTTAACAAATCAATCACACTTACAAAAAATTTCAAATAGGTTGCATGCTGCACTTTGAATTTCAAAAAGGTAATCATTAAGGAACCAAAATAAGTATGAAAAGCATAAATTCAGCATTAAAGGACCTAAAAATAGAAGCAACTAGCATAAGGTGTTACATGATTATTTTAGCATGCATTTAATTAGTTTAATTCAATTTTCAATGATATGTTTCAATAAAAAAATAGAAACCATGTTTTTTCACTTAAAGAAGAAAAAAAGTGCGAAATTTAAATTTTAACTCCCATGCAATAGAGCTTTAAAACTTAAATATTTGTAAAGGAAACCTCCAATTTATGAACTTTGAGTAAGTCCCTCTAGTATCCCAAAAATTCAGCTCCTAAAAAATGAAAAGATATACATTAATTTCCAAAAATTAAAGCTCAATCAAAACAAAAACAAAGAGAAGAGTTAAGGAAGTTTTATCCAATATTTTTTCCAAAAATAAGCTCTTTTATCATTAATTCACACCTAGATTCTTATAGGGAAGTGAAAAAAATAATGTAAAAATATTAATTACATTCTTACAAAGTAATAAAAATAAGGCCTAGTAAAAGTGGGATTTTGGTGTGAAAATGGATAGAGACACACCAAAAAGCATTATAATTTATTCAAACAAATAGAAAAATTGAAAAACTTATAAAATAATGGGTTATATCACATGAATGGGTAAATTTTAAGTCTTTGTCCAGATTTTATCCTCTAAAGTGTTCTATATGTGATCATTCAAAGGGAATGATTCATTGTTGGTTGTCAATTTATTGATTATTTTGAAAATTTTAGCTTGTTATCTCAAGGATTTAAACACTATATCTTCCCATATCACCCTTCCAAAACACTCAAAGGTTCAATTATTAAGCCTCCTACCACCAACAGCTTCATGACTAAGAACTTCATAGAGTAGATGTAGGATGGAAAAAGAAGCCTATAATTATCAGTGAAAAGGATGAATTCACTTCCCAAATGCTCCCCCACACTTAAGGGATTTAACAATTCAAAATTAGGCACAAAAATTATTACAAAAAACCCACTATTATCCTCAAAATGATGCTTGAAAACAAATTCCATTGGTAAAGAAGAGAAATATTTCTTAATCCCGTCTATGAACTTCTAAAAGTTATGGACAAAAATCTCCCCATCTAAGTAATGAAATGAATCAGTGATAGAAAATGGAAAAATAGATTATTTTATTTCCCAATACCAACAATATTCCCAGATTTAGCTCTATTTGGTGTTGTAGGGAAAGCCTCCTCAAGATTTCCTAATAATTTTCTAAGATCAAGGATAGAAAAATCATTATCAAAATATATTATTTTAATAGGAGAAAACCTGATGTCCGGATTTAGAAAACATCCCATATTATCACTTTATACAATCTCAATAGTCTTGGATGACTCGTTTCTAGTTACTAAAGGAGTAGAACACACCCATATTTTTTCCCCAGTTTTTAAACACTCACTTTCAGCAGAATAAAAACTAAAAATAGACTCAAACTTCTTTGGATGATGGGAACAAGAAGCTTTTTCCATGTTAAAAAAAGTGATGGCTATAAAATTTGAACATCAGCATGAGAAACCCTTTCAACTTAAAGGTTTGTAAGTTTATGGACCATTTCATGGATCTGATCAATTAATATCCTAATCTAACTCATAAGTTTCTCTAGCCTTTCTAGGTCAAGTATGGACTCAGATTCAAAAAAAATTAAAATATTCTTTAACAGACTCATTAATCAAATCATCACAAGGATGCTGATTTTCCTCCTAAATTCAGCTCTAAAAACTTCCTCAACCACATAAATAAATTTATAAATCACCACAAGAGGTCACTTTTTGAAAACATCAAATTCCTCTTGATCCTCACTAGCCTAAAGGGCCACTTTACCCTTTGAAATATCTATAAAATCCCCATATATGGCTAACAATGGAATTCATAAAATGATTGGAACCATGTTATCACATTTTATTTCAATAATAAGAAAGTTTTTTGGAAAAGATAATTTCCCTACATCAACAAATAGGTCATCCACCCTCCCATAAGGATAGGCAAGTGACTCGTCAACTAGCTGTAGAGAAATATATATTGGTTTCATCTCTTTAAGAACTTATTTTTTTGAGTAAGGAGTATGGAATAAGGTTAATGATTTCACCTAAGTCACATAGGAACCTAATATCCTCACTACAAGAAATGATGAAACAGTCATGGTCCTTCAGTTTTGGGGGAACATTCTTTTGAACAATGGTATTGCACTGCTTATTAAGATTTAATATTGAACTCTCACCCCAATTCCTTTTTTTATCCAAGAACCTTTTAATGAATTTCAACCAAGATGTAATTTTTTTCAAATCCTCCATAAAGGGAATATTAAAATTGAAGCTTCTAAACGTTTAAAATAAATCCAGGTTATTTGGTTTATTATTATTTTTAAGCCTTTGTGGAAAAGGGATGATAGGGGTATAATTATTTAGGACTAGTTGATTACTATCTATATCCTTGAACCTCACCTTTTTATTTCATTATTTAATAAGTTCCCACTTCATTTTCTTTTCTTAATTGGATTTTTCAAGTGAAAATTTACTATTTTGTTGATGTTTTACATTGCTGTACAAATTTACAGATTTGTTTTTTTCCATGTTTTCATTTTCAGGTTCATATAAATCTTATGGTACAACTTCCCTAGGATATTTACTAATTTTTTCTTGATTTTTAGACCTGAAATTTTTGTTGCAGACATCAAATTCTCTCTAGTATTAGTCTTATTAGTACTGTAAAATTTAGCCTTTTCTCTTCCTCCTCAGTCTCTAGTAATTTTTCCAATTTGAACTTAAAAATTATTAATATTGGATTGTTGAGAATTAGTTTTAGAAATTAGTTTCCTGACCATCCCCTCTAATTCAGAATTAGAATTTGAAGGTCTATTGTTATTTTGAAATTGATTCCTTGGATGAAATGAGTAACCAAGACTAGTAGTAGGTTTCAACACACCTTCCTCTCTCCAAGATAGATTTAGGTGAATTTTATAACCTTGATTGAATGAATTGAAAAAAGTATAATTATTTACCTAATTTATATCCATGCAGTCTACAAACTGAGAACTTTCATCCCACTAAATTGGTAAATCAAAGTTTGGACAACAACTCCTACTATGTCTAAACGTACTGCAGAGCATTTTTCTCAAAGCGTATTATCATTAATTGCAGTCACAAATAAGATATTTTTACTCCAATGGATGGTTATTTTCCTAGTTATTTTATGTTGAGAGTTTTAAACCATTTTATTAAATATTTTCTTCAACTCCTCTGGTATTTGATTAGAAAATCACCACCAGAAAACTGGTTAACTACATTATAATGGTATAGAGTGAAATCATTATAAAAGAGGTCTATTAGGAGATATGGAGAAAGATGATGGATGTGACACTATCTAAGAAGTCCCTTAAATCTATTATAAGATTCATGAAAGAGCTATCCATTATCTTGGAAAATCCAATGATTTTATTCCTCACTTCATTGGTGGTGTTCCTTGAATAAAATTTCTATATAAAGAATTTAAGAGCTATCCCCAAGTATAAAATATTTATTCTTCTAAGTAATGGAACCAAATTATATCCTTATTCTTTAAATAAAATATGAATACTCTCAACCCAAGCTCCTCCTCAAAAATCCCATGAAAAGGAAATTGCTGAATTGTTCTATAGAATTCTCTAGTGAACTCTAAAGAATCTTCATCAAGATGTCCATTAAAGGAGGATAACATAGAGACATAAGGTTACTTCATCTCGTAGTTTGTAGACCTAGGGGATAACCATATGCAATATGTATTATTAAAAATAGTGGGAATTTGGAAATCCATAATCTTGGACCTCTTAACATTCTCATTCCTAGGTTAAGGTGCAACCCGTTTTTTATTTTTTTCATAGCACCTCTTTAAATTTCAAAATGTTGGTTTTATATTCCAGCATTTTTATTTTTCTTAAGGGTAGAAAAATGTGTGATTATTTCAAGTATTATTGATTTAAGTTCATATTTTGAATGTTTTTTTTATTTTTATAATATTTTAGGTTCAACGAGTTAAAAAAATAACCCTACAATGAAATTCAAGAAGATTTTTTTCATAATATTTTTTACAGATTATTTTTAAGAAATATATTTAATGTTTTTTTATTTTATTTTTTGTGCTAGTAACACGTGTCTTCCTCAGGAAAAATTCCAAAATTTGATGCTCACGTGGTCATTGACACACGTGTAAAATTTAATTATTTTAAACCTAAAAAGTACTAGATAAGCAGCGAGTAAGAGTATCGATCAATAGGGAGAGCTAAAAGAATTAAGAAAACAAATAAAGAAAAAAAAACAAACTAAAAATAGTGGAAATAGTGTTATGACAGTATTTGTGAAACAAAATTAATGAGATAGATAGAGACTAAAAGATGATGGAATTAGGGTATCATATTGTATTGCATTGATTTATGAAATTTTTTGCTCTAACTAAAAGCTAACAAAACAATACCAATGCCAAAAATAATATGTGTTGTGCACTTAACTATCATTAAGTGTTAAGAATAGATCAGTTAACTCTACTTATTAATGAATTTCCAATAAAAAATAAGGAAATATTTAGTTCTTTAATAGATAATATTATCATCAACCTTTTCAAAATTTTGGTACTTAAATTGATGAACAAATGTTAAGTTTCAACTATCATCACCCATAGATGTGTAGATTAGTGTAAAATTGAAACTCATTAAGAATATAGATGATAACACTGAACAAAAATCAAACTACCATAAAATCGACGACAAGAGTAGATTGGTTGAAGAATTCCAATGCATTACAATTCGATAACCCTAAAAAATATTAGTTACACATGATTGGAGAAATGAAAATAATAGATTTTAAGAAATAAATTGCAAGGTTGTAGAATAGAAAAAACAAGAAAATAGAGAGGAAAATATTCTCTATTGAAGTTGATTTCCTATCCGTTCGAATCTTCTATCGGTTTATCGTCATTGTTCTCCAGTTCCTCCTCTTACACTACTCTCAAATAAATTGTCTATCTCACCCCACCTAGAATTATTCTTTTATTTTTCTATTTAATGTCATCCAATTACACCGACTAAATTCTATCACAAACAAAACAAATTTCTTACTCTCTATCCTTCAGTCAAGTAGGTTTCACTTTAGTAAAATTATGTCAATCAAATCGGCCACTTGAATGTTCAATTAAATTATATAGTTGTCTTTGACATCAGCATGACCTCATGATTGGAATTTCCTCTTTCAAGTCAAATTTATATGAGCTTACACAAATCATCTTAGTCACCCTACTAGGTTTTTTGTTATTGAGGGTTTTTTTAAATGGGATAGGGTTCCAGGTATTTTTTAAAAAGGGTCCCAAGATGTGTGAACCCCGTTCACGAATCTCCCATCGTTGGGAGACGTGAACCCCGTTCACGCTTCCTGTGTGAATTGTATAAAGGAAGCATGAATGAGGTTCACACTTCACTCGGAATTTTTAATTAAAAATCATTAATAGTTATAAATACTAATTAAACATAAATACATATTAATTAAAAAATAATAAATATGTATAAAATATCAATAAATATAAATAAATATTAATATATATTAAATAAGTAATCAAAAATATTAATAATAGTGTTCATGGCCATTTTGATTTGGGAAACAATGTTGTCCTTTACCAACTAATTATGATACCACGTGAAATGTGAACTCATGTACTTATCATTAAGGGTAATCAATTTTTTTTTCAGGATGAAGATATTAAATGAGATATGAAACTTTTATTAGAACAATCAATCTAAAACTCATGCACTCACTTTAAAAAATAGATCAAAAACATTCAAGTGCAATAAGAAGGATAAGCAGCCTTTGAGCACATCCATACTTCAACTTTTCTTATGTCATTGATTAATTCAATTACAATCCATTTCTATTGAGTTTATTTTTTTTGTTAACAAAGGAAGATAGATTTAGAAAAATATACCTCATTCAATAACATGATCTTCATGAATGTTCTATAGTAATTGGATTTGATTCTAATTGATATACTAATTCTGGAAGTAACTTCATATTTCTTCATTTACCTCCCCCTCAAGGGAAACACTCGTAAACATCTTTATAATGGTGGATCTCTTCAATAATGGTTTTCAAGATGTTCCAATATGGAGAATACACCAGAATTCATCTTCGACTTATGACTATCCAAATTTGAAAACCTATATAACTTCACCAAGGATGATCTTCTTCAATACTTATTCTCCAGGATACCAAAAATATAATCAAACCATGATGATATCTTATTTATACTCATTGTAAGAACCCAGAGCTTCAGTTTCAGGTACAGATCTATTTTACGGGCTTTTTAAGGAAAAATGGAGAATCTAGAAATTTTCAGAGTACACGCCGTGTATTTTATGAGCACACGTTGTGTACTCCTTGGCCACTCTAAGTCGTGTATTGGTCGAGACTGGGCCACACACACGGTGTGTATCTGGAAATTTTCAGAGTACACGCCATGTACTTTATGAGTACACGCCGTGTACTCCTCTACCACTTGAAGCCATGTGATTGGCCGTGTCTGGGCCACACACAAGGTGTGTAAGGCTGAGGTGGAGGCCAGTTATTTCGGGGTACAGAAAATTGAAGTACACGTCGTGTACTCAAGAAGTACACGCCCTGTACTTTCTTTTTATTTCATTAATCGGACCGGGGTCGTGCCTAATGCTCGTAAACATCTTCTTCTCCTCCTAATTCCGTCCAGAGCGTCCGAGGAGGCTGATTCTTCTCCGAGCCACCGATCTGTCACCAGTTGTCCGAATCGAACTCCGTTGATTGCAGAAGAATCGCAGCGGTGAGTTCTTGGTTCTTCTTTAGCCTCGTTTCCTGATTCTTCCTCTCGCGTGAGTTATTTGAGGTAGAGCGTTTTAGACTTTTTTGCAGATCTACTCCGTTCTAGGCCGATTCACGGGCCGAGGTTCAAGTATATTGATTTCCAAGGATCGAGGTAGGTGGTTTGTTGACCTACGTTGAAGTTCTTTGAGTTTTGGTTGCAAAAGTGATGGATACCCATGTATCGGGTATCCCAGGTTAGGGTTTTGATCCTGTTTATTTATCTGACTTAGATTGCTTGTATGATTGAGATTATTGGATGATTAATAATTGCTTGTTAGCATGTTTGAGGATCACCCCATGGGTGTTTTCCCTTGTTTTGGCTGTTGTTTGCCGTTTGACATGGTTTGCCTATGAGGAAACCCCTATTGCATTGCTAGTATGCCTGTTGACTTGATTGCATGTATTGTCTGCTGTTTATATGCTTGTGGATGCATTTTGTAGCTATTAGACAAGTAGTTTTTTAACTTACTTAGGGCTGATAACAGTCGATTACGCACAACTGGACTGCTTAGGGCTGTGAGAACCTGGTGCGGGAGATCAAAGAGGGAATAGACGATTAAGTGCTTCCCTAGAGGGTCTGTTGGTTTTAGTATCATACGCAGGACCTACGGGAATCAGACTTTGTGCTTCTCAAGAGTCTTCTTAGTTTACCCATGCATCGAGACCACAGGAGGAATTAGACACAAGTGCTTCCTCAAAGAGTCTGTAGCTATTATTGCAAGACCATAGGGGAATTGACGTAAGAGCTTCCCAGAGTGTCTGTGCCTTGTTTGATTACTAGACTATAGGGGTCTGCTAGTTTAAGCCACCCAAAAAGTCAGTGTGAATTTTGATGGTTGGTTGTGATGAGTCCACCAAGCCAAAGAACAAGCTTGGGTTTTGTACTGCTTGTGTTAGGTAGTCTTTTTAGATACCTGTTGTGTTACTTGCTTATCTTGGAATAAGAAACTTTGCTGGTTTTCCCTGGTTGTGTAATTAAATGAATGTGAATGGTAATTGGTATAATTGTTTACTGCATTTTTTACCTTTACTTTTGCTATATCACTCACTGACAGTACGGCACAAATCTTGTGGTGGTTGCCTACTGGGATTAGTCTCACACCCTGTTTGGGTCCTGTTTTTCGGCCCAAAAAGATTATATGGTTGCAGGTTTAGGTAGGGATTGTGGCCCTTCCACCTCAGGTACTTGATTGCTGGTCGGAGCTGGAGAGCATGGGACCGGGTCTTGGCCCGCGATGCTGCTGGAGTTGCTGTTTACTTTTAGTACTTTGGTTTCAGTTGTATTTCAGCATATTGTTTTGCTTACTGCTTTCCATAGACACATGTACCATTCTGCATCATTATTATATCAGACATTGCTTTTACTTTCAGTCCAGTTGTTGCATGCTATTTACTACTTCCGCTATTGCGTATGTTTATTCTTCCGTTGCATACTTTACCAAATGAGGGCATAGTTTCCCCACTGACTCACCAAGGCCCTCACTGCTAGTTGGCCGCCTCTGGCGTTTGGGGAAATGCGCTTAAGGTCATGTGGTGAACTGGGTATGGGGCGCCAGTGGAAGGGATCCAGATTCGGGTCGTTACAAAGTGGTATCAGAGGAGTTTTCTTTCTTTACTATTGGTTACTATTTTGCGACAATAGCCAGGGATAGGAAGAAATGGGTAGTTAGTACTTAACTGTGCTCGGGAGTAATTAACCCGTGTACAGGGAAAATCTATATTACCTCGTAATTGCAATTTTCAGTTTTTGCAAGTGTTACAGTTTATTATTATTTCACCATTGGGTGATGCACATGTTTTGTGTTGTTACAGTTTATATGATTACGGTTGTTGCAACCCAATGAGATGAGGGTGTGCCATATCATGCATCATATAGGCACTGGGTAGGAAATCACTTGTCATGCATTTTACCATGCCATCTAGGGTGCATTGGAATTTCATGTTGTTGTGATAGATGTCGTGATAGATTATGCATGTAGTTGTGGTAGTTGTTGTGATAGAAATACGTGTTGCACTGATAGAGTATTACTTCTTTTACAACCTGTTTAGAATGGGCGCCAAGCTCTGGTCTTGGAGGTGTTATGGGCCCTCGAGGATCGGAATTTGGCGGATCATTGTTTGTTATGATGTTTACTTGTTATATGCATTGTTATGATGCCAAGCTTTGATTCGCGGGGAGTATGGACCCCCACGGATCGGAATTTGGCACATAGCTGGTTGTTTTTCAATGTTTTTGGCGTTCGGTGCAGTTTCAGAGCTACTGCCCGGAAAACCCAGAATACACGGTGTGTACTTTATTCATACACGCCGTGTAGTTTTGAAACCGTGTTACTATCTGTGTAAACAAAAACACGAGGTGTCGGAGAATCTTCGGGGAAACGCCGTGTACCTTAAGTACACGCCGTGTGGTAGTCAACCGTGTACCCGGCCGTGTCTCTAGCAACACGGGTCGAGGAAACTCGTGTAGTACACGCCGTGTGTTATAAGAACACGCCTTGTAGGTTTCTTCTGGGTACCCGGCCGTGTCACGAACAACACGGGTCGGTGTTATCCATCCTTATACACACCGTGTTTGTTCAGAACACGCCGTGTAGAGGATCAGCTGTGTAGCTGGCCGTGTAACCTGCTACACGGGTCGCCGAGCCTATCTAGTACACGCCGTGTGTTAGAAGAACACGCCATGTAGTTTTCTTCTAGGTACCCGACCATGTCACGAACAACACAGGTCAATGTTATCTCCTCCGATACACGCCGTGTTTGTTCGGAACACGTGGTGTAAGGGGTTAGCCGTGTGGCCAGCCGTGTAACCTGTTACACGGACCGCCGAAGCCTGGCTTGTACACGTCGTGTCCTCAGTGCACACGCCGTGTAGTCTAGTTTTTGGAAGACCGTGTAGGTTAGTTGTGCAAGGAGACTCGGGCAGGAGAGTGGAGTCCAGGTACATGCCGTGTTTTTTGACAACACGCCGTGTAGTCTGGAACGTTACACGAACAATGGTGGCAGAATTGTAGGCCCATGTAAATGGATTTAATAAACACATCGTGTAGTTTAACTACATGCCGTGTAGTTCTGTTTTTCAAGTTTAAGTGTTTCTCTCTCCTGTTCCCGTTTTGTACTCTTGCGTTTTCTATCCTTGTTGATCCTAAATCCGGAGTGTGCTTTTGACCTTTCAGGGTTATGGCACCAAGACGTCCTCCCGTTTCACGCCAGGAACCAGGCAGTGGCAGTACGCCTGATACGGCAGACCAGGGACTACCTGTAGTTCCGCCGATTATTCCGGATATGGAACCTGTAGTGATTCCGGACACTAGTGCGGACGCTCAGTTCAGAGAGGGTTTCATGAGGTTCATGCAAACCTTCTAGGGAGCTCAGCATCCTACCCCATCTATGGTAGAGCTGAAGCGAGTCTTCCAGCAGCAGCATCCTCCCACTTTCACAGGGGATGGAGGACCTCAGGTTGCAGAGTCATGGCTAGAAACCATGCTTTCCATCTTCGAGCATCTGGAGACACCCCCAGACAGACGGGTGAAGCTCGCGACTTACATGCTGCGAGATTCTTCCAAGAGATGGTGGGATGTAGTCTCACAGGCAGGGCGCCAGCGGACTATGGCTTGGGACAAATTCCAGCGTACGTTCTACGACTACTTCTATCCAGTGACGCTGAGGGCCGACAGGGCCAGGGAGTTCATGAACCTGCAGCAGGGTACTCTTTCGGTTATGGAGTATTCCTCCCGCTTCACTGAGTTACAGCGTTTTGCTCCCGTTCTGGGAAATGACGAGCTGTTTTTGGCGAGGAAGTTTGAGGAAGGCCTCAAACCGGAGATCAGATCACAGGTGAACGTTTTCCAGTTAACTTCTATTACTCTGATAGTCAACCAGGCACTGATCACTGAAAGAAATCTGAGGGAGACTGGAGCTGTTGACCAGGGTGGTTCAGCACCCAAGGCTGAGTCGTTTCATACTGACAGCAGGAAGCGCCACTGAGGGTCTACTCGAGGTGACTCAAGGAAGCGAGGTATATCTTCTGGAGGACGGGATCTTCCTTCTGGAAACCCGGTGGTATGCTATCAGTGTGGAAAGAGCGGGCATAAGAAGCGTCAGTGCCCGAGAGATCCAGTGGAGTGCCGAGCTTGCGGCAAGATGGGTCATCTGTAGTGTTTTTGCAGGGTTCTTCTTCCAATGACTAGTGAAGGAGGATCTGTTTCTACCCCTCGTTCAGGAGCAGGATTACCAATCCCATAGCAAACTGGGGGCTGGAGTTCTTCAGGTCGTTCAGGCCATGGTAGAGGTCGTGGACGCAGTGGTCAGGCTCAAGGGGGATCAGCTCAGGGATATCAGGCTGCTACACAGGGCCGCAGTACTGGCCAGACATTTGAAGTAGAGCAGATTCATCGGGAGCAGGATCCTGGACCTTCCACAGTTCAAGGTACAATCCTAGTAGCCTCAGTTTTATCTTCTGCACTTTTCGATACCGGATCTTCTCATAGCATTATTTCTGTGCACACGGTGGAGAGCCTTAGACTCACTGTCCTTACCTCTGAGGAAACCTTGGTACTAGACACTCCTTTGGGACATAGAACTTCTAATGTGCGTCAGTGCAGGGAGTGCCCCCTTGAGGTTGGTGGGTGTCACTTCGTGTGGGATCTTTATGTCCTGGAGATGAAAGGTTATGATGTCATTCTCGGAATAGACTGGCCAGTTCCTTTTCAGGCCTTTGTCGACTGTTATCACCGCAGGGTGAGTTTCACATCACCAGAGGGCAGGTCTTTTCTTCACAAGGGCGAATGGGATGTCCAGGCAAGCAGAGCTGGACCAGAGCATCATGGGTTGGGCAGAGTTACGGCCCAGATTGCCAATTTATACCTGGATGATCAGGGGACCTCTCAGATGGATTTTCCTCCAGTGGTTGATCGCTTCCTAGATGTCTTTTCAGAAGACTTATCAGGTTTGCCTCCGGAGCGTGAGGTAGACTTCTCGATTGAGCATGTGCCAGGAGTCGCGCCGATATCCATACCTCCTTATAGGATAGCTACGCCTGAGTTGCAAGAGATCAAGAAGCAGTTGGAGGAGTTGCAAGCTAAGGGTTTCATCCGACCCAGTACTTCCCCTTGGGGTTCACCTGTGTTGTTTGCGAAGAAGGCGGATGGTACCTTACGGATTTGCGTGGATTATCGGAAGTTGAACCAGTTGACGGTCAAGAACCGATATCCCTTGTCGAGGATTGATGATCTCTTCGATCAGCTTCGAGGAGCTCGGGTGTTCTCAAAGATCGACTTGAGATCCTGCTATCATCAGTTGCGCGTTAGGCCTTCAGATATACCCCTGACAGCCTTTAGGAGCAGGTATGACCTCTACGAGTATACGGTTATGCCGTTCGGCCTTACCAACGCGCCAACAGTTTTCATGGCACTGATGAACCGAGTGTTCCATCCTTACTTGGATTCCTTCGTTGTGGTCTTCGTGGACGATATCTTGGTGTACTCTCACACTTGACACAACCATGCAACCCATCTTGAGATCGTTTTGAGTACACTGAGGGAGCATCAGCTTTATGCTAAACTCTCAAAGTGCCACTTTTGGATGGAAGAGATTCACTTCCTGGGTCATGTCATCTCAGAGACAGGAATATCAGTAGACCCAGAGAAGGTGAGAGCAGTAGTCACCTGGGAGTAGCCGAAGAATTTCTTCGAGGTACGTAGTTTCTTGGGACTGGCTGGTTACTACAGACGATTTATACAGGACTTCTCACGCCTAGCAGCACCGTTGACGGGCTTGACTAAGAAGGGGGTGAAATTTGTTTGGTCAGAAGCCTGTGACTCAGCCTTCCAGGAGATGAAGGGGAGATTGACTTCAACACTGATTCTAGTTCTGCCAGAGCCGGGAAAGAGTTATACAGTTTTCTGTGATGCATCTGGCATCGGTCTTGGAGCAGTGCTTATGCAGGGAGATCGTGTTGTCGCATACGGATCTCAGCAGTTGAGGCCAAATGAGAAGAACTATCCTACACACGATTTGGAGTTGGCTGCTGTTGTTCATGCTTTGCGTTGTTGGAGGCACTATCTCATGGGAGAGCATTTCGTGGTATATATTGACCACAAGATCCTCAAGTATATCTTCACGCAGCGTGACTTGAATCTGAGACAGCGGAGGTGGGTCGAGTACCTACAGTCTTTTGACTTCGAGCTTGCTTATATGCCTGGGAAGGGTAATGATGTGGCGGACGCACTGAGCAGGAGGACTCAGTTGCAGGTAGTTCAGGAAGCCAGCAGTGAGTGGCAGCTCATGCCTCTGTTCTCTGAGATGCATCTGGAGGTACACGACAGACAGGGTCAGACGGTTCTTTCTTCCGTAGTTGTTACCTCTACCCTTTTTGATCGAGTTCGAATGAGGCAGCTATCAGACCCTGAAAGCCTAGTCCTACGGGAGGGTGTGTCAGATGGAGACCCTACTCTGGGGTGGACACTGGGCGATGACGAGGTGCTACGTTTTCATGGCCGCGTATGGGTTTCAGCAGACATACGTGAGGAGTTGATCCGGGAGTCTCATGCCTCAACTTGGGCAGTTCATCCTAGTGTCACCAAAATGTACCGAGACTTGCACTGCTAGTATTGGTGGCCAGGTATGAAGAAGGATGTGGCCGGTTTTGTTATGCGGTGTTCCACCTGTCAACAAGTGAAGGCAGAGCATCAGCGACCAGCAGAGCTTTTGCAGTAGTTACCCATTCCTGAGTGGAAATGGAATGATGTCGCGATGGACTTCGTGACAGGGTTACCGAGATCGCCTCGAGGAAATGATGCGGTTTGGGTTGTAGTGGACAGGCTCACGAAGGTTGCACACTTCTTGCCGATCAAGGAGACCTTCAGTGTTGATGAGCTGAGACGGTTGTACATCCGGGAGATTGTACGCCTGCATGGAGTTCCACACTCCATTGTTTCAGACAGGGATGCGCGTTTTACTTCGCACTTCTGGCAGGGGCTATAGAGGGTGTTGGGTACACAAGTACTTTTGAGTACAACATACCATCCCCAGACTGATGGTCAGTCCGAGCGTACAATCCAGGTGGTTGAGGATATGCTCTGAGCTTGCATTCTAGACTTTGGCGGTTATTGGGAGAAGCATATTCCTCTGGTGGAGTTCGCCTACAACAACAGTTTTCAGGCGACTATTCAGATAACACCTTACGAGGCTTTGTACGGTAGGCCATGCCGATCACCTTTATGCTGGCTAGAGGCAGGAGAGGTGGCTTTGCTGGGGTCTCATCTTGTTCAGGAGACTTCAGAGCAGATAGAGCTGATTCAGAAGAGGATGGCTACAGCGCAGTCTCGACAGAAGTCTTATGTTGATCAGCGGAGACGACCTCTAGAGTTCGAGATCGGGGATCAGGTTTTCCTGCGTGTCGCACCGAGGTTGGGACACAGGAGGATTCGGAGACAAGGTAAGCTTTCACCGAGATACGTCGGGCCGTTTGAGGTTCTGGAGAGAGTCGGGCTAGTTGCTTACAGGATGTAGTTATCTCAGAGATACCAGACTATGCACGACGTCTTTCATGTTTCTCAGCTTCGACGGTATTTCTCAGACCCGTCTCATGTTTTGCAACCCGAGGAGGTTGAGTTGGAGCAGGATGCATCTTTCGAGGAGCATCCTATCAGGATTGTTGATCGTAGTGCAAAAGTACTCTGTGGCCGGTCTGTTCCTCTGGTACGGGTGCTATGATAGCACGGCCGTATACAGGACGAGACTTGGGAGAGGGAGGCTGATATGCGATCACAGTGGCCAGAGTTGTTCGAGATTTCTTCTTCTACGCCTTGCTAGGGAAATTCGGGGATGGATTTCTTTAAGGGGGGAAGTTTGTAAGAACCTGGAGCTTCGGTTTCAGGTACGGATCTCTTTTACGGGCTTTTTAAGGAAAAATGGAGAATCTGGAAATTTTCAGAGTACACGCCGTGTACTTTATGAGCACACGTCGTGTACTCCTCGACCACTCTAAGCCGTGTGTTGGCCGAGACCGGGCCACACACACGGTGTGTATCTGGAAATTTTCAGAATACACGTCGTGTACTTTATGAGTACACACCATGTACTCCTCTGCCACTCAAAGCCGTGTGATTGGCCGTGTCTGGGCCACACACATGGTGTGTAAGGCTGAGGTGGAGGCCGGTTATTTCGGGGTATGGAAAATTGAAGTACACGCCGTGTACTCAAGAAGTACACGCCGTGTACTTTATTTTTATTTCATTAATCGGACCGGGGTCGTGCCTAATGCTCGTAAACACCTTCTTCTCCGCTTAATTCCGTCCAGAGCGTCCGAGGAGGCTGATTCTTCTCCGAGCCACTGATCTGTCACCGGTTGTCTGAATCGAACTCCGTCGATTGCAGAAGAATCGCAGCGGTGAGTTCTTGGTTCTTCTTTAGCCTTGTTTCCTGATTCTTCCTCTCGCGTGAGTTATCTGAGGTTGAACGTTTTAGACATTTTTGCAGATCTACTCCGTTCTAGGCCGATTCACGGGCCAAGGTTCAAGTATATCGATCTCCAAGGATCGAGGTAGGTGGTTTGTTGCCCTACGTTGAAGTTCTTTGAGTTTTGGTTGCAAAAGTGTCAGATACCCATGTATCGGGTATCTCGGGTTAGGGTTTTGATCCTGTTTATTTATCTGCTTTAGATTTCTTGTATGCTTGAGGTTATTGGATGATTAATAATTGCTTGTTAGCATGTTTGAGGATCACCCCATGGGTGTTTTCCCTTGTTTTGTCTATTGTTTGCCGTTTGGCATGGTTTGCCTACGAGGCAACCCCTATTGCATTGCTAGTATGTCTGTTGACTTGATTGCATGTATTGCCTGCTGTTTATATGCTTGTGGATGCATTTTGTAGCTATTAGCCAAGTAGTTGTTTAACTTACTTAGGGCTGCTAACAGTCGATTACGCACGACTGGACTGCTCAGGGCCGTGAGAACCTGATGCGGGAGATCAAAGAGGGAATAAACAATTAAGTGCTTCCCTAGAGGGTCTGTTGGTTTTAGTATCATACGCAGGACCTACGGGAATTGGACTGTGTGCTTCCCAAGAGTGTTCTTAGTTTACCCACGCATCGAGACCATAGGAGGAATTAGACGCAAGTGCTTCCTCAGAGAGTCTGTAACATTCATTGCAAGACCATAGGGGAATTGACGTAAGAGCTTCCCAGAGTGTCTGTGCCTTGTTTTATTACTGGACTATAGGGTTCTGCTAGTTTAAGCCACCCAGAGAGTCAGTGTGAATTTTGATGGTTGGTTGGGACGAGTCCACCAAGCCAAAGAACAAGCTTGGGTTTTGTACTGCTTGTGTTAGGTAGTCTTTTTAGATACCTGCTGTGTTACTTGCTTATCTTGGAATAAGAAACTTTGCTGGTTTTCTCTGGTTGTGTAATTAAATGAATGTGAATAGTAATTGGTAGAATTGTTTACTGCATTGTTTACCTTTACTTTTGCTATATCACTCACTGACAGTAGGGCACAAATCTTGTGGTGGTTGTCTACTGGGATTAGTCTCACACCCTGTTTGGGTCCTGCTTTTCGGCCCAAATAGATTATATGGTTGCGGGTTTAGGTAGGGATTGTGGCTCTTCCACCTCAGGTACTTGATTGCTGGTCGGAGCTGGAGAGCATGAGACCGGGTCTTGGCCTGTGATGCTGCTAGAGTTGCTGTTTACTTTTAGTACTTTGGTTTCAGTTGTATTTCAGCATGTTGTTTTGCTTACTGCTTTTCATAGACACATGTGCCATTCTGCATCATTATTATATCAGACATTGCTTTTACTTTCAGTCCAGTTGTTGCATGCTATTTACTGCTTCCGCTATTGCGTATGTTTATTCTTCCGCTGCATACTTTACCAAATGAGGGCATAGTTTCCCCACTGACTCACCAGGGCCCTCGCTGCTAGTCGGCCCCCTCTGGCGTTTGGGGAAACGCGCTTGAGGTCATGTGGTGAACCGGGTACGGGGCGCCAGTGGAAGGGCTCCGGATTCGGGTCGTTACACTTATTCTCCTGAATATGCTAACTCATTCTTAAAATTCATCAATGATGACCCTCTTTCTTATTTGTATTTGAAAACCAATTAAGAAATCATTCAAGGATGATAACTTCTTCATATTATGATCAAGAATTGATAGCACTCATTGCTTCTCATGTTCACCCCTGAGAACTTGGTTCACCATCAATTCCATACATCTTAAGAATAGATAAAATATAAAATGATTAAGGAAATATGGTGGATCTTCCTTACTTTTTAATATGAATAGGAAGGTTGATTTTTTTCTCAATGAAGTTGGTCTAATTCCTCTAGTATTCATAATTGCACATATGAACATCTGTTCTGATTTATATTGGTGTAGAAGGGATCTCTTCACATTACATTCTGATTTTTGTGGAGATTTTTTTCCATATTAACCTTCATGGATGATGAAATCTTAACCCTCTTAAGGATTGTTTCTTATTTTGGGAGAATAACGAATCAATCTTTTTCATAATGTCTATAATTTTATCACGTGATGGAGGTATTTTAACCTTAAAATCCTCTAGTGAAGATTGTGTACCAGTAGAAATTGTGTCCTTTTATAAAGCATGAATATGTATCTTCTCAAAATTGGTCAAATGAACTTCTAATTCCATACATCTCATATTGTGGTTTTTCTGATCTTCAATCATAATCACCTACTCTTCACAAATATTCATTATTCATTCAAATTCTTCTTCATGCAACTTGATTTATTTTTTAACAAAGATTCATGCTCCATGAACTTCTAGGATTTTACATCCAATTACAAATCATTGAGATCAATAATATTTTTCAAGATTTCTTCAATTTCACGGATTTTTTCATCCAAAGTCTTTTTGAATTCAAAATAATAATTATTATTAAAATTTATTAATGAATTTAAGAATATTATTGATTATACATATATAGATAATAATACTAAGTATTAATATGAATAGCAAATTGTAATTATTGATTTTGGTAGATAATTTGATAACAGTAAGACACTTCTTAAAAAAAGAACAGAACTCTATAAATGATAACAGTAAGACACATACAATACTGAACATTTAACTTTTCAATTTGTACGTGTGTGTGTGTATTTAATAATAACATTTAATAGATCTAATTAAAACTAATATAATTTACACTTACATAATAACCATTACAATACAGAACCCTTATATTTTTAATAAATCATATAGCTAGTGTATATAATATTATAATTTATATTTATATTACTTTAAATATAACATATTTTATGTACATATAAATATATTCAACACGCCATTTAAATTAAAAATATATACATTTTTTAAAACAATTTTATTTCCCTAATATATAGAATATTATAATTTAAATTAATATTACTTTAAAAATAACATATTTCATATACATATAAATATATTCAACCCGCCATTTAAATTAAAAATATATACATTTTTAAAAACAATTTTATTTCCCTAATGTATAGAATATTATAATTTAAATTAATATTACTTAAAAAATAACATATTTTATATACATATAAATATATCCAACTCACCATTTAAATTAATACATTTTTAAAAAACAATTTTATTTCCCTAAATGTAAATTACATTTTAGACACTATATTTAAAATTCCTAAACATTCAATAAGGGTTTGGGTGGGATGAGGAGCAGGTCGTGGGGTCAAGTCCTCGGGTCTGCGATTTACTGTAATTTTCTTCCTTGCGTTGTGTTCCGCTATGGTGGATATAATCGACCTAGTATATCATACAACAAACAATAACTTATTCAAAAATTAAATCATACAAAAGACACTAATTTATGCATTCATACATGTATCAATACATATTAAATAAATAAATCATACACACAAACACTAATTTCTACGCATCATGTATTAAATAAATAAATCATACAAACAAAATCAATTAACACAATTAAACAATTAAAATTTTAAATAGAAGTTTTACCTTCTTAAAAGCAGCAAATATATGTTGAGAAAGAAATTCTTCAGGGTTTCGCAACAGAATTCAGAGATCAATGAGATTTTGAGAGGACTCATTTTATAGAAATCGGTCCAGCAGATGTGTGAACCCCGTTCACACATCCTTCATGCAGTTTGCGAAGGAAGCGTGAACATGGTTCACGCATCTTCCTCGTATCGGAGAAGAGATTCATGCATCTCAGGTCCCCTTTTAAAAAATTAGGGACTCTATCCCCTTAAGAAAAAACATATTCAAAAACCCAAAGCTTCTTCTCTTACTCTATACTGAAGCAACTACAACATGCCAGATTAAAGCAGCACAATCTTTAAAACATACTCATAAATCTTCCATGAACCATTAGTGACCTAACAACTACAACCGGTCAGGAATTGGACTTACTCTTCCTCCAAAGGGTTTGATGAACTTGTCTTCAACCGCGCTCAGGTTCTCCTTTAATCGCAAATCAGAACTCCTCTGAGGCATTAAGTCGAGCGCCTATCATGAATTCATCTATGAACTCTCAGCCATAGCAGTGGAAGGTATGAATCCCCGTCCTTTGTTTACATCAAATCGAACCTGCAAAAATTGAAAACCAACAACCACATTCTTCAACTTCATCTCAGATTCATGGATTGAGGAAAACTCATCTCATCTTCACTATTTGCGGCTTCCTTCGCATCGACCACTTAATTTCATCGAACCAATTTTATGCTTCAACTGAACCGAACTCACCCTTGATCTGCATCGCTGCTCAATTTCAAACTTTCTTCCTCAAATACCGAGTTCGGGATACTTCACAAAAGCAATCTACGGTCCCTCATCCTCCAAATCAGACTTGAAGGTAACTCCGATTCGTCATCCTCAAACTTCCGGCTTCTTCATCGACAACGCATCCCAGCCTCGACACTCGAACTCTCTTCAGCGACTGCTCAGCTTCCATTTTCACGCAGGACTCCTACAGATCTCGGATTCGATTTCTCGGTTGGCATTCTCCAAAATTAGTCGACCTTCAAGACAATAAATAGAGCTCAGTCAACACTCCTGAAGGCATCGGTGAGTAACGCATGGGTTCTTCTTCTTCAACACCCCATCGGCCTCGGTTTTGGTTCAAGCCCTAGATTCATCTTCCAGATTCAGTTCGGAATACTCAAATTCCAATTTGGTTGGCACCGTCTTCCCTGGTTCATCTTCTTCCTCATATCAAACTCACCAGCTTCCATCGGCTACGACCTCATCTCATCTGAAATCGGATTTGGCCATAGTCGACCTTCTAGAACCAAGCTCGGTTCCTTCAATGGGTTCCACAACGTGGAGAATTGGGTATGTGAATACCATGTACCTGAATAAATGGTTATGTGGGTGCCCTATTCAGTTTGGTTATGTGGGGGTAATTTAGAATTGGCTACATTGCTGGTTCTCCAATTCCCCTATGTGGTGGATAGCTTTAGATTTTTGGGTACACATCTAATTGGCTACATGAGCTCGGTTGCAAAAAGGATTCATGGCAATTTGGCTATGGTACTGCAACTAGAAAATTTTCTTATGTGGATTCTCCTACACATAAAAAATGAGGAATTAAAATTTGAAATAAATAAATAAATAAAAACAATATATATTAAAATAAAACTGACTATGTAAATTAAAATTTAAAAACATAAAACTTTTAAATGAATAAATTGTAGATTGAATTTAAATAACATTAATTAAAAATTGGAAGTTGAAATCTATTAATCTCCTAGAATAGAACAAAACATTAAAAATAGAAAATAGAAATAGAAAATTAAAAGAATGAAAAAATTAATAATTTAAACATAAAAACACTCGTTTTAAATAGGAATTTGATGAATTTAATATTAAAACAACCAATTGACAACAACTCAATAATTAAAGAATAAAATACACATTTTATCATTAAATAAACAATAAATTCCTGAAAAAGTATGTGGAAAATGTAATGAATAAACTTCACATCAAAGTACATCTCCCGTATTTGAGGACTGTCTAGGATAAAGAAGACCTCTTTATTAGGAAGTGCTGTGTTCACTAATATATTTCCAGGGGTTGGATGTGTTGTGAGAAAATATACCAAATCCTTCCCTTTGATTATCTTATGAAACATGAACCAAATATCAAACTGCAACAGGATGACTATCCACAATGCTAGATGTCTTGTTAACATTGAAAGATTTAGGATATATTTAAGAAAATCATTGTGAGAGATCAAGTGCACCTCATGATGCTGCGAGTAGTGTCTCCATTTCTGCACCTTAAAAATCCATGTGTGGTAGTTCTTATCAGTGTCAGAATATCGAGTCTCAGTATCCAGCAATGTTCTACTGAGATGGTAGATATTGTTCTCCTTATATGTAACATTATTTTGAGCAAGGAGGGAACAAAAGTTATCACTTCAAGGTTTCCACATATAATATAAGTGGATTTCTTTCTATCGGTGGCGTTAAAACTATTTACTACGAAAGATACTGCTTAAGATCATCAAAATCCTTCTAAAAATATTTACCTCACGGATAAGCAACCCCTTTATTCATTAACATTGTGAAGGGCATGCATTTTCCAGTGAGGCTCACTACTACAAATATGGCTTATAATAACGCTAAAAATGACCTTTAACAGCGCTAAAAAAACGCTGTTAATCTCGGCGAAGATAAAGGGGGGTCCCCTTTATCAGCGCTAAGCAAGCGCTGATAAAGATAATATTTATCAGCGCTATTTTCAGCACTGATAAAGGTAATATTTATCAGCGCTATTTTCAACGCTGATAAATGTATAATATATCAGCGCTAATAAAAACTACCTTTATCAGCGTTCAAAATAGCGCTGATATATTATCCATTTATCAGCGCTTAACTAGCGCTGATAAATGCCAAAGATCCTATCCAAAACCAGAACCTGCACAGAACCTGCCCAGCACCTGCACACATTACAGCACCTGCACATAGTCCAAACAAAACCTGCACACAGCACACACAATACCCACACACAAAGCACAGAAGAACGAAAAATGATACATACATTTACTTGAAATCATGAATACAAAACAGCACACTTCTATATACATTTCAAACAATGTTTAATTTGGTTACAATTACATTTATCCAACAAACAGTTAAAAATAATGATGTTCCATCCTTTTTGCATCCATCCGCTCTAAAAAATTGTCGTCCATGGCGGCGGTTTCCGAACAAAGCATTCGAACTGAGGAAAAAGATTTCACCTACATAATAAAACAAATATTATGTTAGTAATACAATAATGAAATAAAGAATGAGGTTGCTAAATGAAATTATACTAGTGAGATACAAAACATAAAATAACCAATTATACTAGTGAGACACAAAACATAAAACAAATATTATGTCCCCCCATTCCATAAAAAAGAAGCACCCCTGCCCCTTTCCCCAGCACACCCCCTACACACTGCCCACCCCCGAGCACACCCCCTACCCCTGCACACTCCCTGCCCCCTGAACACCCCCAGCCCCCTTCCCCAGCACACCCCTGCCCACTGCACTTCCCCCTGCCCATTGCACACCCCCCTGCCCACCCCCTACATATTTCAAAAGAACCCAGCACACCCCCTACCCCTTCCCCCTACCGCTTTGCCCCTTCCCCCTCCCCCAGAAAACCACCCCTGCCCTCTCACCCTGTCCCCTACACATCATAAAGAAAATACCTTGTATGGAAATTGTATTCAATTTACATTATACACATCATATATATCAACACATTCTCATGTACTTTCATTCAATGTAAATACACATATATAGAATCTCTACATCTCATAAGAAAACCCTCTTTAAAATTCACAAACACATTAAATCCATTCGAAAACACCCATCACACAACTTTCTCATTTCTTCAAACACATTTAAAGGACTTAATCATGAAAATCCACAAGAAATACAACTGCATTCATTTTAAAAATAACTTTCAAGTCTATACACACCCCAAATTCCTTTGATAACACATTTTTAACCACACAAACATTTCATATAGTACACTTAGCAAGCAAATACAGGATAATAAAATCATCATATAATGTAAAATCATGGAATCACCTACATAAAGCGTGGAATCTTCCGAAATCTGCTGGAAAACATAAAACCACACCTCCACAATACCTTAATAAGGACTGATTAAACATTAATATTGAATATATTAATGGAAACCCATGTTTAACTTGTGGTATTCCATGAGTTTAACATCCCACAAGGATAGAGGGTCATGATTTAATGTCTTACAGAGATGTAAGACCTGGGTGGATCAAAACACTTATAAAGGTGGATCAGGTATGTACATCTCTAGGAGGGAGCACCTGGAATGTTTACCTGATAGATGGATCAAAACGCCCAATGAGGACTGACCCAAGTGTGGTGCATCCCATAAAGGTAAGGTTTCTCATTTTGAAGAATTATTCGGACGCCACTAAGGGAAATACAGGAGGGAAAATAAGCGAAGGTGTACCCCAGTGAGGGGGTCACCATGGTTTACCATTGGTTGGTATTTAACCTCATGGAGGCTTCCTACGTACCCTATTTAGAATACAAGGATCAAAACCCATATATTTAAAAGAGGTATGTTGTGGGTATTACCCATGGTTAGCTTCCCTTCACACTAGGAATACTCTTGGTTGGATGAGTATAGGTCTTGTGGGGCTTATGCATTGTCAGATTCTCAGGTTCTTCCAAGAGTAGCAATGAGATGAATGGGACCTACGTGCTAAGATGGACCATGTGAATGACGTGATCCTTGTAAAGAGGCACAAGGCACAAAAAACATGTGGAGTTGTCTGTAAACATTATTTATAGTGGCCATGAGGCTTATCAGACTCCCCATACCTTCCATAAACACCTCAAAACATCACGAGGACCCGATTCTACATGATGGTGCATCACAAGGTTGATTCTTTTGATGATGTACTGGTCGTTTGAGCTTGGATTTCATCTCAACCAGCCTTTCCCTTAATTGAATTATCCTGGGACACATATTTTAGTTCCAAAAAATACCTCAAAGATACTGATTATCTCATGCATCTACCTAGAAATAATTGTGCAAGTCAAACAACAACACATGTGCTCAAATACAAGTTCAAACAAACGAGATACAGAAAATGGATTTTTTTGATCCTCGGTGGTTTCGTTGTTCACCCCATACGCACTTTACACCATCATGCCTTACTTCAATATTTATTTGTTCAAAGATCAATAATATGAATCCGGGGATAGAAAACATTGAGTAATAAATTAAGATTTCAATACATCGGAGCATTCTCAATTAACAAAAGAAGGTTGGAGGATAATCAATGATCATATATAGATAACATAAGTGGTAGGAATTCACCTTCATCCTATTTGTGTACAATCTTCCATTAGGTATGTTGCCCATTAATTTCTAAACACATGTATATCATCTTCTGAATATGAGTTTTTGCGACAGTCATGGTAGTACTGAAAAAATATAAATACACAAAGGATTAATAACTATTTTAAATGAACTCATAATTATTTTCGAAAATACCTCATCAGGGATGCTAGTTTGTTGATGAAATACGATCTCTTTCATAAATTTACAAACATAATAACCACAGTCCTTTTCGTTTGTTTGTTTTGGACACTACAGAAACATCGACAATAATAAGTAATTTGTTTTGATATGTGTTTGGATAGTGAAATGTTATTATATATACCCAGATACTTTTCAAGTTGTAGATCTTGTAGGCGTGCTCATCCTTATGCCTTGGATTTATTCCATGCATTAGACGATATTGATGCACCGCCCTATCATAATAGAATCCTCATTAAAAGATAACATAAATTATATAACTAGATGTTTAGTTTTAAAATGTTGAATCTAGTGTATTAAAAATTAACAAACGCCATCATGCGTGGTCAGTTTGTTGGATATCCATGCATTGAATCCAGAAAATAAATCTTTGGAGTATCCAAATTGACTGCAATCATCATCCAATGCTCCCTAAAAATACAAAAAGGAATAAGTAAAGAAAGAAATTAAAATATAGTTGATATGATTAAATTGTAGAGTTTTACCCCTACATCGTTGGTATTAAAAAGAGTCTGTCATCCATAATTTTGTTTTCAAACGATTTGAGCAGGGATGACATTATTGCAGCCTCTTTAACAGAATCTATTTCGTCTTTTGAAGATGCGGTGTGAGGACTAACGAGTTCAAATTTTTGTTCATGGGGAAATCCCTTCAATTGTTTTTCATATATACGTCTGCAACAAATATAAAATGTATTTAGTAAAAATTATCAGAGTATATCAGCTTTTGTAAAATCAAATCATGAAAACTTACCTCATGTATACATTTACAACTGAGGCGCCTAGCCATTCATACTTGAGGAGTTCAGTGTTATAGAATTCAATATTTCATTATTAAAAGGTATATGATAGCAAATAAATACTTTATAAATGTTATAAATATATAGGAGTATATAATAAAAGAAATAATTAATGGAGATTTTGGTTTGAATTCAAGTAATGAATTAAAGGGTTACTATAAAAAAAATTGAATGTAAAAGAATATATTTCAATCCTAGATAGATAAAACTCCAAACACATATAATACCATATAAGATATGGAGACAATATTTTATTTTTTAAATATTTCCATTAAAGTATATAAGTATTATTTATTAACACAAATAGAGTTTTTGTATCATATCATGATATTTCTAAAAGAATATAGTATATAAGAGACTAGTGGGAGTATTTTTGGACTTAGAGAAGGTCAAAGTATAAAAAATAAAAGATTATACTAGTAAAAATTCAAATAGAATATCACTTTATATCCTAAATAGTTTATAGTATGTTGACAAAATATTAATTTAAATAGTTTCATTAGTTTCCAAAATATTTCATTGAAAAATTTTAATGGAAAGGGTTATAAGAAAGATGATTATAAGGAACCTATAAAGAGTTCAATAGACAATATAAGTTATTAACATTATAACATTGAATGTTGTGATGTTAATAAGTTTGAATACATGTTAAAGGAGTTGAACATTAGGAATATTATTCCTAGGTATCATAATTATTCAAAATGAATTACTTACTAGATGTTACCAATTAAAAAGTTTAGTGGAGGTGAATTTATCAAATTTTCGTAAAGAGATATGGAAGG
The DNA here is from genome assembly GCA_963277665.1 of Viscum album. Classification (NCBI taxonomy): domain Eukaryota; kingdom Viridiplantae; phylum Streptophyta; class Magnoliopsida; order Santalales; family Viscaceae; genus Viscum; species Viscum album. The sequence continues at coordinate 334,075,653 of OY728138.1, read as the reverse complement.
AATTACATAAATATGTAATGATTTTAAAAAACCCCTTAAAGAAAAATAAACATAAGGATGATATAGAAATATATCATATATGATAATATAGGAAATTCTATTATTTTTTTAGTATTCTTAAAAGATCTTAAGAATATAAAATGTATCATATTATATAAAAGGTAGTCTATGCTTTATCTTTATTTTATATTGGCTGTGTATACTCATGAATTGAAATGATAATTAACCTCTCAATGTATGACTTTGAGTTATCCCTAAAAAATTTTCATTAAGGAGTATTATAGGTTATTATGAAATGTTAAGTTTATCATGAGTAAGATTTCATATAGATATATGAAATATGATCATGAAGAATAAAATGGGTTTTGTGCACTGGATGACCCACCAAGTAAACTATATGGAGTGTTATGCACTATGTATTTGGTATAATAGGGGTATATGTTTCATATTTGTATCCCCATACCTAATTTTGGTGAGATACTTGGCATGATAACCTTCATACATTGATATATTTCTTATGTAAGTCATAAGACTTTTCTAATCAAGGGGTGGTTAGGTATATTGTTGATAATGTCCTCAATTAGAGATTAACCATGATGGGATTTTTCCTCTTGTATAAATAGCATGACATATGGGCCCTTGATTAAGATAGACTAAGGAAGTGTATAATCGTACCTAGATAATACATGTGATGTGATTATCTATTGGATAAGGGGAATGTGATGTCCTCATCCATAAGGTTGAATGACATGTGATGTGTCCATCAACTAGGTTAATATATACTTGGATAATCAAGAATGTGTGAGAATATTATATGGGATTGGCATAATCTATGTCCCATGGTTACTTAATGTCTTAGAAAAAGGGATTATATGATTATGCATGCTTACATATAATGTAATTAGTAAACATAGGAATAGAGATAAATATGTTTTATGGATACAATACTAGATCCTTTTGCAGCTTGAGTAGAACTAGTGCTTTTCTAATGGTTGTTCTTTGTTTAAATTTGTGAATTTGTGATTTTTTATTTGTTTTAAACTCTATAAATACCCATGGGGTCATAATTTTTTATTTATTGAATAGATATTGAGTTTTAACTCAGAGAGTTTCTCTAAACGAGTTTTAAAATTTATCTAAAATGGGATTTGGATAGATATTCACAAGATATTATATATGATGTAATACCCAATAAATTTGATGATAGATTTCCAAAAGTGTTTGGGAAGATATCCAAAAAGGATTTTTTAGATATGGTTTCACAATTTATTGTATATGATACAATATAATGTGAAATGGAAAAAGATCTATAAGGCTATAGTACAAATGAGAAATTGATGGAGATATACCTTAAAGCCTATTATGTATAGGATATATCTTAGCCTATATTGTAAGGTACAATATAAGGGTATTGTATGTGATAATATTCAAGGCATATATCACGCAAGGGTATTTTTTATTACGATATGATGATATTATAAAGTATGGTTTAAAATAAATCATGTTACTACTTACATATATCATTGTATGATACAAATATATCACCAGTGTTGTGATATGGATCAAGCTATCATGTGATTAACATGGAAAATGAATGAAAATTATTAATGTTTAAATTATATTCTATATCATTTATCATTAATACAAGTAACATATGGAGTATCATAATGCATTCATATGATGAATTAATTTTCATCTGTGGGGTTACAAAGGGTTTGTAACCGCATGCATTACACTTATGTTTTTTAATGTATGAGTTAATTCATGGTTAATTTAGGAGCATCCTCTAGGGCTATATATGTAAGAAATCACCATGATATAGTTTTAATTTAAGCTTACCTTGTTTCCTACTAATTATCCCTCACCCTAAAACTATCTTTCTCGTCCACCCTTTTCCATTGATAGGTACTAACATACCATGGGTGTGAAGAAGAATCTTGGCTGAGCATCGAGTGATTCATATCATCCTATGAATCCACCATAGTGGAGGGAGTCTGATGGCCACCTTTCATGAATCTTAATCACATGCATAATTAAAGATATTTTTAGTATCCATCATTGGTTTTAGGTTCACATTATTCTTCATTTTAGTTTATACATGGTTTTGGGATTCATTCATGGTGATCCTATGAATTTTAGGTTTCTAATTTCTTCCTTTGCTTAGAAAAAGTGTTTTTTGATCCTTAGAAACTGAAAAAAGATGATGTGAATCATTTATAGATGACATGATATCGATGTGATGTCGTAGATCACTCCAAAATTATTTGTATTACTTTGATGGTCAATAAAAGAGGATATCATTTTTTTAACGTCCTTTCCCAAATTCCACCAAACTGGTGCCCTGAGTCGGTTCACCATAAGACCTCAAGCACACCTCCCCATATGACAGAGGCTTCTGACTAGCAGTGAGGGTCTAATGATGGTATGGTGGGGAGAATATACCTTTATGATCAGAGTAGGAAAGTGGTACAAAATTAATAAATCAATAGATAAATTAGTATAAATGAAAGAAATAATAAATAAATCATCTCAATAATAATAAATTCCCAAATCCATAAACAGTATCATATACATAATGATGTCATGTTAATACCAAAAGGAAACATGCATACATGGTAAAAGGAATAAAATACATGCATAATGGAAGGAACTAAATCCCAAAGGTTATCTCCATGAGAATCCTAATAACTGGCTTAGTCTTGTGATCCTAAGATCCCATATCCAACTTTATAGCATATTGCACTATCCAGAATCCTGATCCTACAACCATGAGGTCTGTCCGGGTACCAAGTAGCGACCTGAACAGGGTGTGAGATAAACTTAGTAGGCCACCATCAATGGTTTCTAATGCAATTCAGCCCACAAATATAAAATATAGAAGTGTGCATATATATAAAATAAGGTATTAAATAAATAAATATAATCAAGTTAGGATCAGGTTCCTTAAAGGACACTCGAATAACAATACCTGCTTCGGCCTAGGCCGAAATGTCTTTCAACAAGCCATCATGTATATATGTGCATATACATAATAGTAATATATGAAGAGATATACATGAATCAACAAGTACTCGAGACATAAGACCAAGGCATCCACATATAATAATAATAATAATAATAATAATAATAATAATAATAATAATATAAATCGCATACTTCAAATAAGGGACGTCATGCCCAATAGTTCAAATGGATAAGTAAGGGATGCCATGCCCATCAGTAATAAGGGACACCATACCCATGAGTAATATGGGATTCTATAACCATGAATAATAGGGGATTCCATGCCCATGAATAATAAGGTATTCAATGACCATGAATAATAAGGGATTCTATTCCCCTAAATAATAAGGGACACCATGCCCATGAATAATAAGGGATGCCATTCCCCTGAATAAAAAGGGAATCCATGACCATGAATAATAAGGGATGTCATTACCATGAATAATACTGGATTCTATACCCATGAATAACAAGGGAAGTGATTTTAAGGTTTTGTTAGTGTTTGTTCCATGACATTTATAAAATTCAATTCAAACCCACTTAGAAGGTGGTTTGGTCACAAGCAGGGAATCACGTGTAAAAGGTGTTTTATAGGCTATGAGATTATCTATACCATTTTCCATTAAAATATGAGTAATAAATAATGATCTATTAGTAATCATGTCATATTACTGTTCAAGTATGAATAAAAAATATTCCATGTCTATAAGCATTCCATATCACAATTCAAGTATTCAATTTGGTCCATTCCATTTATAAGTAATTAAGAAGGCCATGGGAAGGGCCATTCCATTTATAATTTCAAATAAATCCATTAGATTTCCCTTTTAATTAAATAATATAGCACACCTTATTGGTGGTTTTATTACAAATGAGGCATGGAAATCATACCAACTCGTTTGTATTCAATTTAAATATATATTACATTAGAGTTAATTTAACACACCTCAAAGGTGATTAAATTATATGTAGATATTTATAATTAAATCATTTAAAACAATACCCAAAAGGGTGATTTAATTTCCTATATGAAGAATAGGTCTATGGGAATATAAGATATGTTCCCAAAGGGGTGGTTCAAGTTGAGGTGAAGACCCTACAATAGTGAAATTAAATAAAAAATGAGTATTTAATTTATAGAATTAGGTTCCACATAATTAATTATACATTTTAAGGGTGATTCCTGGAAAATATGGCATGTGGAATAATGAAAAATCTTATAAGAAAATGACACTTTAAGAGGAAATCCATAGAACACCTACCTCATTCTTATGAGGCTTCACTCCTTTGATATAGGGATTTGATTAAAGTTAGAATGAGAGAAATCATAAGATTAGATGTACACCCTGAAATTAGAGAAAATAGATCTCACAGATTTAGCATTTAGTGTGGATAGATAATTGAGAAAATAGGTAAGAGGATTCATAGACTCATTGCTAGTCTTTCAACACATCTGACGAGGTTCTATTCAAACCAATAATGGAGGAAATACACCCATGGAAGAGGTATAAATAGGAGGAGCATGTGAGGGACTTACTAGGTGAAATAACGGTGGAAAGGGGGGGGGACCTTTAAGGGTCAAAGGGGAAAATCAGTAATTTTTTCCCATTTAATGAGGAAAGTGGTTAGGACACACAGTTAGGAAAACAATGCACTAATCACATGTCTCACTCTGTCAAGGTGCCACACCCCACATGGTCTAGGTGCACAGATAAAAAAACTGCACACAATTTGTGTTATTGGCATTGTCCACCCCCCCACTTACACACACGCCCCACATAGTTAGGTGCATGGTTAGGAAAATTGTGCATAAGACGTGTGATTAACCTTTGAAATTTACTAAATATCATTCACATGACCTTGTGACCTCGAGCACATAATTTGAAAAAAATTGTGACACCCCCACAGAGCCACAAGATTTGGGTGCATGGTTTTAACTGACTATGTGAAAACCATGCACCAAATTTCATTCAAAAAACTCATTTTCAAAACCCAATGCTTCCAAAACTCAATTGGACACCCAAGACACATCTCGGGCTTTAAACCCCATCTAGAAACATCACATTTATGTGTTTTAATGCTTTTATTTACATTCATTGACTCTATTTTAGATTTGGGCTATCCACTAAATTAAAAGCTTGAATTCTATAGTAATATTCAATCGGCTCAAAACATGGGATGTTACAATCTCCCCATCCTAGATCTTCTCATCCCTGAGAATCCATGTTAGATATCAGAATGAACTACCCGAACTACTTGGGTCAGTAATTCTCAATCAAATGGACGTAATGCATTTTTAAAAGATCAATGCACCTACAAGCATAACTTCTCACACACGGTACTTAACTCGCTAAAACTTGAGCCAAATCTCATAACTACCATAAAAATTTTAATCCCTTTTAAACTGATACATGATAATGTACTCATCTCTTTCAAAAAATTACATATGGAGCTCCCCACTATAGGATCTAACATTTAATGGTCAATTCCAAACCATGGTACTTACCACCGTCGTAATTTCTGAAATAGACCATCCCTTAGGGTGCTAATGATGTACTTACATGTTTCTTAATTTAATCAAATGTTTGGATTCCTAATCGACCTATATTAACCTAGTCTCATTATATTTTCCTTGAAAATCCTTAGATTACCTTTACACTGCACCCATCTCAACCCAACGATGTGCTAGATGTGGTTCCTCACCAACTAAATTCCACCAACAAGGATATAATTAAGTCAAGACACTACCATCCGACTATTTTTGAAAATTATTATATTTAACAACCAAAACATACTAAACTCAATCTTGATACCTTTAATCCAAGGTACCTCGAGACTGCTCTGAGAATTCTCACCAAAGCCACTATTCAGATTTTGATAACGTCTCTTACCAAATTTTTTTATGTTGTTGTTACATAGAACAAACTTATGTGTATTCTCAATCTAGCACCCAAGATCAAATGAAAGTCTAGGGTAACCTCAGAATCATATAATGGAGTCCAATGAGATCATCCAAGGTAGTTCATCCTATGGAGTTTACAAGTGAGATGTTGGTACATCATAGAGACATCCACATATAAAAACACAGATTGATCCTATAAGCGGTATCTTGCCTGGAGGTTGAGTCAAGGAATTGGCTGGTGTCCATGAGGCCATCCAAGGACTTCCCACATGAGAATCCTAGTATCACCCAGGATAAACCATGGCTCTATATTTAACCTCACTCTTGGAGAGCTACTCCCAAGATTCTATTTATCGAACCAACAAGGTGTTTAATTTATTTCTTTGTCTCAACATATAACTAATGTGATCTCAATGTATCTTGAATGATGTCAAGATAATGACTAAGACCATAAATCAAACAAGAGTACACTAAGAGGATATCAATGATTATCAATAAGACCCGATACATTCCCATAATATCCAATATGAAGTACCTTACATGGTTTCCAACCAACCATATCAAACTAGAAATAAGAAGAAAAGTCGAACAACTACTGGACGACTTCTTTTAAAGGAGCTCAATTGCACCCACTGATGCATCATCAATTACTGACCACTATGCCTTACTTTCTGAGGAATTAAATGATCATCCAACACACTCCTTGAGGCTTATACCCATCCCTCAGTAGAATAATCAATCAAAACTCTCCTAATTCATTCTATAGTGAGTTAAGGAAAACTCAAGGTACTCAGGTTAATGATGTCTGGCTTAACATCCAACACCTTACTTAAGAGCTCTATCCTGTTATCTTAGGCTCCCTAGGGTAATCATGATTTTCTGAGCATAGCACTATATTCCAATACCAAATTACGGTGTCTCCCCAAAGCTATTCTAATCATGTCTAAATAGCCTTTTTGGTTGTGCTCACTCTACTTGGAAGGACATGATAAAACACTTTTGATGCAACTCTACCCACCTTAGGAGTGTCCTAGTCACAATTTACTAATAATGGAAAATCATCTCATGAAACACGCTCGATCCACCACCAAACATGGGTTACATATGTAGAAAACATGCTTTTACCATGTTCCAATTCAAAAAGTAAAAAAAAACCAGCAGCTTAAAAACTTCCCTAGATCAAATTTACTCTAGATGTATGTGTGATGCTCTCCTGATCTGTATTCACCCACATAATTATTATTGGGCATAGATTCCAAAACTAAACTGATTGTTAGTGTTACAACACTCAACCCTTTTTAAATATCATCCCCCATTATTGAGATAACTCAAACTCCTCTATACATCTAGGCCATTCTACTCCGAAAATGACCCATGTATGTAACATAACATCTTGCAACTTAACAATTTAACCAAACTCATATGGTTTATTATACTATTTTACTAACTTGATGGGTATCACATGTATCTATGTGTACCACCATGAGATTTATTCAACAAAAAAGCACACCATTTTTTACTATTCATAGGACTATAAGCCCTATGCCTCCCAATATTTGATGGCTTGTGTAAAATATTGAAACATAGATATGTATTATCTCATATGATAGTTAATCTGGCTGATGACCTCCTGATTCGTCCATCGCCGATGAATAAGAAGAAGGGTCACACGACATATTAAGCAGCCAAAAATTCCCTAGATATGTATAACCCATTGAATCCGAGCATTAAATGATGTTCACATCCCTAAAAAGGGTCCATTCATCATACATACACCTATCCAACTCAAGTTTCATTTTATAACTAAGAATCCAATAAAAAGTTAGACTGCATAAGGATGGAACTTCCTATTCCCGTAACTCAAAGAAAAAAAATCCAACGATGCTTCTATTTTTTGAGGCACAACCAAAATAGTTTATTCCTATCCAAGAGGCATGAACTCTAAATTAGGTCATGCCATTAAAATATCACTAGGCTTAATGGTCTAACCTATAGGTCAACATAACAAAAAGGATAAAAAGATCCATGGGTAATTTCTATGTTCCCATTCAAGGTAACTCTCAATACCATATTTAAACTACCCTTACATGAGGTTTGAAGCTAAGAACACCACTTTACGGTTTCATTTCAACTATTTTCATTGATTCACATTTATTTTAAACATTAAAGAGGCTCATACATATTCAACTCACATAACAGTTATAAAGTTAACTATACTTGGAACTTTATTTAGATAACGCCATATAACATGATAAAACAATGTCTCAAAATTATTTTTAACCATTTATTCATCCGTAAAGTTCTCAAAAAATGTTTTAGTTAAAGAAAATGTCAATTCAAAGATATATAAGAAAACAAACTTTAGGTTGTGATTGGAATTTTAATTAACTAAATCCTCACATAATAATAAGTCCAAAAGAAGACCACAAGTTCTCTATAATTTTAAGATCATTGGTTCATTAATATGCCACCATAAATTTATATTTTATTCCATATAAGTGGTGGCCGACACTTTAAATAACCATCCATATATAGTATGTGTATAACCCAATGGGGTTAATCACTAAGGCATGCCAAAATAAAGGTGATCTATGAGGGTCCAGTCATTCCAACCTAGGACCATATAAATGAAACCCAATAGTGGTTGATTTGTTAAATATTACTTACACTTTTAGTGGGTTTATCATATAATCATATAATTTCAAGTCCTACCTATATGGGTCATGCCCAGTTTAAGATCCATAAGTAACTGAATCATTTTATGAAATAGATTTTAACAAATTTTATTTTTATACAATGGTCCATTTAGATGAATCACCATTATTGAGTTATAAAGGTACTAGAATTTATAAGTTACAATTAGAATCTTTGTAATTACAACCATATTTTTACCTTTGGTCTCATAATATAAAAAGTCCATATATAATGGTTTAATTATACAGGTCGCCCTTTCCAATTTATAAAGGCCCATTAACTTTATAAATATCTATTAGCACCCATTTAATTACAACCACTAATGTTTCAACCCATAAAACCAATTTTACATGGATCAAACATGTATGGATTGGTTAATTAAGGTGAAACCATAAAGCTATATGATAAAAAACCATTTAGGTTGATGTAGATGATTTAATAACCAATCATATATAATAATTATAATAAGGAATGTTATGGAAGAGCAATAAATAAGAGTAGGCATGAAAATCTATGACATAAGTAGAGAATATAGGTAAATATAGAAATAACCACTCAATAAGGTTATATAGGAAATATTTCTAAATAATTACCCAAACACGATATACAGATAATCATGCATCTAAATTACACAAGGAACATCCAACATATATCAGACAGTCAAATAATGTAATATACATGGCAAGTGAGTCTCTATGTGACTATAATGATGCATGTAACATTACTTCCTTACCATACCAGTTCAAGGAAAAAATAATATAAATCTTATAAATCAGTAAGAAGTAGAAAGTACATCAATCAATCAATGTGAAATAGTAGTCAACTGTAATAATGAACAGTAAAAACAACAATCCCATCCTTAGTCACTTGAACCTTCACTCATGTATGGTTTGATCACTCCTAGTCGTGATCAATTTATCAAGTGCTGATACATTCCTAGTCTTCTGTATACCAGTCCAAAATAGTAAGCCAAAGGAAAGAAGCTATAATACCACTTTGTAATGTCCCAACTCAGATTCCACTAAACCAGTGCCCCAAGAATGTTCTTCACAGGGACTCAATAACGACTCACCATATGACAGAGGATAACGACTAGTAACAAGGGTCCAATAATGGTACAGTGGATAGATTATACCCTTATGACCAGAGTATCATAACGTTACAAAATAAATAAATCAATAGCGAAAGAAGTAAAAATGAAAGGCAGTGGAAATAAATCATCCCAATAATAATAAACAACCAAATCCCTAATAAGAATCATATAGATAATGATTTAATGTCAATACCAAAAGGAAATAGACATACATGGAATTAGGCACACAATACATACATAATTAAAAGAACTAAATCCCAAAGGCTATCTCCATGAGAATCCTAAGAACAAGCTCAATCATATGCTCCTAAGCCCCCATATCCAAGTGTACAACACATAACACTATCCAAAATCTCTATCATGTAACCATGAGGCCTATATGGGTACCAAGAGGTATCCCAAAAAGGGTGTGAGATAAAATCAGTAGGCCACCACCAATGGTACCTAATGCAATATAATCCATAAATATAAAATGCAGTTGTGTTCAGATATAAAAAATAAGGAAGTCTATACATAAATATAATCAAGTCGGTCTTAGGTTCCTCAAAGGAAAACTAGATGATAATAGCTTCTTCAGTCTAGGTTGAAATGTCTCTAAACAAGACATCATATATATATGTGCATATTTGTAATAATAATATATGCAGAGATATACATACACCGTTGAGGACCCGAGGCATAATTACAAGGTATTCTCATATAATAATAATAATAATAATAATAATAATAATAATAATAATAATATAAGTATCATACTTCAAATAAGGGATTCCATTACCAACAATTCAAATGGATAAGGGACACCATTCTCATCAGAAATAAGGGATTCCATGGCCATGAGTAATAAGGGAACCATGCCCATGAATAATAAGGGATTACATTCCCATGAATAATAAGGGAATCTATTCCCATTAATAATAAGGGACTCCATTCCCATGAATTATAATGGATCCCATGTCCATGAATAATAAGGGAAGTGATTTTAAGGCGGTGTTAGTGTTAGTGCCCTGAAATTTATAAAAGTCAATCCAAACCCACTTAGAATGTGGTTTGGTAAAAAACAAGGCATCATGCATAAAAGGTGTTTCATAGGAAATGATATTATCCATGACATTTTTTCATTTAAATATAAACAATAAATAAATCCATGTTAGTAAGAATGTTGTATTACAGTTCAAGCATGAATAATAAAGATACTATGTCCATAAGCATGCTATATCACAATTCAAGAATTCAATTTGGTCCATTCCATTTATAAGTAATTAAGAAGGTCATGGGAAGGTCTATTCCATTTATCATTTCAAATATATCCATTTTATTACCCCTTTTTATTAAATATGAAATCACACCTCATTGGTGGTTTTATTAAAAATGGGGCATTGCAGTCATACCAAATCATTTGTATTCAATTTAAATATATCTTATATTAGATTTAATCAACACACCTCAAAGGTGATTAAAGCTTAGGCATATCATTTTAATCAAAACATTTAAAACAACACCCAAAAGCATGATTTAATTGCCTAAATGAATCATAAGTCCATGTTCATATAATAAAAGTTCCTAAAGGGGTGGTTTGAGTTGAGGTTAAGAACCTACAATAGTGAAATTAATACACAATGACTATTTAATTTAAGTTATTAGGTTTCACATAATTAATTTCACTTTTTAAGGGAATTACACAAAAAATCTAGAGCTTGGATCAGTGGAATATCTTATAATATGATGAGATTTTAAGGGGAAATCCATAGACCACCTACCTCATTTTTAGTAGGCTTCACTCATTAGATATCGAGCTTTGATTCGAGTTAGAAAAAGAGAAATTGGAATATTAGATGAACACCTTGAAAATAGGGAAAAAGAGATTGCATGTATTTATAATTCAATATGGTGAGATAACTAAAAATAGGTAAGAGGAGTGGTAGAATCATCATTAGACTTCCAAATCATCTAAAAATGTTTGATTCAGACCAATAATGGAGGAAATACACCCATAGAAGAGGGAGGAATAGGATGAGTGCATGGGGTACCTATTGGAAAAAATGAGCGTGGAAATGGGGTGAAAACCCTTTAAGGTTAAGAGGGGAAATTCAGTAAATTTCCCACTTTTGATGAGACTCATAGTTAGCCAAATCATGCTCAAACCATGTGCTTGGCACTGTCCACCCCTCCCCCCCACACACACCCTACACATCTAGGAACACAATTAGGAAAACTGTGCATAAGCTATGTGGTTTTCTTCATCAATTTATTGTAGACGCTTTGCATGGTCGTGCAGCCTCAGGCATATGGTTTGATAAACCACATGACACCCCATAGGATCATACGGTTTGGGTGCATGGTTTGCACTAAGCATGTGAAAACTATGACCCCTGCCTATCTAAAACCTCATCTTTCAAATCCCAATGATTCTGGAACTCAAATGAACACTCAGGAGACCTATTAGGCCTTAAAACTCATCTAAAAACATCAAATTTAAGTGTTCCAACACTCATATTTAAATTCTAAGTATTTATTTTATATTTGGCCCATCCACCAAATGAAAATTTAAATTTATCTTGGAATCTTAAATTGGTTAAAAACATGGGATGTTACATCATTGATGTCTTATAAAGATTAATTAAAATTATAGAGGATGTTTCATGGTCTTCTTATTAATGTTAACCTCTACTGATGAATACATGGACTCTTTATAGCGATTAAAAGGATATCTCTTGATGATATGGGCATTTACTGATGACATGTACATTTACTAATAACATGGATATTTATTAATGATTTGGACTTACCCCAATTATGTGGACCTAATAAATATATCATATAAAAATATGTGGATGTCATTCACTTATGATAGAAGATTCAGTCCTTTTGTAGACATCATAGATAACAAAACTTCTTATAATGTTGTGAATAATATTGTAAAATTAGTTAAAAATATTATATATCTTGGTTATGATGTGGAATTATTTTTGGATTATCATATGATTACTTTGTTTAATCACTATAATTTATATAAAATTTTGACCAGTGATTGGAAGATATTAATAGTGATGCTTTACTAGAGTGTTTCTCTTATACTCACCCACAGACTTGGGCTGGATAAGGATGATAACATCTGAGAATTTATTTTATTCTCACCCATTTCCATGGTTTATAGACTGATGATAACATATGTGTGTATTTATTCTCATTTTAACCAATATCACTAGGTTATAGACCATTTATGACACACCTCATTGATTATTATTATTCTCACCCACTATCCTGGGTTTGAGGTGGATAATGATTATCCTAAATATTTACATGTTTTCTATCCCATGTCTCTAGGATTGAAAATAATGATGATGGACAATGTATTAATTCTTTTTTAACCCACATCTCTAGGTTTGAGGAATATTAGTAATAAAGTTAATCCTCCATCACGAGATAGTGGTTCATCATAAGTGATTCATTGAACATTGTATTTATGATGGTATGTGATATATGATATCATTATATGATATGATATTATTTATTTTATGAAACTACCATCTGTATATGGGGTGGATGAGTTCCAATATCCATTAAGATAGGAGAGATGTGGTATATTCTCTAGATGGATAGATAGTTACAATTATTACCCCTCTGCGGGTCTGGTGACCGAATGGAGACATGGTTTAGGGATTAAGTTCCTAGTGTAATCTTTCAATATGTAATTCATGGGGAACCTTATCAATGATATTTTTGGAAATGTATATATTATACGAATAACTTATTATTTAGTGAGAGTGGAAAGGTAGGATTAATAAAGGAGTGTATGATATATAACTTTAATAACTTTTTCATATTATATTTTATTTTGGTTTCACATGATGTTAATATTCATTCACATTTATTTATTCATGTAGTTTTATTTTACAGACGGGATGACTATATTTATTATTATTACTCAAACCTTCATGTGCACCTACACACTTTTTCCTTGTGTTTATGTAGATCAATGAGTGCATTTATCAGGTGCATTGGAAAAAATAGATTAGTGATAAAAGGATCTTAGATTACCTACAAGGAAATTTTTTGGTAATGTTTTATTGATTAAGGTGATGTAATTTTTTAGAATGATATATATTTTAGTATTTTTTCATGTTTCATGTGACATAAATGTATTTTTACTCACATATCATATATTTGAATTATTATTTTTATTATATATATTGTTTTTTGATATCATTATTAGTAATATATAGATTACAAATCAAGTTAATATCTTTCATTCATGTGTGAATACCTTAGAACTAGTCATCATCCCATGAACTAGTGGAGACCGGACTATGTAGTTCACTTACTAATAGATAGAGATATGACATGTATGATATTTGTGTGATAAATTATATTGGATTGAATGATAGATTTAAAATAAATCATTTATAATTATTTTAAAATGATTTTATATGTTAATTGATGTATTTTGATCCTAATATTTAGTGCTTTTTGATTATAAGGAAATGAGATTGCATGTTTTTCAAGTGTGTGAGTGTTTTAAAAAAAAATTAAATTTTATGGTATTGACTATGGATTATTGTTGTTTTGATTGATGAAAAGAATTTTAAAAATATATATTTGGAATTTGGTTGAAGGAATAAGTATAGGATATGATTCTCACTTTAGTGTGGTATCCTTGAGTGGGGGAGTTTATTACTTAGTTTATAACACCAAGTGAAAATTAGGGGTTGGAGTTCCAATCATGGATCGTGGGAAAATAAAATTTTATTTTTCCTAATATAGCATAGAGGCTTAATAGGGTATTATTACTTGATTAGCATTATAGTCAATCAAACACTAATTTCTAATTCACCTAATTTATTCCTTTTTTTTTGTATTTTATTATTTTTGAAAAAATTGGTTTTGAGTTTTGGGTTTTAAAAAACATGGAATTAAAATAATGCAATGTAGAATTAAAACCTAAATGTAGATGTAAACAAAATGTAGGTTTAGAAAGAAAGGTCTTGGTTATAAGATTTGGTTATGAAGGTTCATTCATTATTGAATTCAATTTGATAGTACAATCCATTTCATACATGGATGTTTATTTCCTACCCTGAGTGGGATTTTTAGTATGCCTAGGAAACCACTTCGGCACACCAAATCTCAACTCCCTTAGATAGAGAATAAGAATGAACATGAGTTTCATATAGAGATGGACTTTCTCTGTACCCATGCACTTCCCTCTCATTCAACACAAATAGACTTAAATGATTTAAATAATTTAAGCACAGTAATTAAGAATGCCATAAAACCTCCCCCTAGGTCAAGCCTCAGGTTAGTCACTGCCATTGCGATGTAAAAAGAGATAATGATGGGATAAGTAAGAGAGGAATAAATTAAGTTTATAAGAGAGAGAGATGTGGAAGAATAATGGGATTGGAAGAAAACATAACACTTGAATTGGAATATGAATGTGTTATATGATAAAATAAATTGGAAACTAAATGGAAATGAAAATCAAAAACTTAAAGTAGTGGCATCCCTAGAATGCAACACAACAATGAATCCTATGTAATCGATCTATTCTACTCCAACCTACCCCGTATTTATAGAAAATCTAGGTGCGTAGGCCATCATAAATGGTTTAATAAATGGGTATATGTGGGACTAGGTCATCAAAGGGAATATCCTCCATAAATTTATGTCATAAATCAGAGGATTTTTTGGATATTCCCGAGGGTTTCACACCATTAATATTATTCATGACATGTAATGTGTGGGGATGAACTTCTCGCAAATTGATTTCACATTATGAATGATTTCTAGGTTCACATCACATAATCTTTCAAGGTTCACATCATGAATTAAATTCACTATGTGAATTGTTGTTTTCTAGTAGGATTCACCTGGTTTCAGCTTGGTTCTTCATTTTTTAGCTTTAGGCTTGGTCCTTAACCTATCCTTTACTCTGCTGTAGCTTTAATATAGCTTCAAAATTCTAGTGTCACACATCAATTCACCTTATTAATTTTTTTTATTTTTTCCATAAATTTTTGGTTTCTTACCATAAATAACAAAAAAAATTAAATATCGAAAAAATAATCATCTAAAATATACAAATATTATGTTTTTATAATCAAATAAGTATGAAGAAAATGATTATTTTAGATTGGAATGGTCATATAGTGAGTACAATTACCTAGTAAGTTGATATATAGTTATTTTTGGATTATATGACCCCTTTGAGTTTAAAATAGAAATGGTTTTTTGGGTAGTTTTTTATGAAAAAGTGAGATTCATAACATGTTTGCATGGTAGTTTCATATAAAGGTTGTCGTATTATGATTTATTGAAATGTTTTGACCATGTGGAATTGTTTATAATGGGTGGGGAATTTTTTTAGAAATTTTATGAAAGTTTATTTGGTTTTCACATATATGGGGTCTATGGAATGTCATTGGATATAACCTAGTGAGTTTTATTACTCACCCTCTACATGTATACTCTAGTATGTGTGTAGATTGTGTTCGGAATGATACAATTAAAGGAAATACATATTTATTCATTGGAGATGGGTTATAGAAACTTAAATTAGACTACAAAGATAACGAGTCCTGCTAGTGATTGGTTGGTTGGCTAGAGGTTTTGAGACACTTAGAGTAGTCAGTGGGAACTCCTCAATTTTTTATAGCCATGGATTGGCCTCATTAGATTTCTTTTTGGGTTGTGTTCACACTAAATGATATGTTAGAGTTAGAGTTATATTTATATGTGTCTCTTACTCTAGAATGTATGATATGAATCATTTTATATTCAAATGTGATGTTTCTATTATCGTTTGTGTAGCGATCTTGGTTTTTCCCATGTGAAGGAATTGGATCCTTTCAGAGTTTTGAAGCCCAATCCAGTTTAGGGGTAAAATGGTAATTTTACATTATAAAACAGACTCAGAATTTTTTTTGAGGGTTTCAATAATTCTAAAATATGGTTTTTACCCTTGGGATTGAATTTGGTGAGATTTTGAGTGTGGAATGTTATTTGGGATACATAATATTTATTAAATAAATATTATTTATTCTTTAAGGTTCAAACATTGATACCTCCTAAAGGAAACTCTTTATTGGAATTTCACATTCACTATTGAGTCTCAAGTAGGTAGTTTTACCTAGGTGAGGTATAAACTTCATTCTGGTACCAAGCCTCAGGTCAAACCCATTTAATGGGTATTCATTTTAATTAATTATTAGTATTCAACCCTAGATCTCATATATATCTCCCCATTCATGCTTGAAGGTAGGTCCCCATGTTGAAATCATAGATCTAGAGAGGGGAAATTGAGGTGGATCCCTCCAAAGGTGATCATAGGTGCATATTATGGTGCAATGATCATGGATCATGAATCAAAGGCGTGCAATCTTGAAGCTTTGACAATCTGACACGAGGTGAATCTCATTATTTTTAATTATAACTCATTTTGATTTGTAATTTGTGTATTCTTCCTATTTTTGGAATTATATTTCCTATTTTTTGTCTTTAATTTGGCAATAGATTGATTTTTTGGAATTTGGGCAATATCAAGTTTTTTGCAGGTTTCTGTGACTAAGATTTCCAACCACATGGAATGTAGTCTTAAGAACACATGTCATGTCATTTTTTAGAATGTATAAAGTTTTATAATAAGTCTAAATGGTGTGTATCCCTAATCAAAATACTGTTTAGGGCCCTAGGATGCATGACATGGGATCTGGATATATACAGGACCAAACACCACATGCAAGGGACATGACATGTATAAGTACATGTTAGGCCGGGTTAAACGACATGGATTAAGTTAAGGTACATTACTAGGTACCTATGTATCTTTCAAACCATTTATTATAGGTACATTCCATGTACTTGAGAAATACACATCGAGATGGGTCGAGGTACTCACCCAGATTGAGGCCTTGGGTGTACAGGTCGTGTACTCTAAGTACATGTTGTGTGTTATCCTTTTGGATGGGTTTTGTGTATTTTATTACCCTAGAGATCGATTTAAAACAATAAGTAGTCCATTATAATCATATTTCTACACATGGAGTGATTATAGGGTTATCCTCTCAATAATAGGACATTTGTGAGATGAGTTGGGGCTATTAGTAGATTTTAGCCTATGGCGATGTCTACCATAATTTATAGATGATGCATAAAAAGAGAGAGGATGGTGGGAAATCAAATAGAACTTTGAATATGGGATATAGAAACCTCACATGTTTTATAATAGAATCACCATTTTATGGATATTGACAGTTGTAGGTCCACATAGGGTGGAGATTCGGGATACATGAGTTTTAGATTTTCATGTGTGATACCTCTTCATAGTAGTATAGATTGATGGGTCTTGAGGTAGAAACTAAATCTTAATAAGGCTTCCATTTTTTCAATGTTCCCCCAAGTTAGCATTAGTGCATGTGGTTTGGATTTAGAATATGTAGAGTTAGGTCATTTTCTCCCCACTGATATTATCCTATGTATAAAATCTCTGATTTTAATGATAGGTATAATCTCTTTCCTCATTTCACCTCAGGTTGTGGTTTCAGAATATAGAGTGGAAGTTGTAGAGTATTCATGATAGTCCCTTTCACCAGACTAATGACTATGATGATGACGTTTCATGAGAAGTGTGGAACTAATATTTGGATACTTCACAAGGCTAATGTCCTAGGAAAATGATTAAGTTATCCCTTCATGCTTGGTTATGTTTAATTAGACCCCCCTCCTTATGGTGTGAGTTATTTCATGTGTGGATAGTGATGGAACTCTCCTTGGTTGGTGTCTACCTTTTTTCAAGGAACGAGATCCCTGATGTAATTGCGGTAGGGAAACTTGGTGCTTGCAGTTGGTGGCGGTAGATATGGTGCAGTTCTAGTGGATAATACTTCACTTAGTTGGTTTGAATTATCTAGGGAGACATGGATCCCTAATAGGTTTACAGTTTACAAAGTGTGATCGTGTTGGTGACATTTGGGATTCTTGGATGGTTCGGATGCTCGGATGTTTCCAGGGCATAGTGTGTTTGAGTTTTCCCCTTTCGATGTGCTGCCCTAGTGGATCTGGGTTATTCAGGTAAAGATTTTCCTCTCTCGCTCTCTCTCTATTGATCCCCCTTTAAGTGTTTCTATGACATAGGGATTTTATAATGTGTGTTATAGTGTCTGCGAAGGTTCTTTCCCTCATGTATATTTCCCCAAGGAGCGAGGTTTGGGTTTTTCCATTTGATGGGCTACCGACCACTGGGAAATGAGAGTCAAATATTTGGTTATTTTATTATATAAGGGGATTTATTTTGGGAACAATTTAATGTTAGTGAATCTCAACATGTTCCCTAGTTATAGGGTTGGATGTGATGCATCTGTTAGTTTATGGTTCAGTATTCAATCCTTTAGTGATATCTCCTTTAATAGATCCTCGAGCTGCAATGGTGATGTTTTGTATGGCTGTTACCTCTTGAATATTGATAGAGTTTGATCCTCAATGTTGCGGAAGTTCAAGGAGGTTTCTTCCCCTGAGGTTGATGGTAAGGTAGGTGTCTTCCCCTAAGGGTGACAAACAAGGAGGTATCTTCCCCCGAGATTGAATGATGGGGAGGTGTCTTCCCCTAAAGTAAGAGGTTGTCTAGGAAGTCCTTGATTAGTGGTATTTGGAATGTTTTTGGGGTTATCCCTATCATTCCCTTATGGTCTTGGATGGAGGTCTTCTTGGGAGTTAGTGAGGTAGTACCTCCCTAAGTGTCTTCCTTTTCCTTTTCATGTCATATGGTTGTTTGGTTCATCCTTGGTCGAGATTTGATCCATATCCCTTGTGCTTTTTTTGGTTTTAGGGTGTCTTATTGTGTATTTTTATACTCACCCTTTCATGGTCCTTGTTCCCACACACATTATATTTGAGTAGAAAACATATAGGTTGGGGAAAATTTTAGGCATGGGGCCATGGAGCTATGGTGCTATAGAGTTAGTGTATTGGTGAACTTGATGATGTTCATGGTAGGTAATGCTTGGGATGGTGGTTGGTGTTGCATATTGATCTCCCTTATAGATATATGTAGTCAGGTTGTATCGTGGGTTGTTGGGACTTGTGTTTTTCCTTTTTTCTCTTCCTTTTTCATTGTATGGATCAAGTTGATTAGAATATGTATGCATGTATATTTTAAATTTTTTCTAGTTATGTATAGATTTCATGGTTGTGTGTTCTTTTGTTGGTTGGTGGTATATATCTTTGATGCAGGATATTTAGGATAAGGAATATAATGTGTGTTTTATGTCTTATTGGTGCTAGTTTCCATCCCCTAACCTATTGTAGGAAATCTTGGGGTGGAATACTCAGCATATCTCCACCTCGGATGGGTCACAATGGGTCGATTCATGTCTGAATAGTTTCAAAGTGGGTTTTTCCTAGGGATAGAGTTTGGATGTAGGTGTCCTGTGAGATATTGTTCAGGTCATGTGGGTGACAATGATCAAGATTCTTAGAATTAGTTATTATACTAGGGAACCCATCTAGGATGTGATAACTAACACATTACTACACATATACTTTGATAACATGATTAAATAGCTTGAGTTCTCATAGCATTGTTCATGGGATACAGTTGAGTAGGATAATAAATTATATATCAGTATGTGCATTTTTGTTTTCATAACATGACATCCCACTTATGATTTTGATGTTCTGTAATGAGGATTTTGATTTCCCTCATAGTAATTCTTTCTATAGATGTTTTAAATGGACCTTTTATGGATGGTGAGATCCCTTTGGACTAATAATAGACCTGTGGGATTTATGGGGGGAACCCTCTCAATATTCTGATGGTTGAGACTATCTTCAGATAGGGTCATTATTCCCCCTGATTTTTCATGGGGAACAAGATCCTTTTTCTTTGGATCTAGTATTAGACAAATATAAAGAGATCAAATGGGATGAGGGTTCCTATACTGGGGTTAATAATTCATTGACTAAGGTGTATTATAGCAAGGCATGGGTGGACCATATGAGATCATTGAGTTTGGTAATACCCCAAGGATACAAGGTCCATGAATACCATTCATGGGGCACTGATCCTCCATTCAGGCATGAGGTCGGTACTCCCTCAAGCCCAATGAGGTTAGGGTCCCCCATACTATGGTTGAGTTAGTGTTCCCCTTTTAAACAGGGCACCGATCCTCTATCTATAGTGATTGGTGTTCTTGATGAGATGATATGCAGTTCTTTTATCCATATGAGTTGGTACTCCCTCATAAATACATGGTTCATGACTACCATCTATGAGGTGTGGGTCCTCTATGGTAGGAGTACATTCCCCCTCATCATTTAGGTATGGGGTCAGTAATCTCTTGATCACAATGAGGCATGGGTCCCCCATACTATAGAGGAGTTGATATCCCCATGAGATAGGTTACGTGTCCTCCTTCTATAGAGATTGAAGTAGTGTAGATTCACCATTGGTGAGGTTAGTACTCCCTAAACCATTTTTTGGTCACTTATCAAGGATTGGGCCCCTTTACATAGTTCTAAATTTGGTAGGATTTTGGTTGATGTGTGAAGATTGATCTTTACATCTTGGTTGTGTGAAAATATCCAAGATAATCTATCAATTGGGTCTAGTGTATCCTATCAGGCTCTTTTACACAGTAGATGATGAATCCAATGAGTATGATATCAGGATTGAGACCTTTTCTAGATGGGATGTTCATCCTCATGTGTGTGAGGAATCCTTTGTGAAATGATCTTGTCTCACAAGTGGTATTCATATGACGTATGAGGATCACAATGATGATTTTCTCTAGGTGTGAGCTATGGAGGACTTTGATCAGATAGTCTCTAATGTAGGATGAAGGGAAATATAAGTATTTTTTCCTTCACTCTCATGTTTCTTAATTCCATAAAATTCTATTCTCTTGATATTGTGTGGTGATCTAAGGATCTAGATATCCCAATAGGGTCTTCATTCTAGTATGTTAGGGCTGTAAACTTCTCTAGGATACAAAGATCTACCATTATTTTTACTAGTCATGTGAGATGATTTTTATGAGGAGTTTTCCTTAAGATCTGACAATGGTAGTCTGACTTGAGATAAGGTCATTGGTATAGTGACCCAATCCTTTTACACATATTATTACATGATTTTAAACATAATTATCTATGAAATAAAAACCAAGGATTGAAAAGTCTAGTGTCTTTGGAAGACTAGGCACAGAATTAGAAAACATGAAACTATAATAAAACATCATTTTATTAATGTCCATAATTAACTCCTAACTCCCTTTGAGCACCTATAATTTCACAGGATAACCTTGGGAATACATAAACAAAAAGGACGAGCTAAAAATCCTAGTAAGGGAATAAACATGGGAATAAAGCATAACATATGAGTTAGAAGGCATAACATGATAACATAAAAGTCATGGATCATGAATAAACACATGGAATCATAACAGATAGAACATGGAATCATATGATCATGTAAATATTGCAATGTGATAGTAACATATAACATGACATAAACATGAGTCAAAGTTAACTGCTAAGAATATATCACATGGTGGACAAAGTCCAATAATGGATCAGGTTTACTCCTTAATCTCATACATGAAGTCTCATGAGAATAAACATTACCCAATGCATTGTAGAATTATCTGGGTGCACCCATCATAAAATTTCCATGCATATTTGTTCCATATAAAGAATCAAACATAAGTAATAAACATAAGGCTTACCCATGAAATGAAATGGGTTTCGTAATCATGTCATAAGGAACAAACACAGGGTGTATTATAATGAAATCCATGAAAGGATGGATTTAAATAATTCTTGGAAAATAATAAAATAAATTTAGGAATATATCATGAATAATGATTTCCAACTGAATTGAAAACAAAAGAGTGGCTAGCTAACTTTATAAATGTGCCACTTAAGAATAGTTTTAGGGAAAAGAATAAAGAGTCTTTAAAGAGAATAACAACATAATAGTTTTCATAAAACCAAAAATGAACTAAAATATTTTTTCATGATAAATTTTATGATTTTAGAAAAATATTGGAGTCTTAAAATAGTTTATGGAGTGTACTTGAAAATGGATGAGAAAAAGAGAAGTTTCCTTTAATCATGTTTTCTTATCAAGTAGAATTGAAAAGAGGACCTTATAAAACATATAATTACCCATAAAAGAAAGATAAATTTAGATGCATACATATGTTTGGTACATATAAAAATAACATAGGATAATTATATAAGAATAATGAAGCGATAAATTGAGTCAAATAGAGAGACCATAACCCAAAGGAAATATGGAGGTTCAGATAGATCCCTTACCTTATGTCTGAATGTGTTCTGCATTTTCTCTTAATGTCCTGGATAATAAATTAGATTTATTAAATACTTAATTAAAAAAATATTATATATTTATTTTATTTATTATAATTTTATTAAGTTTATTTTTGACCATTTAAATGAGTTATAAAGTTCAATTTCATCCTTCCTGGAGCGTTCGTTTCATGGTTTCATGGTCGGTTCACTTGTGTAAAATTATGGAAGTTCTTTTAAAATGGGAATAATTCTCCAAAAGTGACATTATAAAGTATTAATGAACCTATAGAAGCTTAAATGGTCCAAAATATCATATTT
The DNA here is from genome assembly GCA_963277665.1 of Viscum album. NCBI lineage: Eukaryota > Viridiplantae > Streptophyta > Magnoliopsida > Santalales > Viscaceae > Viscum > Viscum album. The sequence continues at coordinate 334,052,338 of OY728138.1, read as the reverse complement.
TATGGTATTAGGATGATTCATTTGATAAAAAATTAATGATAATTTCTCAGTTTATTTTTGGTGGTTTTTCCAACCATCATGAACTAGTTTCTTTTTATTGAATATTATGTTTATATATTAGTTCAAGAACATGAAATAAGTTATAATATACATATTATAATTTATTTAACCACAATAATGGTTTTACAACCAGCCTTGAAGGTGGTAATTAAAAATGAAAAATCATTATCCACAAAGACGGTTAACCACCATAATTTTGTTTCTCCAATGATATCTGAGCAACACCACTCGATCTCTAGGTGCTAGAATAGAGAGTAAAAGGTATTGTGTTGTTCATTATTTATTTTTCTTTATTTGGTTATTAAGAGATATCAATTTCAATTCTCATTCTTGAGAGGGAGAGAGGAGGATTTGATAAAGAATTTGTTGTGTGCAACAATTCTCTATTCTCACTTTTCAACACTCTACACAATAGGCATAACTGTAAATTTATAGTGTTAAGATTTAAGTTAAAATATTTTTTAATTTCATACCATACATTAAATAAAATTTATCACCTTTAATAAAACTACATTCCACATTATAATAATTGTATTATTATTATTATTATTATTATTATTATTATTATTATTTTGTGAAACATGCCAACTTGTGCAATAAAAAATATCATGTAATAGTCTTGTTAATTAATATTTTCACCATACTGGGTATTGGTCTGTTCAAAATCCTATATTATTTATTGATAAAATGAATACATATTTTATTCATAAATAAATATTTTATTCACAATCTAGCGAATAAATATATATAACATAAATATTTTATTCACAAGATGATGAATAAATATTTATTTAATTTATGCAATCAATATAACCTGAATAAAATTATTTCTCAGACTTGAGAATAATATTTATTTTATTAATTAAACTCAAATAGAATTTAATTGAGATGAACGGAAATACTTAGTGTGTGAACCTCTAGGATTATTTCTCATTGGACTTATGTAGACTTGTCTAAAGTCCAAGATTACTATCTAGCAATGGGTCAAGGCACCCAAGAGAAAGAACTTAATACCACTACATAAAAAACCACATACGAATGCTCATTGTGTAATATAATACCTTTTTCTTGATATCTCATCAATAAGGTTGCACATTTTCTTCACCAACCTTTATACTCGATATGTCTTTCTTTGACTATCTGAAATAGACACATCGTTATACTATGTCCATGTAATTTAATACTACCATTCTATTCCAATAAAAGGGTAGAAATATAAGCTTCTATAAATATGGAAGGGAAGAATCCTTCCTCGACTTATTCATTAATTAAATGTCACTCGTGACACACCCAGCGTATCCAAATTCTCCATGAACTGCTATCGTCATAGTTTACAAAATTAATTTAAGAACGTGAGTTGTAACATGCATTAATAATAATCTTAAAGTATAAGGAACATCACAAATTATTATAGATAGGAATTCCCAATGGTACCAAAACTTGCAGAATTCATATTGGTATGTCTGTTCTCATAATCTTCCATCTTGGATATTACCAAGTGAAAACTTCATGAGAAGAAGCCTCATATACTTATAAGTAATCACACCTAATAGTATATGTACTATGTGTCCCATCATAGTATGTTATCCAACAAAAAAACATTATTTTATAATACCATCCTAGAACATCAAGGTTCTCATCATAACGGGGAACTTATATGACCTTATCAATGCAACATATACTCTAGGAAATTATTACATTAGAGTCATTTGAAACATCAAACAATATGTAATAAGAAGTTTTATTAATATTCAATACATCAAATATATATGTAATCAGAATAAAAATAGTTGGTCATAGGACACTAACTACAATAATTGGAGTGGCAGGTCATTATTATCCCATTTCTTCCTCTATAGGGGTGTTTATTTTTTCCTTCTTCTTGACATAAATTTTACTTCCTCCTCTTTCTCATCTTATTCACTAGAATAATTTTCCATAATCTTCCTATAAATTTCAATCACCCGTTTTTTTGGTTTTATTCAGCTTCATTTACAACATGATTTTGAATGTCGGGTTGTGCTTGTTCAGGTTCCTCATCTCCTTGTTCTTCAATACTATTTTTTTTCAATATTAGATGTGGTCATGGGGTGAATATATTTACTGATTCTGGTGGTTATCATTATAATATTATCCTTCATATTAGGGATTGGTTGGGTTAGTAATTTTCCTAGTTTTTAAGTTAAAATCTCTACTAGAACACTGATACGGTTTCTTAACTCTCCAAATTCACTCTTAATATTATCAACTTCAAGATATAGTTACTATTAATATAGTTTTTTTTTGGAAAAGAGGTAGTTGTTGGTATGTAGCTTTGTTGTAAGACTTCTTGTATGGATGTGGGAAGGGTGGTGGGTTATAAAACTGGTAAGAGGATTTTTTTTTTCATTCTAATTTTGGTAGGAGGTATTGATTGATTTTATGGGTTTCCAAATATAAATTAGACCTTGGGAGGTACTATCCATCCTAATATTTTTTATGGATAGTATATTGGTTAGAATAATTCTAAAAAATTATCAGTTTCCTACACCTCAAAAAATTGGCTATTAAAGTGGTGAGGAGATGAACATAAACCACATACCTTATTTATTAATAGTTTTTTCATTGGTTCACTTCAAGGCCATATATCTCATAAGGTTGGTTAGCTATTCAATTCCAGATTCCAACAAAGGTGATTAATTATAAGTTCTTACCACATGGATACCTCTTATTCCTGTACCCTGTGTGCCAAATTATTATGAGTTTTGAGAAATATTCTCAATTAGTACCTTGGATTATAATAGTTATTTTTATATCAAGGCTCCACAATATGAGACATCTAGAAAGTTCTTATCATTTTCTAATAGGCCTTGGTAGAATAACATAAGAAAGTTATGCTCCTAAATGGCTTGATATGGGAAATTGAAAAATAGCTTCTTAAATCTATCCTAATACTCATAGAGAGTTTCTATAGATGATTTATTGATGACATATATTTCTTTCCTTATTTTTGTTCTCATAGAGGTAGGGAGAAATATTTTTGAGAAGATTATTTGAAAATCATCCCAACCATGGATCTATCCTGGTTATAGGCTGTATAATCATTCATTTTCTTCTTTTTCAAGTGATAAGGGGAATTCCCTCCAGTTGACTTGTTCTTCAGCCACTCATCAGGGTTTCAAAGTGAAAAAATGGTAAAATACTTGATCTGTTTGTTTGGGTCTTCACATAAAAGATTACATAACTTTGATAATAATTTTATTACACCAATTTTTAGTTCAAAATAATTTTTAAGATAAGGCTTAGAAATTTTATTTTTCTTATTTATGAATTGGGATGCACATATATCTCTCAGGGTCTGATTGGGATTTCCTAATAGGGTTGAATGCTCATATTTTTCATTTATAATTTCACTAAGATCTATTAAAGAAACCTATTAAAAATCATTTTATAAGTGTAAATACATAATTTTGGTTAGTGAAGTTATTTCTATATCTGATTCAAAAAGTTAAAGTGTGTTGGTTTAGGATCTAGTCATGAGAATTAAGTTTAGTGAGATTTCATTTCCTCCCTAGAAATAACACCAAATTTTTTACACCACTTTTCACAGGGTGTGAAAAATAAATTATTACCTAGGTTAAAATATAATATTAGTGGTAACTTAAGGTTGTCTCTAGAGAGAATTTATCTAAAATATATTATCACTTTAGTTAGATAAAAGGGGTTGCTTTGAGATTTTTTAAACTTTAAAACATAGGAAAGCGAAGGAACAAAGGATTTAAAACAAGATGATGAGAATGGTGATTGGTTCAAGTTAGGTTTTACAATTTCAATGTAATCCTATTCTTTAATTTATTCTTCTATTTTTCTTATTAATTGGTAAGTGTGAGGTTTCACAATTATTTCTCCTCTCACCCTTGGTTAAGTGGTGCGGGGGAGAATATTCCTAATTGAGATCTCATCTCAGTTTACCCTCCTTACTATGTATGAAAGAGTTAAAAAACATCACCCATTATTAAATTAGGCAATGCATGATTAGGTTCTTTCCTAAAAAATTTAAGAGTGTCCACTAATCCATACACATTTATTGAAAATAACTGATCACTTCACCACTTATTGTTGACCTGTTACACCATATATAGACTAGAAATAATTATAGGGAGATTATATATCATTGAAAAAGGAAATAAAAATGAATACAATTAATACCAAATAAAATATTATCTGATATTTAAAACTACTACTAAATATTGAAACTAGTTAATAAGAGAGAGAAAATTTATTCATTCAAGTGTAATGTATCAAGATTTACAAAGGAAAACATTCCCATCCTCAATCACTCCATGGTTTAACCTTAAATACAAAGTTAAAAAGAGGAAAATGGGAAAGAATAAGTCATTAAAAAACTAAGGAAAATAGAAAATAAAATGAAAATGGTAAACAAAAAAAGAAATAAATTCAGTTGTGAGACTCCTTCTAAAGTGCACACTCTTATTCTATTATAGACACACGTTTCTCTCTTTGAATCCAATGGTCAAACCTTTGAGATATTATCCTTTTTGAAATTATAAATCTTCCATTTTTTCCTTAGATTTTTTCTCCTTTGTAGCTTTCAAATCTTCATTAAATCCATAGATTAAATTATTTTATTTTGATCAGAATAGAATGCATATTATAATATATGAAAAATCTTGTGAATGGGTGCATGCATACTGATATGGTAGCCTAAATATCTCATTGAAAGTCTTATTATGTCCCATGAGTTTTCCGAATTTTTTAATTTTTGGGTCCTTTGGATGATATTGTAAGACTTTTGAAATTTATATGAAGTGGATAAAGGTATAAAATGGTTATTAAAGTTTTATGATTGGGAAGTCCTATGATAATACACAAATTCATATGATCTCCTTAGTAAATTTATATGGTTTGAAGACTTGTGCCCCCTAAAAGGATTATGATGATAGAAAAGTTATACGGTAGAGTCATATGATTCAATGTTATATGATCATGCGTTTTACATTTCCCTAACTCAGCTTAAAGTCATATTAAATCCTCAAAGTTTCACACTCTCATTCAAATATATATGACTGAACTTACTTTCAAATTCTGATGATTGAGAAGTCTTATGATTAAAAATTCTAACACTCAGGTTCAAAGTCTTATGATCAGGACCAAATTCCTATGATAAAATCCATATTTATATGATATTTCCAAAGCTATATGATCTATCATTAGAAATTTATATGATTGTATTATTTGGAAGATTCATCATTGCAACCATGAACAATAATAGAATTAGTTTAGGCCTCACCCAGTTATTCCAAATTTGATTTAAAATAGTACAAATTAGATACAAATTCCTATTAATAATATAATTCAAGAATCAATGAATTTCTTCCCTAATTCATTCCAAAGAGAATGAATACACAAAAACTAAAGATTTATGTCATTTCTTTAATTAATTCTATATTAGTACTAAACCCAATAAATGTGATAATTACTTTCAATTAAAAATTTTGTGTGATTGAAAACATTATAATTTAAAGTAAAATATATAATTTTTTTTATTTTTCATACAATAACATTCGACCCATGATCGAGCATAATCCAAGGATAATAACATTGGATTTTTAGTGGGAAGTCAGGTAATTAAGGCATTGATTCCCACTCATGTCATCATTATCTAGATTTAACATAGGATCATCAAGTGTTTCTCACCATATACCCCAAAGAAAGGGGGTAAGTTCACCTCCCAAATACACCAAAGTTGGTTCCTGATCCTAGATTTTAAGTGTGGTTTATAGATTAAGACACTATTAACCATTTCTTTGAGGAGTCCATTATACAACATGACCTTATATGAAAAGATGATAGTTGGATAATTGATACAAGACACTAGTGCACTAATGAGTGTTTCATAGGGATGAAGGAGAATTTATAATGATACCCTAGGAGGTGATATAAGGAATGATAATCCATTATTATGGTTCTTACACTTTTAATATCAAATAGTGTGAGCCCAAAAGTTTGTAGAGAATCCAAGACTATGTGTCTTGGGACATAACCACCAAGGGGTGCTTCGATTCTTCCATACAATAATTGAATCAGAATACAAGTCCTATGAGGTGTCTCACCTCACCGAGATTGGACTAATACTTGGTAGATTATTCAATGATAAGTACATTTAGGTTTAGTTTCACTCTGATTTCTAATTGTGCATCCATTATAAAAACCATGGATCTTACCATGGTGGAGGTATATCAAGCTGGTAACAACAACCTATTGAGGAACATGGCTAGAAAACCCACAAAAAAAGATCATATCATAGATATGGTTTGGTATGGTATCCCCATATTGTGTATTTTACATATTTTAAGATAGAATAATAAGTAATTTATGACTCACTAACTTGCTAGGTTGGGAAAGTTCTTAGTTTCTTTGATTTGGTCCTTGATCCATGGGGAAGTAAAAATATTTTCATCCAATTACTAAAGGGGTTATTTAGGTATGGGAAGACTTACTTCCCTAGAACCCCCTCAACTAAAATAAAAGGTACCATCATAGAATAGGATTTCTCATAGCATTATCCTAGATAATACAGGGAGGGTGGATAAACTTGTCACTCATGTCACCCAGTATGGGGATTCCATTGATCATGTAAATGTATTAGAGAATGATGTCGGATTCTTTGTATAAAAAATTAAAGGGGCTAATATCATAGAAACATTTACTAAAAATATTAGGTATGAGATTAGGGTAGTGGAAAAATAAAAATTATGAATCCCAAATAGTCTCATAGAGTTCGATATCCCTCAAGTAGTCATCCCACTCTGCACAACTTTGGTTCACTAAGTAGGGTTATAAAAACTAATCAAAGATGTTTACTACATGTTTGAGGTCTCAATAGAGGATCCATACTCTTATTTTAATTCACATAGAGGATATCTTGATGGTTTAAAATGTCTTGAGTGTGTCACTCACCACTTATTGAGCTTGGATTTGGTAGTGTAACACCTGGATGCTTGTTTCTTGGATAATCTAATCATCGAGAGTAATAATTATTTCGATGATACCATGATATGATAAAATATTAATGGTATATAGATACGTGTTTAGTATCAGGGTTTAAGTTCAAAGGATGAATTTATACAAATGAATCTTGTTCAATAGTGGAAAATTGAGTAAATTTAGTTCAAAGATACTTTATAGGGCATAATAGTCTTGTGTTATCATAAATTTGGTCTCAAAAACATCAAATATATCTTATATCTAAGTATATGATTCAAAATTTAATACTTGTTTTGAAGGAATATCCATTTTCTTGAAAGATATAAGTCACAATGTTAACTGGGTAGGTTATAATGTAAGAAAAAAATAAAAAATATTAAAATAACTGAGTACGAAGGCTATTGGAAAAAAACACTGACAAAGGAAAAATCTTATCCCATGAAACTTCACTAATATTTGAATGATTAGTTCACTTCACTCAACTTGTAATTATTAGGTGAATTTACCTAGATTAGTTTTCCCAACGTGACTTTACTCGTATGGATTTGATTAGACCCCTTCATTAAAGATATTTAACTAAGTAGAAGGACCCAAAATTATCATAGACATGCCCAACACGAATCAATAAGACTAAAGATAATAGGAAGGATATGTGTTTACCACAGATAGCATGAATGACTAGAGAAAAAAGAGAGAGTGGGTCCATAGGATTCTCTCAACTTGGTTGGTTAATACAAAGGTGTGGGGGTGGGGGATTTTATTTTTAGTGAGTTGTGTCATGTGCCTATGTATTAGCACATATCTTTCTTAGGTACTAGAATGAACTAAAAACTAATCACTAACCCAAGCACCAACCCATTTTATAACACCACATTTACACTAAAATTGTTTTTACATAGAATCCTCCTTGTTCCAATTTGATCTAATTTGGGAGGGGGGGGGTGGTTGGTTATCCATTTTTAAATGAGAAACAAGTGAAGGAAATTCTCAAACATGGAGCATATTAAGCAACTAGGTTCTTTTGTCTTAGACCACACACCCAAGTATCTTCACCCTGGTTACATGCCCTATTAACTGCTATGATATCCCACATGTGTAATTGTATCATAATTAAAAGACATAAATAAAATATTTAATAAAAATATATTCCCAAAATATTTTAGGATTATAGTTTTAGATAGATTAGAAAAAAAATTAAATAAAAAAATATTTTCTTTTTAAACTAATGGATATTTTATCCACTATATATGCAACTACTTAATCCATAACAAGTATTTAACATCTCTAAGCAATTCTACACATAATATTCTCTTTTAGACACATAATATATATTAATTTTATTTATAACCTAGGGAAATGGAAAAATAATAAAGGGGTGAGCTCATATGCCCAATAAGGTTAAACATAAGAGATAATAATAAAATATCATAAGTGAGTATAAGATAAGAATATAGATATAACAAGGACACATAAGAAAGTTATATCCAACAAATCAGAGATCATAAATCATGGAATAAGGAATAACATAACATAAAAGTGTGTAATATCTTAGAAAATATTCATAAACATGGAATGTAATATATCCTAAAAATAAAAATAAACTTATAAATGTGGTACAATCATAAGAATTGGAATCCTTTTGAGAAAACTCATTATTCCCATGAATTTATGAACAAAATCATTATGTACTTGAATTAAAATATTATAGAATTTGTTATTACCAAACATTTATTAAAAAAATCATTATGAACATGCATTAAGATGTGAAAAAACTCATTATGCCCATTCCTTTTTGAACAAACTCATTATATCCACACATTAAAATGCGAGAAAAATCATTATTTCCATGCCTTTGTGACAAATACTCATTATATCCATGCCTTACTATCTCATGAGATATAAAACTTAACCAAATAATTTGAGGGTGATATAATACCTCAGTAATAATAATCCATACATATGAGAGCCACTTGAAATAAAAAAATCACCAAATCACAAAGAACCAATGGAAATAAAATTGGTTTCATATCCTTTTAAAATGGAATCATGAAAGAAAATAATTCATAATTACACCAATAATCCCAACATGATATACCCATATCAAATCAATGAGTATCCAAATATATTCAGTAACTTTCTAGGTAAATACTCTTCAATCATGATAATAGAGAATATGGTATTTACTCCATATTAAATAAAAGGTATATGGTCAAGTCAATAATTTCCCCAATCAACCAATGTATGAAATCTAGGTGAATACCCTTAAATCAAATAAATGGAAATCATGATAGTAATAAAGGAAAGGAAATGAAAGAAAAGTGATTGCTATTAATGGTGGATTGTTAGGTATGAAAAAGGTAGTGATTGGTCACTACTCTGATAGAAAATAACATTTCATAGGACATCTAGAGTAAGAAGGTGGATGGTGTCATTAAATAATATCCTTGATCAATCATAATACATGTCAAAGGAAAATAACTTAGATGAAAAACCATTTAGAAAAATCAATTTGGAAATAAGAAATATTTTATAAAAATTGGAGAAAAATAATTTAATTTAGAAACTATAAAAATATAAAGAGAAACTTTCATATAAAACGTCAAAGGTGGTGAAAATATACGTTCACATGAAAATAATAAACGTGATTATTTTTATAAGAAACAACCTATAAAAAAATTTTGAAATGATTTTCTTTTAAAAAATTTGTAAAGAAAGTCAAATTAGTTGAAAATGAAAATTTTCAATTTTAAAAAAAATATAGGGATATCCAAAAAATGTGAATTCAAAGATAAAATATGAGTGAAAAATAATACATGTTTTATTGTATTAAAAATACCTTTGTTGAAAACGACACTTCTTAAAAATATTATAGAAATTAAAATTTAAAATAAGATAACAAGAAAAAAAAGGTCACCATGGATAAGAAAAGGGGAATAAAATGATTGTTATATTGGTAATAAAGACTATCAAAATTCCTTATATGGGTTATCACATTTAAGAGATATTGATTTTAAAATGAAGTTGGGAAAATAAACCTTACGACTTGAGTAACATTTACATCAAAACCACTGAAGAAGAAACAACTTGAAATTGAACATAAAATACCATTAATAAAAGATAATTCATGATATAATATAAAAAATAGGTAATATATGAACCATATAAAAGTAAATTGGAGCATAAAAAGAAGAATTTCTCAAAAAATAATAATTGAGACCAAGAAACCCTTTCAAGTAACATAATATTTGATGCTAGAATAATTTGATAATGAGGTCATAAGGAAGAATTGAAAATCTATAGAAATTAATGAGGAAATACATTATAAATTATTCATTAGGTATAATAAATAAAACTTGTAATAATATATTTCAATAAGAAATCTTGTAACTTAATAGAAGGAAATTCAGTCAGCAAAAACCCTTAATTTTTTTAACATTTGAGTCAAAAACCTATGAGAGAAAATAAAATAAAATAGAACATTTAATATCATAAAATATAATAGAATCATGATATAAAATTACAATTGGATAGTAAGTACACCATATAAAATAAGACATGGTTTATAACATAAACATGTATCAAGGAATTCATATTTGAGACAAATAACCCTTACCATGTTTCCCCACTTAGTTGAATGTGCTCTTACCTCCTATAAAACTAACATAACTATATTATTTTTCTATTTAATAAACTTAATAATATACATTAACTTTTCTATACTTCATTTTTAATAATTTATTATGAATATATTTGTTAGTTATAGGTTATTTTTACCATCTAGTGTTAGTAAATTTGATCATTTCATGTGCATTTTATAATGTCAATACTGATACCTATTCATATTTACTATTCTTATAATTCCTAGATCATTTAAGGTACTATAATAAATATTTAAAATTTATTTATAAAGTTATTATCTCATTCCATGAGAAAAAAGTTATGTTAAGTGTAAATGAAATTGGTGAAAATCTTATTTTGGTAATTCTTAACAAACAAAGGGTAGTGTATTAAAATGGTTTAAATATTAATATGACCATTATAGATCCATAAGCCAAACAATATTTATTTAGTAATATATAATAACACCAGTAGTTAATAAACTATTTATTTTGACATAATATCATTATAACATAAGAATAATGATATTAATTTTATTTTTAAGGTTTTGAATCATATTTTAATAGCTTTGTATAAAGAATGAAAATCTAGATGAAAAATAAAAAATGTTATTTCATGGAGGTGGTAGTCCGCACATATGCATGATAAATATTATTTTTTTACAATTATATGAGAAATAATAAATAATAGTTGTTTCATTAATATAATAACATTTTAGAATAGTAGTAATACTGAATTAATTATAATGTATTTTGGGATTGTTAAAAGAATAATGTATGGAAGATAAACTAAATCCAAGTGAGTAAATCATGTAGAAGAAATTAATATTCTCTTGAAAACCCCCTTTGATTTTTGAAGGGTTTGGGAAATATTAAAGGAACAAAGTATCAATAAATTTGTACAGGTTTTTAAGGGAGGTAAAATGACACAGTTTCAATAATAAATTCAAATAAATAAGGGTGGAATTAAGGTGTGGAAGTGTTTTTCTTTTATAAGTGAATAGAAGGGTGATTTTGGGAGTACCCATTAATTTTCAATCATAGAATGTTTCTATTCAAGGTTAAAAGGTTTCAAAAGTGAAAAATATGAAGCGATGATAGTTATTAGTCTTATAATCCTCACCACCATTCATTTCAGTGACAACTTGGAGTGATTTTGGGATTTGTTTTACTTTCTTAACTTTTACCATAATGTACTTTTATCTTGGTAATAAAATTTTAACCTCAGTATTTAATTTTAATGTCCAAAATTAAAAACAACCACATTAAATTATTTGAATATGATTATTTAAAATTTAATAATAATTTTATAAAATAAATTTTCTAAGGGTGAGAAATGTTATTTTTTAGAGTAAACGTACAAAACCCATATTTTTTATAGAAAAGTGTGTTTTAAGATTAAAATTTATGTGTAGGTTAAAATTATCAATCTTATTAACTTTCATGACATAAATTTGTTTATTATGAAAATAATAATTTTTTTAAGCTTTAAAATAAATCAAAAACCTAATTTTACCTTAACAAAATTTAATTAAAAGAAAGGATTGGAAACTATTTTAAAATTAAAAAAAATATTACTTAAGTTCTAAAAATTAAACATAGGTTTTCTAAGTTCAAAAAAGTATTTTAAAATAAGTATTTTTACTACTTAAATAAATATTTTATAAATTACAAGGTTTTATAAAATTCTAGGTCTTTCTCATATATCGATAAATTCATAAAGTTTACCGTTTTCGTAAAAACTTTTTTTTACTATTCACTTACGAATCATTTATTTTAGAAAAGTACCAAAATTAATATTAGGATAATTTTTACATAAAAGATTCAAAAATGAAGTTAATTTTTTAAAATTAAAATTCTAAAATTCTAAAATATATATTTTAAATGAAAATTCAAGATATAAATAAAAACTGATCTTATTAAACATTAATTATTCTTAAAATTTTTTCATATCAATATCTAATTCAAATAATGTAAGTATATTAGTTCATATATAATAATATTTTAAAATTTGTCAATTTATTTTATTATAATAATATATATAACAATTAAAAAAATTGTTTTTTGAAAAATATTACTTATATTAAATAATATTTATAAAATGCATTTAAAATCAATTATTTATATTCTAAAAATTTAATTTTTCTAATCCATCGATACTAATATATTTCTATTTATTTTATAAATACATAATATAATAATATAATAATAATAATATATATACATAGTGTATATATATATATATAATTTTTAATAATACATTTTTGTATCATTATTTATTATTTGTGAATTATATTGTATTAAATTTAATACTAACAATACATGACTTTAGTATACCTATTTGATACGTGTATATCCAATAACCATATTTCTAATGATTATATTTATAATAGATAGATTTTATTCCTATATATAGCCTTACTAAATTAATTTAAACTATTCACACTTCTTATGTCGCACTTCTCATTTCCATAGTTTTCATTTTACATCTCAAATATGATTTCTCCTTTCATGTTTTTCTTCCTAATTATAGTTTTTCTTTGGTTATTGGTGATCCTAAAGGGTGGATATGATCCAAAAGATATCTTTGTGTTAAATGTTTTATTGTTTTATATTTATTACCCCCCTTTAATTTATGCACTATTAAAGGATAAAATAATCCATGGTGAGTAATAATTCAAAGTGTGTAATACTTAGTTTTGTGTTCTTTTTTTGAAATGTTTTATTATGAATGAATAATGTTTTTTAGTTTAATTCCTATATTTTATGACTTATTACCCCATCTATTTCAATTCATTTGAATAAATAAAAAAATCATTTAGAATTATAAACATACAGTTTATCGAAAGAGTATGCTTATGAAAAACTTTGGGCGTTACATTCTACCCACTTAAATAAATTGCATCCTCTCAATTTTAATTACCACTTACACTAATAATAATACTTAAGGGTATCTAAATATAATTACAAATCAAGATATATCTTTTAGGATATACACACCTTTCTATCTTAGGAAACACTTGGTAACATATATTTTCCCTCATAATAAGAATATATTAAGATTCTCAACCATTTATTTCAAATATTCCTCTATAAATAAGTTTTAGGTGTTTTTAGAGACATACCTTCCACAACTTCATTTTAAAGATCCCCTTTCCAACCAAATATTAAGTCTAAAATTATTATGATAATATCCAATAGAATCATATAAAATGATCATATAAATATGAAATATCAATAACAAGATGTATTCTCAAATGAAAATATAATTTAAACCTCTAATGCTTTCATTTAAACTATGTCACACTTATTTATTTTTATAACTCTCTTAATTCAACCTAAGTTACTTTAAGTTTTTTTCTCTCATACTTCTTAATATAATTCCTTAAATTAATTAGTAAATAAATACTTCATAATGGTTTGTAAAGAGAATATGATCAACTGGAACATATCCCCTGGGAGTGTTTAGATAGGCGTGAAGTCTTAGGCACACTCATTGTGCACCGAGTGAAGATCGAGTTAATAATCAACCATCATTTTTTAGGGTAATCAACCCTAAGTTCATATATTCTATATCCATATACACTTGAAGTATCCAAATAGGAACATAATTTCTAGGAAATAATACAATTCTACTTTACCAAAATTTTGGGATATTTTCCTATAATTAGACTCATCCTTAGGTTTTTTACTAAAGTTATCTTATCCTAATCCTTAAAATATTCAATATTACCTCAACTAACCTAAAGATTTATCAATAATTTTGAAATTATGATCAAACTTAACTTATCACCCCTTTATGACCTTTATATTCTCAACCAATAATATCTTAATCTATAAAGTTATCTAAACCTTTCTCTAATAATAACTATGACAGCCCACATACATGACCATATCATAATTACATGACTTAAATAAAATATTTCATTACTATTACTAACCAACCTAGGATAGCCTATCACATCACCTAAGATGGACCACCATAAGGTGGTGATCAACCAAAATTCCAAGAAAGTCTCTTGAATACCAAAAATAAGATAAAATAGTCAGATTATAATGTATAAATAAAGTACACATCCCTGAAAAATATAAGGAAAATCCGAAAAGGGTTGATCCTGAAAAAAAAACCAAAAAATGAAAACACCAATTCTCCAAGTGGATATTCTATCACCACCACACAAAATCACTCTATAGATGATAACAACCAAGAGAACCCAACATTCCACACGAAACCCTTCTCTTTACCCATAACTTGCAAAAATAAGGCTACAAACATCCAAAGGAAAAAAGTAGGGAGTGAGTGCTAAATCTCAGTATGATACCACAAAAGAATATATATATAATTTCTATAACTATGAATCCATTAATTATAGATTTATAAAATTACCAGTTTATAAATACATTTCCATATGAAAACCAATTTTCAAACATATTTTGGTTTCTTTTAAAAACATTCCATATTCAAAGCCACATGAATATGAAAATATAAAATAATGATAAAAAAAGGGAAATAATTAAAACAAACCTATCCATAAATATAGCATGATAAGAACATAAAGCATGTTACACAAAGTTAAATAGGATAATACAACCTGGTCTAGATATCCATGGGCCAAAATCCATAATATAAACATGAAAGTATATGAAACATGATACAAAAGTGAAACCATCTTGCATGAAACATATTTGGGATTTATCATATGGGAATAAATAACTCAGAAAAACTAGGACACTAGGTCAATAAGTGAATCCAATGAAATCATTTCTTGTAACAGTCTATCAATATTAGGAAACCAAATTCCCTACCACAGCCTCATGAGAACCTATAGAAAATCCCTAGCGGTGTTACACTTACTAAGTTTTATATGTCCATTCCCATGGATTACAAATATTACCATATGCCATGTTTTCAAAAGAAAAAGAATAAATCATACTCAAAATTAATAAAACATTTTCACAAGAAAAGTATCACCACTCCCATGCATTGAAAACCCTTTAAAAAAAATCGATTAATTTGGATTTTTATCAAACACATAAAGTACATAAACTATTTTTAAAGATTAACCCATTTAAAAAAAGTTTTAAAATCATCCTATATATAATTTTAGAAATCTCACCTCACATATTCCCAATTACAAAATCTAATAAATTAACTAGAATTATTTCTCAAGAAAATTTTAATTATAAATTCTCTCACCTAGATAATTTTCCAAATTATCATTTAATCACATGAAAAAGGGATTATCAATAACATATATCATTTCATGGGTTAACACCAATTTACAAAGAAAACTACCTCAAAATAAAGATCAATGATGCTCATATGAAAACTACCAATGGTGAGTAATAGGAACCTATAATAGTTTGTGAAAATATTTACACAACATATAAGGAAAAACAACCTCCAACCCTCTTCCAATAATTTTACAGTGATGAAAAAAAGTACCGAAGAATTAAAATCCCTCTTATACAATAGCCAGACACCTAAAAATATCTTAAAGAGGATATCAAAAATCACAAGAAATAGAGGTTTGGATATTTCTAAAGAAAATTACTAGGCGTGATGGTTCAAACCATTTAAAACCACAAATTAAATATATCATTTAATTTGTCTTTTAACCACTTCATAATTAAAAAACATTTAAAACTATAAAAAAGAGTTAAAAATATTTAAACGAGTAAAATTATTAAGTTCCCATGATTTTAAAGATATTAAAAAGTCCTAGAGGTATTACTAGGTCAATCCGATGAAGAATAAATAGAAAAAAAATTATATTTGTTTTTCTCCCAAAAAGAGCACTACGTATGGGTAATTTTGTTTTACCTTTACACAACTCATAACCATTGCATGAGGGTATTAAGTTACCATTACATAATTATTTAAGGGAAAAACTTACCCTTATGAAGCTTTGGATTAACCTTACACAAGTATGGATTACCCTTACACAAGTCTGGATTCCCCTTTTGCAAGTCTTGATACTAGGGAGTTACCCTTATGCAAGTCTCGAAATATGCTTAGATAGCACATGTATCTGAAGGGATATTATTATGTAAGGAAAAAGTTACCCCTAAAAATCCATTAGAAATAATGGATAACCCTGAAGTAGGTTGCATGATACCTTTACATAGCACATAGATAAGAGGGGTTACCCTTATGTAACTCAAGGGAACCACTACATACCCTTACACAACTAAAGAAAAACCCTACTTACCTTTACCCAACTCATGAAAATAAGGTCTTAACTTTTCATAACCCTTTAAAATTATATTTTACCCTTATAAAAAACTTTAAATCCTTTTTTTTCATTGGTATAAGATTTTACCTTTATGTAGGCCTGAGGCTATATGTAAGGGTAAATAATTAAACTTGAAAATTATTAAACTCCCATTAAAAAGAAAAAAAATTTAAAAAGGTTTTTAATTATTATAAAAAATAAATTATTATAAAAAATGGTTTTACAATTACAATACATTCCCACATTCTTTTAGGTTTAGAGTTTTAGAGAATTAGGACCAAATGTTAACTAACAAAACACATGCATTTTCAACTAATTAATATTTTTTTACACTATATAAGAAATTGATTAATCTATAACAATCATTCAACATATACCACCAATTTTTCACATAATATACTCTTCTAGAAACATTATATGTATTAATTTTATTAATAACCAATTAAAATGGAAATATAAGATAAAGGTGAGCTCAGATGACCAGTAAGGGTAAACATAAGCGATATAAATGAAAGATCGTAAGTGAGAATAAGATGATAATATGGGTATAATTAGGATATAGAAGAAATTTATACCAAAAAAAAACATAAATAAAAAATCATGGAATAAATAATAAAATAACATAAAATTTTAGAATATATTTCAAAAGAGTCATAAACATGGAATGTAACATATCGTGAAAATAAAATCAACTTAAAAAGGTGGAACAATCATAAGAATAAAAAAACTTATGAGAAAACTCATTATTCCTATTATGTTGTGATGAGAATCATTATTTTCACACATTAAAATGTGAGAAAACTCATTATGACCACACCCTTGGTAACAAACTCATTATGTACACACATTTAAATGTGGTAAAACTAATTATTCCCATGACTTTTTTTTTGAAAAAAACTCATTATTTCCATGCAATAAAATGTGGTTAAAATCATTATTCCCACAAATTTGTGAATAAACTCATTATTTCCCCACCTTAATATCTCATGAGATATCAAACTTAACCAATGCATTGAAGGGAAATATAAAACCCCACCTTTCATCATCCATGCATATGTGTTTCACTTGAAATCAATCATTTATCATATCATAAAAACCCATGGAAATAAAATGGATCGAATATTTTTTTAAATAGAATCATGTAAGGAAAATATTCATAATTTTATTAATAATTATAATAAGATATACCTATGGGAAATAAACAGTCATCTAAAGATATTTTGTAAATTTATAGGTAAATATCCTTCAATAAAGATAATAGATCATATATTATTTATAATTTATAGATAAAGGGTATATAATTTAGTGAATATTTTTCCTAATAAATCAATTTATTGCATCTAGGTGAACAAACTTTGATCAAATAAATGAAAAAAGGTGTTCACAAAGGAAAGGAATTAGAATAAAAGTTATTCCTATTCACGGTGGATGGTTAGGTAAGAAAAAGGAAGTGATGGATCACTCCTCTAATTGGAAATAACATTTCATAATCTATCTAGAGAATGAATGTGGATGGTATCATTTAATAATATCCTTTATCAAGTATAATATATTTCAAAGTACAATGAATTATCTGAAAAAAACTTTTTAAGAGTTTTAGAAAAATCACTTTTGAAATAATAAATATCTTTGATATTTTTAAATTTTTTAAAAAGAAATATTTCATAATACTAGAAGAAAAATAATTTATATTATACACTATGAAAATATAGATAAAAAAGTTTCATATAAAATGACCATGGTGGTGGAAGGATACGTTCACATGGAAATTATAGAAGAGATTATTTTTGTTGAAAAAAACCCATAGAGAAAAAGTTAAAAGATTTTATTTTAAAACATTTTCAATTAAATTCAAGGTATTTGAAAGTGTAATTTATAAAATTTCAAATCAAATATAGGTATATCCCCAAAATTTTGAGCCAAAGATAAAATATGAGTGAAAAATAATTTCCTTTTTATTTTATTAAAAATACATTTTTTGGAATAAAAATTGATTAAAAAGATTATATAAATTTTAATTTAAAATAATATAAAGAGTAAAAAAATATTTCCAAGGATAAATAGAGTGGAATAAAATGATTGAGATATCAGAAATAATAATTATAAAAATTCCCCCGATGGGTTATCACATTTGAGAGATCACAATTTTAAAATGAGGTTGCGAATAGAAACCTTACGGATTGAGTAAAATTTAAATAAAAACCATTTAAGAATGAAGATATTAAAATTTAACTTGAAATAACATAAATAAAAGATAATTAATGATATAATATAAAAATAGGCATTATTTACACCATATAAACTCAAATTTGTGTATAACAAGAAGCATGACTCAAGAAATAAGAATTGAGACCAAGAAACCCTATCAAGTAACATAATCTTTGAGGTAAGAATAATTTGATAATGAGATTATAATGAAGAATCGTAAAAGAAATAAAATAATTAGGAAATAAATTATAATTTTCTCATTTTTTTAATAAATAAAACTTGTAATAATAGAGTTTAATAAGAAATTTTGCAACTCAATGAAAGGAAACTGAGTTAGAAAAGACCTTTACAACTTTTGTAACTTTTGAGTCAAAACCCAATGAGAGAAAGAACATGGAATATAAAATTTAATATTATGAAA
The DNA here is from genome assembly GCA_963277665.1 of Viscum album. Classification (NCBI taxonomy): domain Eukaryota; kingdom Viridiplantae; phylum Streptophyta; class Magnoliopsida; order Santalales; family Viscaceae; genus Viscum; species Viscum album. The sequence goes on along the minus strand of OY728138.1, from coordinate 334,032,809 downwards.
TATTATATAATCATTATATAAAATTAAAATGGGGGAGTAAGTGTACCATATAAAATAAAACATGATATATAACACAAACATGTCTCAAGGAATTAAAATTTGAGACAAAGTACCTTTACCTTATTTCCCCACTTAGTAGAATGCATTATAAACTCTTATAAAACATATATAAATATATTAATATTATATTTTATACCCTTAATAATATAAATTATCATTTATATACTTCATTTACAATGATTTATTATGAATATATTAGTTAGTGGTAGCTTATTTTTACTATACAGTGTTAATAATTTTAATTGTTCAATGCAGATTTTATAATGTTGATACTGATACCTATTAATTTATATTAATATTATCATTAATATATAATTTAAGGTACTATTATATATAATTTACATTTATTTATAAATTTATTTTCTCATTCTATGAGATTTTTAGTTACCTTATGTGAAAACGAAATCGGTGAAAATCTTATTTCGACAATTCTTAACAAAAGAAGGGTGATGTATTAATAATGGGATAAATAGTAATATAACCATTAAAGAACCATTATAAAAACATTATTTATTAATTAATATCTAATAATACTATTAATTAAGTTTAAATAGTCATCCATTGTAAGGTTTTATAGCATCTTTCATGTAGGTGGTTAAACTGATCCAATCAGTAACAAGCTATAATTCGATGGGTGAGTATGGTTATAAAATTATTTATTTTGACATGATATAATTATAATATAATAATAATGATATTAATTATATGTTTTTAATTATTTTAATTACATTTTAATAGGTTTTTATGAATAATGAAAATCTAAATGAAAAAATGTTATTTTGTGGAGGAGGTAGTCCACACGTATGCACGATCGATGGTATTTTGTTTTTATAAGTGGCTGAAAAGGAATAAATAATGGTTGTTAAAATAATATAATAAAATTTAATCATACTAATAAAACTAAATTAATTATATTATAATGTATCTAGTTGGTTTTAGAAGAATAAAGTATAGAATAAAAACTAAAGAGAAGTGAGGCACTTACATAGAAGAAATTAATCTTCTCTTGGAAGCCTCCTTGATTTTTAAAATGGATTAAGAAATATTAATGACCCAAAGGCTTAATAAAGAAAGAAATGGTTATGTGGGATGTATAATATCATAGTTTGAATAATAAATTTTAAGGAATAAGAGTGTCATGAAGGGCTGGAAGTGTTCCCCTTTCACAAGTGAAGAGAAGGGTAATTTTGGGAGTACCCATTACATTTCAATAATGGAATGTCACTATTCAAGGGTAAAATGTTAAAAAGTGGAAAATATTAATTTGATATAGTTATTGGTACTATCATACTCTACAACACTTAGTTTGGAGGCAACTTGGTGTGATTCAAGGTGTTTTCATTTTTACTTTTTTAAGTTTTACCATAATATACTTTTACTTTGGTAATAATTTTTTAACATTGGTAATTAATTTTAGTGACCAAAATTAAAAAAGACACTGTTAAATAAATTAAAAATATTTATTTATTTATTTTTAATCATTTTATTATATAAAATTTATAAGGGTGGGAAATGTTGATTTTATAATAAACAAACAAAATGCGTAAAAACATTTTTTAGAGAAAGTGTTTTTTAAAATTAAAATTTATGTGTAGGTTAAAATTATCAATGTCATTAAATTCCATGAAATAAATTGGTTTATTATAAAACAATTTATTTTTGGATTTTAAATAAATCAAAAACCTAATTTTACTATAAAAATTATTAATTAAAAGAAGATACGAAAAACGATTTTTAAATTGGAATAAAATGTTACTTAAGTTCTAAAAATTAAACATAGGTTTTCTAAGTTTAGAATAATATTTTTAAATGTATATTTTTAATAATTAAATAAATATTTAATCATTTAAAAGGTTTTATAAAATTATAGGCTTTCCTCATATATTGATAAAGTAATAAAATTTACAATTTTGGTAAAAACTGTATTTTTCACTATTCACTTAAAAATAAATTATTTTATAAATGTCTCAAAAATTCATCCTATGATAATTTTTACATGAAATATTTGAAAATTATGTTATTTTTTATAAATTAAAATTAAAAAATTTATAAATTTATCTTGTAAATGAAAATTCAAAATATAAACAAAAACTACTTTTATTAAAGAAATGACATTTTTATACATTAGTTGTTCTTAATTATATTTCATAATAATCTTTAATTTAAAGAAATTTAATATATTAGTTAATATATAGAAATATTTTTCAGTTTAATTTATTAGGATAAAATATATAACATTTTTAAAAAATATTTTTTTAAACATCACTTTTTTATTAAATAATCTTTACCAAATATCATTAAAATTAATTATTTATCTTCTGAAAATTTAATTTTACTAATGTATTGATATTAATATCTTTTTTTTATATTTTATAAATACACCATATCATACTTTAATAATAATAATGTTATCATGTAGGCCTAAATATATATATATATATATAATTTTTAATATTATATTTTTATTTCATTATTTATTATTCATGAATTATACTCTTTTATATTTACTTCTATAAATACAAAATTTTAGTATACCTTTTGGATACATGCATATCCAATGGCCATATTTACAATGACCATATTTATAATGTTAATATTTCATTCCTATATACTACCTTACTAAATTCATTCATTCCATTTAAACTTCTTAAGTCAGACTTCTCGTTTCTATAGTTTTCATTTTTAGATCTAAAAAAATGATTTTACATTTCATGATGTTATTTAGTGTTATAGGTTTTCTTTGTCTATTGATGATCCTCAAGGGTGAAGATGATCCAATAGATCTCCTCATGGTGAAGTTTTTATTATTTTCTATATATTATACCCTTTTAATTTATGCACTATTAAAGGATTTAATAATCGATGATGAGTAATAATACTTGGTGTGTAATACATAGTTTCATGTGATTTTGATGAAATGTTTTAATATGAATGAATAAAGTGTTAATTTAATTTCTATCTTGTATTTGAACAAATAAAAAAACTTTTTTTAATTATAAACATATAGTTTATGGAAAGAGTAAGCTTATTAAAAACCAAGGTCATTATAACAAGTGTGAAGTAGACTAGTGTACCCATGCAGTTTTCTCAAGTACCCCACATGAGATATGAACTAAAGTTTTACTTGGAATATAAATAAACCCCAAGTGGTCCCCATTTGACACATTTGGAGAGGATAGAGAGACACTATGAGTTCTCCATACCTGAGTCCTCCCTTCTCCTTTCAGGTGGGTTATTATGCTAAACCTAAGGAAAATAACTGGGATTTTTTGGGTAATTGAGTTAATTTAAGGTTTAACATATTAAATCCTTCACATAATTCTATGTTTCCCCTAGTCCCTTAAAACTAGGGTGAAGGACCCTTCTTGGGATAGCCATACTAAGGTACCACATTCCTAGATCACCATGGTAGTATAACACCAAAGATACACCTTCACCCTAGCCTTCCACTAGGGTGATACTTCCTATTCATTTTTCATTAGGGTGACCCTTTTCTATAGCCTTCTGTCAAGGTGACTCTTCACCCTAGTTCTTCCTTTGGGAAACCCTTTGACTTGTACTTCCACTATGGCGACTCTTCTCTATAATTATTCATTAGGGATACACTTCAACCTAGCCTTACCTTTCCCTAGTTACCTATAAGAGAAATTTTTTTCCCTAATAACAATTGGGTGAAACTTTTCCTAGACCCCCTCAAGTAGGAAACACTTTACCCATCCCTAGGATATATCAACATTTTTCTAATTAGATGTATCAATTTGAGAATCTTAGTTATTCAGGTTTCTCAAATGGGTATAATGTGATTTCCCAAAAGACCTTATGAAAACCCATTAGCCTTGGTTAACTCACTATTGGGAAGCACTCCCCTAGGCCTCCTCTATGATATCCAAATATATTTGATCGATCCATTCACATTAACATGCACCCAAAATGATCATATATTCCCTTGATAAAAGATAAATCCCACTTTTCTTCCCTAGTTAATTGAGACCTTGATGGATTTTAATGATGTATACCCTTGATAATAAATATCATCATAATTAGGACCCAGATAAAGCCTCCTCTAGCCTAGGATAACAATCCTAGCCACTCTATATCTAGAACCTTATCAAACATAGAATCCATTTGAATTATTTTTTCTACTAAATGAGCCAATGAGGGAGGAATGGCCACCCACTGTGTTTAAGTCTCAAAATATTGTCTTTAATTGATTCAACTACTAGGTTATGCATCTATGGTTAGCATCCATGCCTATTTTGCCTTTGAAAAAGATAAGTAATATATATGTAAGACCCAACTAATTTCTCAGAATAAAAAATTCCCCTTAAGAATAGTCATTCTTCCTAAGTCAATTAAAAAATAATAATTATACATTCATATATTAGCCTCCTACTTAGGTGTAATCCCCAGTCAAAAGTTCTCATTAAATATATCATCCATAATATATATGAGTGAGACATATACACTTGGGAAGAATATATGTAAGCCCTAAACATATCTTTCATACTCTATTTTCAGGACTTGGGACTCTTATTTGGTGTAATCCCCAACTTTACTTAAATGGGTAGCCACTATGTGAAATCCTCACTCAATATTTTTTCATTTCCCCTATCACAACACAAACATCCTAGTGAGATGATGTAAAAATTCATGATAATATCCTAGTTACATGACACAAAATTATATGACTATTACCTTACCACATTCCATAAAACTTCATAGTACAGTCCTGTCACATTACCATAAACTATTAGAATTAAACTATATGTTCTTTGATTACTATTAACCATGATATATAGCATGCTTCACTAATGTTCAAACCCAACATATGAAACCATATTTTCAATGATCCATATTCCCTATAAAATATTATCATAAATGGTCTATATTATTTGTGAGTTCAACTCTTACTCAATAGGTGTATATTCCTTGGTTATCACATTATACCCACTCCTTTCTCATTACTAATAAAAATATAAACTAGAAATGATGCTTAAAAATAAGTCTCACACCAATATTTTCAAGTTATCTTTTTCCTAGTCATCCACTCTACTTGATGTTAAACTCCACAGAAGCAATCATGGATGCACTGTCATGAACTGAACCACTAGGGCCCACCTGGATGGTGGAAGGCCGAGTCACAACTACCCCAAACCTACTTCAATAGGCCAGGGGATAGAGAAAATCACCGAAAGACATAACTAAAATGGGAGGCCATTTCCTAAAGTTCATGTACACACACACCCAACCATCTCCATACATAGGTACATGGGAATAATAATAAAAGAAAGTAACCTCTAGAGTAAATTCTTTTCATGTAATAACCTCTAAGTAATATAAAATAGTGAAAAAAAGTAAACTAAAATAAAAAGGGAAAAATACATTCCCACCTAGAAAAGATGTCCCAACCAGAAAATAACTGGAAATGAAATGATGAGAGAGTCTGGATCCAGATATCCAATCCCCAATCACCATATATAGTCAAATAAACCTGGGTATCTCTATGATCCTTTGAAATAACCACCAACCTATCCATAATCTATATAAGATATGACATGTGTGGGAAAATCCCATGTAGGTGTGAGTATATACATTCCCAGTAGGACATCCCAAAAACTAGATAGGGATCTATAGGAGACAAGATATAAGTAGTTATATTAACAAAAAGAAATAGGGAAACAAACCTGAACAACAAAGATATATTTTTATAAAATAAACCCATGCAATAGAGAAATGGGATATCTATCTCAATGATCCCAACCCAGGATGATAAGTCCACCTAGAGTTTCCAAAGGGCCCATCAATGATGCCCAATATCTCACGTGTGTATCCAAAAAAATAATGAGTAGGGTACACACCTCGACACTACTCCACAGACTGATGGAGAACAATATATAAGTGGAGGAACCATTCCATAGTGAATAAGGCTGGTACCACTCAGTTGATAGAGGACCCATTCCCTAGTACAACATGATGGTGCCACTCAGTAGAAAGAGGACCCATACCCTGATACAACAAGAGGGATCCAATATATAGGTTGAGGAAACATACCCTGATACAATAGGAGGGTTCCAATCAATAAGTAGAGAACCCATTCCATGATATAGTAGGAGGATCCACTCAAAATCTAGAGGTCCCATGCATCGATACAATAAGAGGGTTCCACTCAATAGGTTGAGGAACCATGCCTAGATAAAACAGGCCAGTTCTACTCAATAGGTAGAGGACCCATGCCCTGATATGATAGGAAGGTTCCACTCAATAGGTAGAGGACCCATGACCTAATATGATAGAAGGGTTCCACTCAATAGTTAGAGGACCCATGCCCTGATATTATAGGAGGGTTTCACTCCATAGGTAGAGGACCCATGCCTGATACAATAGGAGGGTTACACTGAATTTGTAGATGACCCATGCCATGATACAATAAAAGAGTTCCACTCAATAGGTAGAGGACCCATTCCTTGATACAACAGGAGGGTTCCACTCAATAGGTAGAGGACCTATGACTTGATATGATATGATTTTTCCACTCAATAGGTAGAGGACCTCTTCCCTAATATGACAGGAGGTTTCCACTTAATAGGTAGAGGACCCATGTCCTGATACATCATAAGGGTTACACTAAATAGGTAGAGGAACCATTCGTTGATACGGTAGGAGGGTTAAAATCAGACCAGTATGAGGATTATGGGGAATTTATAGCTCTAACTTCTCTTTGATGATCCTTCCTAATCACTATCATCATAAATGTAACTCCCAGATGATTTTATTAAATAATTTTAATTATTCAATAGCTTACATTGCACACAATTGTGAGTCTAAATGAATCCTGAGATTACCTTAGAATAAAATGACCATTATAACCTAGCTGTTAGGTTATAGGGAATAAATATAACTAACTTATGAAAATATATGGTGAATTCATTGGCTACCAAATATTTATAAAAAATATAAATCAATTATATATTTTTATTTTTATATGAATAAATTTAGTGAATTACTATTAGTAAATTAAATTAATGAAATATATATTTTATATAATTAATAAAATATTTTTTATATTCATCCAATATATATTTTTGTCACTGGTTATGAATAAACCCTATTTTATGTATAAAAACCTATATTTTTCAAAAGGGTAATTTTACAGCCTTTTAACGGCGAAACCATTTTAAAGTAAAATTTAGACACATTAATAATTTTTATATGACAAAATAAAACTATTATTTGAAATTATGATATAAAAATTTACTTTGGATGAATTTTTGATATTTTTTTGTTAACTTTCAAGTTTTGATGAATAGTAAAAATACAATAAATTTTAATTGAAAACAACTTTTTTCGTAAAAAAAATTTATATGGATAAATTATATTCTTGAATGGTTTTAAAATATAAATATAATATATTTTCATTATTTAATATAATTTAGGTCATTGGCATTAATTTTACATTGAATTAAGATGTAAAAACAATTCAATCTTTTGCAATGTTTTAACTTTTAAAACCTGTTTTTCCATTTTGAGAACGAGATTAATTTTAAATTAAATACTAAAAATTATGTGTTTTTAATTTTTAAAAATAAATTACATATTTATAATCATTAGTTACAAATTAATTAAATAAATTTACATTATTTTTTGGTTTTATGAATAGTAACTTTGGTAATTTTTATTAATATTGTAAAATGGATAATTGGGTAATTAAGGTTAAAAATAATATTATAAAATTACCCCAACACTTTTCCTAATATCATTTTATATGTGTGTTTATACCTAAATCATCCTTGGGTCTAAATGGTATCTTTTTAAGCCACTTGGATAAGATTAGGACACTTAAATTATTTTATTTAAAGAAAAGTTAAATATGTCTCACTCAAATTTTAATAACTATATAATTTTTAATATAAGTTTATACAGATGATAAATTAGATTATAAATAATCATTTGAAATATCAAATATTTTTTTATCATGGTATTTTTTTTTTAATTTTTAGGAAATAAATAATCACCTTAAAGGATTATACATTGATGATGCAGAACTGATTTAATTGATGAAAAATCAATAAACAACTTTTTATTACAATTATAATAAACATTAAAAGAAAAAAACACATGAAAAAAATATTATTTTGCTATTATATATCTACCATAAACATCCAAGGGTCATTTTATTGACCATTTGAAGCCTTAGAAAAATGATTATGACACTTATATTATTTTATTTAAAGTGATGTTAATGTTTTCACATTCATGTTTTAATAAGTATAACATTTTTAATGTTGAATTTTCTAGAATATATATTATAATTAAAGTATCATTATTAAATCTAGTATATTTATATTCATAATAGAATTTTATTTTTAATTATTATTCAATAACTAAGTGTATTAAATAATTACACAAAATTGATGTTGTAATTATTTTATTAATGGAGATAACAAATAAATGTTATAAAAATATTAAAATAAATATAATTTGGGATAATTCATATGTCCAATGAATATTATAGATTACCATGACCTATTAGGAATATAATAAAATATTTTTTCTAAGTTCTCTTTTTTATTTTAATATTTTTAAAAATCCATGATTTGAATAGTGTCAAAATTGACACCATTGATTGTTTATCAAAGTAATTTTTTATTAAATTATTTAAAAATAATATATATATTTTTTTAAAATATATAATAATAATTATTTTGTCTAAAATTATATAAGCTATTTATTTATGATATAATTGACATCAAATATGTAAATATTGAACTCTTTTAATATTAAAATATTTGTTTCCCTAGTTAAAAGTTAAATAGAATAACTAAGTGTTAATTAAAATGATAAGGTTTAAATTGATATAAAAACTTGTATAAAATTTATTGGTTGATGAGATTACAATACTATATCATCTCATATTATAAATTTGGACATTTTTGAGGTTTTTGGATGTGGTTTGATTTTATTATAAATTAATATTTCTTGGAGTTTCCAAAAGTACCCCTGACCTCAATTATAAGAGGTCACCTCCTCCCTCATTTATTTACAACTTATTGATCCTTAAATATCAGTTATCCCATGAAAAGTTTCATTATATTATTACCTAGTAACATTATAGAGGTCCTAGTATTCTCCAAAGACCAACTCTAGTGCTTTAAGAGGAGATTTAAAGGGAGAATGCCGAAGAAGAGGTAATCTCCTCTATCAATTATTTCAAACATCATTCTTCTTCTAATTTCTGTTCATGAGTTGTTTCATTAAAAAGTAATAAATTCAGTATAAATTATATATTAATATTCTATTATGATTAATAAACAACCATATTCTACCTTCTATCAATCCTACAAAAAACAAAATCACCACGTGTGTGTACGTATGACTTACAATCTCCACGCCGTGGTGTAATATGTTTTTCACCACTACCTTAATTGGATGGGTATAATAATGGAAAAAATAACTATATATGTTTATTAGAAAATGATATTTATTATGAAATATTATACACCATCCACTTCAATACCATTCAACAATTATGAGAATGATATCATCGTTCGTGCATACGTACAAGCTACCGTCTCCACGATGCGATGCGATTCATTCTACATGATATTCATTAAATAATGATTATATAATTGAATTGAATGACTAAATATGATATATATTATAATAATACAATTTTTTAAATAATATAACTATAAACTATAAAGAGGAACAAGAACCCATCTGAGAAAACATGCGTAAGAAAATAAAGAAGTTAATACCCGATGGACAAGTAATAATGTTACCAACAAACAGATGATAATATGATAATATTTAATATCATGAAAATGAATATGATTATAGAATAATTAAATTAAATTATTTAAATCATTATACATGAGGTTAGTATACATACAAAGGATATTGGACCTAAGGTAAGGGATAATTTTACAATCTTATTATTATCCAAGATTATTTATACGTAATTATTTACTAGGGTCTATTTATCATCCAATTCCATGTTTCCTAAATATGTAATATTATTTCTATTATTATAAAAAATTTTAAAGCCAATTTTACCCATTGGTGAATTTTTATTAAATGGTATGAAAGGAATATTTTGTCGTTTTTCGACACGAGATATTTTTTGGCTTATCTGATAAAAGTACAATAAGATTGTTTTATTTTAACTTATATGACATGATGGGTTTTTATATTTTCATAACACCATATTTAAATGAATATTCCTTTATAATATTTCAAGATTATTTTCAATGAAATTATTTTCTTTTAAAATTATGTGTCATTTTGATAAAATAAAATGTCTTTGAAGAAGAAAGGAAATTTTCCTCAAGAATTAATTTCAAGTGTTCAATAAAAATTATTTTCCATCTAAGATGGAATTATTTAATTGGGTTATGTTTCAAGTCTACTATCCCTATTATTCTTATGGTTTTATTATGTTTTTTATGTAATGATATTTATGAAATCCATTTGTTTTACATGGATTATGTTATGATGGAATGATGTTTAAGAAACCTATTTTATTCCTTAGGTTATGCTATTATGAATGATTTATGTTTTTGTGGCACACATAAGAATAATTTTATTATGAGATGGGTGGGACCTATATCTCCCTCCAATGAATTGGGTAAATATTTATATCTCATGAGATAGTTAGGGCTAGAATGGGAAATGATCTCGGTTCAGTAGTACAGGGCTAGAATGAGGAGTGAGCTCGATTCAGCAATGGACTTTGTTTACTATAATGGTCTTGACTATGAGCCTTGACTAATATGAAATGATTTTATATGATTATTTTTATGCTAAAAAATTTCATGTCTTATGTTATGACTTTTGGGATTAAGTTTATTGATTCTTATAAACTTTTAAGATTTATCCCATGGCATGATATCATGATCTTTCATATGCAGGATGTGATTTTCAAATGTTATGTTCTTATGTATTATGATTATGAAATGATTGATATCTCCCTGTTTACCCAGACTGAGCATCCGAGCTCACCCATTTTTTATGTTTCTTTTCCCCTAGTCATGAAGAAGGGTATTAAGTAAGATATGTCAAAAAGGGGTCTAGTTATGAAGGAATAAGCAAGAGATACTATAGATGTCTTATGAACCATTTGTTTATGTTTCCCAATTTATAAATACACTTTACCTATACGACGCTATCATGAATTTTTTATATTTTTAATGAATATTCTTCAATTTTGAAATAATATCTATGTATGTAAAGTATGGGTCACTATAGTTGGTATTAGAGGAAAGGTATAGTTAACCTTTGGAAACTAGGATAAGAAAACCATAGGAAGAACCATAAGTATATGTCAAAGTATAGGTTACAATACTTGTATTTTGTAAATGATCATGAATAACCTAGGAAATAACCTAAAATGTCCTAAATTGAAATTTTATTCTTTATTATGTGGTTTTCCCATTATGGTTATACTTTTTTGGTTTTAGTCAGTGGATATAGCTTGAAGGAACTATATTAATGTTGAATGAAATGGGAAATGAAATGATTGTAATCCCAATAAACCAAATGTTATGGGAGCTAGAATAAAAAACCTTATTGCTATTCTCACAAAACTTTCTCAAGATCTAAATCATACAGGACTTCCAAATGAACAAAGGTGGGAACCAAATTATGTTGAGTCCTTTATGAGGAAGCGTCCACCTTCTTTTAGTGGTTCTTTTGATTTAATAATGGATGAAAAATGTATTAGTACCATTTAAAAGATATTTTCAGTTATCCAATGTTCAGAAAATTATAAATTCATCTTGGTAGTCTATCGTTTGGAAGGTAAAGCTAATCAATGGTGGAATCTTATCAAGAATACGTGGCAAAGAGATGAAATTGAATCCATGTAATGGGATTAGTTCAATAACTTATTTTTTAATAAGTAATTTCCTCATATTATTTGAACAAAGATAAATATGGAGTTACTTGAACTTAAGAAAAAGGAAGATGAATCCGTTTTGTACCTATAAAGAAAATTTTACAAGACTTTCAAGGTATTCTTTTGGAATTATTATCCAACCTGAGAGTAAAATTGATCAATTATTTAGAGGCTTAAAACCAAGTCTCTAAAGGTAATTAACCATAAGGTACTTCAATATCTACGAGGAAATCGTTTGATGTGCTCTCAAGGTTGATATGGAGATTTGAGTAACCCATTGGTCCTATGGGTTTGATAAGAAGAGAAAAATTAATTTCATGGGAAAATATAAAGACCACACTAAAAAGAAGATGATTTTTCCTTTGTTCTCAAAGTGTGTAAAGAAACATGGAGGAAGTTGTCTTAAAGGGACTAGAAAATGTTCTAAGTGTGGGAGAGAAGGTCATCGGGCTATTGAATGCCAAAGTGATGGGAAAAAGATTTCTAATGATGTGAATAGAGAAAAGGCTACATAGAATGCACCTCCTACAATTTAATGTTACAAGTGTAAGGAAATGGGGAATTATGCCAATCAATTACATAATCCAAGGGTTATTAATGATGATCGACGCCAGCAAATTGTTAAGGCCAAAGACAAAGGAAAGTCACATGCGATCACTATCAGCGATACAAAGTGCGATAATGATGTGGTAAAAGGTACACCTATGATCCAATAAAAATTAGAAAATGTTTTATTTGATTCTAGACCCACCCACTCTTTTATTTATAAATAATATTCTAAGGTTATCTATGTATTACCTCAATAATTAGATGTTGAGTTAGCTGTGACAACTACTAATGGCACAACAGTCACATCAAAAGTTTATAATTCTCATCCAGTTGAATTTTGTGGGAAAGTGCTTCCTAAAAATCTTTTGATACTTCCTATAGTGGAATTTTATGTGATTCTTGGCATGGATTAGATTTCTCTATATGGAGATCATGTTAGTTTCCATGGAAGGTATGTCACATTTCATATTCCAGATCAATCTATGGTCATCTATCGATGCAAGGATAGATATGAACTTCTATTAGAAATTTATTTCATATTATGGGTCTTGATTCCAATAAATGAAGGTTATCTATCTCAAATGGTTGGGAAGAAACTCACAATTAAGAATACACCCATTGTACGAGCGTTTGATGAAGTCTTCTCAGAAGAATTGCCAGGTCTTCCACCAAATCGTGAATTTGAGTTTTCAATAGAATTCATACTAGGTGCTATGCCTATTTCAAAGATACCTTATATAATAGCCCCAATTGAGTTGTAAGAATATAAGAAGCAACTCTAAGATAATCTTGAAAAGGGATTCATATTCCCTAGTGCATCACCTTGGGGTACACTTGTTCTGTTTTTTAAGAATAAAGATGGATTAACGAGACTCTACATTGATTATCGAGAACTTAACAAGATCACTATCAAGAAAAAATATCATCTTCCCCGCATTTATGACTTATTCAAATAACTATGCAGATCTCAATACTTTTGAAAGATTGATATTTGTTCAGGATATCATCAATTAAGGTTCAAGAAGGAGGATATACCAAAGATGACATTCCGTACAAGGTATGAAACCTATGAATTTATAGTGATTCCTTTTCATCTTACTAATTCCCTCACTATCTTCATGGATCTAATTAATAGAGTCTTTAGAGACTATCTGGATTAGTTTTTGGTAGTCTTTATAGATGATATTTTTATCTTTTGGAGAGAAAAGAAGAGCATGAAGATCACTTGTGAATTGTACTGAAGACCCTAGAAAAGGAGAAGTATTATGTAAAATTTACCAAGTGTTAATTTTGGATTCATAAAGTTTCATTATTGGGTCACATAATCTCAAGATATGGGATATCTATTGATCCATCAAAAATAGAATTTATTGATAGTTGGCTGAGACCAACAACGGTAACTAAGATATGATGTTTTCTTGGTTTGGCTGGATATTATCAATGTTTTGTGAAATATTTTTCACGATTAACTAATCCAATCGCCAAGTTTACTTGGAAATGAGTTAAGTTCGTGTGGATGGAGGAATGTGAAAATAATTTCAAAGAGCTAAAAAGAAGGTTATCCAGTGCACCTGTGCTCACATTGTCTTGTAGTGGAGAAAGGTTTGTGATCTATAGTGATACATCCAAGAAGGGGTTGGGTTATGTTCTTATGGAATAATAAAAGATAATAAATTGAACAACAAATTATTCATAAATGGGGATCATGAGATGGGTATGAAAACATATAATCAAAATAACATTACAAACCATGATTTAAATATTTAATCAAAAGGGGTGGAAAACACAGTTGAAAATACCAAATTAAAAAATAGTTTTTTGTTGGTGAAGAATCTGTTCTCTAGTAATGGGAAAAATCTATTATGTTCGATGTCTATCAGACCACCTTGATGCGGTCACTGGTCATCACCCAATCTTGATTGTCCAACAAAGAATGGTGGAACCTCCTCTCAGCAATCCTAGGGTTATGTGGATAAACCTATATATTTTCCATAATATAATATTTATAGAGAAAAATGGTTTTGGTTATTAAATGTAATAAATACAAAAGTAAATAAATTAATTCACTTAACTTACCCACCAACGACTACCTCATCTGAACATCTAGAACCAAATTTTTTTTGGTAATGCCTAGGGTAAACCCTGTACTCTGGATTTAACCATTGTCTCATATTTTTGATTTGAGTCTCAATTCAAGAGATATTCCAATATTTATAAAAAAATGCGTTCATGTGATATAAAATACATTTAATATTTTTATTAAATTAATTCCAAGCTCGCCGGGCCTCAAGATTGTGCATCATCTCATATCCTGACTCCAAAATATTTCTTAATATATTTTAAAGTATTACAAAGAAAAAATAAAGTCACTACATTATTCCCTCCTTTAATATTTTTTTCTCAAGAATCACAAACTAAGAAAAAATGTTGGGATACTGAGCCTGCATTTGGATCTACCACTCTTAGGATATCTATTGTATGCTCCCATGATTCCACATCACATAAACCAAGGTAATAATCCATACACATAGTATCCTCCCTTGCTAATCGTCGATTTCCACTGGGTACTCCATGAAGGTGGCTCTATCATCGATGTCCATCTCTCCCCAGTCAATAACATGCATAAGATCATGCATGTATCTCCTCAGCTATGACACATGGAAGAAATATTTTACCCACTCCAACTGTGGGGGTAAGTCGAGGTGGTAATCAACCTCACCAACCATCTACAAGATCTAGAATGACCCAATAAACCTCAAGGATAGCTTACATCCCTAATTGAATCATCATAATCCTCATTGTGGGGAAACTCTCAGGAAAACATGGTCTCCCTACTCGGACTCCAAGGGTCTATAACATTGATCTGTATAAGATTTATTCCTTCTCTGGGCTATCATTATCTGATCGCAGATCACTTGGACCTTCTCTATCATCACCTACACCATCAATGGACCAACTAGAGATGCCACATTGATCTCAGTCCAACATAAGTGAAACCTACAGGGTCTCTTGTACAGGGCCTCTAAAGGTTCCATGCCAATAGTTGAGTGATATCTATTATTATAAGAAAAATATACCAAAGGTTAGTGATCCTACCAAATACTACTAAAGTCTAACACACAAGACCTCAACATATCCTCCATCACCTAGATAGTGTGCTTAGTCTTCCCATCCATCCGGCGGTAAAAAGTTGAACTCATCCTCAAATAGGTTTTTAATGCCTTCTAAAGGCCACTCAACAAAAGTGATGTGAATTGTGCATCACGGTCGAAGAAAATCATTGAGGAAACCCCATTAATTTATATGATCTCCTGTATATAAAAATATCCCCAAAATATCCACCAAAGTCTTCCATATGATGGAAAGGAAGTTTTATAACTTGGTAAGTCAGTCAAATATCTCCCAGATGGCATTTGGCTTCTCACTATCCATGGAATCCCTATAACAAATTCCATGGATATTATATCCCACTTACACTCTAGGATATCAAGAGAATTCAAAAACATTTCCCAAACCTAGGGCTCAGCCTTCACTTTCTAATATGTGAGACATCGAGAGAAGAACTCATCCATGCTCCACCTCATGCCAGGCCACCAAAACTACCACTGAAGGTCCTTGTACATCATACTTACATCAAGATGTACAAACAAATAAGAAGTGTGAAACTAACTCATCACATCCTCTCGCATGTGACAAGAACCACCATTCATCTTTGGAAAAGGATGATGTGATTACCTCCTCTAGATAATCCATACAGTGAATCTACTGAGGATACCTAGTCACTTAGGACCTCACAGTTGATGTTTCCCAACTGCGCCTCCCTTACATGATGAAGAAGCAGAGGAGTCAACACCATTGACTGATGATAATATGCACCCCTCTCCACTACCAGAGTCAGATACAAGGAAGCTAACTACTCAGATTCCTCCTCCACTGGGTGAGAATGATATTTCCTACTAAGAAAATATTCCACCACATTTCCCTTCCAAAGAGTATAGACTATCTAAAATTCATAGTACTGTAGAAAATTCAACCAGTGCCTCTATCTTAGGTTCAATTATCTCTATATGAATACATACCAAAGACTCTAATGTTTTGAGTAAAAATTAAAGTTCTCCCCTATAAGATAGTGCCTCCACATCCTGAGAGCGAAGACTATCACTAAAAAATTTAGGTTATGAGTTGCGCAGTTCTTGTCATGGGGTCTCAACTGCCTCAAACCATATGCGATCACTACTTATCTCTTCATCAATGCACAGTTGAGACCATATCTAGTGGTATCACAATACAATACATACTCTATACCCTCCTATAGTAGTCTAAATATAGGATCACTCATCATCCACAACCTCAATTCCTCAAAGTCTCTCTAGTACTGCTCAATCTAGGTGAACAGATTCCCTTTCCATATCATGGTGGTAAAAAGTGGATACAATCCTAGAGAAGTCTTCCATGAACCTCATGTAGTACCCCACTAGTCTAAGGAAACTCCATACCTATAACACGCTATTTTGTGGCTCCCAATAAATCATTTCCTTAATCTTCACTGGGTCTACAAATAATCCATTCTTAGAAATTACATGCCCTAGAAAGTGAACCTCTTGGATCTATAACTAACACTTTGAGATCTTACCATAAAGCTGGTGCTCCCAAAGAAAATTTAGGACCATTATAAAGTATTATGCATGCTCCTTCTCTAATACATACTAGATGGGTATGTCATTAATGAAGGCAACCACAGATCAGTTCAAGTATGGTTGGAAGATCTGGTTCATCAAATCCATAAAAATAGAGGGAGAATTTATCACACCAAAAGGAACAACCACGTACTCATAGTGTCCATATAAATATCAGAATGCTATATTTGGAATACATACCTTGAAAAATCTTAATTGTCAGTATTCTGACTTGAGATCAATCTTTGATAATTATATGACACCTCATAACTAATCAAAGAGGCTGCTAAACCTAGGTAAGGGGTACCTTTTATTTATCATGGCCTGGTTTAGGTGATTATAATCAACAAAAAAGCTCTAAGAACCTGTTTACCCTTTTCATGAAAAAACTGAAGCTGCCTAAGAGGACACACTGGGTCTGATAAAACCCTTATCTCAAAGGTCCTCCAACTGTACCCTCAGTTCCTGGAGCTCCGTATGGGCCATCAAATATTCTGAAGAAGATATCAAAGTAGTCCTGGGGTGCATGTAGATGAAAAACCTCATCTCCCGCCTTATAGGTAATTCCATAACATCCTCTTGGAAGATTACTATATTATCCTACACAATTTAAGGAATCCAGATTCATGAAAATCCCTCTCTATTGAAGAGATAAACTCACCAATTTATGGGTGATGGGATGTAGCTTCCTACTTGAAAAACCCACTCTCTGCTCTTTGATCTCTCTCTCTCCCACAATGGTGAATATCATCCCATCAGTTGGAAGGAATCTTACTTGTCTACAATGGTAGTCAATCTGGTCTTAGACTGTGGACAACCATTCTATACCCAAGATGACATCAAATGCCTATTCATTATGATCAAGAGGTCCCATGATAAAATATATCCACCAAGCGACATCTCGCACTATCGATAGATAAATAACATTATAGAAGAATATCCTACAGGAACCCTAAGACAAATTTTCTAGGATAAAGTCTCAACTGAGATATCAAACTTTCACACCAAGAGTAAGGAAACAAAATAATGGCTCACACCTATTTCCACTAATACTAAAGCTAGAGTAGAATAAACATATATCATACCTCTAATCATCTCATGAGCTTCCGGTTCATAAGCCTCCATAGCCTGAAGCTACCCACGACCCCAACCTCTAACTCCCCAATCCTTGCATGGGCCTCCTGATGGTGGTGGTGGAAGGAGATTATAACACCACCCACCACCAGCAGCTCCTCTTCTGGGAGCCCCACCTACTTCCATGCCAACTCTACCTCCCTAGGGACCACCATGGCTACCCATGGGAGATCCATGGTCATGAAATTGTCTATTCTATTTCAGTCCATCCAATTTATTCCTTCCCTCCTCAGTATGTCATTTGAAGAAATCACATGCGATGTGACCACACCCATCACATTCATAGCATCATACCTCTCTGGGATATCCTAGTCCTCCATATGATCCATGAGCAGTATGAACATGTACCTGAGTCTAGACCTGAGAGGATATCCTATTATAAGACCCTACCGACTAGAACATACTAGATTCTATAGATGATTCAACCCTATAATGCCCACTTCTAGATCCGGATGCATGGAATCCCTTAGATAGGAAGCTCTCATTCACTAGTTCTCGCTCTATTACTCCAACATATTTGGGAATATATAGTGGTACCACACTAGCACAAATGTCTCTGCGCGGAACATTCATAAACTTCCACACCCATAAGTAACCATCTTGAAAAATGTCGAGGGAGTAACACATTTGGTCATTAAACCTCATAACAAACTTAGAAACTACTATCCCTCCCTGATATAGCTTCAAAAGATCTTAAATCCAAATAGAGCATAATAATGAGGGGTAGTACTCCTCAAAAAATAGTTGCTGGAAGTAAGACCATGAGATTGCTGACTCATCATGCATATATGTGACTAAAATCCACTAGAGTCTGGCTAGTCCATAGAAAAGGCTAGATACTAGCACAAACATCTGATCAGTTTGGGTCTGTATAGCCCTGGAAACTCAGATCATCGACTCAATCCAATCATACGATGCGTAGAGATCTGGCTCACTATGGAACCTTAGTGGCCTCTGGCACTGGAACTCATGGGGTATTCTATCCCAACATTCATCCTCATCCAAATATACTAGTATAATCTGATGTTCAATAGGCAAGGGTGTTGCTACCTTTCGACCTGGAGGAAAGATCCCATGAGATGACCCCTGAACTGAGGCCTCATCACTCATCAGATCGTTGTCACAATCCTAAAGCGCTAACCTAAATTATTGTCTTTATGAAGGCATCCAAAAAATTAATCACGATGCACCATGGTCATATGATCATATATATGGTGGGATGAATCAAGAAGGACACTTAAAGGACTCAATCCTATATGATGCATGTACCAAAGTTCTTTACAACTAATGTCTCGGTATGCTGAGTTGGCAAAGAGGTAGTCAGAGTCCTGGTAAATGGATACATCAACCACTGCACTAACATTGGTCCCCCCTAGCCTAAAATTCATAATCGATACACCTTGAAATGGCCACTCTAAGTTCCAAACCAAACCTCATAAGGGAAAAAACTCCAAACACCATCCTGAGGTCAAACTACCTCTGATGCCAATCAGTCATGACCTGACCCATTGGGGCCCACCTAGCTAGTAGAAGTCTAAGTCGTAACTACTGCAATCCTACCTCTATAGACTAGGGGCTAGAGAAAATTTCTAGAGGGTATAAATAAAATAGGATACCTTTTCCTAAAGTACTTGTATACACGCAACCAACCATCTCCATGAAGAAGTGTAGATGAATAATAATAAAAGATAGCAACCTCTAGAGTAAAATCCATGCATGTAATAACCTCTAAAAAATACAAAAGAGTGTGAAAAATTAAACCAAAATGAAAAGAAAAAAATAAATTCCCACCCAAAAAAGATGTCCCAACTTGACAATAAAAAGAAAATAAATTCTAAGAGAGCTTGGCTCCAGATCTCCTAGCCCCGACCACCATACATAGTTAAATGCACCCATGTATTATGATTTTTTGTAATCACTGCCAACCTGTCCATTGTCTACATAATACATGACATGTATGGGAAAATACCATGCAGGGGTGAGTATATGCATACACTATAAGACACCCAAAAAATTGGAGGGGGGGGGGGGATAAGAGACACAATATAAGTAGTCATCTCAACCCAAAGAAAAGGGAAATGAAACCCAATGATGAATATATATGCCCAAAAAATAAACCTATAAAATAGAGAAAGGGGACCTCTATCTCAATGATCCCATCATAGGATGATAAGTATACCTGTAGTTCCAAAAGTGTCCATCAATGATTCCAAAAATCTTGTGTGTCTATCTGAAGAAATCATGAGGAGGTTATGAACCTCTTCACTACCCCACAACCCAATCAGTCATAATATCCAAGTATAAGACCCAAACCCTAGTGTCTAAGGGGGTATCACTCAGAAGATAGAGGAACCATTACCTAATACAATAGGAGGGTCCCATTCAATATGAAGAGGACCTATACCTTGATATGACAAGAGGGTCCCATTCAATAGGTAGAGGACCCATGCCCTAATAAAACAAGAGGGTTCCACTTAATAGGTAGATGAACCAATCCATGATATAATAGAATGGTTCTACTCAATAGTTAGGGGACCCATTCCCTGATATAGTATGAGGTTTTCACTCAATAGGTAGAAGACCCATGCCTTGATATGATAGAAGGGTTCCACTTAATATGTACAAGACCCATTCCCTGATATGATAAGAGGGTTCCACTTAGTAGGAAGAGGACCCCTGCCCTGATACGACATGAGGGATCCAATTAATAGGTATAGGACCCATTCCCTGATATGATAGGGGGAATATACTCAATATGTAGAGGACCCATGCCCTGATATAACAGTAGGGTCCCACTCAATAGGTAGAGGACCCATTCCCTAGTGCAATAGGAGTGTTCCACTCAACAAGAGGAGGACCCATTCCATGATACAACAATAGGGTTACACTCAACAGGTAGAGGAACAATGCCATGATATGATAGAATAGTTCCACTTAATAGGTAAAGTACCCATACACCGATAAATTAGAAGGGTTCTACTCAATAGGTATTTTACCCCTGTCCAGATATGATAGGAGGGTTCCAATCAAAATAGTATGAGGAGTATGGGAAATTACCAACCCCTAACTCTCTCTGATGATCTTTCTAGATTACTATCATCATCGAGCACTGCATAAAGAAGCATCATGCTTAGAACATCTCTCATCATATATAAAAATCCAATAAAAAGGGCACCATATCATTCTATGTGAAAACCACCCAGGTTAGGCTACTTGTGGGACAAAATATGAGGCAAAATGAAGGAGATACGGGAGGGAGAAGATTCTTAAGAAGTAAACAACGTGTAAGGGGTCCACAAGGTGTGTGTCCTCACTCCTCTTCCTGGTCATGTCTTTGTAGCACTTGGATAGTTTGTCATTTATTATTACACAATGTGTAAGGGTACTACATGATGTGTCTTGGCCACTCAAGGCCATCCTGTGTGCTTATGGATGTGCTTGTATCCTTACAGACATGTCTGTGTGTTTGGACATGTACCTAGTCATGTACTCCTAGAGTACACACTGAGTTTTTAGCATTGGATCACACAACGTTTGGGGGTACCACATGGAATGTGATACTTATCTCCACCAAGAAACCCTAGCCACCATAGCTAAGGAACTACACGACATGTGTTCCTTTCAGTACACGTAGTGTATTTGTAATTTTTCCAAAACTATAGATCTATTATATAGATTCCATATACGATTATTCCAATGAAAAATCTTCCATTTTACCACCCAAAATTGGTGGAAAACACCTCCATGAGTCGATTCTAGCCTTCTGGTGGTCAGAAATCATATTTTCGACCCTCCACTCGAAGCTGCAATGTGCCTCATGCACTTCCCATTATTTTTGATCAGTAATAGATCCCAAATATATGAAAATAATCACCCACACCCCACAATGAACCTTGATCTATCCACAAATTTCCAATCCATTCATCGCACATGAATCTTTCATGAATTTGGGGGTTCAAACATGCTCGAACCTTCCCAAAAAAGTCATACCATGACCCCATAGGCCAATGATGAAGAATGTGAATAATGATGGGGGAAATTAACCATAACAAGGGTGATAAAAATCATTTTATAAGTGTTCTCAACCAAAAATTTAAAATCAAGGAATCTAGGGTGTGATCATGACATAAAAAAAGATAATAAATCAAATAACAAGTTATTCAACAATGGGGTTCATGCTATGGACATGATAACACAAAATCAAAAGAGGATTTCAACCCATACTTCCATGATTTAATAAAAAGAGGTGAAAATACACAATTGAAAATCCATACCTCAATATTGATTCATTCATTAGTGAAGAACACGTCCACTAGTGATGGGAAAGATCTGTTGCGTTCACTGTTTTTCTAACCACCTTGATCCGCTCGCCGGTCATCACCTAATCTCAATACACCAATGAAAAACAGTGGAAACTCATCTCAACGATCCTCGAGTTATGCAAATAACCCTAAAGATTTTCTAAAACATCATATTTATAGAGGAAAAATGTTTTTGGGCATTAAATGAATTAATTAAATAAATTAACTAATTAATTCACTTAACATACCCGCCAATGGCTGCCTCATATGAACATTCAACACCGACAAACTTTAGGCCATGACTAGGGTAAACCACACACTCTAGATTCAACAGTGGTCTCATATATTTTATTTGAGTATATTTTCAACAGTTATTACATTATTTCTAAAAAAGTGTGTGTGTGTGATATAAATATATTTAATATTTTTATAAAATTAATTCTGGGATCACCAGGTCTCAGAATCATGTGCCGTATTATTGCTTGGATATGAAAACATTTCTTAATTTATTTCAAAGTATTAAAAGGAAAAAATAGAGTATCTACATGAATGAACTTAAAAGGAACCACATTGGTACTTGTATAATGAAATTAAAAGGTATGGAATGTCCTATTTAGTGGCATTGAACTATATAGGTTTCGATTTCTCACACAAGGATACATAGGAAGACCCTTTAATGGTGCCGATTATAACTCTTTAACACATATAATTTCCCTGAATGGAGATAAACTCCAAAGTTACCAATTATGTGGTTTTAAACCATAAAATCACTAAATGGTTAAAAAATATATAGAACCATTGATACATAAAAATTTTCACATTGATACATAGTTTTGTTTAGATCTCTAGTATGGAGGTAGCCCATCTTGCACTGGGATTTGGGAAGGATTCAAAAACCTGAATTAAATCTATAATAGAGTCCTAAAGTAGGAATTAATCCCCCCTGAAGGGTGTGTGAGACTGAACTCCCATCCTATGGACCCATACAAAACATAAATCATCAATGAAAAATCCACAATCACTAACTAACTTTTGAAATCTGGTCCTCATTAGCTCAAAAAGTGAATAGGTTGGAAAGAACATCATAAATGACTTCTCATGGATCCTAGGAAAATGATAACCTAAGGTCAGCTAACCAAAACTGAGGATAGTGGTTCTACCAACCTAGGATATGGTCTATAATTCCCCATAGCTCCCTCTATATCCAATCAATGTGAATTTCCATCTTTGGACCATGGATAATCCACTTTATGAGTGAGTTAGATGATAAGGGGATAAATGTAAGAGGAAGCTTCCCATAATAAGATAATCAATTCCATCAAATCCATCATGGATTCCATGGAGATGCAGTGAGCTTCAATATAACCTTAAATGAAACTTTATCGAGAGTGGGTGAACTATGTACCCTCTCCACTAAGTTTTGGCCACTTGAGATCTACTTCCTTCAATGGTATGGGTGACCTAGAGTAGAAACTCACACACTTCCCCTCTTGGTGTGGCCAAATCCTGAGTACCCCAGAGAATATTGAGGTAGTTAAACTCCACCGCTTCATTCAGGAATAGAAGAACCTAACTTTTTCAGGTACAATAATCCGGAACTAGGATATATGACCACCTAGGAAGATTCTCATTGGTAGTTCCTATACCATTTCATTGGCTTCATCACTTTTTATAAAGCCCGATGTACTCCCTCAACATACAATTTATAGAGGAATAGTTTTTGGGAATGTGTGTGGAGAATTTTTAGAATAATATGGTCTTAAATATCATATTCATGAAGTACCCATAAAGAATCCAAGAATTCATTAAGATGGTACAATGTCTTGAGGAGACCATGTTGTGGACTGAGAAAAGATCTTTTTGGTCACCTCCTTCACTCGTGTGAAAGTCTAGAAGAGTAGAGATAGCTACTGTAATACAGAATCTAGTCCCTCAACCAATAAAACTATAGATGGCCCCACAGAACAATCCTTACTAGCCATAGACTCAATTTGGAAATTTGCATTGGGCCCCTGACTAGGATAGGCATCTAAACCCTCCACTGATTGGAATAACAAGGTCTACTCCTTTAAGGATGAATATGTGATAAATAAATTTCTCCAAATTCTTCATATTTTCCATGGAAATGAAAATTTTCCTACTACTAGAATCCAAGAAAATGCTTGAATATGAGTTAAAGAACCACCCCAGTTATTACCCCTACTACATGATACTTGGACACACCATCCATGAATGTTTCATCTTTAAGGACTGGATCCATAGTATGGTATATCTAGGAACATTAGAGTTGGGAAATCCTCAGGCACATGTTACATTTGTTTATGTTCCCACAATTATGATCAAGATTATAGGGATTGGAAGAAAGTCTTGAGTTAAGGAGCATAGAATTTTGTTGATTGGAAAGCATGAAGGTCAAATGTTCAGGCCTATGTGATCATTTGTTCATGGATGAATCAACCAACACCCCCAACTATTTCATCCACTTTGACAATGCCTTTTGTTTCACATCCCTCTAAATCTTGAAGGAGTCACTGCCAATAATGAAAGCATGAAAAAGAGTGTAACAACCCCGATTTGTAATATATTTTTATTTTTATTTTTTTTATTCAAGAAATAATATAAATGTTATACTTAAAACAATATTTTTGTATTGTGAATTTGTATTTTGATAATTTTGGGATATAATTTATCATACATTCACTCAAAACTTATGGTTTATATATAAAAATAAATTAATTAGAATTATTTGATATATTATAATGGTAAATGGAAATTTTGATTGTAATATAACATTTACTAATAAATATAAATAAAAATATAAATAAAATACAAAATTTAATCAAATATACCTTATGACATATCAAATATCGAAATGAACATATAATTTTAAATATAATCTAGGAAATATAAATATTATGATATATTGAGTATTAATAAAAATAAAATCATTTCAAGAGAATTATATTAATTAGAGATGAAAACATATATTGAAAATTATAAATTACAATATGTAAGGGTAATATAAATGGATATATTTTTGTAAAGTAATAAATATTGAGGTGTAAAATGAATATAATGAAAATTAGAATAATTTATAAGTATACAAAAAATATAATAGAGGAATGTAAATAAATAAATAAATATACACGCACATATAACAACAAATAAAAAAAGAAAAATAGGGGTGGTGGGGGGACACGTCGCTGCCATCCTCGAGTATCGATTCTCTTAAAAACCGTATACACTACCACCGATTCAGGTATGGGATGCGCCGAATTTTATCAACGCTAACCAAAAAGCGCTGATAGAAGGGGGGAATTTATCAGTGCTAGCTAAAAGTGCTGATAAATCATCCCTTTATCAGTGCTAAATAAAGCATTGATAAAGGTGTACCCTTTATCACTGCTTTTTTAGCAGTGATAAAGGGTAGATTTATCAGCGTTATTATTATCACTAATAAAAGTTTTTAATAAATAATATTATTAATTTATATAAAATCACTCTATTTATATTAAAAAATAATGTTTATTTGTATACATTAAATAAAAAATGAATATTTATAATTAATATATATATTTTTAATAATTCAAAAATATATATAATATTTAAAAAAGTATTTATTAGATTATAATTAAATAAATATATATTTAAGTAATTATAATATTATAATAAATTTCATTAAATAATAAACATATTTATTATATTTATAATTATATATTTATAATTATATATAAATACTTTTTAAATATATATAATTATAAAAATAATTATATATATATATATATATATATATATATAAATATATATTTCCAATGAATTTGGTTAATAAATATATTGATGTGTGAATATAATTGACATTCATATGTTATGTATTCATTATGAATATTCATTTATACATTACACCCTCATTACTATTCATGTTGTCTATATATATGTGATGACTCATTTCTTATGATCTATACTTTACTAGGTATATATCTATATATATTTATAATTATATACAAATATTTATAAATATATTTATAATTATAAATATATATATATGTATGTATGTATAATTATAAAATTATAATAAATATATTTACTATAATTATAAAGTTTTATATATATATAATTAAATAAATATAATTATAAATATATGTTTTTTTACTTTCATTAAAGCGAGTATCCTCATTCCATGTTTCAAAAGTGTTTAATCACTAATTGGACTTTTCGATGGGTTTTTCTAAATAAATATAAATATATTTAAATAATTATAAAATTATAATAAAGATATTAATTATATATAATAATAAATATAATAAATACATTTATTATAAATTTATAATTATAAATATATAAATATAAATAAATATTTATTTATTTATAGTTATAATTATATATATATGTAAATAATTATAAAATTATAATAAATATATTTATTGTACTTATAAATTTATAAATGTTTATAATTTAATAAATATAATTATAAATATATAAATATATTTATAATTAGAATTTCAAATAATATAGGTATATTTAAATAATTATTAAATTGTAATAAATATATTAATTATATATAGTTATAAAATTATAAATGGAACAAATATATTTGTTATAATTTTATAATGATTGAAATATATAAATAAATAAATAAATAAATATTTAAAATTATAACTATAAATAAATATATATTTATTATAACTATAAATAAATATATATAAATTTATAGTTATTAAATAATAATAAAATTATAATAAATATATATAAATATTTAAAATTATAATTATAAATAAATATAGATATATTTAAATAATTATAAAATTATAATAAAGATATTAATTATATATAATTATAAATACAGTAAATATATTTATTATAAATTTATAATTATAAATAAATATATATTTATTATATATATAAATATAAATAAATTTATATTTATATATAGTTATTATTATAAATAAATAAATATATATATTTATTATACTTATAATTTTATAAATATATATAAAAATATAAATAATTTATGATTATTATAGTTTTATCAGTTGTTTTTTAGCGCTCATAAAGACATGTTTTATCAGCACTTTCTATTTTAGTGCTAATAAAACATACATTTATCAATGTTTTTTATCTAGCATTGATAAAAGATTTACCCACTTTTATAAATAAACCCTAAAAGTCTCTACCTTCTCTCACGCGCCTCAAAATCTCGAGGAAGCCGAACCCTACTGCCGACTCCTCCTCGTCCTCCGCTGTCACCGACTCCTCCTCCTTCACCACCACAAATCCATCCTCCACCGTTGTGAAGCCCTTCTCTGCCGCTGTGAAGCCCTCCTTCACCTTGAACATCACCTCCACCGCCAAACCCCATCCGATGTGAATATCACCTTCACCGTGCACTGAACCCCGCCTCCAACCTTAACCTTTCCTTTTCCATGAACCCACCACCTCTGTGTACTCGACCTCTACTTCTGAACGCCACCTCTGATGTGAAGCCCTTTTCCCCTGCAAACCCACCTCTGCCACGAACCCAGCTCCGCAGGTGCTACCACTATGAGTATTCTTGTAATGCTCTTAGTATTTCCTTTAAATTTTATCATTATAAAATTTTCCATGATCAATTCCATGTTTGTAACTTTTCTATATCCAATCAAGGATATTGATGAGATTCTTGAGCTAGAATAAGTATTTTCTAAATAATTGTGTTTGATGAATTTCTAGTGTATATTTGTCACTGATCATCATATTAAAGTGGTTCTTGGTTCATTAGATACCTATTTCCACCAATGAGATAATAATCAATGAATATTCGAGATTAGAACTTGATACCTTACAATAGGTATATAGTCAAGGATGTTTAAGATGTGGATATAGGATACCTAGGATCAACTCTATAGATCCTCTAAATAAATTAGGTAATAGAAACATGTTAATTTTATTAAAATTATATTGGTAATAAATATCTTTTTAGAATCTTGAGGATTCTCATTGTTGACTTCTTAATTTTTTTTACATTGCATATTTATTTCTACAATGTTATTATTTCTATCAGATAGTGTATCTAATTTGATGGATTTTTCTTTACATTGAAAATGAACTACATAAGTAAATTTTAGATTGATATACTTTTATTAATAAAAAATTATAATAACTGATAAATATAAAATTTAAGTGACATGAAAACTATGAGTCTGGTTTGTGACTACAATTAAAACCCCCCATGTAGTGATGTATCTATTATATCAATTTTTTCATCGATGTGTGGAATTATATTTTTTGAGGCTGATAATTATGACAATATTGGAGAGTTGGATATAAAAACTATTTATGTAGGACCCATATTTATTTAGCTTTGTAGAATCATAACCTATTTTTCTAGAGTAATTTTGGATTATAGAGAGAAACATTAGTCAGTATGTCCTACTGTTATTGACATGTTCCAAGATGTATTTCTCAATGACTTATCTAGGTTACCACCCAAGGGATAAGTTGAGTTTATGATTGTGTTCTTACCAATTGTGGAGCATATATCTATTCCACCATACAATATGGATACTTTAGAGATATGAGAGAATAATGATCAATTGAATGACTTTGAGGTGAAGGGGTTCATATGAATGATTATGTCCCCTTGGGGTGCCTTAGTTTTTTCCATAAAAACTCAAATGGATCATTGAGAATATGTGTGGACTATTAGAGGTTATTCTAAGTGATATAAATGAACTTATATCCACTTATATGTAGTGATGGAATATTTGATCAACTTAGAGGGGAAAAAGTGTTCTCTAAGATCGATTTGATATCCAGTTATCATTAGTTTATGGTGTGGTATTTTGATATACCACATACTATATTTTGGTGTACGTATGTATTGTATGGGTATCTAGTGATGTCATCCAGTTTGAAAAATACAATGGTAGTGTTCATGAATGAGATGAATTGGGTATTACATCCTTATTTAGATAATTTTGTAGCTATATTTTTCAATCATATCATCATGTATTCCCAGATGAGGGAGGAACATGCTCGATATCTAGAGATCATTTTGAGAAAACTTAGGAAGAATCAAATATATTCCATGATATCAAAGTGTATGTTTTTGATTGATAATGTACACTTCATGGAGAAAATGATTTTAGTGGATAGATTATTTTTAGAACCCAAGAATTTCAATTTTATTGTTTATTTAGAGAGGCCAAAGAATCTTGTTGAGATCCAAATATTTTTGGGAATTTCTAGTTATTACCAGAGGGTCAACTAGGATTCTTCCTGATTGGAAGCACTAAGAAGGCCTTAACCAAAAATGTGGTATAGTTCCTTTGTTTAGATGTTCATGAGATATCCTTCTAATATCTTAATGAGAGATTGATGAAAACACCAATATTAACCATAAATGAGTTGGGTAATGAGTATGGATTATATCATGATGTATTAAGAGTTAGGATTTGAATAGTTTGAGTCCATGATGGTCATGTGGTTGCTTATGGTTCTAGATAGTTAAGGACACATAATATAAACTTCCCAAATACTTTCCTATATTTGGAAATAGTGGTTCTTTCCATGAGGTGTTATTGGTATTATCTTTAGGGTGATATATTTTTGGAATACACTAAAAAAAGATTTTGAAATATATTTAATCACAATGTGAAATGAACCATTGATATAGGAGATGGTTTGAGTACCTATAGTCCTTTAACTTTGACCTAATGTATACCCTCAATAAGGGGAACATTTTTTCTAATGTACTGTATTGGAAGGATCAAGCTTAGGTAGTACATGATTCAAGCATCAAGTGGAATATGGTTTCCCACTTTGAAGAGATGTGACTTTATATTCAAAATTATCATGGCCAAGTGACACTTATTTATTTATCTATAACATATTCAATCCTTAGTAGTATTACGAGAGTAAACTATAGGATTCAATATATTTATTCATGAGAGACGTGATAAACCTTTTATAGATTTATATTTTATAAAATGTTGGTTATTTTTTTATTAATTCATCCTTTATAAAGTTCCTCTATCAGGATTTATGCCTTTGTAAAAATGCCTAAGTGGCTCTTTTAAAATGATTAAAGTGTTTTGAAATGTTTATTAAAAACTTATATGTGTTCAACATACCCCTTTTTGGTTTTAAATAGCTTTAAAATGATTTAAACACTTGGAATGGACTTAGGTTGCATGCCAAGTGTTTTTCAAATCACCTGATTCACTTTCATAAAGGGATATGAATTTTTTGAAAGAATATTTAATGCAGGTTTCATTTTAAAAAGGGTGTGTTATTTTAAATAGTAATTTGTGTAAATGGTTGGTTTTTTAATGGGATTTGAACTGTGATTTTATAAATAGTTTCAATGGTATTTGGTGTTAGATTCTAAGGGGATGAGTCCTAGGAAAAAAATGAAATAATAACTATCATTCAAATGTTGATTTACCCTTATTTGAAGGACCCATTTTGTGTATTTATTTGGTTAAATATTAATATTACCGAATCAAATAAGATGGATATGAATAAAGAATGTATGGATTCCAATCATCCGACAAAAGAGTATGAAGATGGAGGGAAAGAGTTCATCAAGTTTACAAAAGATCATGCATACGACCTTTATCAAATCCTTTTTCCGTGTTTATGATGTTGTTATTCAAGACATGTTAGACCAGAGGATTTGGAAGAATACCTAATCTGTCATAGAATAGATCAAAGTTATAAATGTTGGAATAAACATGTGAAAAAATATAATGTAGCTAGTGGGTGGGATAAAACTACATTTTATGGATCATATGATATGATTAAAAGTGTAGAAAATTAAGAAGACCATATCAAGGATGTGGTTACATAAGTCAATGATGATGAAGATCATTTTGAGGAAATGAAAAGGATTGTTGAAGATGAACTTCTTGATTTCCCAAAATTGTTTGAGTAGTTGAAGAGTTGTGCAAAGATTCCATTGTATACTGGTTGCACTAAATATTCAGCATTATGAGTCATACTAAAGCTGTATAATTTGAAAGTAGGAAATGGATGGAGTGAAACTAATTTTACAGAACTACTTGATCTCTTGAATGATATGATCCTTGAAGATAATGAGCTCTAGAGCCGAAAATACAATGCCAAATGAATTCTACACTCAATGGGTATGGTATTTAAAATAATACACGCTTTCCCAAATGACTATATACTATTTTTAAAGGACCAAAAATCACTTACAGAATTTCCAAAGTGAGGCGCTTATTGATTCAAGAAAAATGAATCCAGTCCTACGAAAGTTGTATGGTACTTTACAATCATTCCAAGGTTTATGAGCCTATATAGAAGTGAGGATACTGTATAGAAATTGACGTGGAATGCAGATATAATAAATAAAGATGGAAAACTACGTCACCCAGTAGACTCACCTTAGTAGAAGAGAATTGATCATGAGTATCCTGAATTTGGAAACAAGACTAGACCTTTGTATTGCGTTATCTATAGATGGAGTGAATCCTTTTGGTTTTCATAGCAGCACTCACAGTACATGGATGATTATGTTGGTAAATTATAACTTTCCACCATGTTTATGTATTAAGTGAAAATACATCATGTTATCTATGCTTATATAAATTCCAAAACAACTGAGTAATGATATTGATGTTTATTTGGATCCATTGATTGAGGATTTTAAATTATTGTGGGATTTAGGTGCTACGTCGTATGATGCTCAAAAAAATGAAAATTTCACATTGATATCCATGTTGTATGAGACTATAAATGAATTTACTACTTATGGAAAATTTTCAAGATATAGCATTAAAGGAACTTAAGGGTGTCCCGTCCACGAACAAGGTACATAGTCAACTAGGTTGAGAAATTCCTTGAAAACCATGTTTCAAGGACATCATAGATTTCTACCCTCATGGAATAAGTATCAATATTGGATGAAATCATTTGATGGATGTTCTGAAGAACATACAATACCATCTCCACTAATAGGTGATCAACTATTTGAGAAATTAAAATATCTGAACACTACATTTGGAAAACCATTTTTTAAAAACCTTATGAAAACTAATTGAAAATAGAGATTAGTTTTTTCTGAATTACCATACTAGAATTGAATATATGTCAGGCATTTTATTGATGTTATGCATGTTGAAAATAATATATGTGATAGTTTCATCGACACATTTCTAAATGAACCCAAAAAAAACAAAGGATGGAATTATGTCTAGGTTGGACATGGTTAACATGGGAATACGAGAAGATTTGGAACCAGTGAAGGGGGAAAATGAAATTTTCTTCCTACATCTACTTACACTCTTTCCAAGTAGGAGAGATATCTGTTTTACAACTTCTTGAATGACGTAAATGTTCCATAGGGGTATTCATAGAATATCAAGAACATTATGTTAATGACCGATTTAAAGTTAAAGGGTTTGAAATCACATGACTACCATGTTTTGATGAAAGATCTAATGCCTATATATTTACATTGAATTTTTCCCAAGAATTTCCATCATACATTAACCAAGCTATATTTATTCTTCAAATATATATGTAGCAAAGTTATAGACCCAAAGAAATTTCTGACTATGGAAAGATAAATTTCCATCATATTATGTAAATTGGAAATGTTATTCACACAAAAATTCTTTGATATGATTGTTCATTTAATGGTTCACTTATTGAGAGATATTTTACTTTGTGGTCCTATATACTATAGATGGATTTACCCCACTAAATGGTATATGAAGATTTTGAAAGGTTATGTCAAAAATAAAATTCAGCCAAAGGGATGTATTATGGAGCGATATATTGTTGAGGAAGTAATTAAATTTTGTACCGAATACATATCTGGTGTGGAAAGAATTGGTCTATTGAAATATCATCACACTAGGAATCTTTAGGGAGAAGGAATTTATGGAAGAGATGTTGTTACAATCAATATTATAGATCGAGAACAGGACCACCTTTAATTTTTTCATAACAGTTTCAAGGTTTCCCCATATATTGAAACCCACAAAGAAATTTAAAGAAATTTAAATCCATCAAGGGATAAAATATGGATATTAAATACACATAATCAAAATTTTATAGGATGGTTTCATGACCATATTTTTAAGGAGTCAGATGAAAATCTGGATTCAATTTTATAACAACTTTGATGGATATCCAGAGGACCAAGTGTGTATGTATTATCTTATAATGGTTATGTAATTAATTGTTATATGTTCTATAAAAATGGACATGATGAAGGAAATACCATGAAAAATAGTAGAGTAACACTTGTGGTTTAAGCAATGTATATTTTTGGTACTAAGGATATAAATCCAATTTATATGAATATGTCATACTTTGGCATTATCAAATAAATATGAGAGTTGGATTATAAAACATTCCAAGTGATGAGTTTTAAATGCAAGTGGGTTGATAACAGAAGTACTGTTAAAATAGATGAATTGGGATTCATGAAAGTTGATTTCATTAAGGAAGGGTACAAAGACAAACTGTTTATAATGGAATCATAGGCAATACAAGTATTTTATGTTCCAGATCTCACAAACCAAAAGTGGTCAATTATTATGTTATCAACCAAAACCACTGAAGGTTCAGATAAAAAATCATATGAGGATGAACCTTTAATTATGATGTAATAATCATTTCATAGTGGTCCCAATATAGATAGCATTTTTTATGTCATAGGAGACCATAATGATGAGATTTGGATATTTGATACAGGAGTCAAATCCCTTTAGCCTTTTAAAAAGAAAAAGAGAGTTCAATAATCTGGTTAAATTTTTTTGTAATATACATTGTGTTACCTTATGTTATTATCATTGATAATTTTATGTAATATATATTAAATGTTGAACCAATTATATAGATAATGAATTTTGCATGTGCTGGTGCTCCTAATCCTGAGGCACAATAGGTCACTCAACCTGCCACTTCTTACAGTGTACAGGTTCAACGTGATGGTGCTCCCATTACTGAGGAATAACAGGTTTCTCAAAATATTGACCCTCCCAGTGTAGAGGTACAACAACCATATACACATATCAATGCTACCAATCTATTGAAAAAACATATTGATGATGTTAGATCCAAGGAAATGGTAGGAGATGAATGACTGATGATGCATAAAAAATAGGAGTGTCATAGTTTGATGGTGTTATAAAAAATCATGAAGGTTAAAATCAAAGGAATAAAATACAAGGTCAGATGGAATGCATGGGGCCAGCATGTTAACCCAAACAAGGCCATGTTCAGTAGTTATATTGGAATCATTACTCAGAAATTCATGTCGATTGATGTAGATGTGTGGCACTATGTTATGCCCGCGCTCAAGACACTGATGTGGGAAGATATTACGGTAACATTATGATATAATTTCTTTATTTTACTAAAAAATAAAATAATGAAGCATTGACTTACTATTCATCATCCATTATAGGGTATAATTATAATAAATTAATCCCATAAGAAATATGTATTAATGATTTATGGAAGGATTCACAAAGGATTTCTTATAATTCTGGCAAGACATCATCTTAAAGATACTGAAGGGAAAATAAGCTTGCCCCCACCATTTATCTATGTACACCTAATAACCCAAGAAGTGTGGGGTGTTCTTACTGGTCATTGTGCAAATATGTATTTTCAGGTACATTATGGCTAGTGATTAGTTGTTTTACAATACATGTATTCATCACTTTGATTGAAATTTTTTTATTTATGAAACATCAACTGAGTGCTGGAAATAAGGAATTAGCAGAAAAACCAACGTACCCCTACCGTAAAGCAAGGATGGGGTACGGTTCACTTGAAAAAAATTGGTACATAGTTTAAATCTACCATAATAATTTTATGTATCATGAAAAAGCACTATAATTATGTTCTTCTATTTATATATAGATTGATGACTCAAAATCCAAATCCACTTCTATCCCAGGCCATGTTCTATGGAAGGAGGCACGTGTAAATAAAGATGGGATGATAATAGATGAAAACACACAAAAAGTGTAGGAAACATGTGTAAGTATTACATAATAAAAATCTATTTTTCTTTAAATCTCTATTACATAAAAATGATCACTGATTTTCTTATATTTTTAATCATATATAATCATAGGAATCAGAAACACCTGTATCAGATGAACACATATTATCGGTGGCCTTAAAGTGGACAGAACAATATGGACACGTCAGAGGTGCGGGTTTTTGGGTGACACCCGCAACATATTTTGAGAAAAAAAAACAATAGGTGGATCAAAGTGAAGAAATGAAATGGATGAGAGAAATACTAGCAACCCTTGAAGAAAAATTCCAATGTTAGAGAGATATGGTGGAAACATTTAATGGGGGAAATCAAAGAGAAGAACCAACCTAAGAACAACAACCATGTGAAGATTCCCACCCCCACCAGCTATGAGGTGAGCCATTCCCTTTAAAGATATGTCTTAGTTGAGGTAATCAATATTCTAATAAATGTTTCTGTGAAATGTAAATTAGAAAAACACTAATACATTTTCTGTACCGATATTTTATAGGGTAATAATATCTATGATTTATATCTATCAACACCCACCCATCACCTTATATCGATAGCTACAGTCTTCAATATCAAAGACGAAATGATACATAATAGACCACGTACAACAGGTCATGTGAGAGTGTTGATTAGCGTAGCCCATGATCTGAGCACTAAGCTACTTATTCCAATTGATGAGGAAGATATTTATATGATTGAAAAATATATTGAAACATTAATCACATGGCCATCACATCTTGTAAAAAAACACACTGACAAGGAGGTATTCATTTTAAATTTATTTTTCAAGCTAAACTTTTACCAATTAATGAAAAAAGGTTTAAAACAATGAATGTTATTACAGACAGACAAATGGAAGAAGATAAAATGAAATCCTGACTCAAAACCATCTAAAGGATTGATCAACTGATCAAAAAGATCCACCAAAAGCACCATTACCCCACCCGTTCTATATCTGCATTTAATAAAATTGAAGGTTTATGTGGATAAAAAATTAAAATATATTTGTACTCACACAATTGATTTTGAAGAAAATATGTCCGGAGAGGAAGAACAAGACTTTATTGATGTTGAGAATGTAGTAAAATCCTTGACTACGATTGGCTAGGTGGCTCAGTTATAAATGTATACATCAGATATGTTTTCATAATTTGATTTTCCAAAAGTTGATATGCTATATTAATTATGACTAAATACATTTCATATTTTTGGCAGGCGTATATATGAAAAATAAATTGAAGTTATTTTCCCATGAAAAAAATCTATACTCATTAGTCCTCATGTCACCTCTATAGAACAACCAAAAATAAATAACAAAAAAATAATGAAATAGTGGCAGGTCTGATCAAATCATTTAAAAGAAAAATTTTGGACGACAGACTCTATTTAATACTAATGATGTAGGGGTAAAACTCTCCAATTTAATAACATAAAATATATTTTGATTTCTTTCATTAATTATTCATTTTTATATTTTTAGGCAGCATTCGATGCTCATTGTGGTAAATTTGGATACTTTAAATATTTATTTCATGGATTCAATGCAAGGATATCCAAAAAACCATCCACACATGATGGCATTTCTCAATTTTTAATACACTATATTGAACATTTTAGAACTTAAAATAAAGTTATATAATTTATATTATCTTTTAATGAGGATTATGTTATAATAAGGTGGTGTATAAATATCATGAAAAACAAGAAATGAGTCCAGGGGATAAGAAGGACCAATACAAGTACTACGACTGGACAAGTATCAGGGTATATATAATAATATTTCACTATCCAAACACTTAAAAAAAATTACTTATTCTGCTCAATGTTTCTGCAGTGTTTGAAACAAACCAATGGAAAAGATTGCTGTTATTATGTTTGTAAATTTATGAGAGAGATCATATTCCTTGAAAAAACTAGCATCCCTGAAGGGGTATTTTTGAAGAAAATTACTATTTAATTTAAAATATTTATTAATACTTTTTATATTTATATTTTTCTAGTACTACTATGACTATAAAAAAGACTCATATTCACAAGATGATATAGATGTTCTTAGAAATGAATGGGCAGAATACCTGATGAAAGAATGGACACAGATAGCATGAAGATGTGACTTCCATAAAAGTATTGGATTTATTTATATTTATGTTTAATTTAATTATTTTTAGTATTATTTACATAAAAATTGTTTCCTTATATAAGTGGATTACTTTGTTCGAGTTTGGGTGGTTTGTTTGAAACTAACCATGCTTATGAGATATTGGACTTCAAGGATGCAACTCAGACAATGACAATGAGGAAATGGGTCAAGAATCTATAAAGGTGAATTCATACTAATTATGTAATTAATTGATTTTGTCATCATTTTATCTACTATGATATATAGGGTATGAATTTCTAAGGTTAATATCACCTTCTTATTCTAATGTTATCCTATTATGATCATTGATATATTCCTTGTTTACACTTACAGAGCATCTATGATCACCCTTTCTTATGTTTAATATGCTTAGGTTATTAATACTGGTTTTAGAAATGATATGTCTAAGAAGGTTTCTATTAAATAATAACTTAATGAGAGACTCTTATGAACTAGTTTTTAGTACAATGATCCATGAGTCATTTTTGATGTGTAGGAGTCACCCACACCTCGATCTGATGTACAGTGTGACCGATATGACTAAAAGTGTCTGTTATCTGTTTATAATTAACATTTTAGTTCAAAACTTTTCACTCACTGAAAACCAAGAAAACCCACTCCCATTGTCTTGATAATTTAAGACAGTGATTCATAAGTCACTTGTGATGTGTATAAAGTAGTCTCACGTCAAACCGATGCATGATGTGACCGGTATGACTCATAATGCGTGTTTCCAATTTGAAATGAAATTTTAGTAAAAAAACACAAGTGGCATACTGAAAACCGAGAAAATGCATTAGGATTGTTTTGATACTTTAGGAAAAATATATATAAGTCATTTTTGACATGTAAGAATCAACCAAACCTCAATATGATTCACGGTGTGGCCGGTATAACTCAAAGTGTATCTTTTTAATTAAAGCTGACATTAATTTAAGTAAAAATAACAAGTGGTATACTGAAAAACCAAAAAATGAATTAAGACTATTTTGATACTTTTTTAAAATGATCCATGATTCATTTTTGATGTGTATGAATCAGCTTCATCTCAATCCAATGCATGGTGTGACCGGTATGACTAAAAGTGCCAGTTATCAGTTTAAAATTGACATTTTACTTTAAAAAGTGTCACTTGTTGAAAACCAAGAAAACACGATCTAATTATCTTGATAATTTTATAAAGAAACCCATGATTCATTTTTTATGTGTATGAAGTAGTCTCACATCAAACTGATTCACAATGTGACCGGTATGACTCATAATGCGTGTTTTTAGTTTAAAATGACATTTTAGTAGAAAAACACAACTGGCATACTGAAAACTGAGAAAACACATTTTTATTGTTTTGAAAATTTATAAAAATTATCTATAAGTAATTTTTTATGTATAGGAATCAATATATCCTCAATAGTATGCACGGTGTGTCCGGTATAACTCAATGTGTCTATTTTTATTTAAAATTGACATTAATTTAAGTAAAAACAACAAGTGGAATACTAAAAACCACTAAAATGCATTCATATTATTTTGATAATTTAGTAAAATGATATATAAGTAATTTGTGATTTGTATGAATCAACTTCACCTCAATATGATGTACGGTGTGGCCAGTATAATTCAAAGTGTATCTTTTTATTTTAATTGACATTAATTTAAATAAAAACAATAAGTGGCATACTAAAAATTGAGAAAATGATTTTAGATTATTTTGATACTTTATGAAAACGATCCATGAGTCATTTTTTATGTGTAGGAATTAACCCCACCTCAATTTGATTCATGATGTGACCAATATGACTAAAAGTATTTTTTATTTAAAATTGAAATTAATTTAAGAAAAACAACACATGGCATACTGAAAACCAATAAAATTCATTTGGGTTGTTTTTATAATTTAGTAAAATGATCCATGGGTCATTTCTGATATATAGGAATCACCTGCACCTCAATCTTATGCACAGTGTGACCGTTATAACTAAAAGTGTCCATTATCAGTTTAAAATTGACATTTTAGTTTAAAATGTTTCACTCACTAAAAACTGAGAAAACACATTCCAATTGACATGATAATTTAGGAAAATGATTCATAAGTAATTTTTAATGTGTATAAAGTAGTCTCATGTCAAACCCACATACGATGCGACCAAAATGACTCATAATGCGTATTTTTTGTTTGAAATGACATTTTAGTAAAAAACACAAATAACATACTAAAAATTGAGAAAACACATTCATATTTTTTTAATACTTTATTAAAATAATATATAATTCATTTGTGATGTTTAGGAATCAACCAAACCTCAATAGGATGCACAGTGTGGCTGCTATAACTCAAAGTGTCTTTTTTTTATTTAATGTTGACATTAATTTAAGTAAAAACAACAAGTGGCATACTGAAAACCAAGTAAAAAATTAGGATTGTTTTTATACTTTATAAAAATGATATACAAGTCATTTTTTATGTGTAGGAATCAACCACACCTCAATAGGATGTACGGTGTGTCCGTTATAACTCTAAGTGTCTTTTAATTTAGAATTGACATTAATTTAAGTAAAAACAAAATGCGGCATATTGAAAACTGAGCAAAAAAAGTTGGATTGTTTTTATACTTCCAAAAAATGATCCATGTGTAATTTATGCCATGTAGGAATAAAATACACCTCAATATGATACATAGTGTGATCAGTATTACTAAAAATATCCGTTATCAGTTTAAAATTGTCATTTTAGTTTAAAACATGTCACTCAATAAAAACCAAGAAAGCATGCTCCGATTGTCTTAATAATTTAGGAAAATGATATATGAGTAATTTTTAATGTGTATGAAGAAGTATCATGTCAAATCGATGCACGATGTGACCGATATGACTCATAATTAATGTTTCTAGTTTGAAATGAAATTTTAGTAAAAAAACACAACTAACATACTGAATATTGTAAAAACGCTTTCATATTATTTTAATACTTTAGGAAAATGATTCATCAATCGTTTGTGAAATCTAGGAATCAACCTCACCTCAATAGGACTCATTCTATGACCAGTATAACTATAAATGTGTCTTTTTTATTAAATATTGACATTTTATTAATGTATTCTTTCATATTAATGTTTAATTAATTTATTTGTAGTATTACTAGAATAATATTTGTTTTCTTATATAGGTGGAATATTTTTCTTGAGTTGGGATTATTTTTTCAGTAAATGATACCAATGGCGGAAATTTGTGAGAGGGGATCTCAAAAGATGAAACATTAATGTTTTTACTATTTTTTGGATAACTGTAAATGTAATTATATAAAACATTGTTTGAAATTTATATAGAAGTGTTTTCTTATATATAACATGGGTGGATATTTTTTATTCACGATGTCAATTAAATTTAAACATCATGATTTTTTGGGTGTGTTAATATATTAACAACACATTGTAACCAACTAGGCCTTTATGAGTGTTAAAAAGTATTGATAAAGGGGGTTCTTTATCAATTATTTTTTTAGCACAGATAAAGGCCCCCCCTTATCAGCGCTTTTTTAGCGCTGATAAAGGGGACACCTCCTTATCATCACTACAATTAACAATGATTTTTAGAACTATTAAAAGCCTATTTGCGCACTGTTAAAGGGCATATCTGTGGTATTGATACAACAACAACATATCAAGGGAGTCACAGAGGCTCTTGAGAATCCCTTCGCCGAGGGATGATTCTTCGAAGTAGAATCTAGAGTCAAAGATGACTAAAAGTTCATTATTGGGTGGCGGTGACATCTTATGGCCATACACGAGGTGACGAGGTAGTTTAAGGATGATGAGGAAGTCAAGCATGGAGGGGGAAGAGCTAGAGTTTAGGGAGATATGTGACCTGATAGTCCGTGGTGGTCCGCGAAGGCTCGTAACTAGTTTACCCCTATGAAGAGAACCATCACATGTACCTTGGAGGTTTTCAATGATATAGGAAATCCACCACACTTAAAGCAATAAAATAAATTTACATGATTGAAAAAACAAAAAGCATTGATTTTCTTTAATAATAAAATTTTGAATGGGTTTATCAACCAAAAGTAAAACTTAAGTTAAATATTAGAACAAATTTTATAAAAACATCACCATTCTTCCTCCCCATTCTCTTCCTTACCCTAAATGCACAAGATTCGCTACCACCACTTCATTTGATCCTAGTCACTACCTCCTTCCCCCCTCTGCCCTACTAGTGATATTTCTATTATCCCAGATTTTTCGTTCTATCTTTGGTAAACCCTATTATTCTTGTATTGATTATCTTAGTTCAACATTTGATACAAAAATTTCATACTAATACCAATTAATTATACAGTATTCATTAGATACAAATTTTATTTCTCTTAAAATATTTGTTTTATCCAGACATGTTTCATAGGAAACATCAATTTACACTCCATAGTAGAATAAAAATCATTCTAATAATTTATTTGGGTTTGGAAAGGTGGAAATAAAATGAAAATGTAAACACATTCACCCATGTGGAGTCAAACCTATGACTGACTAGATGGACAATCAAGGACAAAAACTTCTAATAATGATAAAAATGATAATTAATATTATTATTTATCAAAATTTATAATGGATATATTCAAAACACATTTTTGATAATTATGATAATGATGGAAAACATTAATATTTTTTTTGAAAATGATGATGACTATTTTTAAGTCATTTTAATTTTAATGATGATTATGTTTACAATAGTAAATATGGTTATTTATCATATATTATGATGACTATACTTAAAACCCATTTTAAAACAAATTTTAATGATAATGATAATTATGAATATGATAAATATTATAATTTTAATATTTTATTTTTAAATTTTAAATAATTTTACATTCATCATTATAATATTTACTAAGATACGATTCATTATCCTAATATTTATTATTATATTCTAATGTTATAACTATAATTAAATTTATAATTTTTCTAATGATATTATTTTTTTCATATTTAAATCATTTAAATAATTTAGTTTTCCATATGAACTAACCCCCTAATTTTATTATAAATTATTTGTGACATATAACCTTCCACATTTTCTATCATATAATTCATTATTTTTTTCTCAAAAAGAAATAAATTCTATCAAACAACCTCTACAATGGTAATTTAAAATATAAAATGTGTATTAAAAAATATAATTTTTATAAATTAGAAATATATAACTCATTATTGTAAATTTTATTTATTGATATAATAAAATATCAACGATAGTTGAATAACATAATTTTATGTAGTCTAGTGTTTTGATACCTAAATTTATAAAAAAACATTGGTCATATAATAATATATATGTCTGATTGTTTTTTTTACTTTTTAAATTTTCTTTTCATCCATTACTTTATAAGCACCTCACTAAAAAAATATTTAGTCATGTTCAAAATATGAATTTACAAAATAAAAGGTATAAATAATTAAATATAACTTAAAATGTGATGATCATGCCATTTATAAATTGTTTTCTTGTTTTGGATGAGTAGAAATTGAAGTCTATATGAAATTGGTTAGTCTTTATTTTAAATATATTTTGCGATCCAAAATTCTAAAAATGCGTGAAATATGAAGTCTTTTATAAATGTTACTTATTGGTGTACATATATGAATATAGATAAGAGTTGGATTGATCTTCCAAATAAAATATCTAGAGAATATTTTGAGGGAATTATGAAGTTTATTGATTTCTCTGGAGGAATTAAAAGTTACTATATTAGTTATCCATATAGAAAATGTGTAAAGAGATATCAATTCATTTGAGATACTATAAGGGAGAACCTATTATTGAATGGGTTTATGAAAAATTATAAGAGTTAAAGTCGTCATGGGGAAGAATATATTCATTTTCATCATACAAAAATAGTTTAGATAGATTTTGATTTGAGGATGAATGATCTGATGCATGAAATTCTTACTAAAATGGTATGTGGGTTAGCTCCTAAAGGCATTATCGGCGAGATCAATATATGCTATAGTGAAGATCATGATTCATTTAGGTTTCATAAATTAATTGATGATGCAAAAATGAATTATATTATGGATGTACCACTTGTAGAAAATTTTCATTTATCATGGAGTTTTTGTACTTGAAGACTTTGATTCAGTGGTCAGAAAAATCATTCGACATGTCGTTGGTGTTATTGAGAAACGTACTTCCTACTGATGTTATGATTACTGAGTTGTATTACCATGATCATAAGTTGATAAATAACTTATGTTTCATATACGAGACTATAGATTCATGTGCATACAACTTTATACTATTTAGAAAGGAAACCATCCATTTAGATAATTGTATGATCTGAGACTCTTCCATGTGGAAAGATAACATGGGAAATCAGACTCATCAAATTTAGACTATGAAACTGAGAAAACTGATTTTTATAAAGAAAATACATTACTATACACTAAAACAAAGGTTGAAAATATTATTTTTTTCATCTAAAATTTCTAAATCAATGAGATGGAAATTATAAAGAAACAAGGAAAGTGATATGCTAACCCACCCGACAGACTCTCTTTCATAGAAGTATTTCGATCAGAGACACCCTAACTTTTCTAAAGATAGTTGCAATGTATTATTAGGGTTGGTAATATATGGTTTCAATTCATTCAGGTATTTTTTTGGTGAAACTCATAGAACATGGCCCATAGTGTTGGTTCCATATAATATTCCTCCTTAGATTTGTATGAAATAATAATTTCTATAACTTTTTACTCTTATTGATTGGCCAATATGTCTAGGGGATAAGATTGATGTTTACCTTCATCCATTGATTGATGAGTTCAATGAATTTTGGGGAGGCGGTGTGATGACTTATGACTGTGAAATGAATGAAATGTTTAATACATAGGTTTCTTTATTGTGGAAAATCAATGACATCCCAA
The DNA here is from genome assembly GCA_963277665.1 of Viscum album. Taxonomy (NCBI): domain Eukaryota; kingdom Viridiplantae; phylum Streptophyta; class Magnoliopsida; order Santalales; family Viscaceae; genus Viscum; species Viscum album. The sequence goes on along the minus strand of OY728138.1, from coordinate 333,988,127 downwards.
CTTATGAAAATTTATCAAGTTGGAGAACTAAAAGAAATTTTTCTTACAATTTCTGTAATAAAATAAAAAATTCTACATGGATTAAAATTGTAAAAAATGGTCATATATGGGTCATAGATATTTTATTCCCCCTCAGTATAGGTTCAAAAAGGATATAGTGGCATTTTATGGTTCTAAATAATTCTACCCAACACCAAATATCATGGAAGGAGTAGAAATATTATTATAGATTGAGGAAGAAAATATCCACATGATATATGAAGTTTTGGATTTTTTGGTTTATCTATTACCCAATATTCATGGTGTGGGTAGATGGTGCATTCAAAATTAGAAGAAGAAAAGTAGTTTTTAATCTCCCTGTAATCCTACATCAGACTCGGGTTCAAATCCGGGTGGGAGAAAATTTCCACTGGTAGGTGGTGATATTATCAGGCGGTGACACATGCACAATACATGCAGATGGTGATATAGGTATAATTCATGCATGATGCTGCACTGGGTCTTCAGGCCAGTTTTTGGGCCTTTGGGCCATGTAATGAGCTTTATGCCCACTAGACCTTCGAGCCATGTACTGAATAAATAAGGCTTGATGGGTGGAATATCTTTTGGGGGGCTATGGCCTACCTTTCCGGCCTGTGTGTGTGTTTAATGTAATTGTACCCCCAAGAACCTAATATATATATATATATATATATATATATAATTTGGATGTCATTGACATTGATAAAAATGTTTGTGATGGTATATTGTGAACCGTTTTAGGTGTTAGTGGAGAATCAGAGGACCATGTCAATGAACGACATGATTTGGAAGAAATGAGTTTAAGGAAACAATTTCATTTACAGTTTGGTGAGGGAAACATAGGATAAATGTCTACTATACACACTAATACAAAACAGGCCTTTAATAGCACTAAAAAAAGAGCTGATAAATGTGCCCTTTATCAGCGCTAAAACAAACGCTGATAAAGGGTACCTTTTCTAAGTGCCTTTTTTAGCACTGATAAAAGGTACCCTTTATCAATGATTTTTTATCACCCATAAAGGGACCCTTTATTGTCACTGATAAAATAATGTAAATAAATAAAAAAGAAAAATGAGTTAAAAAAATATTAAACATTTTATTAATTACATAATTATTGATAAAAATGAATAAATTGATTATACTATATATAAATTATAAATACTAATAAATTATATATATTAAATATATAGATATATATATAAAATTAAAATTAAACAAATAAAAATTAAAAATAAGTAAATTTAGAAAAATATTAAACATTTTATTAATTAAATAATTACTGATAATGTTAATAAATAGTATATTATATATATATATATATATTAATGTATACAAAAATGATTTATATAATACAAGATATTTATGCTTTACATTAAATAGTAATATATTTAGTGAATAATGGTTTATAGTTTGAAAATTAATATAAATTAAAAATACTGACTAATTGCATTGAGTAATGGACATAATTGAATGTAGTTTGATTTTTCAATTTAACATAGATCAAACTTGTGTTATATTGATTTCACATATACACAATTAATTCATTTATATATACAACACACACACAAATATTTACATAATTAATGAAATCTTATATAGAAACATATACACCTAAAATTCATGTAATTTATTCAAATTTTAGTATTCATTTTAGAATTTCATTATAATATGATGAATTTAATATATCATGTATTTAATCGCTTTAATTTTATTTATTTATTTTTAATTTTATTACAATTAGGTATTAATTTATTTTTCATATGTTTTATTTTTTATTTTTTTGGGAATTTAATCAATTTTTATTATTTATTTAATATATATTTATTTACTATGTTTTAATATTTTCAATATGTATTCATCTTTATTTCAATATGTATCTACATTTTTTTAAAAATTTATATTTAATTAATAAAACTTATTCATTTTTTCAATATTGTTAGTGTACTTATTTTTAATTATTCAATTTCACTCATTTTTAACATGCATGCATTTAGGATTAAATATTCATTAATAATTTCAAAAATATATTTGTAAACAAATATTTATAAATGTACATTTACTATATTTATACATTTATATATTTATTATTATAAATAAATAAATATTATTTTAAAAAAAAGTATTTATACAATTATAAATAAATAATTATATATATTTGATAATTATAAAATTATAATAAATTTATTTAAATAATGAATATATTTACAATATTTATATTTATATATCTTTGTTAATATATATATAATTATATAAATATATATAATTATACAAATATATATAATGATATAAATATATATAATTATATAAATATATATAATGATATAAATATTCTTTTTTTTAAATTATTTATATAATTATAAATAAATAATTATATATTTAAATAATTATAAAATTATAATAAATATATTTAAATAAAGAATATATTTAATATATTTATATTTATATATTTTTATTATATATATAATTATATAAATATATTTACAAATTTTTTATTTATAATTATAATTATAAATATTTTATCAGCACTTAAGTAATAAGCGCTGATAAAAGAAATATTTATCAGTGCCTTTTTAGCGCTAATAAGGATAAAGCTTTATTAGTGCTGAAGAAGCCCCGGTAAATATTGATTTTATAAGCGCTAACACTTTAGCATTGATGAAAATGGATTTTATCAACACTTTTTGCAGCATTGATAAAGATCTATCTTTATCAGCACTAAAAAAGCACTGATAAAGATGACTTTTATTAGTGATTTTTTGGAAGAATTGATAAAAGTATCCTGATATATTTAAATAACCCTAACCAGTCATGAACTCGTCGTGATATCCGAAGCTTTCCACGGAATCCACCCTCTGCCGGTTCTCCTCCTCGGTGAATTGAAGCTCAAATCAAGGCTCAAATCAGGCTTGAACAATTCAAAGGCTCAAATCCAAGGCTCGAATGATTCAAGGGTTGAATTAATCCAAGGATTGGATATTTTCTAGGTTTTTGATATCTCTACTTTCTCTCAGATGATTCAAAGCTCCAATCCAAGGTATCTTACTTTCTCCCCATCCTCCTCACTCATTGATTTCTTGCTTGGAAATATATATTTGTGTTTTTTTATCATCATTATTTCTTTATCGTCAGTATATCCCTATGGTCAACAATGTTTATTGGGGATGTTTGGTTAAATTGAGATAGGTCTGTCATATATTGAGTAATAGTTGTGAAAGAGTGTATATCCAAAACTCTTAGCCTCATCTCTTGAGTTTCCAAGTGATGTTGAGAACAATATTTTAATTGTCGATTATTTTATCCTTCCATTTGAGTTGTTCCATGGGCCATGTACATTCACTATATTTATATAGTGACATGAGTTTTTATATCCATTTTCTTTTGATTTAATTGAACATTTAAAGGAGATAAGGGTCCTGATCAAGATTTTCTTCAACACAAGCCTTAATCTTTTCAAGGGAATATGATCCTAAAGAGATAGAGGATTGAGTATAGAAAATTGGGAGGATCTTTGACACCCTCAAGATTCCACCTTCCATTAAGGTGAAATGTGTTGCCTTTATGCTTCAATGTCCTAGTGAAAGATTATGTAAGATGATGGTCCAAGATAAATGAAATGAAAATCTAGAATGGAAAGACCGCTTTAGGGAACACCCATATTAATTCAAACATTACAATATCTCATCCAGATATTCCAATTAAAACTTGTGAGTAAGTTGAGAAAGAACTCACATTTGAAGATTTCTAGTTACATCAAATGTCCACAACCACCTAATAGTGCATATCTAAGAGGAATTCTCACTAGGGATAGCCCAAGGGTTATTTCATTTAAATCTCTAATTTATTTTTTATAATTATTAAAAATATCCCCATTATAATTAATAAAAAATATCTATCAATTTTATCTTGTCGTCATAAAAACATCTCACCCACCCTTTTTAAGCTAGTATTTAAATATCTCATTATCTAACATGATCAATTTTTCACTTTCACAAATCAATTTCCCCTTTCAAACACATTTACTATAAATGTTTACTAATCCCAAATTAGAATATGGTTCGACTAGTTTTGTATACCTTTGTAAAAATATATCCATCTTTGAAATGATAACCCACTCATTAATAATTCATAAAAATCACTTCATTTCCTACATCACACATCTAATAAACACTGTGTATGTTTTACTTTAATCTATATAAAAATAGATCATTCTTTAACATTTCCTTTTATTTCCAACATCTATTAAATGGAAACAATTTATCTAAAGAGATCCACCATTTCTAAAATAGTAAGTACCCTTTGAACTTGTCAAAAATCTTTAATTACATCAATTTACCTATCATTTGAGATGAACAACCAATATATAATATGAAATGATGTTTATTTTTTAAATCATTTAGTGTGACGTCAATTATAAATTCCTCTTACATTATATTATTTTTCATATAATACATTTCTAATAGAGGTAGTACTGGTCTTATTTATAGGATTTAAAGTATTAAAAGTGGTATTTCTCCTATAAATATAGAATTCATAGAGGCCCTACAGATTTATATGTCATATCATGTCCCCACTGAGACCCATTGAATCATAGAAAAGAATGTTTATTCCCCCAAATATCACATTCAATAGGCCACGAGTTAATAACTAGTTCCAATGGTGTAATTCCCACAAATGGGAGGCATTTCCCCTTTTATATAACACAATACAATACAACTTTAATCCTCATCAGTTTCATCTCCTAAATAGTTATTATTTCATTTTGTTGCTTGGGAATCATCCTCCATCTCTTTTATGTGTCTTGTACTACTCTAAGCATTAGTGATTCCCTGGATGACTACAAATTATAGTATTTCAGGAAGCCTAGGTACATTTTCATATGAGATGGAGGACGTGTGTCAAACAACAAAATGAAATGATAAATGTTTGGGATATGAGATGATGAGGATGAAAGTTGTCTATAACTTTCATATTTGAATGAATTCATAGGACAACACCTACCATAGTGGAGTAATTATTTTCATATATTAAGTTACCCATTTTCTTCAAAGCATACAGAAATTATTGGAAACAATAAAATTTTGGGTTTCCTTAATTAGAATTATTTATAAATATCACTTTTGATCATGAATATATTATGTGTATTTATTTATTTATTATAAAAAATTAATATTTTATGAACCTAATAGGATGGATATGAATTGAAAATGGTTGAACGCTAATTTTTTGATAAAAGAGTACGAAGATGGAGTTAAAGAGTTCATCAAGTTTGAAATAGATCATGCATACAAAATTTCTCAAATCCTTTATCCATGTTTATATTGTAGTTATTCAAGAAATATTAGTTCGGAAGAGTTGGAAGAACATTTGATTTTCACATAATAGATCAAAGCTAGAAATGTTGGACTAAAAACGAGGAAAAACTGAACAAAACACTGATTGAGATGATGATGAGGTTTATGGATCATTTGATATGAATAACTGTGTAAATGATCATGAAGATTTCATGGAAGAAATTAAAATGAAAATTAAAGATAACCTTCATGATTTTCCAAAGTTGTTTGAGAAGTTAAATAGTTGTTCTAAGAAACCACCGTATACTATTTGTACTAAACACACAACATTTTTAGCTATATTAAAGTTATATAATTTAATAGCTTGCAATGGATGGAGTGACACTAGATTTAAAGAACTACTTGGTCTTCTGAATGAAATGCTACAGGTAGAAAATTAATTACCTTATCAAACATATGATGCTAAATGAATTCTATGTTCAATGGGAATGATATCTAAAAAAGACATGCTTATCCAAATGATTGAATATTGTTTCACAAGGAACATGAATCGCCCATAAAATTCCCCAAGTGTGGAGCAGATTGATATAATAAAAATGAATCAAGTCTTTCAAAATCTATATGGTACTTTTCTATCATTCCATAGTTTAGAAGACTATATGGATGTCAGGAAACCATGAAACAATTTCCATGGCATGCAGATAAAAAAATTATAGATGAGAAACTATGTTATACAATAGATTCTATTTGGTGGAATAAAATGGATTATGAGTATCCTGAATTTTTAAATGAGTCAAGAAAATTTCAGCTTGTGTTATCTACATACGGAATAAATTCTTTTTGTGTACAGGGAGGTACTCACAGTATATGGCCCATCATGTTGGTAAATTATAATTTGCTACAATAGTTATGCATGAAGCAAAAATAAATTATGTTGTCTCTGCATATATTCAAACCAAATAAACTCAATAATGATATTGATGTCTATTTAGATCCATTGATCTAAGATCTAAAATTTATGTGGGATACATGTGTTACAATGTATGATTCTCATAGAAAAAAATAATTTACATTGAGGGACATGTTGTATGAGAAGATAAATGACTTATCTACTTATGGAAATTTATTAGGATATTTCATTAAAGGAATGTTGGGGTGTCCCATTTGTGAAAAATTCACAAACTCGGTTCAGTTGAAACATTCCTCAAAGTATTTATTTTTATGACATCATAAATGTTTACCTCGATGAAATAAATATCGATCCTAGATGACTACATTCAATGTGATTATAGAACAAGGTACAACACCCTCTCCAATAATAGGTGATCAACTATTTAATAAAGTAAAATATATTGACACTATTTTTGGTAAATCATTTTAAAAAAACCTTATGAAATTGGGTTGTAAGAAGAGATCAATTTTCTTTGAATTACCGTATTGGATTTTTTTGTATGTTAGACATTTTATTGATGTCATGCATATATAAAAAAAATTGATAGTGTTATTGGAATGTTACTAGATGTTACTCCAAAAATGAAATATGTCATCAAGGATAGGTTGGACATAATTTACATGGGGATATGGGTAGAGTTGACACTGATGAAGGGTAAAAGGCAGTTTTTTCTTCTTCCAGCAGCTTACACTCTATCCAAATAGGAAAAATTGCAATTTTTTATTTTCCTTAATAGTATAAAAGTTCCAAAGGGATATTCATAAAATATAAAGAATTTAATTTCAATAACTAATTTGAAGTTACATGGAATAAAATCACACAAATTTCATGTTTTGATGAAATATTTGATGCTTGTTTCTTTCTATTGTATTCTATCTCAAAATGTATGACATAAACTTACCAAACTCTGCTTCTTTTTCAAGTCTATATGCAGTAAAGTTATAAACATGATAAAGTTTCCAATCATGAATAATAAGGTTTCATTCATATTGTGTGACTTAGATATGTTCTTCCCTCCATAATTCTTTGATATAATGATCCAAATGATGGTTCAATTGGTTAGATATGTTCAACTATGTGGTCCTTTCCATTACAGATGGATTCACCCCATTGAATAGTATATGAATATTATGAAAGGGTATATAAATAATCGAAGTTGGCCAAAATGTTGTATTGTAGAATGATATATTTTTGAAGAATCTATTGAATTATGAATCAATTACCTATCATATTTTGACAGTATTGATCTCCCAAAGTCTCATCACAATGGACACCTTATGGGAAAATGTATTTCTGGAAGAGGTGTTGTTACAATTACCTTGACAGATTGGGAGGAAGTTCACCTTTACATTTTACATAATAGTGAAGATGTTGAACCATACATTGAATCCTATAAAAAAATTCTTAGATATTTGAATCCATCATGGGATGAAGGATGGATATCAAATACACAGAATCAATAGTTTATAGGATGGTTCTGAGATTAAATTTATAAGGAGTTATCAAAAAATCCAAATTCAATTATTGAACTACTTCAATGGATAGTTAGGGGATCAAATGAAAATGTTATATCTTATAATTTTTTTAATCAATGGTTATATGTTCTATACAAAATAACATGATGAATATAGTATGATGAAAAATAGTGGTGTTACACTTGATGCACATATCTTGTTCAAAGTATATAAATAAAATTTATGCAAATATGTCATATTTTTGCATCAGCAAACATATATACAAGTTGGATTATACAACATTTCTAGTTCCTCTTTTCCATTGAAAATGGGTTGACAATATGAGGGTAGTGAAAGTTGATAAAATGGGATTCATGAAGGTGAATTTCAGTGTTTAAGGGAAAAAAGATGAGCTTTTCATAATTGAATCACAAACAATGAAAGTATTTTATGTCTCAGATATAGAAAACAAGAATTGGTCGATCATACTACTGATAACTAAAACAAATGTTGGGTCAGATGAAAATTCAATCAAGGATTACCCTTTCATTGGGAGATCACAATCAGCTCATAATGGTCCCAATGTTGAAAATGTATTGTATGTTATAGGGGACCATAATTAAGGGATTTTTTTTCTCAATAGAGAAACCAAATCCCTAGAACCTTTAAAAAAAGAAAAAGAGTTCAATGAAAAGGTAAACATGTTTTTTAATATACTATGTTTTTCTTCATAAGATTATATGTTATCTATTGTATTAATATAACCTAAATTAAATATTTTACTACTCATGCATAAAATGTCTTCTACATGTGATGATGTTACCAATCCCTTGAAAGAACACAATATAGTGAAAGAAACCCTTTGGGAATATGTAAAGGTAATGTTATGATATACTTTCTCTATTTTATTGAAAAATTATATAATGAAATGTTGATTTAATTTTCATTATTTTGTGCAGTGTTCATTTATTTTAGAATATATTTTTCCATATTTCATACCTTTATGCACCAAAACTTCCACAAAATTTGTTCCCCTCAAAACATTTTCACCCCTAGAGTGTTGTATTTATCACTTTCCTTTAAGTCCCCTCCACTACCTTTGAAGGAAGAGTAATGAGGTTTCCTATTCTCAATAATAGAGGTAATGTTGACGTTTAAATAGTAAAATTATTTTCCATATAATTAATGCATTTTATCATTTTTATGTTTAATTTATTTCTTTTTAGTATTACTCACATACTAATTGTTTTTATTATATAGGTGGATTATTTTATTCAAGTTGGGGTGGTCTATCCATATTTCATATCTTTCTGCACCAAAAATTCCATAAAATTCTTCTCCCTCAAAACCTTTTCACACCTATAGTGTTGGAATTTATCACTTTCCTTCAAGTTCCCTCCACTACTCAATTATAGAGGTAATATTGATGATTTCACAGTAAAATAATTTTCCATAGAATTAATATTTTGTTTCATATTTATGTCTAATTTATTTCTTTTTAGTATTACTCACATAAGATTTTTTTTCTTATATAGGTGGATTATTTTGTTTGAGTTGGGGTGGTTTGTCCATCTTTCATGCCTTTATGCACTGAAACTTCCACAGACTTCTTCTCCCAAAAAACCTTTTCAACCCTGTAGTGTTTGAATTTATCACTTTCCTTCATGTTCCCTCTATTTCTCAATCACATAGGTGATCTTGATGTTTTCATTTTAAAATCATTTTCCAAATAATTAATGTATTGTTTCATATTTATGTTTAATTTATTTCTTTTTAGTATTAATCATATAATAATTGTTTTCTTATATAGATGGATTCTTTTGTTTGACTTGGGGTGGTTTTTTTAAAGATGCTCATGCTCATGATAGATTAGACTTTGATCATATAAATGATATAATGACAATAAAAAAATTCATCAAGAATGCATACAACCATCATAAAAAAGTAAATTCTTACTACTTATTTAATTAATTTTTTCATCATTTTATATAATATTTATAATTTAATTTCCTTATAATTTTTATCTAATACTTGTTTAGTTTTTTAGATGGTTTGGGAACTCATATTTTTCTTTCAACTATCTACAAAAATCCACAAAAGAAATAAAATGTTTTTTTCTGATAATATTACCACATTTTATAATGAATTTCTTTGTCGAAATGCCAACATTGCATATTGATTTGATGTTATTAGATGAAAAAAATTTCTCATTATTGAAATCCAAAATAGAATAGGAATTTTATGTTCCCATTGTGGTTTATTCTCATGATCTAATGGGTACATGAGCTCACTTTACTCTTCTAGCTTTCAACAACGAGAAAGGTTTTTTCGGCTAAGAATATCTAGTCAATATGCAGTATTGGTAGTTTAAAAAAGAAAGGAAGTAGAAATCATGGAAAACTTAGTAGTTGGTTTTTTTGAGACTTTGTAATGTGTATGAATCATGCACACCTCGATCCAACACACAATGTGACTGATATGACTCCAAGTGCTTCTTTTTATTTAAAAATGACATTAATTTTAGTGAAAAAGAAAACTGACATACTCATAACTAATAAAATGCACTCGGATTGTTTTAATAATTTAGGAAAACTATACATAAGTCATTTTTGATATTTTTTAATTGGTCTCACCTCAGTATGATACATTATGTGACCTATATGATTCAATGTGTCCGTTATGAGTTTAAAATTGACAATTTAGTTCAAAAAGTTCCACTGAATGAAAACTGAGAAAACACACTTGAATTGTCTTGATAATTTAGGATAATAATTAATAAGTCATTTTTGACATGTAGGAATCAGTCTCATGTAAAACTAACACATATGTGACCTTTATGAGTCAAAGTGTGTGTTTCTAGTTTAAAATGAAATTTTAGTAAAAAAACAAGTGATATACTAAAAACTAAGAAAAAAATTTCAGATTATTTTTATACTTTAAGAAAATGATCCATAATTTATTTAAGATGTGTTGGAATCAGCTGAAACTCAATCCGATGAACGGTGTGACCATCATGACTCTAAGTGTGTCTTTTATTTAAAATTGACATAAATTTTAGTAAAAAGGACAACTGACCTACTCAAAACTAAGAAAACAAATTTATATTGTTTTGATACTTTAGAAAAATGATATATAAGTTATTTTTGATGTGTAGAAATCATCCTCACCTCAATCAGATACACGATGTTCCTGGTATGACTCAATGTGCCTGTTATCAGTTTAAAATTGATATTTTAGTTCAAAAAGTTTCACTCATTGAAAACCAAGAAAAAACATTCAGATTATCTTAATAATTTAGTAAAATTATTCACAAGTCATTTTTGATGTGTAGAAATTAATCTCATGTCAAATTGACACACAATGTGACATGTACGAGTCAAAGTATGTGTTTCTAGTTTAAAATGATATTTTAGTAAAAAAGAAAAGTAATGTACTCAAAAACTGAAAAAATAGATTCATATTGTTTTGATACTTTAGGAAAATAATCCATAAATCATTTGTGATTATTGGAATCATCTAAACCTCAATCTAACACACAGTGTGACAAATATGACTGAAATTGAATATTTTTATTTAAAAATGACATCAATTTTAGTAAAAAGGACATATGACCTACTCAAAACTAAGAAAATACATTTGGATTGTTTTTATACTTTAATAAAATGATCCATAATTCATTTTTGATGTGAAGTAATTATATGAAACTCAATAAGATACACGACGTGATCTGTATGATTCAATGTGTCCGTTATCAGTTTAAAATCTACATTTAGTTCAAAAAGTGTCACTTGCTGAAATCCCAGAAAACACACTAAAATTTTATTGATAATTTTGGAAAACTATTCATAGATCATTTTTAAAATTTATGAATTGGTCAACATCAAACTGACACACGATGTGATCAGTATGAGTCAAAGTGCATGTTTCTAGTTTAAGATGAAATTTTAGTAAAAAAGACAAGTGACATGCTCAAAACCAAGAAAATACATTTAGATTGTTTTGATAATTTAGTAAAATGATGAATAATTAATTTGAGACATGTTGGAATCAGCCTCATCTCAATACTACACATGGTGTGACCGGTATGACTCCAAGTGCATCTTTTTAATTAAAATTGGCATTGATTTTTGTAAAAATGGAAACTGACCTACTCAAAACTGAGAAAACACATTCAGATTGCTTTGATACTTTAGGAAAACAATCCATAAGTCATTTAGGGCATGTATGAATTAAAATCACCTCAATATGATACATAATGTCCCCAGTATGAATAAATGTTTCCGTTATCAGTTTAAAATTGATATTTTAGTTCAAAAAGTGTCACTCACTAAAAACTAATAAAACATGGTCAGATTGTCTTGAAAATTTTGTAAAATGAGTCACAAGTCATTTTTTATGTGTAGGAATTGGTCTCACATCAAACCAACACACTATGTGATTGATATGAGTCAAGGAACATGTTTCTAATTTAGAATGAAATTTTAGTAAAAAATATTAGTGACGTACTCAAAACCAAGAAAACAGTTTCAGATGGGTTTGATACTTTAAGAAAATGATCAATAAGTCACTTGAGATGTGTTTCAATCATTAACACTACAATCCAATGCATGATGTGACCAATATGAATCCAAGTGTGTCTTTTCAATATATAAGTGTCATTTTACTTTAAAACGCACATCACAACCAAAGTTTACTTTAAAATTAACACTTTATATTAATTTATTTCTTTATCTTATTACTAACATAAGAATTTTTTTTATTATACAGGTGTGTTATTTTTCTTGAGAAGGGGTGGTTTGTTCAGAAATAGCATGTGTCAGGGTTAGGATCAAATGAAAAAGAAAAATTGATGCTTTTGAATGTATGTAATAATTTTTACTTATGTAATTGTATAAACCAATTTTTGAAATGTCTATAATATAGTGTTTTTTCTTGTATTTCTATTATAAATTTCATTTCATTTAAAGTCTGTATTGGTACTCGATTTTGTTGATATCTGTTAGTGTTTTTGGTACTACGGTGTGCTGTTATAGCACATTACACTGGTGTTGCAATGTGATTTTACAACACATTACAATATCCCCCTTTATTAGTGATTTTAAAAGTGATGATAAATGACCCTTTATTAGTGCTTTTACAAATGTTGATAAAGTTTCCATTTATTATAATTCCTTTAAGCACTGATAAAGGTCCCCTTTATCTATGCTAAATAAAAGTGCTAATATTTTTTTTTCATTTATTAGTTATTTTTTAGCACTAATAAAAGACTAGAAATTTTAATCTCGCTTTGGTAGCTAGTTCTTATCAAGCATTGATAAAGGAAATTTTTAGCACTATTAAAGGCCAATTTTGTAGTAGTGTTGGATTTAAACATATGGGATACATGTGTGGTTATTTTGAGAAAATTGGTTAATCCATTTATCTATTCAATAAAAGTTTCTTGTGCGGATAATCGTGAACAAGAATCACGAATATGTGAAGATTTTATGGTAATCTCCATGACTATGAGAATCTTTGTGAAAGGGAAATTCCCATTGTGCTTCATGAAGATAGGGAGCATCACGAAGGAAATTATAGATAATTGTGAAATGGTGATGACGTGGATGGAAGCTTATGGAATCATAAGGAACACTTATAAATTGGCCTCTACCCCCTTCAGAAAAGTAGTGATACTTAAAAAATATTTTAAGGCTCCAAATTTATGAAGGTGGTTCATGAAGGTGGTTCTTTTGAAAAAGTTTGTGAAGAAAGGAAGTTCACAAGGGCTATAAAAGTAGATCAAAATTTCTGAGAATCAAAAAATTATTAAATTTCATGAAGGCTTTAAAAAGCTGACTGAAATTTGGGAGCTTCATGAAGGCTATGTGAGATTCGCGAAAGTGTTGAGATTCATGAGAAGTGGTTGGTTTATGAAGTCTTATTGAGCTTCACAAAAGAGGTGATCATTTCAAAAGTTATGGGATTCATAATGAAAGTTTATACTTGTAAATAATTTCATAGTTTTATGAAGGTGGTGTGAGATTCATAAAGGTAGTGTGAATTGTGTGTATAGTCAAAAGAAATTTCCTAGTAAATATGTGGTAAAGTGATATTCATCAAGTGGGTTAAAGTTGGTCTTTAACAGAACATCTAATGATAACTAAGTATTTATTCATTATTGAAAATGAATGGACCTACAAGTCAATAAACTATGTTTGAATCCCTTCTAGATCAGTGATAAAAGGAAGAGGAAGAAGGTGATACTTTCCACCAGTAGTGAACCATAGAAAGAGACGCAGGGAGTGACCCTTGGGAGAGCAGTGGGCTGACCCTAAACCTTATAAATACAGTGATCCTGGGCATAGAAGTGATCTAGACCAAACCTTGTATTTTGGCAGTGAGCCTCAGTGTATTTGGTACATTGGCATATTACCATCTTATGCTCATTGGATGTAGCCCAATGAGTTTGAACCAAGTAAAATTGTTTTGTCTCATGAATTATTTAATTTCTATTCATAAATTTCTACAGGAAAGGGAGATAATAGTTTTTTTAATGACAAAAAAAGATCTAGAGGGGTAGTTTTTTTAATCTATCATGCCTTGATTCACCCCCCTCTTAGGGTATTTAACCTAGTAGAAAAAACAATTAGTTTTCAGAGCCAAGTTGAAAGTTAGTGGTTCTATCTTAGTAGAATAAATGGCGGTTTTCAATCATAAAGGGACTCTGATATTTGATAGAAACAATTTTCAATGATGGAAGAATCATATTAAGTATTAATTTCGATCATTATGAATAGATGTATTTACAGCAGCGATGCATGGAATTCCAGCTAGTATCGAAAATGGGTTTTTATTAGAATATAACCAAAGGGAGTTGGATGTTAACACAAAATCATTAAATTATTTATGGGGAGCCCTATCAAATTCTATCTATACTAAATTGATGTTATGTAAGTCATCACATGATATATGGGAAAGGTTTATAAATATTTATGGGGGAAACTCAAAAGTCATAGAAGCAAATATTCGGGTTATATGGAACAAGAATGTGGATCTCAAAATGCACCCTAATGATTCTGTTGTTGCATTATTTGATCGGATGAATGTTATTGTGGAAGACATGAATGGTCTTGGAGAAATTATTGAATATGTAAATATTTTCAAGATCATCTTAAGAATACTTCCACCTCTCTTCAATCTGAAAGTTTCTGTATTGGAAGATAAAGATCCAAAGGAGATGACATTGGATAGATTGAACCATACTCTTGTTATATATGAGATGAGAAATGATTATAATGAGTCTGTGGAAAAGGGGAATTATAAATAATTGGAATTAAAGACCATGAATAATCTCAACATTGAAGAAGGGAATAAAGAAGAAAATACAGATGCAGTCTTGTCATTTTTATCAAATTTATAGAGAGGAAAAGGAAAGTTCAAAGGAAAAATTCCACTTGGATGCTTTCGATGTGGCAAGGTTGGAATTATTTTAGTGAGGTTCCCAAAAAATATTCAATACAATTATTAGGATGAATTGGAAATTACCAAGAATAAGTCTTCAACATATGTGAAAGGTAAGAGAAATTTCCTCAAAAAGAATAATCTTCTTTCAAAAAAAAAAAGATGATGGTTCAGAAGAATATGAGGTAGAAGAGTTGGAGGACTGTAAGGATCATGAAGTAAATGCTATGGTGGTAGTTTTTAGAAATTCCCAAACAAGGTAATAAAGTGATAATGATTAAGGATAAGTTGAAGGAAGAGTTGACCTTCTGGTCAAATTAGAAGCTTATCTTAAGGAAATATATGTTTGGAGATACAAAAAAAAAAGAAATATAAAAAATTTGTTCATGATGACAAACATTATATCAAATAATAAGAATAAGATAAATCTAATATAAATGAAGAAATTGAAAAACTAAAGTCTTCAATGTCAAAGAACTCATAAAAGGTTGTTGAGTACAAGCTCAAAATCGGAGAATAGAAAATGGAAATCGATAGTTTGATTAACACTAGTAAAGATCAAATCAAATATATTAAAGAACTTGAATAGTAATTCATCGGTCTACGAAGAAGTGTTAAGGATCAGGAAAAAATCTTAACTCTTGGTACAACATTGGTAAATAAGATCATTTATAAAACAGAAAAGATTCAAGTGGAGTATAGAGGACCAGTAGAACAGAAGCATCAATGAAATCCAAATGATAAGGCTGGTATGTGGATTGATCAAAAACATAAAGTAGTATTGATTAAAATCATACCACAAGAACCCACTATGAGATTGAATATTGATTTGGGTACTAATCAAAACCATAAGATTCATGAAACCCAAGGGAGAACTGGTAGTGCAATATTGCCACATAGGAATGCACCTCGTATGAGATGTTATTGTTGTGGAAATATGGGACACTCACAAAAATGTTTGTACTATATCCAAGAGGTACTAAAGGGAACAAGACCAATAGAGGAACCTATACATTTTTCAATATTCCTGAACATCATTTGATGGTATATGTTTCAGGTGTGGAGGATTTGGTCACATGGAAAGATATTGCTCATCAGAAATGCATATAAATGTTCCAAAGCACAATGAATGTGGTTATAAGTATAAATTTAATGTATCATAAAATGAGATAAAAATTTAAAATCAATTTGCATGCCTACAAGTTGAAGTTGGTCCATCATACTCTAAGGAAGATAAAGATTATCAATTCATACTGGGTATCAAGTAAAAAACATTTATAAAAAAGAAAATAGATGAGCAGGTAGTTGTTACAGATATTTCTTTTAAAGCATCAGATCATATTGGAATATGGATCATTGATAGTGTATGAACCACTAATATGATAGGAAATAAGGATATAATGATAGGAACTAGGTATGATATGGAAGGTATTGTAAGATTTGATAATGATGAAGGCCTAAAAATTATTGGCTTAGGAAAAGCCAAGTTTAGGGGAAAATATATGAGACGTGCAGATGTCTTGGTTTTTTAAGGTCTCAGTCACAACTTGAAAAGTATAAGTCAACTATATGAATTAAGACATTCCATAATATTTTCAAAGAAATTATGCATCATTATGGAAAAATATGGTGCAATTTTTTTGTTGGAAAATAATTCAAAGGGAAATATCTACCATGTAAGTGTAGAATAAGATATGTGATTTTTGACCATGGAAGAAGAAAAAAAGTTATGACATAAATATATTGGTCATTTGAGCCAAATATCATTGGATGATCTGGTGAAATGTGATGCTGCTATAGACCTCCCTAAGTTATCACGTGATCCTACCCATACATGTGATACTTGTCAACAATGGAAGACCATTCAAAAGAAATATAATGCGAAAGAGAAAAGGTTAACAAAAGTGATTTAGTTGATACATATTGATGTGTGCGGACCTATTTCACAAATATCTATTTATGGGAGAAGATATTATGTTTTCTTCATTAATTATTTTAATATAATGGTATGGGTTTCAAAACCCACAAATATGAGGTGTTCAATTACATAAAAACTTATCGAAGTGAAGTTCAAATGATGAAGGGTCAAAGAATCTAGATGATCTAAAAAGAAAATAGAAAAAAGTTCACACATATCCAAGTGGAGGATTATCTTGAGAAACATGTGACAAGGCACCAAGTTTCTATAATAATAACTCTACAACAAAATGGATTAGTTGAGAGAATAAATCGAATCATCAACAACATGGATAAAACAATTCTAATTGAGAAAGATCATCCAGATAAGTTTTGGAAATAAGTAGTGATTCCATCAGTCTACACATTAAATATATAATTATTATGTTTGAAAGAAGAGAAAACTCCATATGAGCTATGGTATGGAAATAATCCAAATTTGAAGTACTTTAGAGTCTTTGGAAGTAAGTGTTTCATTCTCAATAAGGAGAAACATAGTAAGTTTTAATCCCATGGATATGAAGGGATATTTATTGGATACTCAAAGAAAATAAAATCATATAAATTCTTCAATAAGTTGTTGGGAAATTTAGTTTAAAGAAATGATGTAACTATAATAGAGATTGAGTGGAATCTTTTGAAAAATACTTGATCAGACTCAGGAGGATAGTGATGAAGAGATAAGTAGATAAGGGGATGTTTTAGTTCAATAGGATGATTTATAAGATGATTCCGATAATTAAAAGGATGATAATAAACTACTAGCTTTACAAAGATTGAAGGGAAGATCAAAAATTGATAGAGAGAACATAATTGGTGATGAGACAGTGACAGTGAAGACAAGGATTGTGAAGACTCTACAACAAGCATTATTCTTATCACAAGTATAGGCTAAATGTTTTTGAGGAAGAATCTAGAGATGACAACTAGTTTTAGGCTATGAATGATGAGCCTGACCAAATTGAGAAGAATAAAAAATGGGATATTGTTTTGAGACCAAAAGATAAGAATGTCATTAGGACTAAATGGGTCTTTTGCAATAAGATGAATGAAGACGGGGCGGTGATTCAAAACAATACATGAATATTGAGTAAAGGATACTCCCAAATAGAGGGTATCTATGTTGATGAAACATTTTCACCTATTTCAAGGATAGAGACAATTATATTATTATTGGCCACAGTAATGAAAAGAAAGTACAAAGTTTTCCTGGTGGATGTCAAGTCAACATTTCTGAATAGGGTTCTAGAAGAAGAAGTTTATATTGAGAAACCAGATGGGTTTCCCATTAATGAATATGAGAACATAGTTTTTCAGTTGAAGAAAGTTCTCTATGGGTTGAAGCAATCACTAAGATCATGGTATTAAATACTAGATCAGTTTTTGAGGAAGATCAGTTTTCTACATGGTGTAGTTGATTACAATCTATATGTAAATAATGAAATTAATCAAAGGATTATGGTTCTGGTGTTTGTCGATGAATTGATATTTGGAGGATCAAATGAACTTTAGTGAACTCAGTTTTCATAATTCATGAAAAGTGAATTTGGAATGTCAATGATTGGTGAACTGGTGTTTTTATTTGGTTTATAGGTGACATAAGGAAAGAATGGTACATTCATTTCTCAATATAAATTTTACAAGGAGGTTTTGAGAATATTTGGAGTGGATAATTCCAAGGATATGGTGGCTCTGGTGGCTACCCAGATGAAACTGTCATGGGATGATGAAGGTAATGTATTTAATGTCACATAATATAGGAAAATCGTTGGTAGTCTATTGTACTTGAGAACGGGAATACTTGAAAATGTTTTTCCACATGCCAATAAACAAGACATCAAATAATACCAAATAAATAAACTTACTTATAGTAAAAAGAATACATTGTTATATCAAGGGAACAATAGATTTTAGTTTAATGTACAATAAAAAATATCGGCAAGAGTTATTGGTATATACATATGCGGATTGGACCAGTTCAATAGATGATAGAAAATTGACATCAGGTGGTGCATTTTACCTTGAAGGATTATGTATTTCTTGGATAAGAAAGAAGAAATATTACATTTTATTGAGCATTGCATAATCTGAATATATTGGGGCTACTCAAGAGTTCATGATATTATTATGGATAAAGAAGTAGCTTGATGATATGGGAGTTGAAGTGAAGTCTTTGATTGGAATCCATTTTGATAATTCAAGTGATGTAAATCTTAGAAAAAATCTAGTCCATCACTAAAGGATAAAACACAGTGAAATAAATTATCATTTTATCAAGAAGAAGGTGAATCATAGTCTAGTGAAGTTTAAGTATGTGCCTACAAAACTACTTGTTGCAGACATTCTAATAGATACCTTTCCCAAAAAATCATTTGAACGGAATCTACTGGATCTAGGAGTTTAGTTGAATCCCCACACTTGAAAAAGTGTGGATGTGGGACCCCTTATACCTGAGGTATGGTGCATTTTTACCTAATGTGATGATATGTATTCTTTACCATGTTGTAGACCACCATGAAGAGATCTTCGAGTTCATTGAAAAAGTGGGAGAAATTTTAGATATAAAAGGGTAGAAAATTTCATAATCAAGATAGGGGATAATCTAATAGGGGGAGAAGCGAGATAGGGGTATTTTTAAATACGATGATGCTAAAGGTAATCGATTAAAGGATATATATCATGATTGATGGGGTTCATAATGAAATAAATTTAGTGGTTTTGGAATGAAGTGATTTATTGATAAACTTTGCATAATACTCTTGTTTCTCAGGCTGGGCATGGCTCATGTGGGCTTAGAGTATGTGTTGAGTAAATATTTGATCACTATATGAATCGTAAGAAGAAAATTGTCGTATAATATAGAAGCATGTTTAATGATGTATCAAAATGTGAAGAGTTGTCAACAAACCCAAAGGGAGAGATTGTTGGGAAAAAATTCCTTAAGGTAAAATTACAGTGTTTTTGGGTTGATTGTGTTTATTGACAAATTATGCTTCCAAGGACAGTTATAGAAGTACATATATATTATTGACTATGAATTTTGAAAAATATCCATGATAAAGGAATATATTCCATGTAAACAATAGAGAAAATGGCGTACATAAGGTGATGACGCATCATAGTATTTGCCTTTGGGGTCTAAAATTTAGAGGATAAATATCATTTTGAAAGTTGGATTTACTTAAAGGTATTATAAAAATATGTAAAAGTCATGATTTCATGAAGACTGTGTTTAACTAAGGTCATTTCATTAAGCTGGGGATCATTTTGAACTATTCATTGTAATCTACATGACTATGAGAAGCTTTGCAAAAGGTAAATTCCCATGGTTCTTCAGGAAGATAGGGATCATCATGAATGAAATGGAAGAGAATCATGAAATATTGATGATGTGGAATTAATCTTCTAGAATAGGAGGAAACACATATATATAGGCCTACATACTGTTCATAAAATTAGTGATACTTAACAAAGATTATAAGGCTCTAAAATTTTGAAGGTGGTTCATGAAGTCGGTTCTTGAGAAAAAGTTCTTGAAGAAAGAAAGTTCGTGAAGATATAAAATCCAACCAAAATTTGTGAGCATACTAAAGGTATTTAAGTTTACAAAGGCTTTAAAAAGATGATCAAAAGTTTTGAGCTTTGTGATGGCTATGTGAGTTTTGCGAAAGTGTCGAGCTTCACTAAAGGTGGTTTCTTCATGAAGGTTAGTTGAGCTTCGTGAAAGAGGTGAGCTTTGTGAAAGTTATGGGATTCATAAATGAAGTTTATACTTGTAAATAATTGAGTAGTTTTGAGAAGGTGGTGTGATCTTCGTGAAGGTAGTGTACACCATGAAAGTAGTCAAAAAGAATTTGCCAAATAAATCTATGGTAAAGTTATATTCATCAAGTGGGAGAAAGTGGGACTTCAACAGAGCATCTATCTAAAACCGAGGATGCATTAATTATTGATAATGAAGGGAACTACAATTCCATAAATTATTCTTTAATCCCTTAAAGAGTAGTGAGATAAGGATGAGGAAGAAGGTGATCCTTTCAACCGATAGTGAGCTAGAGAAGAGACTCAGGGAGTAACCCTTGGGAATGTAGTGAGGTGACCCTAAACCCTATAAAGGCACTGAGCATGGGAATATAAGTGATCTAGCATAAAACTTTTATTTTGGAAGCGAGCCTTAGTGAATTTGGTATGTCGGCACATTGCCATTATATGCTCCTTGAACGTAGCCCAGTGAGAGTGAACCAAGTAAAATTGATGTGTCTCATGCATGCTTTCATTTCTATTCATACATTACTATGGTAAAGGTAGATATTGTTTTTTTAATGATGAAAAAAGATTCATAGGGGTAGTTGTTTTAATCTTTCATACCCTAATTCACCCCCTCTCAATATATTTAATGTATTTGGGATAACATATTCATTCCATGATATTTTAGATTGAAATTTAGGAAAAAATTCTCCAAATCATTACATTTTTTTCTTTTATAGGGAGAATGGATGTATTCTACACATGAATACCATTCTTTAATACACTTTGATATCATTATTGTAATTTCCCTTGAAATCCCAAAATTATAGCTTGATTAAAGTTTTCATCATACCTCCAAGATGAGTCATGATGATCCCTATAAAAAAAATTATATACATTAGGATATTTATCATAACTCCCCAAGTATTTATTCAATTTTTCTTAATATTGTGAATGTGATTCTATAATATCAAGGTTTATGTAATGATTTAAACTATGAACAAAGATTCCATAGTAACAATACCACTATTTCTTCCCTTATTTAATTAAAATTTTTCTTTGCAACTATTTTTTAACCCTTCATATCCCTGTATATAGTGCCAGTTATTTATTTATTTATTTATCTAATTATAAAATAAAAAACTCATACAAGTGTACAAGGTATTAGTATCAAAATAACTATTAAGGACCAAACCATCACTATGAGGATATGATATTGATTAGATCATTGATTTACTTGTGTACAAATAATGGAAACTAAGAATGAATGGTACTATTTTTGGGAATCATGATAAGAATTTAAATGTTTTTGGTATTTTGTATTAATTATGTGAGTGTGAAAATGAGAAAGAAGAAGGAAAAAAATCATGTTTTGATTTCATAATTGATAAGTAGGGTAATCCTGGTAGTAACTAACCTTATAATTCATATCAAATGAATCTCTAATAATTGTTTATCAAAATCATTAATTTATTAAAGTTCTATCTTAGGATATCCAAGGTATTACTCACAAGGTCACAAGTCCCTATAATTTATGACTATTCTTTATGAGAATTGGTTCACTAATTTTTTTGATTATGTTACCACTATAGTCCCTAAATTCCATTAAAAAATACATTTATCATAACGCTTTTCAAATATTTAGTCTTCCACTATCTCTCCATAAGCCTCTCCTTAAAATACATTAACTAGTAATAAATAAATTATATTTTTAAGAATAAGATCCAAAATCACATATTTCTAGATTTCAATTAACATGAAACAGTCAGTAAATTAAATCCCATTTACCCCCCCAAGAGTTCCTAGTCCATAATTCTAAAAAATGAATAAATATAGAGTAAAACTTTATTTTCTATCATGAAGATAAACCCCTTCTTTTTCTATAATCAATAAATCCTCCTCAAAATGGATGAATTAATGAAGTTAAATGAATGGAAAATGAATAAAAATGAATGGGGGTATACTATCCTTAATGTATAATATGGATCCATGAGAACAAGTACGAGTCAACATCCATATTTTGACTCGTACTTTCATGCGACACACTCTCCTTAATTATACATTATTCTATGAGGTTCTTTACATCCCAATTTTTGAGATAGAACAAGTACGAGTCAACATCCATATTTTATTTCTCTCTATTTCTTCACAATCTACATCCATGCGTCCCTTATAATAACCTTAATTGAATTGGAGGAAAATATTTCTTGAAATATTATTTTTATTATCATGTTACCAACATATAATTCAGATCAAATAAGTGTCTCTAGTTCAACTTGAGTAGTCCCCTTAAAATTACCATTATATATATTTTTATACTCTTCTTCCTTTATAAGTTTTATGACTCTTTATGATATATGAAATCATATTTTATTTTCATTCATGTAGATACCTCTCATCCAATATATGATAGTGATGACATTTAATTATTGGTAGTGGATAGAAACATTCAACACCATTTATTTCCCGGTGTTAAAAACTCAGTATTTATTAATTTCTTATTATTGATGAATAAAAAAGAATGGGTATTGGATCTTTAGAATTTCTATGGGATTTCAAGGATATGAAACAATGAAATATCATTTATTATTCTAGACACATGTTTTCATCCAACTACTCCTTTAAATTTGATTAAATATTTGTGTAATAAATAAAAATTACATGAGTCCTTTATAGTTCACATTATATGGAACTGTAATAGGAAATTAATCCTTTCGTTATTAATGAATTATATGACTGCCGACATGTCAGACAAATATGCACCAGATCCACATCATTATGTAGATCCATCTGCTTCTACGGGACGTGGTTTGTATGAATGTAAATGTGTTTTTATTTTTTAATTAAGTGTTAAACATATATATTCACATATTTCTAATTATGTATATTTATTTAATAGGACCAGACTCGACCACTTATTCCTCTCATAGGAGAGGCCATATTCATGGTATTTTATTATAGAATTATGACATGAACATTGATGTATCATTTGATGAGACATACCATCCTATGGGAGTAAGTTCCCATAAATTAATTAACTAGTTGAGTCATATTATATGCAAACAAATTTAATTTATTAACTACATGTGACTAGGATTAATTCCCCCAGGATACATTATATTGGATATGGAGGGAAGTTTAGGTAAAAGGGTAATTTTAGTTCCTTTACTATGTTTAAAAAAAAATTACATTTGTGATATTTGTTTTCTTAAATATAATAATCTTAGAGTGTTCCCCAAAGATTTTTAGCCAGTGTTTATGGAAAAATTTCATAAAATATGGAAATATTATAATGTTAGAGTCAAGAGGGTGCATTGGGTACCAAATGTGGGTTCCCTAGATGTTATGGATAGAGTCCCAAGAGGCATTCTCCTATCTTAGTGGTGTGATTTAGTTTCATATTGGTTCACTGAGGTTTAAATGATGAGTATTTATTTTGTTTTATATATTTTGAATAATGTGTAGCATTTTACATGTTTTAAATTTAATATAATTGAATTTAGGAGGTGGAAATGCATCATTCTTAGAATCATATGTTTCTGGGAGCACCTCACTGGATTGGGACTCATTACACGTCCCATATTTAACATGATGTATTTATTATTTAGTTTTTCAATTTATTATTTAATATGGTATTGTGTTTTGTATTTATATATTATTGGAATACAGTTATGGGATCAAGGTGTACTGACTGATAAAATCTCAGTGTGGATGATGAATCGTGATTGAAATGATCTGGAGGTTGTAAAACTTATAGTAAGTTATTATATTAATTATCAATAGTTATATATATATATATTATATTGGATCAATCTGAGGTTGAGTTAGCACACCTTCCAGAGGACTATCGACATCTTGTTATGTGAAGGGATGAAATATTTCCTCGCATTGTTGGTCTTGATGAACATGGATATAACTTGACATATGGAATGTTGATTCCTCATTCTATAGTGTCATGTGTTGAGGTTATAGATCTTTTTGTTTTTGGGATGACACAACAGGTGATAGATTTGGAGGCATGAATGTGTGCTTCTGAGGAGGTGAATGCATAAGTGTTAGCTGAGGTTAGAGCACTATGAGAGTATATGTGTTGGTGTGAAGGTGTAGGGGATCCTATGATGTAGGTTTATACTAAATTTATTTGTTTATTTTTTATTACATTCATTATTTTATCTTCATAATTTTTATTTGTTGTAGGCCCCTACGGAACTGGACGTAGGTAGCAGTGATGGTCCCGCATAATGCATTAGATTTCAGAGGTGTGTTTTGTTTTATCTTTCTATTTTCTCATTCAAATTGACTGTCTCATTTTGTTTTTTTATTTTTAGTAAAGTCACAAATAACATTTAAATTTTTTATTAAAATTAAATTTGACCATGTAGGGATTCAAGCGCCACTAAATACATTTATACTAATGATAAAACATAGGATAATAATCATAAAGTGATTTTTTATCATTAAATTTCAGCCACGCATAACATGTAGATCATCAAAATAGTTAGTAGTTATAGAAATTACATTACCCAATGAAATCATCTTCACAATCAGGAGAAGAGTCCTACTTTTCAAGGAACTTAATTTCACCCAAATAGTGGTCTTCCCAAAATAAGATATCAACATACCCAATGACCCATCTCAAGTGCTCAATGAGTGTGGGAAAGATTCCTTACATGCTTTTCTATAGGAAAAAGTCATATAACGTCCAACATGTAAACTTGTTAGATAAAACCACATTTATAATAACTAGAACAAGCCTATTAGACATAAATTTTTCTATGGATTTTATAAACCAAACTAGACATAAGAACATGTATAAACATATCCAAAGGATTAAAATTATCCAATTTTGAAAAAGAACAAAAAATTAAGAATTGATTTCTGATGGAAGAACATTATTTTTGAAAATGTTTTAGGATATATTTAATAAATGAAAGTTTAGAATATCCCATTATTCCTGAAAAAAAATATGCAGGAAAACCTTTCTCAATAAGGAGAACTATAAGGACTAGGATTTAATTCATCTTTTTAAACCTCCTCCATGTATGGTATCATTGGAAGTATACCATTACCATCCACATTAATAAAAATAAGAATAATAAAAATCATATTTCTAACATTAATAGAAGAAGGTATATTAAACTAGTTTTTATAATACATACTAATATGATCCATGATATCATTTATTTTTTATAATATCTCTAGAAATTTTTTAAAATAATTTATGGGATTTTAAATTATAGTAGGATTTTTATAGATTATTAAAAAAGAAATTATTCTTATCATTTTTTAAGAAATTATTTTCTAAAAGTATCTTTATGAATTACATATTTGAAACAGTATAAGGGTTTATCCGTATGAATTATTTAAACCTATTATTAAAAATAATACTATCAAAATTAGATTTGTGACTATTTTATAGCTTTTCAATTTCCATTTTAAAATTATTAATTTATATATATTCCAAGAGTCTAAAATTTGTTAAAATTAATTTGGTTTTTTCTTTCTCATTGTAGGAGTTTAAATTAGCAATGAAAATAACTCTTTGACAAATGTTTCCAAATTTAGAAGGCATCAGACCTCGATTGTTGTCTCTGTGAATTTTTATAAAGCCACCTAGATGCTTCATAGTCAAACGACGTTGTGTATCTATAATAGGGGATCCTTATCTGCCCATTTATTTCTATAATATTATTTTGTGACTAAACGAGGAAGTGTATCTCAAATTTATGATCATAAAAGCATTCTATTATTCCATTGGTTGAGGGATCCAGTTAAAGATATAAGAAAAAATATGTCTTATACTTGAGTTCATCTTCTAGGTTTACCACTCTCATTTCACAACACATCAATCTTAGAGGATATCATAGATTCTATTATGAATTTCCTTTACACTTATGCCTTAACACTTTCTATGAAATCTACCATTTTGGATGGTATTTCCATTAACATTGGCCTGCCATTAGATTTTCCTAACCGTGAATTTTTTCAGGTGAGAGATTTTATCTCATTTTAGAAGAAAATTTATTTCCTTAAATATTATACCTTTTGTTTGATATGTCACATTCATCATCTTGTGATCTCTGAGTACATGATATCTGCTTAGAAAATTCTCAGTGTCAGTTTAGTTGTATATTCAAAGAATAATTCTCCATCATTGGAATATTTTCTGACCCTAATGTTCTTTTAGTGGCTTTTTTGTTATAGACCATGTTTAGTATGTGAAGAATTTTATAGATAATTATCATCAGATAATTAAAGAGGTATGAGTTAATATAAAAAGTAAACCTCCTTTTGATAGAGCTTAATAGGTTAAATATACTCAAGAATAGCTATTTTTATATTCAGTTCCTTTAACCTTTATCTTTCAATAATAACAATACCCATACATTCATCATCCACACCACATTGTTCAAAATGTAGCATTTCATAATTTTTTTACAAACCCATCTTGAATTGATATTATGATATCACAACTACAATATACAATTCCTTCATTCTCATCATCTTCCTTGGATAACACAACTCATTTATACACCACACTCTCCATTCACATCTTCCACAGTTTTGAATGACATAAAATCTTAGGACAACGATATTTAAGTCATTTAAAATTATTAGGAAGAATAAAAACATGGATCAGATGCATGAATTTTTCAGTATAATAAAAAGTGTATTTTGTCCCTTAGATTAGGAGTTAAGTGAAAAAATCATGTAAAAGAGTCCAATACCAATAAAACAAAATTTTTTTGACATACAATCATGGGAGAATAGTCACCAAGCCTTTTCTGATATGTAGGAATCAAAACTGTATCCATTAGATGCTCGTGTTGCCCGATATTATGGGAAATAATGGATAACATTATCTAGTTTTATTAAAATGATATATCTCCTATCAGAGGGTAAAAAATGATAAAAAATAATTTGATTGAGATTTAAATCTAGGAAAACATTCCTTAAATCATATGTGATCTATTAGAATCAATCGCGTGTCAATCTGATACTTGGATTGGTTGGTACAATTAAAAGTTCATTTTCACATATATTATCATTTTTTTAATAATGGTAAAATCATTTATGTAGGGGTAAAAACCAACCAAATGAGATCTGAATGAAATGAAATTGTAGTACAATGATTATTAAGTCATTTAAAATCCATAGGAAGCATCGACGTGTAGATCAGATACCTAAATTTCTCAGTATGATCGAAAGTGATGTTTATCCCTAAAATTTGGAGTTAATTGAAAAATCTATTAAAAGGGTTCAATACCAATAAAAATCACTTTTCATGACATGAAATAATTTTAGAATGATCACCGATCCATTTTTGATCTAAAATAATAAATACCGCATCCATCAGATGCTCATGTCGCCCGATATTATGGAAAACAATGGAAAACATTGTCTAGTGTTTTTAAAATGACATATCTCCCATCAGGAGGTCAAATATGAGCTAAAAAATTCTGATTTATGTGAAAATATAGGATAAAATCCATAGAATCATATGATATGTATTAGAATCAACCACATGTCAACCTGATTTCTGGATTTGTATGTAAAATTAAAAGTCCATTTTAACATTTATTATCATTTTTATAATTATGGGAAAATCATGTTTGTAGGGGTCAAAACTAACCAAAATGATCTTTTATTAGAATTAAATCTCAGGGAAATAATCTTTAAAACCATTTAAAATCTATAGAAATCATTAGAACATGGATCAGATACTTGAATTGCTCGGTACGATTGAAAGTGGTGTTTTTCCCTCGGTATGATCAGAAGTAGTGTTTTTCTTTTTAAAAAAATCATGTAAAAAGGACAATAAAATGAAAAAAATATTGATATGAAATCATGGGAGAAATATCATCAAGATATTTTTGATATTTAGTAATCAAAACCACATCTATTAGATTATCATGTTGCCTGGTATGATGGAAAATTACAGACAACATTGCCTAGTGTCATTATAATGACATATCTCTTGTTAGGGGGTAAAAAAAAAAATGAGAAAATGATTTCTGATTGATATGAAAATATGGGACAAAATTTCTCAAATCATGTGTGATCTATTGGAATAAAACATGCATCAATTTGATCCATATATTGGTCAGTATAATTAAAAGTTCTTTTTTACATTTATTATCATTTTTGTAATAATAGGAAAATCATACTTATAGGGGTAAAAACCAATCAAAAAAGATTTTATTTACATTAAATATTAGGAAAAATATATTTAATACATTTAAATTCTCTAGGAATCATCAATATATGGATCAGATACCTGAATTTCTCGGTATGATTGAAATTTTCGTTTGTCCCTCAGATTTAGAGTTAAGTGAAAAATCATGTAAAAAGGGACAATACTAATAAAACTCACTTTTATTGACTTGAAATCATGGGAAAACTATCATTGTGACGTTTTTGATATATAAGAATAAATTCCGCATCCATTGGATGCTCATGTCACCTGATATGATGGAAAATGATGGATAACATTGTCTAGTGTTATGTAAATGACATATCTACTTTCAGGGAGTCAAAAAATGAGCAAAAGAATTCTGATTGATGTGCAAGTATAATATAACATTCCTAAAATAATATGTGATCTATTTGAATCAACTATGCATCAATATGATCCCCAAATTGGTTTCTAAAATTAAAATTTCATTTTGACATTTATTATCATTTTTGTAATGATGGGAAAATCATGTGTATAGGGGTCAAAATTGACAAAAAATCTCTGATTGAAATGAAATATTAAAAAAAATGATATTTAAGTCATTTAAAATATGTAGGATGCATTGGAATGTGGATCATATACCAGAATTTATTAGTATGATTATAAGAGATGTTTGTCCCTCAAACTTGGAGTTAAGTGAAAAGGCACATAAAATGGTATAATACTAAGAAAACGAACTTGGATTGACATGAAATAATGGGAGAATGATCATCGATCCAATTTTGGTCAATATGAATCAATTCTGCATCCATCAGATGCTCATGTGAACTGGTTGATGGAAAATGATGGGTAACATCGTCTAGTGATACTAAAATGAAATATCTCCCATCAGGGGGTAAAAAAAGAAAATAATTTTTGATAGATTTGAAAATATAGGAGAAAATTCCTCAAATCATATGTGATCTATTAGAATCAACTGCACATAAATACAATGTCTGAATTTATTGGTATATGGTAAACTTGTTTTTTAACTTTTGATAGTCATTACTTAATTAATAAATACTATAAATAAACTTTTAATATTAGCTTTGCATCGTTTTTGTATTTATGATGCATTATGTACAGAACATTATATAAACTGTTTTGATTATTATATATATATATACATATTAAATGAATATATTTGATTAATGTTAAATATACCAATTTTTATTCTCTTTGTTTAATTTTTTTTTTGTTTCTTATGAATAGGTTGATTGAGATAGAATATTGGAAGGATCTGTAGCTATTTGGATAACTAGTTTTGTCTAGATATCTGTCTTTTATTTTCTATTTTTGTTCTTTTCTGGCTATTTTTTTTAGTTATTTGGTATCTATGAGAATTTAATTTTTTTTAAATTCTTCAGGATAACGATCACCATAAACAGTCCCTAATGTATTTTATTTTCTAGGACCATTAGAAAGTGCCTCTATAATTTGATAATTCTCTTCCCAATGATTGCCATTGTGATCGTCTGGGGACTGCCTATAGTGACCATCATTGGAAGTCACTAATTCCCTTTAGTGACGATCCAACTGCAACTACTAAAAGTGGTCGGTTGGCAGTCACTAAATCCCATTAGAAACAACTTTTGGCAGTCACTAATTCAAACATTTTTAGTATTGTAAACCCCTTCATGAAAGAGATATTCATTTCCCACATTGTATTTGCAAAGAGAGACAGTGATAAAGTGATTTTCTTTGGAAATTACCTTTTAGAGGGTGTTTGAAAAAGGAAAATAAATGGTTGGTTCACAGCATAAGGTAAGGGGAATTATTTTATGAAGATTTCTAATTTAAAATGTTTCAAACATATGTTTTTTATCATATTTAAACATCCTCTTAAATATTTGTTTCCAAATTTTTTTGTGAAGGGGAATTTATTTCAAAATCTTCTATTTTATATTTTCCAAAAAACCATATTCTCTTTATAAGGGGATAAAAGAATATTTTGAAATAAAATTTTATTTTAAGGATTTCAAATTTTATATTTTATGTGTAAGGGGTAAAAATATTTTTAAGAGTTATTGTTTTCAATTTTTTTCCAAAACCAATTTTAAGTGGAAAATCCTTTCAAAATCTTCATTTTATGTGATTTTTTTTTGTTTAAAAAAAATAAAACTCCTTTTATAGGGAATTTTATTTTAATAATATATTTATTTCTAAGTGTTTTAGGAACATTAAATTTATCATTTTATATGAAATGAAAATTTATTTTAAGATGTTATATATCAAGGTTTCAAAATTTAATTTCCACCATTTAAATTTATTAAAAAATTTGGCATTTTAAGAGTTTTGAAATTATCACTTATGATTAAATGTTTTATTCAGAAAACCCAAATCCTAATTATTTATTTAAATTATTCTTACCATTATAAATATATTATCCCCATGAAAACATTTCTTTAATAGATGATTTTGTGTTTAAATTATTGTATGTCCATGCACTAGATCAATCTTGTTGATGATCCAATTATATTTAAAAAATAATATCTTAGTATAAATATTTATTATCTGGAATTTAAATTTATAATTAATTGATAAAATATATTTATATATATATATATATGTATGTATGTATTTATATATGTATATATAGATATATTCATTTTCAATGTTTTTTTTAAAAAAAGACATGGTTTTAATGGAAAACCCCAATGAAAAAAGGTAAAGCTATAGAATGTTTTGATAAAATCATCACTTGAAATTTTTAAATATGTGGGGAATGGGTAGTGGAACCAATACTTAAGGGAATTTTTCCACCATATGACGTGTAGACCCCATATAGCCTTCAATGTTCCAAATCTCATAATGGTTAATTTTCTAAACTTGTGAATTTATTTCTAATAAAGTCACTGGATTTATATTTTAAAGTATTATTTTAAAATATTTTTAATTAAAGGAAAAAGTTTACATTAATTAAAAAAAGGATCTCTTCATTTTATATATATCAATGGTTTTTTATTTAAATGAAATAAAATTTTATTTTTCAAAAATAAAGTGTTATTTAAATCAATGGTTTTTTATCTTGATGAAAATATTTTAAAGTAGTTTTCAAGTATTTTAGAAACTAATAGGATTACTAAAAATATTTTAGAAACTCCTTATTGATCATTTTTCTCACCCCATGTTTTGAAAATGTTTTTCATGGGGTTATTGATGGGTAGAAAATTTTTTGGATTCAGTACACAATTATGTGTTTTAGTTGGAGTGGAGATGAAATTGTATTTGAAGTATTTAGATTTTGAAAATATATATATATTTGAGTGATATAGATTATTGTTTAATTTTTTTAATCCTCTAACTTTATAGACCTAAATGATCCTTGGGAAAATAGAACTACATATTTTTCATTGATGCTAAATATTTTTTTTTAAAAAATATATACAATATTTCTAGCACCATACTCAGGAGAGTGAGTATAAGAAATTAAATTTGATATCAACCGAAAGGTTTAGACAAATTTGGAGATTAAATTGATTATTAGTTAGGAATATTTTAATAGTTAAATAATTTTTTGAGGATATAAAAGTTTTGAGAATTTTATGATTTGAATTTTTAGTGATTAAATATATTTTAGACAAAAGTATTTTTAGAAAGACCATATGATTAAGGATAATTCCACAAACCATTTATAGAATCCATGTCTTGGATTTAGGAATCAATCGAGTGTATTTTTAAAAGGGGGAAAATCAGTAATTTATTTTCATTTTCTATGAAAATTATTGTTATTATTATTATTATCATCATTATTGTTAATATTATTATTATCTAGGAAAATCCTAACTTGAAATAAAATATATGTTTTCTCAACACTAATTAGAAAGTAAAAATTTACTATATAAGCTTAAACTTACGAGGATGCAATTTAATTGGGGGGGGGGTGTAATGACCTAGGTTTTTAATATATATTTTCATTTATTTAGGGTCATTTGGGAAATAATATAAATGTTATACTTAAAACTAGATTTTTTTATTACAATTTTTTTTTGAGGAATTTGGCCTATAATTTATTATAAAATTATCCAAGAACGTATGGGTTATATATCATAAAGAAATGGATTATAACTATTTGATATATTATAATGATAAATGTAGATTTTGGTTGTAATATAATATTTACTAAGAACCATAAATACAAATATAAATAAAATATTAATTTTAATTGAATATGTAACACTCCAAGATTTCATAATACATTATCTCATTAAGGTAATTTAATAGCTTGCATTACACGCAACACCAAGTTTGAGCACACCACAACTTACTAAACTAGCCGTTCAAAAAGCGGTTATGAATAGTATTAACTGCATTTTGAATCTTATATACTCTATATAATTTTAACATCCATATTATGTGTTTCTTAGACATAATATAAGAAAAAATTCATTTTTTCATATAAAAGAAGTATTTTTCAAAAAATGCAATTTTACCTCCTTTTAATGGAGAACCCTTTTTAAAACCAATATTTGACACTTTTATATATTAAATTTAATAAAATTAAATTCTTCTTTATAAGTGGGACATAAAAAATTAGTTTGGATAAATTTTTGGTACTTTTCTGATAACTTTCATATTTTGATGAATAGTGAAAAATAATATGTTTTAATTGAAAACAACATTTTTAA
Organism: Viscum album; assembly: GCA_963277665.1. Lineage (NCBI taxonomy): Eukaryota > Viridiplantae > Streptophyta > Magnoliopsida > Santalales > Viscaceae > Viscum > Viscum album. The sequence continues at coordinate 333,954,420 of OY728138.1, read as the reverse complement.
TCGAAATAATTTTTAATCTTAAATTATGAATTTGAATGGTTTTGAAGTATAATTAGATTATATTTTTATCATTTAATACAATTTAGGTCATTATAAGTAATTTCACATTTAAATTTGACATAAACACATGTCAATCTTTTGATAGTTTTTACTTTTTAAAAACCCGCTTTTTGGTTTTGACAACAGGAATTAATTTTAAATTAATTAATGAAACTTCTATGTTTTAAATTTTGTAAAATATAATTCATTTTTTAATTCATAATATCAAAATTATATTAGGGTGATTTTTTGGTATTTTTTGGAAAATATTCAATTTTTGATGAATAGTGAAAAACACTGAGTTATTGTTTAAAACTGACTTTTTATTTAAATAATTATTTATTATATTTAAATTTATTTTAAGTCAAAATAGATATATAATACCTATATAAGTTCAATGTAATTAATTGGATTTATTTTATAATAAAATTAGATGTATAACGTTTTTTTGAACTTTTTACCGTCTTTTACCCACCTTCTAGGAGCATTTGCAAATTTGCATAAAACTTAATTTTACCACTTCTGTGAGTTGAATTTCAAAACTACAAGATAAAATTATGATATCAGTAAGTAAAATGTGCTCAATAAGATTAAAATAATTTTTTGTGAATAGTAACTTTTGACTTTTATTTACCACGGTTAAAAGTAAATAAGGTAATTAAAGGTAAAAATGATAATATAATTACCCTAACACATGTCCTAATTCTATTGGATAAGTGTATTTCGACCAAAAAAAACCTTAGGAATAAAATAAGAACTTATATGTCCACTTGAATTAGATTTGGACATTTATTATCATTTTATTTAAAGAAGAGTTAAAAGTAAAAAATTCAAAGTTTAATAACTAAACCATTTTTAATATAGTGTTAAACATAAGATAAATTTGACTATAAATATTCATTATAAATATAAAAATATTTCCTATATAATGGTATTTTATTTATAATTTTTAGATATTAAATAATTAAATTTATTTATTACACAATGATGATGCAGTAATTACATTATTAATGAAAGAATCAAATAAATGGTATTATAAATATTAAAATAAATATAATTTCAAAGTTTTTATTACATCCACGAATTTTATAGGTGAATATGAAATTTTAGGGTTGATTCAATGTATCTTGTTTGAAGTAATCAAGTTGTGATCACTTTCAAAAATACCAAATACTAAATAGTGTCAAAATTGACATAAATGAGTTTTTAAAACAAATATTATATTATTAAATTATATAATATTTCTAAAAATATAAGGTTCAAAAAAAGGGCTTAAATAATATTATATATGTCATTAATGAACCACTTGAGGTTCTCTTGTAATTTTAGAGTAAGTTTATTAATCATATAGTTTAAGAATACAAAAAGACATGGTAAATGTTAAAGTATTTAACTAAGAGTTAAATCTAAAAGAAAAGGTTAATATGGTGACCTAAACATGTATAAAACCTATTGGTTGAGGGGTTTCAGACCCATAACCACCTTATCTTAGAAATAAATCATTTTGGAGCCATTAGAAAGTGAAAATTATTTTATTATAAAATAATATTTTAAGCTTTTCCTAAATTGACACTCACCCCTCTAATAAAAGGGTACTTCCCCTTCTCTCAAAATTACAACTCCAAAGCCTTTTGGCTCAGCCAAAACCTACCAAAATCTCTTCCCAACTTCCCTCAATTCAACCTAGAGGCATTACCTTGAGAAAAAAGGAAACCTAAAGAGCCCTTTTGTTCAAATCAAAAGGGAAAACCCAAAGAAGAGGTAATTATTTTATCACCTCTTTCAAAGTTCTTTTCTTCTTCCACTCTCTATTTCTTTATTATTTCCATAAAAAACTAATAAATCTAGTAACTTATACACACTGTGATATTATTATAAATATGGTACAACCATATTCATTATTCCATCCATCCTATGAATGATAATGTCACCATACGTGCGTACGTACGACATACCGTCTCCACGCTGTGGTATAATTTGTTATTCAACACTATGTTATTTGGATAGATATAATGATGAGTAATATGTATATAAATAATGAAAATAACATGATAATTTATCTATAAAATTAATATACCATCCAATTCCAAACCTTTTAATCATTAAGGAAATTATATCATCGCTCGTGTGTACGTACGACTTACCGTCTCCACGATGCGATGAGATTCATTTCCACAATCATCATTCAAGGATGATTATAAAAATATATATATTTAACAAGTACGTAATATATGAAATAATAATTCTACTGAAAAAATAAATATACATATATATATATATATATATATATTTAAATATATCTTATTCACTTAGTTCCGTTCAATATGATATTAAAACGGAAACAACGTTTATGCGTACGTACGGCCTACCGTCTCTATAAACAGGGTTTTCCATTTCATATATCTGTCTATTATACATATTTATATTCTGAATATATATGATATATAAATCATTTTTTATATTCTGGATGTATTTAAATCATGATATAAGTGATACGATCAAGAATAATAAGTTAAAACACGTATGATAAAGAAGACGATTATTACCCGAAATGTTAGTTTAACATGGAAATTATTATTAAATCGGTAGTATAAAGTAATAAATGAATCATGTATGATATCATAATTATTAATATGGTTCAGGTATAATTTAATAACATACTATGGTCATTATACATGAAGTTAAACATACCCATGACTAAAGGAAAGTACAAGGTAAGGGTTAATTCTTCAATCTCATTATTATCCGAGATTGTTTATAAGTATTTTCTGGGACATATTTATTATCCATGTCCGTGTTTCATAAAATACATTTCACAATGATTCTTTTAAGTAACTCTTTAACTAAAATATCATTTTAAATAGTTTAAATATTTATTATTCTAAATATTTCTAATTAGTGTCCATGTTTTCAAAATGGTTTTAAGGATTTATTTATATGGACATGATTGTTTTAAAATGTTAATTTATTTCAAAAGTTTCAAAGTGGTATGAGACACTTTGATTCAAAAATATATTTAAATGACTTACTTTATAAATGGGTGACTTTTAAATGATTTCAAAAAAAGGTATATTTCTCTCAATGAGTTTTACTGATCATTTTCAACTATGTCAACATCCTTTACTGGATATTATTCTTGATTGAGGTTGATTTATTATAATACAATCTTCCATATTGTGTTGAAACAATTATGATATGTTTGACTATAGATGTTCTATTTTTATAACATTCATGGTTTATGGTTAATGTATTTACATTTTGTATGCTATTTTTAATATGAATGATTATGTTATGTTTCAACATTTTCATATGAGGAATGCAATGGACTTAGTAAGTGACGGGTGAAACCCGCTATAGCTCCTCGATGCATCGGTAGGTCTCATGATACAAACTAGTGTCTTGGCACAAGGCCTTGAAAAAAAATTTATTTGTAGTCTTGGAACGAGGCCTTGAATATGTGGTAATGATGTCCGGTGTTAGGCATTCCATCATTATGAAATTAGTTATTAAATGTGATTATTCCACTAGTAAAATATCCTTGTGCATGTTTATATGGTGTTGTTTGATTTATTTTTTCCATATTATTTTCAATATTATGTTTAAAAAGGCTATTTTTATTATTACAAATCTTGCCTTAAAAGTTTATAGCTTCTGCTAAATTATTTACCCTTATTGAGCATCTGAGCTCACCCCTTTCTTATGTTTTATTTTCCCAGGATTCCAACAAGTGTATTATGATTGATATACAGGGTTAAGATAAAGGGAATAATGACATTCTCAAAGAACTATCTATGTTGTATTTTATGTTTGAAATTGTAATGTAAAGTTGATGCATGTAATCTATTTTCTAAGACTGCTAAACTGATCGATCTTTCGGGACTTGATTCCTTGTAATCATGCCAATGTATTAAAATAATGCACCGAATCTAGGCTTCTGGGGTCTGGTCGTTATAGAATATACCTTATGACATATCAAATATCACTACTATAAAACAAACATTTAACGACGTAGATAAAAGTGTCTTTTATCCATGCTAAAAAAAGGGCTGATAAAGGGAAACTTTTATTAGAGCTAAAAAAAGAGCTGATAAAAGTTACCCTTTATCAGCACTTTTTTAGCATTGATAAAGAATAAATTTTATCAGCACTTTTCTTTAGTGTAGATAAAGGGATCATTTATCAGCGCTAGAAATATCACCGATAAAGGTCCTGAATAAAATTAAATAATTAAACAAATAAAAGTTAAAAATTACTAAATTAATAAAACTATTAAATTTTTTATTAATTAAATAATTATTGATAAAAATGAATAAATTTAATATACATATATATAAATTATATATATTAGTAAATAGTATATATTAAATATATAGATATGAAAAATAAATAAAATGAAACAATTAAACAAATAAAAATTAAAAATGATTAAACTATAAAAAATATTAAAAATTTCATTAATTAAATAAATATTGATAAAAATGAATAAATTTAATATATAAATATATATTATAAATATCTATATATAGTATATATTAAGTATAGATATATAAAATGAATAAAGTGTGATAATTAAACAAAAAATAAAATAAAAAAAGAATAAATTGAAAAAATTAAACAAAAAAAATTTAAAAACGAATCAATTAAAAAATTATTAAAAAATGTATTAATGAAACAATTATTAATAAAAATGAAAAAGTTTAATATATATATATATATTAATTATAAATAGTAATAAAAAAATATTAAATATAAATATAGAAAATGAATAAAATGTAATAATTAAATACATATTAATGTATTATTCATTTTTAATGGTTTTTATACATATTTATACACTAATACATTTAATATAGAAATATATTCAAATATATATATTTCTAAATATATACATATCAATGTATATAATATTTCGAAAAATATAATTTATATAATAAAAAATATTTATTATTACATTAAATAAGTCATATATTTAGTGAAGAGTTGTTTATAATAAAAAATTAATATTATTTAAAAATACTCACTAATTACATCAAGTAATAGACATAATTGTTTGTCGTTTTATTTTTTAGTTTAACAAATATCAAATGTGTGTCACAATGATTTCACATACATATACGTAATTAATGAATTTTTATATACAACACACACGCACAAAAAAATACATAATTAATGATATATTATATAGAAAAACATACACCTAATATTTATGTACTTTATTCAAATTTTAGTATTCATTTTAGAATTTCATTATTACATGATACATTTAATATATTATATTTTTAAATGGAAAATTTTATTTATTTATTTTTAATATTTTTACATTTAGGTATTATTTATTTATTTTTAATTTTTAATAATTAATATTATGTATTTTTTTAGAATTTAATCATTTGATATTATATATACATATATATATATATATATATTTACTATGTTTTAATATTTATAATATGTAGTTATCTTTATTTCAATATATATATATATATATATATATTAATAATTTATATTTAATTAATAAAACTTTTCTATTTTTTTAATATTTTTAAAGTGTACTTATTTTTAATTATTCAATTTCACTCATTTTTAGCATGCATACATTTAAGAATATATATTCATTAATAAAGTTAAAACATATTTTTATATAAATATATATAAATAAATACATTTATAAATGTTTTTTTTACTATATTTATAAATTTATATATATTTATAATTAAAAATAAATAAATATTATTTTTTAAAAGTATTTATATAATTATAAATAAATAATTATATATATTTAAATAATTATAAAATTATAATAAATTTATTTAAACAATGAATATATTTACCATATATATATATTTATATTTGTATATATTTATTAAATATATATATATGACTATACAAATATATATAATGATATAAATATATAAATACTTTTTTTAAAATTATTTATATAATTATAAATAAATAATTATGTATTTAAATAATTATAAAATTATAATAAATATATTTAAATAATGAATATATTTATTATATTTATATTTATATATATATATATATTTAATATATATATAATTATATAAATATATATAATGATATAAATGTATTTATAATTATAAATTTATAATAATTATATTTAAATAATGAATATATTTATTATATTTTTATTTTTATTTATATACATTTATTATATATATATATAATATTATAAATATATATAATGATATAAATGTATTTATAATTATAAAATTATAATAAATATTTAAATAATGAATGTATTTACTATATTTATATTTATATAAATATATTAAATATATATAGAATTATATAAATATATATAATGGTATAAATATATTTATAATTACAAATAAATAATTATAAATATATTTACAAATATATTTATTTATAAATATATTTATAAATGTATATTTACTATATTTATAAAATTATAGATTTATAATTATAAAAAAATATATATATTTTTTAAAAGTATTTATGTAATTATAAATAAATAATTATAAAATTATAATAAATAAAATATATATTTATATAAATATATTTACAATTTTTCATTTATAATTATAATTATAAATCTTCTATCATCACTTCTTTAGTGCAAATAAAGATATCTTTTATCAACACTTATTAATTTAGCATAGATAAAATGTATCTTTATATGTGTTTTTTGGAAGTGCCGATAAAAGTCTCCTTTTTCTATTTATAGAACCCTAACTAAGACTAATTCAGTCGCGATATCTCAACCTTTTGCGGAACTCCCCTACATCCGGTGCTCTTCCTCGAATCTAAGGCTCAAATCAAGGTTCAAATCAAGGCTCGAATGAATCCAATGCTCGAATCAAGGATAAAATAAATCCAAGGCTCGAATCAAGGTTTGAATGAATCCAAGCTTTCACGATATCTCTACTATCTCTCAGATGAATCAAAGGTTAAATCCAAGGTATGTTATTTTCTTCTCCTCCTCACTCGTTGATTATTTGTTTGGTTTCTGTGGTTTGTATTATTACGATGTTCTCAACCATGATGAAACCTACTTCTCTTCTCCCATAACTCTAGTCGTGATAGGTCTCTCTCATTCTTCCTCATTGTTTCAATTCTTATCACCACCTTCACTCATGGATCTTTCTATTGTTAGCCCTATCGCTTTCACGACCACCACCGTCAATATTAACTTCTCATCTTTCTTCTCCCTCTACTGCTACTTCTATTTTATAGTTCTCCATGATTTTTAATCATAGTTATGATTTATTCATACATCCAAGGTCTGTTTTATTTGATAAATTTTTGTTTTGGGCTTGTGGTTTTCTTGTATGATTATTTGATGAATGTATATTATAAATCATGGTTATTTACTTATAAATGGGTGTCTAAGGTGTGTTTAGTAGGTGTTATCTTTGATTGAATGATTTTTTAATAATTGTCAGGAAATGTCAGGTATGTTTAATTTTTGTGAATTATTATTTAACCGGTGTTATATTTGAGGAATGATTTCTTTAATGAATGGGTATCTTATAAATATTATAATTATTCTTCAAAAAATTTATAGTATGTTTAATTTACTTCTTAATCTTATTACAGCATGTAAGGTATTTTTAATTTACCAAATGAGTGTTTGGATGATTAATGCTTGTTTTTTTCTTGCATTTTGAATTGGTATTTTAAAGGTATAATGGATTATGGAGTTTGAATATGGAGTATTGATAATATATATTTAAATGATCATCTTGGGAAAGTGTTGATTGTGTTGATTGTGTAATCTCACTATAGGGGAAGTTAATTTATAATTTAGTTTTAATAACAAAATAATAATATGAGATATTTTTAGAGTTATCCCCACATTTTTTCTATTCTATAGTTTAATATTTCTATACAATTCTTCTGGGAATTTTTCAACTTAACCCTCATCAGGTACTATAAATATTTCATCAAAAAATATCATCAATTACCTAATGAGACCTTCTACATCATTTCTAGTCTTAGAGTATACTAATAATGATCATTCTAAAATGATATGATAAGGAGAAGATGATTTCAATTTATTTTAAATATAATTAGAAAAATATATAATAAAATTATCTCCCTTTTTAATCATGTTCATAGTATATATCACTTTATATTTACTACATGAGGTTACATTTTCATTTTCAATATTATGTATGAAATTATAAGCCTCCTTTTGGATCTTTATCACTATTGATATTGTTTTCATCACTAATAAATTACTACTAATTTTATTTTATAATTTATATTTATTTATATATTTTTAAAATAATAATTATCAAATTATATAATGAAAAGAAAGAAAAGTTGAGTTTTATTTACAGTAAAACTTTTAAAATCATTGTTAAGATTAATTTTTTAAGATTTTTTTGAATGGATTATAATTGAAAAAGTCTAAGGCGATTTTTTTTTAAATTTTGTTGAATTTAATTTATTTGTAATTTTTTTTACATTTCTTTGATTTTATTTTTATTTATAAAGGTAAATTTTAATTTAATTTTTTTAAAAAATTATATTTAGTATTTAAAATTTATTATAGATGATAGTGAATCATAGTTTGATTGCAACACTATGACCAAGTAATGAATATGAGGAAGGGGTTGATGATTTTTTAGAATTTTTAAAATATAATGTTCCAAAAAATGACATGTTTTTATATATTTGGTTGAAATGTTTAAATATGATATAGTTTTAAATTAAATAAATTTAATATCATTTAATTTTTATGGTCTTAATCCATGTTACAGTCCTTGGATTTGACATGGTGAAATTGGGTAGAATTAAAGATCTATTTTTGGTTAAGATTATCAGGTTGATAAGTTTGATCAAATTGAAGAAATTATTTTTGATATTAAAGTAGTGGAAATTGAGAAGACACCAATGATCACACACTTATATTGTGATACTGAAAAGCCATTGTATCAATGTTGTCGAGAATTTATGGTTTCATTAATGAATTTATAAATCAAAACCAGGGTAATTTATTGGATAAGGTATTAGGTTTTTTTATTAAATCACATCTCATTCCCTTGCATCAGTCTATATAGGAGATTTCAAGGTAAGTATCTCGATCTAATTTGAATATAGAACACTAGAACCAATAGTTTGATTTTTTTCCCACTTTCGTAGTTTCACCTAATGCTTCTGGACAAGAAACCATATCTAGACCAAAGAGTGGTTTTAATCTGGGTAGATCTAATTTGTTGGACCAAACATATGATAGCTACATTCCTTTATGAATCATAAAATGATTTGGAGTTTCTAAGAATGAACTTATATAAATGAAATAATGTAAATAATTAAAGAACACAAATCCAAACTGTAATTTCATGGAATAAATATTTTTAAAACAATAAAAAATGTTTAACAAACATTACACAGTAAACTAAGCATAAATATATATTGTGAACAATATGCATGATGTGGTTTCTATATCACAACACCCAATCTAATGAAAATACATTATTCGATCCTCCTATGGCTAAATTTTCACTGAAAAAGCTCAGTTTTACCCATTGATGTGCTATCTCATCACTCTATCACAATTCCTAAACAAATGAAATATTACCATGATCTTTTAAACAACCGCAAAAATGTACAAAATCAAAACTTAGTGTAACTTCATGGTTGGTTACTTTCCAAAAAAACCAAATTTGTTGTCATTATCTCACCCCGGGTAATAGAGCACCTCTAATTTGACTCACACTTAGATAAATTCAAATCAAACCTAAGCCTGATATCACATACAGACTCTGTCTAACACCTCATGATCTTTTGGAAAGTGGTTTTCAATGACATGAATATTTGTAAAACCTTATTGATGTTGATTCTTGAATAAATTGTATGGAATTTGAAAGCTTGGATTTGTGGCTTATTGTATGATATTTTATGAAACTGGTATTTGATAAATGAATAGTCCATCTATTGAATTTTAAAAGAATGAAATGGGAACTTTTGTTTCTAGAGAGGTAGTCTAGAAAAATATTGTTAGTATTTAAATTGTTAATTCACTACTGTATTCTAAAAAATGTTTTACTCATGTCATATTTATAAAATGCTTATGAAATGTTTAATAATCTTGTTTTTCTTTAGACTGGGTGGTGGACTAATTAGCTTTTTTATGGTCTTTCCTATTCTAAATTTCAATTTTGAAAAAGGAAACACGGTTTTAAATGTTAAAGTGTGTTTTTAAATGAAAAATGAGGTTTTACCTTAAAATGAACTAAAATGGATTCGATGTTTTGAAACTCATGAATTAATTTCAATGTGAACTTGTAAAGTTTTAAAAATTTCAAAATTTGTAACATTCCATGGAAACATTTTTTAACTTTTAATTTATTTTTAATAGTTTTTTAATATTTCACTTAATGTTAATAGTTTTTATAGAAAAGGGGGTTTTTATCCCAATAATTCTTTTGAAAAAATTGGTCTATTTTTGTGAGGAATTAAAAAAATAGATTTCAAGAGGGGTTTAAAAAATTTAAAAAGTTTCATTTTGAATTTTTAAATTGGTATTGAGACAAGATTCAAAAGTTTAAATTAAGATGTAGTAATTTAAAATTTTTTAAGGAGACAACTATCATCCTCATTATCTTCATCTCCCAAATAGTTATTATTGAATTTTTCTACTTAAGACTCATCCTCCATCTCTTCTAGACATGCACCTATGTTTCTTGAACTACTATGAGCAGTAGTCATCCCATACTGAGTATCGATGATCATTTTTGATGAATTAAGAGGATAACACCTACCATAGTAGAGTAATTTTTTCTTAAATTAAATTACCCATTTTATTTAAATCATGCTGAAATTATTTGAAATAATCAATTATGGGTTCCCTTTATTAGAAGTATCTATAATTTTCACCTTTGATAATGAATATTTTATGTATATTTATTTATTTTTTGTATAAAATGAATATTTTATAAACTTAATAGGATGGATATGAATCAAAAATGGATAGACAGTAATCAAATGAAAAAATAGTATGAATATGGGGTTAAAGAGTGTCAAGTTTTCAATAGATAATGAATGTGACCCTTCTCAAATTATTTTTCTATGTTTATATTATAGTTATTCAAGAAAAATTAGTATCAAAGAGTTTTATAAAAATTTGATTTGTAAAAGAATAGATCAGAGATATAAATGATTTAATAAATATAGGAAAAAACTAAATTTGAACAACAATTGAGATAATACTGTGATTTATGGATCATTTGATATAAATACCAGTGTAAATGATGATGGAGATCGCATGGAAGAAAGGATAATAGAAATTGAATATCACTTTCAATATTATCAAAAGTTGTTTGAGAAGTTAAATAGCTATTCTAAGAGACCTTTGTATAATGGTTGTAATAAATACACAACATTATAAGTTGTATTTAAGTTATATAATTTGAAAGCTAGAAGTGGATGAAGAGACACCAGATTTACAAAACTACTTGGTTTCCTGAATGATATGATATCAAAAGAAAATAAACTTCCATATAGAATATACGATGAAAAATTAATTCTACATTAAATGTAAATGATCTCTAAAAAAAATACATGCTTGTCCAAATGATTTCATATTGTTTCGAAAGGACCACAAATCACTCATAAAATTTCTTAAGAGTTGAGTGAATCAATACAAGAAAAATGAGTCAAATCCTTCAAAGATGTATGGTAATTTCCTATCATTCCATATTTTTGAAGACTATATGGATGTCAGGAAATTGTGAGACAATTGACATGTCATGTAGATACAATAAATAAAGGTGGGAACTTACGTCATCTAGTAAATTCTCCTTAGTGGAATAAAATTGATTATGAGTATCATAAATTTTGAAATGAGTTGAGAAAAGTTTTCCTTGCATTATGTATATATAGAATAAATAATTTTGATGTATAGAGTAGTACTCATAGTACATGGTCTATCATGTTGATAAATTATAACTTTCCTCCACATTTATTCATGAAGCGTGAATACATTATGTTTTCTGTGCTTATATCTAGACCAATGTAAATCAATAATGATATTGATGTCTACTCGGCCCCACTAATCAAAAATCAGAAATTGATGTGGGATATAGATTTCAAAATGTATAATGTTCATAGAAATGAATAATTCTCATTGAATACCATGTTGTATGAGATAATAAATAACTTTCCTACTTATGGAATTTTTTCAAGATATAACATTAAAGGAATGTAGGGGTGTCCCATTTGTGAAGAATGCACACACTTAGTTTAGTTGAAACATTCCTCGAAGATTTTTTTAAGACATTCGTAATTTTTACCTCGATGAAATAAATACTAATCCTAGATGACAACATTTGATAGGAATACCTAACAAGGTACAACATTTTCTCCACTAATGGGTGATCAAATATTCGATAAAGTAAAAGATATTGACACATTTTTTGGAAAACAATTTTCGAAAAATATTAAAAAATCAGGTTGAAAAAAAGAGATCAATTTTCTTTCAATTACCATATTATAATTGTTTATACGTAAAACATTTTATTGATGTCATGTAATTAGACAAAATTTAAAAGATAGTTTTATTGTTATGTTACTAAAAGTTCCTGAAAAAGAATATGGAATCAAGGCTAGGTTAGACATTATTGACATGGTTATAAGGGAAGAGTTGGCACCGATGAAGGGTAAAGGGAAAAATTTTCTTCATCCAACAGATTACACTCTATCTAGATAGAAAAAATTGCATTTGTTCATTTTACTTAATTATATAAAAGTTATAGAGGGGTATTAAAAAAATATCAAGAATGTCATTTCAATGATTAATTTGAAGTTATAGTGACTAAAATCACATGAATATCATGTTTTGATGCAAGATTTGATGCTCGTTTCTTTATGTTTCATTCTACCTAAAAATGTTTGAAATACATTAACCATACTTTTATTCTTTTTCAAATCCATATGCAATAATTTTATAGACTCAGTGAAGTTTTCAATCATGAATAAGGAGGTTGAAGTCTTACTATGTGAATTAGAGATGTTCTTCTCACTATCATTTTTTGATATAATAGTCCACCTGATGGTTCACTTGGTTTGAGAGATTCAACTATATGGTTCTATCTATTATAGATTGATATAACCTATTTAATAGTATATGAAGATTTTTAAAGGGTATTTAAATAATCAAAGTCATCCATAAGGTTGTATTGAAGAACAATATATTATTGAAGAAATGGCTGAATTCTGTGTTGATTACCTATCAGATGTTGACAACATCAGTCTACCAAAGTCTCATTATAGTGGATACCTTATTAGGGAAGGGATTTTAAAAATATTTTTTTTTACAATTAACATTTTAGAGTGAGAGAAAACACACCTTTACATTTTACATAATAGTGAAGATTTTGATCCATACCCAGAAATCAATTCTTAGTGATTTTAATCCACAAAGGGCTAAAATATGGATATCAAATACACATAATAAACTATTTATGGGGTGGTTTCAAGATAAAATTTATAATGGGTTATCTAAAAATATAAATTCAATTGCATAAAAACATTTATGGATATCCAGGTGACCAAATTCAAATGTTATATATTACACTAGTTTTATAATCAATGGTTATACATTATATAAAAAAGAACATGATGACTATAGTATGTTGCAAAACAGTGTATTTACACTTGTGGAGGAAGTGATGCACATATTTGGTTCCAAGGATAGAAATCCAATTCATATGAATATGTTGTATTTAGGCATCATCGAAAAAATATACTAGTTGGATTATACAACATTTCATGTCATGATTTTTTGTTACAAAATTTTGAAAATAGGAGTGTAGAGAAAGTTGATGAAATGGGAATCATGAAAGTGAATTTCAGTGTGAAGGGGAAAAGGAAGAGTTTTTCATAATGGAATCACAAGCTATGCAATTATTTTATGTCTCAGATCCATAAAACAAGAATTGGTCGATTATCCTACAGGAAACTAAAACAACTATAGGGTTAGATGAAAATTCAATCATGGATAACCCTTTCATTGGGTGATCCCAATTAGTTCATGGAAATAACAAACTAGAAAATTTATTATATGTTATAGGGGACTACAAAGAATGGATTTGGACTCTCAATAGAGGATCCAAATCCATTCAACATTTTATGAAAATAAATAGATTTCAATGAAAATGTTAATTTTTTTTAATATACTTTAATTTTCCTCATAATATTATCTATTATCTACTACATTAACATAATCTAAATTAAATGTTTGACTACTCATTCAGACAATGTATTCTATACACAATAATGTTACCAATCCTAGGAAAAAATAGACTGTTGATGCTGAAACTATAGAATTATTAGGGGATCAACAACATGTGGATGAAAAAATAAGAACAACACAACATCACGATGTTGAATAAAATTATCATGGGAATAAGTAAGGGTATACAATTTGAGGTTGTCTAGAATCAACATGACCAACATATTAACCCCAATAAGTCAGTGTTCATTAATTATATTGGGGTCATAAGAGTATGAATGTGCCGATTGATATAGATTCATGGAACCATGTTCATCTTGTAACAAAGGAAACCCTTTGGGAATATATAAAGGCAATGTTATGATATACTTTCTATATTTTACCGAAAATTTGTATAACAAAATATTGATTTGATTTTCGTTATTCCTTGTAAATTTCATTTATTTTAGAGTATTTTCAAAATAAATATGTCTTAATGGCTACTAGAAAATTACATATAGGCTTCTAGACTCTTCTTATTAAGTTAAATCTCATGGATTCTAAGGGGGAAGTAAATCCCCACCCACTATTTAGTTATGAACACAATATAAAGTAGGAAAAATGGATTTTTTTCATCAGTTTTTGTGATGAGAAATCATTTTAGGTGCATTATAGTCAATAATATATTATTTTAAATTATTTATTTTATCCATTTTGATTAAAAATTATTAATTTATGAAACAAAAAAGTGTTTTGAGAATAAATAATGTGCAACAAAACCAATGTACCACTTTCTCAAAGAAATTATGGGGTACTCTTAACTAGAGAAGAAATTGGTATATATTTTAAATCAATAATAAATTTTTTATTTGATATGAAACAATATATGATACTTTGTTTATATTCATATTAATGAATCAAAATCCAAATCCACTTCTATCCCACATCATGTGCTATGGAAGGAGGCTCTCATAAATAAATAGGGTAAAATAGTTGAAAAAAACAAAAAAGTGGTATGGGAAACATGTGTAAGTATGAAATAATGGTAATTTGTTATGATTTATAATAGTATTACATAAAAATATCTATTTATGTTTATATTTTTTATATATTTTAGAGAAAATAATCAGTAGTGACTATATAAGAAAAAAAACTACTTGTAGTAGCTTTAAATCATTCAGAACAATATGGTCGCGTTAGAGGATTAGGTTTTGGAGTGTCTCCTATAATATATTCTGAGAAGAGAAAACCACCAGAAGATAAATATAATATAATGAAAGTATTTTAGGAAAAAATAGATGATTTTTAATCTATTATTGTCAAGTTTGGTTTGGTAGAACAATATATGAGAAAGGATGAAAGTAAACCAGTGGTGTAAAAAATATCCAAACATGAAGAACCCAATGAATCATTTAGCTTTAAAGATATTAATTCCCATTAACCACATACCTTACCTAAGGTAATAAATTTTATCATTACTGTTTATCCTAAATTTGAATCAAACATTTTTTGATAACATTAAATTACTAAAATTTTACAAGGTAATGTTGTATGTGATTTCTATTTTTCAACACCCACACACTGCCTTATTGTGAGGGGTACGGTGTATAATATCCTGGTAGACAAGATACATAATAGAAATCTCAAAATATCACATGAGAGTAGGTATTTAGGTAGTTCAAGAGCTGAATGTTGTGTTTCCTATTCCACTTGATGATCTAGATATTACAACATTGAATTATGCTATTGAAACTTTCGTAGCATGGCCGTCTGATCTTATAATGTTAAATGAGGCATGTATTTAACAATTTTTTTCTTATAAAAAATATTTAATAGTTGACGAAAAAATTTATGATGTGAGGTATGTTATTACAGAAGGATAAATCGATGGGGAAACAGAAGGTTGAATCATGAAAATCTAGTGAATCAAACAAGAAACCAAAAGGACCTTCCAGAAGTACCTTCTCTCTACCAGTTCCACATCAACATTTATTATCACTAAAACTTCATGAAAAGATCACATTTTAATATCAAAATATGTTTTAAATTTCATATTTGGAATAAATATTTGTAACATTCATTACATACGTAGTTAGTCTTGAGATTATAAATGGGACTCTCAAGTTTGAATGGTTGGGAGCCTCATTTGGGAACACATACATAAGGTACAATTTCATAATATGCCTATCCAAATAGTGATCTATATGTTCGTTAAATTTAATAACTATTAATATTTTTTAAAGGAATTTATATTATTAATATATAAAGGGAAAAAATTTCCAAGCACGATTTGGATTCATTAATCATTGTATCATTTCTATATACATAACTTTTTTTGGAGAATAAAGAAATTGAAAAGAAGAAAGATAATTTTTCATAATATGCCTATCCAAATAGTGATCTATTATGTTCATTACATTTAATAACTATTCATATTTTTTATAGGAATTTATATTATTACTATATAAAGGGAAAAACCTTCCAAGCATGATTTGGATTCATTAATCCATGTATCATTTCTACAGACATAACTTTTTTTGGAGAATAAAGAAATTGAAAAGAAGAAAGATAATATATTGATGTGTTTGAGAAAAAAATAACTAACGAAAGAATCTTGTTGATGCCTACTATGGAGGTGTAAAAATCTATAAAATAATCACATAAAATATATTTTTATTTATTTTTTAATTATTATTTTTAATTTTTAGGAAGCAATGGATGCTTATTGCACTTAATCTGGTTACTCAAAATATTTATTTTTTGGATCCAATGCATGGATATCCAAAAAAATATCCACATATGATGTGTATTATTAATTTTAAAAAGACTAAAATCAAAATGTTATAGATAAACTTTGAATTATATGTTTTAGTATATGTTTTTAAAAATAATTTTGTTGTAATAGGTTGATCACTAAATATAGGATAAATCATGGAATGAAGTTAGTGATCGAACATAAAAAGCCTATAGATTACTTAAAATGGAAACACAATAATGTATTTATAGAAATATTTAACTATCAAAACATTTTTCAAAATAATTTACTTATTTTGGTCAACGTTTCTTCAGTTTCCAAAGCAAGATAATATCAATAATTGTGTATATTATTATTTCAAATTTATGAGAGAGATCCTAAACTATGAAAAGATTAGCATCCCCAAAGAGTTAATTTCCATATATAATTACAATTTCATTAAAAATATTTCTTAATCATTTTTTGCATATATTTTCTCAATACAACCAATATTTTTGACAATGTTCACACTCAAAATAATAAGTAAATTTGTTTAGTGATGATTGGACAATGTACATGGTGTTAGAATGTTTTTTGAGAAATAATTTAGGTGATTACCTACTATGTTTGTGATCTAGTATGGGCTATGACCTTAGAAATATATTTGGGGTGCAAAGAATTAGTATCATAATTCTTATATATTATTTTTTATCTGTTTCTCATGGATAAGTATACGGGATGAAATCAATTAGTTTATAAATGAGAAGAAAACATAGTGTCAGAATGTATATAGTAATCCTGAAGTGATGACTTACTACTACTTATTTAGTTAATTTTCTCATCATTTTATCTACTTTTTTTAGTTAATTTACTTATAATTTTAGAATAAAATTAGACTAACTCCTTCTATAGGGTTTCATTATGGATGGTGGTAAATGGTAGAAGAAAAGAAAAATATAGTGGTTTCACTTTGGTGGGTGGTGGAATTATTTTGGTTATTAGATCATCAATTAGATACAAGATATAATATCATAAAATCCTATGAAATCTATACAATTAACAAATCAAGTTTACATTAGTGAAATTGATTGACTAAATCAAATTATTTTTAATGAACATGATGTGAAATTAAACCATCCCACCATTATATCATATCGAATCTCACAATCATAACATGATTAGAGGTGTTTAACCTATCTGTATTATGCATATGGATACTTATTAACTATCTCAACATCAAAAAATGTATCTACTGGTTTATCACTAATATGCATGTGCACATTAATTATATAAAATCATCCAAGTTCACAAGTTCATTAATAATAAACTCATCATCATTCTCAATAAAAAATACATGAGAATAGGGATGTTCCAATTTTTTTGAAAAAAATGATGATGTTATGTTAGAGTTTATCATCACCCAAAATATTGGAAAGGATATAATAATCTATAGAAAAATCCATGAAGACTTAATGGATGTGCAATATTTTTAGTTCCATTTAGATTCTATAAAGAGATATACTAATTTTTAATGCTATCAAAAGGGGTGAAAAATTTATAATGGAGTTTAGTGTCTTGTGAAAATACATAATGGGTCATAATGATGTTTTTTACATCAAATAAGATAAACGGTTTATCATGGAATTTGTACTCTCTATAATGGTGAAAGTAAAAGATAGATTTATTATGTTCCATAAAAACTAAAATGTAAATATTTATTTTAGTTCAACAAATTAACGCTAATAGGTTTACCCTAATGGTTAATTTTTTATAGAAATAAATAAAGGGATACACTAATGTTTAGTATAATCCTGGAACATATAATGTTATATGCTAGTTGTTTTTGTAGAAAATAAGAATGAAAATGTTTATTTATTAGTTTTACACCAACCCAAATGGATAAAAAAATTTATGGGATTTTTTTTGTAATACATGAATGTTATGTTATTGTAAAGTGGTTAAATATATAATGTTTTTGTGATTAAGCTTCTAAAATATCTCATATGTATCCATAGTGGGTGAATAAAAAATGTTATAGTTTGGAAGCATAGTTTAAAATAATTGGTCTAAAAATTCATTGTTTTATATTTATATTTAATTAATTTATTTATATTATTACTAATATAGGAATTATTTTCTTATATAGGTATAGTTTTGGTGGTTTGTTTGAAGCTATTTGTACTCATGAGATATTAGAAAGAACATGTTCTTTTTTGATGGAAGAGGAAACCCCATGCTGCTTAAAACATGAAATTTTTGAGGTAGAATGATGTCACACCCAACCACATGAAGAGTAGGTATGGTGATGAGGTTCTATATAATCCTCTATAAATTTTTTCATCTCTACCAAGTTCCAAATTATTCTATACTTCTTTTTAGTTTTGTGGAACACCCCCTTGGGCCTTAAAGGCTCCACACGAGAGTTTGGGGAAGGCCATTTCCCATGACAATGAGTTTTCCTCTTCCATTATAATGGAACATTATCTATATTTCTGTTTTTTATAGTTGTAAGAAAAAATCATATCACATACTCAATTATCCACACTTCAATCTGATAAATAGTGTGCTCAGTATGACTCAGACTGTATGTTTTTAATTTATAATTTACATTTTAGTTAAAAACACACATCACATACTCAAAACAAATAAAACACATTAATATTGTTTTGATACTTTAGGATAACTATCAATAAGTCATTTCTGATGTGTAGGAATCATTTTAACCTCAATCCAATGCATGGTGTGGCCTACACGACTCAAAGTGTGTCTTTTTATTTAAAATTGACATTAATTTTAGTAAAAAGGAAAACCGACATACTCAAAAATTAGTAAAAGCATTTGGATTTATTTATACTTTAAAAAATGATCCATAATTAATTTTTGAAGTGTATGAAGCAACTTCACATCAATCTAATATACGATGTGCCCAATATGACTCAAAGTGTCCATTATCAGTTTAAAATTGATATTTTAGTTCTAAACATGTGTCACTCACTAAAAATAAATAAAATTCACTCAAATTTTATTTATAATTTAGGAAAATGATTCATAAGTAATTTGTGATGTTTAGGAATCAGTCACACATAAAATTAGTACACAATGTGACTAGTATGACTCAAAGTTATTATTTCAAGTTTAAAATGACATTTTAGTAAAAGACACAAGTGATATACTCAAAACCAAGAAAAATCATTCATATTATTTTGATACTTTAGAAAAACAATACATAAATAATTTTAGAAGTTTATGAATTATCCTCACCCAAAATTCGATGCACGGTGTGACCAGTATGACTCTAGGTGCCTCAATTTATTGAAAATTGACATTAATTTTAGTAAACAAGACAAGTGACACACACAAAACTGAGAAAATGCATTCATATTATTTTGATACTATATTAAAATTATACCTAAGTCATTTTTGATGTTTAAGAATCATCCAAACCAAAATACAATGTACGATGTGACCGGTATGAGTCAAAGTGTGTGTTTTTATATAAAATTGAAAGTAATTTTTGTTAAAAAGAGAAGTGACATACTAAAAAATGATAAAATTCATTTGTATTGTTTTGATACTTTAGTAATATGATCTATAATTCATTTTAGATGTGTAGGAATAAGCCTCACCTCGATCTGACGTACATTGTGACCGTTATGACTCTATGTGTATATTTTTATTTCAAATTGGCATTAACTTTAGTAAAAAAGAAAATTGACATACTAAAAAAATGATAAAATTAATTCATATTATTTTTATACTTTAATAAAATTATCCACAAGTCAATTTTGATATGTAATAATTATCCACACCACAATCCAATAGACGATGTTCCCAATATGACTCAAAGTGTTCATTATTAGTTTAAAATTGATATTTTAGATAAAAAAGTGTCAGTCACTGAAAACCAAGATAAAACACTTGGATAGTCTTGATAATTTATTTGAATGATTCATAAGTCATGTTTTACATGTAGGAATTAGTCTCACATTAAACTGACACATGATGTGACCAGTATGACTCAAAATGCATGTTTTAAGTTTAAAATGACATTTTAATAAAAAATACAAGTTTCATACTCAAGATTGAGGAAAAAAACTCATATTATTTTTATAATTTATTTGAACAATCCATAATTAATTTGTGACATGTAGAAATTAGCCTCACCTCAATCCGACACACGGTGTGACAAGTATGACTCAAAGTGCATGTTTTTATTTAAAATTGTCATTAATTTTAATAAAAAAGACACGTTACATAATAAAAATATAGAAAGCCCATTAATATAGCTTTTATACTTTAGGACAATGATATATAGATCATTTTTGACATGTAGGAATCAGAAGAATCCCAATCCGAGGCACAGTGTGCCCGGTATGGCTCCAAGTGTGTCTTTTTATTTAAATTTGGAATTAATTTTAGTAAAAAAGATAACTAACATAATCAAAATCAAAAAACACATTCAAATTATTTTTTTACTTAAATAAAAATATCCATAAGTCATTTTTGATGTGTAGGAATAAAATGAATCTCAATCCAATACACGATGTTCCAGGTATGACTCAATGTGTCCGTTATCAGTTTAAAATTAACATTTTTGTTAAAAAGTGTCACTCACTAAAAACCAAGAAAACATTCTTTTATTTTCTTGATAATTTAGTAAAATGATTCATAAGTCATTTTTGATGCATAGGAATCAGTCTCCCATCAAAGTGGCACAATATTTGGCGTGTATGACTTAAAGTGTGTGTTTCCAGTTTAAAACGACATTTTAGTAAAAAAAAATTAACATAATCAAAACTAATAAAACACATTAATATTGTTTTTATACTTTATTAAAATTATCCATAAGTCATTTGGGATGCATAAAAATTATCCTCACCTCAATCTAATTCACGGTGTGACCGGTATGACTCAAAATGTGTAATTTTATTTAAAATTGACATTAATTTTAATAAAAAAGACATCTGACATACTAAAAAATAATGAGAAACATTCAATTTTTTTTATACACATATAAAATGATCCATAAGTACTTTTTGATGTGTAGGAATCAACCTCACCTCAATTATATACATGATTTTCCCAGTATAACTCAAAGTGTTTGTCATCAGTTTAAAATAGACATTTTATTTCAAAACATGTCACTCAATGAAAACTAAGAAAAAATACTCATATTTTATTGATAATTTAAAAAAACAATTCATAATTAATTTGTGATATATAAGAATCAGTCTCACATTAAACTGACACATGATGCGACCGATATTACTGAAAGTGTGTGTTTCCAATTTAGAATGACATTTTATTAAAAAAACACAAGTAACATACTCAAAATAGATTAAAACACATTATGATTGTTTTAATACTTTAGGAAAATGATCCATAAGTCATTTGGGGCATGTAGAAATCTGCCAAACCTCAATATGATGCACAGTGTGATCAGTATGACTCTAATTGCATCATTTTATTTAAAATTGACATTAATTTTAGTAAAAAAGACAACTCACATACTCACAACCAAGAAAATGAATTTAGATTATTTTGATACTTTAGGAAAACAATCCATAAGTAATTTTCAATGTGTATGAATCAAACACACCTCAATCTAATATAAAATTTACCTGGTATAAGTCAATGTGTCCGTTATCAATTTAAAAATGAGATTTTAGTTCAAAAAGTGTCACTCACTAAAAACTGAGAAAACACACTCGAATTGTCTTGGTAATTTTGGAAAATGTTTCATAATTCATTTTTGATGTGTAGGAATCAGTCTCAATAAAACCAACACATGATGTGACCAGTATGACTCAAAGTATGTGTTTCTAGTTTAAAATGACATTTTAGTAAAAAACACAAGTGATAAACTCAAAACTGAGAAAAATTATTCATATTATTTTGATAATTTAGTAAAATGGCCCATAATTTATTTGGGGTGTGCATAAATCAGCCTGACCTAAATTAGATTCATGGTGTGACTAGTATGACTCAAAGAATGTCTTTTTTATTTAAATTTAACATTAATTTTAGTAAAAAATACAACTGACATAATAAAAAATGATAAAAATCATTCGTATTATTTTTATAATTTATGAAAACTATAAATAAGTAATTTGTAACACATATGAATTATCCTCAACTCAATCAGATACACGATATGTCTAGTATGACTCAAAGTATTTATTATCAGTTTAAAATTGACATTTTAGTTCAAAATGAGCCACTCATTAATAACCAAGAAAAAGCACTTGGATTGTCTTGATAATTTAGGAAAATTATTTATAAGTCATTTTTGATGTGTAGAAATTAGTATCAAATCAGAATTACACATGATGTGACCATTCTGATTTTAAAGTTTGTGTTTCTAGTTTAAAATGACATTATAGTAAAAAACACAATTGACATAATCAAAACCAAAAAAAAAATATTCAGATTGTTTTGATACTTTAAGAAAATGATCCATAATTAATTTGGGATGTGTAATAATAATCCGTACCACAATATGATGTATGGTGTAACGAGTATAACTCCAAGTGTGTCTTTTTATTTAAAATTGACATTAATTTTAGTAAAAAAACAAGACATACTCAAAACTAAGCAAACACATTTGGAATATTTTTATACTTTAAAAAATATATCCATAAGTAATTTTTTATTTTTAGGAACCAACCTCACCTTAATCCAATACATGATGTTCTCGGTATGACTCTAAGTTCCCATTATCATTTTAAAATTGACATTTTATTTCAAAAAACACCGCTCACAAAAAACTAAGAAAACACACTCATATTGTCTTGATAATTTAGGAAAAAGATTCTTAAGTAATTTTTGACATGTAGGAATTAGTTTCATGACAATAAATTACACTATGTGACCGTAATGACTCAAAGTGAATGTTTCCAATTAAAAATTATATTTTAGAAAAAAACACAAGTGACATACTCAAAACCAAGAAATCAGATTTAGATTGTTTTGATATTTTTGGAAAATGATCCATAAGTCAGATGGGATGTATATGAATTATTTGAATGTCAATATGATGTATGGTGTGACCGGTATGACTCAAAGTGTATATTTTAAATATATAAGTACCATTTTAGTTTAAGATGCACATCGCATCACCAAAACTGAGAAAACATGATTAGATTGTTTTCTAATCATTTATACACTATTATTTAATTAATTTCCTTATCATTTTTATCTTATACTTATTCTGTTAATTTTCAAAGATATAATGCTTGAATATGAACAAGAAATAGGGTGATGTGAAAGAATAAACCACAACTCAATATGATACACAGTTTTCCTGGTATGTCTCAATGTTTAGTTTAAAATTTTAGTTTAAAATTAAGAATTTTTGTTTAATTTATTTCTTTCTTGTATTAGTATAGAACCATTATCTTTATTAAAAACTTAAACATGATTTATTACATAAAATCTTCACTTTATAAAATATAGAATATCGATATTTATAGTGTATTTGGGGCTTAGGAACATTATATAACAACTTAAAAAACATAAAACGAAACATCTTTATTGAAAACTTCCTTTAAACGACCACAACATTCCCTCGTACTTAGAATTGCATGGGGTAACTTGAGGACATGAATAATAAAAGGGTAAGCTATAAAGACTAGTAAGGGAGTAAACAAGGAATACCATTAATAATACAATACATGTTAGGCAATAGGCATATCAATGGAGCATAAGAGAAAAATGAACATAAAGGCCTAATATAGCATGATTATCATAACATGGAAATGTGGCATCAACATTTAACATGATATTAGTATGAGCCAAGGATAATTACCCATGGAGCATGAGTAAACCATAATTTCACTTGAATTATCATGATTAAACCCTCATTTCACTTGGCATATCATAATACTAATCTTTACCCAATGCATTGGAGCGCTATCGGGGCGTACCCTTCTTAATCATTTCATTTCATGCATAAGTGTCCCACATGCATCATATAACATTGATTCATTAAAAATAATAATTTATTCCAAGATAAATGAATGTGAAATTAATACATGAAACTCTATAATCAATAAGTAAATGTTCATAAATGTGAATACCCTTTATAGAAAAATGGGCATGGTATTCACTACACAAAGACTTTGGCTTGGAAAATTGCGGTGCAATTTAAGCAGCATAATGCCGTGACATAAGAATTTATAAAAATGGTTGATGATAGAGAAAGGGGTATACCATAATATTTAAATTAAATGGATAGTAATGGGGTCATATATATACATGTCCTAACATATTTAATGGAATTAAGAATCACAATACAAAATAATTTCTTAAATGTAAATGAGAAGAGAGAAATTCATTACGGAATTTTGGTATGGTAACATGTGTACATGGGAGGCATTAATGAGAGATAATGGGGATATATAATCATTAAAACATAATTAGGGTATTATGGGTGAGGTTAGAAATCATACCCCAACATTTTTAATTGAAAATAAAAGGGCATAACAACGTAATGAAGTTTGGACAAAAAACAAGAAAGGAAGAAATCCCTTACTTGGAAGATCCCAAAGGCTTGGGATGGGATTTAGAGAGGATTATTTGGAGAGTAGGGTGCCTTGGGAGGATTATAGAGATAGGAGGGCAGAGTTTGGTCGAAATCCAAAGGATTTTAGTGAAGATGAAGTGGGAGCTTGTGTGGGTTTATATAGGAAAAGACAGGGAATTCTTTATTATTTCAGTTTTGGACCCTACACATTAAACTAATCAAAACCACAAACCTTCCCATGGTTTTTGCCCATGGTTTTTTCCTAATAAGAGTTTAAAACATTATTTTATAAGTAAAATGTCCTAAATTATTAAAATATTAGGCTTGCTTATGTGGAGGTGAGTCACACTCTCAAAGAAATCATTTTAAAAGTTAAAATGTTTTGTAAGTCTTGGATGGTCCACTAAAGCTTTGTAAAATAAATAAAAGAAACATAAAATAACATTATTTTAATGTTAAAACATATATTGGAAGAAAATACCATTTATATTATTTTATTACATCACTATTAGGTTATTATGATTTCATAAAACACATTATATAATTAAACGGTATTTAATTTTTACCCAAAAATCAACTATCTCCAAAAATTCTAAAAAATTCACTATTAGATTATTTTTATGACCTGATTCCAAAAATAATATTAATTTTATATGAATAATTTTCTAAATATGTTATTTTTTATTCTTAAAATAAAAACCGATATTTATTGAAAATTCATGTGTTTTGACAAAAACAACTTTCAAGCCTTAATAAAAATTACAATTTTATTCATAAAAATTATATGATCATTTATATTTTATAAAAATTAATTTAGTAAGAATATTTTATTAAAATAGTATTTAATTCAAAAATCCATTAATTCATCAAAATATATTTCTTAATTCAATAATACTATTTATGCTTTAAAAACTATTTACAATGTAACAATAATATAATGAATGTATATTCTCTATATAAAAATAATTCACATAATAATAGTGCTAGGGTATTGATAAATAACCCCTTATAACACCTGCATAAGACTGAAAGGTAAGGTGTGCGATGGTGACAGACTCTTGGGGTGGCTCAGACAACATCGCTCGGGTGGTAATCTCTATCAACTTCCACTTCTCCCGTAGCCGGTTCTATTCAAGCTTAACGTGTTAATGCTCAGATTGGGATTGGTAAAGAGAGAATCCCAGTGATGCCCCCTCCTTTCTGAGCTCAAAAAATGGGATTTGTATGGAGAAATTCTACTATATGAGGCCATCACTTCCTTTTTCCGAGTAAATTAGATATGTTAAAGCCCTCTATTTATACTAATAATGTGATCACTATTCAAATACTATATTAGAAACGGTCACAATTCATAACGGTATTATAAAATCCAAAAACATAAAAAAAAGAAAGTGCATATGTTTTATATAACCATTTTACATAATAGGATATTTAATTTGATCAAGAGTAAATTTCATTAAAAAAATTTTGGGTCGTTACAATTACCATAAGATTTTTTTTCTTATACAGGTGAATTATTTTGCTCGAGTTGGGTTGTTGTGTTAGGAAATAGCATGAGTGGGGGTCATAGGCCAAAGATAAAGAAATATTGATGTTTTTTAATGTATGTGATAATTTTTACTTACTCATGTAATTGTATAAACCAATTTTTGAAGTGTCTAAAATATAGTGTTTTTTTCTTGTATTTTTGTTATAAATCTTATTTCATTTTTAATTTTTATTGTACCTATATACTATTTTTGGTTCTATATGTATTGTACCTATTCTGTTTGTGGTGTTGTAGTGTACTATAAATTTAGTATCACACTATAGTATGCCCCTTTATAACCACTTTTACAAACACTGATAAAGGCTCCCTTTATGAGCACTTTTAAAAGCGCTAATGAAGTGTCCCTTTATAAGTTCAGATAAATGCCTATGTCTTTTAATCGCGTTTCGGTAGTCATTGAATTTTTAGTACTCACAAAGGAAAATTTTAGTGCTATTAAGTGCCTATTTTGTAGCAGTGTATGAAAATAACAATATAAATTTTAAATATAATCTAGTAAATATAAATATTATAATATATTGAGTATTAATAAATATAAGATAGTTTTAAGAGAATTATATTAATTAGTGTTGAAATCATATATTGACAATTATAAATTAAAATATATAAGGGTAATGGAAATGGATATATTTTATTAAATAAATAAATATTGAGGTGTAAAATGAATATAGTATAAATTATAATAATTCATAAGTATATATGAAATATAATAGAAGAATGTAAATATATCACTACTACACATACGACCTTTAACATCGCACAAAATGACCTTTAACAATGCTAAAAAAGCGCTGTTAATCACAGCGATGATAAAGGGGGTCCTTTATCAGCACTAAAAAAGTGCTAATAAAGAACCCCTTTATCTGTGCTAAATAGAGTGCTGATAAAGGTATACCCACCAGTGTGTTGTTTATATAATAGCACACCTAGTAGAAGAAAACCTGCAATCAAACCTTCAATTTTAACATAGCACACCCAGAATCAAACTACAATTTAAAAAATATACCAGAAGCAAACCTACTATATACATTTAATTAACTTCATGAATACAAAACTGTTCTCCCATGGTATATAAAAAAATAAACACTTCTATTTACATATCTAACAAAATGTTTTATACAATTACCTTTACAATTGTCCAACAAACATTTTAAAACATTAATATTTCATCTTTTGAAATCCATGATCCCCTCTCAAAAATATCCTCCCATGGTATCTATTTCTGAAAAAATCATGTCAACAAGAGAGAAATATTCCACCTATATAAGAAAACAAAAACTATGTTAGTGATACTGTAAATAAATAAATTAAAGATAAATATGAACGAACAGATTAATAAAATGTCAATATTTAATAAAAATGACACATTTGAAGTTATAACGGTCACACAATGCGTTCTATTGAGGTGGTGTTAATTTCTACAAGTTACAAATGAGTTATGGATTGTTGTCCTAAAATATCAAAACAATATGAATGTGTTTTCTCAGTTTTGGGTATTGGCACTTGTTCTTTTACTAAAATTAATGTCAATTTTAAATAATGACACATTTGGAGTTATACCAGCCACACCATGCATCATATTGAGGTGAGTCTAATTTCTATATGTCAAAAATGACTTATATATTGTTGTATTAGAGTATCAAAACCATCCGAATATTTTTGATCGATTTTCAGAATGTCAGTTGTGTTTTATTATTAAAATGTAATTTCAAACTAGAAACACATATTATGAGTCATACCAGTCATAGCACGCATCATTTTGACATGAGACTACTTCATACACATCAAAAATGACTTTTGAATCACTTTTCAAAATTATCAAGACAATCAGAGTGTGTTTTATTGGTTTTTAGTGAGTGAAAATTTTTGAACTAAAATGTCAATTTTAAATTAATAACAGACACTTTTACTCATACTGATCACACCGTATGTTGGATTTAGGTTCAATTGACTCCTACACATCAAAAATGACTCATGGATAATTTTTCTAATGTATCAAAACAATCTGAATGCGTTTTCTTGATTTCAGTGTGTCACTTGTTTTTACTTAAATTAATGTTAGTTTTAAATAAAAAGAGACACATTGAGTAATATCTTCCACACTGTGTGTTGTATTAAGATGAGGATGATCCCTACATGTCATAAATCACTAATAGATCATTTTAATAAAATATCAAAACAATATGAATATTTTTTCTTGGTGTTTAGTATTTCACTTGTTGTTTTTACTTAATTTAATTTCAATTTTAAATAAAAAGACACTTTTATTCATATCGGTCACACTGTGGGTCCGATTAAGGTGTGGTTGACTCCTAAATGTCAAAAATGACTCATGGATCATTTTCATAAAGTATTAAAATAATCTGAATGCATTTTCTTAGTTTTCAGTATGTCACTTGTTTTTACTTAAATTAATGTCTGTTTTAAATGAAAAGAGATGCTTTGAATAATACCAGCCTAACCGTTCATCTTATTGAGGCGTGTCTAATCCCTATATGTCAAAAATCGCTGATAGATCATTTTCCTAAAATATAAAAACAAATTTAATATGTTTTCTTAGTTTTCAGTATGCCACTTGTTGTTTTTACTTAAATTAATGTCAATTTTAATTAAAAAGAGATACTTTTAGTCATACCGGTTACACTATGTGTCATATTGAGGTGTGGTTGACACCTACATATCAAAAATGACTCATGTATCATTTTCCTATGGTTAAAAAACAATCTAAAGGAATTTGATCAGTTTTCAGTATGTAACTTGTTCTTTTTCTCAATTTAATGAAAATTTAATATAAAAATACACACTAAAAGTCATACAGGCCACACCATGCATCATATTGAGGTGGGGTTGATTCATACACATAAAAAATGAATCATGTATCATTTTACTAAAAAATAAAAAACAATCCGAATACATTTGATTGGTTTTCAGTATGTCACTTGTTCTTTTAACTAAAAGTAATGTCAATTTTAAATAAAGACACTTTGAGTGATACCAGCAAATATTTATTTTTGATCAATTTTGAGTAGGAAAATTTCTATGATACCAACTATATTGAACCAGGAATTTCATACATATATATCACATCTTAGTTGATTAATATTCCTTACATTTTTTAAAGGGTTGGGGCCGAAGCCTCGTTTATTATTTAAAGCAAAGAAAAGACCTCTTTTAACTGGGTAGAGGGAGACCCATTACATATCCCGAAGGCCCAGTGGGAATTTATCCCATTACATGGCTTGTAGGCCCAAATTTTTGGCCCAAGGCCCATTCTGTAAATAGTACTACTACAGTACTCGCTTTCTACAGTACTACACAATATCCGTCGCTGCTACAGTACCCTGCCGCCGCTATAGTGACCACCGTTGCTACAGTGCCACCACTACTATAGCTGCTACAATAATTCTATAGTCACTACACCCAATGGGTTTTGAACCCTCATTTTTCATGTAGTATTATAGGGTTCTTACCACCAAGCCAAACCCCAACTACAATATTCCTTACATAACATAATGATTCATTCGAGAATAGTTTATCTCTAGTGCTTTTGGAAACATAAAAACATAAATAACTAGTTCAAAGAGTATCTCATTAAGTTATTATTTCCTAGAAACCTTATTAGAGATATAATTTCTAAAAACATTCTTAATAACCAAAATGATATTAAACATAAGAAAGGGTGATCATAGATGCTCAATAAGTGTAAACAAGGGAGATATCAGTGATTATATAAGGATAATATTAGCATAAATATGTAATAAAGTGATATTAACATTAGAAATTCATACCCTGCATATCATAGATCATAATAATGAGTCATGTATCAAATCATGGTAGTTCAAAAGACATGAATCTTAAAGGATCAAATAATATTATAAACTAAAAACATACACTTCGAGTCACATCATCATGTTATTTGTGTACATTGTTTCATCACGTATTCGACCCATTCATTTCTGAACACATCTATATCATCTTGTGAATATGATTCTTTTCTACAGTCATGGTAATATTAGAAAAATATAAATACACAAAGGATTAATAAATATTTTAAATGAAATAGAAATAATCTTTAAAAATACCTATTCAAGGATGTTGGTATGTTCATGAAATATGATCTCTCTCATAAATTTACAAACATAATAACCACAATATTTTCCATTGGTTTGTTTCAGACACTGCAGAAGAATTGAGGATAATAAGTAACTTTTTTGATATGTTCTTGGAAATTGAAATATTATTATACATACCCTGATATTCATCCAGTCGAAGTACTTGTCTTCATCCTCGTGCTTATCCCCTAACCTCATTCCTTGTTTTTCACGATATTGATACACCACCCTATCATAAAGAAATACCTATAAAAAGATAATATCCATTATATAAATTGATGTTTAGTTATAAAATTCTAGATGTAGTGTATTACAAATTGAAAAATGCCATAATGTGTGGATGGTTTGTTGGATATCCATGCACTGAATCCATGAAATAAATCTTTGAAGTATCCAAATTTATCACAATGGGCATCTAATGATACCTAAAAACACAAAAAGAAATAAGTAATGAATGAAATGAAAATATATTTGATATGATTAAATTGTAGAGTTTTACCCCTGAATTGTCGATATTAAAGAGATTCGATCATCTGATTTTTTCTTTCAAATGATTTAATCATACCATTCACTATTTCAGCCTTCTTTTTGGCTTTATTTTTTGTTTTGAAGTGGAGATGTGAGGACTAATGAGTAAAAATTTTCATTCATAGGAGAATCCCTTCAATTTATTTTCATATATACGCCTACCAAAAATATGAAATGTATTTAGTCATAATTAACACAGTATCTCATCTTTTGGAAAATCAAATCATGAAAACAGACTTCATGTATATATTTACAACTGAGGATCTTAGCCAATAATAGTTGAGGATTTTAGTTACACTCTCAAGACAAAAAAAGTATTGATCTTTCTCTACATACATATTTTCTTCAAAATCGACTAAGTGTTTTACACCATCTTTTAACTTTGTATCCACATGAACCTTGAATGATAGTAAATGTGGATATAGAACGGGTGGGGTATTGGTGCTTCTAGTAGATATTTTTGATCATTTGTTCGATCCTTTATATGTTTTTGAGATGCTCTTTCATTTTATCCCCTTCTCTTTGTCCGTTTTTAATAACACTCATCAGTTCAGACCTTTTTTCATTAATTGTTAAAGGTTTATCTTGAAAAGTAAATTAGAAATGAATACCTCTATGTCGACATGTTTTTTACAATATTTTACGGTCAGGTGATGACTTTTCTTATAAATGACCATATTAATATCATACTCATGAATTGGAACATGTAGCTCAGTGCTTGGCTCATGGGATACGTTTATCGATACTCGCACATTCCCTATTGGAAGTGGTCTGGTGTGTAGTGTGTAGTTTTGAATATTGAAAACCATATCCCTTGCCGCATGGTGATGGGTGGGTGTTTCTAGATATAAATAACATTCATTATCACCATGTTTAATATCAATACATGAAATTTATTAGTGTCTGTTTGATTCACATTTCATAGAAACATTTGTTAGAACATTGATTTACTCTACTAAGACATCTTTTGAGGGGAATGGCTAGCCTCATAGCTGGTGGAGGTGGTGTGGGATCTCCACGCGATGGTTGTTATTGAGTTTCTTCTTCTCTTTGCATATCCACCATTAATGTTTCCATCATCTCTCAATGGTATTAGAATTATACATCAAGGTTAGATATTATTTCTCCCATCTATTTTATTAATTCACTTTGATCATCCTCTTGATTTTTTCTCAAAATATGTTCAGGGTGTCACCCCAAAACCCACACCTCTGATGAGGCCATACTGTTATGGATGCTTCAAGGCCGATGATAGTATGTGTTCATTTGGTATAGGTGTTTTAGATTCCTATGAGTATGTCAGATAGAAAATATAGGAAAATAAGTGGTCATTGTTAAGTAATAGAGATCTAAATAGTTTTTTATGTAATAATTACACATGTTTCCCACACTTTTTGTGTGTTTTCATCTATTAGTATCCTATCTTTATTTATACATACCTACTTCAATAACACATGGAGTGGGATGGAAGTGGATTTGGATTTTGAGTCATCAATCTACATATAAATATAGGAATATAATTATGGTGTTGTTTCATGTCACATAAAAGTATTACAGTCGATTTAAAATATGTACCAATTTTTTTCAAGTGAAGAGTATCCAATACTTTATTTACAGTTGGGGTACACTGATTTTGATGCTCGTTCCTTATTTCTAGCACTCAATTGTGGTTTCATAAGGAAATTTTTTTTCAATAAAAGTGATGAATACACGTATCATCAAACAAAGTATTAATAGCCAAAATGTACCTAGAAAGACGCATTCGCACGACGTCCAATAAATGCATCCCACACTTCTTGGGTTATAAAGTCTTCATAGATAACCAGTGGGTGAGAGTTTATTTTCCCTTCAACATATTTAAGATAATGTCTTGTTAGAATTTTGTGAAATCCTCTATGAATACTTCTGTAAAGCATTAATACATGCTTCTTGTGGGAGTCATCTACTATAAATACACTATGCAATGGATGATGAAGAGTAAGTAATTTTTTTATTATTTTAATTCTTAGTAAAATAAATAAATTATATCATAATGTTAGCATAATATCTTCCCACATCAGTGTCTTCAGCCTGGACACTACATGGTTCCATGAATCTACATCAATCGGCACGCATTGATGAGTGACGTTTCCGATATAACTACTAAACATGGCCTTGTTGGGGTTAACATGACAACCCCTCGCATTCCATCCCAGCTCGAAGTTGATTCCATTGACTTTCACCTTAACTATTTTTGCTAACACCGTTAAACTATGACACTCTTATTTTTTATGCAATGTCATTCCTTTTCTGCCTAACATTTCCCCAGAATCAACATCATCAGTATGTTACTCTGAAGTGGTAGCATCATCATGTGCATATGGTCATTTTACCTCAACACTAGGAGAAACAGTAGGTTGATAAACTTTTTGTTCCTTAGGAATGGGGTACCATCACGTGTAGAAGGTCGCTCCCCTGTACTGTGAGAAACAACAAGTTGAGAGACCTACTGTTCCTTTGGATTGGGAGCACCAGCATGTGTAGAAGTCTGCTCTTCTACACTGTGAGCAATAGAAGGTTGAGAGACCTACTCTTCCTCGCAAAATGGGAGCACCATCATGTGCATAAGGTCACTCCTCTGCACTGTGAGCAACAACAGGTTGAGAGAAATGTTGTTCCTCAAGATTGGGAGCACCAACACCTACAAAATTCATTATCAAAAGAAGTGGTTTAAATTTTAATTTAGAGTACATAAATGCATAAACAAATAGATAATAACATGAGGTGACATGATTTATATTAGAAAAAAATATAACATGATTATTGAACTCTCTTTTTCTTTTTTAAAGGCGAAAGGGATTTGACCCCTCTATCGACAATCCAAATCCCTTCATTGTGGTATCCTTTAGCATAAAAAATGACATCTATATTGGGACCTCTATAAAATGATTGTAAAATATCAATGAAAGGGTCAACCTCAGTTGAATTTTCATCTGAAACTTTAGTGGTTTTGGTCGATAACAATTAACCACTTTAGGTTTTTAGGATCTAGAACATTAAATACTTGTACTTCTTGTGATGCCATTATAAACAGTTCATATTTGTACCCTTCCTTTTTGAAATCAACATTCAAGAATCCCAATTTATCTATTTCAACAACACTTTTGTTATCAACCCACTTTCATTGAAATATGGGCACTTGGAATGTGATATAATCCTACTCCCATATTTGATTGATGATGCCAAAGTATGGCATATTCACATAAATTAGAATTTTGTCCTTAGTACTAGAAACATGCATCGCTTCATCCAGGAGTGTAACTCAACTATTTTTCATGGTATTGTCTTCATCATGCTCATTTTTATTGAATGTAACCATTAAATACATAACCATTGTAAGATAATACATACACATTGGGTCCTCCAACTAGCCATCATAGACATTCTAAAATTGTATCTGGATTTTCATCTGACTCCTTTAAAATATGGTCCCAAAACCATCCTATAAACTTTTTATTATGTTTATTTTCTATCTATATCTCATCCTTTGATGGATTAAAATGCCTAAAAATTTCTTTTTTCATTTCAACATATAGGTCAACCTCTAAAATGTTATGAAAAATGTAAATGTGGTCCTACTCTTGATCTATAATATTTATTGTGACAATATATATTCTAGAAATTTCTTCACCTGCAAGCTACCCAGTGTGGTGAGATTTTAGTAGACCGATGATTTCCACACCAGACAGATATTCGGTATAGAATTCAACAACTTCCTCAACAATATATCTCTCTACAATACAACCCTCTAGAAAACTTCAATTTTTGACATACCCTTTAAAAATCTTCATATAACGTTTAATGGTGTACATCCATCTATAGGGAAAATGACCACATAGTTGAGTCTATCTCAGTAAGTGAACCATAAAATTAACCATAATATCAAGGAATTTGGGTGGGAAGAAGATTTTCAATTCACATAATATGATAGCAATTTCTCTTTCCATAATTAGTAATTTTGATGGGTCTATAACTTTACTGTATATAGCTTTGAATAAAAAATAAATCTTGGTTAATGTATGATGGAAATTCTTGGAAAAAATTAAATTTGAAGCTATAATAATTTTATCTTACATCAAAACATGGTAGTAATGTGATTTTAGACCCTTTAACTCTAAATCCATCATTGAAACGATGTTCTTGATATTTTATGAATGCCCCTATAGAGCCTTTATGTCATTCAAGAAGTTGAAAAACTGATATCTCTTCTGCTTAGAAAGAGTGTAAGCAGCTAGAGGAAGAAAAGTTCATTTTTCACCCTTCACTAGTGACAAATCTTCTCATATCTCCATGTCAACCATGTCCAACCTAGCCTTAATTCTATACTATATTTTTTAGGTTTATTTAGCAACGTGTCGATGACACTATCACATACATTTTTTTCAACATGCATAATATCAAGAAAGTGTATAACATATATAAATTTCTAGTTTGGTAATTCAAAAATAAAACTAATCTCTTTTTTAAACTGGTTTCTTTAAGGTTTTTCAAAAATAGTTTACCAAAAGTAGTTTCCACATCTTTTAATTTCTCAAAAAGTTGATAACCTTTTAGTGGAGATAATGGTGTACGTTCTTATGAACTTCTATTGAATGTTCTCATCCAAGATCAATACTTATGTCATTGGGGTATAAATATGTGATGTCCTAGAAACACATTTTTTATGAATGTTTCAACCTAATTGACTGTGTACCTTGTTTGCAGATGATACACCCTTGATTTCCTTTAATTTTATATCCTGACAAACTTCCATAAGTAGGAAAGTCATTTATCATCCCGTACAACATGAATCTCAATGTGAAATATTCATTTCTATAATCATAATACAACAGAACACTATAATCCCACAATAATTTCAAACCCTTGATCAATGGATCCAAATAAATAGAAATATCATTACCTGGTTGCTTTGGTACTGATATAAGCATAGATAACATGATGTATTTTCGTTTCTTTCATAACCAAAGTGGAAATTTATAATTTACCAACATAACTGACCATGTACTATGAGTGATACTTTAAAATCCAAAAGTATTTACTCCATATATAGATAATTTAATACAAAGGTTTCTCATCTCATTTCCAAATTCATAATACTCATGATCAATTCTCTTCCACTGAGGAGATTCTGTCGAGTGATGTAGTTTCCAATATTTATTTCTTGTGTTTGTGTGCCACATCAATTTCCCTGTAGTCTCCTCTCTTTCATATAGGCGCCTAAACCTTGGAATGATTGGAAATTACCATACAAATTTCATAAGACCGGATTCATATTTCTTGTATCAAGAAGCACCAAAATTTGGGAATTCTCTAAGTGATTGGTGGTCCTTGAAAAATAGTATACAGTCATTCAGGAAAGTGTGTATTCGTTCATAGATCATACCCATTGAGCGTAGAATTCATTTGGCACCATTTGTTCGGCTTAGGTGCTCATTATATTTTGGGAGTATGTCACTAAAGAGAGAAAGAAATTTTGTAAAACTGGTGTCACTCCATCCATTGCCTAATTTCAAATTATACAGCTTCATTACGACTGAAAATGCTATATATTTAGTGCAAACACCATACAATGATGTATTTGAACTACTCTTTAACTGCTCAAATAATTTTGGGAAAACACAAAATTCATATTCAACTATCCTTATCATTACCTCAATAAAATATTCATCATCATTCACATCTGTAATCATGTCCTTGATATGATATTCTTCATTGTCCACACTTGTAATCATATCAAATGATCCATAAAACGTAATTTTATCTCATCCACTAGCTACATTCACTTTTTTCCCATGTTTATTCCAATATTTATAAATTTGATATATTCTATGATAGATCAAGTGTTCTTACGACTCCTCTGGACTATCTTATCTTGAATAAAATCAGCATAAACATAGACAAAGGATTTGAGAAGGGTCATATGCATGATATTTTTCAAACTTGATGAAATATTTCACTCTATATTCATGCTCATTTTTCAAATTATTAGAATCCATCCATTATTTATTCATATCCATCCTATTTGATTCAGTGATATTAATATTTAACAAAATAAATACACAAAACGTTGATATAAAAATCAACCAAGGATAAAAATATTTATAGACTTAGACTACTTTAAAAACTATTTATAAAACCTCAATTGAAATCCCATTAAAAAAACCAATTATTTACACAAATTACTCTTTAAAATAACATGCCCTTTTTAAAATGAACCAACCAGTTTCAAACACTCTTTCTCAAAACCCTTATTCATTTTTAAAGCATTCAAGGCAAATTATTGACCCAATAATCTTAATCCTTTAAAAATAAAGAAAATCCTCTATATTTTAAAAATTTTCATTTTAAAACTTCACACACCCCTTGTTAAAATGAAACCATAATTACATACACTTTCAAAACATTCACATCCCTTTCTGAAAGTCACTCAGGTGAGTTGAAAAACACCTGGCATGCAACCTAAGTCTATGCCAAGTGTTTAAATAATTTTAAAGCTATTTAAAACCAAAAAGGTATGTTTAACAGATATAATTTTTTTAAGAAACATTTCAAAACACTTGAATCATTTTAAAAGATCCACTTAGGAACTTTCATAAAGACATAAATCCCAAGAGAGGCACTTTATAAAGGATACATAAACAAAAAATAACCAACATTTTATAAATTATAAAGATATAAAAGGTTTATCAGATCTCTCATGAATAAATATTATGAATCCTATAGTTTACTCCATTAATACTACTGAGGAGTTAATAAGTGATATATAAAGATATAAGTGTCACTTGGCCATGATACTTTTGAACATAAAGTCACATCTCTTCAATGTAGGCAACCATCTTCCACTTGATGCTTCAATCATGTACTA
Source organism: Viscum album (assembly GCA_963277665.1). Taxonomy (NCBI): domain Eukaryota; kingdom Viridiplantae; phylum Streptophyta; class Magnoliopsida; order Santalales; family Viscaceae; genus Viscum; species Viscum album. The sequence continues at coordinate 333,915,827 of OY728138.1, read as the reverse complement.
CCTAATATTGATCCTTCCAATAGGGTACATTAGAAAAAATGTTCTCCTTATTTAGGGTATACATTAAGTCAAAGATAAAAGACTATAGGTACTCATACATTCTTCGCTATCAATGGTTCATTTTAATTTTTTATTAAATATATTTCAAACACTTTTTTAGTGTATTCTAATAACACCTCATGGAAAGAACCACTATTTACAAATATAGGAAAGGATTTGGGAAGTTTCTATTATGTGTTACTAACTGTCTGGACCCATAAGCAATAACATGACCATCATGGACTAGAACCATTCAAAAGCTAACTCCTAATACATCACAATAAAATCTATACTCATTACCCAACTCATTTATAGTAAAGATTGGTGTTTTCATCAATCTACCATTAAGATCTTAGAAGGATCAATCATGAACGCCTAATCAAAGTAACCATACCACATTCTTGGTTAAGACCCTCTTAGCACTTCCAATCAGAACGAATCCTGATTTACCCTCTAGTAACTACTTCCTATATAAAAAAATTAAGTATATCTTTTGGAACCTCTAATTTTTGTTGAATTAATCAAAAAATGAGTAAGGATTCACATTCCAAACATTTTTCATGCTAGAATACTACTTCATGGAGAATATAGTATCATATAACTCTTTAAAAAAAGATAAAAATCCAATCCATACAACACATGGAGTTTTTAAACTATCTTTTAGACTCATGTACTCAATCCTCAAATAATTTCTGGATGACATTGTATTACAGGATGATATTCTTCATCCATGGGGGAATAATAATTTTTTGATGCAAAGGTATTTCATTATAATTATCAAAAAATATCACTCTTCCCCCTTGAATCAATTTAATCTCTTTCAAATGAGGCATCATCAAACCAATTATTTTCTAGAATTCATAGTATACATGTAATCAATTTTCATGGAAGATATTGTAACTACTAGTTATAAACATAATATATATTTAACTATTATTACCCTATAGGTGAAAAAAACCTATGGTACTCTTTGGGGTGTCAAAGTCTCCAAAAAATTCATTATCAATGTTACATTTCACACAATTGTGCATCCTAAATTAAAGATTAATATCTTTAAAACCATTATGATATTAGATAAAACACATCATGCCTTTCTAGTGTTCTTTCACTGGGAAACTCATGCTTCAATTCACAAATCATCCAAATTTCTAGACCAACCTACAATATCTCATCTACCTGTAAGAGAATGGGGATGAATCCCCCATAAAAAAATTGTCACAATAAAAGTTCCCAAGAAAAACTGTAATAACTCCCATCCAAATCTTTTAGCAGTAGATAAACCCACCATGTAGAACAAATGGATAACAACTGAAACTTCCAGCATCCAAATTCAATCCATACAACTCTACCACATGGAGACCAAAAAAATGTACCTAGTAATTGTAGTGTCTAATTCACCCTGAACAATATGCATGTTGTACTTACTACAACACATTTCATGCATATTAAAATAAAATGAGTTGTACATCTCCAACCATTACTAAAAAATTCTTTAAAGGGATTCATAAAGGTAATCTATGGATAAAATAAAATTTGAAAAAGTACTTATTCCACTATGATATGTAAGAGTTGGTTTCTTGATACATATGGGTCATCACAATTTGTTAAATTCAATACATAAGGGAACTCAGAAGGAAATTTGAAATGGTACTTAGAAGATAATGCATAAGGGAACTCAAAATATAGGGATATTTAAAAAAGTACCCAAGCTTCGTGCGATGGTAGAGGAGAGCTTCACAATGATAGGGAAGAGGAGGGATCACATAGCAGCAAAGCAGGGCTTCACAGCGGTGGTGGATGAAATTTTGTGGTGGAAAGTTGGAGGAGCAATAAGTGGTAGCAGCAGAGGAGGAGGAGGAGCGACAACAGTGAGGAGGAGGATTCACGAAGGCATCAGAGGAGGAGGGGGAGGAGGAGGAGTGACAATAGTGAGGATGAGGAGGAGGAGCAACGCTAGGGTAATGCTTCCACGAGAGCTTGAGGCATGTGAAGGAAGGAGGAGACTATTAGGGTTTTTGTTTATAAAACTGGGAGAATCATTTATCAGCACTAGCTAAAAAGTGCTGATAAAGGGAGGTTTTATCAACTCTAAATTTGATAGTGCTGATAAACACACCCTTTATCATCACTTTTTTAGCGCTGATAAAACTATAATGATAATAATTTATTTATATTTTTATATATATTTAACAAATTATATGTATAATAAATGTAAATTTATTTATCTATAATAATAAATATAAATATAAATATTTCTTTATATAATAAATATGTATTTATTTATAATTATATATTTATTTATAATTATAAATTTATAATAAATATATTTATTATATTTATAATTATATATAATTAATATCTTTATTATAATTTTATAATTATTTAATAACTATAAATTTATATATATTTATTTATAGTTATAATAAATATATACTTATTTACAGTTATAATCATATATATATATATATATTTCAATAATTATAAAATTATAAAAAATATATTTATTACATTTATAATTTTATAAATATATATAATTAATATATTTATTTTAATCTCATAAGTATTTAAATATATATATAAATTTATTTATTTATAATTTTGACTACATATAATTAATATATATATATTTAAATACTTATGAGATTAAAATAAATATATTAATTATATATATATTTTTTATAATTTCTTGATTATTTAAATTTTTATATATATTTAAATAATTATAAAACTATAATAAATATATTTATAATAAATATATTTATTATATTTATAATTATAATTACAAATAAATATAGATTTATTTATAGTCATAACTATAAAAAAATAAAGATATATATATATATATATTTAAATAATAATGAAACTAAAATAACTATATTAATTATAATTTTATAATTATTTAAATTTGGATATATATTTATTAATATAATTATGAAATTATAAAAAATATATATAATTAATATATTCATTTTATTTTCATAAATAATTTATATATATATATATATATACATATATTTATCTTTATGACTATAAATAAATATGAATTTATTTATAATTATACTTATAAATATAATAAATATTTTTATTATAATATTATAATTATTTACATATATATATATATATTATTTATACTTATAAATATAAATATTTGAATATATGTATAAATATTTGTATATATGTATATATATATATTCATTAGAGACATATATTTATTTAAATAAATAAATATATTTAAAACGTATTCATATATAATTATAAATATAATAAATATATTTATCATTTAAAAAAATTACTGTAAGTTTATAATCATTTAAATATATATATGTAGTTATATATAAATATAATTATAAATACATTTTAAAAAGTATCTATATATAACTAAATATTTATAATTATAAATATAATAGATACATTTATTATTTAAATATATTTATCATGATTTTAAGTATTTATGAGAAAGGTTCATGGGAACATGAATGAATCATGTACAATGAGTAAAGTATAGATCATAAAAACGAGTCATCATATATATGGACAACATAAATAGTAATGATGGTGTAATATATAAATGAACATTAATGATGGATACAAAATGTATATATGAACATCAATTATATTCATGCATCAGTTGACTAAATTAATTGAAAACATATATTTATTTAAATAAATAAATAAATAAATATTATAATTATAATTATAGATATACATATTTAATATAATTATAAATACACATATTTAAAAAGTATTTATATATATATTTAAAAATTATTTATATATAATTATAAACATATAAACATATAAACATATAAATATAATAAATATAATAAATATAAAAGATATAATAAATATAATAAATATAATAAATATATTTATTATTTAATTAGATTCATTATATATATATTTGAATTATTAAAAAATATATATTAATTATAAACACAAATTTTTATGTAATGTATACAAATAAACATTAATTTTGAATATAAATATAATAATTTTATATAAATTAATAATATTTTTTATTAAAAACTTTTATCACATAGCGCTGATAAAGCTACCATTTATCAGCAATAAAAAAAGCACTGATAAAGGGTATACCTTTATCAGTGCTTTTTTTAGCACTGATAAAGGGTACCTTTATCAGTGCATTTCTCTAAAACTGATAAAAGACCCCCTTTTATCAGAGCTTTCTGCTTAGTGTTGATAAAACCAGTCGCATCCCTTGTCCGGATCTGTGATAGTGCATATATATCTATATATAAAAATAAATAAATTAATAAACAAATAAAAAAGGAGGGGGGGGGGCATGAGCATGTCACATCCTTCCCCAGGTGTCGATTCTCCCGAGCACTGTAGACATCAGTAGCATATCAAGGGAATTGCAGAGGCTTTCAAGACTCCCTTCATTGAGGGAAGATGCTTTAAATAAGAAGTTAGAGTTAGATATGATAGAACCCTAAATAGTGAGAAAGAATCTCAATGGATATCATCAAGAGCATATCACTAGATGATCTACATCAATGGTCTTCAATCAGCATCGATGTCCATAAGGCAATCATCTATGGAAACTGAACGATGACTGTGAGGTCATCAAAGGGTGGTGGCGAGATTGTTTGGCCATGCGCGAGGTAGTGAGTGTAGAGACCCAAAGCTTGACGTACATGGAAATTACATTACTTTTTCGGAATACTTAATATATAACAAAAACAGACACACAAAGACCATAATAGTTTAGTGTCTTTGGAAACTCAGAACGTAATCTTATAATCTTGGTGAAAGATCTTCAACATCTCCCATAAAGATCTTCCCTTTTGGTTTTCTTACATAAAACCTTTCTTTAAATCCTAGGGAAAAGAAAACATATAAAGGGTGAGCTCAAATTCTCAGTAAGGGTAAACATAGAGAACATAAAACAATCCATAAACATTTGAATGCAAAATCTTGAACATAAAATCTAAACATCAAAATCTTGAGCAAAGACATAAATCTTGGAAGTACGTAAGGAATATATCATAAAGTAACATCAATCATGATAACATATAATGGGAATAAAAAATTTGATTGTGGAAACCATTAAGCACATGATATGATTTCCTTATTAGCCAAGACATTTCTGCCAAGACCATCTTAGTGGACAAAGTCCCATTTTGAATCGAGTTCACTCCTAGTTCCAGTCCTGTAACACTGAACCAGATTAACTTACCATTCTAGACATGTCTATCTCATGAGATATAAATCTTTACCCAATTAATTGGAGGGAGATATAGGTCCCACCCATCTCATAATGAAATCATTCTTTCGTGTGCCACAAAATCATAAATCATACATCATAGCGTAACCCATGTAATAGAATGAGATTCTTAAGCATCATGCCATCATAACATAATCCATATAAACAAAATGGATATCATTTCATCATAAGAAGAATAAAACCATGTAAATAATGGACAAATTATACTTGAAACATAAACATATTAAATAATGTCATTTTAGATGGAAAATATTTTTGATAAAACACTTGAAATGAAATCTTGAGGAAAATATCCTTTCTTCTTCAAAATCATTTTCTTTTCACAAAATGCCATGAAATTTTAAAAGAAAAGGGTTTTTTTTGAAAATATTCATGCAATCTTGTAGAGGAAGATTCATGAAAATGAGGCTTTATGAAACCATACAAATCTTTTCACGCCGTATAAGTTAAAAATAACATTCTCCTCGTACTTTTTTATGAAAAGTCAAAAAGTACCTCGTATGGTAAAAAACAATTCCTTAAATACCATGTAGTAAAAGTCAAAAATGGTTAAAAGATACTTTAAACATACATGAAACCATTTTTAGGAACCATGGACATGGATGATAACAATAACCCCAGTAAATACTTACGAATAAACAATCTTAGATAAGAATGAGTTTGGAATAGTTATCCCTTACCTTATGTCCGATATGATTCGTATGTATCCAAACCTCATGTATAATGATTTAAATAATGTCATTTACTTATTACATAATCATATTCATTGTTATGATATCATATATGGTTCACTTATGACTTTATATTACCCATTCTTTTGTAAATCCATGTTAAAGCAGCGTTTTGGGTAAAATCGTTTCATTTATCGTACGTGTTTCGACTTGTTGTTCTTGATATTATTTCTTATATCGTGATTTCCATAATTTCATAATGTAAAACATGATTTATATATAATAAATATTCAGCATATACATATATATGATAGACTGATAAATGGAATGAAATACACCGTTCATGGAGACGGTAGGCCGTACGTATGCCTGAACGCTGTTTTCGTTTCCTTATTGAATTGAATGGAATTAAGTAGATGAAATACATATATATATATATACATAAATAAAGTACCATTATTATGTCATATATTTCATTATTATTCATTATATATACTTTATAATCATTCATGAATGGTTAACATGGAGAATGAATCTTATCGCGTCGTGGAGATGGTAGTCTGTACGTACGCACGAGCGATGATATCATTCCCATGATCATGGAATTGTATTGAAGTGTATTTATAATATTTCAGAATCAATATAAATTTACAATAATCATATATATTTATTCTTTACACCATTATACCCATCCAAGTAAGGTGGTGGTGGAAAACAGATTACACCACGACGTGGAGATGGTATTCCGTACGTACGCACGCGTGATGATTTCGTTTTCTGTAGGATGGATAGAAGGTGAAATAAGGTTGTTTCATATTTATAATAAAATATCAGTATATAAGTAATACTGATGTTATTACTTTATAATGAGACAACTAAAGAAGATTTAGAAGAAGAAATAAACTTGAGAGAATCGGAAGAAGAGATTACCTCTTCTTCGACACACCTTCTTTAAGCCTTCTCTTAAGGAAGTAGAGTTGGTCTTTTGAGAATACCAGAACCTCCAGAATATTGATAGGTAAGTGGAGAAGAGAAATTGGTGGGTTTTGGCCGAGCTTCAAGTCTCAAATGGGTGTGAAGAGAAGAGATAAGGGGTGCCCTTTTTATAAGGGAGGAGGGGGGCACCTTTGGAAAAACATAAAATATTATTTTATAATAAAGTCATATTCGGTTTTTAATAGATCCAAATTGATTTATTTGGAATATAAGGTGGGGATGGGTCGAAATACTCTCAACCAGTATATTTTATATAGGTTTGGGTCATTATATTAACCTTGTCTTTTAGTTTTACCTCTTTGTTAATTAGATTGACATTTACCATGTCACTTTGTATTTTTATATTATATAGTTAATAAAATTACCATATACATCCAAGCGATCCCCAAGTGGTACATTAATGATACAACTATCATGATATAAGAATCTTGGCCGAACCTTATATTTTTAAGAATATAATAAAAATTAATAATATAATATTTGTTTTAAAAACTATTTTTTGTCAATTTTGACACTATTTGGTAATGGATTTTTGTGAAAATCATAACAGCATGATTAGTTCGAAAAAAGTTAATTAATTCAATAATAACATGTCATATTAACCTATAAAATTATTGTAATTCATAAAAAGTCCCAAATTACATTTATTTGGGTATTTATAACATTAATTATTTTAATATTTCATTATTTAGGTAATTACTACATCACCATTGTGTCATAAATAACTTAAATTATTTAACGTATAAAAATTATAAATAAATTAACATTAGTTAGGACAGATTTTTATATTTCTAATGAATATTTATAGTCAAATTTATCTCATGTATAACCCTATATTAAAAATGATTTAGTTATTAAACATTGATTTAAACTATTTTAACCCTTCTTTAAATAAATTAATAATAAATGTTCTAATCTAATCCGAGTGGACCTAAATGGTCATATTTTATTCCTAAGGTTGTTTTTGGTCGAATTACACTTATACAATAGAATTAAAACATGTGTTGGGGTAATATTAATATCATTTTTACCCTTAATTACCCTATTTACTTTTAACCGTGGTAAATAAAAGTAAAAAGTTACTATTCACCAAAAATTATTTTCATCTTATTGAACCAGATTTTAGTCCTTGTTATTAACCGTGTCTCTCGGATTTTCTAAATTCCACTCACAAAAGTGGTATAATTAAGTTTTATGTGAATTTCTAAATTCTCATAGGATGTGGGTAAAAGGCGATGAAAAGTTCAATAAAATTTTTATATGTCTAAAATTATTATAAAATTACTCCAATTAATTACATTGAACTTTTATTGGTATTATGTATCAATTTTTACCTAAAATAAATTTAAATAAAATAAATAATTATTTAAATAAAAAGTTGTTTTTTTAAATAGTAACCCAGTGTTTTCACTATTCATAAAAAATTGAACGTTTTCAGAAAAATACCAAAAATTCACCCTAGGCTAATTTCAATATTCCAAATCCAAAAATGAAGTCCATTTTGAAAGATAAAATTTATAAAATTTCAAAAAGTGGGTATTTATATTCATAATGGCTAGTTTATATAATATTTTAATAACATATCGTTGTTTAGTGAAACTCGATATTGTGACAACACACGCTATCGTGGAAGGTCGCGATTGCATGTAAAACAATCCAAGTTAGGGATGCGTGTATTGAAATCTTCGTTTAGTGTAGCGTACAACACAATACATCAATGAACTTAAAAAGAATATTTTTCATAAAATCTCGGGGTGTTACATTCTACCCCCCTTAAAATGAATTTTGCCCTCGAAATTCGTCCGGGTTATAAATGGTTTACTAATTGAAAGTTTCTTTCATAGAAACCCACATCGTAAAAAGGAATACCAAAACTTGACATTAAAAACTAAAGTATGAAACGTAACGGTTACCCAAATTAACTAATCACTGGGTTTCCACATAGGAGAACATAGGTGAAAATATGGATATGGAAGAGAAATATAACCATCAACTTCTGATGAATAGTGGTAGAGGACATGGCTATGAAAAATCCAACAATCAAAAAGCCATAAATTTTTGATGATCTAAGGTACCAAACGATTCATTAGATATGAGAGCACTAGGATAACATTTTTTGTTTTCAAGATCATTTCCCTAAAGTTGAAGAATTTGAATTAGAAGAAATACTTACTTTATTTCAGTATCATCTCACCATTGCTCATGCCTCGAAAAATTTCCACTTCATATATTAAAGAAATGAAGTTGAATTTGTCTTCTGTGAAGTGTTAGCAGATTATGCGATAGAATGATAGGTCATTCCATCTATTTTTATTGCAAAAAGTTTAGCACAATTTATTAAATATACAGAAGTCCATATATGCTGAGATTAATCGTATATAGTTGCTAAAATGGACTTATACTTCATCTATCAAAGAACTTAATAAAATAAAACTATTTTCTACTAACCAGGGACTTCCTGTAGGACAGTGGTAGGCAATGAAGGCCTGTCTTACTTTGGTTGTGGGTTCGATTCCCACAACCTTGTCTGACGCGACGGGTTGTCATTTTTCTAAAACATAACAGAAATTTCTAGCCTTAAACAATACTATATGATGTCTAAATTAATTGATTCCAATCTTTAGGTTTATCCAAAATACTTTTGTCCAATCTCATAGTATAAATAAAATTATTACTAGAAATGTCATCTACCAAACATGTGAATACCATCATTTATCCCCCATATAAGATATATCTTGTTGGTCACATTATAAACATGTGAATACCTTAATCATTTATTCTCTTGAAAAATGAATACCCATTGAATCTTAGTGAAAACATGAATGCTGTCAAAATTTTACTCTTTCCACATACCAAAATCCAAAAATTCTATATACTCAAACCATGATATAACTTTTTCCTTATATCAGCCATCAGCTCATGAATACTTTCAAATATTTCATTTTCTCTTTATCCCTTTATTATGCGCATATCACCTTCTTTCTAAAAATATCTCAATCACTTTACATGGTTACCGATACCATAAAATTATTGAAAACCACAATAGACCAATACATAAATATTCCAATATTCCACGATACTATATACAACATTATTTTGGAATCCCATTACATAAATACTTAATCATTCCACCTCATCGTTGTCATATTCAACATCTCCAATAGTGATCGCATGTGACTTACCTTTTTCCTTTTCCTTAAGTGGTTGCTCATATCGATCATCATTAACCCTTGGATTAGGGCATTGATTAGCATAATACCCCATTTCATTTCACTTGAAGCATTGAAGTGTTGGTGGTGCGTTATCTACAGTCTTTTCTTTATTCACATCATTATAAACCCTTTTTCTATTACTTTGACACTCAGCTGCTCGATGACCTTCTTTTCCACAATTAAAAAATTTTCTAGTCCTTTTAAGACAATCTCCACCATGCTTCTTTCCACACTTTAAGCATAAAGAAACATTCATCTTCTTTTCACCATTGTTCTGAGATTTCTCTTTGAACTCCATCTTTCATTTCTTGTCCAAACCATGAGATGGATATGTAACACCAACTTCCATTTCTACCTTGATAGCACAATGCAAAATTTCTTCATAGCTACTGAAGTCTCTTATAGCTAATTCCCTTCAAAGACTTGGTTTTAAGCCACTAAAGAATCGATCAACTTTACTTTCAGGTTGGATGATAAAGCCAGATGCATACCTTGCAAGCCTTGTAAAATTCACTTCATATATACAAACAGATTCATCATCCTTTTTCTTAAGCTCAAGGAAATACTTTTCCATCTTTGTTCGAAGAATACGAGGGAAGTACTTATTGAAAAATAAGTTCTTGAACTCATCCCATTCCATAGATTCAATTTCATCTTGGGGCCTCGTATTCTTAATTAGATTCCACCATTGATCTGCTTCACCTTCTAAACGGTAAATAGACAGAATGAATTTTTCATGTTCTGAACAGAGAAGTATGGAAAATATCTTTTCAATGGTACTAATCCATTGTTCAGCAACAAGTGGATCAGAAGACCCACTGAAAGAAGGTGGACGTTGCCTCATAAAGGACTCAATAGAATATTGTTCCCTTCTCTGCTCATTTAGAAGTCCAGAATGATTCATAGCTTGTGTAAGTATAAAAATAAGATTTTTCACTCCATCTCCCATAACATTGGTTTTTTCAAGAGTAAAATCATTGCATTGTCCATTACATTGATCAACACGGTTCTTTCGAGTTCCAGCCATCATCTAAAACCCAAAAAGAATAGTGTGAGAGGAAAAAATAAAGATAGGGAAACAACATAATAAAGAGGGAGTAACTTCGATATCTAACATCTTAGGTTTAATTATAATATCGTTTCCGTAATTCTAGGACTATAACTTATATGTATACTTAACCTTAGGGACATCCCTAGACATACCTTAGAAATATCTCTAGGGATCTCACTAAAGTTTTCGCATCCTAGTTTCCAAAGGTTAACTAAAAATTTCCTCTGATACCAAATTTAGAGACCCAAAGATTGACATACATGGACATTACATTACTTTTTCGGAATACTTAATACATAACAAAAAAATACACACAAGGACCGTAATAGTTTAGTGTCTTTGGAAACTCGGAACGTAATCTTCTAATCGCGGTGAAAGATCTTCAACATCTCCCATAAAGATCTCCCCTTTTGGTTTTCTTACCTAAAACCTTTCGTTAAATCCTGGGGAAAAGAAAACATATAAAGGGTGAGCTCAAATGCTCAGTAAGGGTAAATATAGAGAACATAAAACAATCCATAAACATTTGAATGCAAAATCTTGAACATAAAATCTAGACATCAAAATCCTGACCAAAGACATAAATCTTGGAAGTACGTAATGCATATATAATAAAGGAACATCAATCATGATAAAATATAATGGGAATAAAACATGTGATTGTGGAAACCATTAAGCACATGATATGATTTCCTTAGTAGCCAAGGCATTTCTGTCAAGACTATCTTAGTGGACAAAGTCCCATTCTAAATCGAGTTCACTCCTTGTTCTGGTCCTGTAACACTGAACCGGATTAACTTACCATTACAGACATGTCTATCTCATGAGATATAAATCTTTACCCAATTCATTGGATGGAGATATAGGCCCCACCCATCTCATAATTAAATCATTCTTTCATGTGCCACAAAATCATAAATCATACATCATAGCGTAACCCATGCAATAGAATAAGATTCTTAAACATCATGCCATCATAAAATAATCCATATAAAAAAATGAATATAATTTCATCATAAGAAGAATCAAACCATGTAAATAATGGAGACATTATGCTTGAAACATAAACATATTAACTAATGTCATTTTAGATGGAAAATATTTTTGATAAAACGCTTGAAATGAAATCTTGAGGAAAATATCCTTTCTTCTTCAAAATCATTTTCTTTTCACAAAATGCCATGAAATTTTAAAAGAAAAGGGTTTTTTTGAAAATATTCATGCAATCTTGTAGAGGAAGATTCATGAAAATGAGGCTTTATGAAACCATACAAATCTATTCACGCCGTATAAGTTAAAAATAACATTCTCCTCGTACTTTTTTCTGAAAAGTCAAAAAGTACCTCGTATGGTAAAAAACAATTCCTTACATACCATGTAGTAAAAGTCAAAAATGGTTAAAAGATACTTTAAACATACATGAAACCATTTTTATGAAACATGGATATGGATTATAACAATAACCCCAGTAAATATTTACGAATAAACAATCTTGGATAAGAATGAGATTGGAATAGTTATCCCTTACCTTATGTCTGATATGATTCGTATGTATCCTAACCTCCTGTATAATTATTTAAATAATGTCATTAACTTATTACAGAATCATATTCATTGTTATGATATCATATATGGTTCACTTATGACTTTATATTACCCGTTCTTTTGTAAATCCATGTTAAAGCAGCGTTTTGGGTAAAATCGTTTCATTTATCGTTCATGTTTCGACTTGTTGTTCTTGATATTATTACTTATATCCTGATTTCCATAATTTCGGAATGTAAAACATGATTTATATATAATAAATATTTAGTATATACATATATATGATGGACTGATAAATGGAATGAAATACACCGTTCATGGAGACGGTAGGCCGTACGTACGCCTGAACGCTGTTTTCATTTCCTTATTGAATTGAATTGAATTAAGTAGATGACATACATATATATATACATAAATACAGTATCATTATTATGTCATATATTTCATTATTATTCATTATATATACTTTATAATAATTCTTGAATGGTTAACTTGGAGAACGAATCTCATCGCGTTGTGGAGACGGTAGTCCGTACGTACGCATGAGCGATGATATCATTCCCATGATCGTGGAATTGTATTGAAGCGTATGTATAATATTTAAGAATAAATATAACTTTAAAAAAATCATATATAGTTATTCCTTACACCATTATACTCATCCAAGTAAGGTGGTGGTGGAAAACAGATTACACCACGGCGTGGAGACGGTATTCCGTACGTATGCACGCGCGGTGATTTCATTTTTTGTAGGATGGATAGAATGTGAAATAAGATTGTTTCATATTTATAATACAATATCAGTATATAAGTAATACTTATGTTATTACTTTATAATGAGATAACTAAATCAGAAGAAGTAGAAGAAGAAATAAACTAGAGAGAATCGGAAGAAGAGATTACCTCTTCTTCGTCGCACCTTCTTTAAGCCTTCTCTTAAGGAAGTAGAGTTGGCGTTTTGAGAAGAACAGAACCTCTTGAATGTTTCTAGGAATGTGGAGACGAGAAATGGCCAGGGTTTGGCCAAGTTTAAAGGCTCAAATGGGTGTGAAGAGAAGATGGAATGAGTGCCCTTTTTATAAGGAGGAGGGGGGGCACCTTTGGAAAAACATAAAATATTATTTTATAATAAAGTCATATTTAGTTTTTTAATAGCTCCAAATTGATTTATTTCGAATCTAAGGTGGGGATGGGTAGAAATACTCCCAACCAATATATTTTAGATAGTTTTGGGTCATTATATTAACCTTATATTTTAGTTTTAACTCTTAGTTAATTAGATTGACATTTACCATGTCACTTTGTATTTTTATATTATATAGTTAATAAACTTACCATATACATCCAAGCGACCCCCAAGTGGTCCATTAATGATACCAATATAATGATATAATTATATTGGCCGAAACTTATATTTTTAGGAATATAATAACAATTAATAATATAATATTTGTTTTAAAAACTATTTTATGTCAATTTTGACAATATTTGGTAATGGATTTTTCTGAAAATTATAACAGCATGATTAGTTCGAAAAAAGTTAATTAGTTCAATAATAACATGTCATATTAAACTATAAAATTATTGTAATTCATAAAAAGTCTCAAATTACATTTATTTCGGTATTTATAACATCAATTATTTTAATATTTCATTATTTAGGTAATTACTGAATCACCATTGTGTCATAAATAACTTAAATTATTTAATGTTTAAAAATTATAAATAAAATTCCATTAGGTATGAAATATTTTTATCTTTATAATTAATATTTATAGTCGAATTTATCTTATGTATAACCCTATATTAAAAATGATTTATTTATTAAACTTGGATTTTATCTATTTTAACCCTTCTTTAAATAAATTAATAATAAATGTCCTAATCTAATCCAAGTGGACCTAAATGGTCATATTTTATTCCTAATGTTATTTTTGGTCGAGTTACACTTATCCAATAGAATTATGACATGTTTTAGGGTAATAATAATATCATTTTTACCCTTAATTACCCTATTTACTTTTAACCGTGGTAAATAAAAGTAAACAGTTACTATTCACCAAAAATTATTTTCATCTCATTGAACCACATTTTAGTCCTTGATATTATCCGTGTCTCTCAGATTTTAGAAATTCCACTCAAAAAAGCGGTAAAATTATGTTTTATGTGAATTTCCAAATTCTCGTAGGAGGTGGGTAAAAGACGGTGAAAAGTTCAATAAAATATTTATATGTCTAAAATTATTATAAAATTACTCCAATGAATTACATTGAACTTATATAGGTATTATGTATCAATTTTGACCTAAAATAAATTTAAATAAAATAAATAATTATTTAATCAAAAAGTCGGTTTTTTAAATAATAACCCAGTGTTTTCACTATTCATCAAAAATTGAAAGTTTTCAGAAAAATACCAAAAATTCACCCTAGGCTAATTTCGATATTCTGAATCCAAAAATGAAGTCCATTTTGAAAGATAAAATTTATAAAATTTTAAAAAGTGGGTATTACTATTCATAACGGCTAGTTTATATAATATTTTAATAACATATCGTTGTTTAGTGAAACTCGATATTGGGTACAACACACATTATCGTGAAAGGTCACGATTGCGTGTAAGCGAATCCAAGTCAAGAATGCGTGTAGTGAAAGATTCTTTTGGTGTAGCGTACAACACAAGACATCAATGAAATTAAAAATAATATTTTTCATAAAATCTCGGGGTGTTACAGTGAGGTCATTTAAGGATAGAGGCAAAGTCAGGCGTTTTGAGGGAGGAGTTGACCATCATAGTGAGTAGTGGCCAAATAGTTTGTGTTGGTCTACAATGTTTGGTCACTGGTTTACCCCTAAAAGTATTACATAAGACAATAGGATGTTTTGGAACTAGTACAACATGTGGGAAACAAAATGAAAACAAACATCATTATTTTCTCCATCACATGGTACTGTTATGGGGTCATCACAGTGCGACACGTGAAACTAGATTACAAGTACATATTTCCTCTAAGACTACACTTTTTTATTGTAATATCCCTAGATTTTATAAGATATATTCTTTTTAATTTATTTAATATCTTCTGTTGTACGCTACAACAAGATTATCTTGCGCTTTACGCAACACCGTATTAGCTTCCAGTATACGCAACACTATTCTTAGATTGTGTTACACAAAATTTCAAGTTTGTTTTATGATATTAATTCTATGCAACATTGAGTGTATATATATGTATATTAAATGTATAAATGAAATATGGTTGGATTCTTTTATACGAAACAACGAAGGATTCTTGCACAACACGTAACCCTGACTTGGCTTACATTACACGCAATCACAACTTTCCTCGATAGCGTGTGTTGTACGCAATATCAGGTTTCACTAAACAATGATATATGGTTATAATATTATTATGAACTAGCCGTTATGAATAGTATTAGCAAAATTTTGAATTTTATAACCTTATTATTCATCTTACACATTTTCGAGAACATGGTATAAGAACAAAATAAATTTTTTCGGGTAAAATAAGTATTTTTTTAAAAAAAAGCAGTTTTGCCGCCTTTTGATGACGCACCCACTTTAAATCTAGTTTTTGACATGTTTATAAGTTCAATTTTACAAAATAAAATTATAATTTTGAATCAGGATATAAAAATTTACATTGGATAAAGTTTTGATATTTTTCTGATAACTTTCATATTTTAATGAATAGTAAAAACACGCGATATTTTAATTAAAAACAAATTTTTTCATCATAATAATTTATATAGTTAAATTATAATATTTAATGGTTTTAAATTATAAATAGAATATATTTTAATCATTTAATATAATTTATGTCATTATCCTTGATTTTACATTGAATTCGTAGGTTAAATAAATTCAATCTTTTGCAATGTTTTAAACAAAAGACCCGTTTTCTTTCGACAATAGGATTAATTTTAATTTAATTTCTGCAACTTCTATGTATTGAATTTGGAAAAATGGATTCCATATTTGGAATCAGTGGGTCCAAATTTATTTAATAGACTAATTTTTTATTTTTGGGCATTATGAATAGTAACTACGGTAAATTTTATTTACCATAGTTAAAGGTAAATTGGGTAATTAAGGGTAAAACTAAGATTATAAAATTACCCTAACACTTGGAAAAATTCTATTTTATGACTCAAAGTCGACCCATATCACCTAATGGTTGGACTAGAATCATTTAATGGACTTTTGTCCATGAAAATAATTTAATTATTATTAAAACCAAAGAAAGTGACAACATGTCACTCCCTAAAATCTTATAAGTATATTAATTTTAATTTAGTGATAAAATTCATGAAACTTAGAACATGAATAGTCTCCAGAAAGATAATAAAATTATCTACATCATATGAATTTATTTATAATTTTTAGGGATTAAATAATTATCATTAATTGTGACACAATAGTGATGTAGAAATTGTTTATCTAGTGAAAAATGAAGAATATAGTTTTTATTAAACTAATAGTGACCATAAAAGGCACAAAAACCTGACAAAAACTTATTAGTAATGTAAATATAAACCATAATCATACAATGGTAGAATATTTGACCATTTGGAGCCTTATAAAAGTGATTATGACACTTATATTATTTTATTTTAAATGATACCAAAGTTGTCACCTTCTTAATTTAATAAATATAACAATTTAATATTGTGATTTTAAGATGATAAATTCGAGTAAAAGTATTATTGTGAAAGTTAATAGATTTATATTTATCATAGGATTTTATTTTTAATTTTTATGCAACAAATAAGTATATTAAATAATTATATAAAAATGTTGTAGTAATTATTTTATTAAGAGATAAACCAAATAAATGGTTTTAAAAATAATAAATTAAATATTATATGAACTATTTAATGTTCTCCACTAATTTTATAGATACATATGACCTTTTATGAATCTATTAAAGCTTTTATTTCGAACATATATTATGTATATATTTTATTTAAATTCAAATAAATGAATAGTGTCAAAATTGACACTATTGTTATTTTATAAAAATAAAATATTATAAAATTGTTTAAAAATCAATTTTTTTTTAAAAAATTATAAATTTAAATTTATATGGTCTAGAATGTTATAAATTAACCAATTATGGACAATTCACAACAAATAAGTAATTATTTGTTATAATTTAAAATTTAGAATATTATTACCACAAATAAAATTAAATTGATTAAATAATGATAAATCAAGTTGATAATGTTTAAAATAATTTCCCAACATGTGTAAATTTTATGGGTTGATGATATTACAACCCTATATCATCTAATATTAAAATATGAGTCATTTTTGGACGTTTTTAAGTGGATTTAGATTTATTATAAATTAATATTTTTAAGATTTCCAAAGGTGCCCCTCTCCTCCCTTATAAAAGGGCACCTCCTCCCTCTCTTCCTCACACCACTTTGAGCCTTCAATCTTGACCAATCCCTGAAAAATTCTCTTCCCCACTTCCCTAGAAACATCCTAGAGGTCCTGGTATTCTTCAAATACAAATTTTAGTGCCCTAAAAGGAGGTCTCAAAGAGGCGCTTCAAAGAAGAGGTAATGTCCGTTACCGATTCATTCAACTCTATTTCTTCTTCTACTTCTTATTATTTAGTTGTTTCATTATGAAGTAATAAAATCAGTATCACTCATATACTTATATGTTATTATAAGTATTAAACAACCCTATTTCACCATCTATCCATCCTACGAAAAACGAAATCACCGCGCGTGCGTACGTACGGAATACCGTCTCCACGCCGTGGTGTAATCTATTTTACATCACCACCTTACTTGGATGGGTATAATGGTGAAAATAAATAACTATATATGATTATTGTAAAGTGTTATTGATTCTGAAATATTATACATACACTCTAATACAATTCCACGATCATGGGAACAATACCATCGCTCGTGCGTACGTACGGAATACCGTCTCCATGATGTGATGTGATTCGTTCTACATGATCTTCATTGCATAATGATTATATAAATTAATTGAATGAATAAATATGATATATAGTACAATAATACCATTCTATAAATGAGGTATCTATAACCTAAAGAGAATAATAAGAATTTATTCGACAAAATACGCATAAGAACAAAAAGTAATAAACACCCGAATAACAAGTAGCAATGAAATATTACTAATAAGAAGCTAAGAATATGACCATATATGATATCATAACAATGATTATGATTCTGGAATAAGTCAATGACATTATTTAAACCATTATACAGGAGGTTTGGACACTTACGAAGCAAATCGGACCTAAGGTAAGGGAAAATATCACAATCTCATTTTTATCCAAGATTGTTTATACTTTGGTATTTACTGGGGTGTATTTTATCATCCACATCCATGTTCCCTCAATATGTAATATTGTTTCAATCCAACTACAATTGTTTAAATCCAATTTTACCCATCGGTGAGTTTTTAGTAAAGGATATGAAAGGAATCTTTTGTCATTTTTTGTACGAGGTACTTTTTGACTTTTTCGACAAAAGTATGAGAAGAATGTTTTTTTAACTTATACAGCATGAATGGATTTTTAAAACATTATTTACAAGAAGCTTTATTTACAAGTTTTCATGTTTATTTTTAGTCAACTTCTTTTAGTTTAAAATTGTATGACATGTTAAGAAAGGAAAAATGTTTTTGAAGTAGAAAGGATATTTTCCTCAAGAATGGAGTTCAAGTGTTTTATCAAAATTATTTTCCATCTAAGATAATATAGGGTTCTGTTTCTATACCTATTATTACATTTATTTGATTATGTTGTGATGGAATTATTTTTATGAATTCATTTATCTTAATTGAATTGTTTTATGATGTCACGATGTTTAAGAATCCCATTTTTATTACATGGGTTATGCAATGATGTATGATTTATGATTTTGTGGCACACATAAGAATGGTATCATTATGATATGAGTGGGAACTATATCTCCCTCCAATGAATTGGGTAAAGATTTTATATCTCATGAGATAGACATGGCTGGAACGGCAGGTTAAACCGATTTAGTGAAATAGGACTGAAATGAGGAGTGAACTTGGTTCAGAAATGGACTTTGTCCACTAAGATATTCTTGGAAATGAGTCTTGACTACTAAGAAATGATTCTCTATTATTATGTGTGTATGCCACAAATTTCCATGTTTTAAGTTATGATTATTGTGATTACATTTCACTACCATGATTTATCCCATGTTATGAAATTATGATCTCTTTTGCAGGGTAAGATTTCCAAAATGTTATGTTCTTATGAATTTGATGTGATTGATATTTCTTTTGTTTACCCTTACTGATCATTTGAGATCACCCTTTTGTATGTTTTCTTTCCCCGGGTCAAGAAGAAGGTTATTAAGTAAGATATGCCAAAAGAGACTATAGATATGATGAAATAAATGGGAGACAGTGTAGGTGCTTTATGAACCAGTTGTTTATGTTTCACAGTTTCTAAAGACACTATACCTATACGGTCCTTTCATGGTTTTGTTATATGTTGTAATAAGTGTACTTCAATTTTGAAGTACTAACAATGTATGTAAATCATGGTTCATTATAGTTGGTATCAGAGGAAATGTTTAGTTAACCTTTGGAAACTAGGATGCGAAAACGTTAGTGAGATCTCTAGAGATATTTCTAAGGTATGTCTTGGGATGTCCCTAAGGATAAGTATACGTATAGGATATAGTCCTAGAACTACGGTAACGATCTTAGAATTTAACCTAAGATGTTAGATATTGAGGTTACTCCCCCTTTACTATGTTGTTTTCCCTAGCATGATTTTTGCCTCTCACACTATTCTTTTTGGGTTTTAGAAAATTGCTGGAAACAGGAAGATTCACGATAATGGAGGATATGACAGAAAATGGAATGATATTCTTCTTGAGAAACCAAATGAAATGGGATTTG
Organism: Viscum album; assembly: GCA_963277665.1. NCBI lineage: Eukaryota > Viridiplantae > Streptophyta > Magnoliopsida > Santalales > Viscaceae > Viscum > Viscum album. The sequence goes on along the minus strand of OY728138.1, from coordinate 333,895,109 downwards.
GAAGTCCAAACATCATTATTATGCCGAATCAGAAATATCATAATATGATCAATAAACTCAAATTTGGTAAGTTTTCTGACCCAGTTAATAAGAGAAAGATGGAGTTTCATGATGATCATAGAGGAAAGAAAGTTCAATTTTTCCTATGTAAATCAGGTGGGAAGAGGCATCAAGGAGAATGTTTCAAAGGAATTGGAAGATGCTTTGGGTGTGTAAAAGAAGGACACAAAGCCAGTAAGTGCAAAGGAAAAGGTTCAGTTAACACCATGGACAAGGATAATGGTATTGCTACGACATCAACAATGGTTAAATGTTTTAAATGTGGAACGTATAGGCATTATGCAAACCGATTCCCTAAGGGAAAGTCTCATGAAGAGAATAAGTATGGTCATATGGATAGTATTTATGTTGATGATGATGAAGAGACTAGAAATGATATGTGAGATGAAAGAATTGTTGAAGCTCAGTCAATGGTTTAAGAAGGTAGTGGAATGATTACATGTTTATCAAGTGTAATGTTGTATAAGTAATCTCATGGTACTATGGAATAAAGAGAAATCTAAGGATTGTTACACTATTGTCTTTCCTTAAGTTTTGAATTTATATGCTGAATGGTACCAGTGACCATGAAAGGTTATTCAGATATTTTTGGAAAGTAGATGATATGCGCATAATGAAGGGATAAAGAGAAAATTAAATGTTTGATAGTATTCATGAGCTCATGACTGATATAAGGAGAAGGTCATATCATGGTTTGAGTATATATAATTTTTGTGATTTTGGAATGTGGAAAGAGTTAACTTTTGATAGCATTCATGTTTTCACTAAGGTTCAATGGGTATTCATTTTTCAAGAGAATACATGATTAAGGTATTCACATAATTGGAATGTGATCAACAAGATATATGGGGGATAAATGATGGTATTCACATGCTTGGTTGATGACATTTCAAGTAATAGTTTTCTTTATACTATGAGATTAGACATATGTATTTTGGATAAGATTAAAGATTGGAATGAATTAGGTTGGACATAAGTTAGTATTATTTAAGGTTAGATTTTTTTCTGATATTATTTTTAGAAAAAGGACAACCTGCAGGATGGGCGACAGCCCATCGCGTCGGACAAGGCTGTGGGAATCGAACCCGCAACCGAAGTGTGACTGGCCTTTATTGCCTACCATTGGCCTACAGGAAGTCCTTGGTTAGTATAATCTAGTTTTATTTTATATAGCAGTATGATATATGAAGTATAAGTTCAGTTTTGGAACCGTATACGATTAATCTAACCATAAGATGGACTTATAACTTTTGCTAACCTTTTGTTTGAAACAGATGGAATGAACCATCATTCTATCACATGATCTGTTAACACATCACGAATAACAAATTCAACTTCATTTCTTTAAGGGATGAAGTGGAAATTGTTCAACTCATGAACAACAGTGAGATTGTACCAAAATCATGTAAGTATTTCTTTTAATTCATCAACTTTAGGGAAATGATCTTGAAAACCAAAAATGTTGTCCTAGTGCTCTTATATTTGATGAATCAGATGGTACCTTATATCATAAAAAATATATGGATTTGTGGTTAATGGATTTTTCATAGCCATGTTCTCTACCACTCTCCATCAGAACTTGATGGTTAAATTTTTCTTCCATATCCATATTTTTTTTCACCTATCTTCTCCTATGTGGAAAACTGGTGATTAGTTAATTTGGGTAACCATTAAATTTAATACTTTAGTTTTTAAAGATAGTTTTTGGTATTCCATTTTTACGATGTGGGTTTCTACTAAAGAAACTTTCAAGTATTAAACCATTTATAACCTCGAAGAATTTCGAGGGCGAATTTCATTTTAAGGGGGGTAGAATGTAACAACACGAGATTTTATAAGATATATTATTTTTAATTTATTTCATATCTTCTGTTGTACACTACACCAAGATTATCTTGCGCTTTACGCAACACCGTATTAGCTTGCAGTATACGCAACACTATTCTTAGATTATGTTACACACAATTTCAAGTTTGTTTTATAATATTCATTCTACGAAACATTGAGTGTATATATATATATTAAATGTATAAATGAAATATGGTTGGATTCTGTTATACGAAACAATTAAGGATTCATGCACAACACGTAACCCTGACTTGGCTTGCATTACACGCAATGACGATTTTCCTCGATAGCGTGTGTTGTACGCAATATCAGGTTTCACTAAACAATGATATATGGTTATAATATTATTATGAAATAGCCGTTATGAATAGTATTAACTAAATTTTGAATTTTATAACCTTATTATTCATCTTAAACATTTTCGAGAACATGGAATAAGAACAATATAAATTTTTTCAGGTAAAATAAGTATTTTTTTTAAAAAAAAGAAGTTTTGATGCCTTTTGATGGCACACCCACTTTAAATATAGTTTTTAACATGTTTATAAGTTCAATTTTACAAAATAAAATTATAATTTTGAATCATGATATAAAAATTAACATTGGATAAAGTTTTGATATTTTTCTGATAACTTTCATATTTTAACGAATAGTAAAAACACGCTATATTTTAATTAAAAAAAAATTTTTTCATCGTAATAATTTATATAGTTAAATTATAATATTGAATGGTTTTAAAGTATAAATAGAATATATTTTTACCATTTAATATAATGTATGTCATTATCCTTGATTTTACATTGAATTCGTAGGTTAAATAAATTCAATCTTTTGCAATGTTTTAAACAAAAACCCGTTTTCTTTCGACAACGGGATTAATTTTAATTTAATTTCTGAAACTTCTGTGTATTAAAATTGGAAAAATGGATTCCATATTTGGAATCAGTGGGTCTAAATTTATTTAATAGACTACTTTTTATTTTTGGGCATTATGAATAGTAACTACGGTAAATTTTATTTACCATAGTTAAAGGTAAATCGGGTAATTAAGGGTAAAAATAAGATTATAAAATTACCCTAACACTTGTAAAAATCTGATTTGATGACTAAAAGTCGACCCATATCACCTTAGGGTCAGATTAGAATCATTTAATGTACTTTTTTCCATGAAAATAATTTAATTATTATTAAAACCAAAGAAAGTGACAACATGTCACTCTCTTAAATCTTATAAGTATATTAATTTTAATTTAGTAATAAAATTAATGAAACTTCGAAAATGAATAGTCTCCAGAAAGATAATAAAATTATCTACATCATATGAATTTATTTATAATTTTTAGGGATTAAATAATTATCATTAATTATGATACAATAGTGATGCAGAAATTGTTTATCCAGTGAAAAATCAAGAATATAGTTTTTATTAATCGTATAGTGACCATAAAAGGCACAAAACCCTGACCAAAACTTATTGGGAATGTAAATATAAACCATAATAATCCAATGGTCGAGTATTTGACCATTTGGAGCCTTATAAAAGTGATTATGACACTTATATTATTTTATTTTAAATGATGCCAAAGTTGTCACCTTCTTAATTTAATAAATATAACAATTTAAATATTGTGATTTTAAGATGATAAATTCGAGTAAAAGTATTATTGTGAAAGGTAATATATTTATCTTCATCATAGGATTTTATTTTTAATTTTTATGCAAAAAATAAGTATATTAAATAATTATATAAAAATGTTGTCGTTATTATTTTATTAAGAGATAAACCAAATAATGGTTTTAAAAATAATAAAATAAATATTATATGAACTATTTAATGTGATCCACTAATTTTATAGATACATATGACCTTTTATGAATCTATTAAAGCTTTTAGTTCGAACATATATTCTGTATATATTTTATTTAAATTCAAATAAATGAATACTGTCAAAATTGACACTATTGTTATTTTATAAATATAACATATTATAAAATTGTTTAAAAATCACAAAAAATATTTACAAATTATAAATTTAAATTTATATGGTCTAGAATGTTATAAAGTAACCAATTATGGAAAATTCACAACAAATAAGTAATTATTTGTTATAATTTAAAATTTAGAATATTATTACCACAAATAAAATTAGATTGATTAAATAAGTATAAATCAAGTTGATAATGTTTAAAATAATTTTCCTAACATGTATAAATTTTATTGGTTGATGATATTACAACCCTATCTCATCTAATATTCGAATATGATTCATTTTTGGAGGTTTTTAAGTGGAGTTAGATTTATTATAAATTAATATTTTTAAGATTTCAAAAGGTGCCCCTCTCCTCCATTATAAAAGGGCACCTCCTACCTCTCTTAGTTTAAAATTTTATGACATGTTAAGAAAGGAATTTTTTTTTTGAATTAGAAAGGATATTTTCCTCAAGAATGGAGTTCAAGTGTTTTATCAAAATTATTTTCCATCTAAGATAATATAGGGTTCTGTTTCTAACCCTATTATTACATTGATTTGATTATGTTGTGATGGAATTATTTTTATGAATTCATTTATCTTATATGAATTGTTTTATGATGTCACGATGTTTAAGAATCCCATTTTTATTACATGGGTTATGAAATGATGTATGATTTATGATTTTGTGGAACACATAAGAATGGTATCATTATGAGATGGGTGGGACCTATATCTCCCTCCAATGCATTGGGTAAAGATTTTATATCTCATGAGATAGACATGGATGGAACGGCGGGTTAAACTGGTTCAGTGAAACAGGACTGAAACGAGGAGTGAACTCAGTTCAGAAATGGACTTTGTCCACTAAGATAGTCTTGGAAATGAGTCTTGACTACTAAGAAATGATTCTCTATGATTATGTATGTATTACACAAAGTTCCATGTTTTAAGTTATGATTATTGTGATTACATTTCACTACCATGATTTATCCCATGTTATGAAATTATGATCTCTTTTGCAGGGTAAGATTTCCAAAATGTTATGTTCTTATGAATTTGATGTGATTGATATTTGTTTTGTTTACCCTTACTGAGCATTTGAGATCACCCTTTTGTATGCTTTCTTTCCCCAGTTCAGGAAGAAGGTTATTAAGTAAGATATGCCAAAAGGGACTATAGATATTATGAAATAAATGGGAGATAGTATAGATGCTTTATGAACCAGTTGTTTATGTTTCCTAGTTTCTAAGGAAACTATACCTATATGGTCCTTTCATGGTTTTGTTATATGTTGTAATAAGTGTACTTCAATTTTGAAGTACTAACAATGTATGTATTGTATGGGTCATTATATTTATATTTCAAATATATAGGTAGAAATGTGATAACTACACTCCAATTTCTCTTGGAGGACAAAAAAACAAAAAGGGATAAAGTCATCTCTGTTTAGGGTCCCCACTAACAGTTAAAAAATATATAATAATAATAATAATAATAATAATAATAATAAAATAATAATACGGTCTAAACTATAAAATATAATACCCTCTTTGGATTACCTCTACTAAACCTATTCAAAAAAGAGATACATGTTTCCCTCATTACAGCTGCAAAGAGAGATAACGAGAAGGTGATGTTCTTAGGAGATTACCATCAAGAGTGTGTTCAGAAAATAAAAAGTAGGGTTTTGTTAACAACATAATATAATGGAAATTATTTTATAAAAATTTTATTTTTAAAATGTTTTAAACATATCATTTTATTTTATTTAAATATCCTATTATAGATTTGTTTTCAATTTTTTTTTGTACGGGGAAATTTATTTCAAAAAATTATTCTTTTAATTTTCTAAAGAAAACCATATCCTAATCATAAGGTGATAGAAAAATGTTTTGAAATAAAATTTTATTTTATGGAGTTTAAATTATACATTTTATGTGTAAGGGAGGATTTTTGAAAAGTTTTTGTTTTTAATTTTTTTCCAAAACCACCTTTGTATGGGGAAAACCCTTTCAAAATCTTCATTTAATGTTAAAATTGTTGTTAAAAAATAAAACTTCCTTAATAGGGAATGATATTTTAAAAATATTTTTATTTAAATTTGTTTTAAAAAAATTAAACTTATCATTTTATGTTAAAATAAAATTAATTTTAATAAGTATTTTTATAAAATAATCCATATTTAACTCCCTCTATTCTAATTTATTTCAAAATTTTGTGCTTTAGGAGTTTTTAAATTATCATTTTAGGATTAATCATTTTCTTTATAAAATAATCATCCTCATTATTTATTTAAACTATTCATACCATAGGAAATAGTTTATTTTCATGAAACCATTTATTTTATGGATGCTTTTTTTATTTAAATCATCGTTCGTCCATGTACTAGTTTTTTCTCATTGGTGATTCATATTTGTTTTGAAAAGAAAATCTCAATATAAATATTTATTTTCCTGAATTTTAGTTTCTAATTATTTGATAAAGTATCTATATACTTACATATATATATATATATCTATGTGTGTGTGTGTATTTATATGTATATATATATATCAATTTTCAAAAGGATATGGTAGTGATGGAAAACCCTAGTGAAAAAAGGGAAAGCTATAAAATGTTTTTATAAAATTGGCAATTAAACATTGTAAATAGTTAAGGAATTGGGTGTAGGTTCCGGGCGCAGCGGACGTACATTAGAGGGTTTACCCAACTTTAATTTTAGCATTAAACGACGTTCAATCCGAGATCCATCACAATATAAAATGCCAGATCTTCGGAATAGAATGAAGAACAAAAAATAAAAGAAGTGTCTCAGAATCCTTGAGATAGGATCTTCATATGTTGGTTATAATTAATTTAATTAATTCATAAGAATTACCTCAATGGAATTATTTCTTCGTTGGTGTCTCCGGTCACGATCTTGTGATCCGTCGTTGCGTCGGAGAATCCAAGTGTAGGATTCCTCTAGCGGTGATCCACATGTGTGCCACGTATCTCTAGACTTCGCCAAAGGGAACTCTGGGTGCTAGCATGGAATATCCTTTGCTTGCGATATCCGTCTTCGATCTCCTTGATCCGGTGGAGGATCTTTCTTTTGTAACTTGAAAGCGTTCTTGGTGGAAAGAGAATTCTCTCTTGGATTGAGAGTATTTCCAATTTGTTGTGCACAACCAAAATGGATAACCTTTTTGAGAATAATGTAATTAGGATTTTTTAATACCTAGAATAATAAAATAAATTAATTGCTCATAAGAATTTAATCATTTCATTTAATTCTTAGTAACACCCCATGTCTTAATAATGACAGTTGACCATCATTATTACTTGACATGCGTCCAACCTATTACATTTAATATCATTTAATTAAATAAACAATATTTTCTCACGAATCCTGAAAAATAAACTACACGGCATGTATATATAAATATACATGGCGTGTACTTTTATTTTTCAGTTTTATTTATTTTCCTCCACCATATTTATTAGACCTTGAGTAATGGCTATTTATTTCTTAAATAAATGCAACTGCATTACTTGCTAATAAATATATATTATTTCACCCACAATATATTCTCTCTAATAACTAGTGTCGAAATAAATGCGATCATACATCCTTGAATAATTATTAAACCACAATCGGGAATAATCTTTATTCAACTTGTTAAATTAATATTTAACTGAGATACATGGACACACTTAGTGTGTGACCCTCTAGGCCTCTTTCTCAGTGGCATTAGGCTGAGCCTGCCTAAAGTCCAAGGTTAGCGTCTAGAAACACACCAAGGCACCCATAGAGAAAGAAGTTAACGCCGCAATGACGTGTCACCTCCTACGAATGCTTACCATGTAATATAAACCCTTTGTCTCGATATCTCCAATCAAGCGGGTTGCATGTTAGTGCCATCAACCCATGTGCTTGATTATTCTTTCTTTGACTTCCTGGAATTGAACTTTCCCATACCTTACCATGACCATGGATTTATTTAGGATGTATCAATTCCATCAAAGGGACTGAGATATATACTTCCATTATGGAACGAAAGGGACAAATCCTTTCTCACATTATCTATTAATGCAATATTACTTGTGACGCACCCAACATATCCTACCTCTCCGCGAACAGTGTGTCGTCACAGTTTTTGTCAATACATCTAAGTGTGCAAGTTGTAATACCCATTAATAATAATCTTAAAGTCTAAGGAGCAATACACATGTCCGTAGATAGGAACATACAATGACACTATGAAATGTGGATTTCTTACTGGCGGGTCTCGTTCTCATAATATCCTCCTAGATATTACCAAGGGCGCACACCATGAGAAGGTGCCTCAACGTTTTATGAGTCCTCACCCCTATTGACCTGTATTATTCGTTTCCCTCAAATAATACCATTCGACCATAGAACATACATTCAAGAACAGTATTATGGCACTTCCGGGTTCTCATCATAGCCGAGATCCACTACGACCCTTTAATGCAATAGCTGTCCTTAGGAAATTATCACATGACATGTCACACAGAAGAACAATCAAGATGTGATAAGGATTTTATTTAATGAATAAAGTACAAAGTAGTTGGTTCTAGACCACCAACTCCAACAGACTCCCACGTGGACTAGAGCCAACTGCTAAAAACCTTTAACCCGCTAGCTCTCACATAATATTCATGCTTCTGCTGAGATAGGCCTTTAGTCATTGGGTTCGCCACTTTCTCTTCCGTGGACACTCTGATCACTGCAACTTCACCCCTTTGATAGAAATACCTCAAGAGGTGATACTTTCGGAGTATGTGATTTGTTCGTTGATGTAACCTTGGTTCTTTTGAAAGATCCACCGCTGCAGTATTATCACAATACAATGTAATGGGATATTTACTGCTAGGCACCACATCAAGCTACTGGATAAAGTTCCGAATCTAGACGGATTCCTTGGCTGCATCAGAAGCCGCTATATACTCGGACTCCGCTATAGAATCGGTGAAAACTGGCTGCTTTGAACTCTTCCAGCTCACAGCTCTTCCATTGAGATAGAAAACATATCCAGATTGCGACTTCAGATCATTCTAATCTATTTGAAAACCAGCATCAACATACCCTCTGATGACAAGCTCCTCGTCTCCTCCATACACTAGGAACATATCCTTAGTTCTTCTCAGATACTTAAGGATAGTCTTAACAGCATTCCAATGCTGTTCTCTTGGATCTGCTTGATATTTTCCTACCATGCTCAGTGCATAGGCAACATCAAGCCTGGTACATAACATGGAATACATGATGGATCCTATAGCGGAATCGTATGGGATCTTACTCATCCTATCTTTCTCCTGTTGTGTTTGGGGATACATTTTCTTAGAAATATTTAAGCCATGTGACACTAGAACCAATCTCCTATTGGATTTTTCCATACTAAATCTCTTTAGTATCTGGTCAATGTATATACCCTAACTTAGTCCAAGCAGCCTCTTGGATCTATCACGAATGATCTTGATCCCTAGAATGTAGGCTGCTTCTCCTAAGTCCTTCATGGAGAAACACTTGTTCAACCAGTCCTTAACTGACTGTAAGGCTGGTACATCGTTTCCAATAAGAAATATGTCATCAACATATACCACTAGGATGACGACTGCATTCCCATTAAACCGCTTATAAACACATGGCTCACATTCGTTCTTAATGAAACCAAATTTATTTATGGCTTCATCAAATCGAATGTTCCATGACCTGGATTCTTGCTTCAATCCATAAATGGATTTCTGCAACTTACAAACCCGTTTGGCTTCACCTGGTGTCACAAACCCTTCTGGTTGTGTCATATAGGCATCTTCCTGAAGGTTCCCGTTAAGGAATGCTGTTTTGACATCCATCTGCCAAATCTCGTAGTCATGGTAAGATGTTATGGAAAGTATGATTCTTATGGATTTAAACATGGAAACTGGCGATAAGGTTTCATCATAGTCAATTCCTTGACGTTGTCTGAATCCTTTATCTACTATCCTTGCTTTATAGGTGCTAACTTGACCTTCCATGTCCAGCTTTCTTTTGAATACCCATTTGCATCCAATAGGCTTTACGTCAACTGGCTCATCGAACAGAACCCAAACTTGGTTCTGATACATGGAATCCATCTTAGAATTCATATCTTCTAACCATCTTGCATCTTCTGAGATTTCTACTGCTTCTTTGTAGGAGAGAGGTTCATAATTGTCCAACAATAATGATTCACCATCCTCGGTGACTAGGAAACCAAATCTCTCCGGTTCCCTTACCTCTCTTGAGCTCCTACGCAGTACTTGTGTTTCTGGAACCTCTTCCACAGGGACCTGTGGAACTTGTTCTTGTACCAACTCATGTGTATCTTGAGCATCAACTTCATCGAAGTCAATCCTTCTCCCACTATCCTTCTTGAGGATGTGCTCCCTCTCAAGAAATACGGCTTGTCTGGTGACAATCACTTTCTTTTTTTGAGGGTTATATAGGTAATATCCTTTCGTTTCCTTGGGATATCCTATAAAGATACACTTCGTGCCCTGGGGTGCTAGTTTGTTTCCTGAGAAGGCCTTAACAAACGCCTTGCATCCCCATACACGTGTGTGCGACAAAGTGGGTTTCCTTCCATTCCATAACTCAGATGGAATTCCATTTGCCGCCTTAGTTGGTACTCGGTTTAATGTGTATGCTGCAGTTTGTAATGCATATCCCCAAAAGGATAATGGAAGATCCACATGACTCATCATCGACCTCACCATGTTAAACAAGGTGCGGTTCCTCCTTTCACTAACACCATTCCACTGTGGTGTATAATGAGGAGTGAGCTGAGATAGAATCCCAGACTCCCGTAGAAGATCGATGAACTCTTGGTTTATATATTCTCCACCTCGATCCAATCGAAGATTCTTTATCTTCATACCAAGATGATTCTCTACTTCATTATTGAATTCCTTAAATTTCTCTAAGGACTCTGACTTATACCTCATTAAGTAGACATAGCCATATCTACTCAAATCATCACTAAAAGTAATGAAGTAAGAATATCCACCTCTAGATTCTACTGGAAATGGTCCACACACATCCGTGTGTACCAATCCTAGAAGCTCTGTGGCCCTTTCACCTTGTCCACCAAAAGGTGGCTTGGTCATTTTTCCTTGTAAACAAGCGTGACATCTATCAAGTGGTTTTAGCTCAATAGAGTCTAAATAGCCATCTTGGCAGAGCTTTTTCAAACGCTTCTCGTTCACATGACCAAGGCGATGATTCCATAACCGGGTGATTTATGAGTCATGTGAGTTTGTTTTGTTATCAATTGACAACACTTGGCTTTCGTAATTCAATACATACAAACAATTATTTAAATGTTCCATACCATAACATACGTTGTTCTTATAAAAGAGACAACCCTTATTTCCAAATTTGAAAACAAATCCATCTATATCCAAACAAGATACAGAAATTATGTTCTTTGTAACACTAGGCACATAATAACAGTTATGTAAAACCAAAATCATCCCAGTCGGCAATGAGAGGTGGTAGTCGCCAATAGCCAACGCAACCAGACTTGCGCCATTGGCAGCTCAAAGATCCACCTCTCCTATGTCAATCTTTCTAAATCTACCTGGTTCCTGCATTTGAATATAGATGTGATCCCCACAAGCTGTATCTAATACCCAATGTATAGAAATAGAAAGATTGCACTCGATAACAAACGCACCTTTAGTGTCCCCATGCTTCTGGGTGCAGTTCCTCTTCCAGTGGCCCTGCTTTCCACATGCAAAACACACTGCCTCCCGTTCCTTACCCTGCCTTTGGGTCTTCCCCTTCTTGGAGGGTCGGTGCTTGGGGGATTCAGACCGTTTATAAGTCTTTGACCCCTTTTCCTTGTCTGTACTTTTCTTGTTCACCATAAGGACCGCGGGTTTGTCACAGCCCATGTCCTTATATACCTGGAAAATCAAGGTCAGAAGCTCCGATAGACTCTACTCATTTCCGCTCATGTTATAGTTGACAATAAAGCTAGAGAAGGTCTTGGGAAGTGATGATAGGATGAAATTTGTACGCAACTCATCTTGGAATTTAATCCCTAAGATGTCCAAGCATTCAATGTAGCCAATAAGATTGACTACATGAGGCCCAGCTGGCGCAGACTCTCCAAGCTTTGTGGTAAACAAAGCATTGGAGATCTCATACCTCTCCTGTCTCACCTTCTCTTGGTAGATATCTTTAAGGTGAGACATCATGCTATACGCGTCCATGTTTTCATGTTGCTTCAAGAGCTCATTAGACATGACCGATATCATGAAACACTGGACATCTGTGGCATCATCCATGTGTTTCATGTAGAGAGATAATTCCTCATCACTATCCTCTTTCCCAGGCGCAACTGAAATATAATCTTCCAGCACATATAATTTCCTCTCATGGCGAAGGACGACGCGTAAACGCCTCTTCCACTCTTGGAAACTGGTGCTGGTGAGAAGGTTTTCTTTTTTTATTATGGTGCGCAATGATATTTTTGAAGTCATTTTCTTGCCGTTTCTACAAATTAAGATGAGAAAAGGTTTAGTACTTTATTATAAAAATTGAGAAAAATAAATAAATTAATACTTATTAGTCTCCCACTATTTTATCTAAATCCAATATCCCTCACCATTAACTTTGGAATATTCTGTTGCATGAATATTCTAGTGGCAAGGATCCATACTGCCCTTCACATTACCCCAACTAGGGTTGGTCAAGCAACTTGAAGGGTTTTAGGTAGGCATTCCAAATGCCAAATGCATTAACTCGCAGCTCCTTGATCCACTGAGTGGACTCCCCAATCCTGAAATCCTTTTTGGATTTCCTCAACCTTTGCCTCTTGGTCACACCAAGTCCTGCTGTGGCAGTCAACCCTTGATGCGAACCAAGTCAAATCTACCCAAAACCTTGAATTATAATTACCCGATAATTGAAAGCACCCCAACTAGGGTTGGTCAAACCTTTGCCTCTTGGTCACACCAAGTCCTGCTGTGGCAGTCAACCCTTGATGCGAACCAAGTCAAATCTACCCAAAACCTTGAATTATAATTCCCCAATAATTGAAAGCACCCCAACTAGGGTTGGTCAAACACTTTGAACTATGGTTCGATTCTAACCAAGACTATGGAAGGCTATGCCGACTTAATATTTATTTTGAGGGATTTTATCCTTATATGTAAATTTCCATTTTATTATCTTTGATTACATGCTTGTTAATATTAAGTGGGATATACTTAAGTGATTAACCATGTCTAAGATAATATTTACATATAAGCCAGTTTTATTTTAGTTCCATCTTGCATGCTCATTTAATTCATTAATTGTGTGATCGTGAAAACACACCCACAATAAATAAACCATGCAACTGAAAAAAATAAAATAAATGGTATGATCATGAGCTTTTCTATTGGTTAGTTTATCTAGCGGTTGATAAACTAACCCAAGACCTAGGGGAGAAACACCTTGAACCATTCGGGTTCGTGTTTACAGCTTTCCACCTGTCCACCTTTGTATCTCCTTGGATTGGTTTCACCATGGCTCCTGACTTGAGCCACCTCCACTAGCTTGGGAGCTCCATCCAATATATATGCATTTATCTCACACACAGGTGAGGGGTAAAAGGGGTTTTTACATAAAAGAATCCTTGGGCACGCATGCCCTACATATTAATGAGGAGATGGCTCGTAGGCCAACAAATTTAATTTAAATAAATAAATTAAAATAAACCATTCACATACAAAGGTCTCGGTCTAGCTCATGATCATCCATATATGCAATAATATTTATGAATAAATAAAACTAGCATTCAATTCTTTAATCGTTCTTGTTTAAGATAAATCATGCTCAAATCAATTAATTATCTTTAATTAATCAATCCTTTTATCTTAAATCCCTTTTCTGAATTTCCTTGCGATTCTCATCCATCATAATTTTAAAAAAATAAATTCATTTAAAATTATCCTTGTACGTAACTTGTACCATGGAGGAAACCTGATGAATTCCCATTTATTACGCAGATGTTAAATTAAACACATATATATAAAACACCTATCACGTGTTGTGCCTCAGATTTACGCCTGCACCATGGTACACGTCTCAAGGGTTTGTATAATATAATAATAAATTTTAATAAATTTGCGTAATTTGGGTGAGTACACGGTGTGTAGTTCCGACTACACGGCATGTACTTTTCTTCACCGTCCATCCGAAGTACACGCCCGGGGACAGGGCGTGTTAATGTACTTTGGAAATTTTTGGAGTACACGACATGTATGGTGGGACACACACCGTGTAATTTCCGAGTTACATGGTTTCCAGCCAGGCAGGCCGTGTACGTAGTACACGACCCAACCCTAACCCAAAAGGACTACACACCGTGTTCATTGGACCACACAGCGTGTATTCCGGAAACCGTGTGCCACCTGTTTCTGGTCAACACACGGTGTCTTAAATTCTTAGAAAGAATCCAATACACGACCTAATTTTTACGGATCAGTCAATGCATTGATCCTATACTACATGATGTGTACTTCCGAATACATGCCGTGTATTCTGGTGTTATACGGCCAGAAATGTTTGGCTCCTTCGGATGAGTTCCTCTATTTTATTTTAATAAAAATTAAAATTAAAATTCGTTTCTGTGAGGTGAACGAGAAACGAGGGAGGAGGAATAGATCTTGATATTCAGATTTCTAGAACGATTAAACTTGAATTGAAATAACTAAATTATTAAATGCGTAAATTACCAACAAAAAACTAAATAATTATAATCAACGATATGACCCCCTTTGATACCACTTGTAGGTTTCGGGCGCAGCAGAAGCGCGTTGGAGGGTTTGCCCAAATTTAATTTTAGCATTAAACGACATTCAATCCAAGATCCGTCACGATATAAAACGTCGGATCTTCAGAATAGAACGAAGAACGAAAAAGAAAAGAAGAGTCCCAGAACCCTTGAGATAGGATCTTCATATGTTGGTTATAATTAATTTAATTAATTAATAAGAATTACCTCGATGGAATTCTTTCTTCGTTGGTGTCTCCAATCACGATCCTGTGATTCGTCATTTCATCGAAGAATCCAAGTGTAGGATTCCTCTTGCGGTGATCCACACGTGTGCCACGTATCTCTAGACGTTGCCGAAGGGAACTCCGGGTGCTAGCACAAAAGATCCTTCGCTTGTGATGTCCATCTTCGATCGCCTTGATCCGGTGGAGGATCTTGCTTTCGTAACTTGAAAGCGTTCTTGGTGGAAAGTGAATTCTCTCTTATATTGAGAGTATTTCCAATTTGTTGTGCACAACCAAAATGGCTAACCTTTTTGAGAATAATGTAATTAGGATTTATAATACCTAGAATAATAAAATAAATTAATTTCTCATAAGCATTTAATCATTTCATTTAATTCTTAGTAATACCCCATGTCTTAATAATGACAGTTGACCATCATTATTACTTGACATGCGTCCAACTTATTACATTTTATATCATTTAATTAAATAAACAATATTTTCTCATGAATGCTGAAAAATAAACAACACGGAGTGTATATATAAATATACACGGCGTGTACTTTTATTTTTCAGTTTTATTTATTTTCCTCCACCATATTTATTAGACCTTGAGTAATGGATATTTATTTCTTAAATAAATGCAACTGCATTACTCGCTAATAAATATATATTATTTCACCCACAATATATTCTCTCGAATAACTAGTGTCTAAATAAATGCAATCATACATCCTTGAATAATTATTAAACCAAAATCGGGAATAATCTTTATTCAACTTGTTAAATTAATATTTAACTGAGATACATGGACACACTTAGTGTGTGACCCTCTAGGCCTCTTTCTCAGTGGCATTAGGCTGAGCCTGCCTAAAGTCCATGGTTAGCATCTAGCAACACGCCAAGGCACCCGTAGAGAAAGAAATTAACGCCATAATGACGTGTCACCTCCTACGAACGCTTACTGTGTAATATAAACTCTTTGTCTCGATATCTCCAATCAAGCGGGTTGCATGCTAGTGCCATCAACCCATGTGCTTGATTATTCTTTCTTTGACTTACCAGAATTGAACTTGCCCATACCTTACCATGGACATGGATTTATCTAGGCTATATCAATTCCATCAAAGGGATTTAGATATCTACTTCCATTATGGAACGGAAGGGACAAATCCTTTCTCTCATTATCTATTAATGCGGTATTACTCATGACGCACCCAACGTATCCTACCTCACTGCGAACAGTGTGTCGTCATAGTTTTCATCAATACATCTAAGTGTGCGAGTTTTAATACCCATTAATAATAATCTTAAAGTCTAAGGACCAATACACACGTCTGCAGATAGGAACATCCAATGACACTATGAAATGTGGATTTCTTACTAGCGGGTCTCGTTCTCATAATATCTTCCTGGATATTACCAAGGGCGCACACCATGAGAAGGTGCCTCAAATTTTTATGAGTCCTCACCCCTAATGACCTGTATTATTTGTGTCCATAAAATAATATCATCTGGCCATAGAACATACATTCAAGAACAGTGTTATAGAACTTCCGGGTTCTCATCATAGCAGGGATCCGCTACGACCCTTTAATGCAACAACTGTCCTTAGGACATTATCACATGACATGTCATGTAGAAGAACAATCAAGATGTGATAAGGCTTTTATTTAATGAATAAAGTACAAATTAGTTGGTTCTAGACCACCAACTCCAACATTGGGATTAGACCAAATGCTTAAGGGACTTTTTCCACCATATGGTGGGTAAGACCAATATAGCCTTCAATGTTCCAAGTCTCTTAATTACGTTATTTTTTAAGATTGTGATGTGTTTTATAAAAAAGAACTATATTTATCTTATAAAGTATTTTGTTTTGAAATATTTTTATTTAAAGGTAAAAGTTTTCATTTTTAAAAAAATTTCACTTTATTTTCTAAATATCAAAGGTTTTTCATTTAAGTGAAATGAAATTTTATTAAAAAAATGTATTATTGAAATCAAATTTTTTTATATTGATGAAAATAATTAAAATGAGTTTTAAGTATTATAAAGACTAATGAGTTTCCTCAGATGTTTAAAAAATCCCTTACCAATCCTTTTGGTTACCCCATGTTTTGAATTTTTTATTCTTAGGGATATTAACGAGTAAAATCAATTTTGGAGTTGATACTCGAGTATGTGTTTTAGTTAGAGTGGATTCAGAATTGTCTTAGAAGTATTTAGATTCTAAAAAATGTCTTTTTGAGTGAGATAGTTTTGTTTAAATTTTAATAATCCTCTAAATATATATACCAAAGTGATACTTGTAAATTTAAGACTATATATATTTTAGTGTTGTATTTTATTTGGAAAAAAATATACACTATTTTTAGCAGCAGACTTAAGAGAGTAGGTATGAAGTGTTATAAGGTTCTCCTGCTAGTTCCAAATTTTCTATATACTCTCATGGACTTCATGCCCCCCACATTTGGAGGAAGTTTTATAGTTCCTCAGCCATTATAAGACTCCCATGAAGTGAAACATTAGTATGCCTCCTTTAGCTCCATCAAACCGGTAGACCATTGTGTTGAGCCTAGAAAAATAGCACATTTGTCAAGTTATCTTAGAGTTCCTTGCTAACTTTATTAAGACAAAAGAAAATTTACCTCTAACAGGAACACCACCCATGGTTCAATCCCTAAAAAAATTTCTAATGCTTCTGATATAATAAGAAAATAATTTCAATAAGCTTAGGAAGAATATCCTTCTATGACAACATCCTCCAGTACTGCTCCAGATACCATTTAGTTGGTATACCATATGGACCATCCAAAACCACCCAACCATTAGTGAAATTCAATAAATGGTGACCAAACACCTACACCCCAGTCAGCGAGCCCCTCCACACTTCCTATCAAGTATAAAATCCTTAGGGGAAATAACATTTCCCTGTATGAGAAGTAAAACATGCTCAATTATCTTGTTAGTATCTAAGATCTACTCTCAATCCTTGATGTGATTTTCCTTTTAAATGATCTTTGTGAGGCCCTCATTGAGGAATTGAAAATACCTATATAATTTTAGACTAAAGTGGATACCATTAAAGCCTACAATGCATAGTAAGGTAGGTATGAAGACTACTATGGCATCATATACTTTTTTGGAATGATGTGAGTGTAGTCATATTTGAACACATACACCCCTCTATATCATGGGAGTTCTCAATAGAATTATTGCGAACAAGTTTTGGAGGATAATAGCTCAAGAATCAACCACATATTAACAGAAACCCTCTACAAGATGGGGTACATATATAATAATCTTGAATCATCCATCCAAATGATTCAAGGGCATGGAAAGATCAAAAAAGATCAAAAATATCTTACTAAAGGCCTAGTTTAGTGATTTGGTATCCAATATCGAATTCATAATTATCCCACTAGACATTTCATTCAGTGTATGGTTGATTAATAGTGATTCAAGGTGATGATTCTACTTTTGAAACATGAAAATCCTGATACATTAATGTTGGTAATTTTAATTGGAGTGAAAAGTAGTCCCAGGTTGAAGTAGATGAGAGTGTCAATAGACCTAATGAATTGAATCTCACCTTGATGGATCCCTTGAATGACTTGAAGAGTATTTATCTATTACCTATTCATATAATGAAATAAATAACCCCAAACCATGGATACTTATTCTCTATACCATAGATAAGGGAGTTCTCATAGACCATCTACTACTCATATGATGGATAGGTGTATCTAATGTTATAGAGAATCCCTCCATCCCACGTTAAAGAGTTTATCCTATTATAGTTAATCGTTTCCTCCACCATGTATACCGAAGGGTAGGAATAAAAAATTAATAATCAACCAAGCCACAGTGCTTCAACTTCTTGGTAAGACCATGTAGGTGATGAATAAGGGGAATACGGTCCATGAAATTAGTTAACATGGTATGTATATAACTAGAAACAAAGGAATCTACTTATAAATATTCTACCCCTACATTAAAAGATGATTCAATTTCATTTCCACTTGTGCCTAAGAAGTCATATTCTCCCTCCATTCATCACAACTCTATTAAGGAATAAATTTATGATGCCTCTCAAATATTTGAAGGAGTTTCCATTACTATTGAAAAGATGATGATGGTGAACCTAGGCATAAATAAAGACCTAAGGGAGATGCTGATCAGTGAGGTAATTTCTCTCAATGAACATGATTTTTATATTTAATTCTTGAAATAAAATCACCATGTATTTTTGAATATGTACAAGTATATTCTAGGGATCAATCCCAAAGTCACAATATACCATCATGACCTTCCCTTTGTCCTCTATGGATAAAAATATATGTCTATAAGTATGTATTCCTTTCATAGTGCTATGGCCAAGGATGGAGTTGATAAAATGATTAAGGATTTTTTTAGGGAAGTTAAATATCCCATGTGGATGGCTAAGAGTAACCTAGTAAGGAAGAAGAACAAACATATAAAAGTATGTATTTATTTTCAGGACCTTTATCACTACCTCCCAAAGGATGAATCCCCCTTCTCAGTCACAAAGTTACTGATTGAAGAAACCACAAGATTCTAAGCCCTATCTTTTATGTATGGATACTCTAGATGAAACCAAATATAGATGACTCCTAAAGAAAAAGAGGACACTACATTCAAGGAACCTTAGGTAACATTATTCTATTAGGTGATACCCTTTGGCTTGAGGAAAATTGGAGAAATATACCAGTGGTCCATGCATCACATCTTTAGTCCCATACTGATAATTATGGTGGAGTACTACATGGATGACTTTGTGGTCAAATCTTGCTAACTCCAGAAACATATCAATGATATTAAGAAAGTGTTTGTAATGATATATATATATATATATATATAACATGAAGATAAATCCCTTGAATTGTGAATCCTAGGTTACCAATGGGAAATTTATCATCCCCATTATCTAGTATAGAGACATCAATATTGAATTAGAGGAGATCAAGGAAATTATTGTGATTCCCCCTCTGTGAAATCTTTGACAGTTGAGAGGATTTCAATGGAATATGGATTATATATTGAATTTTATCACTAAACTAGAGGGAAAGTGTAATTAATTCTTGAAGCTAATAAATAAAGGTACACCTACTAGTGGGATGAATAATTCCAAAGTGTATTTTTAAACATCAAGTAGTACTTAATGTGCCCCAATTTATGATGCTTCATGTCCAGAGGAAACCATTGATCTTCTTTGTCACAGACATAAAGAGATCCATTGATACCATTCTATAATATAAGAATAATGATGTTAGAGAGAATTATTTTTATAACCTTAGTCACATGATGATATACATTGGTATCATCACTAGTGCAGAAAAATGTTATTTACGTCACTATTTTTTACGTCGGTTATATATAACCGACGTGAGAATCTGTGAAACATGGTTTTTTAAGTCGGTTATTTAATAATAGACATAACAAATGTGTTGAGTAGATTTTTAACGTCGGTTATTTTAATAACCGATGTTACAAATCGCGCGTGTTCGGTTTTTACGTCGGTTATAAAATAACCGACGTAAAAAACCAAAGCGCGGGTTTTTTTTACGTCGGTTAATTGATAACCGACGTAAAAAACTCGTTATCTACGAGTGTTTTACGTCGATTATAAAATAACCGACGTAAAAAACCAAAGCACGGGGGATTTTTTACGTCGGTTTTCAAATAACTGACGAAAAAAACGAGTTATCTACGGGTGTTTTACGTCGGTTATAAAATAACCGACGTAAAAAAATCCCCGCGCTTTGGTTTTTTACGTCAGTTATAAAATAACCAACGTAAAAAACTCATTATCTATGAGTGTTTTATGTCGGTTATAAAATAACCGACGTAAAAAACCAAAGCGTGGGGGGTTTTTTTACGTCGGTTATTTTATAACTGACGTAAAAAACGAGATATCTACGAGTTTTTTACGTCGGTTATAAAATAACCAATGTAAAAAACCAAAGCGCGGGGGGTTTTTTACGTCGGTTTTAAAATAACCGATGTTATAAATTTAAAAAATAGTTTATAACATCGGTTATATAATAACCGATGTTATAAAACATTTAAAAATTTTAAGCCCCGTAGACTGTCATTTACGTTTTTTTGATCGACAGTCCGCCGGCTCGTCTCTCTCGCGCGGTAAACCCTAATCGTTTCGTCGATCGACCTGCGTTAAACTCATTTTGGCTTCATCATTTATCATCTTTAGTCTCCTCGGATCTATCATATCAACTCGCAACACTCAAGTAAGCATTCCACAAATTTATTTCGTTCATTTTTTTCCCGGATAGTCTATATTTATGTTTTGCGATTTTTTTGTTTAAACTAGGTTAGATTCTTCCATTTCGAACCCTATTACATATTTTTTAATATCGTTGGCACCATACATTCATTTTTATCTTGAGTGTTTTTGTATTTCTTTATAAAACAAATTTTGATATATTACCTTGCATTTAATGACTCAAAATCCTCCTATGTTGTAAACATATTTGGGGTTATTTATTGAATTTCTATGGCGCAATTAAGGAAAGATTTGGAATATTTCCTGTTTTGACCGGTTTGAATTTCATTATCAAAAAGAAATTTGAGGTATGGTTGATTCATCCATTCCTTTTATCCTATATTTCATTTAACGCTCAGGTTTATCTAACAATTTTTTAGTTGGATAACCAATAATGTTTATGTGATTAGAGAATTAAAAGAAATTATCATCATATATAGTGAATCATCCTTGTTGAGTGTCTTATCATAGAATAGGAATCAATCCTCCATATTGAAGATGTCATTTTTTTAGAAAACAAAAACCATTAATGTAAAACATTTATCATTCATTAATTGGACTAAAATAAATATTTACACATGAGTTATAATGGAACATAATAAAATAAATATTTATCATTCACCCTCATAGAGTCTAATAAATATATGATAAACCATTTGTTTTTTTAATGGAAAAAAATTCACTTTTACCCACTTTGTATTTTTAGAAGACACTAAACTCCCATATAATTTCACCCTTCTGGGAAGTATTAAACATCATTATATCCCTTTAAAAAATATAAATGTCACAGAAATATTGTGCATCGATTTTGTCTTATAGGACTCTACTAGATTCTATTTCAAATGGCTATCTGTTTGTTTTTTGATGTTTCACGATTTTATTTGATGTAGGTTTTTATTTTTCATGGATTACTTCCTAAAGTGGTCTCGGTTCATTTGATTTTGTGTTTCCTTTGACACCATCCCCCATCAATGACTATGATCTCTCATTGTAGTTTTTCTCTAATTGTTCTCTCATACACCTTTTGGATTTGATGGTTGATTACAAACATATTTATTCAAATATTTAAGCTGGATTATATATGAATTTTTTAGGATTATATTGCTGTTTTATTCCACTTTATTTATTATTATATCCAATACTAAGACCCTTTCTAGTAAGAAAAATTTCATAAGAAATATGATTGGACTCTTCATCATATTTCATGAAACGTATTTAATAACGTCACGTTTTAAAAAAAATATGTTATATCAAAGATGTGGAAACGGGTGGTGTCCGGGGGGGGGGGGTGTCCAAGGGGGTGGGTGGGTGTGAGTGGCTTTCCACGGGGGTGGGGCCCTGTCCAGAGGGTTTTGGGGGTTGTCCGGGGAGTGGGGGGTTGTCCAGAGGGTTGGGTGGTGTCCAGGGGGGTGTTGAAGGGGTAGGGGTGGGGGGGTGGTGTCCAGGAGGGGTGGGGGGTGCTGTCTAGAGGGGTGGGGGGATGTCCGGAGGGTTGGGGGGTGTCCAGGGGTGGTCCAAGGGGGTGGGTGGGAGTGGGGGCTATCCAAGGGGGTGGGGGCATGTCCAGAGGGTTTTGGGGGTTGTCCGGGGGGTGGGGGGTGGGGGTGATTCTCAGGTTTACTCCATTTTCTCCAATTTTCTATCAACTATGTAGGCAGCATGGTTTTCTTTGATTCAATGAAATTTAAAACTGTTATATATAACTATATTTTGTTTTAAAAATAATATTCAAGCATATTTTCTTAAATACCCATAGATTTTTTTTTATATTTTAAATTGTTTTACATTCAAATTATGATTTTTTTCATATAAACATATATTTGTCTTATCTTAAAAATATATATTTTTTGTTAATATTTGTTATAGGTAATAATGATTCGAAGTTGGATTACGGCACATCGAATGAGCAATGAATTTGAGGAAGGTGTTGATGCCTTTTTGGAATTTGCAAAACGAAATGTTCCAAGCAGTGACATTTTTTTCTATCCATGCCTGAAATGTTTGAATATGAAGAAGTTGAAAAGTAGAGAGATAAAAGATCATCTGATTTGTCATGGTTTTAATCTGAGTTATAGACCTTGGATTTGGCATGGTGAAACTGGATGGAATGTCATTGATGATGATGATTCGCAATATGGTAACTCTGATGGAATTGAAAAAATGATTCGCGATATTGTAGCAGAACAAATTGAGATAGAACCGACAGTTGCGCGTCTATATGGTGATGCTGAAAAACCATTATATACTGGTTGTACAGATTTTATGGTTTTGTCGGCGGTGTTAAGATTGATTAACCTGAAGGCGAAACATGGATGGAGTGACAAAAGTTTTACAGAGCTGCTACAATTGATGAAAGACATTCTTCCAAAAGATAACGATCTTCCAGATTCACATTACAAAGCCAAGAAAATGTTATGCCCGATGGGATTGGGATATAAGAAAATACATGCCTGTCCGAATGACTGCATTATATATAGGAAGGAATATGAATTTCTGTCAGAGTGTCCTAAATGTGGGACATCACGGTATAAGGTGAATGAAAAATCACAGGCTGGTGTCAAGATTACAAAGCTCCCTTCAAAGGTATTTTGTTATCTTCCTATAATTAATCGTTTCAAACGTTTATTTGCTAATTCACATGATGTAAAAAGGTTAAGATGGCATGCTGAAGAGCGGGTATGTGATGGAAAAATACGTCATCCAGCTGATTGTCCACAATGGAAGAAAATTGATGTGCGGTATTCTACATTTGGAAATGAAATTAGAAATCTCAGACTAGGGTTGTGCACAGATGGAATGAATCCATACCGAACCCTCAGTAACACACATAGTTCATGGCCTGTTTTATTGGTAATTTACAACCTCTCTCCTAAAGTTTGTATGAAGCGCAAATATGTCATGTTGAGTATAATGATCTCTAGTCCAAAGCAACCCGGTAATGATATTGATGTTTACTTGTCACCGTTGATTGATGATTTGAAACTATTATGGGCTGATGGTATTAGGGTGTATGATTCTTATAAAATGGAATATTTTCAACTGCATTCAGTGATTTTGTTCACTATAAATGACTTCCCAATGTATGGAAATTTGTCTGGATATAGTGTTAAAGGGCATAAAGCATGTCCAATTTGCAAACAACAGACGTCATATTGTCAATTGCATCATGGGAGGAAAACAGTGTACATGGGTCATCGAAAGTTTTTGCCTATGGAACACCCTTACAGAAGACTAAAAAAGGCATTCAATGGCTCACAAGAATTTGATACTTCTCCAAAACCTTTATCCCCTGATCTGTATTGTAAGAGGATGAAAAACCTTGATGTGACATTGGGAAAGACACAGAAATCTGGTAATGATAGACATATTTGGAAGAAAAGGTCGATTTTTTTGAGCTACCGTATTGGAGGTATCATGAAGTTAAACATAATATTGATGTCATGCACGTGGAGAAGAATATCTGTGATTCTTTGATTGGAACATTGTTAGATATTAAAGGAAAGACTAAAGATGGGTTGAATTCAAGATTAGACTTACTATCAATGGGAATACGTTAAGATTTAGCTCCCACTTCTAAAGGAAGACGAACAATTCTCCCCCCCGCTTGTCATACATTATCGAAGAGGGAGAAAATTATCTTCTGTCAGTGTCTTCATGATACCAAAGTGCCTCAAGGTTATTCTTCTAATGTAAAAATTTTTGTCTCATTGAAGGACTTGAAGTTGATAGGTATGAAATTACATGATTGTCACTTCATGATGCAACAAATTCTAGTAGTTGCATTGTGTGGAATATTGCCCATTAGTGTCAGAAAGACTATAATGAAGTTGTGTTATTTTTTCAATTCAATTTGTAACAAGGCGATTGATGTGAATGCTTTGAACATTTTGGAAAAGGATGAAATTTTTATACTTTGTCAATTGGAAATGTATTTTCCTCCAACTTTTTTTGATATAATGGTGCATTTAATGATTCATTTGGTTCGAGAAATAAAGCTTTTTGGACCTGTATATCTTCATTGGATGTATCCTTTTGAAAGGTATATAAAAATATTAAAGGGGTATGTTAAAAATCTATATCGACCTGAAGCCTCCATTATTGAAAAGTATATTTCTGAGGAGGTAGCAGAGTTTTTTACGAGCTACTTGGCTGCGGTACAACACATAGGTTTGCCTCCATCTCGCCATGAACGAGTCAATAGTGAGGGAAAGGGGATTTGCGGCTTGAAAGTCAAATCATTGTTATCTGAATAGATGAAGAAGTTAGAATCATACATCTTGAATAACATAGCTGATGCTCAACCATATATCACATTGCATATTAATGAGTTGAAACAATGTCATCCAAAGAAGAAAGAAATGTGGATTTTGAATGAGCACAACAGAACTTTTTTGTCATGGATTAAAAAGACTTTGTTTGGTAGATCAGATGTACCAGAGACATTAAAATGGATAGTGGGTGGTCCATGTTTAAATGTGATAACATGTTCCGGTTATGACATTAATGGTTAAACATTTCATACGAAAGCTCAGGACAACAGAAGTGCATTTCAGAATAGTGGTGTATTGGTGTTTGCAGAAGCAATGCATTTTTCGAGTTCTAAGGACAAAAACCCAATTTCTGCATCAAGTGCATATTATGGAGTGATTGAAGACATATGGGTGGTTGATTACTTTAAAATTAAAGTTCCCGTTTTTAACTGTAAATGGTTTAATGATAACAACAGTGTCAGAAACGATGAATTTGGAATGACACTTGTTAATCTGAATAGATTGGAAGACATAGCTGATTCTTTTATAATGGAAACACATGAAAAACAAATTTTCTATGTAGTAGATCAATCAGATATGCAGTGGGCTGTTGTTTTACAAGGTAAAAAACAATATGTTGGTGAGGATGAAGTTGATGAATATGCTGATTTATGTGAGATCCCTACTTCCATGGAAAGATTAACAGAATATAATGATGATCATGTTGAAGACATAGTTTGTGCCATAAGGAACCATCACGACAAAGGAATTTGGGAAAACAATCTATTTGTACATTCCTAAAATTATAGGTAACATATGTTTATTTCTTGTTTACATTTATTTTTTCCATAAATGTTAGATATTGTAAGTTTTTTATTTATTAAAACATGTTTTAAAACAAAATAAGTATATGTTTTTGTTTGTTTTAAGTTTGTTTAGTTTACTTTATCATGTTTATAACCATTACATGAATTATATATCTATTATTTTTGTTCACTAACAATTAATTTACCATGTTTACCATGTTTACCAGGTTTACCATTTTTACCATGTTTACCATCTTGACCATCTTTACCATCTTTAACATTGTTTAACATGATTACCATATTACCAATGTTTACTATTATGTAACTTAGTACACTTTTCTATTTTCTGATTACATTAGTATTAAAATATTTGAATTTGTATATTTGTGAACTGACATTTGTTTTTTTGATGTGAAGGATAATGACAGATCATTTAGATGATCAACCACATGATTCTGGAGAGGAGCATATTGCTGGCCATACCTCTGGGGATGAACATTCACATGCTCCTATTACGACAAAGAGTTCAAAGGTTGGTAAACATGGGTGCACACGTTTACCAAAATTATCACTTGCCCATACGCAGGATCAGAGGACAGTCATTGAGTTTTATGATGATGATATTCCTAGAGGTCCGAATGCAAAAGATTTTAAGAGTTTTGTAGCAACTCAGGATAAGAGCAAAGTAAGCATTCTGTACGATGATTGGAGAAGTGTGGATAAAGAGATTATCTCTCAGTTGTGGGAGATGATTTTGTTAAGATATTTTGTCATTGTTTGACTATTCTTTTAATGTTTCTAGTATATATAATATGTTTAACCTCTTCTTTATCAGATGACATTTGATATTCCTGACACTGGAGGAGTCAGGAAGAAATGCTTATCGTTGGCTGCCTGGAGATGGAGGGATTTCAAATCAACCCTCTCATCTGATTTCATTTTTGGTCATAGGAGTCATGACAATCCATGTCGTATATATCCTTTTATAGATGAAGACACATGGAGATAGTTTTTTGAAAGTAGAAGAAAAGAGTCACTTATGGTAAGGGCAATGTAATATTTTATAAACTTTCTTATATAAATGATTTTATTGATGTTTTGTTAATGATTTCTTATTATTAAATTACAGAAAACAAGGAAAGCTCATTAGGAGATCCAGTCTAAAAATGTATACCCTCATTGTTTATCTCAGGGAGGGTATGCATTATTGGAAGAACAAATGATGGCAGAAAAATTTCAACAACTAAGAGCTGAGTCTTCAAGCTCTGTAGAGGTGGCCCCTCCATCCCCTCCATCTAGACATGAAAAATGGAAGAGAGCTCGGAAGGGAAAAAAGGGAAATATCTTTCGAAAGAATCGAGAATCGTAGTTGAGAGGATTGTAAGATATCTATTTTATTTATTTAAGTTAACTATTTTATTCATATAATTTAAATCATTATAGAAATGTTCAATTAATTAATACAGGACTCTCTTGAGGAGCAGAGTTCAGAGGGGACATTTACAGCTACTGGGAGGGAAGATATTTTATTTGCAGCATTAGGAAGGCCCAAACATTCTGGTCGTGTAAGAGGATATCCAGAAGGTGTATCGGTAAGAAAAGTGTTTCCATGTTCTTCAACTTCTAACATTGAGGGGGTTTATAAAAAAAATAGAATCCTTGGAGGCTTAAGTTCATAATATTAATGCGACGATGGAGGAAAAGATTAGAGAGTCGGTGCAGTCTATGTTTGCAGAAATGCAAAGACAATTTCAGACTGCAGCTCCCACTCCTCCACCTCCCCCTACAGACCCCATTATTTATCCTCTACCTCTGCCAGTAGCTCCCACTCCCCCACCTCAGCCTGCGGACCCCATTTTTATCCTACGCCTCTGCTGCAGCTTCCTACTTATTGCGAGTTGTATGTTGATGATTCTAAACATCATATAGTAGCATATGGGTTGGTATATTGTATAGGAGATACAGTTCATCATCAAAAATTATAGGTAGAGAATCAGAAGGTCACTGTACTGGATATTATAGATAGATCAGCTAGGGTACCAATACCTACAGATGAGGTGGCGACAGTTGGAAAGAGTATCATCCATTTTTTAATTTGGCCATCCAGACTTCTTCAACTCATTACCACAGAGGTATGCATGTTATATCTTTTATTTTTATTTTTTTATTAAAGTTGTTTTATCATTTGAAAACTAATATATTTTTCAATTTTTTTTACAGGAATACTTCAAAGGTAAATAAATACTGTATAGACAACAACAAAGACAAATGGCTATGACATCAGATATAGATTCAAATGGTCTTGACAGATTGTCAAGATATTCAAATTTGTTGTCGGGTTATTATGATTTTCCAATGGAAGCTCATGTTTGTGGACATGAAATAAGAGTGGGTATTATAAAAACTGATATCATGGAGCTTGTTACTGGAGATAAGTTGGGCATCAACGTGGTGCAAATTTTTTCCATGTAAGTCTTAACACCTTTTCACTGCGTTATATTTATTAAAAATGTATACTTATGTATGTTTTTTTATTAGGTATCTTTATAAAATTTATGAGAGGAATGAACTGACAGAAGTATATGGATTCATGGACCCTCAATTGATTTCCCCTGAAGCATGTGCATTGAATGAGGAACAAAGAATGGTTTATATTGCCGAAAGATTTGAAAAGAATATAATCACACAATGTTGGATGATGCCTTTTTGTGATAGGTATGAAACACATTTCTCTCAAAGAGTTAATTATCTTTTAACATAAAAAACCACTAACATCAAATTTACTTTTATCAGTGATCATTGGATGTTAGGTGTTTTTTGACCAAGGGAGAAAGACCTTTATTGGATATGCTCTGTCCATGGTGATGTGTGGGATAGTTTTAAGAATATATTGGAAAAGTAAGTTTCAATTTCTCAATAGTTTTATATATTATAATGAATTTTAAATTTACCTCATTCTTATTATTTTCTAACAGTGCATGGGCCTACTTTCGAAAAAACACAAAGAAAAGAGGTGCAAAGATCAAATATGTAAATGCGAAGGTAAATATCCATTTATAATTTGTACTTTTTGATTTATTACATAAAAATAATATATTTAATTTACACTCATTAAAACAGAATTGTCATGAACAACAAGGCCTCATTGAATGTGGATATTATATGTTAAGGTTTATGTATGAAATAATAACAACTGGGATAGTTGTGAATTTTGACCTGGTACGATTTCCTCTTAAACTTTGCCATAATATTTCAATTTGATTTATTCATTATACACATTAACTACTTTCTTTTTCATTTGTAGCTTTTTGATGACCCTAAACCCTATACTGCTGAAGACATCAAACACTTACAAGTGGAGTGGTCAAATTATTTTACAGGTTTGATTGACTTTTAGTTGTTTGTAATATAAAATGTAATTTTGAATATTTTCATTGTAATTGTGTATTTGTTAGTTTTTTAGGTTGGATTTAGTTTTTTTTTGAAGTTGACAGTGTATGTTTTGAATGTTATATAAGTGAATGTTTAATTTTGCTCTGCTTCTTGTTTTGGTTTACTTATGATGGTTTTTCTGGTATGGATTTGGGTCTATGGGGGATGGGTTCCAAGGGTGTGGGGGTGTGTTAAGTGGGGTTGGGGGTGTCCAGCGGTCTGGGAGGGCTATCCGGTGGGGTGGGGGATAGTCCAGGGGGGTGGTAGGGCTGTCCAGGGGTGTGGGAAGGCGGTCCAGGGATGTGGGAGTGATGTCCAATAGTGGGGGGTATACATGAGGGTGGGGGGTTGGCCAGGGGTGTGGTGGGGGCTGTCAAGTGGGGTGAGGGGTTGAGGGGTTGCTGTTCAGGCGGGTGGGGGGTTGTCGAGGGGTGTTTGGGGCTGTTCGGGGGTCAGGGGGCAGTCCAAGAGTGTGGTGGGGGCTCCAATGGGGTGGGGGAGGGCTGTCCAAGGGGTATACATGAGGTTGGGAGCTCCAATGGGGTGGGGGAGGGCTGTCCAGGGGGTATACATGAGGGTGAGGGCTCCAACAGGGTGGGGGAGGGCTGTACATGGGGTATACATGAGGGTGGGGGCTGTCTAGGGGGTAAGTTTTATATATTATCAATGTACATGCTTAATTTTGATCTACTTCTGTTTTTGTGGTACGATTTCTTGATTTGTTTTCTGGTTGATTATGGTGGAGAGCAGATGACTGCATTTATTTTTTAAAAAAAAATTTGGGTTTATCACGTCGGTTATTTCATAACTGGTGTGGTAAAAGGCTTGGGAAATGGTTTATCATGTCGGTTATTTAATAACCGACATGATAAAAGGCCTAGAAAATGGGTTATCATGTCGGTTATTTAATAACTGACGTTGTAAAATGCCTGGGAAATGGTTTATCATGTTAGTTATTTAATAACTTATGTGGTAAAAGGCCTGCAAAATGGTTTATCACGTTAGTTATTTAATAACCGACATGATAAACCCCCTCCCCACAGGTTATCACGTCGGTTATTTAATAACCAACATGATAAACCCCCTCCTCCTGGTTTATCATGGCGGTTATATAATAACTGACGTGATAAACCCCCCTCACCCTGGTTTATCACGGCAGTTATAGAATAATCGACGTGATAAACCCCCCGCCCCTGGTTTATCACGTCAGTTATTAAAAAACCGACGTGATAAACTCTCTGCCCCCCGGTTTATCACGTCGGTTGTTTAATAACTGACGTGATAACCGCCCCCCCGGTTTATCACAGCGGTTCTATAATAACCGATGTGATAAACCCCCCACCCCCCGGTTTATCACGTCGGTTCTTTCATAACCGACGTGATAGACCATTTCCCCATCCATTTATCACGTCGGTTTTTTAATAATCGACGTGATAAACCATTTTCCAGGCCTTTTATCACGTCGGTTATTAAATAACCGACGTGATAAACCCTTCCCATTTTATTTATCATGTCGGTTCTAAAATAACCGACGTCATAAACATCGCGATTTTATGATTTTGACGTCAGTTTTTAAATAACCGACGTCAAAAACGTTATTTATAACATCGGCCGTATTAACGTCGGCTAGAAACCGACGTAAAAAACGTTTTCTGCACTAGTGCATATACTATCTCATTAAGAATAATTTCCTTTCCTTGGTCATCATGGTATAGAAGCTGCATCTCTATCTTCCAAATAATGGGGTACAAATGATAACCCAAATTAACTACTAAAGTAAATCCTCAAACATCCCATGTTAAGATAAAAATGGAATAGTGGGTAGCGATACTCTAAAAATTAAACATTAGGTCCTTTCTTTAGAATAACATTAATGATAAACCATTAGTAGATTTCCTTATTATGCACCCATCCCCGAAGGATCTATCCTTGGATACCATTTTTCTCATTGAGGATACTCTATCCATTAATAAAGATTCACCATACTAAAAGATTCACTTTGATAGTGCCTCCCAAATCCTGATTAGGAATAAGATGAATAACCCTAAACTCAATATGGATGGATTTGGAGTTGTCTTTATCAATCCCTCAAAGGTGCTCATTCTATACTCATTCCTATTTTTAGATGGGTGAACCAATAATGAGGTAGAGTACAAAGCCACCATCACCTATATTAAATTAGAAATTGAGATACATATCTATGGTTTTCCCATGAAAAGTGACCCCAATATAGTTATTTTGTAAATCAATGTTCACTATGCTATTAAGAAACAAGAGCCAGTTCCCTTTCTCAAGAACACCTATGAGCTGATGCCGATATATTCATTTAAGCCAAAGG
Source organism: Viscum album (assembly GCA_963277665.1). Classification (NCBI taxonomy): domain Eukaryota; kingdom Viridiplantae; phylum Streptophyta; class Magnoliopsida; order Santalales; family Viscaceae; genus Viscum; species Viscum album. The sequence goes on along the minus strand of OY728138.1, from coordinate 333,863,075 downwards.
TGTCTCATATTCCATGGTCTCAAAATGATTAAGTGGATGATCAGGAAATTTTTTTCACTTCATCTATTGATCTACACTATAATGACATAGTTATCTACATGGTTCACTGAAAAGTAATCAGCACCACTAGTCTTGGTGTAGAGGATCAATATGTGAATCAAATAAACACTGTATCATCCTAGGTGAGACCCTAAAATGATCCCAATATAGAAGAAATTTATAATTATATGACCCTATTTGTTGATTACCTCTAGCATGAGATGCTTCCATCAATCTGATTTGAGTGGGAACGAATCCATAGAAGGGAATAAAATTTCACCCTCTATGATGACTTTAATTCAAAGCTATTTATCTACAGATGAAACTTTGATGGAATCATTCTCCATTGAATCCAAGTTAAGAAAATTAATCTGGCCTTATAAGAGGTTCATGTTGGGACATGTGAAGCTCATTAAATAGAATTGAAGATCTACCATCAGATCTAGATATGAGGTTAATTTTGTCCCACTATGGTTTATGACTGCATGAAATTTACCAAGAAACATCATGTGTACCATGTTAATGCCAACTTCATACATAATATTCTAGATTTTCTTCACACCACTAAGTACTCTTAGCCCTTCCTCATGTGGGGAATCAATTCCCTAAGACCTTAACCATTATAAAAAGAATGATATTTCAAGTTCATTCTCTTTATGACTAATTTATTCTCAAAATAGGATGAATCCATCACCCTAAAGGAGGTCAAAACACATTAATTTTTGAGTATGTGAAGTACCACATCATTCATCAATTTAGTATCCCTCACACTATTCCCATAGATAATGGATCCAACTTTCAAGCCTCTATGTTTAAAAAGGTGTATGATAAATACAAAATCTGGTCCAGCCATACCTCCCTTTATCACACATTGGTGGATGGATAAATCAAGGAATTAAATAAAATACTTCTATAACATTATAAAATAAATTTTTTATCATAATAAAAAGATATTAATTGATAAGATCTCTAATGAGCTATGAGTATATAGGACCATAAAACATAATTTCACTTAGACAACCCTTTACTTATTAGTTTATGAAAAAAATTTGTACTACCCATCAAGGTTTACATGCAATCACTTTGGAGAAATATCTATTACTAGGTAATGTAGGATGAAATGTCACAAGACTAGTTATCTGAATTGTAATCCATTAATGAAAAAATGTTCTAGGAACTATACAATATCAAGGTCCATCAAAATCGATTTACTCGAGCATTAAATAATATATCCCTCCTTTTCTACTTCATATAGTGTGACCAGGTTCCAAATTTTAAGAATATAATGATACCTAGAACATAATTGTCAAAGTTAGATCCCAAATGGAAGGTCCCCTTAATCGTTTAAATTTTTTACTCAAATGGTTTGTACTAGTTAATAACTATGGATGGGGAGCACATTAGACCTCCCAAAAATGTTAGGTTCATTTGGAGGTATTATTCATAACATAAAATTAGGTACCCTATAGTCCATTCCACATGACTATAAATCACTTTGATTGAAATCCATTATGCATGTATTTAAACTAATTTGAATAAGTCACTGTCACATGAACCTAAAGTGAATTGAACATGGGTCCTAGCTACATGGACTTAAACTGCATAGCATATTTCACTCCCCATATGATGTCAAACTACATAGTAAATATAATTAATTTATGATATTAAACTACACAAACTTTGGTCCCAGCTACTAGACTTTTCAAAGATGATGTCTTTCTATATGATGCATCAACTATGGAACTAAGCTGGAGTCCTCTCCTTAGAGAACACCCCCTTTTACTCTAGTGTTTTTCACCTACTAAACTGATTTCATAGAACTAAGTATGGATTGATTCTTGATCTATGGGATATTCTATTATGCTCATACATTCAATCCTAAGACTAGCCACAAGTCTCTCATTATCACCCCCTTGTATTGGTGTTCAATTCCCCTCTATTGGGTTCCCTTTGCCTACCTAGCATCGAGGTGATGATTCTATTAGAAGAGATGGTCCGAATATCTATAACCTTAAATTCCATCCTGAATGGTCAAAGTATAATGACCTTAAACTTTTATCATGCTTTCTTTGTATTATCTATATTGGTATAGGGGCTCCTAATTCATGTTGGGTATGTATTTCCCCTATCTCTATACATAGACTATATCAATATTCCCCCTTGGTCTGAATTCCATTACCATAAATGAGGAACCATTCACCCATGTTCTAAGCATAATAATATTAAATTATGTATATCCACCCAATAGTTTTCTATATTAGCATTGAGTCCTAAATTCATATTAGGCTTGATTTTACCATTTCTATATAGACTGTATCACCCCTACGGTCTAAGCACCATAACCTTAAACTAGAAGCATCCCATGGTCTAATATGTATGACCCAAAACTCTAACTCCATGGTATGATCCATATGGCCTTAAAATAAATAGCATCAAGGACTATATTGGTTCCAACTAAGGCATGATAAAATATTTATCTTATCTATCATGGGTTTGTAACTCCACTATTCATAGTACTCCCTATCAACATACTTAACCTATAATGTTGCATCTCTAGGGTTCTCAAATCCCCCTTTATATTATTCCGTTCCTAAACCTCTACACTTTGTGTCTATAAAGTTTGAATTTCCCCATCAACCTTTCATTTTTAAATAATCACCTCTCGATCTATGGTGACATCACAATTCCCCAGTCTCATCCTACCTCTCATATATGGTAAACATCCTAGATTAATCATTATTAGTATCAATGTAGTAGAACCTATGTCTTAAAAATGGTCAAGGGTTATCCTTAACATTGTTTTTTTCTATTTATGATGGTATGATAGTGGAACCCAGGTTTTGAACATCTTCAATGGTCATCCTCAGACTACCAATCATGTTACTCCTCATTTTAGACTCATCAATCCAAAATTTACCCTCATTAAACTTTTATTTGATTATATAGAGTTTTAACACCATGGGTGGTACCATATCATGAATATATACACATTGGAAGGGTATATTAGTATTATGGATCAAACCCAACTAGTTCCCCATCCTTACAAGTTTACTTGCAGTGGTCAATGTGATATTCCAACCCCAACCCATCACCCCTTTCATGTTATCTTGTGCAACTGGGGTGATCTTCAGTTATAAATTATTTCTCACACTAAGAATGAATCAAGTGGGCTTAGAGTCTATAGTTTATTTCTTTTATAATAGATTGTAATGAACTAAATCAAAATCAGGGAACCCCTTTAGTCCTAATTGTATGACTTCAAACTACATACCCCCCAATAGTCCTAGATACATGAATTCAAACACCACAACATATCATACTCATCATATTTTGTTAAACTATGTGGCCAATTCCCTTGACCCATGATATTAAACTAAATGGTACCATCCCTGTCACATGAATTGTTACTATGTGATTCCTTAGTCCTTACCTGAGAGGACAACCCCTTACGACATTTCTCTCCTACCATGCCTCATCCTTGGTGTTGATCACCTACCAAAACGCACCTAGAACTACATGTGGATAGATTCCCATTTAAAGTGATATATAGTGATATCCTAATGCCTTATCTCGAGACTAGATGAAAACTGTAATCCCATCATATGATAGTTTTTAGAGTGCTCCTTCGACCCGTGTCGAGACCCATTACATTTCTTTTCACTTGGAATATGCCCTATTTTTTCCATTGGTTATGAGACCTTTACCATTTTTAGTTTATATTTTCACTCCCTACTATCACTAGGGAACCCATTAATTTTATCCCTCTTCTTTTCATGATATAGATCTGCACAAAAAGACTTACCCTGAAAAATAACATATGGCTTGATTCTTGCTCCATGTGATTGGTATTTATGTTTAGATATCCCATAACAGGCCTTGACACCAATCTCCCATCACCCCATATTATCAATTTACCAAGTTTCCCTTTCATTGTGTCACCTTTTGTTGATAGAGATGCACCCTTCCTTGGATATGATACAAGCTATATGATCATAAACAATTGGAGAATATTTGGTCATATATGTACAAACTTAGGCCCCATAAACCCCATGGATTACACATCATTACCATAAACTATATGTACCCATCCTAGAGGCCATATATATAAACATGTGGGACCTAACTCATGTTAGGGTTATTTTACCATTTTTTTAATATAAGAAGCCACATCCCTATGTTCTAATTTTTTCAACCTAAAAATTCAGTAACCCTAAGTCCAAACGATATGATCTTAAAATTTATAACCCTCATAGTTCAAGGATTTATGAAATTACACTAATATAACCATAATTCAATATATATGACCCTAAAATTTTAGAATTAGGGATCATATCACTCCCCTCTTAAAATCATGATCAAAACTTTTTCTTTTGTCTCTCATGGGTTATAATTGGAATCTGACCTACATTCCCTCCGTCTATTTTGGTATGCCCCATCGATATTATCATTGCATAATGACATAAACCTAAGAGTGCTCAAAATATTCTTAAAAATATATCTCTTCCATAATCACACTTTCTGTTACTTGATTTTGATATACTTCCTTTATTTTTGAGTTGACTCCCTTCGACCCATGGTGATGGAACAACACCGCAGTCTTGACCCACCTCTTATCTAGGGTACACATTTCAAAGGAACCATCATCAGTTTTATTGTAGTGGAATCCATTTCATGAACTTCTCCATTGGTTATCCTTGAATTTTTTTACTCCCATCCCAATAATATGTTAGTGGAACCCCTAATTCATTTATAAAAATTGGTAGGGTGACTCATCTGGTTTGAATAACACTAACATGATTCTCCCATCTTCATGGGATTCTTGATAATGGTCGATGAAATATTATTACCCCAACCTATCCACCCATGTTTATCACTCTCATGTAACATAAGTTATCTTCTATTTATCTATTATTTTTCATAATGAGCATGAATAAAACAGGATTAGAAGTTTTTTAGATGATTTTTTAATTAATATGATTGAGATGGAGAATTCAAAATAGGGATTTCAAATAAGTAGAAATTTTATTACTTAGAAAAAATTATGATGGTGTTGGAACCAGAAAAAGTGTCCATGTAATTAACTGAAAGCTTCCAAACATGATCTTGGAGTGTATCTCATTTTGGAAGCTTCAATTTTACTAGTCATGGAGCCCGAACAGTGTTACAGATCAGAAGTTATGGCTGTTCAAAGTCAGGCTTCTGGAAATGGAAATCCAGGATGGTTTCAGGGAAAAGTACAGGTTTGCACGTAAAAATGGAATCTTCCACGTAAAAATGGAATCTTTAACGTAAAAAGGAAATCTTGTGCGTAAAAATGGAATCTTGTGCATAAAAATGGAATATTTCATGTAAAAATGGAATCTTGCACGTAAAAATGGAATCTTGCACGCAAAATGCCTTTACACGTAAAAGTGGAATGAAATTTTACATGCACCAACATTCAAGGTTTTGCCTATAAATACAAGTGCACCCCCTTCTTCCCAAAGGGGCCTCCAGAGGTCGGCCACCACTCTAATGCGCATAAGTCCACATTTTTCGCACCTACATGCAAAACCCCCCATATTGCGCGCAAAACATCACTTTTGTGCGTAAAGGGGAAAACATGCCCAATTTCGTGCACAAAGAATAATTTTTGCACGCAATAGTGCCACTGTGCCCACTTTTTCACGCACCAGTGTTGCACCTGTCCAATTACACACGCACCTTTCCTATTGCGCACAAACCATGCATATTGCACGCAATTACTTCCCTATTGTGTGCACAACTCCCCTATTGCGCGCACATTCCCTATTACATGCAAAGATCCCCTATTACGCACAATCCATCCTTCTTGTGCGCAAATCATCGTGTGCGTAGCCTATCTTACATGCAATAGTGACCAGGCCTACGCCCACTGGTCCATACCGTAGGGGCGCAACCCCCACTCCCCCACTCGGGATCAGTGCTGGGATGCAGTCCTGACCCTCCGGGCCAGTCCCTTCACTTTCGTCACTGACCCCCATGAAAAATGTAGAGTCGCACCATGAAAATTTCAGGCCAGGTCGTCACCATTTTTTATTGCTCCATTATGCGCATCCACCTTCCACCTATGGAATACAGAGATTTGAGATACTCCTCCACACACCATGAAACACCTTGAGTCTACATATTCTTCTTGGTTAGTTTCTCATGTTGTGAGTTGAGATTCTCATCATCAATTCCCCAAGTACCTTGAGTCTAACCATTCCTCAAAAAACTCATCCAAACCCATCACCTAACTCTTTTTCCAGGATCTACTAGAAAGGGTCGCCCTTGCGTAAGTCCCAACACTAGCCATTGCAAGGCACCTTATGCCTAATAGTCCTATATATATGAATTTATACTATAGTACACCCTATGTGCCAAACATAGGATGCCTCTTGATCTAAACAAGAGATGACTTATGCACCAAGCATAAGATGTAAACAGTTCTCTCTACATTACTATAATCTGTAGTACTCCCAATGTGACAAATATAAGATGCCTCTTGATCCAAACAAGAGATGCCTTATGCGCTGAGAATAAGATGCCAATAGTCCTCACTACATGACTTCAAACTGTAGCATGACCTATCATTCAATAATAATATTCCTCTTATTCCAAATAATAGATGGCTTATGTGACAATCATAAGATACCACATGCCATGATTATGGTGTCATAATTTTAAGAGCATTGGAATCCATTTGAACATTCCATCACTCCACCTTACGCTTTTCATGTCCTTCATTTAGATCTTCATCCTCTTTCATGTCTGAAGGGACCCCCTAAAGGCCTAGTCCCACGCCGCCTCGGCTCGCATACCATTCTGGGCCAACCTCGGAAGACTTTGGACAACACTTTGAGGCAGGTCCTGTGTTTTGAACACATTCAATAGTCGACCATCATTTTTCCCCATTTTAGGCTAACATGATATGGATTCTATGTTTCAAAAATGGTCAACATTTATCCTCCATCGTCACTCCACCCACACAACATTCTAAATTTTGGGCATGTGATTCACACTTTTCATATCCCTTTGTTTGGACTGATTCCAACGCCCTTGGCATTATCCAGCTTGTGTACTAGCACATAGGTGTGGACCTCAATTATATTCCTCAGCCCACCAGTGAGTTGGGATTACCTCATGGCCAGTAATAAAGAAGACATTACGGGCAACTTCCTTGCATAAGACTCATTCACCATTATCACTCCTTAGCAGCACCCATGCTACTTCCATGCGTAAGCCTTGCACAATCCCTAATATACATGCTAACATATATTGCTTCTTCACATAGCAATGGTAATGTGTACCATGCAATGGATCACTCCATAACACCCCCTCATCACGACATTGCTGATTCCTTCCCTTTCTGAAGGCTGAGCATGTATCAGTTATGTAAGTCCTAGGGTTGCTGAGTAAACCCACCTTGTCCGAGCTGTAGGATGTTAAACTTCCAAGCACCATTATCCTCAGCACATGAAGTTAAACTATGGCCTCTTCCTGTGCATTATAAGCGGGGTTCCCCATCTCAGACATTCTCTACGCCCACTGGTCTCCATAGGAGTGAGATCATTCCTCACATGGAATGAGATCCTCTTTATCAGAGCGGCGTCTATTCGCGGGGAAAGGGAAACCACCTTAGTGCAATCCTCTAGCCTTTCTTATGGGAGGGAGAATCCCTAATCCTCCTATCTTCTTTCTAGAAAAAGATCAGGGGGGGATGAGAACTAGATACCTCCTTTCTTCGGTGCCAAATCCCTCTCCCTTTGGGATTTGTCGCCACCGGGACTCCACTTTGGAGTAAGTCCTAATCTCCATATCCCTGGGATGCGGACCATGCATAATCCCATGTTTCTTCCTTGGGCTTCTAACCATGCGTAAGAAACTGTTTTCATTTTGGGATGCTAACCATGTGTAAGCTCCACTCCAATTCCCATAGATGCACCTTTCGCGACGTGATCGTTAGGACTTCGCTGCCTCTTGTTTCTCACACTGAGCACGACTCACGTGGGCTTAGAGTAAGCATCGACCATGAAATCCTCCCTGGTCAGCCTAGAGTGTAAGCCCCAAACACCATCACAAACTACGTGGACTTTGATCCTTGCCAAGGAAAGGTACGTAGGAAGTCTCCCTGAGGTTCAAGCCCAAAAACCATTGGTTCTGACCCCCTTCACGTCGATTCCCACCACCCCGAACTATGAGGACTTTGATCCTTACCAAGGCAAGGTATGTAGGAACCCTCCCTGAGGTTCAAGACCAACAACCATTAGTCCCAACTATCTCTATGTTGGTTCACCCTCGTTCTGCATGACGTCAAACTATACTCTCATTTTTTCCCGCATGACACTAAACTGTCCCCATCCAACAGTAATCTATTGTGCCCCCATTCAGCGGTAAGCCATTGTAAACCCCATCTAGTGGCAAGCCATTGTGATCCTCTACCCAATAGTAATACATTGTGAACCTCACATAGCAGTAAGCTATTGTGATCCCCATTTAGTGGTAAGCTGTTTTCAACTCCAGTCAGTGGTAAGCCATTGTCTACCCCATTCGACGATAATCCATCATGTTCCCCAATCAACAGTAAGACATTGTAGTCCCCTTTATTGGGACCCACATCTCTGGTTAGCCCTTGAGTGTTAGAACTACCTCAGGCTGCTAACCATGCATAAGCCCTAGTTTATTATTGGGTCCTGTCCTCTGCACACACCCCGATCCTACCCCCCATCCAAAACTATGTGGACTTTTATTCCCTGCCACAAGGATACGTAGGAGGTCTCTTCGAGTATCAAGACCAACATCACTATCACCCTCAGGTCGAATCCATTTCATTATCCATACACTTCACTTAACCATCCATCATTTATCCTGATTCTTACTCGGGGCACCACAACCCGGTGAGATCTTGCCAATTCACCTCCTAGCACCAGTGTTCCCTATAGGGGTTTCACCCATCTGATCCACTCTAGTCAGTGTTCTGATCAGTATGATCCATCTTCGCTATATGTTGAAATCATAGAATACCCTGTTTTAAACATGGGAAGTTGAGGAAAACCTAAGAGACATGCCTATGGTGTATAATTCCCCTCATTTGACGTGGGATGACTCATGCTTCTACACCCTTTAAAATCCCTATAATAAGGGGAAGAAACCCAGATGCGCTAGTGTTCCAGTATCCAGACATACCAGTGATGTCCAATGTGACTACTCCTCCAACAAAATGTTTTTTCCCTAGCTATACCCCTTGGAATTTCCCGAAAGAAGCGGTGTAATTAACTGACATCTATGAAGATATGGCACTAGGAAGAGTTTCACAAATGACGTCTTAATATATAAGGGAGACCCAGACTAGGTGACGATTTACAAGGAGGAATCTGTGGAAGGAGGAACCAACATCCCATCATCCCATTTTGATCAAGGAGAAAACGTCCCTAAATAAGTGACAAATTCCGCTCACCTTTGGAAAGTAGGAATGTGGGGAAACAGCCAGTACGTCCTCGTCGTCCTCAAACAGATGGATGCGCGCACCCTAGAGAAAGTGTCAGAAATAGAAATGGTGAACCTGATGTGAATTTTTTCTCCTAAATGTGGAGATTAGTAGTGTTTAAGACATCAGTGGATTAACATTTCACAAGATCAAGTTATCTGGCACTAGGTCTCGCCAAGAAAATAGTGGGCCCGATGTGAAACTCACCAGAAGTCGGGGCAGTTAAAACTTTGGACATCCTGGTCTACGACATTGTCAATTTGGATCCTTATTACCATCCATGGAATACATAATAACGTTGGCTCATTGGATGTCAATTTATTTGTTTTAGAACTAATGGTTTAATCTCCCTGCTTTTCAGGAACCAAGCCGCTACATCAGGAATCCGATCGCCACCCGCCCATGAACACAAGGTTAGGGGAAATGCCAAGGCAGAAATCCTGCATTGCTTCACCAGTTCTATGACAGCTTCCACAACCACAATTGCTGGGAACCCACGCCCCATCATCCCTTCTGAATTCGTTCAACGAAGGGTAATAAATGACCTCTCACGCCGATACATGGAGGAGGGGATTATCTCGACTTGAGATATGGTCCACCAGGATTTAAAGGCATCTGCACCTCATTTCCACCGCCACCCCTAAGGGCTTCACAGGGAGCCACTTATCCCCACTCCAACATACAATATTTTCAGGAGCCTCTCCCTAGAACGCCTCGATGACTCACTACCCTACGCTGACAAGGTAGGGGATGTCTGGGCTAACCCGTCTGGGATCCCGTTTCAGAGACTCCCAAGGAGGGCTCCCACTAGGTCACACCAGCACTGCCACCTGGTCCCATGAGTAGAGAAGCAGGTAAGCCATGCGCCTGCACCGCCGGTCCCAGTCCGGCTGACCCAACACTAGTGTTGGGCACATGGTGAGGAGGACGCCCGCCAAGGGGAATCAACATCAACAACTACTGTGGCTCGCACCACCGCCGATGTATATCATCAGTCCCTGGGTATTCTGAGTAGGGGGACTTATATAACCGACCCAGATTGAGGGCCCAACCACCCCACGGGTAGGCTGGGTCGACTCTCTTGGTCACTGGTGTAGGGAACACCTGCCTTAGACTGACCCACAATAAAGACACCCAGTACTGAGGTCCTCCCCGTACCGTCACCATAGAGAACGTGGGTCCTCCCTGCTTCAAAGCTCAGCATGAAGGTCTGTCCTGTGCTACCTTCAATCTGAATGAGGGTCCTCCCCGCAACAGAAACACTCAGTACAGAAGCCTCTCTTGTGCTCATTACATCGAGTATGGAGTTTTTCCTCCTACCATAGGCCACCGGTGTGGGGTCGTTACACATCCGGTCAATCTTCAGCATAGAAGCCCTCCCCATGTCCTTGCATTAGCTAACGAAGGTCCTCCTCGCCTCAACAATCATAGGAGTGAAGTTCAACTTTGCTTCACCAGCACCTAGTACGGAGGTCTTACTCGTGTTCGGATTGACCAGTACGAGGACCCTCCTCGTGCTGATGCTGCTAGGAGAAACAAGCATGGAGGTCCTAAACGTGCTTCTATTAGTTACAACGGAGGTCCTATCCACTCCAACACTTCCCGCGGATATTCCATCTGCACACCGGTTAGTGGGTAATATGGTTCTACACATATTCCCCTTGACATCTGTCTAGGTGCTCCTCACACCCCAACTCACTCAGGCGGAAATACTCTCCACCCCAGCACTAGTATGGAAAAAGGTCCTTCTCGTGTCGGAAATCTACCCTATCCTGAAGAACCATCCCGAGCAGGAGGGCGGGTCTTCACCACCATAAAAATAATTCCGAGAAGATTCAGACTGAGATCAAACTAGTATTCTTCTCATATTATAAGGAGGAATATGAATAAGTGATGGAATCCTTTCCTAGATCCTCTGTGTCAAGGGACTGGGAAGGAACAAGGCGCATCAGCCTCATACTTCCAGAATGCGACATCCATCGGATTCCCGCCTCCCTCCGCAGGTATATCCAGGAAGACGAAAATATGGTAGCTGCACAGGTTCCGGCCATTCAACCACCACCATCATCACCAGAAGTACTCTTTACCTCAACTAGAGAGAATGGAGAGCTATTTTGGGGACCAATGGTGGACATGCAGCAACATAGACCATCGCTGGTATGCATAGTCCTTGTGCTAGAAACTGCGGCTACCATCCCATCTTACCGTGATGTGGTGGCTAAGTCACTACACTCTTTAGAGGATAGCCCGAGATGTAGAAGTTTATTAGCCTACTCGTCGTATTCTCCATCGACCAGCCCACCATCCCAGCAGTCTGCCTCAGTACCAATACCAGTTCCCCAACCACCTCCGGTTGATGAGTGGGGAAATGAAGGGCCAGACATCGAATCTGGACCAAGGAGTTTGTGGGATATTCTCGCAGCGGACCATTTCCCAAAGATTGCTTAGCCAGCTGCAGCACCAAATTTCAATGCACTGGAATCGCTCACCCAGGAAGAGGTCGAGTGTTTTCTCTAGACCCTATGGGAGACTCATTTTATTCTTCTTCATTGATGAGTGGCCTACCCCAAGAGTCAGGAGCACTTTAAAGACATCGGCCAACAATGCCGTTTGTTTGATTTGGACGCACTCCTCATGGACGAACACCCCGAGTCACCAAGTTTCCATAGGATCCTCCAGCAATGATGCATACATAGATTTAAAGTGATCTGCAGGATAATCATGGAGGATTATCCCCACGTGAAAATCTGTGGTTGGGGGAAGTACGCAGCTCTCCATTTCAGTTCCATTCGGCGACAGCCCAATTTTCCAGGCAACATAGAGGATATTCCTCTAGCTAGGGTCACAGTTGACATGGCCAACCTGGCGAGGGGTGAGAACGGGCTAGAGATTCTTAGAGAGGACCTACCCCCCGAGGAAGTTTCACACCTCTTGGATCTTTTTGGAAGGATTACTCGTCAATAGAGGAATATAATGGGTCTTTCTGTGCCCACCGAGGAATTGGTCCTCAGCCGAAATCCCGACAAGGGTAAGGAACACCTTAGAGCCGTCAAACCTCCTGACCCATCTGGCTCAGTGAAGAAGGTGGAAAACGATCCCAAAAAAGTCACGTTGCATCAGCAAATCACCGAACACAGGAAGATGGTTGATGAACTCCTTGCTGAACGCGCTGCGGAGCGATGGACAGACTACGGTGATCCTCGGCCGGGGAAGCAGGGACAGACACAACATCCGCTCATCGAATTGCCTTTAGGTGACCCTCACCATCCTGCCCATGCAAATAAGGTTGAGGCTGGAATATACAGTAAGAGGGCGCGGTATGAGTCTCCAAATCCTCTTGAACTATGTGAAAATCTTTGGGACTCAGCTCAGGTTCCCCCATCTTCTCCATAGGTCGTTCAACTAGCTTCTCCATGAGACGCTGGGCCTACTTATTGTGTTGAAGAACTTTCCAACACGTTGGTGGTCAGGGATCCCCATAAAGATAGGAACCCACACCCAGACGATCCAATGGAAGAACTCATTTCCCACCTTATGGTGTTGGAGACGCAACAGGTGGCAATCCCACCTGATGGAAAGCCTTATCTGGCATGGGTGAATGATATGCCATCACATCTAGGTTTAAAAAATCCCACTTTTCCCCCTTCAACGGGACATGGGACCCGCCGCAGCATCTGAACAACTTTATCTCAAGGTGTGGGCCCATGTTGGGAACCCCGGCGCAGTAGGAAGCCGCCAAACTCCAGTGTTTTGTGCAGACATTGGAGGGACCGATGTTCGTCTAGTACAACCATCTCCCTATCAGATCAGTAGCTGGATGGGAAGACCTATGTAGGAAATTCCTCTACCAGTTCAGTTCCATCACTTGGAAGATGAGTATCGCATACCACTTCAAGTGCAAGAAGAGGCCTGCTGAGTGTGTTGCAGACTTTTTCACCTAGTGGAAAGGGATCACATAGTCCCTTAACATGCCACTGACTCAGGAGAAACTACTGAAGATGTGCGTAGTGAATGTCAAGACATAATTGGTCCCCTATTTGATCACACAGAACTATCTCGGGGGATTCCAATACTTCTTTGATAAATCCCAACACCTAGAAAAATCCTTACAGCAGGATAATCAGGCACACCCATTTCCACCTGCAATCCCCACGAGAAGGGCCATTAGGGTCAAGCCTGCCGAAGTGGCCCAAATAGAGGCCCTCAAGAAACTAGAGTTGTTACTAGTGGAGGCACCTCTATATCCCCGTAGGGGCCCTCCACCTCAGGCAAAGCCTCCGACCCAGCAGCACCCACCTTAGAATCGGCAGGTGCCCCCGCGAAATGCGGTGCCACCACCTAGGTGAGATAACCAGGCCCCACCTCATTGATAGGATCCTATAGCCCCTCGTCAGAATTAGGCTCCAAGGGTCCCCTTCCCAGATAGGAGGAACCATACCTACTCATTCATTGAGGCTCAAGTCCTCGGTTATATCTGTAGTGCCTTGGAGAAATGGATTGTACGTTTTCCTGAGTGCAGGAGTCCAGAAGAGGTGAACCTCCCCGATCTCCCTAATTAATACCCCTATCACCGGAACCTGGGTCACACCCTCAAACAGTGCTACGTGTTTAAATACTGGCTTCAAGACCAGGTGGATAACAACATAGTCCTATTAGGCCCAGCTCCGGCACAGGTGGAATGTTTCTTTATGAGGCTAGACAACTACAGTGACAGCGAAGGCGAGTGGCATCCGGTTTCTAACCACGGGTCCCAGAAGTATGAATACTAGATGGCTTGTAAAATAGTCGCTTGTGCCTGTGGTGTTATCTGTACATGCCTAAATCGACTAGAGCCTTCAGTAGACGCATCTACCACTTCTGCATTGTCATCTCAATAGTCCCCTTATTAGAAGAGAAAAAACTGGCGGCGTGAGGGAAAACAAAGTCCCCTGCCAATGCCATCGTCATCCCATACTCTTGGTGATTTCATTCCCCCAAAGATGGAGATTCCTCCCAGAATCCATTTAGTAGTAGAAGACTCTTCGAGTGATGGTAAAGGGTATGCCTTGGTTAATATCGTAGAGTTGGTAAACCCCTACATGATTCCTGACGATGAGGAGCGCTAGGTGGATCCTCCCAATGTCCCCAACTGTCACCAGCATCGGCAGAGCCATGAAAATATGGGCCGTCAGAGTGCCTCTATCAGTACTTCCAGCTAGGGTGTGTGTGCTACCAAAACCAGACAGCATTCCCAACATAGATCTCAACACGTGCAACCTTCTCATCTGGAGACATCAGGTTCGTCTTTACCACCGTTCTTGTTTTTGGATCAGGAATAGCCACCTCGACCGCATCGTGATCAACCATGATTTAATTCTGACTGGTCTCAATCATCGATCCCTCATCCAGTAGTCACTCCGCAAGCTTTGACTAGTGATCAACCATGATTTAATTCTGACTGGTCTCAATCATCGATCCCTCATCCAGTAGTCACTCCGCAAGCTTTGACTAGTGATCAGCATGATATTCCTAGCACCAGTCAGCTGCCGGTCCAGCCGATAGGGCCCACCATACCTACTTTCATAGAGTGAACTTTTATAAAAAGACGTTCACACCTAGCACAGAAGTATGATGTTCTCAAACATATTTCCAGAATTCCAGCAAAGCTCTCTATTTTTGAGTCCCTTCACCTATAATCAGATATGCATGAGGCCCTCACCGAGGCTTTAAGAAGCTCCCTCTAATTTGAGACGGAGGTGGTAGCCACAGAAGCCTTTCATGCTGAGGCGGTCGAGAATGATGAATGCCAGGCCATCATCTCATTCTCTAGAGAAGATGAAGCATCTCCCATACAGGGGCACATTCACCCACTGTACATCATCGTCCAGTTCAATGGCATAGAGGTTCATTGCTGTCTTGTCAACACGGGCTCTGGAATCAACGTAATCCCAACTCAGACACTGTAAAAACTGGGGTTGTTTGAGGATGACATGAGTCCCTCTAACCTAATAATCCAAGGTTATGATAGGATATAGTAGATACCAGTCGACAAGATCTGCTTGAAGACCCAATTTGGTGGTTTAGTTTACAACACCAAGTTTATGGTTGTCTCCCAGGACACCGCCTACAATGCGTTGATGGGCAGACCATGGCTCCACCTTCATGCGGCGGTTCCCTCATCATATCACCAGTGCCTCAAGTACTCCCTTAATGGTCGAGTAGGCGTTCTTAAAGGTGAAAAATCTCCCTTTTCCTCTTGTAAATCC
Source organism: Viscum album (assembly GCA_963277665.1). Classification (NCBI taxonomy): domain Eukaryota; kingdom Viridiplantae; phylum Streptophyta; class Magnoliopsida; order Santalales; family Viscaceae; genus Viscum; species Viscum album. The sequence continues at coordinate 333,847,304 of OY728138.1, read as the reverse complement.
CGCTATGTAGATGCTAACTATTACAAGAGAAAAGACAAGTTGATTCTGGATAATGAGGTTGAGAATTCCACGGCCATGACTGACTCGTGGACAGATATAGATGACGCCTACATATTTCCATTCCACTAGTTCGAGGCTACAACCCCAAACACGGGACAATGATTTTTTGTTTCTGGAACAATTGGGGAACACATTCCCAAATCTAAGAGACTCCGGAAGATCACCTAATACTCCTAAACAAATCAGGATCAGGTGATCTTGGAGCCTCCTACTCCCATAAGGTATCTGGATGTCCGCCCCACGACAATGACAATACGTCATAAATGCTTGTTTCGCTGGGCCATAATTAACCGACTCAAGCTGAAATGCCACTATTGCTTCTATATCATTAATCATGGCCTCTTGGGCTGAAGAACATATGGGATTGGATCAAAAACCTTCATCTCTATGGTTTCAGTATCACATGAGTTCCCTGATGCAGTGTCCACTACTGCTCAGGCAGGTACCAGCCTCCCATTGGGATCCGCCGACTCATAGGAAAATCCTACCACTAAGGATCCATCCTCTATATATGAAGAAAAGGATTTAGAGGATTCTCCCCCCGCCTTTGAAGAGGGAGTCTCCACCATGGTTGACGAATTGGTGCAGGTGAACCTCGGTAGTGAGGCGGACTCGAAAACCACATCGATCAGTGCCTCCAAGCCCCTCAAGGAGAAAAAATAGTACATGGACACTCTTAAACAACACCATAATTTATTCTCCAAGATTTATGACGAGATGATAGGACAAGACCGTCAGGTAGCCGTCCACCGCCTCGATCTCTCGATAAATCAACACAGGTTCAAGAAGCCTCCCAGAAAGATGCACCCTTATCACAGTGTCATGGTTGAGGAAGAAGTTGATAAGATCATCAGAGACAATTTTGTTAAGGAGGTCCAAGTACCCCAAATGGCTATCCAAAATTGTGCCAGTTAGGAAGAAGAACAGATAGATCAGAGTCAGCATTGACTTCCAGGATCTCAACTGTCAGTGTCTGAAGGATGCTTTTCCCCTTCGTGCGACAGAATTGTTGATTTACGCTAAGACTGGGTTCCAAGACCTATCCTTCATGGATGGGTACTTAGGGTATAACCATATTCTAATATCCCCTGAGGATGAAGGGTTTATAGCCTTCAGGGAACCACAAGGTACTTTTTGTTACCGAGTCATGCTCTTCGGTCTAAATAATGTGGGTGCCACCTATCAGCAGGCTATGCATCTCATATTTAAGCTGATCCTAGGAACATTGGTGGAATGTTATGTGGATGATATGGTGGTCAAATCTCTTCGGTGTCAGGAACATATCAAAAACCTTGAGAAAGTGTTTGGCTTCCTCGGTTCCCACAACCTGAAGATGAACCCATTGAAGTGCGCCTTCAGGACCACCTCTATAATGTTTCTTAGCTTTGTTGTCAGACACAGGGGCATCAAGATCAACCTAGAGAAGATCAAGTCCATTATACAAATGTATCCCCCAATAAAACTCTGGGAGCTTCTAGGTTTCCAAGGTCACTTGGCCTAGATACGCTGATTCATCGCAAATCTGGCCGGCAAGTGTAAGCCCTTTTCATGGATCATGAAGAAAGGAACTGTCTACAAGTGGGACAAGGAATGTCATATTTCTTTCAAGGAAATCAAGTAGTACCTACTACAACCTCTAGTCTTAATGACATATGTCTCCAAAAATCCACTGGTTCATTACGTGACCACCTTGGAATGGTCTCCTGACACCCTTTTGGCCTAGAAGAACAATGAGGGGACAAAGAACAGTATTTACTACCTCAGTCGCATGCCCCTAGATACGAAGACCAGATACTCCTTTATCAAGAAGATCTACCTTGTTATGGTATTCAAAGTACATAAATTGCGACAATACTTGAAACATCATGAGGTACAGCTGGTGTCCAAAGTAGATCCGATAAAGTACATCCTAAACCGTCCCATATTGATATGTCGTCTAGCTCGGTGGGTAGTGATTCTCCAGCATTTCAACATCATGTTTGTTCCTCATAAGGATATTAAGGGGAAAGAGTTGTTAGACTTCCTTATCGCCCATCTGGCTCCTGCAGAACAGTCCCTAGATCTCGATTTCCCCTTTGAAGAGATTTAATCAGTAGAACAAGCCATCCCCTGCTGGAAAATTCACTTCGATGGTGCTTCCCAGATCTCCACCGGCAGAAGGATCAATAACCCCAAGCTCAACAGAGTAGGACTAGGTATCGTCTTCATTACCCCAACACATTCCATTCTTTTGTATTCATTCTTATTGTTAGAAGGCTGCACCAACAATGAGGTAGAGAATCAGGCTCACATTACTTGCATCGAGTTGGCCCTTGAGATTGATGTGCCCCATTTTCATGTGAAAGGGGACTCCGAACTAGTCACCAAGAATATCAATTGTGACTATGTTGTTAGAAATCCAGAGCTCATACCATTGTTGGAATGCACTCTCCAGCTAATGGCCCAGTTCCCATCTCGGCCAGAAGTTACTCATGTCCCTTGATCTCAGAATGGTCAAGATGATGCCATGGATATCCTAGCCGCATCACTTTCAGAGACCAAATAGAATGATCTAATTATCCATGTGGCACACCAGAGAGTCATCGCTCTCATCACCCAAGATGATGATGACAACCCACAGGTAAGACACCTTACCTCTGACGCCTCCACTTCAGGACCCCCAGGTCCCTCAGATGCAGGGATTGAAGTGACTCCTGACTAGAGAACCTCCTTTGTTGAGTATCTCCAAAATGGTATTCTCCTGGTGGATCAGGCTGAGTGTGAGAGAATTCAACACTACACATTACAGTATACCCTCTAGGACAGTCCTAGTCATGAGAAGATGCTCTACAAGTGCGGGTTTGATGGGGTTCTTTTCTGTTGCATTCAAGGAGTCGATATTTCCCAAGTCATGCATGAGGTTCATACCAGTTACTATGAGGATCATCAGACCGGGCCGAAACTATCTTACCAGATCTAGAGACTGGGGTATTTTTGGCCTTCCAAGAACCATGACTGCACCAAGTTCACCAAAAGGTGCCATACATGCCAAATTCATGCCAACTTTATGCATCAGCCACCAGAGCCCCTCCACACTACCAAGTACTCTTGGCCATTTCCATTATGGGGAATTGACGCCGTGGGACCATATCCACCGACGACAACTCGCCAGTTCTGGTTCATCCTGACTACTACATATTTCTTCTCCAAGTGGGAAGAGGAATTTCTACTCAAGGAGGTGAAGGCCCATTCCATTGTTGACTTTTTGAGCTCCAAAATCATCTACCAATTTGGAGTCCCTCACGCTATCCCCACAGATAATGACATGAAATTCAAGGCAGCTGAGTTGAAGAAACTGTATGCTAATTACAACATCCGTTCTAACCATACCCCCCATTATCAAGTGCAAGAAAATGGACAGACCGAGGAGTTCAACAAAACCCTCTCTGAAATTCTGTAGAAAATGGTTGGTCATAATAAGAAGAGTTGGCTGGACAAGTTCCCCAACGCCCTCTGGGCTTATCAGATGATGACTTTTAATTCCACCCAGGTGACCCCATATTCCTTGGTGTACAGAACGGAGGCCATTATTCCCATAGAGATTTTGTTTCCCTCATTGTGCACAGATTTCTATGATCAGAAAGTTCCAGATAAAGTAGCTAAAATCCATCTGACTGAGTTGGAAGCGCTTGACGAGAACAATATTTTTGCCCTGAACAATCTGGAAAGGCATCAGAACAAGATAACTAGAGATTTCAACAAGAAAGTTCACCTCCGCTCCTTCTTGTAAGGTGACTTGGTATTGTCCCTGAGAACACCAATGATACCTGGAAGGAAACCACCCAATTTGGAGCCCAAATGGGAAGGACCATACATTGTTCACAATGTTTACTCTAATGGAGCATACTCCCTAGTTACCATGGATGGTGAGCGTATAACTCCTCCCACCAATGCCAAGTTCCTCAAGCAATACTTTTCATGAGTCGCGTGGTTCTGCATGACCTTAAACTGTACGGTCCGGCATGACCCTAAAATGTATTAGGGTCATACATGACCTTAAAATATCCGGTACTACATGACCTTGAACTATAAAATGTCCCACATGACATTAAACTGTATGTCGTCCCGCATGACGTTAAACTATATACTGTCTCGCAGGACATTAAACTGTATGTCGTCCCGCATGACGTTAAACTGTATATCATCCCGCATGACGTTAAACTGTATGTCATCCTACAAGATTTTAAATTGTGTGTCGTCCTGTAAGACGTTAAACCTTAAGAACTACGAATGGCTTGATTCCCATCCTCATGGGATATGCAGGAATGCTCATATGCTATGTCTTGAGTTCAGACCCAATTTCCTCTTTAATTGTCCCCCCTGGGTATAGTTATTTTGGAGGATCCCACATGGTGTCATGTAAGTCATCACCTTATGACTCTAAACTGTATGGACTACAGAACTACGTATGGCTTGATTCCCATCCTTATGGGATACATAGGAATGCTCAGAAATTTTGTCCGTAGGCCCAGCCCCAAACTTCAGGACCTCACATTGGGTTGAAACACATGGTGTGGTGCAGGCTTTTTCCCTCATTCATGTTGAGTTCATCATGACCGTACCATGTATCCCTCCCCCTAAATATCTCCACATCTTCTACTATCCAACATGAATTTAAATTTCACGGGCACATTTATGCTTCACACACTCCCTTTATTTGGGACTCCATTATCCTTCCCATTTGAAGGGACCCCGAAATGGCATGGATGCTTGACCCAAGGGATCTCATACCATTACGAGCCAATGTACTAGAGGGTTTCGAACAACAAATTGATACATGTCCCACGTTGTGAATATGGTGAGCGGTTGACACTCATTTGTTGTTCCCATTTCATTTCACACGATATAGATGTTTTGTTTTGAATCTAGTCAACAAATATCCTTTTTCATTGTCACCACCCCCATATATACCATACATTGAGCGTAGTGGTTCATTCTACCCCACTATCTCTTAAAGATTTGGTCTGTCTTGGGAAGGAGTGTGATTCCAGCTGTCGGACCCTCATATGATGGGGAGATCCTAGTCCCACTCCTTATTTCTCACACTGAGCATTTCTTTCATGGGCTTAGGAGTTGAGGTAAGGCAATACCCACATGAGAGGTCATTTGGCTACAGTTGGATGGGATGCCTAGACTCAGGTCCCTCGACCCTTTCGGTCCCCTGGCCTGAGTTCTCATTTAATATTTTGCGGTGTGGTATGGACTAACATCCTTATTCATGTTGGGCTATTTCTCTATGCTACACATATCCCCTTGAGACATCCCCCCTTTATTTATCATCCTTTCCGCAAGCATAGGCCCCGCCATGCTTCGTGAGCCCCATCATTTGGGTTTCCATCATCTTCTATATCCAAAAGGACCCCCGAATGGCTTGGATACTCAGACCAAGGGCTCTCCTACCATTACAGGCCAACGTCCATGAGTGTTTTGATCAAAAAATTGATATAAGTCTCGTGTTGCGAATATGGTCAACAGTCGATGCTCAATTGTTTTCCCTAACCTCTAGTCACATAGATATGGATACTATGTTGCGAACATGTCCAATAAACATCCTCTATCATTGTCACCATTTTGTGGTTTTCCATAGGCACAATGATTCACCCACTTTACTCACTTATCCCATGCATGTGACATTAAACTAGGCATCTATGGTATGATCCCTACGACTTTAAACTAAGAGCACCATATTCCTCACCAAATGAAGTTAAACTTCATGGACTTAATAACTACGTATGGCTTGATTCCCATCCTTATGTGATACGTAGAACCGCCCGAAGGTCTATGTCTTTGGGTCTAGCCCCATCTATTATAAACCTCCCTATCATCTGAGCCTCTTGGGCCACATTCTTCTAGGAGAGGGTTATATGGTTTGGTATGGGCTTATGTCCCAATTAAAGTCGGGTTTATAACAAACATGCTACATACCTCTCTCTCATAAGCGACCTTCACTCCCTTTCCCTACACTAATCTTTTCATGTCGGCTACTCTTAAGTTGGGTCCCTCGACCCTCTTCGGTGATTAGACAATATGCCCAGGAGTACTCTAGTTCGGAGCATGGAGTGTTATATTCTACCTAGACATGTTTTCACCCATTTTTCAGGAATCATGTTCACCTTCATTTGGGATTTCCTTTTCTTTCACATCCGAAGGGACCCCCAAATGGAATGGATGCGCAGCACAAGGGCTCTCCTACAATTACGATCCAACATCCTCAAGGGTTTCGAACAACAAATTGATACAAGTCCCGCATTGCAAATATGGTCAGTGATTGACAGTCATTTGTTGTTCTCATTTCAGGTCACACAATAGGGATACTCTATTTCGAACATGGTCAATAGTTATCCTCCATCATCATTCCAACCCCATCAAGCCTTAAATTTTGGTTACATGATTCACATCATTTTCCACCCCATCATTTCCAAGTGGATTTTCGACACTTTTGATACTACCCCTCAGTGTGCATTTGTGTGTTTGGAGGACAAAGCCGTGGTAAGGCGTCATTCAAGGCTCCACACCGAATTCCCCTTTATGAGTGTCACATGTTTTTCAAAGACCTCTTAGACCCTTGTTTCCAACACCAATTTTGACTCACATGGGATTAGGGACCAGATCGAGATCTGCGCTCACATAGAAGAGTTTCGCCTCCTCATTCTCTGATATCTAAGACCTTAAACTAAGATATCCTTATATGTCATCTTCTAGAACTACGTATAGCTTTATTACCATGATCATAGGATACGTAGGAATGCCCAGACATCTCGTATTTGGGTCTAGATCAACCGAGATCTAGTATCTCATACCCCATATTCTCTAACCTTTTCTGGCCCCTTGGCCCGAGGTTTCTCTCTTGGAATCACGCGCGGTGTGACGTGGACTTCATCCCCATTCATGTCAGGTATGATTTATCACGCCGTGTACATTCCCTCTTGAAACTCATCTCTCATGTATATGTATGATCCATATGACTTAAAATTATGCCGCCTAGTACCACAAGACTTTAAACTATTACGTCTATAATTCACGTTGTTAAAGTGCATGGTTGGTCCCATCACATGACCTTAAATTGTGACATTATCATCTTAGTCGGATGATGAAAAACGGAACTGCATCATGATGTACTCACCTAAGGGGAAATCATGTTTGGTATTGGTCATCCACCATACCATTTTTCAATGCCTTCATTTGGATTGATTCCTGTGGTGACACCGAGATCCTCGGTCCTCGGTTTATTGATTAAAAAAAACACACACACATCAATCCTAAAGGAAAACCAAGATCTATCAAATTATGCTTCTTTTTAGTGCGTGGTACAAACCTACATGACCTTATAATCCCTAGAACTGATACCTTAACATTACACTCCTAGAACTACGTGTGGAGAGATTCTCATTCTCATGGGATATGTAGGAATGCCTGTTTACCTTGCCTCAGGCCCAGCCTAACTTTCATTTTTAGTCCCTCGACCTAAAAACTCCACATGAAACACATGGTAATCTGAACTCTAGGTCCTCATTCAGGTCAGGTTTTATAATTACCTCACCATGTGTCTCCTGCATTCCCTACCATCCCTGGTCTGATATCTATGACCATAAACTAATACCACTCCACATCCTTTCCGCAAGACATTAAACTGCATGACATCTTCCAGAACTATGTAAAGATTTATTCCCATCCTCATGGGATACGTAGGAACACCTAGTTATCTTGCCTTTGGGTCCATCCCTAGGAATCATAAGTCTTGTTCCCCATATTTTTCGACCCCTTGGCCCGAACTCTTTTGGGGAACCCTATAACTATAGCTCTACCGCGAACAAGTTCGGGATGCCCCCTGACAATGATGGGATATGCCAGCTTCCTCATCAGAGAGGTCCTGTTAGAATGTTGGAATGATCCCTGATCAGATCGATACATCCACCTAACATGTTCCCACCACGACGGTGTAATTTCAAGAGTGTTGGACTCCATTTTAACAACCAATCACTCCACCTCAACATTTTTCATGCCATTTATTTAAACCCTCATTATATTTCATGTCTAATGGAACCTGCTAATAGTATGGATTCTCAGCCTGTGGCTCACTTAATGTCCTGGGCTAACGTTCAAGAAGAATAATGGATGAAATTTTGAGTCAGGCCCTGTGTTTCGAACATGGTCAGCGATCGAACCTCATTTGTTATCCCCATTTCAGGATAATGAAATAAGGATATTTTGTTTTGAACAAGTTCAATGGCTATCCTTCATTGTCATTCTATCCCTACAGTGTTCCAAATTTCAGGTATTGTGATTCAAACTTTCCACTCCCCTATGGTCAGATTAATTCCAACACCACTGGCATTACTCCACTTGTGCACCAAAGCATGATGGGAGAAGCAAGTCATCTATCAAGATATCCCTGTTGTCCATATGTAAACATTCTATCGTTCAGAATGCTCCCAATGGTGATTGATGCCCCATTCTGATCTTCTCACATCTTCCACTATTTAACACTCTCATATAGGTGAATTACCTTCTATTATCTATTTCCCGCACCAAGCATTGCTCATGCGGGTTTAGAGAGTTAGTCAATAGTTTTCTCAATGCGATTGAGATACAATGGACTCCAAGGGAGGAGTTTTTCCTACTCGTTCCCTAATAACGCGGTCCGCCTCGCCCTCCTTGTCCTCATTGGACCAATTTCTTAGGGGGCATTTTTTGGCACCAGAAAACGTGTCCATGTAATTCACTGAATGCTTATGAACATGATCTCGGAGCGTGTCTCGTTTCGAAATCTTCAATTTGACTGGTCGTGGAGCCCGAATGGAGTTACAGATCAGAAGTTATGGCTGTTTGAAGTTAGGTTGCTGGAAATGGCCATCCATGATGGTTATGGGGAAAAGTACGAGTTTGCGCATAAAAATTGAATCTTGCACGTAAAAATAGAATCTTTCACGTAATAAGGGAATATTTCACGTAAAAATGGAATCTTTCATGTAAAAATGGAATCTTGTGCATAAAAATGGAATCTTGCATGTAAAAATGGAATCTTGTGCACAAAATGGCTTTGCGCGTAAAAGTGGAATGAAATTTTATGTGCACCGACATTCAAGGCTTCACCTATAAATACAAGTGCACCTCATTCTTCCAAAAGGGGCTCTTAGAGATCGACCACTGCTCTAATGTGCGTAAGTCCACATTTTCTGTGCCTGTGCACAAAATCCCCCATCTGGCCCACAAAACACCACTTTTGCATGTAAAGGGGCCAACATGCCCAATTTTTCATGCAAAGCATAATTATTGCGCACAACAGTGCCACTGTGCCCAGTTTTTCACGCACCAGTGTCGCACCTATCCAATTGTGCGCACACCTACCCGATTGCACTCAAAACCCGCATATTGCACTCAATTACTTCCCTATTGTGCGCACAACTCCCTTATTGTGCGCACATTCCCTATTGAGAAAAAATATACCCTATTGTGCACAATACATCCTTCTTGCACACAACCCATCCAACACGTAGCCTATCTTACACGCAACAGTGACCAGGCCTGTGCTAGCTGGTCCATACCATGGGGGTGAACCCCCCACTGCACCTCTCGGGATCAGTGCCGAGATGTAGTCTTGACCCTCCGGGACGGTCCCTTCACTTTCATCACTGACCCCCATGAAAAATGAAGAGTCGCACCGTGAACTTTTTGGGCTGGGATGTCACCATTTTCCATTGTGCCCTTATGTGTGTCCACCTTCCACTTATGGAATACGAAGATTTGAGATACTCCTCCACACACCATGAAACAAATTGAGTCTACATATTTCTCTTGGTTCATTTCTCATGTCATGAGTTGAGATTCGCATCATCAATTCCCTGAGTACCTTGAGTTAAAACATTCTTGAAGCAACTCATCCAAACCCCATCACCTAACTCCTATGCCAGGATCCACCAGAAAGGGCCTCCCTTGTGTAAGTCCCAACACCGTCCATTTCTAGGAACCTTATGCCTAATAGTCCTACTTATATGACTTTAAACTATAGTACACCCTATGTTACAAACATAGGATTCCTCTTTCTCTAAACAAGATATTCCTTATGCGCCAAGCATAAGATGCCAACAGTCCTCTCTACATGACTATAAACAGTAGTACTCCCTATGTAAAAAATATAGGATGCCTCTTGTTCCAAACAAGAGATACCTTATGCACCGAGCATAAGATGCCAATAGTTCGCACTACATGACTTTAAACTATACCATGACCTATCATTTAATAATAGGATTCCTCTTATTCCAAATAAGAGATGACTTATGTAACAATCATAAGATACCACATGCCATGATTACAATGTCATAATTTCAAGAGCATTAGAATCCCTTCAAACATTCCATCACTCCACCTCACAATTTTCATGTCCTTAATTTAGATCTTCATCCTATTTCATGTCTGAAGGGACCCCCTAACGACCTGGTCCCAAGTCACCTCAACTCACCTACTATTTTGGGCCAATTCCTCGAAAGAGTTTGGACAAAACTTTGAGTCAGGTCCAATGTTTCAAACATCGTCAACAGTCGACCCTCATTTTTTAACCATTTTAGGATAATGCGATATGGATGTTGTGTTTCGAACATGGTCAATGATTATCCTCCTTTGTCATGCCACCCACACTACGTTCTAAATGTTGGGCATGTGATTCACACTTTTCATCTCCCTTTGTTCGAACTAATTCCAATGCCCTTGGCATTACCCTACGTGTGCACTAGCGCATAGATGTGGACCTCAATTATATGCCTCAACCCACCAGTGAGTTGAGATGACCTCATGGATAGACATGAAGAAGACATTACAAGCATATTACTTGCGTAATCCGTATTCACCATTGTTGTTCCTTAGCGGTACCCGGGTTTCTTCCATGTGTAATCCCCACAAAATCCCTAATAAGCATGCTAACGACTATTGATTCTTCACATAGCCACGCTAACGTGGACCCCTCAATGGATCACTCCATAACACCCCCTCATCGCAGCATTGCTGATGCCTTCCCTTTCTCAAGGGCAGGCGGGTATCAGTTATGTAAGTCCTAGGGGTGCAGAGTAAACCCACCTCGTCCGAGCTGCAAGACGTTAAACTACCAAGAACCATCATACTCAGCACATGATGTTAAATAGTGGCCTCACCCCATGCATTATACATGGGATTCCCTATCTCAGACATTCTCTTTGCCCACTGGTCTCCATGGGTGTGAGATCATTCCTCACATGGAATTATATCCTCTTTATCTGAGTGGCGTCTGTCTGTGGGGAAAGGGAAACCACCTTAGTGTAAGCCCCTAGCCTTTCTTGCGGGAGACAACATCCCTACTCCTCCTATCTTCTTCCTGGAAAAAGACTAGAGAGGGGGGGGGGGATAGGCACTAGAGCACTCCTTTCTTCGGTGTCAAATCCCTCTCCCTTTGGGATTTGTCACCACCAAGCCTCCACCCTAGAGTAAGTCCCAATCTCCATCTCCCTGGGCTACAAAACATGCGGAAGCCCCTATTTACTTTTGTGGATGATAACCACGTGTAAGCCCCTATTTTGATTTTGGGCCACTAACCACGTGTAAGCCCCACTCTACTTCCCACTGACGCACCTTTAGCGACGTGATCATCAGGTCTTCGCTGCCTCTTTTTTCTCACACTAAGCATGAATCATGTGTGCTTAGAGTAATCATAGATCATGATATACTCCCTGGGTAGCCTAGAGTGTAAGCCCCAAACACCATCCCTAACTACGTGGACTTTGATCCTTGCCAAGGCAAGGTACGTAGAAAGCCTCCCTAAAGTTCATTCCCAAAAACCATTGGTTTCGACCACCTTCACGTCGGTTCCCACCATCCCAAACTACAAGGAATTTGATCCTTTCCAAGGCAAGGTATGTAGAAATTCTTCCTGAGGTTCAATACCAACACCCATTGGTCCCGACAATCTCCATGTCGGTTCACCCTTGTCCTGCATGACATCAAAATGTACGCCCCTTTTGTCCTGCATGACACTAAAATTTCCCCCATCCAGTAGTAATCCGTTGTGCCCCCATCCAGTGGTAAGCCATTGTAAACCCCATCCAGTGGCAAGACATTATGATCCTCTACCCAACAACAAGCTATTATGAACCTCACATAGCGGTAAGACATTATGATCCCCATTCATTGGTAAGCCGTTGTCAACTCCAGTCAGCGGTAAGCCGTTTTCAACCCCAATCGACGGTAAGACATCATATTCCCCAATCGATGGTAATCCATTATAGTACCCTTTATTGGGACCCACATCTCTGGTCAGCCATCAAGAATTTGACCAACCTCAGGCTGTCAACCATGAATAAGCCCTAGTATATCATCTAGTTGCTATCCTCTACACACACCCCAATCCTATACCCCATCCTAAACTACGTGGACTTTGATTACCTACCATGGGGATACGTAGGAGGTCACTTCGAGGTTAAATCCCAACATAATTGACTCCCTATAGTTGACTCCATTTCATTCTCCATCCACTTCACTTAACTATCCATCATCCATCCTGATTCTTACCTGGACCACCACATCCCGGTGAGATCATGCCAATTCACCTCCTAGCATTAGTGTTCCTCCATGGGTTGCACCCATATGTTCCACTCTAGTTAGTGTTTTGATTAGTCCGATCTATCTCCGCTAGATGTTAACTCGCGGCATACCCTGTGTTAAACATGGAAAGCTGAGGAAAAACTCCGAGACATGCCTAGGGAATATAATTTTCTGCATTCGACGTGGGATGACTCAAGCTTCTGCGCCATTGAGAAGCCCTATAATAAGGGGAAGAAACCCAGATGCACTAGTGTTCCAGCATCCAGACACGCTAGTGATGTCCAACGTGACTACTCCCCCGACCAAAGGTTGCTGCCCTAGATGGACCCCTTGAAATGTCCTAACAGAAGCAGTGTAATTAACTGGAATCCATGAAGATATGTCACTAGGAAGAGTTTCAAGAACAGCGTCTTATTATATAAGGGAGACCCGGACCAGGTGACGATTTCTGAGGAGGAATCCACAGCAGGAGGAACCGACATCCCATAATCCCGTTTTGATCAAGGATCAAACGTACCAAAATAAGTGATGGATGCTGCCTGCCTTTAGAAAGAGGGAATGGGGGGAAACAGCTAGAACATCCTCGTCGTCCTCAAATAGACAGATGCATGCACCCCGGTGAAAGCGTCGGAAAGAGAGGGCCATCCATAAACTAGAGCCTCTCATTTAATACAAATTTTTCCTATGATTATGCCTAATCCATCACTTTCTCAAGATCAAAAAACTTTTTCTAGGAGGAGTTAACAACTTGTTGCAGCCTAACCAACCCCTCCAGTTCTTCATTTTATTATTGGTACATCTCAAACACACACATATAGAACCTATCTTATTGATACCTATAATAAAATAATTGAGATAAGGTTTGGGCCAACTGGTAATCAATTGTAGATATCTTTTTCATTATGCACATGGCTTATTATTATTTTTTTTCTGGATGAGGGCCTACAATTGACACTACTCTTCATCCTATTCCACAATATTCTACTGAACCACTTGAAGATATGAAAAACTATGGTCTATAGAAAAAACCCTATAAGTGTCAAATTTCATTTCCTCCAGACGATCCCACACATCCATCATGTCACCAGAAATCACATAGAGTACACGGTAGTCAACCCCACCAGATCCTAGGTTCACCGGCTAGTGGCGGAGGATTCCTATATGAAACTATACCTGAACCAATGATATGTGGGTGATAAGGATCTAGATGTTCATACATTAACCCTAATAGATCACTCAACTATCTTTAGAAGTTTATAGAACTAATTTATCCACATATTTAAGGGAAATCACATACACCATAAATAGTTTGAGAAGGTGAGTCGATTCTTGGCTTCATGATCTACCTCTAATGATTTGGGATGAAACATGTGTGGCAGCCTTAGGTTGTGGGTTGCCTCCTCCATAGGCTATAATTTAGAACTCAAGATCATCACATGCTCTTCATGGTAAATTGATGCATTTAGATCCTCCCATACCATCAATACGCCAACAAGCTCACCCTCATGAGAAATAGGTTATCCCATTGTGGCCTTAGCATCTCCCATATTGGTGAAAGGTCCTTATATGTATTTTGTTATTCCAAGATCCTATTGTTTTAAGGTATATAACACTATCATGAAAGTTATATGAAAGCATAGACTATAGTGTTAAAAAAACAAAAAATAGGAATTATGGACTAAAGAATCACACTCTGTATATATCATTACAAGGTCTTCCTCCCAAGTTAGGAGGGTGAGAGGCATGTAATCTTGGTCGAGTTCATCCACCATGTTGGCTAATATGTTGAGGCTTGAGGCACTGAGGGTGGCATTTTCTACCAAGGACCCCTTGACATCGACAGGTAACTCATCAGCCACCATGATGGGATCCTTAGAACAGTGCACAAACTGTGTAATGGAAACATTAGATAGGTTAGTATAAAGAACCTAAAATGGGTATTTGGAAAAATGGGGATTTTATTTCACCCACCAATACCCGCAATATATAAATCTTGATCCCCCTTAAGCTCTATCCTCTTCTACAACTAGTGGTTCCCTCAGATCACTAAGAGGTGACACTCCTTGGACTATTAAAAAATATAGATATTTAGGTGATACTACTCTTGCTTCTTATATTTATATGATTTTTTCACATCCTACCTCCATGTGTTCTCACTAATATAGACAGTTCTTTTAAAAGCACTAGAAACCGCTTTAACAACACTTTTCTAGTGCTGTTAATTAAAGTGAAGATAAAGGGGGGTTCCCTTTATCCGTGCTAAAAAATCACTAATAAAGGGGTTCCTTTAGCCACACTAAAAAAAGCACTGATAAAGTCCCCCTTTATCAGTTATATTTTAGCGTGGATAAAGGAAACCCTTTACGATCTCTATTTTTAGCACTGATAAAGGACGACTTTATCAGTGCTAAAAATATCACTGATAAAGGGGTCCTTTATTAGTGCTCAAAATAGCACTATTAAAGGGGGCCTTTATCAGTGCTCAAAATATCGATGATAAATTCCTAGCTTCCCGTGATGTGCTATTTTTATAATAGTACACCCACCATCACCTGCACAACGCACACACACCACCTGCACGAAACAGGACCTGCACAATGCACACAAGAACAAACTAGCGCACACAAGAACAAAGTAGAACACACAAGGGTTTGGAAAATTTTTTTTTATACATTTCAAAAAATGTTTTATATAATCAAATTTACAATTATCCAACAAACAGTTAAAAACATTAATGTTTCATCCTTTGACATCTGTGATCTCGTATCAAAAACGGCCGCCCATGGTATTAGTTTCCGAACAAATCATCCCAACTCAAGAAAAAGGTTCCACCTATATAAGAAAAAAATATTATGTTATTAATACTATAAATAAATAAATTAAACACTAATAAGAAAGAACACATTAATAAAATGTCAATTTTTAATAAAAAAGACAAATTTGGAGTTATATTGGTCACACTGTGCGTCGTATTAAGGAGGGTTTAATTACTACATGTTACAAATGAGTTATGGATCGTTGTTTTGAAATATTAAAATAATATGAATGAGTTTTTATGGTTTTGAGTATATTACTTGTTCATTTACTAAAATTATTATCAAATTTAAATGAAACATTTGGATTTATAATAATCACATCGTTTGTCGGATTTAGGTGTGGTTTATTCCTACATGTCAAAAATGACTCATGGATCGTTGTTTTAAAGTATCAAAACAATCCTAATGCATTTTCTCTCTTTTTAGTATGTCATTTGTGTTTTTTTACTAAAATTTCATTTCAAACCAGAAACATGCATTTTGAGTCATACCGGTAGCATCGTGCATCAGTTTGAGATGAGACTTCTTCATAAATGTCACAAAGTAATTATGAATCTCTATCCTAAATTATGAACACAATCAAAGAGTGTTTTC
This sequence comes from Viscum album, assembly GCA_963277665.1. Taxonomy (NCBI): domain Eukaryota; kingdom Viridiplantae; phylum Streptophyta; class Magnoliopsida; order Santalales; family Viscaceae; genus Viscum; species Viscum album. The sequence goes on along the minus strand of OY728138.1, from coordinate 333,831,228 downwards.
TTGGTTTTTAGTGAGTGAAACATGTTGAGATAAAATGTCAATTTTAAACTGATAATGGACACTTTTAGTTATACTGGTCACACCATGCATTGGATTGAGGATCAATTGATTCATAATCATCAAAAATGACTTGTGGATAATTATCTTAAAGTATCAAAACAATGCGAATGTGTTTTCTCAGTTTTCAGTATTTCACTTGTTCTTTTTACTTAAATTAATGCCAATTTTAAATAAAAACACATTTGGATTTATACCGATCACATCATTCATCAGATTGAGGTGTGGTTGATTCCTACACATCACAAATGACTCATGGACCATTATTGTAAAGTATCAAAACAATCCAGATGTCTTTACTTTATTTTCAGTATGTTAGTTGTTTTTTTTACTAAAATATCATTTCAAATCGAAAACATGCTTTTTGAGTCAAACCGGTCGCATCATGTGTCATTTTGACGTGATACTACTTCATACACGTCACAAAGGACTTACGAATTACTTTCCTAAATTTTGAAGACAATAAGAAAGAATTTCCTTGGTTTCTAGTGAGTGACACGTTTTGAGCTAAGATGTAAATTTTAAGATGATAATAGACACTTGTAGTAATATCAGTCACACCGTTTTTTATATTTTGGTGTGTTTTATTCTTACACATCACAAATGACTGATGGATCGTTTTCTTAAAGTATCAAAACAATATGAATGTGTTTTCTCGATTTTTAGTATGTCACCTGTTCTTTTTGCAAAATTTCTTGCTAATTTAATATAAAAATACACACTTAAAGTCATAATGTTCAAACCATACATTGTATTTAGGTGTGGTTGATCCCTACACATCACAAATTACTTATGGAACATTTTACTAAAGTATCCAATCAATCCTAATGTGTTTTCTCATCTTTCAGTATGTCACTTGTTTTTTTACTAAATATACTATAAAATGTAAATAAAAATAGACACTTTGTGTCATACCAGTCACATATTCATACTATTTATGTACATTATTCCATTAGGTATTCTACCCATTAATTTCTAAATGAATCTATATCGTCTTGTCAATATGAGTCTTTTCGACAATCATGGTAGTATTGAAAAAATATAAATACACAAAGTATTAATATTTTTTTAAATGAAATATAAATTATTTTTGAAAATACCTCTTCAGGGATGCTGGTTTGTTCATGGAATGTGATCTATTTCATAAATTTACAAACATAATAACCATAGTCTTTTCCATTTGTTTGTTTTAGACACTGTAGAAACATGAAGAAAAATAAGTAATTTTTTTACATGAGTTTGGATAGTGAAATATTATTATATATACCATGATATTTATCCAGTCATAGTACTTATGATGTTTCTTCTACTTTTCCCCTGGCCTCATTACATGATGTAGATGATATTCACGTACTGCCCTATCATAACAGAATCCTCATTAAAAGATAATATAAATTATATAACTAGATGTTTAGTTCTAAAATGTTGGATGTAATGTATTAAAAATCGAAAAATTCTATCATGTGTGGTCAGTTTGTTAGATATCCATGCATTGAATCCAGGTAATAAATATTTGGAGTATCCAAATTGAACGCAATGAGCATCCAATGCTGTTTAAGAGAACAAAAAATAATAAGTAATGAAATAAATTAAAATATATTTGATATGATTAAATTGTATAGTTTTACCCCTAAATCGTTGGTGTTAATAAGAGTCTTTTATCCATAATTTTTCTATTAAACAATTTGAGCAGGCCTACCACTATTTCACCCTCTTAATTGGATTCTTTTTTTTGTTCTATAGAGGTGACATGAGGACCAACGAGTCCAAATTTTTGTTCATGGGGAAATCCCTTCAATTGTTTTTCATATAAATACCTGCGAAAAATATGAAATGTATTCAGTCAAAATTATCATAGTATATCTTCTTTTGGAAAATCAAATCATGAAAACATACCTCATGTATGAATTTACAACTGAGCCACCTAACCAATCATACTCCATGATTTTACTTACATTATCAACACTAATGAAATCCGGATCTTCCCTGTTGTACATATTTTCATAAAAAACAAATATGTGAGTACCATCTTCATTCAACTTTGTATCTCCATGAGACTATAATGATAATAAATGCAGATATAGAACGGGTGGTTTTAAGGTGCTTTCGGTATATTTTTTCAATCAGTTGGTCGATCCTTGATATGGTTTTGATCCGTGCTTTCTTTTCACCCCTTCTCTAGGTCTGTCTATAATAACATTCATTAGTTCAGACCTTTTTTCATTAAATGTTAAGGGTATATCTTTAAAACTAAATTAGAAATGGATACCTCCTTAACGACATGTTTTTTACAAGATGTAACAGCCATGTGATGAATGTTCCAAGAGATTGTTCGACCTTATGAATATCTTAACCATCAATTGGAATAGGTAGCTCGACGTTCAGCTCATGGGCTACGTTAATCAACACTTTTACATGACCTGTTGGAAGTGTTTTGTTGTGTAGGATGGCGTTCTGGATATTGAACATTGTAGCCCTCGCCACAAGGTGATTTGTGGGTGTTGATAGATATAAATTACAATCATTTTCACCCTATAGAATATCAGTACAGGAAAGGTATTAGTGTTTATCTGATTCACAATTCACATAAAATATTATTAGAACATTGATTACCATAACTATGATAGGTTTTTGAGAGGAATGGCTCACCTCAAAGATAGTGGGGGGTGGGACGGGATCTTCACGCGCTGGTAGTTCTTGAGTTCCTTTTTCTCTTTTCCCCCCAACAGACAAATTTTTATGATCTCTCTCTATCATTGTATTTTTTATTCAATGATAACTACTCTTTATCTCACCATTTCAATTTCTTCACTTTGACCATCCTCTTGTTTTTTTCTCAAAAATTGTTTGGGGTGTCACCCCAAAATCTACACCTCTAACATAGCGATACTTTTCTGGCTACTTTAAGTCCACTATAAGTATGTCTACATCTGATTTGGATGTCGATGATTCCTTTAATTATGTTAGATATAAAATATAGGAAAATAAGTAATCATTGTTATTTAATATCGATTTAAATAAAAAAATATTTATTATGTCATACTTACACATGTTTCCCACACTTTTTGTGTGTTTTCATATATTAATATCCCATCTTTATTTACACACACCTCATTCCATAGAACATGGATTAGGATAAAAGTGACTTTGGATTTGGATTTATCAATTTACATATAAATAGATTAACATAGTTATGGTGTTGTTTTATGTCACATAAAAGTATTATAGTAGATTTAAAATACGTACCAATTTTTTTTTCAAGTGAAGCGTACCCCATCCTTGCTTTATGGTAATGGTACACTGGTTTTTCTGGTCTTTTCTTATTTTTAGAATTCAGTTTATGTTCCAAAAATAAAAATTTGTTAATAAAAGTGATGAATACACATATCATAAAACAAAGTATTACCAAACACAATGTACTTTAAATGACCGCTCTTCACGACATCTAGTAAACACATCCCATTCTCCTTGTGTTATCAGGTGTGCATAAAGTAGAGGTGGGTGTGGGTTTATTTTCCCTTCATAATCTTTAAAACAATCTCTAATTAATATTTTGTGAAAGCCTATGTGAATCCTTCCTGCAACCCTTAATACATAGTCCTTATGCGAGTCAACTACTGTAAATGCACTCTATAAGGGATGATGAGGAGTAAGTCAATGTTTCATTAATTTATTTTATAGTAAATTAATGAAATGATATCATAATGTTACTATAATATCTCCCCACACTAGTTTCTTAATCCTAGTGACAACATGGTTCCACAAAAATATATCAATCGACATGCATTGTCGAGTAATGATTTCAATGTAACTACGGAACATGGCCTTGTCAGGGTTAATGTGCTAGCCATACTTATTCCATCCAACCTCGTATTTTATGCCTTTCTCTTTTGTCTTAAAGATTTTTTATAACACCATTAAACTATGGTGCTACTATTTTTTCTATGCCACCAGTGTTTCGTTGCCTACCATTTCCCTGATTTCAACATCATCAATATGTTCCTCCGGAGCGCTAGCATTGACATGAATAGATGGTGGTTGTACCTCTGCACTGGGAGAAGCATTAGTATGTTGAGAAACTAGTTGGTCCTCTACACTACAAGAAATAATAGGTTGAGAGACCTGTTGTTCCTCTGTATTGTGAGTAGAAGTACGTTGAGAGACCTGTTGTGCCTCTGCACTGCGAGCAGCAACAGGTTGAGAGACCTATTGTGCCTTGGGATTGGGAGCATCATCATGTATAGAATTCATTATCTGTAGAAGTGGTTTAACATTTAATTTATGTTACATAAAAGTACAAGCGAACATAAAATAACATAAGGTAACATGATGTATATTACAAAAAAATATAACCTGGTTATTGAACTCTGTTTTTTAAAGTCTAAAGGGATTTGACCCCTCTATCGACTATCCAAATTCTTTCATTATAGTCTCCTCTAACATAAAAAAGGCAATCTATATTGATACCATAGATATATTATTGTGACATCCCAATGAAAGGGTCATCCTCCATTGAATTTTCATCGGACCCATCAGTGGTTTTGGTCGATAATAGAACAATTGACCAATTTTGGTTTGCGGGATCCGGAATATAAAATAATTGTAATGCCTATGATTCTATTATAAATGGTTCATCTTTCTACGCATCCTTACTGAAATCAACTTTCAAAAATCCCAACTCATCTATTTTAACAACACTCCTATTATCAACCCACTTGCATTGAAAAATCAGCACTTAGAATTTCATATAACCCAACTCTCATATTTATTTGATGATGCCAAAGTATGACATATTCACATTAATTGAATTTATATCCTTATCACCAGACACATCCATCACTTCATCCACAAGTGTAACTCTACTATTCTTCATGGTAATTCCTTCATTATGTTCATTAGTATAGAATTTATAACCATTAATTACATATGAATTATAAGATAATACACACACACATGGTCCTCCGACTTGCCATCAAAGTTGTTCTAAAATTGAGTTCACATTTTCATCTGAATCATTAAATATATGGTCCTGAAACCATTCTATAAACTGTTGATTATGTGTATTTGATATCCATTTTCATCCCTTTATGGATTAAAATGCCTAATAATTTCTTTTTGGGTTTTGACATATGGGTCAACCTCTAAACTATTATAAAAAACATAAAGGTGGGCCTCCTTCCGATCAGTAATATTGATTGTGAAAACCTCTCTTCCATAAATTACTTCACCTTCATGCCACCTAGTGTGATGAGATTTTGGTAGACCAATTATTTCTACACTGTATAGGTATTCGCTATAGAATTCAACAGTTTCTTCAATAATATATCGCTCCGCAATACAACCCTCTAGACAAATTCATTTTTTGACATACCCTTTCAAAACCTTTATATACCATTCAGTGGGCTACATCCATCTATAATGTATAGGACCACATAGTCAAATATATCTCACCAAGTGAACCATCAAATGAACCATCATATCAAACAATTTTAGTGGTAAGAACATTCCCAATTCACATAATATGATGGTAACTTCTCTTTCCATACCTGAAAATTTCTTTGGGTCTATAACGTTTTTGTATATATCTTTTAAGAAGAAACAGAGATGTTTTAGTGTATAATAAACATTCTTGGATTAAATTCAACATAAAACTATAGGAATTTTATCTTTCATTAAAATTTGGCAGTCATGTGATTTCAGACCCTTTAACTTTAAATCAGTCATTGGCACGATGTTATTGATATTTGATGAATACCCCTCTAGAACCTTTACATCATTCAATAAGTTACAAAACTAATATCTCTCTTTCCTGGAAAGAGTGTATATAGTTGGAGGAAGAAAAGTTCATTTTTCACCCTTCACTGGGGCCAAGTCTTCTCACATTCCCATGTTAACCATGTCCAACCTAGCTTTAATTCCATCTATTGTTTTACCGAGTGCATTTATCAACATGTCGATGACACTATCACATACATTTTTTTTCAACATGCATAACATCAAGAAAGTTTCTGACATATAGACAATTATAGTATGATAATTCAAAAAAAAAGATCACTTCTTCCAACTGGTTTTCATATTGGCTTTTAAAAATGGTTTACCAAAAGCACTGTCTACATCTTTTACTTTCTCAAACATTTTATCACATGTTAGTGGAGATAATGTTGTACATTCTTCTGAACTTCCATCAAATGATTCCATCCATGATCGATATTTATGTCATCGAGGTATAAATATGTGATGTCATAGAAACACAGTTTTCGATGAATGTTTCAACCTAATTGACTGTGTACCTTGTTCGCAGATGGGGCACCCATGAGTTCCTTTAATACTATATCATGACAAATTTCCATAAGTTGGAAAGTCATTTATCGTCCCGTACAACATGGATCTCAATGTAAAATATTCATTTCTATAATAATCATACAAAATAACACTTTAATCCTACAATAATTTCAAATCCTCGATGAATGGATCTAAATAAACATAAATATCATTAACTGGATTTTTCAGTCTGGATATAAGCACATATAGCATGATGTGTTTTCATTTCATGCATAGCCATGATGAAAATCTATAATTTATGAACATAACTTCCCATGTACTGTGAGTGTTTATTTGAAAACCAAAAGGATTCACTCTATCTATATATAATGAAAGATAAAGGTTTCTCGGATCATTTCCAAAATACTGATACTCATGATCGATTCTCTTCCACTGAGGAGAGTATGATAGGTGATGTAGTTTCCCATGTTTATTTCTTCTATTTTCATGCTACATCAATTTTACTACAGTCTCCTCACTTCCATATAGGTGCCTCAAACTTGTAATGATTGGAAAGTACCATAAAACTTTTTTATGAATAGATTCATCTTTCTTCTATCGAGAATCACCACACTTTGTGAATTCTCTAAGTGATTTGTGATCCTTGAAAAATATAATAAAATCATTCACGTAGGAATTTATTCTTTTAGAGATCATACCCATCGAGTGTAGGATTCGTTTGGTATCGTATGTTCATCTTAGGAGCTCATTGTATTTTGGGAGCATGTAATTGAAGAGAGAAAGTAGTTCTATAAAAATGGCATCACTCCATCCATTTCATACTTTCAAATTATACAGCTTCAGTATGGATGACAATGTTGTATATTTAGTGCAACCACCATATAAAGGAATCTTTTCAAAACTCTTTAACAGCTCAAACAATTTTGGGACATCATGAAGTTCATCATCAATTATCCTTGTAATTTACTCAATATGATCTTTATCATCATTCGCATCTGTAATCATGTCCACGATATGGTCTTCTTTATTATCCACACCTTAATCATATCAGATGATCCATAAAACACATTATTATCCCAACCAATAGCTACATTCAATTTTTCCACATGTTTATTATAACATTTATAACTTTGATCTATTCTGTGAGAGATCAAGTGTTATTCCAACTCCTCTAAACAATGTTGTCTTGAATAATAAAAACATAAACATAGACAAAGTATTTGAGAAGGGTCATATGCATGATCTTTTTCAAACATGATGAACTCTTTCACTCCATGTTCAAACTCCTTTTTCAAAAGACTGGTATCCATCCATTATTTATTCATATACATCATATTTGATTCAGTGATATTACTATTTAACAAAATAAATACACATTATATTGATATAATGTAATGGTTTTCCTAATTCTATAAAAATATAAACTTAAAAGATTATGGAAAAACTACAGTTCAAATGTCCTTTGAAAAATATTTAAAAAATAACACTTGAAATCACATTATAAAACCAACCATTTAAAAAAATTACTCTTAAAAATAACACACCCTTTTTAAAATAAATCAATCTGTTCCAAACACTCTTTCACAAAACCACAATTACTTTTTTAAAACATTCATGGAAACTTCATGACCCAACAATCGTAATCATTTAAAATGAGAGACAACCCTCTAAGAAACATTTCAAAACACTTGAATCATTTTAAAATATCCACTTAGAAATTTTCACAAAGGCATATATCCCAAGAGTAGAACTTTATAAAATATAAATAGAAAACACCTCAATTCATTGAAAACCAATCAGTGTGGTATGATTCCATAAAACTATTCTAAAGTTTGGTGTAATAATAATAATTTCTATAAGAATTTGATATTTTGATACCCACCATTGGATATCCCTTATACATGCTTCCATTGTCCAGTTATATCAATTATCCTTCACCACAACACCAGAGTCCCAACAGATATGTTCCATAGTTAGTGACCACACTCACAACCATGAAACACTTGTGTTCCAATTTACTAAAAAACTGCATTATCCCAATGATAATTGTAAAAATCAATTGGTTTTACACCCCCAAGAACAATTTATATGTCTCTCACATGAAGTAATATTAGTTCCTTCCTTTATAAATACACCTAAGAAAATCTATAAGCATGAACCCAACTACTAGATTGAGAGCACTCCCAACACTCCACTTTTGAAGTCCAATGCATCCACATGCCTTCCCAAAAGGTGTATTTTTATATAATTATCTCTTGGTGATAGAAGAACCATACCTGCCGAATTAATTAGAAGATCATCCACACCCATCCAAGCCCCAGGAAAATAGTAGTCTCCCAGATCCCACTATAAGACCTGATAGATAACACCTGGTAGGAATTTACCCTTCTCCACAATGGAGGTTTGTAACACCTTCCATGAAACTTGAAACTCGAAGAGTGTAATAAAAACTATGATAGTGCTGAAAATTGGGAAAGATATTAGAAGATATAAGCTAAAAGGATCATAAAGTAGGCTGGGGAAACATTTGAGAAATAAAGGTAAGAAGACTAATGAAGAATGGAAAAGAAATAGAATATGAGAGGTTGGTTAGTGAGGAATAACCAATAAAATATCAACCACTACTACCCTTTCAAGGGAGTGAATGGGCATGAGTGTATAATGAAAAATGGGAGAAATTTTTAGATTTGATTAAGAAATAATAAATTAACATAGCATTTGTTGAGGCTATAGTGAACATGTCTACCTATACAACATTTATGAATGAAATGGTTTATGAAAAGATAAATCCAATGTAATTGGGTACCATAAAATTGATGGGATATTGTTATATTATTGTATGAAGAAGCCTATTGAAGAATTAATGTGATCTCATTAAATTTTCCATTCTGATTAATATTCGGTCTATTGAGATTGGTTAGGATTTAAGTGGATTATGAGTTAGCATGAATTTAATGTCTTACTTTATATTTAAAATCAAGGGATTTAGAGAGATTAATCCAACTCGAATTATGATTTAACTTGTAAAAACAACATTCTGGTGTCTACTGGGTTTTCTTTAGGATTTCATTTTCTAGGTGGACAAGTTCAAATTCCTAGTGGACTTTTTTTCGATGGACATGGAAAAAGAGAAGGCTCTTAAAATCTTATGAGGACCATACCCATAAATGGAAGGTAATTGATATAAGTTAAAAATTTGGAGTTATTCTTTATAGTTAGTGGAGTAGAGGCGACGTTCAATATCTATTGGACAATGAAAAATCTGGATAAGATAGTAGATGAGTAGGGAAAATATAGATTACAAGTACTTGAGGATACTACTATACTTGGAGAATTATTTTATGTAGAAACATTAGTTAATAAATAAGTGAGTGAAAAAGATGTATGGAGCTAAAAAATGTTGTTGGAGATACTTCATACAACAAAACCTTCATTTTTTAGTGAAATCACACATAAAAAAGCATATGTCATGTTAATCATACATACCTAGAATAATGTATGGGAATGGGCCTCTTACCAATAATACAAGATCCAAAACCCTTAAATCATAATATTCAAACTCAAGTATATCACCCAAGGTGAAATCATACAACAGTAAAAATGGAAACAAAGAGCAAGGACAACCAATATGTAATTCATTTAGTGCACAAACAAGGACAACCAACATACAGTTCATTTAGTATGCAAACAAGGACCACAAACAACCACGATTTTCAGTGGGGAGTTTATATCATACAATTCACAAGATCACCATTAATATCAAACTATAATAATATTTGAAAAAATGAGAAAGAGGAGAAAACTCACTATGGAGGTGTGGTTCAGCGCACGACGGAGGTGCGTTCCTGGCAGAGTAGAAGCGCGAGACAGAGGAGTCCTCCAATGGAGGAGAGGCATGCAGTAGAGGAGTACTCCGATAGAGGAGAGGCGAACTGTGGAGGAGAGGCACGTGGGGAAAATGGGTTCATGGTGGTGGAAATCACACAGGCGGAGGGGACAATAAAGGAGGAGAGTCACACGGTGGAGGATTCCTCTGGAAAAGAAGAGGAGCATGACAGACAAGAGTTACAAGACAGAGGGGAGTCATATGGCAGAGGAGAGGCACACAAAATATGAGAGGTGAGTGGGGAAGGTGGGTTTGCGATAGAGGAGTCGGTGGGATAGGAGGAGGAGGAGGAGGCGGTGGCAATGATCAGCTTCTGCGAGAGCTTTAGGGGTACGTGGAAGGAGGAGAAAGTTACGGTTTCTTTATAAAACCCGGTGAAACTTTTATCAGCGCTAACTAAAAAGAACTGATAAAGGTATGCTTTATCAGTGCTAAAATATAAAGTTCTAATAAAACATGCTTTTATCAGCACTTTTTTAGCGTTGATAAAGGCCAATATTTATCAACGTTAAAAATATAATGCTGATAAAGACACATTTTATCTGTGGGTTTTTATCACTGATGAAGATATGCCTTTATCAGCGTTAAAAAAGCACTGATAAAGATATAATGTTAATAATTTATTTATATTCTTATATATATTTATAAAATTATATACATGATAAACATATATTTATATTTATAAAATTATAATTTAAATAATTAAAAAATTTAAGAAATATACTTATTATATTTATAATCTTATAAATATATATAATAAATGTATTAATTATATATATTTGTAAGATTATAGATGTATATAACTATATTTCTTTTAATTTTATAATTATTTATATGAATATATAATTATTTATAAATATAATTATAAATTAATATATATATATATATTTATTTAAATATTTATAAAATTATAACAAATTAATATTTTTTAATTTTTATAATTTTATTAATATATATTTAATATATTTATTATAATTTTATAAGTATTTAAATATATCTATATTTATTTAAAACTATAAATATAAATATTTTGTATTTATTTCTCAATATTTCTATATATTTTAAAATATATTTATTTAATTATATATAACATTATATATAAAAATAATAAATATATTTTTTATGAATTAATAATTATTTAAATATATATATATATATATATATTTATAACTAATAAATAAATAAATATTTTTTTTATTTAAAAATTATAATAAATAAATTATTTATAGTTGTAATTATAAATAACTAAGTATATATAAATATAAAAAATTATCAAATTATAAAAAACATTTTTATAATTTTATAAAAATATATAATTAATATATTTTTTATAATTTTTAATTATTTAAATATATATATTTATTTAGAATTATATTTATAACTATTTGTATTTATTTATAACTATTTGTATTTATTTATAAATATTTGTATATAAATATATATAATTAATATATTTATTATAATTTTTTAATTATTAAATTATATCTATGTTTATTTAGGAATTATAATTTTAAATATTTTTATTTATTTATAAATATTTGTATATATTTATTTAATTATATATTTATAACTTTATAAGTAGTATAATAAATATATTTATTATAATTTTATAATTATATATATATAGTTATAATTATAACTATAAATAAATATATTTATAAATATTTGTATATAATTATATATATATATAAAATTATAATATATGTATATATTTGTTATAATTTTATAATTATTTAAATATATATAGTTATAATTATAATTACAAATAAATATATTTAAAAAGTATTTATATATAATTAAAGTTTAATAATTATAAATTTAATAAATATATTTATTCTTTAAAAATATTTAATGTAATTTTATAAGTATTGAGAACATAATATAGTATATATATAGGTAACATACATGAATTAATCATATACACCTAGTAAAATATACATAATAAAAAACGATCCATCAAGGGACAACATGAATAATATGAAGAGTGTAATGTATAAATGAACATTAATAATGATACATAACATATATGCACACATGATCAATATATTTATTGACCAAATTCATTATAAACACATATATATTTAATTATAATCTTATAAATACTTTTTAAAAAAATGTATATATATTTTTGAATTTTTAAAAAATATTTATTAATTATAAACATGCTCTCTTTATTTAATGTTTACAAATAAACATTATTTTTTAATATAAATATAATAATTGTATATAAATTTTTATTAAAAAATTTTATCAGTGCTAAAAATACAGCTAATAAATGTATCCTTTATCAGAGCTAATAAAAGCGCTGATAAATGTGTACCATTTATCAATGCATTTTTAGTGCTGAAAAAATGATATATTTATCAGTGATTTTAGCTAGCGTTGATAAAGCCCCCCTATCAACCCATTCTGTTTAGTGCTGATAAAACGAGTCACTTACCTTACCCCATTTTGTGGTAGTGTCTCCAATGGCTACTTTGGAAGCTCCTAACTCACTTATTCTTGTAAAAGTTAGTAAGTAGAAGTCAGTGTAATATAGAGTTAACCAATGGCACTTTAATAGTTTTAGGATCTTGGAAATTACTTGATCCAGAGTGAGTTATTTTAAATCATTTATAGGTATTTTCTCCTCACCTTCTCATAAGCCTATGCTCAACCTATGTTGCTTCCATATGAGTACTCATTAATAGAATCCCTCTATTCTACCTCTCTGAGCAACTTAATATCTACTGAGCTTTTTATAGGCTGACTATCCAGAAACACCCTCACTCGATCACTCAAGGAACCCACTTAGTCCTAGGATTAAAGAAAATACTCTTCTAAATGATGTATTCTATGATCTATATTCTAGATTCATTGAACATATCCCTAGAATACATAATGTCAAGAAGGTGTATCCTAATGTTTTGAATCACCCCTATATTCATCAATTAGAGAAGTGTTTCTAGATATAGTTTTAATTCGTGCAAGATTTACTGTTTACTACATCTGTAACTATATCTATGATTAGTAACATGTTCTTCATAGAAGATATTCCATAACTGGGCTTAGTGCAACATCCCATGTTTTTAAAAGGAAACACAATATTCGATAGCATACATGATTTGTTACATCGAGATTAAACCAAAAACTAAATTTTATTATTTAGTATGGTTTTTATCACCTAGACATTATAATGGAGGTAATGTACAATGATAAATTAATTTTGAAAATATGGTTTACACATGTTTATATAATTATTAATTGGTTACCAAATTAACTTGAATTGAAACTAAAAACGAATTGAATATAAAGGATGTATTTTTTATGAAAAACTATTTAAATGTGAATAATTGTGTTTATAAAATAAAAAAATCACTCTTATTGGATTATATTAATGAAATATTAATTCAATATAATGTTTAAAATTCATATTATGTTTTTTCTAGACATTATATAAGAAAAAAATACAATTTTACGGATAAAATGAGTGTTTTTCTAAAAATACAGTTTTACCGCCTTTTGATGGTGAACTCTTTTTAAATCTATTTTTAACACCTTTATATGTTCTATTTGAAAAAATAAACTTCTTATTTCGAATAGGGATATCATACTTTAGTTTGGATAAATTTTTGGAATTTTTATGATTAAATTCATATTTTAATGAGTAGTGAAAAATACTGCATTTTAATTCAAATCTACATTTTCATCTAATTTATTTATATTTTTAGATTATACATTAAGATAGTTTTAAGGTATCATTATATGAATTTTTTATCAGTTAATACAATTTATTTCATTTTATTCTTTTTTAAATTAAAATTAAATAGAAAAATTTTGTTAACTTTTGAACGTTTTACTTAAAAATCCGTTTCCTTATTCTGTCAAAGAGATTATTTTTTAATTAATTTCTGCCAATTATATATTTTGAATTTGGAAAAATGGATTCCATATTTGGAATCATAAGGTATAAATTTTTTAAATAGGTCCCTTTTTATTGTTGGACATTATGAATAGTAACTTTAGTAATAAATTTTATTACCACGATTAAAAGTAAATCAGGTAATTAGAGGTAAAAATAATATTATAATAATATAAAACTACCAAAAAACTTGACATAATTTAATTTTATGAGTTTATTATGAGAATTATTATCCTTGGGTCTATTTTAGGACCACTTGTATGACTTTAATGCATTTATAATATTATATTCAATGAATAGTCATTTTTGTTAAACTTTTCTTTTTAAAAAGTAAATTATTTTAATATGGAGTTATATATGGGATTTATTTGACTATAAATATTATTTAGAAATATAAAATTATTACATACATCATGGTAATTTATTTATAATTTTTAGTTATTAAATAATTAAATAAAATTTTGACACAAAGATGATGCAATAGTAGATTTATTAAAGAAATAACCAAATAAATGATATTAATAATATTAAATTTAATATAATTTGATATATTGGATTACATCCAAAAATTTTATGGAATAATATGACATATTAGGATTGAATAAATATATTTTTTTAAGTAATAAAGTTTTTATGTTTTTTTAAGAAGTCAAGTGATGAATAGTGTCAAAATTGACATAATTCATAACTCAAAAATATAAAATATTTAATTAAATAATATAAAACTTATAAAAATGTGATATTTGTCCAAATATTTTATATACATCTAAAACTATTATCAATGACACATTCATTGGTCGTTTCATAGGATTTGGTAATTATTTTAACCCTCAAAGAGTAAATTACTTAATAAAATAGTAAGAGTTAAAAGGGGTTAAAACAAAAATATAAGGATTAAACAATATTAAAAACTTGTATAATTTTAATTGGATGTTAATTATTTGACAAAAAATAATCCTAAATTATAAATAAATCAGTTTGGTAAGATTTTTAATCTAAAGTTAATTTATAATAATTTAATACTTTAAATAATTCCATGGGTGCCCCTACCCTCTCCTATAAAAAGGCACTCATTCCTCTCAATTAATCAAACTTCCAAATCCTTTTTGTTTGGAAAATATCTTCTCAAAAAACTTTCTATAATCTCTACCCATATTATTGAGGTCTTATATTTTGCAGAACACCCTTCTTAGAGGTGTTAAGGTGTTAAGAAAGGTGATCATCCGAAAGAAAGGTAATATTTTTATTCAAGTGTTTCTATTTTATTTCTTCTTCCAGTACCTTCAAATATTATTTACCAATTATGAAATAATAACAAAAGTATCCTAAATATACTGAGATTATATTATATTAATATCACCATCTAAATCCTTCTTCACTTCTATTAAATGGGAAATAAATTAATCGTTCGTGCACACATGTGAACTATCACCTCCACGAACCGATATAATTAATTTTCCATAAACGTCTCTAAATATTGGTCATAATGATGGAATTGATGTTTTTATATTATTTTCATGACATATTTATCATTATAAGTTAATAATATATCAATTATGTCATTACTTTCCATGCACATAAAAATGATAACGTCGTTCGGGCGTACGTGTGAACTATCACCTCCATTAAGCGATGTGAATCATTTTTATTCACCACATAACCTGTATGATATATATAAGTATATTTAAATGATTATTATGATTTTAATCTTATTATTATAATTTTTTAAAGAAAAAATAATAATTATCTTCTCTCCTTATTGATCAATGAAAAATGGTAACGTTATTCATGCGTATGTACAACCCACCATATTCATGATTATAACATTGTTCACTTTTCATACCATAAATAAATGGATTGATTTAAAAATTGTAATTTAGGTATAAAGGTTATTATTATGTTATGAATTTTATTCTGGAGATTATTTAATTATTACCACATGGACTATTGACATCAATCCAAGTTCATTTTTGACTCAAGTACCGAATATCGACTGAACGAATGATATGAACTTAAATAATTATATAATTTTTATAACATGGTAATAAGTGATATAAAAGGAATAATAATCCATAAAAAGGTTATCATGAAATTATAAAATAACTTATGTTTATTATTCATGAATATAGAGATTTTACGTGATGAGTCAGACTCAAGGTAAGGGTCTTCGTCTCAATATCCTTTCATTGAGCCATTTCATGATAATATGAACCTTTATTCTTTTATAAGGAGTATATATGGAAAATACAACATTTATTATCCATATTTTATAATAATGTTATTTAAAGTTTTGGTAAATTTATTAATTCATGGATATTAGGATTTAAATGTTCAAAGTGGTATGAGACGCCTTGAATGTTTAAATATTTAATTATCCAATATTTTTATTAATGATATTAATTGACATATTTATTTAAATGGATATAAAAGGATTATACAGTAAATTTTATGTCTATATTCAATTTAATTCAATGTTTTCAAAATTAATCTTTTTATATGAAGTGTTTTACATTCTTTACAAAATGAAAAAATACATGTTTTTTAATGTAAGCGGCGCCAATAACTTCTCCACCACTGTAATCGTTATTTGATATTTGGATTCTTCTACAAGACTTAATATTTTTAAAAGAAATAGATATCCCTTAATATCTTTTTAGGTGTTTTGGTATTGAAAATGGTTTTGAAAGTGTAATGACTACTTCAATATCTTGTAATGACTTTTTGTGATTGCAAATGAAATTTTATGAGTGAAATATAATAATTTGAATCTTTTATGTGTTATGATTATATAATGGTACTTGGAAATTTTATGGGTGGTTACATGATAAACCAAATATGGGTGGTTCTATGATAAACCAAGAGTGGGTGATCCTGTGATATCTCTCCAATGAATTGGGTAATGAGACGGGGTTAACCAGTTAGGTTTCTTTTACGATATTTTGGGAATATATTGTGATAGGTATTCCAAATGTAACCATGAAGTTTACTAATATGTAGATCTGAAAGCTACTATGTAATAATGATATGGATGCCAAAAGTTACCTTTATGATTTCTATGAGTTTTACTGGAACATTATGATTTCATGAGGTAAGATAAATGGTTTATGTTTTATGGGTGAAAATATGATTTTGTGAAAATGTTTTCTGGAGTTTAAAATATTCATGGACTAATGATTTCTTTCAGGCTTTTATTCCCCTTACTGATAATTTTGTGCTCATCCCATGTTTTCATTTTTTTCATAGGTCTTAAGATTGGTAAGGGAAAATAAGATTCCATGATAAAAGCATTGAAAATATGTGTTTAAAAGAAATAATGTTTTATTTTAAAAGGGTTTTCTTTGGGGGAAAAGTGGATACTGAGTATAACATTACACATGTAATGCATGGGTCTAATTTTTAAGATTTTTTCCTAATTATTTAAAACTCTAAATATACAAATATCCTCAATGTTAAATAAATTGAGTTCTTAATTTAACTCAAGATTACGTAATGTTAAAGGATGGGGCCTTATAGTTGATATCAGAGGATGGTTCAGACAAATTTTAAGATTATGATGTTTTCTTAGGAGTTAGGGATATGATCATGGATTCATAATTTTAAGTTTTATAACAAGTTCAATGTCTTAGAAACCCATTTGAGGCTTTATGTTCATAAATTTTAAAGTGATTAATGGTATTGTTGGTGACTTTTATTTTTGAGGTAATTATGCACTATTAAATTTTGGGATGAAAAATGAAAGGAATGAGATAAAATTTGAGGTTAAAATATGTTATAGTTATTTTTGATCATTTTATCTCATTTCTAGAATGTTATAAGAGTTATAAGAATTATATAGTTTTAGAAAGATGAAAAACCACAAGATGAGTGACAACCTATCGTGTCAGACAAGGCTGCAGGAATCGAACCCACAATTGAAGTGCGATAATGCTTTATCACCTACCACTAGCCTACATTAAGTCCCTACTCAGTAAGACTTTTTCTTTTTAGTTAATCAGTTCATGAAATAAGAATAATTTGATTTTGGTAACTTATCTTTTATCAAATGGATTTCCTTGGTATTGGAAAATGATTTGGGGATTAAGTGATAAGTGTTATTTTGGAAGACATTCACTATTTTGGGAACTTTATACAATAAGGGTTAATAAAATATTATGGGATTTTATTTGAGGAGTAATGGTTGAATTTTATTTTGGATGAATTCATGATTTTATTGGGGACTTATGGCGATTTAGGTTATTTATGGAAATGATTAACCTATCTCGGAGAATATGTGATTATGTTAATTACTTTTTGGTATGAGACATTAATAATGATTTATGTTATTTAGAGAAAAATGTTAAAATTTATCCTGGAAGACTATGTGATCAAATCCTTATATATTTTGGATTTTAATCTTAGTTTGGATTATTTTGAGGAATTTTAAGGATAATTATTTTTTGAATGGTCTATTTGGAACTTTGGGTATTACAGTTGAATTTTGGAGATTGAAAGTAGTATTTATTCTTATAAAGGATTATTATTTTTAGGAAATTATATTATCTTATCCTAACCATTTTGGTTTTGGTTAATGTTTCATGATATGAGAAATAGATGGTTAATCTTTTGTGGATTGTGTGAATCCATATAAGCTGATTCATCTTAAATACTCATCATTTGGAGAAAAATATGAGTTTGTGGAAGAATTTAATTAAAGGATGAAACTCTACTTATCAAGTAATTATGTTTATTTATGTTATTAATCAAGAAAGTAAATTAATTTCTAAACTTTAGGAAAAGTATCTTAAAACAAAAATGTTTTCTATTTACTTTTCCTGCTATGAAGTCAAAGACCATTTAACCCATAACAAATTTAGAGCTTTGTGATTGTTAAAATTTTTTTAACAACATTTTCTATCACTATCCATCAAAACATGATTGTTATTTTTTATTCTATATATATGTTTTCCTATATATAATCCTAGTATGTGTTATCTTATGTGACATTCATACTATCCTTTCTTTCTTTTAAAGTGGATGTTTTATTAACCATTTTTCTGATGTGGGAATGCAATAAAGGTATTTTGAAAATTCATAACTTAGTTACCAACCCCAAATTCAAATTGTGAGGATACAATTTCCAAAAGGGGGGAGAATGTAACAACCTGGGTTTTTAAAAGAATATACAATGTCAGACAACGTACATGATATGTCACATCAAGCTTAAACGAACAACTAAATATTATTATTTAGTATGGAAATTATCACCTAACCATTATAATAGAGGAAATGAACAATGTTAAATTAATTTTGAAAATATGGTTTACACATGTTTATATAATGATTCATTGGTTACCAAATTAACATGAAATGAAACTAAAAACTAATCAAATATAAAGGACGTATATTTTTATGAAAAACTATTTAAATATGAATAATTGTGTTTATAAAATAATAAAATCACTCTTATTGGATATATTAATGAAATATAAATTTAATATAATGTTGAAAATTCATCTTATGTGTTTTTTAGACATTATATAAGAAAAATACAATTTTACAGATAAAATGAGTGTTTTTCTAAAAATAAAGTTTCCCCCTTTTGATGGAGAACCCATTTTAAAAATAGTTTTTGACACCTTTATATGTTCTATTTGAAAAAATAATCTTCTTCTTTGTAAGCAGGATATAAAAATTTATTTTAGATGAATTTTTGGTATTTTTATGATTAAATTCTTATTTTAATGAATAGTGAAAAATATTGCATTTTAATTTTTTTTAAAGATAGAGGCTAAGCCTCTTATATTAAAATCCAAAAGAAGATATGAACCGAGAAGAGTATAGGAAAACAAAGGCAAAACCCAAAGCAAAAGCTATTTGTTAATCTTTTTTAGTAATCGTGCGCTTAATATCCTTTATTCTTCCTAGATTGCATCCCATTCAGTCATTCCAAGTCCATGCCCCCAATCCCTCGATCTCCCCCCTACATGAAGGAATAGATTGAAGCCTCTCATAAATCATTTCAGCATCAGTTATTTCAGAATCAGATCTATGATCTTGTCTTTCCGTGCATTTTTTAGGAGAAGTGTCTCCTATCACTAGCGTCATCATACCCTCTACCACCATTACTTCATCCGGATCCAAAGTCTATTGATGTTTTTTCTCATCATGAGAGCACTGAATTGAATCTTTCATATCAATGGGACCATCAATAATCTGATCAGAGAAATAAGTAGTGTTACCTACAGTTAATTGCTCAACCCCCACTGGACAAACCACTAGAGACTTTGTCTTCTTATAGGAGACAAGCTAAAATCCCTCATTATCTACAATAGGATTTGAAGAAGTGTGGCATGTTTTAGAAATAACTGGAGAATCATATTCTAAAATTTGTTTACATTTTTTTCTACATGAGGCATCCACCCTTTTATGTGAGAGTTGATGATCCACCTCAAGTTGTATTTCATCTTAAAAAAACTGCTCAGTTGTTGAATCGTCATCATTAGGAGTCGAACAAGATTGGTGTTGTTGGGATATAACAAATTTGCCTTTGTTATTATCAGCATTGTGAACATTATTGTCTTTGGAAAATATTTCATCCCAAGATTTTGCCTTATTCTTAGAGGTGTTAGTAATAACATTAGGTAAGTCACTTGGGTGTTCATCCTTCCCATCAACTATTAGACTAGTTGCATCCCCAAAATCATCACCCTATGCCTCCTTCTTCTGCTTGAAATTGTATGCAGCAATGCCCAGACCATCATCACTCTTACCAAGATCTTGGTCATCTTCATTAGGAAACAAATGAGGGATAGTAACAGTTTTCCGAGCATAATCACTTTTTCTATTCTTGAGACAATTGCTCATGTAATAACCACACAAAACACATAAGCTACAAACTGTGGAGTGCTGATAGATAGATGAGTCATGACCAATAATGATGAATTCCTTGAAGAATTTAGGCATTTATTTATAAAAAATATTCATCTCAATAATATAATCATCAGTTTTAAGCATTACCTTGTCAATAAGAGTCGATCCCAGTTCAACCTCAACCAAGAACCTGGCAAAGTGACCAAATCGATCCACTTCCATTTACTTGTCATTTTTAATCTGGATGCTGATGGATAGAGAAATATAATGCATTATTTTGGGGTTCCAAATTATCCAATTTAACCCATAAACCATTACCCAAATTTTAGTAGTGGTGTTACCAACCTCAAAGGGATTAAAATTTTTATCCCATTCACGTAGGTGAATAATTCCAGATTTCAGCACAATAGAACTGAAGGCCTAGGCTAAGACATTCAATTATTCTATGGGGAAGAGCATATGGATGTATCCTAGACCAAGAGAGACACAATTCCATGAATAAAGACTCCAAATCAATGAAATTATCTCTTTGAGTTCATCGATTTTTAGATGCTGAGAACCGTTAGGAAGAAAAAATCAAGCAATAATTGAGAACTCACCCATTTTGAGCTGCTCTGAAACTACGATAGGGTCATATTTTATGTTTGATATATGTTATTTTCTGAAAATGTAAGAATGAATTCCTCCTTTGAATCAATCAAAATGATGTTTGGAAGATGTACCCTCCTCAGGAGCACTATGGCTTGCATGGTGCTGGATCCCTATAGCAGCTTCAGAAGAGCCTCCCGCCGCTACCCCCAAAATCACCCGGGGCCCAACCACCTCTTGAGAAACACTAGAGTCAAGAGGACTGAAAAATTATTGACACCCATGAATTCATCAATTCTATGCAGCCCATCATGGGTGCGCTGAGATTCACACCTCTTAGATGAGGGACGTACGTGCGGAACCACCGCTATAGTCATCAAAACCACCGAGACATGTCGCACAGATGAATCAGATGACACAATAGTAAATGAAACTTCTTGGGATCCATGAGATTCACTCATTTTGAATGAGTCAAATCCGGATGAGACCACTATAATAGACAATAAGGGTTCTTCAATTTTCTGAACTTTAATCCTCTCTGACGAAACTAAATCGGATGGAGCCCACAATAGATTTGACGCTCCCTTCTCTACCCAATCCCCATATGAAGATCTCACCGCAATAAACACCAAAGATTCATGGGATCATTAATATTTTTTCCATTCAGATGAGGAAAATATGGATGACAATGCCACAACAAATGCTCAGGGTTCCTCAATTCACTGACCTTGAAGCCTCTCTGACATAACTAGCTCGGATGGCGCTCTCCACAAATCTAACACTACCTTCTCTGCCCAAGACCCATCTGAAGACCGCGATACATTTTTTTGGCCAAATAAGTGTGAAACCATAATGGATAGTAGTTCAAAACCCTATCTTGTTGCAGCACCATCGGAGAGACCAACCTGAGCCTTCATTGCCCTCATATCTTCCCTCTATTTATTCAAAACTGTATTTTTATCTATTTTATTTATATTATTTGATTATCCTTTTAGATAGTTTTACGGCATAATTATATTATGTTTTTACTATTTAATACAATTTAGTTAATTTTTTTCTTTTTCAAATTAAAATTAAATAGAAAAACTATTTGAACTTTTGAACGTTTTACTTAAAAAACTCATTTTCTTATTCCGTTAATGTGATTAATTTTTAATTAATTTATTCCAATTATATATTTTGAATTTGGAAAAAAGACTCCATATTTGGAATAATAAGGTCCAAATTATGTAAATAGGTCTATTTTATTTTTAGACATTAGGAATAGTAACTTTGGTAATAAATTTTATTACCACATTTAATGGTAAATCGGGTAATTAAAGGTAAAAATGATATTATAATAATATAAATCTACCCTAAAACGTGTCCCAATTTAATTGGATTATTTTATTCCAACCATGTGCATTCTTGGGAAGATTTTAGGACCACTTGGAGCCACTTGTATGAATTTAATGCATTTATAATTTTATATTCAATGAATAGTCATTTTTGTTACACTTTTGTTTTTGACAAGTAAAGTATTTTAATATGGAGTTATACATGGGATATATTTTTCTATAAATATTATTTATAAATATAAAATTATCACATACAACATGGAAATTTATTTAGAATTTTTTTTGAATTAAATAATTAAATTTAATTGCGACATAAAGATGATGTAGTAATAGATTTATTAAAGAAAGAATCAAATAAATGATATTAATAATATTAAAATTAATATAATTTGATATATTTTATTCTATCCACGAATTTTAAAAATTATTATGACATTTTAGTTTTTAATAAATTTTGTTTTTTGAAGGAATCAAGTTTTTATGATTTTTTAAAAAAGTCACGCGACGAATAGTGTTAAAATTGACATAATTCATAACTTAAAATATAAAATATTTAGTTAAATGATATAAAATTTATTAAAATATAATATTGAGCCAAAAAGTTGGTATAATTCTAAAAATATCATAATGACTCATTCATTTCTCTTTTGAAAATATTTGGTAATTATTTTAACACTCAAAGTGTAAATTACTTAATAAAACGGTACGAGTTAAAAGGGGTTAAAACAAAAAATAAGGATTAAAAAATATTAAAAACCAATCTAATTTTAATTTTATGATTATGATTCGACCCATAATAATATTATATTATAATTAAATCAGTTTGGGAACATTTGGAATAGAAATAGAATTTACAATAATTTAATACTATTAATAATTCCCAGGGTGCCCTCCCCACTCCTATAAAAATGCACCCATTCCTCTCTATTAATCACACATACAAAACCTTTTAGTTCAGAAAATCTCTGCCCAAAAATAATTCTAGAATCAATATCACATTATTAATGCATTATATTAGGTATAAAACCCTTCTTATAAGTGTTAAGGTGTTAATAAAGGAGATCATCCGAAGGAAAGGTAATGTTTTTATTTAAGTGTTTCTATTTTATTGCTTCTTCCACTATCTTCAAATCTTCTTCAACCATGATGAAATAATAAATCCATTATAATAAATATAATGATATTTTATTATGTTAATATCATCACCTAAATCCATCTCCACTTCCATTAAATGGGAAATGATTTAATCATTCGTGCATACGTGCGAACTATCACCTCTACAAACTGATATAATTCTTTTTCCATAACCACCTCTCAAGATTGATCATAATGATAGAATTAATGTATTTATATGATTTTAATGAAAAATTTATCATTATAATTTAATAATATATCAATTTTTTTCTTACTTTCTATGCACATAAAAATGATAATGTTGTTTGTGCATACGTGTGAACTATCACCTCCATGAAGCGATGCGAATCTTTTTTATTCACCACATAACTTATATGATATATATAAGTATATTTAAATGATTATTATGATTTTAATTATATAATGATAATTTTTAAGGATAAAATAATAATTACTTTATTTCCATATTGATCAATGAAAAATAGAAATGTTACTCATGCGTACGTACAACCTACCGTCTCCATGATTAAAACATTGTTCATTTTTCATACCATAAATAAACGGTTCAATTTAAAAATTATAATTAATGTATAAAAGTGATTATTATTTTATAAATTTTATTATATAGATTATGATCTTATGACCTCATAGACTATTGACATCAATCCAAGTTCATTTTTGACTCAAGTACCAAATATCGATTGAATGAACGATATAAACTTAAATAATTATGTAACTTTTAGAACATGGTAATAAGTGATATGAAAGTAATAATAAAAATTAAAAAGGTTCTCAAAAAATTATAAATTAACCTAATTTTATTATTCATGAATATAAATATTGTAAGTGACAAGTTGGATTCAAGGTAATGGACTTCATCTCAGTATCCTTTTATTGAGGCATTTCTTGATAATATGCACATTTATTCTTTTATAAGATATATATTCAAACACTATGACATTTATTATCCATATTTTATAATAATTTTAATTAACTTTTTGTTAAATTTATTAATTCATGGATATTAATATTTAAATGTTCAAAGTGGTATGAGACACCTTGAATGTTTAAAGATTTAATTAAAAAATATTTTCTTAATGATATTAATTTACATATTTATTTAAATGGATATAAAAGTATTATACATGACATTTTATGTATATATTGAATTTCATTCAATGTTTTAAAAATTAAACTTTTTATACGAATTGGTTTACATTATAAAACGACAAAAGAAATGTTTTTTTAACATTTGCGGCAACAAAAAATTCTCCACCGCCGTAACCGTTATTTTATTTTTGGATTCATCTATAAGCCTTAATGTTTTTAAATGGAAAAGAAATAAATTATTATATTTTAGGTGTTTTGGTATTTAAAATGGTTTTGAAAGTGGATTTACTATTTTTAATATCTTGAAATGACTTCTTGTGATTGAAAATGAAATTTAATGAGTGAAATGTTAATAATTGCAATATTTTATATGTTATTATTATATAATGGTAATTGGGCATTTGATGGGTGGTTACGTTATAAATAAGATATGCGTGGTTACATGATAAAATAGGGGTTGGTGATCCTATGATATCTCTCTAATTCGTTGGGTAATGAGATGGGGTTAACCAGTTGGGTTTCTTCTAAGAGATTTAGGGAATATATTATGATGGGTATTCCAAATGTGACCATGAAGGTTTCTCCCTATGTAGATTTGAAAGGTACAATATAAGTATGATATGGATTCCACAAGTCACCTTTATGATTCATGACTTTTATAATTTTTATAATAATCTTATGATTTCATGAGGTAAGCTAAAGTTTTTATGTTTTATGGGTGAAAATTATGATTTCGTGAAAATGTTTTCATGAGTTTAAAATATTCATGGAATAACGGTTTCTTTCAAACTTTTTGGCCACTTATTGTGATTTTTGTGCTCATCCCATGTTTTTAATTTTTTTTCACAGGTATTAAGATTGGTAAGGACAAAGAAGATTCCATGAAGAAAGTATTGAAGATATATATTGAAAAGAAATCATGTTTTATTTTAAAAGGGTTTCATTTGGGTGAAAAGTGGAAACTGAGTATAACATTCCACATGTAATGTATGGGTCTACATTGTAAGAGTTTGTAAAAATTCTATAAAACTGTAAACCTGAAAAGATACTCAAAGTTAAATAAATTGAATTCTTGATTTAAATCAAGATTATGTAACATTAAAGGTTGGGGCCTTATACTTATAATCCCCCAAAGTCTCATTATTCTCTCAAACTCAGTTCCTTGGTCTCCCTTCATCAATAAGTGTTTCCTACATAGATTACACACCTTGATGATGAGCATTAGTCCTTGAAGATCCCTAAATATCCAATATTACTTCAGTAGAATCCATCCTCCTTAATTAGCGGGTTTTCCTGGCAGCAATGTATTCTTTACCCTTCCACCCCCGGTCTAGCACTGATGAATCAGTCTAAATAACCAGGTCTCTCAACATTAACCCATGATATCCCACTATCTAAAATTTCATATAATCCTATAATAGTTTATTCAGGTAATCGATCATTGTTATTTTGATCCTTTCACAGATTCCATCATATGAAAGCATACAACAGAGCTGCTAGACATCCATAGAGTGAAATTTATGATGAACTTTGGTGTATAATAACTTAATCAATCACTAAATTCAATGGAAATAACATTTGAAAAAATATGATATCTATGTATCATAGATGATATTACCACGGATGCATACAATCGATACCCCACCTAAGAAGGTCACCATGTAAGAACTATACTCTACGATTCCTTGGACATTATCCATGATCTCTCAACATTGTGTGTTGAAGGGGATGTAATTTAACCGCTCATGTGACATAATCATGAAAAATCTCCCGATACTATGGAATTATAGATTTCGCTCCCTGATGATGTTGAGAAGTACTTGACTGAATTTGGTATTAAGGGGGGATTGGGTCTGTGCACTCATACTACTGAAGTATGTGGAGTCCCATCAATATAAGAACTGGAATGGACCAAAAATACATATAGGAATATTCTAATGGATAATATACTTTAACATATCATACAAATTCTCCAACCCTAGGATGAGAAGGCTGATTGAAGATCATACACCAGTAGCACTGCCATGATAAATATGACTCGTATCATGATAATATGGGCATCACAGACTGTCAACAACTACCCACTATATAGGGCCACTAAAAATGAATTCATTATCATATCTAGAGGATTTCATTAATTCATGCTGAATTTTCATTCCATGTACTAGCCCCATTCCAAAAGGGAAAATATGACATGATTTTGTATTTTGTTTTCACTCCAATTCATTACTTCAACCACCCTAACATCTAAAATTTATGCATATTAAAGACTAAATTTAATCAGATATTAAAAGAGAAATATAAATGAAGGTAAGAATCTTCCTATTATACATTCTATAGTGCTCCCAAAAATTCCTTCTCCACCAATGGGATTTGATCCATGCCATACCAAGTGTTCATAAATGGTTGGGATTCATCATATATTCCACCAAATATTGGGATCACTCCGATCTTATAGAGATCCCATAGATTGATGTCAACCTTGCGTGATGGAGGTGAAAGGAATTTGTATTTGGTGAACACCTTCTCATTAGCTCCAAAATGAGGTCTGGGTAGTGATAGACATGACATTTTAATGTCCACAACACTCAAAAAACCCATATATGTGAAGGAGATATCCAAAATCCTTGTATGTGTGGTAGACCTAATAGGATCACTACTTGAAAAATATGATTCTATAGTGAAATTATGACATTATTTTTCAAAAAACTGATGTTATAATGGACATGGAGAAATTTTTATCATTATTTTTAAATAAACTAACATCAAATAAATTTTTGATTTATCTTTAATGTCTATTTTTATTAAAAAACAATGCTACTTTTTTCTTAACAATCAATGTTCATTTTTATTAAAACCGATGTCTAATATTTTTTTAACATATGGTGTCAATTTTTATTAAATATGACATGGTAATTAATTTATGTTTTTACATCGATTTTAATAATTAGTAACATAAAAGGTTATTAGAAGAACCATGTGCATTTTCCCCTCATTCATCTGACACAATTTTTCCAGAAAACCTAAATCCCATGGAGCACAAATCTCTACCCTAATTCATTTGGATTAATCTTCCTTGATTGATTTATTTTTTTGGATTCGTTTTTATCATTTTTATTATCTTTTTCACCCTCTTGGCTCGTTACTTGGTTTATTTGGCCCATCAATCTCCATTTTTTGTGTCATATTGTTTCACCCTTCCATTTTAGTGTCATATTTTTTTCATTGGTTATAATCAAAGGTTCATAAATCATGATTTCAGATCTCTCCATTGTAAATTTTTAGCATCTCTATATTTTTTAAGTGGAATAATTATTTTTTATTTATAGAATAAAAATATAGTATTTGTTAGTTTTAAATTGTATTCATTTATTTTATATATATATACATCATTTTAAATTATAAATTATTGTGGTTATAAACAGTTTCCAAATTTAAATTCTTTTTTGATTATAAAATTTTCATTATTATGGTATAATTTATTTTTCATTGTAATTGTTTTTATTTATAATTATATAAATTTTTATTTTTTTATAATTTTTTTATATTCAATCTTATCGGTAATTAGATGATTAATGATTGATATTTTAATATTGAGTTGAATGTTTTGATATTAGCGAATCTTCGATGTAATACACCAATTTAGACTAGGGTTACTCCAAAATGACGTGTGAATAATAAAAAATATGCAACATATTGGCTCACTTTTTAAAACCAAATAATATTATTTGAATACACTCCTTTATACATTTTATTTATTTTTATTTAACATATTAATTTAAAATTAATTATTTTTCGATTAAATCAAAAAATAAAATATATTTTGTGATTTAAAAATATTAATTATTAAATTAAATTAAATTACACACACACACATATATTCATAATGAATAAATGAAAATAAATAAGATAAAATTATGGTATTGTATGTAATCATGTTATGTCATTTAATATAGTATTTGTGAATTTCTAGTTCATCTCCTTTTAATCAACTGTATTTAATTTTTTCAATGACATGTTTTGATCATTATGTATTATTATTTTTTATTTATCAATAAATGGTTAATTGATTGTTTTGGTTATATTTTTTTATGTTTAAAATTTATCTATTTGTATATATTTTTAAATGTTATATTTTTTAATATATTGACCTTTTTTATTTTAATCTTAAGTAATTGATGTATTTTAATTGGATAAATTTATAAAGAACAATGGATGAATATAAAAAAGGATTTAATGATTTATTGGAATTTGCTAAGTGATTTTTTTAAAAAAGATATGATTTTTGTCCATGTGTGAAGTGTTTGAATATGAGAAAGTTAAATTCCATAAAAATAAAGGATCATTTTATTTTCTATGGTCTTATCTATAATTATGAACAATGGTTTTATCTGGTGAAATTATAGGAAATTAAATATCTAATGTTGATAAAAATATTCATCATGAGATAAAGGATCATATTGAAGAATTATTTCATGATGAAGGCATTAAAACCATAAAAAAAACTACTTTTTAATGACTGTATAAAGATTATAAGAAACCTCTATTCTCATGTTTCACCAAACTTATAGTTTTATCAATAGTTTTAAGACTTGCTAACTTCAAATCATTAAATGGGTGGAGTGATAAAAGATTCCCTGAATTAATTGAACTTTTAAAAGAGATACTTCTAGAAGGAAATGGGATTCCAAATTCCAATTATGACACAAAGAAAATATAATGCCCAATGTGATTAGGGTATAGAAAGATACATCATTTCCCCCAATGATAGTTTGTTTTATAGTAAATAATATGAATGTTTATCAAAATTTCCTAAATGTGGGACATCATGATATAATATGGATGGAAAATTCAACACTGATTCATTCTCATGTACTAACATCAAACCTCATATTAATTAAATTTGTTACCTTAAAATAATTCCTTACGTGAAGAATATATTTGAAATTTCAAAGAATAAAATTTTTTTAGATCAAATATAGATGAGCTCATCTCTAATGAAAACTTATGTCACCTTACCGATTCACCATAGTGAAAGAGATTTGATAAAAAATTTCTTGATTTTTGAAGTGAAGAAGGAAATGTCAGAATGAGACTATGTATAGATAAAATGAATCTATATCAGAGTCTCAGTATCCAACATAATTCATGGATTTTTTTTTTGGTAGTTTATAACATTTCCCCATAGATATGTATGAAGAAAAAAAATAATATTATGGGATTGATGATTTCAGGACTAAAAAATACAAGAAATGATATTGATGTGTATCTTTCAGCATTGGTTGATGATTTGAAACTTATCTGGGAGGTAAGTGTTATGATTTTTGATGCATACAATAAAGAGTATTTTATTTTATGTGCTATATTACTATTCATTATTAAGGAATTTCCTATACATGAAAGCTAATTAGGATACAATATTAAGGGGAATAAAGTATGTCCAATTTGTGAATAAGTGACTTTATATTATCAATTTCTGAATGGAGCAAAAATAGTGTACATGGGATATAGAGGATTTTTACAAATGTATCATCCTTATTATTGATTAAAAAAGAATTTAATTATTTACATGAATATAATATCCCCCCATAACCATTTTTAGGTGATGAATATTACGACAAGGTGAAAAATATTTTTAATGAACCCCATTATGGAACTATCTCACATGGCCAAAACGGATTGGTTATGAGACCTCAAGTGTGCCTCCCCATATGCCAGAGGCTACTGACCAATAGTGGGGGTGTGATATATATATTTGAGAGACTATACCCCCTAGTATAGAGTACACTACAATATAATGTAAATAGGTATCAATAAACTTTAGAGAAATAAAAATAGTGGAAACTGTTCTATATACAAATGGTAAGTAAAAGAATAACTAATGAATCCAATAATAGTAAACTATGTATTAACAGGATGATATGTATCTAATTTAAAACTAAAATAAATACAAACAAACAAATCAGATGACCAAAATAAACTAAAAGGACCATGGTCCTGAACCCTAGGTCATTCTCATCTCGAAAATCCATCCCATATAGAAATCAACAAATCAGTAACAAGGTCCCTTACCCTTGTCCAAACCTATATCCATTAATCTACTTGAGTACCAAACATTGGACTGAATAGGGTGTGAGTAAAACTCTGTAGTTTGACACCACCATGTCTAAAAAAATCTTGTCTGGTAATAAGTGCATTCAATAAAGTGACGAATAGGTCTATTAATTAATCAATTAATAGAATACATAAGTCAACCTACTTTGGAACCATGCCAGAATGTCTTTGATAATGTAGCACAACCATGCCAACCATAACCATAAACTAAGGTCCAATCAAACAACCAGGAATACCCCTTTATATAAGGATTTCATCCTCTAAGAAAATCCCTATATATAACAATTTGAGAATCAATCGATCCAATCCCACTATATAATAATTTCAACATGTATCACTAGGCCAAGCCTTCTATATAATCATTTCAACACGTAACACTGAGAAAATCCTTCTATATAATAATTTCAACTGCCAATCAAATCCCTATATATAATAATTTCAGCATTAACTCAACAAGTCATAACAATAAGGATATCATAATATCACATCATAAGCCACAATGGTTAATTATGAAAATTACCATTTGTACTTCAATTACACTTTCATTTATATATCAATTTATCGTCATTCATATCAATAGCCCATACACTATTACCAATGTGATTCTATATAAAAAAATTACCTAAAACTCATGTCAGGATAAATAAACATTAAACTGTTAACCAATTAAAGGTTTCACTCACCTAATAGGTAACCACATGACAGATCTCATTACCATTGAATCCAAAGGGATCCAAGGAATAATACAATCCATGATTCACTATCATTCATCATTTAATTAATTAATGAGCACATTACATCAGAACAATCACAATATTGAATATAATTCACAATTAAACAGACCATAGGGTTAGGTTTTAAATTCCCTAACTTTATCCTGTGATTTAGCAACACATATAATAGGAATCACCAAAAATAAATAAGGAAAGGAATATCATAAGAAGGAACCATGGATCAAACACCAAACTGCAACTTCCATAGGTGATGAAATTTATCTAGAATCATTTGGAGTTGTCTAGGGCTTGAGGGGAGGGGCTAAAAAATGATGTAATTAGAAAATAGGTGTATGAAGCTAATTAAAATTTCTTCTCAGGATAATTACATGACATGTAATCCATTTTCACATTGTGTATTTATTCATAATGGGTTATTCGAAAAAACCCATCACCTTGAGTTAATTTTAACCCTACTCAAACATTACACATTGTGTAATGGTTTCACAGTGTGTATTCAATTCACATCATGACCGTATTTCATGGATTTTTCCTAGGAACAATTACACAGTGTGTAACTCATTTACATAGCATGTAATTTCTCTGTAGATAGATTTTAACCTATTTCCTCTGATAAGATCACAAACCACCTTTGAATCCATCCAAACTCTCAGGAAACCTTCACAATACCCTTTTAACATGTTTATACCTAGAGTAAATTAATTTAAACAAATAGATATCTCTAAAAATTGGGTCATTTACCCCAAAAAATTCTCTCCATCTCTGAAAAATACTTGAGCACCGATGTTTAAAGAGCAAGGAAACCCGGATGAAATTCATTTAATGAAATACTCAAAGAGGGATTTACTTAGAAAAATATGAGATCTAATAGTATTGATTTCACATTTGTAATGAAATGAATTTCCAGTCATCAAAAAAATATCTAGAAGATATATTTTATCTTATTCAAACTACCTTATTGGAATTTTTTAGAGATAAAGAATAATAGTGATGTTATGCATGTTGAGAAAAAAATACATGACAGTTTGATTAGAAAATTTTTAGATAGAAAAGGAAAGAAAAGAATATGTGTTTGATGAAATATTGGACTTGATAGCCATGGGAATACAGTTATAGTTATCTCCCACTTTGAAAGGAAATAAAACATATTTACCTCCCGTTTTTCACACATTAAGTAAGAGTGAGAAGATGACTTTTTGTTAATGTCTGCTCGGTATTAAGGTACCCAATGGATATTCTTCAAATTTGAAGAATTTGGTGTCATTGAAGGATATTAAATTAATAGGTATGAAATTTTCATGACCCGAACCTACCTGGGCTTGATCCGCAACTACCCCAAGCCCGCCTCCATAAGCCAGGGGCTGGCGACAAGCACCGAAGGATAAAAAAATCAGGAAGGCCTTTTCCTGAGTACCTATACACACACACACACACACACACACACACATCCCACTCAATGTAGAAGTACAGAGTAAAAGGAAAAGTAAAGTACCAACTACTATAAATAAACCACAGAGTGCATCGACCTCTAAACAGTACAAAGTAAAAGACGAAGGTAAACTAAAAAGAAAAAAGGAAAAACATGTGCCCAACCAGAAAAGGGCCACAACCCAGCAACAGGTAAACAAAAGTAAAACAGTTGGGAGAGTCCCGCACCTGGAACTCGACAACGACCACCACACGCAGTCCAAGTTCCCGAACTCCTAAGCTCCACTGAAGTCACAACCAACCTGTCCGTCATTTTCAAGGGCACACCAAGTGTGGGAAAAGCTCAAGAAGGGGTGAGTATAAAAATACTCAGTAGGATGCCCCGAAGGCTCGAGGGAGAAACAAAGGAGGTACTAAAGAGGTGAGCAGTAGATCGAACAGGTAAAATTAAAGGAGTAAAACAGAGAGTGAAGTAAAGAGTACAACAAGGAGTGCAGTAGACTAACTATAGAGAGTCCAGATCAACCCAACAAGAGAAAGGAGGTAGACTCGTCTAGACACAAGGAGCTGGAAACGGTGAGAAGATGAACTTCTCATCGAGTCTTCACTACCTATAGTAGGATAGTAGAATCATCTAACCACGAGAATCTAGAAATGGAAATCACATGGCATACCCCGTGCG
Organism: Viscum album; assembly: GCA_963277665.1. NCBI lineage: Eukaryota > Viridiplantae > Streptophyta > Magnoliopsida > Santalales > Viscaceae > Viscum > Viscum album. The sequence continues at coordinate 333,797,126 of OY728138.1, read as the reverse complement.
TCTTCGCCTCTCCTGGAGGGAGAGTAACCAAGCCCAAGAAGTGGGTACTAGAACAAGGTATACACAAATATATATTCTCTTTCAAGAAAACCGAACAAGATCGTAAGGGGAACTCCATCCCGTATCTCAAACCAAGAAATTGAGTAGCCAATAGTCCCATAAGTAAACACCAATGATGCCCAGTATCCTGCACATCTGCCCCAAACTGCAAGTCAAGGGGCTATAATCACCACACCTTGACACTATCCGCTTTGGGAGGCACTGACTCACCCACATAGTTTTAGGCTACCTCACAAGGATGTGTCTCAGTGGGGAAGATGCCCCTCGTACTTGAGAGTTACAGGGAATGTTAAACCACACCTCGTCACTGCCCCACAGTCGAGAGGTCTCCTCAAAGTCGACAGGCGACCCCCTGCTTAGTCCCGCTGGAGGGTAATCCCTGGAAGTCGATGGTTACCACTAGAGGAATACCCAGCAAGAGTTGATGGGTGCCACACTACCCAGTCCCGTAAGGGGGTAATCCACTAGAGGGAGACCCGGCTAAAGTTGTCGGTGAGTCCCAATGCACGATCCCGTAAAAGGGTACTCCACTAGAGGGAGGCTCGGAACCGTCATCTGGGACCGCTTCGCAGCCTAGCTAGAGGTAAAACCGGCATCGGGGACCACTTCCCAGCCCCGCTGGAGGTAAACTCGGAATCGCTCTGGCCATCCCGTCTGGATGGTACTACTTGGTGAACACTGCTGTACTGGCCATCCCTGTTGGATGGTAGCGTATTGGTCATCCCTGTTGGATGGTAACCCACCGGCCATCCCTGCTAGATGGTACCTCACTAGCCACCCCTACTGGATGGTACCTCACCGGCCAGCCCTGTAGGAAACAATCTCCTAGCCAGCCCTGCTGGAAACAACCTCCTGGCCAGCCCTGTTGGAAACAACCTCCTGGGTAGAAGATCGGTGCCCGCGTAATGTGTTGGTCACACTGAATCCATAAGAACTCCACCAGGGAACATGAAGCAAATCTACTAGCCAAACCATCGAGAACAAAACCAGAGGAAAACCACTCAACACTGCTGGTCGAAACCAATGTGAACAGGACCAGGGGGAACCCACTCAACCCTGCTAGTCAAACAAACGAGAACAAAGGGACCCTCTACGTTGCGAGAGGTCAAGGGTACGCAAAGTAGAACACGACACACACATGGGGCCCACACGACGTGTGGCCCCAAGTCAACTCCAACCAAGCGTAAAAATGTTCTCAGGTACAAACAACCACATGTACCTCCTAGCGTTCTCGTATACTCCCAGATTATACCACGTTTCTAGCACAAAGGCTATCATGCACACGGCACCCAACATCAACACAAAGGGCGTAAATTTAACAACTCCAACATGCCACCTCATAAGCCCAGGCATGACCAACTACATCTCTTCAAACATTTACTTCATTCACCCAAGTGTGAACACGATCACATGCCAAGGGTTCCCTACAAACACCGTAGGAAGAACCCATACACCTTTCATGATTCCACATTTAAAAGAGATCCCGAAAGAGACTCCTTATATCCAAACAGATTGTACATTTGTAATCCTCGTGAAAAAACAAGAAAAATAGACTATTTAATCGCCTCCAATGGAAATCTGACGTAAAAGTCGTCTGACACCGCTTTACGCCCGAACGACGTCCCGTGGTCCCGAACCCCAGCCCTGAAAATAGTCGGGCGCATCACACCATTGCGATCCCCTTGGTAAAACACATAACAATGACTACTCACTTGAGTGGAACATATATCTGGAGAAAAAGATGCATTTCGTCAAATCGCGCATGAGAGGTTCTACGTGGGACCCACACCCCGGTCCCGAATCACAATGAACAGATCACACCGTTGCGATCCTCTCAAAAAAGTACATATGATGGACTATTCACTTGTTCAAAACGGACACCCGGTGATAAAGCTGGAAATCACCGCCAACTCCCAAAACGGCCCTCGTGGGGCCCGCACCACCATGTGGAATTAAAGAGGTCAGATTGAACCATTGCAATTCTCTCGGAAAAATACCCAGAATCGACTGGTCGTACGCCCCGAACGGATGTCCGATGAAAAAGTTGTAAAGCGCTGCACGTAGCTCGAAAGACGGGCCGTGGGGCCCACGCCTCAACTCCGGCTTCAACGCCCGAAACCATACTAGTAATATCCGCCTCAATGCGAGGGCCGAAACTCCACTGACATCACACAAAATAGGCATCATATGTGTTTGGGTCCCCCAAAACAAAAACCCCCGGAAAAACGCCAAACTACTTAAAGGCGTGTCGCGCCTCCGAGGCCCCTCATTTTGAGAATTAAAAATTCTTGAGACCATCTCAAAATGCTCATATTGATGCCAGGAAGGCACTAACATACACGACACACAAAATAGATAGCCGTAATGAAAATTACGGGCATCCGAAGAGGGGACGAATCCCCTTGGGCTGGGCCAGCCTGGGCCGGCCCGCGCCGGCCGGTCCGGCTCGCAGCGTCGGGCGGTGGCCTAGCCGTGGACCCCTGGTCCACTTATCACCGACCGACCATGGGGGCCGGTCGCATTCTTCCGCGGAGACCCGCAGAGTGTGGGTCTCTGTCCAAGCGTGGGGGTCGCGTGCCGCGACCCCGCGGTCTTCGCGCCCCAGCGGCTTGACCTCGCCGCCTGGAAACGCCGCCTCGCCCGGCCCGCACCGCCTCACCCTGCTGCCGAACGCCCACGCCACCCTTCCTTAGCTCGCACTGCCACCACCTTAGCCCAAGCCACTGCGACCTCGGACCGCCGGACCGCCCTGCTCTAAGCTGCCACCGCCTGAGCCGAAGCCGCCCGCCGGAAAACCTCCAAAACCCGCATTCTTCGTCGGATGACTGTGGACGCCTCAAGACTCGGATTTTAAATCTGGAATATGTGTTGGAAATCTCAGAAATTATAATTCCCAAATATGGGATTTTCTCGAAGATCAGACAGCAAATCGACGCCTTAACTCAACTTGAAACAAGGGTTCAGAAATTAACAACGCAAAACGAAAATCTCCTACCTCTTTGGGCGTAGCCCGGAGCTTCGCCGCACGTGCCGCTACCGCACCCGCCGCTAGATGCCACCTTGATCAGAGGAGGGAGGTGGAGGGTAAGTCTTGAGGAGATTCTTCCTCCATAGAGAAAATGGGGGAGAGGGGAGAGGTGTTATGTTTAAATAAAGAAAATTAATTGAAAAGTTTAATTAATTAAAACTCCCAAATTAACCCTCATCCAAAACACTTGCCGAGGTCAAGATTAAGCCTCCCCTAGGGTAAACACCACCTTCCGAAAACAACAGAGGTCTCATAATTTTAATCCGTGGCCCCGTTCAAAAGTTATTAAACTCAACGCCCGAGGCCGCCAAATTACGAAAATGCCCCTAAGGCCATATTTCGTAGACGGCCCGCGCCCGCAAAAATTACACTCCTACTAGGGTAAACGGAACACTCCAGACTCAACGATGCTCTTGGTTTCACCATCCGAGCTATCGTTTAAGAGATACTTGCGTTTACACATTAAATGAATAAATTAATTATTTTAATTATCTGTTTAATATTTTGTTAACGGGCAAGGGGTCCCAACATCCCGCGCCGACATGTTTTATGTCGTTACTAGGGTAAACAACCCATTTCGGAAACATCCTTACTCTCAGATTTAGGATCCAAAACACCATTTAGTAGTTATCCGATTTATTTGACGTTCCCACTGTGAACGCACTAAAAATTTAATTCCGGCCACACCGGGGCTCGGAATCGCACACCGTCTGAAGGCGCTGCTCTAGAATAACATAAAAAATATTCCAAAGTCTTTCTCAGAAAAAATAGGGTTCTTAACACATTCCATACTTCAATATTTTTGTCCCCGAAAATCCAAAAGTAGGGAACAACTCAGGGTACCAAGCCCACACCTCGCTCTCCCGTACCCAGGAAAACCCTTGTACAGTTCTGCGCCACCGCACACAGACCAAAGGATTTGATCCTTTTGCACGAGGTCTACCCTCCCTGATGATGTGCATAGAAGCAGGCACACACCTTCTCAGGTAAGCCACACAGGAGACGTCGTGCACCCACTCCTAACTTTGGTGTTAGAGCAAGGTGGTAGGGAACCTCGCCATCCCTTTGCATGGTCTCAAACGGCCCGAAGGCTCTCAGGGGTAGCTCACCTCCCCGACCGAACCCCTACGTCGCATGCCACGACTGGAATCACTGTTTGGACCTAGGTAAAAGACCGATGATTCCCTCCTTCAGAATATCCATATGGTGAAACTCCGAAGGATATATGGTCATGAAAGATCTCACAGTCGATGTCCCACAACCCAGACTCTCTTACATGCTCAGAGAGAGAAGGAGTCGACACCATCGACTAAAGAAAAGGTTCCACGTCTTCTATCTTTCCGACATAGGGTTACACCGATGCCCCACGTCACCCTGGTAACACTCAAACAAGGAGTAGGGAGAAAATAATTTCACAAACTGAGTCTAACAATTCTACTGGAAAATGTAGAAGAGCTATAGAGAATACCTCTTATCACCTCATGATCTGCAGGATCATAGACATACAATACTCGCGGCTATCTGTGGTCTCAACTATCAGCTCCCGGAGCCTGACATGGACTGCCTGGTGGTGATGGGAAGACCTCGTAAGGTCTTCCTCCACTTCCAGCTCCTCCTTCTCCTCTGCAAGCACCACCTCTTTGGGAGCTACTCTGATCACAGCTCTGCCTCCACTACGGTGGTGCACCTACTGCCTGTCTGATATTCTCAGCGTGCCTGGTCGGGCAGTCCCGTGCCAAGTGACCTCGCCCATCGTAAGCATAACATCGGTGCTCTCCGGGATGCCCTAGTGCCCTCCGGCTCCACTATGGTGTACGACCATGCCCCTGTGTCTGGTTATCGGAAAGCCACCTGCATCGAGGTTCTGCTTGCCGACGCCCGCTAGCTGTAGCAGACGTCTCGGCTCCAACGTGTCTGCTTCCACCACCAACTGTAGAGTGTGACAGGAAGATTTCTGTCACCAGCGCCTTCTCTAACACCCCAGAATAAGTGGGAATACCCAAGGGTACTATGATAGCATGAATATCTCAGCGGATACCCTATTCAAACTCTCGCGATTGGAAGTTGACGTCATGGACCATGTACGGGTAAAAGCATGCACAGTCTGCGAAACTAGCTGCGTAATCAGCCACAGTCATCCCTCCCTACAGAAAATGCAGGAGCTCCTAAATCTGAATAGACCGTAAGCAGGAGGGGAAAAACTCCTCATGAAACAACAACTGAAAGTCGCCCCACGAAAGTGACGACTCATTAAGAAACTGAGTCACCAGACTCCACTAACACCAAGCTGCTCTGTGGAAAAGGTTGGCGGCCAAAGCCACCATAAGATCTTCGGGAATCTGCACAAGCCTGAAAAGGAGAACCACTATTTAGAGCCAAACCTTTTCTGCCTGAGGGTCTGGCACACCACTGAACCTCTGCGGTCTCTGCCACTGGAACTCGCGGAGGGTGGTCAACCTGTACTCAAGCTCAGTCTTCCCTAATGAATCTATCTGCTAGTCCCCAGGTGGGGGTACTGCTACCGGCCCACACAGAGAAAGGGACTTGCATGATGGGTCCAGGACTGAGGCATCGTAGCTCACAAGGTCATCGTTATGAACCAAACCTAGTATCCTGGCCGGCTGTCTTCACGGAGACATCCCGAATGTTATTAAGGAGCACCGCGATTAGATGAGCCTATATGTATATAACAGTAACAACAATGTGGAGCTAACTCAAGAAGGATAGTCAAGACTCAATCCTATATGATGCAAAAACCAATTTTCCCTGCAACAAGTGTCTCAGCATGCCGATTAGAAAAATGGGTTATCAGGGTCATGGTGAATAGATACGTCGGCCACCACACCATCACTGGACTCCCTAGCCTAAGAGTCGCTCTCGAGACACGTTGACACTGTTTCCCTAAATCCCAACCAATTCCTTTTTAGGGACTTCCAAACAACATCCCAAGGAAGGAACCACCTATGATACTACTTTTTCATGACCCGGCCCTACCCGGGCTCGAGCTGCAACTACCCCAAGCCCGCCTCCATAGGCCAGGGGATGGCGACAATAACTGACGACTAAACAACTTGGGGAGGCCTTTTCCTGAGTACCTGTACACACACACGCAGCCCACTCAATGCAGAAGTGCAGAGTAAAAGGAAATGTAAAGTACCAACTTCTATAAATAAACCACAGAGTGCATCGACCTATAAACATTAAAAAGGAAAAGCTGAAGGTAAACTGAAAAGAAAAAGGGAAAAACACATGCCCAACCAGAAAAGTGCCACAACCCAGTAACAGGTAAACAAAAGTAAAACAGTTGGGAGAGTCCCACACCTAGAACCCGACAATGACCCCCACAAGCGGTCCAAGATCCCGAACTCTTAATCTCTACTGAATTCACGACCAACCTGTCCGTTGTCTGTAAGGTCACACCAAGTGTGGGAAAATCCCAAGCAGGGGTGAGTATAAAAATACTCAGTAGGATGCCCCGAAGGCTCGAGGGAGCAGCAAAGGAGGTAATGAAGAGGTGAGAAATAGATTGAACAGGGAAAAGTAAAGGAGTACAACAGAGAGTGCAGTAAAGAGTACAACAAGGAGTTCAGTAGAGTAACTATAGAGGGTACAGCTCAACCCAACAAGAGAAATGAGGTAGAATCATCCAGACAAAAGGAGTTGGAAACGGTGAGAAGATGAACTTCTTGTCATGTCTTCGCTACCTATATAAGGAGAGTAGACTCATCCAACCATGAGAAGCTAGACACGGAAAGCACGTGGCATACTTCGCGCGTCTTCTCCTCTCTTGGAGGGAGAGTAACCAAGCCCAAGAAGTGGGTAATGGAACAAGTTATATACATATATATATGCTCTTTCAAAAAACCCAAACAAGATCGTAAGGGGATCTCTGTCCCGTAGCTCAGCCCAAGAAAGTGAGTATCCAACAGTCCTATAAGTAAACACCATCGATGCCCAGCATCCCACATGTCTGCCCTGAACTGCAAGTTAAGGGGATCAAATCACCACACCTTGACACTATCTGCTTTGGGAGACACTGACTCGCCCACACGGTTTTAGGTCGCGTCATAAGGACACATCTCGGTGGGAAAAGTTCCCCTCGTACTTGAGAGTTCTGGGGAATGTCAAAACACACCTCGTCACTACCCCGCAGTCAAGAGGTCTCCTCAATGTCGACAGGCGACCCCCTGCCTAGCCCCGCTGGAGGGTAATCTCTGGAAGTCGACGGGTTCCCATTGGAGGGAGACCCGGCAAGAGTCAACGGGTTCCACACTGCCCAGTCCCGTAAGGGGTAATCCACTGGAGGGAGATCTGGCTAAAGTCTTCAATGAGTCTTAATTCCCAGTCCCGTAAAATGGTACTCCATTGGAGGGAGGCTCAGAACCGTCATCAGGGACCACTTCCCAGCCCAGCTGGAGGTAAACCTGGCATCGGGGACCACTTCCCAGCCCCACTTGAGGTAAACCCGAAACCGCTCTGGCCATCCCTGCTGGATGGTACTGCTCGGTGAACACCGCTGTACTGGCCATATCTGCTGGATGGTAGTGCACTAGCCATCCCTGCTAGATGGTAACCGACTGACCATCCCTACTAGATGGTACTGCACTGGTCACCCCTGCTGGATGGTACCTCACCAGCCAGCCCTGCTGGAAACAACCTCCTGGACAACCCTACTAGAAACAACCTCCTGGCCAGCCCTGTTGGAAACAACCTCCTGGGTAAGGGATCGATGCCCGCGTAGCGTGTTGGTCACACCGAATACACAAGAACTCTACCAGGGAACACGAAGCAACTCTGCTGGCCAAACCATCGAGAACAGAACCAGGGGAAAACCACTCAACACTTCTGGTCGAAACCAACGTGAACAGGACCAAGGGGGAACCCACTCAACCCTGCTGGTCAAAAAAATGAGAATAGAGGGACCCTCTACGTCACGAGAGGTCAAGGGTACGCAAAGCAGAACATGACACGCACGTGGGGCCCACCCGACGTGTGGCCCCAAGTCAACTCCAACCAAGGGCACAAATGTTCTCATGTACAAACAACCACATGTACCTCCAAGAGTTCCCGTATACTCCCAGAGTATACCACATTTCTAGCCCAAAGGCTATTATGCACATGACACCCAACGTCATTGCAAAGGGCGTAAATGTAACAACTCCAACTTGCCACCTCATCAGCTGGCCCATGCACGAACAACTACATCTCTTCAAACATTTACTTTACTCACCCAAGAGTGAACGCGATCACATGCCAAGTGTTCGCAACAAACACAACATGAAGAACAACCACCGGTACACCTTTCATGCTTCCAAATTTAAAAGAGATCCCGAAAGAGACTCCGTACATCCAAACGGATCGTACGGTTGTAATCCTCATGGAAAAAAATGCACTATGGACTATTTACTCGCCTCCAACGGACATCCGACGTAAAATTCGTCTGAAACTGCTTTACTCCCGAACGACATCCCGTGGTCCGGAGCCCCGGTCCTGAAAACAGTCGGGTGAATCACACCATTGCGATCCCCTCAGGAAAACATGTCAAAAGGACTGCTCACTTGAGTGGAATGAATATCCAGAGAAAAATATGAATTTCTTCAAAATGCGCACAAGTAGTTCTACATGGGACCCACACCCCGGTCTCTAAGCACAACGAACGGATCTCACCGTTGCGATCCTCTCAAAAAAGTACTCAAGATGGACTATTCACTTGTCCAAAATGGACACCCGGTGATAAAGCTGGAAATCACCGCCAACACCCAAAACGACCCTTGTGGGGCCTGCACCACCATGTGGAATTAAAGCGGGCAGATTGCGCCATTGCAATGCCCTTGTAAAAACACCCAAAATTGACTGGTCGCATGCCCTGAACGGATGTACGATGAAAAAGTTGTAAAGCATTGCATGCTGCTCGAAAGATAGGCCATGGGGCCCATGCCTCAACTCCGGCTTCAACACCCGAAACCATACTGGTAATCTCCACCCAACGCCAGGGTCACAACGCCACTGACAACACACAAAATAGACATCGGATGTGTCCTCGCCGCCCAAAAAAAAACCCCCGGGAAAACGCCAAACTACTTAAAGGCGCATCGCGCCTTCGAGGCTCATCGTTTTGAGAATTAAAAATTACCCAGACCATCTCAAAATGATCGTCTTGACTCCAGGAAGGCACTGCCGTAGACGACACACAAAATAGACACCCGTAATGAAAATTATGGGCATCCGAAGAGGGAACAAATCCCCTTGGGTTGGCCCGCGCCGACCGGCCCGACTCGCTGCGCCGGGTGGCGTCCCAACCATGGACCCCGGGTCTACTCAGCACCTACCGGCCACGTGGGCCGGTCGCTGTCTTCCGCGGAGACCCACTGAGTGCGGGTCTCTGTCCCCGCGTGGGGGTCTCACGCCGTGACCCCGCAGTCATCGCGCCCCGGCGGCTCGGCCTCGCTGCCAGGAGCCGTCGCCTCGCCCGACTAGCACCGCCTTGCCCTACTGCCGAATTCCCACGCCACCCTACCTTATACCACGCCGCCCCCGCCTTATCCCACGCCACCGCCGCCTCGGACCGCCGGACCACCCTGCTCCGAGCCGCCACTGCCTGAGCCGAAGCCGCCTGCCGAAAAACCTCCAAAACCCACATTCTTCGTCGGACGACTGCGGACGCCTCAAGACTCGGATTTTAAATCCGAAATATGCATCGGAAAGCTCCTAAATTAAACTTCAAAAATATGGGCTTTTCTCTAAGATCAGATAGAAAATCGATGCCTTAAATCAACTTGAAATAATTGTTCTGAAATTAAAAACGCAAACCAAAAATCTCCTACCTCTTTGGGCGTAGCCCGGAGCTTCGCCGCACATGTCGCTACCGCACCCACCACTCGATGCCGCCTTGATCGGAGGAGAGAGGTGGAGGGAAAGGCTTGAGGAGATTCTTTCTCTAGAGAGAAAATGGGGGAGAGGGGAGAGGTGTTAGGTTTAAACAAAGAAAATTAATTAAAAAGTTTAATTAATTAAAACTCCCAAATTAACCCGCATCCAAAACTCTTGGAGAGGTCAAGATTAAGCCCCCCTAGGGTTAAATACCACCTCCCAAGCACAATGGCAGTATCAAAATGTTAATCTGAGGCCCCATTCAAAAGTTATTAAACTCAATGCCCGAGGTCGCTATATTATGAAAACACCCATGGGGCCATCTTTCACAGACGGCCCGCGCCCGCGAAAATTACACCCCTCCTAGGGTAAACAGAACGCTCCGGACTCAACGGTGCTCTCGGTTTCCCCATCCGAGCTACCATTTAAGAGATACTTGCATTTAACCATTAAATGAATAAATTAATTATTTTAATTATCTGTTTAACTTTCTGTTAACGAGGGAGGGGTCCCAACGTCCCGTGTCGACACGTTTTATGTCATTCCTAGGATAAACACCCCATTTTGGACCCATTCGCACTATCGAATTTAGGATCCAAAACACTGCTTAGGATTTATCCCATTTATTTGGCTTTCCCAGTGTGAATGCACTGAAAATTTAATTCTGGCCACACCGGGGCTCGAAATCGCACGCCGTCTGAAGGCGCTGCTTTGGAATAACATCAATAATATTCCAAAGTCTTTCACAGAAAAAACCAGGTTCTTACAAAAATATCATAACTTAAATTTATCGATGAAACAACTACTACCAGTCGCACTACGTGGTATATTACTGATACCTATCAGAGAGACTATTATCAGGTTATGTTATTTTTTTAAAATCTATTTATAGAAAAGTTTTTGATCCAAATTTGTTATATGTTTTAGAGAATGAAACTTCCGTCATACGTTTTCAGCTAGAAATGTTTTTCCCATCAATGTTTTTTGATACAATGGTTCATCTGGTGAATCATTTAGTGTGAGATATATGAATGTGCGAGACTGTTTATTTACATTGGATGTATCCTTTCGAAATGTATATGAAATATTTGAAGGGATATGTTAAAAAAAATCATCGACTAGATTCCTCTTTGTTCAAAAATTTATATTGGAAGAGGTGATTGAGTTTTTTATTGATTATTTATATAAATCGATGCACATTGGTATTCCTATGTCTCAAAATTTGATATTTTATAATTAAGGTAGATGGATTCATAGATTAAAGGAAAAGTTCATTCCATGTGATGAAGTAATGTAGGAAACCATAAACATTTTGAAAAACATAGATGAGGTCCAACAATACATACCATCACATATTTCTGGAATAAAGGTATGATATCAAAAAATAAATGAAAATGGTTGATGATTGAGCATAAAAAAAACATTTTCTTCAAGGTTTAAAGAGAGAGTCAACGCAGATTTATCGGAATTAGAAACATTGAAATGTTTGGTAGGGGGAACATATCTTAATGTGATCACATGGTCTAGTTTTGATATTAGTGGTTGCAAATTGTACACAAAATTATCTGGATGACAAGAGTACCATTGAAAATATTGGGGTGATGTTCATTGTTGAAGAATTTAATTTTTTAAGTGAAAAAGATAAAAAACTAATTTATGAATTAGCGACATATTTTTGAGTCATTGAGGATAAATAGGAAATTTATCATACTAAATTTTTAGTAACAATTCTTAAGTGTAACTAGGTTGGTAGTAATAGTTGTGTTAAACTTGATGGTTATGGATTCACACTTGTTGATTTGAGAAGATGTAATTGCAAAGAGGAATCATTTATCATAGAGACACATTCAAAGAAAACATTTTATATTGATGAATTATCAAATTATCATTGGTCTATCGTTTTTCAAGGTAAAATAATTCATGTTTGTTTTGAGGATAATTATGACGTTTCTTCATATATTACCCAATTTTCAAATGATAATAATGACTATAATATAGATATAGTGTATGCTGCACAAAATGATCATGTTAAAGGGATACGAGAAAACACTATGTTACTCTCTTAATAATTCAGGTAAATATTTACATTTTATTTCTTTTTTTAAAATTTACACACGTAAAAACTCTATTTTTTAATTTTTATGTTTAAATCTATATATATTGATTATTTATAAAAAATTTTCGTTAATTTTATATTCAATAGTTCTGGATAAAATTTTTTTGATAGAAAAACCCGATATACATCACTATGTTTTGGTTAAATTTATGAATATAAAAACACTTATTTGTAATTTTGATATTTAAATTTATAAATTTTTATCATTTTTATTATATTTGAGTTAGTTTTTATTTTTATTAGTTTATGTTACATATTTTTTTTATTAAGGATCATGAAATCATTACCTTTTATAAATCTTATACATGTGTGACACTATTTTTTAATAACATATTTTTATATTCATTTTTTATATATTAATTTTTTTTAATAATCAATAGGTACACAAAATATTATTACATTCATATATTTAAATAACATACACAGAGGCAGAGTAAATTTAATGAGGTAAATGTATATATTTTTATATTTTTAAATTTACAATAATTAAATTATTTAATGAAAATAAAAGTTCAATTTCTAAAAAACTATTTGAAGGACTGATTGTGAGCCTCCCAAAATGAAGTATTGTTCTTCTTCTCTAGAGATAATTATTACTAGAGTTATTAGATGTGGGATTAAAAATTTACTAAAACATTCACTTTCTCATGACGAATATAGGATACATATTAATTTTGATGATAATAATATTCCAATTGACCCAAATGAAATTTAGTTTTGGAGTTATATCTCTCTATAGAGCCATTACGAGATTAAAATTTTATATCATGATTAGATGTTTGTCAATAAAATAGTGAAAGAGTTGTTATGAGATTCCATAACAGTAAAATATCTTAATTGATTTATTTTTTTCTAGTAAATTTAATACTATATATTTTATATGACTAGTATTTGTTGATTTCAATTACAGATGACATTAAACTTTCAAGAAATTAAAGAAATTAATAAAATGTGTTTATCTTTAGGAATATTTCCCTAGAGATATTTTAAAACAAAATATACAAAAAACATATATTTTTGATTAGTTATGGGATGAAAACTATTTCCTCAAGTATGGGTATTTTGATGTAGAGACATGAAATAAATTTGTCACTAGGTGACATGATAAAGAATTTATGATATGATAATTATTTAATATTACCAAATTTCTTGTATATTACCTAATTACTTATTAATTTATTTTTATGTAACTGAAATCCATAATATTTCACCAAGAGATCCAGTTGTATAATGTATATCCTCATACTTTATCACATGGAGGGTATCATTAATTGAAGGAGAAAATGATTGTAGAAAATTTCGATGTGTTAAGAGATAAATCTATTAGTGGTTAAAAAGAGGTTTAGTTCAGTCCTTCACCCCTACTCACCATGAAATATGGAAAAGAGTGAGAATGAAAAAATAACTTTTGTCTTACATATCAATTGATGTGGATATTTTTCAATGATTTTTTCCACATCTTTTCACGTTTTCTTCTCTTTTTAGTATTGAAATAATGTTTTTTGTGTTATAACCATCAATTATTGTACCTTACATAAATTATTTTTAAAAAAATGTTTTTGTGTTAAAATTCTGTATTTTAATGATTAATTTTGTCATTTTTGATTGTTTTAAAATTAATTATTTAATTCTGTTCTAACTTCCATTTTTTATTTTTTTTGTTTTTATTTAAATAATAATTTTTCATTCTTTTTATTATATTATTATTTAATTTATTTTGTTTTTAAAAATAATTAGTTTATTAATTATTTAATTTAATTAATTATTCTCTAAATAAATAAATTTTTACTTTATTCTTTTATAATTTAAGTAATTGAATAAATTTAATAATCTAATTCTATTTATAAAATATTTTAATACTTAGTGATAATTAATTTTAATTTTATTTTATTTTCATTAATTATTTAATTTATTAATGTCTAAATTAATTTATGAAAACCAATATAATTATTATTTTGAAATTAATTGCGAATAAAATGTAAATCACAATTAATTAATTATTGATTTTTAATTTTATTTTATTTATAATATCTTTTTGAATGTGAATAAAAATTATAATTGTTTATTTAGTTCAATGATTTTGTTTAATTAAATTAATATGTTGATAGTTTTTGTAAGAGTTAATTTATTTTGTTTATTATTTATTTGTGTAGGTAACACCTCTGAGTCACCTCCAGACCTACCAGTGGTAACTCATTCCAAGTCACCACCACCCTCATAGAACAGTGACTCAGAGTCACAATTTTCATCCCACCATCATCGCCAGCTCCCTTACTGGAGATGACTCCATTTTTTACTCTCATCTCACCCCAATAGTCATCAGTGACTCAAACGAGTCACCTCCAACCATCCCCTTGTCGCTATTTCCTTCTCCTAGTGGTTAGTCCCTGACTCACCGCCATCCCCTCCACTCCTGAAGCCACAACCAACCCCTTCTACTTCCGCCAAGCCTAATGGTGACTCGAAGTCATTATTCTCCTCCCTGTGACTCACTATCATGTTCCATAACCACGATGCATCGCAATTTAAACACAGAAGAAACACAAAATCTCTAAACTAGCACCACATATGAAGAAAAAATTTGAAAAAAATCAAATCAAAACCAGATATGTGATAAAAACCCGGACTTGAAGAGGAAACAAAAAATACGCCTGATCTGAAGAACCACCACTGGCGCCAGATCTGTTCTTCCTCACCACTTACGACCACAATTCGTTGTCCGCCGACCACTCAAGACCTATATTTCCACTTCACCATGAGCATCAGCCTCCCCATATTCAGATCCACACCACTATAAAGGAAACCTGTCACTGCTAGCAGAACCCATACCTCACACCACTACTGCAAAACTAGAGTGCCACAATATGACCCAACCCCTTTCCCATTCCCTACTACACAACCCAAATCCCCTACCCTTTTACCCTTTTTTAATTTTTTATTATATATATTAGTTAATATCATATAATATATATTTTAATATATATAATAATCATAAAATATTTAATAATTAATATAACTAATCTAATATAATGACATTCATAATAAATATATATATATTTATTAATAATAATATTTTTTGGTAAAAATTTATAGATATATAGATATATATATTTAAGTTTTTTTATACATAAGTATTTAATTAAATCAAATAGTATTTGAATATTAGTAATATAAATATGTATATATATATAATAATACTAATTTTAATAAGTATAGTTATTTTTAATTGTTTTTTTATGTAATGATATATATATATATATGTATGTATGTATGTAATTGTTTTAGTTTCATCTTTTTTTTGGAACTGCTTGACATTCCTTTTCTGCTTTCTATCTTGTGACATAAGGGGAGGTGATCATGGTTATTCATAAGTGAAACTATTTGCATACAAGTGCGGGGGATTCACATTTTGTTGCATAAGGTTGATTATGTTCACTTGGAGTTCACTGCGGAGCTTGTGACGAGCACGTGATGGCATGCCATGTGGATCTGCTGCTAGTTAGGATGAAACTATTTTTGTTTTGTTTTTTTATTCTATGAATAATAAGAGGACCTCTCCTATATTGTTCAAGTGGGGGAGGGACACCTCACATCAACCATCTACTCTTGGACACAGGAAACATCTTTGACATTGGAGATAGAGACCATGCTCTTCCATCTCCATCTTCCCTTACTTTGTTTATATGTTTTCATTTTTCTTCTCTTGTCTATAAATATTAATTGTGTCTCTATTTAGTGAATTGAATTGTGATTTTTGTTTCAATCGTGATATTTGTGTGACAATTATTCCTTTCCACATTTCATTCTTATGATCTGGAATATCCAGTCCCAGAGAACCAACTTGTGAGGCTTGATCTAGGAAATGATTCCTGAGGTGACATGGAGATCAAATCTTTCATGGGATCTTCTTATTATTCTTATTTTCCTTAGAATACCGCATTTGTGAATTTGGTTACGTGAAAGAAAAACCGTGAACATAATTTATTTACTAATCTATCTTCTCATCTATTTTCCCCTTTATCAATTTCTTGGGATAAGAAATTGAGTTGGGTAGTGCAATCTTAATGATCTCAGTAGATTCATTATGCCTTGTGACATCTTGGCCAGAATGAGTTGGTTGAGGGATTCAAATTGCAATTTAGAGGGATACTCAAGAACTAAAGAAATTCTGTATTTGTTTGTTTAATTTTAGGTGAGATTGGTATGCGGTCTAAGTCATTGGTCACCTACTAAGTGAGGTTGAAAGTTATTGATAAATTGTTTTTTGATCCATGATAGAGAGTCGAGGGTGGATCCATCTGGGTCTGGTCCTTGTTCTTGCTAATTGTTTTATTTTTCTATTTGTACTTGAATATTCTTCATAGTGTCTTGTTACTTCTATTAGTCTTTTTTTCATTCACTATTTTCCCATAGATTTCATTGTGATTTTCATTACTGTTCCACTATTTTTGGATTTTTTGTTTAGATGTTTTCAAAATATAAAAAAACACAACTTTTTTGGAAAGAACACTGAGGATTTCGACACTGCTTCATTGAGAGAAACCCGGAGATTATCCACTATGCTATATCTTAGGTTTTATAAATTTACACTTAACCATCCTATTAATAAGGATGGTGTCAAATTTTGGAATTGTTAATGGGGAGGAAACATTTTCCTTTGCGGTGTTTTCAATTTTTTTAAAAATAATCAAAACCAAAACAAAAAAAAGCATATAAAAAATCAAAAAAATCACGAGACCACCTTGAATATTAGAAGATTATGTGAAATTTATTGTTTATAGAATTAGGGAAAAATTCACCATTTTTCATCCAGATGATTTTGTAAAAATAATTGAAGAAGTCAAGGAGGATTTTAGACTACAAACCTTAGAATCCTTAATTAAGGAACTTAAATAATTTTATCATATCTTCCCTAAGTTCTACAGTGCATAATAGATAGAGAGTACCACTTTTGAATTTGAACTACCCCTAGAATCAAGTCTGGAGTTGTGAGATCCAACTTATAAGGATGTTTTCAAGAGCTATAAGGATATTGAAAAGGAATTCATAGAAGAAGACAAGCATAATTTGGGAGATCATTTTATTCTATCACTTCATTTGATAATTTTTCCACTAAATTGTCTAATTATTTTTCCTTATCTCAACAGGTTGATCCACCAAAATTCATTCACTCCTTTGCATAAGAGGAAACCACACCGGAGGTGGTATATTTTGTAGAAAGGCTTAAAGAGGTTTACTACCTCCCTCCCGCTAAAGAAATACTCCCATGATCACTATTAAAACAAGAAGAACACACTGCAAAAATTCAGGGAGATGATTTTTTTGAAGATGTTATTTTGATTTTATTGAAGCTGATTTAAATTATGTTTATCTCATTATAGGTATTGAGGATGCAATAAATCTTTGTGATTTCCTAGAAATACTAGATGAATTTTAGTTTTCACATGACAAGGAACTTATATAACACCCAGTTCTAGGTGAAAATTCTATTTTGGGAATTTTTTTTGAAGAGGAATTGCTTGAGTTGTTCCTAGGATCAAAAGTGAATGATGACACATCTTTTATTGGTAATGAATAATTTGTTATTTGGACTAAAATAGAGGATAATTCTAATCCAATACATTCATTTTTCATACATATTCACCCTCAACCTCAAGATTTTGAAGGAGAGAAGTACACGTACATCTTGTTTTCCCCTCCATTACTCCACCATAAGTACTTCAATGCCATGGAGAGGGAATTGAATGATGATGAGCAAGGGGTAATATCAATATGGAATTGCACTGATGTTGGGAAGAAACAAATATTTTGGTTCTTAGGAAATAAGACACATCCCCCATCATACTAGGGATGATCTAAGGATTGTCCAACTGTGGATAATCAAACTACAGCACCCCTAGGGAGTTATCCCAGGATTTTCCTTTTTCATTTCATGCTTTATTTTTTGAATAAATGTTGTTTTAATTTGTTTTTTTTCTTATTAGGTAGTAAAGAGGTAGTATTTTCACATGAAAATCATTCAAGATCAAGGGGACTAGCTCACTGTAATTATTAGACCAAACTACCTAACTCATACTCCATGGTAGAATTTTACTTAAACTTAAAATACTGAAGACTAATGTTAATCTATTTTCATCTTATAGGTGTTTTAATGGAGTATCCAGAGTCCTTGAAAAAAGATAATAAAGGAGTAATTCATTTGGGGGTGAACTTATAATTGAAAATCTACACAGTTAGGGAATTGTTTTCTTCTGTTTCTCCATTTTTTTAAATTTTCTTCCCATTCATATTTTATACTTCCTATTTCTATGTATGGGAAAATCCCACCTTATTTTTGATACTTTTGAATTTTTGTTTTTGAAGTGGGTATTAGATTCTTGAATATAGTGTTTTGAAAACGTAGTTGAACTGAATTTTGAAACCTTCTGCACCCATTTAATTTATTTTCATTTTCTATTGATGCGATACTTCATTTATTATCATGCCACAATTTGAGCAGTGTTGAAAAATATTTTGTCTACTATTAAAAAAACTAATAGCATGAACTTTAAAAATGATTATGCTTGATTTACTACTAGTTGTTTTGTATCTCTCCTTTCTTTTGTATATATTTTTTTCTTTCTTTCCATTTTATTTTTTATGTGATAAAGAAAACTATTGAACTGAACTACTACCCCTTCTCAATCATTTAAGTACTGAATTTATTATCAGTTTTAAACTTTTAAATTTTCTCTCACCTTAAGAGCCAACATTAGGTAAAATGTTGAGTTTTAAGTGTGGGGGAGAGGGGTCTTTCTGGTCTCATCAATTCCCCCTTGAATTTTTATAAAAAAAGATTAGTTTTGTTTTCAAATTTTTTTCAAAATTTTCCAACTTCTTTAAAAAAACGAGGGTTATTTGGATTGAATTTTCACAGTAATTATTTCTTTCTTAGAGGATAACCACTTTATGGATGTTAAGGGTTGTAATTAGTCTAAAACTATTGATTATGAGTGATTTCTGAATGGATTTTTTTACTGTCTTATGGATTTTCCTTTTAGGAACTCAGAAAGGAAGTGAGATAGGATAATTTTTTGGAATTAGGATCATGAAATTTGGTAACTAGAAATTTTTAATTGATCTTAGGGGACTCAATGTTTATAAAAAAATATATTATCACTTTAAGAAGTCAACTCAAATGATATTTTTTAAGTCCATTATAATTGGAGTAAAATGGGTAAATGAGATCCCATGGTGATTCTCTAAATAAGGTGCATTGGGTGTGTTTCTATTAATAAATAAAATCCATTTTCAATTTCAATAAGTTCTATTCACAATGATCTATACAAGAATTATGGTAGGAAAAAATTACAATAAACTTCCCTATCAAAAATATACTCATTTAGATGAGGTAAATTTTAAACCCAAATGAAGAAGGGAATCGTTGAATTAATTAAAAATCATTTCATTTGAATCAATAAATTGAGGAAATAATATGACATTAATTTTTAGAACATAGAAGAAAGTGAAAATTAAAGGTGCATTTTGTTAAGGTTTTAATTCCAATTGATTTAACCTATCACCACTCCTCGAACTGTAACTAGAACTAGAATGGTAGTTGGGAAGTATGTGATTCCATATAGGAGGCACGAAATCCATGATAGTGAATGAGTTTGTGTTTCCATTTATTTCTAGTGGGTGTTTGAATTTAGATAGGAACACATTTTAACATTCTCTTAATAGCCCGCCCAGGTTCTGTGCCTCTATTTGTAAAAGTTTTTTCATGCACTTTTTGAACTAAATGTCACAAATCATACTTTCTGTTTTATAAAAGACAAAATTATGCATTTATTTGAGGACAAACACAGATTTAAGTGTGGGGGAGTTTGATGTGTCATTTTGTCAATGCCTTTTCCAAATATTTTTTCAACTTTTCTTCTCTTTTTTTGTATTAAAATAATTTATTTTTTTGTACTTATCAAATGTTGTATTTTATGTAAATAATTGTTCAACATATGTTTTTGTGTTAAAATCATGTATTCTAATGATTAATTTTGTCATTTTTGATAATTTAAAAATTAATTATTTAATTATGTTCTAATTTTCATTTTTTATTCTTTTTTTATTTAAATAATATTTTTCACTCTTTTTATTCTTTCATTATTTAATTTATTTTTTTCAAAATAATTATTTTATTAATTTATTAATTTAATTAATTATTTTGTAAAGAAACAAATTTTGACTTTATTCTTTTATACTTTAAGTAATTGAATTAATTTTAACAATCTAATTTTATTTATAAAATGTTTTAATACTTAGATATCATTAATTTTATTTTAATTTTAATTTGATTAATTATTTAATATATTAATGTATTATTTGATTTATGAAAACTGATTTAATTATTATTTTTTAGATAAAT
Source organism: Viscum album (assembly GCA_963277665.1). Classification (NCBI taxonomy): domain Eukaryota; kingdom Viridiplantae; phylum Streptophyta; class Magnoliopsida; order Santalales; family Viscaceae; genus Viscum; species Viscum album. The sequence continues at coordinate 333,776,651 of OY728138.1, read as the reverse complement.
TTTGAATAAACTGTAAACCATAATTAATTAATTATTTTTTTTAATTTTATTTTGTTTTTAACATTTTTTTTGAAATGTGAATAAAAATTTTAATTTTAAGTTTAGTGCAATGATTTTGTTTAATTAAATTAATCTATTGATTGTTTTTGTAAAAATTAATTTTTTTTGTTAATTTTTTATGTGTGTGGGTACCACCACTGAGTCAATGCCAGACCTACCAATGTTGACTCATTCCCAATCACCTCCATCCTCATAGAACGCTGACTTAGAGTCACTATTCTCATCTCACCGTCACTGCAAGTTCCCTTCCTAGTGGTGAATCCCATCTCCACCACCATCCCACCCCAAGCAGTCAGTGGTGACTCAAACAAGTCATTTCCAACCATCCCCATATCTCTATTACCTTCTCCCAGTGGTGATTCCTAGACTCACCACCACCCCCTCCACTCCAGAATCCACCGACAGACCCATCTACTTATGCTGATCCCAACCGTGACTCGGAGTCACAATTATACTCCCCACAACTCACCTTCATGTTCCACACCCATGAAGCTATGAAATTTCAACATAGTAGAAACATAAAATCCCCAAACCAGCACCATAGATGAAGAATTAATTTGAAAAAAAAAGAATAAAAAATAGATCTATGATGAAAATCAGGACATGAAGAAGAAACCAAAAATAGGTTTCATATGAAGAACCATTGCCAATGATGGATCTATTATTCCTTGATTCTTACGGCCACAATCCGTCAGCCACTTGAGCCCTGTAGGTCCTCTTCACCATGAGAACTAACCTCCTCATCTTTAGATCTATACCACCACAAATCCAACCTGTCACTGCTAGTCTAACCCCTACCTCATGCCACTACTGCACCACTGGAGATCCACCGTGAAACCCAACCCCCTTCCCCATTCCCTACTGCACTACCTGAATCCCCATCCCCATTTCTCCTTTTATTTTTATTTTATATAATATACATTAGATAATTTCATATAATATGAATTATAATATTTATAATAATAATAACATATTTAATAATTAATATAAATAATCTAATATAATTTTATACATAATAAATATATATATATTTTATTAATAATAATAATTTTTTTAAATGTTTATATATATATATATATTTATGTTTTGTTATATGTAAGTGTTTAATTAAATCAAATATTATATGTATAATAGTAATATAAATATGTTTATATACATATAATAATACTAATACTAATAAGTATAGTTGTTTTAAAATGTTTTTATGTAATGATATTAATATACGTATGTATGTATGTATGTATTTATTTATTTATTTATTTTAGTTTTATCTTTTTTGGAACTACTTGATTCTCCTTTTCTGCTTTCTATTTTTTAACACAGGGGAAGTGATCATGGTTACTCATAGGAAAAACTATTCCCTGATTAGTGTTGTGGATTTACATGATGTTGCATGAGGTTGATTGTGTTCAATTAGAATTCACTAAAGAGTTGGTGACGAGCGCATGAAGGTATTCCATGTGGATATGATTCTAGTTAGGATGTCTTTATTTTTGTTTTGTTTTTTTATCTTGATAATTAGGGGAGGACCTCTCCTCTATTGTTCAATTGGGTGGGGGGGGGGGCTCACATCACCCATCCACTCTTGGACATGAGAACCATCTTTGACATTGGAGACAGGGACCCTTCTCCTCCATATTCTTCTTCCCTTCTTTGTTTTTGTGTTTTAATTTTTCTTCTCTTATCTATAAATATTAATTATATATATCTATAGTGAATTGAACTGTGATGTTTGTTTCAATAATGATGTTTTTTTGTCAGTTATTCCTTGCTACATTTCATGATTGAGATCTGGAATCTCCACTCATAGATAACTAACTTGTGAGGTTTGATCTAGGAAGTAAATTCCGATGTGACCTAGATATCTGATCTTCAATGTGATATTCTTCTCATTCTTTGCCTTAGAAAATCACATTTATGAATTTGGATAATAAAAAGGGAAACCATGAACAGAAACAATTTTCTACTCTCTCATATCATCTCTTTTCCCCTTCCTTTATCAATTTTTTGAGCTGAGAAATTGAGTTGGGTCTTGCAATTTGATGATCTGAGTGGATTCATTCTGCCTTGTGACATCTTAGCCTAAATGAGTTGGTTGAGGGATTCAAAGTTCAATTTGGAGGGATGCTCGGGCACTGAAGAAATTATGAGTTTGTGCATTCAATTTTAGGTGATATTGGTATGCGGTTTGAGTCGTCGGTCACATATTGAGTGGGGTTGAGAGTTGATTAATTTTTTAGTTGATCCATGATAGAGAGTCAAGGGTTGATCCATATGGGTCTTGTTCTTGTTCTTGCTAGCTTTTTTTCTATGTCTTTTTGTATTTGTATATTCTTCATAGTGTCTTATTCCTTCTATTAGTCTTTTGGTCATTCACTGTTTCACCATCTCTTTCACTGTGATTTTTCATCACTATTCAACTATTTTCTCTATTTTTTGGTTGTTTTCAGAATATAAAAAGAACACAAATATTTTTGGAAACACCACTTAGGCTTTCGAAACTGCTTCCTTGAGAGAGACCCTAAGGTTAACCCCTATGCTATATCTTGGGTTTTATAAATGTAAACTTGACCATTCTCATGAAAAGGACACCATCATCAATCTAAATAAGCATCTCACAAAATTTAAATAAATTAATTTTTATTTTTCTTGATTTTTATTTTATTTTTTAAATTAATAATAGTAATATACCATTTTAATATATAATTTCAATATGTACTTCAAGATAAAGTGACACGTGTCAATTTTATCCCTGTGGGTAGGATGGAAATTTTAGATACTACTTTAGGAAAGGAAGAACACCCCTTTCATATAATAAGATATGAGGCAGGTGTTAGTATTAATTTTTTTTAGTCTTCGTAGTAGGAAATCAAGGGATGCATAAATAAATTCTTTAAAATATGAGGTAGAAGACCTAAAATAGTCCATTAGTGATGAAATTAAATAATATATACAAAATATTTTTAAAAAAATGATGATAAAATCAAATCCTACACAACCTACCTAATTAGATCCTCAACCTCCTTGTTTGGATCCACCCTTATGCTATGAGTTGCATGCCATAGATCCCCATGTTCATATTATTGTGCACAAATTTGTACATATTTTGGGGGATTCTGTACATCACCATACTATATATTTAGGTCAGGTAAGAGTATCAATACATGATATTATTGATCTAGATTTTCTCATGCCACTGGATATAAGGAAGGTTTCCAGAGTTGGAGATTGTGTGGGTAATTTTTTACACTCTCTAGATAGCCTTATTTTTCTCAAGAAATAAAAGGTATACAATGTTTTTTAAATATAATTTACATTTCATTGAAAATTACTTATAATTTTTTCTTATATTTAATTTTTATATGAGTATCTAAGATCAAAAGAATCAGTACAAAAGAAACAAAAGGTTTAGGAACCAAAAAATTCAGATACATCAAAGATTTATAATGGGATAAAAATATTATCTTAGATTTCTTATTTCATAGATAATATTTATGAGTTTTAAATGACATATAATATATCTGTAAGAGTTTATAAATATAGAATATTCAAAAAATATATCGTGTATCATTTTATTTTTGATGAGATCACCATACCCATGTTATAGTTTTTTTCAATGTAAGTCAATTTATATTTTAGTTTTTATTTCATTAAATAAATATGACCTGAAGTGACTTAATTTAGTACTTATTTAATTATATATATATGCATACATTTCATTTAACATGATACCACTTCCATTTATAGTTTTATGGATCTATAATACATTTAAACAACTATACAATACCTGAATGATGATGTTAGAGTTACCTATATATGTGACAGATTAACAAATACAAAGATCAGGTGTTAGTTTTTTTCCATTCCTTGATGGGTAAGAAGACTAAGATAATTATGAACAAATATCATTATAATTTAATTAATTTTCAATGTTTTATAATAAATTTTTATTGGATGTTAGGCATATTCTTCACACATGAATGCACAATATATTGGTTTGTATCATTATTAAGTAGTGTTCATAAAAATTTTAGAAAATTGTTAAAACTGTAAGTTTTATTCTTTTTTTATAAATTATTTAATATTAATTCTTCTTATTATACATTTTTTTCTAGTTTATATATAAAAATACAGTTCATGGAGAATGTTTTACAATGATCACATGTTAATAGAGGATCCAATTAAAATTAATCACATAAAATAAAATCTATTTTTTTATATTAGATAATATTTGTTTTCTTATGTATATATGTTAGTTTTTAATTTAATGTTAATGTTTATTTACTATAGTGGAATATTCAAAAAGGAAATGTGGAATGTAGTAATTATATTTTAAGATTCATGGTTGAGATCATCACAAATTGGGTGAGAGATGAATTTAATAAGGTTAGTTATATTAATTTTTTTAGATTTTATAAAAAATATTCTATTTTTTTAATCTTATAACATTAATTTTTATTATATATTTTCAATGATGTCTCATTGTATATATATATGAATACCTTACCCACATTCAAAATTTGTTTGAAAATTATTTTTTAGGTATTGTTAATTTGTAAATTTATTTTCTAATATCTATATTTTAATTAATGTTTAAAAAATGAGTGTTTAGATAACTATTTTTGGTTTATGTTTTTTGTTTTTGTTTGTTCTAATGAAAAAATTTTGTTTATTGTTTCTATTGTACTATTTTTTTCATATGTTCCTAGAATATATTTTTTATTCAATTTTTTTATAAATAAATGAACATTTCATGTCGGTTTTTTTATAAACTGATGTGGAGTATTTCAAGTAGGAATTTGATGCCAGTTTTTAAAAAAACCAATGCCGATATTACCTTTAAACTTTGGTTTTATTACAAAACAAATGACCAAATTTAGGTAATATTTTATATCTTTAAACATTAGTTTTTCTGTAAAAAATGTCATTGAAAGATGCATTAAACACCAGTTTTAATTTAAAAATGACATTAAAGGATTTTCCATGGTTTAAAACATATTTTGTGGGTAAAAATGATGTCAAATAACCCAATGTAAATTTTTAATTATTCCGACATCCATTTTTGGTAAAAAATCACATCAAAATACGATTGTTTTTTATTCCTCTTTTTTTTATGAAATTGCCTCCTTGTTGTAAGCCCCAAACATATTTTTAATCATAGCATTTTTCCCATATAATGTCTTTTTAGATGTTGTAATATTATATGTTATACACTTTATAAATAATAAATTCACTGTTGGAGTTACGGAGGGGGTTCTACCAGAGGAAGGATATTATCAGGTCACAGTCTTTTATGATGTGATTAATAACAAAGATGTTTTTCCAGATGAGATCCCAATAGCTCATGAACCAGTGGCTAGGGGATTCAAAGTTAATATTTAATATCCTGACAACATATTTTAAACAAAATCTTTATAGTGGTAGTTTTTTACATAACAAGTACTATTTATATAATTTTATTGGTAGACATAAAAACGCCATATTTAGTGCTTGAAAATAGTTATTCGATCTGATTATGGAATTCTACACCATCTCATTTCTCCATAAAATATCAAATTCAGTGTCTTAGGTTTATATTTGGTGAGTTCTAAGAATAAAAGATAAGTAAAATTGATTAATGTCTTGTTCACACAATTTTTATTCAAGAAAGGGTTGGATATTGAGTTATTGAAGTTCAGTTCATATAATATATTCTCATGGACCAATTCTTACATAAGTAGTGAGTTTCATGAAATCCAATGTTTTTTGTCATAGGGATATCATGATATATTAGAGTTACTTGAAAAAAGAGAAATAAATAAATTACTATAAAATAATGGTTGTCCCCTCTGAGGTCCCCACCCCTATTTACAGGGAAATGGGTAACTCAAGTTATGTGAGACCAAAGAATAAAATTCCTAAACATTATTGCTTTCCTCAGAATTTGATCCTCATCGCCCTCATCAAACCTGATTATAAGGTGGGTGGTTCAGGGGAATTTTTTATTCTTAGAAAAACATCATAGAAGGAACAAGGAGAAATAATTCTCAAAATAAGTGATTTTAGAGCATAAGGAATGAATCTAGAATATTGAAACTTGCATGAGTCCGAAACTTAAGGGACCACATAACCAGAGAGTTTTTCATGTGTTGAATTTTCAATCAAAAAATATCCTAATGAACTGTGTGAGTCGGTAGTTGCATGAGCATACAACACTTTTTTGATTCATCTTGTTACATGATCTTCAGGGCTGTAAATACCCCTTAGATCTCAATTTTAAGGGTTTAGATAGATTTTTGATTTCAAGGAAGTCATATCTCTTAGTTTGTGTAACCCCAATTTAAACTCTTCTCAAAATCCAAACAACTGATATATACTCTTATAGGTGATAATATTATATAAATTTACTAACTCAAGCCTTTTAATTCATTGTAAATCACTTAAGACTATTTTGGTAAAACCCCTTCCTTGAAGAACACCCTTTACGCAAAAGGCCAAAACCTCATGCAAGATAGGGTTTCATATAAAACCTATCTTATTTCACACACATACCATGGAAACCCATTAATTACTGCCTCTATGGGGATAAATTTTACAAGAATCACAGGTACACGAGACCTACATATTCCTAATTGGAGACTACTTAAGAAAACTCCATATGCATAACTATAACTATAGTGTCCAACATCCAAGACCACTATAACAACCAAGGATCGAGTAATATTTGTTCAAGCCCAATAAATATCTTTATTATTTATAGGAAATGGATGAGCCTTATCCCAGGTATAATTATAGTGACCCAATATTAACCTACATAGATATTACATCATTTTAGATGAATATTTATCACATTACAAAAGTACATGCCTGAGGACCATAATATTTTAGTGTCTTTGGAAACATGGAAAAATAATATTTTATATTGGTGATAGATCTTCAACATATACCATAAAGATATTCCCCTTTAGTACTCCTAGTTAAAACAATTATTCCTAACCAGGATAAAGGAAACATAAGAAAGGGTGATCTCAGATACTTAGTAAGGTTAAAAATAAAGAAGATATGTAAGAATAATATGAACATAATGGTAAGATAACATGAGCATAACATTTAAAGATCATAACCTACATATCAAATATTGTAATCACGAGTCATGGCATAATTATTGGATGTTCATAAGACATGAAACATAAGTTAATCAAGATAATAATCCATGAAAGCATAACATAGGAGTAAGATATGGAATTTGTGGAATACATATAAGCATATAAAATCATTCCATATAAGTCAAGGCTCATTTCAAAAACTTATAAGGGAACTTCATGGGGAATAAACCTATTGGGAGGGACACAAAACCATCCCCAGTCATAGCCCTTTCCATATAGTGGATCAGGTTATACCTTCTTCCCATAGTGGATCAAGCCCATCGATTTTTTCGCATCATTATCTTATGAGATATAAATCTTTAACTAATAATTTGGAGGGAGATATAGGTCCCACCAATCATGTAAGATATAATGTGATCACCCAAAACTATCTAGGAAACTTAATTCTATAAGATGTAATGGGGTTACTCGGTGCTATCTGGGCCACCCCATCGTATAATATGTAACTGGATTATCCAACGCTATATGGTCATCCACATCATATAAGATTTAAGGAGATTACCTGATGCTATCTAGGACACCTCATCAAATAAACTGTAACAGGATTACCCGATGCTATCTGGGACACCCCATTATATATGTTGTAATGTGATTACCTAACACTATCTAAGCCACCCCATCATATAAGCTGTAACAAGATTATCCAGTACTATTTGGGATACCCTATTTTACAAGACATTTCCATTAACCATAACATGAATAAAGTTCAAATAGATTTCATATCATCATAAAAACACATAAAAACAATTATTATTTCATAACTTGATTAAACCATGGAAAAAATGGATTTTAAGTCAATCTCTTTGAAAGGCGATTAACCCGTGGAAAATAAATGAGTTAAAAAACAGTCTACTTGAAACATGTTTTACGCGTGGAAAAGAAATAGGTTCCATAAACATCATTCCATAAAAATCTAAATCATTTATAGAAATAATATGAATGGTATCCTTGGATAATATCCCAAGTAAATCATAAACTATATCAAAGTATTTCATATTATATGTAGAAGGATTTTTAAAGATCACTTGGAACGGTTCTTAAGGAAAATAAACTTTCTTTGAAAATATTAAAACATTTTCAAAATCATTCTCTTTGAAAACCCCATTGAAAACTTATTAAGTAAGATTTAAAATAATTTAAAGCATTTCATGAGGAAAATATCCTTTCCACTTTGAAAAACTCTTTTTAAAAAATAAAAAATTTTGAAATCCATTTTCTTAGAAAATAACCTTGAAAATTTATAAAAAAATATTAAAAGAATTTGTTGGTCAGAGTAGGACACTCAAGAGGGAGGTGAATTAAGTTCCAATAAAAATTTATATCTAAAATGCATATTTTAAAACATCCCAATTTAAAATCAAATATGTCCTAGTTAAAAAAATTAGCATATTTATAATAGTTTTGATCTTTTTAAAGATTTATCAAAGATCGATTAATTATCAGTTAAAACAATATGGATTATTATTTTAACTTCTGAAATAAATCTACTAAATCAAATTATAATATAAACACTATCTAAGATTAACTATCAAAGTTAAGTAAAGTTTTCTGATTTAAATAAAATAGTGAAAATAGAACTTTGAAAGACATAACAGATTTAAAACAAGAGGTTCAGTCTCAAGCTAGGACTTAGTCCTCTCCACTTGGTGATCACCTACCACCAATAAATTTATATAAATAAATTTGATCCACACCCTGGATCAGGGTAAAAAAAAAGAATACAAACTTTCCACATCATAATACCTCTACCATAGTTCTCATGGGAGTAAAAATCACAATAGGCCACATAGGGACCTCTTCTACTATTATCCGTGGGAGTGTAAGGTGTAAAAATACTGGCTTGTGAAGATATCACTGTATCTTCTAGTTACGCATAGGAGATAGTGTGTGTTTATAAATAGAGAGACACATAAACTGCTCGAAATGTAAAAAATGTACACAGGTAGAGAAACATGATCATAATATGGTTTAAATGGTTCTATGTGACTTTCGTTACACCTTCTGAACTCCTTAGAGATGGCAGAAGAGAAGTTGGAGTCAACTTCTATAAACAGGAAGCAAAATAGAGCACCGTGAGTGCTTATATCTTCTATTTTTAGTGAGGTGTATGACTTGGTGGATAATAACTTATTATTGTAGTAAAATGTTACTCCTTTTAGGATCTTTGAAACATTGTTTATTGTGCACAAAAAACAATTCTTATATTGTTCTAGGGTGCACGAGCAACTCGGTATATTTTCTCATATGGCACCTTTTTCTTATTGATATAGATACTCCCTTTATACAGTGTAGCATACAAGCATCATGTTCTCCGGTACCTTGTACCTCGTACTAGTCTCTAACATCTATTAAATGTTTTCTACAAAAGACAGAAAATCTCATTAAATAATAAGAAATTCTAATTTTTATAAATATAACTGTTAAAAGTAATTTTGAATTTAAATGGAAAAGAAAGGAATGACGGTGTCTCAAGATCAGTAGTTCAGGCTTTCTATGTCTCAGTCTTTCAGTGTCTTAGACTATTGGTGTCTCAGACTATCCATAGGTTGGTCTGTCGATAGATCACTCTGTTAGTAGGTGATGCGTTGGTAAGTATTGCATCAATAGGTGATGTATCGATAGGTTGATGAATCAGTAGGTTGATCAGTTAGTCAGCTATCAGTAGCTTATACTTAGCAAAAATTCTGAGTATTGGTCAGTCTCTCTATTAGCAGGTTACTCTGTCGGTAACACATGTTGTTGGTAACTCATAATTTTGTTTGTGACTCATCCTTAGTAAATTTCTTAGAATCTGTCGGTAGGTACTCTATTGGTAGCTCATCCTTATCGATGAATTATAATTATTAGTGACTTATACTTATCCAAATTATGTTAATCTGTCTTATGATATAACACTAACAAAATAGGTTAAGATTAAATGTAAACATGGTTAAATAAGATGTAACATAATAAAACATAATTAAGCATGATTTGCGAGTATTAAAACTAGAGGATCCCAACCATCTCCCCCTTTTAGATGATAAAAAATCATGGAATTATATAGAACAATAGTCGATTTATGATGATCTATGTAAGGATTGATTAACATATTATACATATCATAAGAGATGAAATTTTAATATAAACACAAAAATTAGACATATCACTTAGTAAATTTTTATTTTAATCTAATACACTTTTTTTAATCTTATAATCTATATTCAATGAACATAAAAGTTCCATACACATTCTCCCCCTTTTGGGATTATCAAAAAGGAAATAAAAAAAACTAAAATAAAGAATAGAGAATGAGATGAAAGAAAAGAATATATTCCATTAGTCAAACAATACAAGTGGTGACAAAAATAGTACAATAGATCCTTATCAAAGATTCATCTAATAAATTCTTCTCCAAATTAGATTCCATTACTTCTCTCCCCGCATTAGAGGCAATAATGGTAAGAGAAGGAGGTGCAGAAGTAATGGTTGTAGTATCAGTAAGGATATTGAGGGAAGGAAGATGAACTTCAGTAAAGACAGAAGGAGCAAGGATCGGGCTAGAAGAGGTAGGAGGTCCTATAAGCTCACGATGAAGGAGAGGTCTTATTTGGCTTAGAACTTGATAAGGAGTCATGGATAAAGGTGAAAAGGGTGTAGAAGAAGAAGAAAAAGGGTGAAAGATAAGGAAAAGAGGAGAATCCACTAGAGCAATAATGGTAGTACTCTAATGATGCAGGAAAGGTTTCAGTAGATTGATGAAGTCCTTGATGATCTGACCACCAAAATACATAGCCTTTTCAAAATATTCCTTATTCTACATAACCTTATTAAGGGTATGAGTGAATTCCTTAAGATGTTTGACTTGATATTTTAAGGCTTGAGTGACTGGAGGTAGCCACAAATTTTCAACAAAAAAACTTGAAATGACTATCCAGTTGATGCTTTGTATAAACCCCCTTAAAGTATAAGTCTACATTATTGGTTATCATTTCTTGAGTATTAGTAACCCCATTTGTGAAAAATATTATCATATTGTAACGTCTCCGACCTGGAAGCCACTAAACCGGTGCTCTGTGTTGGGTCGTCACATGACCTCAAGCATGCCTCCCCATACGCCTGAGGTTTCTGAATAGTGGTGAGGGTCTAGTAAGCCACATGGGGAGACTATACCCTCTTTACCAGAGGAAGCCACAATATAATGCAATATAAATAATGGAAGTAATAAGAAGTGATCAATAGACACACATAACCAAATGTTACCCAAATAGGGTACATACCACAAATCAAATTCAATAATTCCATGCCACACTAATAGTGAAAGTGAATAAAACCAAAAATAGAAAAATGGGAAAAACTATCAATGCGTCCCGAATTTAAGATAGGATCCTTCTCCATGTACGTCGCGAGCCTAACACAACATCTTAGTGTAGGGAATCAGCCATTTTCCATACTTGCAACCAAGAGATCTGCTCGGGCACCCAATGGCAGCCCGAGCAGGGTGTGATTACAAAACTCAATAGGCCACCACCAACGGTGTCTACAAAATATCTAGACTAATAGATAGTGCATGCAAGTAAAAAATAATTGTTAATTAAACAAGTAATACTTCAGGTGCCATTAGTTAAAAAAGTTTATTTAATTCATTACTATTATTTATCCCAATTCCATTTCTCTTACCATCATCATTACATAAGCTACATTGATCACATGTTCCATGGGTTAGGCATAATTATCCTCTACTGAAGGGTCTAAGGCAATAAATCACAAAGAATAAGGGAAACATGTCAAGTCCCTAACTCACTAGGGATACACATATCACATCAACACATTTCCTCCCCTCGAAGCCTCAGTCTGAGTGGAATGAAATCAACACAATAACATCACCTTGAAGCCTTAGTCCTGATGGAATGAAACCATTAAGGGAATATAGCCTCAATTCTCTTCCCCAACCCATGCACAAGAGGTGGATTTTGGAGCCTCAGTCCAACTCGACCCATGGGTTTAGAACCTCAAGTCAATACGCCACTCTACCAAGCCATGTGAACATACTATATAAATATGTATAACCATCAACCATTCACGCAACATAAAAACCATTTCCCAAGGAAAACATAAATCATAACAATAACAGGAGAGTTAATACCATGCCTTAACCCATTAACACATTTACCACATTTCACATCATTTATCCATTTATCCCCATTCCCTTTTATTATGATTATCTCACTAAGAATTCAATCATTATGCCTATCTCACTAGGATTTATTCATCATGCCTAACTCACTAGGATTTATTACCAGGCACATAATCCATTCCATTATGGTATTTAATCATTTACACATATTGACCCATTTATCCATTCATCATTTCACAAGAATTTACCCACATATGAATTTTAAGTACAATTATCATATCACATAACACAATCCCTTCATTACATTCAATCATTTAGGTGTACCACCTAATTGTTATGTATCAACCCATTCCACAAATTCATCCCCAATTACCATTTCCCAAGCTTATCTGACTAAGAATAATCATTTATAAAGCTAATCCCTTAGCATTTCCCCTCATTTCACTTAACCCCTTTTTAATCCAACCAAACACCCACATAGGCCACTGCCCAACAAAGGTGTGTTACTATGACTCCCATTAACATCCTTCATGCTTAATATCATTTTTACCCTTGGCTCTATGTTCTTGCACAATGTCCCTGCATTTACTTAGCTAAAATCTTATGTCCAGGAACATGAGCACACACCACAGAGTGGCCCTAACATAGGTCACATCATCCTCCATGCATCCCTTGGGGATCATGAGGGATACATAAGGTTTTCTAGACACCCTAAACATCACATCAAAACAATGTCACAATGAACTCTTAAAAATAGGGTATGAATTAGAACATTACATGTTCAAATCTCTATCAAACTCAAGGGATATAACTTGTAGACCACCTACCTAGAATTTTTTTTGATGAACACACTCTTAATCATGGCCTTAGATCTGGATTCAAAAATCACTTGAATCCTCAACCTAAAACTCACTTGAAAGAGAGGGTTTTAGAGCTTCAGAAAGATAAATGAGAAAGATGAAAACCCTAATCGAAAAGAGGAACCAAGGAGGAGATTAGACTTACCTGGGGCTTTGATCCGCAACCAACAGTGCTACAAATGGCCAATAATAAAAGGAGAACCACCTCTTGGAAGCTTGGGTCCTCCAAGTCCGTCACTACGGTTGTAGGTGGTAAAATAGAGGAGATACCTGAGTTGGGTATTAAAATCATGCGGTAGAATTTTTGTCATTTTCTCAAAGTTTTAGGGCCTCATGGTTTACCCGCATGATTTTCCAAGTCATGCTTGAGCCACTATTTGAAAAACACCCATTTCATAGGGTTTCTTGGTATTCCCAAATGGTTTTTAACCGTCTTCCAACCATGTGTAAGCCTTTATCCATGGATACATGGTTACCTGGGGTACCCCTCACAGTTTTCACTAACCATGCGCAAACCATGCAACTTGCCAAGAAATTTCTTTTTCTTACTCTTTCATGTCATGAACCCCCAAAACACCCCCAAGTATTCACATGAACTTTTGGAAACACTTATTTAACCCAAAAGAAGAGTCCAAACCAAAACTTAAACAAAAATATACCTTAATAAGATCCTGGATCTTACAACCTCCCCACCTTATAATGGCTCTTTCTCAAGCCTCTCTTCCAAGCATCACTACATCCCTAACAAGGGATCATGCCACAATGCCGGCCTATCCATTTCCAATTTCCAAGTTTCTAGTTGTACATCACAATTAATTTTGATCACGAATCAAGGGAACAAACTTTCCCCACACTCCTTCCTTACCACAACCACAACAAAAGCTGAAAACTCATCAAGGATTCATCAATATCAACTGTTCTCACCACGAGAACTTCATGGGGAAAACTTAGGTGACAACACCTAACTCACAACACATGGAAACTTAACACACAACATCAGATCATCATGGGAGAACCAATCGGCACCTCATCAGCCCAATCCTTTACATAACTCATGACCCAAGTCACTTGGAGTCATTTTTCTGTTCACCCGACTCTGACGGTGACCAAAATCGGTATCACCCAGAGGAAAAAAATGACCCTTCCAACCAAATATCAGGAATATATCACTCCAAAAGTGTACAATGAAATGACACCCAAAAATCTCAGGTAATCAACCAAATAAACTCATGAAAAGTCACACTATCAGGGCTAACTTACCCGAATGGTGACCACTTGAGTCCTTCCAACCCAAAACTCTGATCACTTCATCAACCGAAAATTTATATGGTATGGTTCTCTCCACCATTTTTGGTTTCTTAGCACCTCCTCTGTTAATGAAGGACCACGAAAACTCAACCCAACTTTCCCATCGCCTAACATGTTCCAACTCACCGCGCCCAAGCATCCATTAAAGCATTACCCTACCTTGGAATCCAGCCGCACCATCATAACCATTGGGAAGACATACATACACTATCCATTCAAGGAATAAGATCATCTTGGACTCACTCAGGTACAAATTCATTTCGAAAGGTTCTTTCTGCTACAACATAAACCTGAAGGTGGGTCACTCTCACCTCACCCATTCATGTTTACTATCTCAGGTCAGACCACACCCGACTGGCTTGTCCCATAACACCCACCTTCCACTGATGGTACACTGCTCCTTTCTCATGTCCCCAAATTGTTTACTGACATGAAGCTTATCATTATCATCCCACACACCCACTGAGGTCATATCCTAAATTTATAGTATAATTCCATCATAACAACACTACCTCCCTACAGACCATCATCGACTTCACCATTGACATGTAACCACATCACATGGCCAATGTTCACTCAACTTCATGACATTCCAAAACCACACAAGGAAAATTTACCCAAGTATAAACACAATTTTCATTAGAGTTATAGGTTCTCCAACTTCTCTTTCCACAACCTGTTGTCATATCCAACCACACCCTCCTATGACTCAGCACAGACATCACAAGCTTTACTTGGAACCACCCTGAGCTCAACGCAAAACTTGGCTCGTCAGAAACCACGTCCAAGGACCACATGCCTCTTTGAGTAACATGACATGCACCTCATAGTTTCCCCATTGGCCATCCAGCTTTTCCCAAAAGAAGAAAATGAACGTTACCCGGTGCCCATTCCCAGCTTTTGTGAATGAAACCCGTGATGTTTGTCAACATTTGGTCCATCATGGGGACCTCACCCAAAAACATTGAGGGTGAACATTACATCATAAATCTCTATATATACCATTTCCATGTGCGTAAACTCCATGATGTCCCTCATCTAATCAAATACCTTCATGTCTCTTGGCGTGAGCCAAAGCTTCTTAACGTATCAGGGATAATGTCAAGATGTTGGGAATGATAGTCACTAGATGAGGTATACTAAGAAGTTGTCAACGAACACCACCACTAACTTATCCATTTTTTATGTTGAACTATGGGACAATATGACCTGTAAGGATTTCAGGCCTCCCTATTGAACGCATCACATCAAAAATTAACCCCTCCACCCAGGTGTGATTTCTAACCAAGTTTAACCATTGCTGCATGAAAAAATCACCAACAGCCGTAAAGAAACATTTCATGTGGCACTATTTCAACCACACCACTCGAGTTCTTCTGTTGTGTCACTGTCTGCTAACAACCGACACACACTATTCTACCATGCCAATCAACCAAAAGATCTCCCACAAATCAACCTCAACTTGCGTACATCCTATCGCCTGCTTAATTACTTTACCATGTCTCTTGGTTAGTCAGTCTCATCATCCCTGAGGCGGCCGCTGTATCTCACCCAACAACCAACCCATTACTACTAACAAGTTCATCTATGTGACCACCCTTACCAAGGTGTCACTATCGAGTGAAATTATATTACCACACTTTATCCACCCTTGTCTTTTCTATTCAAAAAAATTCTAGAACTCCATTAATGATCACCCAAACAAGTGATTCAGACATTCATTCAATATAACCCTTTGAAAAAAACCTTACCTATTATAAAAAACAATAGGGTTCCCTTATGAAGGAATCAGGCACAAGTACACCATCTGGCTTCCCACTGAGCCCTCAAGGACAATCCTACACCATGGAACACTCTGAGTCCCACTATCAAGTCCAAACATCTACATGTTTGAGACACACCCAAATGCACTAGATACTCTATCCGACCTCTCTCATAGGTCACCTTGAAGGTTGAACGATACCAACTCCCTAGACTGGAGTCACCACCAGGAAATGCCATTGGCCCTCTCTCCAAACCACACTTATCATGAAACGAACAAATCAAAGCATGTGAATGGAAATCTCACTCCCATTCTGACGCACACTATGCTTAGCATACCAAAAAACCATCTAATCTAGGTTCAACACCAAAGGTGTACACATTCATCAGAACTACTGGAAAAAAATCCCCTACAGGATTCGAGACAAAACTCAGAAGGTCTATACTCACAAGGTCCCCAAGACCTAGGCACCATCCTTAGGGTTCATCATGTACTCCATATGGTCACGAACCATGAGAGTTCCCTCACTCAAATCACCGAACAAAACCTCACATCCCAAAGGCCAGAACCATACCAAGGGTTCCATAAACACACCACCTAGGCCATATCACAACCAGCAAGGATTTACAATCCAACCCAAAGTCTCAACTAGGGCACTCTCACTACCCCAACCAACCCATACAAGGTTCAAACCGACAATATAAAGTATACCCACCTTTAAACCCAAACATTGTCATTCCAACTTGTCATTCACTCGACACTTCGAAGAATGATCGACATAATTTAACCATAGTCGGAAAGATCACTCACGATCAACCTTAAACAAACCATTCTTCATACTCTACCCCAAAATTCAACATCAAACTTTGATCACTACCCTCCACCATACCTACCGTGGGTCATGGTCAACATGGGGGTAACAAATTTAATTAATCACAAATCTTTCGTCAACACCTCTTCAAACCAATTATTAATTTACAACAAAAAAGTATAACTCAGTCACAATATTTATTTATACATGATATCCCTTAGTTATTAATTTTTATTATTTTCATTCATCAACTTTCATCACCATTATTAAGCATCATTTTATTCATATTTATCAAGGAAGTAAAATGCATTCCACTCTCTTTGTCCTGCACACCCATCCTGTGTGTGTGCCTATATTGATGCATGAAACCTATATCATTAGGTGACTAAAATGATGCATGAATGCACATCCCCATGCCATTCCAGCAATGAGATAAATATCATAAATCAGTCAAATCATACAACATGTGAATCACCCAATGGGGAAATATCATCCAACTGTAACAACACACATCAAGAAAAAAAATTCCCACCCTGGGTGACTTGGGTTTTCCCACATACTTGGGATAGCTAATCCCAAGAAAAAACTCATTACCAAGGCCCAACACATCCCAATCTCCTATTTACCATCCTGAAATAGTAAGAAATAGAAAAATAACTCCTGTAATAACACTTTGTAAAGTCCCTAACCCAGAAGACACTAAACCAGTGCTCTGTGATGGGTCGTCACATGACCTCAAGTGCGCCTCCCCATATGCTAGAGGATGCCTACTAGCGGCGAGGGTCTAGTAAGTCACATGGGGAGACTATACCCTATTTTCCAGAGTAAGCCACAGCACAACGAAATATAAATAATGGAAGCAATAAGAAGTGATCACTAAACATGCATAACCAAATGTTCCCCAAACAAGGTACAAAACACAAATCAAATACAACAATGCCATGACACACAAATATTGCAAGTGAATAAATCCCAAAATAAAAAAATGGCTAAAACTCCCAATGGGTCTGAACTCAAAGTTCAGATCCTTATCCATGTATGTCCAGAGCCCAACTCAATATCTTAGTGTAAGGACTTAGACCTTTTCCAGACCTGCATCCAAGAGACCTTCCCATGTAACCAAAGGTGGCTTGAGCAGGGTGTGATTACAAAAATCAGTAGGCCACCAACAACAGTGTCTACAAAATATCCAATCTAATAGATAGTGCATGCAAGTACAAAATAATTGGTAAGTAAACAAGGAATAGTTTAGGTTCCATTAGTTAACAAGGTTTATTTAATTCATTATGAGAACTTATCCCAATTCCATTTCTTATTCCATCATCATTACATAAGCCACATAGATCACATGTTCTATGGGTTAGGCATAATTATCCTCTACATAAGGGTCTAAGGAAATCAATCACAAAGAATAGGGGAAACAAGTCAAGTCCCTAACTCACTAGGGATACTCATATCACATCAACACATTTCCTCACCTTGAAGCCTCAGTACGAGTGGAATGACATCAATACAATAACCTCAACTCGAAGCCTCATTCTGAGTGGAATTCAACCATTAGGGGAATAAATCATTAGTCCTCTTCCCCAACCCATGCATGAGGGGTGGATTTTGGAGCCTCAGTTTTACTCGACCCATGGACGTAGAACCTCAAGTCAATACCCCACTCTACCAAGCCATGTTCACATGCTATATATATATATATCCATCAAACATTCACACAACATCACAACCATTGCCCAAGGAAAACATAAATCATAATAATAACATGAAAGTTAATACCATGCCTTAACCCATTAACACATTTACCAGATTTCACATCATTTTTCCATTTATCCCCATTCCCTTTTATAATGATCATCTCACAAATCATTCTTTCATTGTGCATATATAACTAGGCTTCTTTCATCATGAAAAACTCACTAAGATTCATTAATTGGCCCATAATCCATTCCATAATGGTCTTCAATCATTTCCACATATTGACCCATTTATCCATTCATCATTTCACAAGAATTTACCCACAAATGCATTTTAAGTACAATTATCATATCAAATAACACAATACCTTAACTACATTCAATCATTTAGGGTTACCACCTAATTTTCATGTATTAACCCATTCCAAAAATTAATCTCCAATTACCATTTACCATGCTTATCTCACTAAGCATAATCATGTATAAAACAAATCCCTTAGCATTTCCCCTCATCTCACTAAACCCCCTTTTAATATAACCAAACACCCACATAGGTCACTACCCAACCAAGGTTTGTTATTAGGACTCGCATTAAAATACTTCAAGAATAATATCATTATCACCCTAGGATTTATGTTCTCACACAACAACCCTACATTTACTTATCTAAACTCTAAAGTCTGGGAACGTGAGCACACCCCATGGGTGGCCCAAATATAGGTTGCATCATACTCCATGAATCCCAAGGGGATCATGAAGGTTCCATTAGGTTGTTTAGACACACTAAAAATAACATCACAATAATTTCATGGAAAACTCTTAACAAGAGGGTAAGAATCAAAACACTACATGCACAAATATCTATCAAACTCAAGGGATATAACTTGTAGAGCACCTACCTTGAATCTATTGATGAATGAACTCTTAATCGTGGCCTTAGATATAGATTCAAACATCCCTTGAAGCCTCAACCTGAAACTCACCCGAAATAGAGGGTTTAGAGCTTCAGAAAGATATGGGAGAAATATGAAAACCCTAATCAAAAATAGGAAGCAAGGAGGAGATTAGATTTACCCGGGCTTCGATACGCAACCAAAGGTGCTCCAAACATACTAGAATATAAGGAGAACAACCTCTTGGAATCTTGGGTCATCCAAGTATGTCACTAGGGTTGCAGGGGTAAAATGGAGGAGAAACCCAAGTTGGGTTTTAAAATCACGGGGTGAAATTTTTGTAATTTTCTCAAAGTTTCAGGGCCACACGGTTTACCCACACGGTTTTCCAAACAGTGCGCAAACCATGCGTGAGTCAGTTTATGAAAAAAACCCATTTCGTACTGTTTCCTAGGATTCCCACAAGGTTTTCTAAACAATGCGCCTACCGTGTGTATTCCTATATCCATGGCTGCACGGTTACCTGGGGCGCCTCACACGGTTTTCACTAACAGTGCGCAGACTATGCAAAATGCCCAAAAATTTCTTTTTCTTCCTCTTTTGTGTCCCAAACCCTCAGAACACCCCCAAGTCTTCACATGAACTTTGGGAAACTCTTATATATCCCAAAAGAAGAGGCCAAACCAAAACTTAAACAAAAACATATGTTTAGAAGATCCAGGATCTTAAAACCTCCCTGCCTTATAACGACTCATCCTTGAGCCGTTCTTCTGAGCATCACTACATCCGTAATAAGGGATCATTCCAAAAGGCTTGCCTATCCATTTCCACTTTCCATGTTTTTGGTTGTACATCACAATTACCACCGATGACGAATAAAGGGAACATACTTTCCCCTCAAGCCTTTCTCACCACAACCACAACACGCACTGAAAACTCCGTAAGGATTCATCAACTTCAACCATTCTCACCACAAGAACTTCATGGGGAAAACTTAGGTGACAAAACCTAACACACAACACATGGAATCTTAACACACAACATCACATCATCATGGGGGAACCAATGGACACCTCATCAGCCTGATCCCCTGTAAAACTCATGTCCCAAATCACTTGGCGTCATTTTTTTGTTCACCCGACTCTAACAGTGACCAAACCCAGTATCACCCAGAGGAAAACACATGACCCTTCCAACCACATTTCCTAAAGGTCTCATTCCAAAATTGTACAACCAAACACCACCCAAAACACTCAGGTACTCGACCAACTAAACTCACGCCAAGGCTCACTATCAGGGCTAACTTACCTGAATGGTAACCACTCAAGTCCTTCCAACCCAAAAATATGATCACGTCATTAACCAACCATTTATACGGTATGGTTCTCTCTACCATTTTTGATTACTTGGAACCTCCTCCATTGACGAAGGACCACCAGAACTCAACCCGAATTTCCCATTACCTAACATGTTCCAACTCACCTTGCCCAAGCATCCATAAGACAATTACCCTACCTTGGCATCTAGCCGCACCATCACAACCATTTGGAAGACATACCTGCACTATCTATTCAAGGACTAAGATCATTCGTACATCACTTAGGTACAACTTCAATTCGAAAGGTTCTTTGCACTATAATATAAACCTAGAGGTGGGTCACTCTCACCTCACCCATTCAAGTTTACCATATCAGGCCAGAAGACATCTGACTGGATTGTCCCAGAACACCCACCTTCCACTGATGGTATGCTACTCCTTTCTCACCTCCCCAAAGTGGTTACAGACTTGAAGCCTATCATTATCATCCCACGCACCCACTGAGGCCACTTCCTAAATTTCTAGAATAATTCCATCATCACATCACTACCTCCCTCCAGACCGTCATCAGATTCACCCTTGACATGTCACCACATCACATGGCCAAGGTTCACTCAACTTCACGATGTTCCAAAACAACACAAGAGAAAATTACCTGAGTCTAACCAAAATATTTGTTGGAGTAATAGGACCCCCAACTTATCTTTCCACAAAAAGTTTTCATATCCAACCACACCCTCCCACGACTCAGCACATACATCACAAGCTTCATTTGGAACCACCCTGAGCTCAAACCAACACTTGGCTCATCAGATACCACATCCAAGGCCCACATGCCTCTCTGAGGAACCTGACCTGAACTTCACTGGTTCCCCATTGGTACCCCGGTGCCACTACGCTGACTCGATGTCCTCTTCTCCACATACAATAGAGATTTATCACTCCCCACCTTAGGAGTGCTGTTACCACTACTCTCAAGAGGTATTTAAACCACCACATCTTTTACTCGATCACAAGACAAACCCAAAACTTAGACATGGCCATCTATATTTTCTCAAAAAAGAAAATGAACATCACCTAATGCCTATTTTCAAATTCTGTGAACGGCTCTGATGACATTTGTCGACATTTGGTCTATCCTGGGGACCTCACCCAAAACCATAGGGGATGCACATTCCATAATCAAGCTCCAAATATACTGTTTCCATGCGCATAAACTCCATGATGTCCCTAATCCAATAAAACACCTTCTTATCTCTTGGAGTAAGCCAGAGATTCTCAACATACCTGGGACGATGTCAAGATGTTGGGCATGCTTTTCACTAGATAAGGTATGCTAATAAGTTTTCGAAGAACACGACCACTAACTTATCCATTTAAGATTTTTAACTATGGGACACTATGACCTGCCAAGGATTTCAGGCCTCCCTATCGAACACATCACATCAAAACTTAATCCATCTACCCAGGTGTGATTGACAACAAAGTGTAACAATATATCCATGAACAAATCACCAACAACCATAAACAAACATTTCATGTGGAACTATTTCCACCGCACCACTCAAGTTCTTCTGTTGCATCACTATCATCTAACAACCATCGCACAATGGTCTACCATGCCAATCAACCCAACAATCTCTCAGAAATCAACCTCAACTTGCATATATATCATCGCCTGCTTACTTACCTAACCATGTCTCTTAGTTAGTCAGCCTCATCAGCCCTAAGGCAACCCCTACATCTCACCCAACAATATAACCATTCTTAATAACATGTTCAGCTATGTGACCAACCTTACTAAGGTGTCACTATTGAGAGAAAGTATATAACCACACTTTAGCCTCCCTTGTCTTTTCTCTTCAAAACAAATTCCAGAACTCCATTAATCCTCACCCAAATAGGTGAGTCATACATTCATGTGATACAACCCTTCAAAAAAAAACCTCACGTCTCATCATAAACACTAGGGTGGCCTTAAGAAGGAACTAAGAACAATTATACCATCACCTTTCCCACTAAGCACTCAAGACCAATCATGCACCATGGAACACTCTGAGTCTCATATCAATCCCTAAAATCTACATGTGTGAGACACATCCAAATAAACTAGAGAATCTGTTTGAACTCTCTAATAGGTCACCATGAAGGTTGAATGATTCCAACTCCCTAGACTGGAGTCACAACCAGGAAAAGACATTGACCCTCTATCCAAACCACACTTATCATGACATGAACAAAGCAAATCATGTGAATGGAACTCTCACTCCCATTCTAGGGCACACTATTCTTAGAGTACCAAAAAAACATCTACTCTAGGTTCCACACCAAAGGTGTACACATTCATTAGCACTACAGGCTAAAAATCCCCTTTGGGATTCAAGACACAACTTGCAAGGTCTCTACTCACAAGGTCACCAAGACCCAGGTACCATCCTTAGGGTCCGACATGTACTCCATACGATCATAGAACATAAGAGTTCCCTCACTCACATCACCGAACAAAGCCTCTAAACCCAATGGACACAACCCTACCAAGGGTTTCCTAAACACACCACCTATTCCATATCACAACCTATAAGGATTTACAATCCAACCCAAAGTCTCAACTAGGGAACTCTCACTTCCCCAACCCACCCATTAAAGGTTTGAACCAGAAACACAAAGTATACCCACCATTGAACCAAAAAATTCTCATTAAAACCTATCATTCACTCGACACTTCGAAGAATGACCGATATAATTTAACCACAGTTGGAAAGATCCCTCATGATCAACCTTAAACAAACCATTCTTCATACTCTACCCCAATAGTCAACATCACACTTTGAGAACTACCCTCCACCATACCTACCATGGGTCATGGTCAAGATGGGGGTAACAAATTTACTTAATCAAAAATCTTTCTTCAACACCTCTTCAAACAAATTCTTCATTTACAACACAAAATTTTAACCCGGTCACAACATTTCTTTACACATGATATCCATTAATTATTCATTTTTATTATTTTCATTACCCAAATTTCAAAACTATTATTAAGCATAATTTTCTTCATATTTATCAAGGAAGTAAAATTCATTCCACTCTCTATGCCCCACACACCCATCTCATGTGTGTGCCTATACTGATGAATGCCACCTATATCCTTAGGTGCCTAAAATGATGCATGCATGCACATCCGCATGCCATTCCAACAATGATTGAAATATCATAAATCAGTCAAATCACACAACATGTGAATCACCCAATGGTGAAATATCATCAAACTATAACAACACACATCAAGAAAAAAAATTACCACCCAGGGTGACTTGGGTTTTCTCTCATATATGGGTTAGATACTCCCAAGAACGAGCTCATTACCAAGTCCCAAAACACACTAATGTTTTTTCTACCATCCCCAAATAGTAATAAAGAGAAAAGAACTTATCTGATACCAATTTGAAAGGTCCCTAACCCGGAATCCATGAAACCATTGCTTCGTGCCAAGTTGTCACATGACCTCAAGCGCACCTCTCCATACGCCATAGGTTTCCGAATAGCAGTGAGGGTCTAGTAAGACACATTTGGAGACTATATACTCTTTACCAGAGTAATCCACAATATAACACAATATAAATAAAGTAAGAAATACTAAGTGACCAATAAACATGCATAACCAAATGCTCTACAAATAGGGTACATACCACAAATACAATACAACAATGCAATGCCACACTAATAGTGTAGGTGAATAAAACCCAAAATAAAAAAAACAACCAAAACTCCCAACTGGACCCGAATCTATGTTCAGATCCTTCTCCATGTAAGTCCCGAGCGCAACTCAACATCTTAGTGTTGGGCCTTAGCCCTTGTCCAGACCTGCAACCAAGAGATGTGCTCGAGTACCAAACTACGGCCAAAGCAGGGTGTGAATACAAAACTCAATAGTCCACCACCGGTGATGTCTAAAAAATATACAGTCTAATAGATAGTGCAAGAAAGTACAAAATAATTGGTATGTAAACAAGGAACAGTTCGGGTACCATTAGTTAATAAGGTTTATTTAATTCATTACAAACATTTATCCCAATTCCTTTTCTTATACCATCATCATTACATAAGACACATTGATCACATTTTCCATGTGTTAGGAATAATTATCCCCAACACAAGGGTCAATGAAAATCAATCAAAAAACATAGGGAAAACCAGTCAAGTCCCTAACTCACTAGGGATACACATATCACATCAACACATTTCCTCACCTTGAATCCTCATTCCAATTGGAATGAAATCAATACAATAACCTCACCTCAAAGCCTCAGTCCAGGTGTAATGAAACCATTTAGAGAATAAAGCCTCATTCCTCTTCCCCAACCCGTGCATGTGGTGTGGAGTTGGGAGCCTCAGTCCAACTCGACCTATGGTTATAGAGCCTCAAGTCAATACCCCACTCTACCAAGCCATGTGAACATAATATATATATATATATATATATATGTATATGTATATCCATCAACCATTCACAAAACATCACATCCATTTCCCAAGGCAATCATAAATCATAACAATAACACGAGAGTTAATACCATGCCTTAACCCATTAACACATTTACCACATTACACATCATTTAGCCATTTAGCCCCGTTCCCTGTTATAACGCTTATCTCACTAATCATTCATTCATTGTGCCTATATCACTAGGCTTTGTTCATCATGAATAACTCACTAGTCTTTATTACCAGGCTCATAATCCATTCCATTATGTTCTTTAATCATTTCCACATATTGACCCATTTATCCATTCATCATTTCACAAGCATTTACCCACATATGCATTTTAAGTACAATTATCATATCACATAACAGAATCCCTTCATTACATTCAATCATTTAGGTGTACCACCTAATTGTCGTTTATGAACCCATTCCACAAATTCATCCCCAATTACGATTTACCATGATTATCTCACTATGCATAATCTTGTATAAAGCTAATCCCTTAGCATTTCTCCTCATCTCACTTAACCCCTTTTTAAGACAACCAAACACCCACATGGGTCACCTCCCAACCATGGGGTGTTACTAGGACTCCCATTCACATCCTTCAATCTTAATATCATTTTCACCCTGGGCTCGATGTTCTCGCACAATGGATTTACATTTACTTAGCTAAACTCTTAAGTCCAGGAATGTGAGCACGCCCCATGGGTGGCCCTAATATTGGTCACATAGTCCTCCATGAACCTGTGAGAATCATGAGGGTTCCATTAGGTTGTTTATAAACTCTAAACATCACATCAAAATAATGGCACGACGAACTCTTAACAAGAGGGTAAGAATCAAAACACTACATGCACAAATCTCTCTCAAACTCAAGGGATATAACTTGAAGACCACCTACCTCGAATCCATTGATGAAAACACTCTTAATCATGGACTTAGATCCGGATTCCAATATCCCTTGAATCCTTATCCAAAAAAACACCTCAAAGAGAGGGTTTTTGAGATTTGGAAAGATAAGGGAGAAAGATGAAAACCCTAATTGAAAAGAAGAGGCAAGGATAAAATTAGACTTACTCAGGGCTTTGATCCACAACCAATGACACTAAAAATTGGCAAGAATCGAAGGCGAACTACCTCTTGGAAGCTTGGGTAATCTAAGTTCGTCACTAGGGTTTTTGGGGGTAAAATGGAGGAGAAAAACTTATTGGGTTTTAAAATCACGGGGTGGAATTTTTGTAATTTTCTCAAAGTTTCAGGACCGCAAGGTTTACCCGTATGGTTTTCCATACCATGCACAAACCATGGATGAGTCACTATCTAAAAAACACCCATTTCACATAGTTTCACGGGATTCCCACATAGTTTTCTTAATCGTGCACCAACCATGTGTAATCCTCTATCCATGGATGCACAGTTACCTAGGGTACCCCACACAGTTTACACTAACTATGTGCAAACCGTGAAACATGCCCAAAAATTCATTTTTCTTCCTCTTTCATGTCCCGAACCCCCGTAACACCCCAAATTATTCACATAAACATTGGGAAAGACTTATTTAGCCCAAAAAAAGAGGCCAAAACAAAACATAAACAAAAACATACCTTAAGAAGATCTGGGATCTTACACATATCATATATATGGTCACTTTTTTTTCAATGTTTTCTAAGGATTTCTTTTTCTGTTCCACACATCATAGTTTGAAGTTACTCTCTTATCAAATTTCTAATCATCTCAACATTAGGAGGATGAACAATAGGAGAAACTGATGTGGAGGCACCTTTCAAGATATCTCGGATATCTGATCTCCACTATTTTAAATCAAGAGCTAGAGGCTGAGTAGTATCTGAAGTTGAATCATTATTCGCTAAATCTTTAACAACTAACTTCAAAATGGATAGATCAAGAATTGGAGGAGGAGGAGAATCATCCTCATAAGACTTAGAATATGTATCTCCAAGATCTTTTGGAACCTTTTCCAAAGACTATTTATTTTAAATTGTTAATATTTTAATGGTATAGACCATAAAAACCAATTCATTATGCATTTTTGATTGTCTATTAAAATTTCTTACAATAGTGAGATTAGTTGAGGTTAAACATGAGAAACCACCCTCTCTGTGATCATGGATGCATCATATTCACTAAGCCTTGACACTGGAGCTAGTTGATGTGGAGGGAAAGATCTAACCACAACTAATAAATCTTTATTAAATGCATTAAGCCAACCTTAGTCATATTCTCTATAGGATTAGGTACAACTACAGGAGTAGGAGTAGGAGCCACTATCATATCTTCTAAACTAGAGTACTCTAAAACCAAAGTCACATAACCTATATCCTTTATCCATATAGGCACAACTATATCATCAAGAGGAGAAAGTACATCAACTTTAACCCTTTTAGGTAGTCTTCCCCCCTCAACAGATACGCTCCTTCTAGAATAAACAAACTATTGAAATGGATCCAATAAAACTTCTCTTTTAGTATGAGATTCATCATGCATATGGACATCAGGTGCTTTTTCATCAACCACAACTAACTCATGAGCAGCATGGGATTATAAAACTAGTTCCTATTCTTGTTCAACTATAGGAGTATCAATTGGACTTTCATTCTCAATAGGATCTAATGTAAGATCAATAGGTTCAGAATCAAGACCTTCATCATCATCATAATGATGCGATCCACCATCAAATTCATCACTTCCTTTTACTGCCTCATCACTTGTATCTTATGCATCTTCTTTATCAGATTCCTCATAATATTCTTCATTTTATTCCTCATATCTATCACCATATTCTTCTTATTCTTCTTCTTCACTTCCTATTTCTCCTTCTTCACCATTTGACTCCTCATCACTATCAGATCTGCTAACATACTCATCATTCTCTAACTCTTTAGTATCCTCATCATCATCCTCATATAGAAGTGGTTATTTTGTAGGAAGAGGCCTAGAAGGGCTAGTAGTACTAAAGGTAATCATTTCAGAACTTTTAGCTATATCAAGGTCACTCATATCATCAATTTGTGACTCATTTTCTTGATCTTCCTTAGCTACATATTCCTCATTTTAATACTCACCAACTTAATCTGGTCCTAGACTAGGGTCAACCATGTTCCTTAGCATTGAGGGATTCTCAACATGATTAAAATCCTCATAAATCTTGTCATTATACTCAACCCAAATCTTACTCTAGGGATTCCAATTTACTTTTATTCTCTTACAGATAGTTTTGTTTAGATAGAAACCATCACAGACTGAAACAATTTCTTCACCCTCATTCACTAAACCCTTAGCTTTTAGCATAGAAAAAATAAGATTGGGATAAAATAATAATTTTTTTGCAGTAGGGTTTTATCATTTAACTTATATGAACCATCAAATATTTTTATAAGTTAACCTTATTTACCTTCTTCAATAGATAAAGAAAATATACATCTTGGTACTTTATGGAGGAAAATTCCCCTTTTTTAGGATATATCTAATACTAAATAAATTTGAATAATAGCCTACATTCAGCATCAAGTTTTTCTACCATAGGCCTTCTATGATCTCCATTACTAGTAATCTCAGCCAAAGCTTCCTTAAAATTGAATATATCACTAGGTGGAGGTGCACTTACCTAATGATCATAGCATACACCATCATGGGGTACCCTTAAGAATTCTACCCAATTCTTGGATGAAAAAGAGATTATTCTTCCATCAACTATAGATTTAATCCAAAATACCTCTGAGACTTCGACATGAAATTCCACATATAGATAGAAATAATGCCCTAGAATCGGGTAAAATTGTCTTTCATTATTGGATAACCACTTCAACCATCCTTGAGTTTGAAACAAATTTAATAAGAGGGACTTACTTGTCAACATCCATTTGAGTGCACTTCTTTTTCAGGAGTGACGATATGGTTCGCAAGTTTCAGATGAACAGGTTGTGGTTTAAGTTGAATAGATTCACCTATTTTATTTTCATATGGATGTGAATAATCTAAATATCTCTCATAAACATCTTTAACTTGATCTATTGGTGAGATTTGAGAGTTTCAGGTTCAAATAAGAATGGTAGCATCAGTTCGGGAGAGAAATGCTCGAAGGTAAGAGTTCAAAAGAAGGAGTGTGAGAGTGAGAAAAAGTGTTTTATCGACCCTTAATTTTATCATTTAGGGATTTAAAATCATAGAATAATACATGGGGATAAAAATAAAATGAAATAATTAAAACATTGACGTTTTATATTCCAGATAGAAAAAAGACTAAGTATCGATCAACAAGACACATCGAGGAGATTTGTAACGACCCAAAGATTCATTAATGGAAATACCTATAGATCTAATTAAATGTCTATTTATGCATATATAAAATGTCAAATTATTTGGTTTTATGTTAAGAATTTTGACCGTTGCTATTATAACCATTGAATAGTGATCACATGATTAGTATAAATATAGGACTTTAACAAATCCTTTTTACTCAGAAAAAGGAAGCGATGGCCTCATCCAGTAGAATTTCCCCATACGAAGCCCATTTGTCAGATATCAAAAAAGAGGTGGTGTCTTTGGGCTTCTACCTTAACCAAGCCAAGACTGAGCTTCATCATGTCAAGCTCAAACGTGACCGTCTATGAGAAAAGTGGAAGTTGATTGAAATTACCACTCGAGCGATGTTATCCGAGCCACCCCAAGAGTCTGTCACCATCAAACACCTTACCCTTAGGTCTTATGCAGCTATTTTAAGGGGTTATGTAACAAATAAGTATAACTATTTTCATGTACATTATTTTCTTTATATAAAAATGAATATAATTTCTATTCATTTTTGATACATTGTAAATAGTTTTTAAAGTACAAATGGTGTTTTTAGTAATTATTTAATTAAGAAATCTATTTTATTAAATTAAGGGATTTTTGAATTAAATAATATTTTAATAAAATAATAATAATATTATTAAATTAATTTTTATTAAATATAAATCATCTTATAATTTTATGAATGCAAATAACATTTTTTATTAAGGTTTGAAAGCCATTTCTGTCAAAACCCGTGAATTTTCAATAAAAGTCAATTTTTATTTTAAAAGAGAAAATTAACATATATAGAAAATTATTTAGATAAAATAAATGTTATTTCTCGAATCAGGATATCGAAATTATCCAACGGTGAATTTTTCATAATTTTCTGAGACAGTCAAATTTTTGGGTAAAAATTAAATACCGTTTAAATATATAATGTGTTTAATGACATCATAATGACCCAATAGTGATGTAATAAAATACTATAATCTTTATGTTCAGCCAATATATGTTTTACAATTAAAATAATGTGATTTTGGGTTTATTTGACTTACTTTTCAAAGCCTTAATGGACCCCTCAAGACTTATTCAACACCTTACCTTTTTAAATTAATTTCCATGGGAGTGTGACTCACCTCCACATAAGCAACCCTAATATTTTAAGAAGTTCGGACTTTAGAATTATAAAATATTTTTTTACTCTTCCCTTTTACAAAAACCATGGGCAAAAACCATGGGATGGTTTTTGGTTTGTATTAATTTAATATAAGGGGTCCCAAACCTAAATAATAAAGAATTCCCTCACCTTTCCTATATAAACCCACCTAAGATCCCACTTCCTCCTCACTCAAAGCCTTTGGAGTTCGTCCAACCTCTGCCCAACTCTCTATAGAATCCTCCCAAGGTTCCCCAAGCTCCCAAGAAGCGTCTCACAAGCCTCTCTCTAGCCTTTGGAAGCACACTTCCAAGTAAGGGTTTTTTCTTCCTTTCTCATTTTGTCCAATTTTCTTTAAGTTGTTTTGCCCTTTTAATTTCAATTATACATGTTTGGGTATGGTTATACACCTCCCTCATACTTCCATATTTATGTCTGAATGATGGGAGACCCTTTCTCTCTCATTAAATTCCTCCCATGTACACCCGTTACTATGTCGAAATTCCGAAAGGAACTTCTCTCTCATCTTTTACATTCAAGAAATACTTTTTTATCATGAATGTAAATTCCATTTCAATTGTTGGGAAATGTATCTATATGACCTCCTTACTTTACATTATATGTAAATATGATTGGGAACCCCCTTCTCTCCCATCAACCATTTTTTATGAATTCTTATGTCACACCGTTACGCTGCCGAAATCACATCGATTTTCTAAGCCAATGTCATTGTGTAGTGAATACCATGCCCATTTCTCCATCAAGGGTATTCACCTTTATGCACATTTACTTATTAATTGTATAGTTTCATTTATGAATTCCACATTCCATTATCGTGGAATAAATTATTATGTTGTATGAATCCATGTTTTATGATCCATGTGGCACACTTATGCATGAAATGAAATGTTTAAGAAGGGTGTGCCCTTATAGTGCTCCAATGCATTGGGTAAAGTATAGTATCATGATACGTCATGTGAAATGAGTTTTGACTCATTCTAATTCAAGTGCAATGAGGGTTTAATCATGCTTTATGTGCAATGGGGATTTACTCATGCTCCATGTGCAATGAGCCTTGGCTCATGCTAATTCCATGTTAAGTGTTGTTCCCACATTTCCATGTTATGATTATCATGCTTTATCATGCCTTTATGATCATGTTTCTCTTGTGATATATTTATATTCCTAATGTCTAACATGTATTTTACTCCTCATGTTATTCCATGTGTATTCCCTTACTGGGCTTTATAGCTCACCCTTTTCTTATGCATGTCCTCAGGTTATCCCATGCATTGCTAAGTACGAGGGAATGTAGTGGTCATGTAAAGGAAGTTTTCATTAAAGATGTTGTATTTCATGTTTCAAGTTTTTATGTAATGATCCTAGGCCCCAAAGAAACTAAACCTATCGATCTTCTGTGTTGTATCAAGTCAAGTTTTATGTAATAAATCATGTTTAAGTTTGTATTAAAAAGCAGGGTTGTCATAGTTGGTATCAGAGGATATGTTTAGTTATTTTTGGGATTAGGAAACCCTAGTAAAGACTTAGATACAAGAATAAGTATAATAAAAACATCCCTATGTTTTGGTAAGTACTGATTAAGTGGTTTATCAAACAAATACATCCCTGTCTGGATACGAGAAGGTAGAGGCGGCTCTGGCAGAGATGTATCCTAGGGGTAAAACCTGAAAACACCGCTTTGAGCTAGACTCGAACAGGAACTGGTGCACGACAATGGGCCTTGCTACACTCTTGGTTATGACACTCCCAGGGGATATGTTTTGATAAATTCACAAGCTTAGTATGAACCCTTATTAAGGGAATTAAAAAAATTCCCCTAAGAATATATGTTAGAAAGTAGATCATGAAAAGCCTAGATTGAAGCCTATAGACTCATGAGTTAAGGAAATAAAAGTTTATTTATAAGTCATTAACTTCTGTCTTTGGATTACCCTTTATGTGTTAACCCTAACTTTCCTTTTATTCCAGCCAATGGCCAGTAATAGGAGGGCTCATGCTAACAACCATTGTGAAGATCAGTGTGATGACTGTACTAATGAGAGGCCCAATCCAATGGGAGCGGGAATCATGAACCTTGTCACGCTTCTCTCTCAGCTAACTCAAGTTTTTAATAGAATCACGGGTCAAGAGGAACGTTCACCCCCCCCTAAGAAAGAACAAGTCGCTATCGAGAGCTTCATGAGACAAAGGCCTCCTACTTTTAGTGGATCATCTGATCCCACGATCGCTGAACAATGGATTAACTCCATTTAAAAGATCTTCTCCATCCTTTAATGTTCTTAACAAGAGAAGGTTCTCCTAGAGGCTTATCGTATAGAGGGAGAAGCTGATCAATGGTGGACGTTGATAAAAAATACGAAGCCTGAGGAGGAGATCGAGGCATTGGAATGGAAGGATTTCCGGAAGATGTTTTTCGATAAATATTTTCCACGCACCCTCCGGCTTAAGATGGAAAGGGACTTCCTTTCCCTCAAGAAAAAATATTAAGAATCTATAGGATCATATGAGGAAAACTTCACAAGGCTTGCACGATATGCTTCCGGCTTTGTCGT
Source organism: Viscum album (assembly GCA_963277665.1). NCBI lineage: Eukaryota > Viridiplantae > Streptophyta > Magnoliopsida > Santalales > Viscaceae > Viscum > Viscum album. Next base: position 333,743,167 of record OY728138.1, on the reverse strand, counting down.
TACCCCAGAATGCAAGGTTGACCGCTTCTTTAGTGGGTTGAAGCCTACCCTGCGGAAAGCATTAGTGATCCGTGACTTCGACAGCTATGAGGAAATTGTCCTATGTGCCCTCAAGGTAGAAATGGAGATCGGAGAATCAAAGGGGTATCATGGGGATAAGAAGCGTAAGGTGGACTTCAATGCTGGTGGGCCGATGGATAAATCCAACAGTGCTAAGAATATCCAGTACCCCACTTGCCAAAAGTGCAGAAAGAAGCACCCTGGAAATTGCCTTAAGGGGACAAGGAAATTTTTCAGGTGTAGAAGAGAAGGGCACCTAGCTATTAACTGTCGGCAAGAAAGACCCGTGGCTACGACAAAAGAGAGGAATGCTCCGTTCAAACCTCAACGCATTGTTCAATGCTACAAATGCAAAGAACCAGGTCATTTTTCAAATTAGTTCCCTAATCCAAGGGTTTTTGGAGACAACCAACAACCTCCAAGGCAGCAAGGAAAAGCTTTTGCCATCACTTCTGCCGAAGTGAACCCCGAAAACGAAGTGGTGAAAGGTACGCTAGTTATTCATTCAAGAATAGAGAATGTACTTTTTGATTCAGGTTCTACGCATTCTTTTATATCTCGAATGTTTAGTAGAACAATCCCAAAACCACCACAAATCATGGAAGTAAATATGGCGGTGAGTTTGGAAAATGGGGCAATCATTGCATCCCATGAATATAAGTCCTCCCCTATTATAGTCTATGGATTGAATTTCCCGGCGAACCTCATCATACTCCATCTGGTGGAATTTGATGCAATTCTTGGCACGGATTTGATTTCCTTATATAGATCCAATATAAATTGTCGGGAGAGGGAAATCACACTCCATATGGAGAATCGACCCCCCGATTCTTTAAAAGTGTTAGGAGGAAGATGAATCTCTTTTAGCTCCATCATCTCAAGAATAGATATTAATGCCTTATGATCATGCATACCTGGATCAGATGATTGAGTCCAAGGAAGAAACCATCCTTGAAGAAATGCCTATTGTGAGGGAATTCGCTGAAGTGTTTCCCGAAGAACTGCCTGGTATTCCTCCAAGAAGAGATGTTGAGTTCTCAATTGAACTTATACCTGGGGCGCTACCAATATCCAAGAATCCATATAGAATGGCTGTTGTAGAGCTTGAAGATCTGAAGAAACAACTACAAGAGAATTTAGATAAAGGGTTCATACGCCCAAGTGCTTCACCATGGGGTGCACCAGTCCTCTTCGTCAAGAAGAAGGATGGGTCAATTAGGCTTTGCATCGATTATCGTGAACTTAAAAAAATCATGATAAAGAACAAGTATCCTCTCCCAAGAATCTATGACTTGTTTGATCAGCTGTGTGGAGCACAATACTTCTCCAAGGTGGATTTGCGGTCAAGATATTATCAAGTAAGGGTGAAAAAGGAAGATTCCCCCAAGACTGCTTTTCATACAAGGTACGGGCACTATGAATTCATAGTAATGCCTTTCGGACTCACTAATTCTCCAACAATATTCATGGACTTAATGAATAGAGTCTTTAGAGATTACCTAGACAAATTTGTTGTCGTCTTTATAGATGATATTATAATATACTCCAAAACCAAGGAAGATCACGAGGAGCATTTAAGAAATAGAGACTTTGTGAAAGGAGAAGCTCTATGAAAAGTACAACAAGTGCGAGTTCTGGTTGAAGGAGGTCTCATTCTTGGGCCATATCATCACAAGAAATGGGATATCTGTGGACCCCTATAAAACAGATGCAATTGAGGGTTGGCTGAGGCCAACATCGGTAACGGATATCCGTAGCTTTTTGGGGTTAGTTGGATATTATCGATGATTTTTTTAGGAATTTATCATGATTGTCCAACCCTTTTACCAAGATAACTCAGAAGGGAGTAAAGTTTTCTTGGAGTGATGAATGCGAAGAAAGCTTCAAGGAGTTGAAAAGGAGGCTTATCAATGCACCCGTGCTCACTTTACCCACAAGTGGGGAACTTTTTGTGGTATTCAGTGATGCTTCGAAGAAGGTCTTAGGCTGTGTACTTATGCAGAATGATAAAGTGATATCCTATGCCTCAAGGCAGTTGAAAATCCATGAGCGAAACTATCCAACACATGATCTGGAGTTGGCGGCTATGATCTTTTCCTTGAAAATATGGTGGCATTATCTCTATGGAGAGAAATGTGAGATATATACTGACCACAAGAGTATTAAATATATATTCACACAGAAAGAGCTTAATATGCTCCAGAGAAGATGGATAGATCTCATCAAGGATTATGACTGTTCAATACATTACCACCCTAGGAAAGTGAACAAGGTGACAGATGCCCTAAGTAGAAAGGATCCAGCGATTATATCAATGATGAGAATCCAGAATGATCCAATCTTCTTAGACTTGATGAAGATGGAAATGGGAATCATAGAGAAGGGAAAATAATCAATCCTTTCACAAATGATTGCTCAAATGTCTCTTTTGGAAAGGTAAAGGATGCTCAAAAGGATGATGTAGGAATTCAGGAAAAAGTGGAAGCTATTAAAAATGAAAAATCCTTGGAGTTTAATGTTAATGAAGAAGGAATCGGGAGTTTGGGAAAAGAATATGTGTTCCATCAAGTCCGGAGCTGAAGAAGGAACTTTTGGATGATGCACATAGTTCAAATTTATCTATTAACCCAGGGAGCACAAAGATGTATCGAGATCTCCGAGAAAACTTTTTTTGGGATAATATGAAGAAGGAGATCGCTAAATATACATCAAAGTGCCTAGTATGTCAGAAAGTGAAAGTAGAGAGGCAGAAGTCTAAGGGGATGATGCAACCATTGCCCATACCAGAATAGAAATGGGAGAACATCACCACGGAATTTGTCACCGGACTTCCAATGACATCCAAAGGCAACAATGCAATCTGGGTTGTTATGGATCGTCTTACAAAGACTGCACACTTCATTGCTATTCGAGATGATTTATCTTTGGATAAACTGGCACTGATATACATCAGGGAAGTGGTAAGGTTTCATGGAGTACCACTATCTATTGTATCTGACCGAGATCCAAGATTCACCTCTAAGTTTTGGAAGAGTCTTCAATATGCTCTGAATACTGAACTGAACTTCAGTACGACCTATCATCCTCAAAATGATGGCCAATCTGAGCGAACTATCCAAACACTTGAGGGTATGTTGAGAGCATTATCAATGGACTTTAAAGGAGGACGAGATCAACATCTTCCTCTGGTTGAGTTCTCTTATAAAAACAGTTTCCACTCGAGCATCCAAATGGCACCAAATGAATCCCTGTATGGGAAAAGGTGCAGAACACCGGAATGTTGGGATGAGGTCGGTGAACGTAAGCTGCTTGGACCAAAAATGGTCGAAGAAATGGTGGAGAAGGTGAAAACCATTCAGCAGCATATCAAGGCAGCCCAGATTCGACAGAAGAGTTATGCAGATAATCATCAACGAGACCTTGAGTTTAAAGTTGGAGACATGATGTTTCTACGCATATCTTAGTGGAAGAAGGTCATGAGGTTTGGAAGGAAAGGGAAGTTAAGTCCAAGGTACATCGGCACCTTGGAAATTCTTGATCGTGTCAGGGATGTGGCCTATCAACTAGCACTTCCACCTGCCATGGTCAAAGTACATGATGTCTTTCATGTATCCCTCTTAAAGAAGTACATACCGGACCCTTCACATGTACTCTCTTATGAGGTGGTACAATTGGAAGATGAACTTTCTTATGAGGAGCAACCAGTGAAGATCTTAGATCGTAGAGAAAATGTTCTATGAAATAAGACAATGCCCCTTTTTAAGGTGTTGTGGAGAAACCACAAGTTTGAAGAAGTGACTTGGGAATTGGAGGATATGATGAAGTTGAGTTACCCACATTTGTTTTAGTGTGGGAAAAGGAAAATTTCAAGGGAGAAATTTCTTAAGGGGGGAATATTATAACGACCCAAAGTTTCATTAATGGAAATCCCTCTTGATCTAATTAAATGTCACTTTATGCTTATATAAAATGTCAACTTCTTTGGTTTTATGTTAAGAATTATGACCGTTTCTATTATAGCCATTGAACAGTGATCACATGATTAGTATAAATATAGGACTTTAACAAATCCTTTTCACTCACACAAAGGAAGCGATGACCTCATCCATTAGAATTGCCCCATACGAAGCCCATTTGTCGGAGCTCGGAAAAGAGGTGGCATCTTTGGGATTCGCCCTTGACTAAGCCTAAGCTGAGCTTCATCTTGTCAAGCTCAAACGTGACCGTCTACGGGAAAAGTGGAAGTTGATTGAAATTACCACTCGAGCGATGTTATCTGAGCCACCCCAAGAGTCTGTCACCATCGCAAACCTTACCCTTAGGTCTTATGCGGCTGTTTTAAGGGGTTATGTAACAAATAAGTAGTACTATGTTCATGTACATTATTTTCTGTATATAAAAATGAATATAATTTCTAGTCATTTTTGATACATTGTAAATAGTTTTTAAAGTACAAATGGTGTTCTTAGTTATTATTTAATTAAGAAATCTATTTTATTAAATCAAGGGATTTATGAATTAAATAATATTTTAATAAAATAATAATAATATTATTAAATTAATTTTTATTAAATATAAATGATCTTATAATTTTATGAATGCAATTAAATTTTTTTATTAAGGTTTGAAAGCCATTTCTGTCAAAACCCATGAATTTTTGATAAATGTCAGTTTTTATTTTAAAAGTGAAAATTAACATATTTAGAAAATTATTTAGATAAAATAAATTTTATTTCTGGAATCAGGACGTTGAAATTATCTAATTGTGAATTTTTCATAATTTTCTGAAAGAGTCAAATTTTTGGGAAAAATTAAATACCGTTTAAATATATAATGTGTTTAATGACATCATAATGACCCAATAGTGATGTAATAAAATACCATAATCTTTATGTTCGGCCAATATATGTTTTACCATTAAAATAATGTGATTTTGGGTTTGTTTTACTTACTTTTCAAAGCATTAATGGACCCCTCAAGACTTATTCAACACTTTTCCTTTTTAAATTAATTTCCATGGGAGTGTGACTCACCTCCACATAAACAACCCTAATATTTTAAGAAGTTCGTACTTTGGCCTTATAAAATATTTTTTTCCTCTTCCATTTTCCAAAAACCATGGGCAAAAACCATGGGATGGTTTGTGGTTTGGATTAATTTAATATAAGGGGTCCCAAACCTAAATAATAAAGAATTCGCTCACCTTTCCTATATAAACCCACCTAAGCTCCCACTTCCTCCTCACTCAAAGCCTTTGGAGTTCATCCAACCTCTGCCCAAATCTCACTAGAATCCTCCCAAGGTTCCCCAAGATCCCAATAAGCCTCTCACAAGCCTCTCTCTAGCCTTTGGAAGCACACTTTCAAGTAAGGATTTTTTCTTCCTTTCTCATTTTTGTCCAATTTTCTTTAAGTTGTTTTGCCCTTTTAATTTCAATTATAAATGTTAATGTATGGTTTCTCACCTCCTTCATACTTACCTATTTATGTTTGAATGATGGGAGACCCTTTCTCTCTCATTAAATTACTCCCATGTACACAAGTTATTATGCCGAAATTCCGAAAGGAACTTCTCTCTCCTCTTTTACATTCAAGTAATACTTTTGTATCATGAATATAAATTCCATTTCAATTGTTGGGACATGTATCTATATGACCTCCTTACTTTCCATTACATGTAAATATTATGAGGAACCACTTTCTCTCTCATCAACCATTTTTTATGAATTCTTATGTCACGCCGTTACGCTGCTGAAATCAAATCGATTTTCTAAGCCAATGTCATTGTGTAGTGAATACCATGCCCATTTCTCCATCAAGGGTATTCACCTTTATGCACATTTACTTATTAATTTTAAAGTTTCATGTATTAATTCCACATTCCTTTATCGTGGTATAAATGATTATGTTTTATGAATCCATTTTTTATGATCCATGTGGCACACTTATGCATGAAATGAAATGTTTAAGAAGGGTGAACCCTTATAGCGATCCAATGCATTGGGTAAAGTATAGTATCATGATAATCCATGTGCAATGTGTTTTGAATCATGATAATTCAAGTGAAACGAGGGTTTACTCGTGATTTATGTGCAATGAGTATTTAATCATGCTCCATGTGCAATGAGCCTTGGCTCATGCTAATTCCATGTTAAGTGTTGTTGCCACATTTCCATGTTATGATTATCATGCTTTACCATGCCTTTATGTTCATGTTTCTCTTGTGCTCTATTGATATTCCTAGTTTCTAACATGTATTGTACTCCTCATGTTATTCCATTTGTATTTCCTTACTGGGCTTTATAGCTCACCCTTTTCTTATGCATGTCCTCAGGTTATCCCATGCATTGCTAAGTACGAGGGAATGTAGTGGTCATGTAAAGGAAGTTTTCAATAAAGATGTTGTATTTAATGTTTCAAGTTTTTATGTAATGATCCTAAGCCCCAAATACACTAAACCTTATTATCTTCTTTGTTGTATCAATCCAAGGTTTATGTAACAAATCATGTTTAAGTTTGTATTAAAAATATTGGGTTGTCATAAGATCTATCAGTAAGTCACCATCGGTAAGTCCTGTCAGTGAGTCATCATCTACAAGACATCTTCAGTGAGATGTCATTGGTGAGAATTCATCAGTGATACATCATTGGTGACACAAAATTGATGAGACATCATTGATGAGACATCATCAGTGAAACATCATCAGTGAGACATCAGACAGTTAGTCACTCAAAGTTGATCATTCCTAAATCATGTCGAATGTAACTCATTCTCTTAGAATTTAATGTCTTAGTAAAAATATCAGCAAGATGATGTTCAGTGATAATGAATTAAAGATTCATATAACCATTTTGATATTGATCTCTCAAAAAGTGATGTCTTACATCAATATGCGGTGTTCTTGAATGATAAACTAGATTATTATAAATATTAATAGCACTTGTGTTGTCACAGTTTATAGGGACATATCTAAATTGATAACCATAGTCTAGTAAAGTGTGTTTCATCCACAAGATCTTAGAACAAAAATTACCAGAAGCTATTTATTCAGCTTTAGCAGTAGATAAGGAAACAAAATTTTTAGTTTTACTGCACCATGAAACTAGAGACTTGCCCAGACAGTGACATGTTCCATATTTGTTTTTTATATCAAACTTTCAACCACCAAAATCAGCATCTTAGTAACAAACTAAGTAATTTTTTTCCCTATAGGTTAGAAAAATCCTAAGTTTTTGGTATATTTGAGGTATTTGAAAATTATTTTAATAGCAAGTAGATTTGACTCTTTAGGGTTTAATTCAAAACAATCATACATACACACACTGGACATAATATTAGGTCAACTAGTAGTTAAGTAGAGAAGAATTCCAATCATACCTCTATAATTGGTTTGATCAACTGATTTTCCATTTTCATCAAGAACCAATTTACAGGTGGTACTCATAGGAGTATCACTATTTTTTTTGATATCCAAGACAAAATGGTTTAATTTTTTTTAGTGTATTTACTTTGATTTAAAATAATACCTTATTTATTTTGATTTATTTTGAATCCAAGATAGAATTTAAGTTCACCCATTAAAATCATCAGAAATTCATTTTGCATCATTTTTGAAAAATCAATACATAAATAATTTTGTGAAGATCCAAAAATAATATCATAAACATATATTGAAAAAATAAAACATTTTCAGATATTATTTTTATAAAAATGTAGGATCAACAACACATTTTGTAAAACCTTTTAAAATAAGAAAAGTGACGAGCCTATCATACCAAGCTCTTGGAGCATGTTTTAAACTATAAAAATCTTTTGTTAATTTGAAAACATGATTTGGAAAATGAGGATTTGTAAAACCAGGTGTTTGTTAAAAAAATTTCCTCAACTATATACTAATTTAGGAATGAACTTTTGACATATATTTGGTAAATTTTGAAATTAATATGTGCTGCATAAGCTAGAACTATTCTAATGGATTCAAGTATGGAAACAGGTGAACAAGTTTCTTCATAGTCAATTAATTCTTCTTGATTATAACCTTGTTCAACTAATCTTGATTTATTCTTTACTATAGTGCCGACTTCATATACTTTATTTATGAACACCCACTTTGTGCCTATTGTTAATATGTCTTTGGTTCTATCAACAAGATTCCAAACTTTGTTTCTTTCAAACTAGTTCAATTATTCTTGCATAAAAATTACCCTAATTTATCATTGATTACATCATTGATGTTTTTAGGTTTAAACTATGAGAAAAATCCTTGATGTTCAACCTATTTCCTTAGATAATATCTAGTTTCTGTCCCTTTATCTAAGTCTCCAACTAAAAAATCTAAGGAATGGTTCTTAAGGGTTCTAACAGATCTAGAAAAAGAAGGGCTAGTTATTTTAGGTTTTTCTATAGGTTCGGGTTCACTATGAATAGAATCTGGATATTTTCTTGAACTAGAGGATTTTTATACTTTCTTAATAGTAGATTTAGAATGTTTTGAATTTAAGTCGAGATTTTACAAATCATCCTCAAAATTTTCTAGGGAGGTCTTATGTTCATGTGGATCTGTTTCATCAAATTTGACATGTACAGATTCATCCACACACTTGGTTATCTTATTGAAGACCCTATATTATTTTCTAGAGGTTGAATAACTTAGAAAAACTCCTTCATCACTTTTGGACTCAAATTTTTCAAGATTATCTTTTGTATTGAGGATATAGACTTTGTGACCAAATTTTTTGAAGTAATTAACCTTGTGTTTCCTATTATTCCATAGATTATAGGGAGTTTTATTAAGTATATGTATAATTAAAACTATATTGATTATATAACAATATGTATTAACATCTTCTACTAAAAAATAAACAGTTAAATCATATTCACTAAGCATAGTTCAAGAAATCTCTTATAGGGTTCTATTTCTTCTTTTTACAAACCCATTCTATAGGGGTGTCCTAGGAGTAGAGAAGTTATGACTCTAACTATTTTATTAGAAAAAATATTCAAATTATTGATTTTCAAACTGAAGACCATGGTCACTTCTTAAGGGTTTGATCCTAAGTCCACTTAAGTTTTCTACTAACCTAGAATACTTGGTGAAATAAGAATAGGATTCAATCTTATGATCTAAAAAGAAGGTCCAAGTATATCTAGAAAAGTCATCTAATAGAACATAAACATAGTATTTCCCATTTTGAATAGAAAATCTAGATTTTCCAAATGAATCCATGTGAAACAACTCATGGGGTAGAGAATTTGAAACTTTTTTCTTTGGTTTGAAATAGATTTTGGGTTGTTTTCCTTTTTAACAAGGATTACAAACTTATCATTTTGAAACTCTTGTTTTGGTAAATACTTGACTAGTACTTTTCTAGTTAGATTTATAAGTTAGTGAATGTTATAATGGACTAGTCTCATATCCAATAATCAATATAAAAATAACTAAAGCAAGAAACATTTTGAGAAATTAAAGAATCTAAATTAACAACATAAACATTTTCATTTCTAAAATCAGTAAATACTAAATATTTTTTAGAATTGAAAACATTACAAGAATCATTTTCAAATTTAACATGAAATCCATCATCACATAATTGTGAGATGAAAAATAGATTATACTTAATACCATCAACAAAAAGAACTTTAGAAATTAAAATTGAGTTAGAGTTACTAATTTAGATGAGGCCAATTATTTTTCCTTTTTCATTATCACCAAAGGTGAAATACCCACCATAAAACTGTAAGAGGTTATTGAAGCTCAAATATTCCCATATCATATGTCTTGAACATCTATTTTCCAAGTACGATAACCTCTAATATGAACCATTCAAATAGACTCCCTACAAAAATAGATCAAACAAGAAAAGACTTTGGCACCCAAACTATCTTGGGTCCAGTAATATTAGTAATTAAATATTTTTGAACCCAAATTTTATTTATGGGTTTCATATAAGAAGTTTCTAAAGTCTTATAAAAATAATCTCTATTATATCCAGAAAAACTAGAAGCTGTAAAAGTAATTCCAGTGCTAGAACTTGTAGAAAATTTTTCAATTCTTGGCATAAAACCAAATTTTCCTTATTTTGATACAAAATTGTTTTTAATAAAATTTATTTTTCTTGGTTGATAACCAATTACAATAGTATATTTTTGATAAAAGAGTTTTCCAATCATTTGAGTTAGATTATTTTAACTAATTTTAAATTTGTCTAAATCCTTCTTTTAATTTTTCATTAGGCAGTTTGATTTTATTATTCTCATTGAGCAGTTGAGAATTATTTTACTTTTCAATAGTAAGTTCAAACTTAATAGAAACTAAAAGAGCATGATTTGTTTGAGAGATTTATATTTATATTTTACTTCATTACTTGTATCTTTAATCATTTTACAATATTCAATAATCTCATCATTTTTTATATTTTTAGAATTAGAATCATCTCCAGAATAATAATAATTTTGTACAAGAGATTCTAGAGTTACCTCGAATGTGGTTGTCATGAAACACATGTTGGCTTTGTCAGCCTTCTCATCAGGTGAATATCTAGATCCACTGGAGCCATCCTCAGAAGCACTCCAGGTGGACTTCATTTCCTTCTTATATTTTCTATCTTTGTCCTCATATTTTATTTTGAACATTAACTTAGGACAACAAGCTTTGACATTTACTCTTCTCTTACACTCATAACATACCATCCCATTAGTATTACCACCTCTTTTCTAGTCCTTTTTCTAGATTCCCTTATTTTCATATTTTCCTCTGTAGCTAGAATTTCTAATGAATTTATTATTTATATAGAAATTTTTGAATCTTTTGGATATATGATCCATTTCATCATCACTTTCACTTGATGATTCTTCATTACTAGATCTTTCAGCATGAACTTGAACTTTCTCTTATTTCATTGTGTTTAGAAGCAGGGGTTTGGAAAGCTACTGAATTTCTATTTGGTTTATCATATTCCTATATATTAACCTTAAATTCTTCTTCATACTTTATCATAATTCCTATCAACTCATTTAAAAGTAGTGAATCAATGTCACACGATTCTATAATAGATTCTGACATCCCTATCCATCTTTCTAGAAGACATCTCAAGATCCTCATGATTTGTTCCTTTGTGGTGATTGTCTTTACCAGTGAGATCATTGTATTCACAATATCATCGAACCTATGATAAATTTCAGAAATAGTCTCATCATGCTTAATTTGAAAGTTATCAAATTTAAAATTATATATATTAATCCTCATTTCCGTAAAATTAGTGGTTCTTTCATGTGAAACAACTAAAGTTTCCCAAATCTGATAGACTGTTTTACATGAAAAAATCCGGTTGCATTATTTATCACTAAAAGAACAATATAAATCATTTATATCTTTGAAATTATTGTTTTATGATGCCTTAGTTGGTTTATCCCAAGTATTTCTAGAAGTAGTAGGAATTTTATATTCCTCAACTATAACAGACTAGATTTCAAAACCCATGCTTTCCAAATGAATTTTCATTTTAATTTTCTACTGGGAATAATTTGTTCCATTATAGTAGGGAGGTATGTTGGCATAAACACCTTGATTTTTATTGTCCATTTAAATTTTATTTTAAAGATTAAAAAAAACAATAAATTTTGAACTGACAGAAATTTAGTGATCTTTAAAACCCAACTAAAATCACGATTCAAAATATTTGAAAATATTAAAATATTTAAAATCTAAAAAGTAAATCCTTTGATACTAAATGTTGGTCGGAGTAGGACACTCAAGAGGGAGTGAGTTGAGTTCCTATAAAAAATTCTGTCTAAAATGCTTTTTAAAAAATCCCCATATTTAAAATCAAATATGTCCTAGTTAACCAAAGTAGAAGATTTATAAAAGTTTTGATATTTTGAAATATTTCTCAATGATTGATTAATTCTCAATTAAAAAAATATGGATTATTATTTTAACATTTGAAATCAATCTACTAAATCAAATTATAATATAAACACTATCTATGATTAACTATCAAAGTGATGTAAAGTTTTTTGATTTAAATAAAATTGTGAAAAATGAACATTGAAATATATAAAAGATTTAAAATAGGAGGTTGAGCCTCAGGTTGATACTTAGTACTCTCCAATTGGTGATCACCTTCCACCAAAAAATTTATAGAAATAAATTTGATCTAGAACCTCGATTGGGGTAAACAATAGAATAAAAAATATCCAGGTCAACAGAGCCCAACCATAGTTCTCATGGGAGTGAAAATTACAACATGACACACAGATAACTCTTCCACTGTTATTCATGGGAGTTTAAGGTGTAAATAGATAAGTTTTTAAATATATCTCTGTATCTTCTGGTTATTCACATGAGACAGTGTGTTTTTATAATATAGAGACACACACACTACTCAAAATGTAAATAATGTACATAATCAGATAAATTTGTTGAGAATAGGATTTAGAAGGATCATATTGATGTGCTTTGTAGCTTTTAATCTCCTTAGATATGGTAGAAGTGAAGCTTGAGTCAACTTCTTGAAATAGGAATAAAAAAGAGTGTTGTGAGTTATTCTTTCTTCTGTTTCTAGTGAGGTGTATGACTTGGTGGATGGGATATTCTTCTTGTAGCAAATTTTTTTTCCATTTAGGCTCTCAAGAGTATTCCATAGTGTTAAAAAAAATAATTTCTTATTTTTTTATTGGTTGCATAGGTATCTTGGTATATTTTGTTAGATGGTTAATTTTTCTTATTGATCCAGAAACTCTCTTTAGACAGTGTAGTAGACAAGCATCATGTTCTCTGGTACCTCATACCTCGTACTGGTCTCTAGCCTCCATTAAATGTCGTCTACCAAATATATAAAAGTTCATTAATAAAATAAGTTTTTCTAAGTTTCATTATATGACCATTATAATTACTTTTTAATTTAATTAGAAAGGAAGGAATAATGGTGTCTCAGGATCGGTAGGTCAGGCCATCAGTGTCTCAGTCTGTTGGTGTCTCAGAATGTCAGTGTCTCAGAATTTCAGTTGGTCAGTCTGTCAGTAGATCACTTTGTCAGTAGGTGATGCATTATTTGGTGATGCGTCGGTAGGTTATGCATCTGTAGGTTTATGTGTCGGTAGGTTGGTCATTCAGTCAGCTATCAGTAGCTTATACTTAGAAAAAATTCTGAGTATCTGTTAGTTAATCTTTCAGTAAGTTACTTTGTCATTAACACATGCCATCAACAACTTATAATTCTGTCAGTGACTCTTCCTTAGTGAATTTTATGAGAATATTTTGGTAGGTACTATGTCATTATCTTATCTTTATCAGTGACATATAATTATAGATGACTTATACTTATCCAAATTTTTTTATCCCTTCTTTTGATATAAAAAATAAAAAAGAGGTTAATATTAAGTGTAAACATGGTTAAACAAGATGTAACTTAATAAAACCAAATTAAGAATGATTTATGAGCATTAAAACTATAGGAGTCCAACAAAATTTATGTTCATTATGGTGTATAAATCCGTACATTCTAAATATTCCTTTTGTTTTGTAAAAAGTTTAGAAAAGCACCTCGATCGAAAAATGACAAGAAGATTCTGTTTTAAAGAAAATTTTGTTAAAAAGATAAAATATGGTTAAAAATGACTTTTAAGGATCATAAGATAATATTAGATTTTATTTAAATCTTTTAAGAAAACATGTTTTTAAAATAACACATATTTCCAACTGAAGAGAGAGATAAAGTCATATTTTCTCAAAAACAATTTCTTAATTATTTTAAGTACCAAATAGTAAAAAAATAGTAGCATTACATAAAGATATCATAAATAACTATAGGATAAGAAATTTAATGAGAGTTATTGAGATATTTATCATAATATTTCATCAATGGAAGTATAATCATAAATAATTCTGATAAATGATGATATTGTAGTAATAAACTATTACCACTTTATTAACTTTGAATCATAATTACACATGAAAGAATAAAATTAAATGATTCTTAAAATATAATTAAAATAATAATATTTATTATATAATATTTTATAGGGTATTTATATACATCTTTTAGAAGAATATAGGGGCATAACATGACCTGTGTCTCAAAGAAGGCAAATTGAGACAAAATTACTTTACCAATTAGGTATCTTTTGAACCATAATCCCCATGAAATAGAGATCATAAAATGGATATGTAAATAACCATAAATTTAATGAAAATTATAATATATTAAATTCATGGTTATCATATATACACCACACAAAAAAATTAGTGGTGAATATGGTATAAGTGTTGTAGAAATAAAAGTGAGACTAGAAATCCCCTTACTACTTGAGTAACTTTTTAATAGTGATATCCATGAAATAATAACATAAATTGAAACTTTTAATATCATTAAATAAATTAAATTTATTATAAAACATTTCACATGGTATTATATAGACCACCCAACAAGAATAAGTGGTGAATATTACATATATCTCACATAAATAAAAGTGAGACGAGAAATCCCTTACCTTAAGTCCTGATTTTTTTTATAAATATTAAAAACTATTATATAATAAAAATAAGTTTATTATAAATATAAAAAATAAAAGTATTATTATATATAATAGCATATATTATTTTATTATAAATTTATATTACCTGTTTATTTACAATTTCATGTTAAAGTTAAATTTTAGGTAATAACCGCCTGTTTTTTTGTATATGTTTTGATATGTTATTCTTGATCCTCTTACTTAGATCATGATTTACTTATTTAAAGAATATAAAACATTATATAAATATCATATGTATTCACTATATAATTATTTATAATAATCTCTAAAATAAATAAATATGAAATGGAATACATCGTTTATGGAGACATCAGACCATACAAATGCATGAACGTTGCTTCCATTTTCTTGTCATATTGAAAAAAATAAAGTAAATGAAATATATTTATATATATATTATTATTAAAGTATAATATTTATTTCCTATATATAATATACTTTCAATAAACCCATACTTAATACATTCTGGGAAAAGTGTGAATGAATCACATCGCTTTGAGAAGGCTGCACTCCACATGTCCACAAACGATGTTATCGCATTCCAAAAATGGTAATCATGATGTTATTTGTTATATAATAATTATATAAGCATAAATAAATCATAAATATCATAAATATCATATAAAAATATCAATTTAATCATTATTATCAAAATTGATAGGTGGTAATGGAAGAACAAACGACATCGATTCACGTGGCGGTAGTTCACTACACACACAAATGATGATTGTGTATCCCATTTGATAGTAGCATGTGTGATTTTAGGTCTTAAAATTTACATAAAAACATATAAGTATATTTATGATACTATGTTTTTTATATGATAATTTAATAATAATATTATATGGGGTGGATAAAGAAATAAAACAAAAGTTCTTGTGGAAGGATGCTACCTCTTCTTTGGGTAACTCCTTTTGGTTTGCACCAAAGGGCTTCGTTGGTTGGATTTATTCCCAAAGTGATGCCAATATAAATAATGGATTTAATTTGGGTGATTATTTTTTCATGTTTTTATGATTCAAATGGATTTAGTGATTTGAATAAGTGAGGGGGTGAGTGCCCTTTTGTAGCAGAGGAGTGAATTTCATATAAATCTAAAAAAGTAAACACTATTGGGAGGATAACTTACATGATACGACTACAATAATGGTAAATTTTATATAAATTGTAGTATATGGTAGAAATAGTTCCATAAAATGTCTTTGGGACATGTTTCTTGTTTATTTGGCACCTTAAGTTAATGTTCAATTACTAAGTAAACTCATTTTTACCATAATTTTTTATAATTAATTTTAATTACTTTCGCTAATATTTTTGGTAAAAAAATAATTTTAACTTAATATAAATAATAAATTATTCTGATTACAAATATTTAATACATATTTACAAATTATAAACATAGATGTGACAGATATTAATTTAAAATTAATTCCGTAGATGGGATAC
Organism: Viscum album; assembly: GCA_963277665.1. Lineage (NCBI taxonomy): Eukaryota > Viridiplantae > Streptophyta > Magnoliopsida > Santalales > Viscaceae > Viscum > Viscum album. The sequence continues at coordinate 333,727,126 of OY728138.1, read as the reverse complement.
GACAATGAGTTTTTAATGTGAAAATGTTCAAATATTTAAAATGTTTTAATATCCAATTTCAATGTGAAGTTGATTACAATGAAATAAATTGTATTAATATATGTATAATTAATCTAAATATAAATTAAAACCAATTTAAAATTTAATTTACCTATATAAATAAATTATTTGAAAATGCAGTTTTCAATTAATATTCAGTATTTTTCAGTATTTATTAAAAAATGAAACTTCTTAGAAAAATACCAAAATATTAACCAAAGTAAATTTTAATATTCCAATTTCAAAAAATGAGTTTTATTTTTCCCAATAAAATTTATAAATGTTTTAAAAATTATATTTAAAATAGGTGTGCCATTAAAAGTCGGTAAAATTTCCTTATAGAAAAAATATATATCTTCATGCATAAAATTTGATTTATTCTTGTCTCTTGTATAGAGAACACATAATATGAATGTTAAATTATTGAATGAATATAATATATATATATATATATATATATATATATCATTTAAATCGTTTTTCAAAAGTGTTTTAATTAATTTATTGAGGTAAAATGTGTTTGATTTCATAAATATAGTTTTCTAGTAAAATATTTACTATATTTTCAAAAGGGTTTTATTTTCATTTATTATTAATTAGTCACCAAATAATTCTTAATATGTACTTTTTTATACCATATTTTCATAATTTATTTAATATTAATCATAACAACCATTCCAATGGTTAGGTGACAACTATAATAATGTTTTAATAATAATATTAATAGTACTTTGTTGTTTGGTAAAACTAGGTCTTACATGTAACACAAGATATCAAAGGAACTTGACATTGTATGTAACACAAGAAAAACATAGTTTTTAAGGTACAGAAATCTAATATTATTGTTTCATGAATCTCAAGATCAAATTGGTGTTGTGTGAAATACAAATAAAACTTAGTTCATTCATATAACACAATCTATATTCAGTTTTTTCATTAAATGAAAAATATCAAAAAGTTTAAATTAATTTGAAAACATATTTCACAAAATCAGAAGGTTCTACATTCAACACCCATTAAAATTAATTCCATGAAAGAAATTTTTCCAGGTTATCAAAGGTTTAATTCTGGAATATTTTTCATAGAAACTAACATCGTAAAAATGAATACTAAAACCTCCTTTGAAAATGAAAATTTGAAACCATAATGGTTACACAAATTAACTCATAACCAGGTTTCCACATAGGTGTACATAGGTGGGAATTAAATATTGTAAATGTAAGAAAAACAAAAATAATTATAGTGAGTGATAAATATCATTGATCACAAGAAAGTGAATGATGAATGGAAGGTTAGGGGCCTCAAAACCATAAATTTATGATGATTTATAAGACCATAAGTTTAATATAAATGAGGGTATTAGGATAAATATTTTTCAATATCCTTTTACTAGATATGAGGAATTATTTTATTATTTAGAAACATAAGGAAATATAATTATATTATTTTATTCCATTTCATATGCACAATATCACCCTTTGGTTGTGCCTTTCAATATTTTCACTTTATCTCTTACTCTAATAAATGAAGGTGAATTTGTCATTCTTGAAGCACTAATAGATCATGATAATGATAATTTATTCCATATGTATTTAGTTAACATCATAGAAAAATGGTTATAACAGGTTATCCAAGATACCTAAATCCTCAAATTGGGAGATAACACCTCAATCTATAAAACCTCATCCGAAGTTCAACTTAAACAATCCAATAAATAGTTAACCTTATAACTATTATAAAATATGAAAATAAAAAATAGAAATAATAATACAAAATTTTTCAAAATCAGGGTAACATTGATACTTCACATATCATAAAGAATATTTTTTTGTCATATAGAAAACATGTGAATACCTTTATCATTTACTCTCTTTAAACATGTTAATAACCTGAATTACAATAATTATTTACAGAAAATATTAATTAATTCTTATTCTAAAGATTATTGGATATATTCCTTAAATCCAAAAATTCTTTAAACATGATCAATGATAGCATAAACCACTTTTTCAACAAATCCAATATCAGTTTTAAGGTCATAAATGCTATCTAATTTACTTTATCAATATAATCATATATTTATGCATACTAAATATCATCTTCTGATCCCTAGGAACATGTTAAGTGTTACCTTCCCTTAATTTAACCTTTCCATTAAATCAATTTTCTAGGAAATCAGTATCATTTAACATTTTCTTGAAAATACTTAAAGAAAAACTTCTAAAAACAATCCTTATATACCTCATGATTCACATAACATAATCCTTGAATTCAAAAACATTAATACTTCGATCACCCCACCTCTTCCTCAAGACATTAACTAAGATTAATTATCTTATTACTTAATAATTCTTCCATAAAATATGAAATATAAATCATGTATAATCAATTTAATCATTCTTATAAATAACACTTTAAAATAAAAAACCTTTTATATTTCACTCATGGTCTCTTCCTCATCTGTAGTAAGATAATTACTCATACAACCTTTCATATTTCCTTCATGAGATTTCCCATAAGATATTTTTTTGAATAATGACCATACTTTCCACATTTAAAGTATTCTATAGTCGATGAATCCTTAGGGAGGAAATTATTCTCATCAATTGTGTTAACTAAACTATTCATTTTCCCTTTACAGTTTCTTTCATTGTTTCCTTATTTTCCACATTCAAAATATCTTCATGTTCTTCTATGACATTTACTTATAGTATCTAGATAGGGATGTATTTTCTTGGAAGACACTCTATCGATCCTCTAACAAAATTATAGAAAATTTTACTAAACATTGACTCATCCTTAGAATTATACTTAGAGACATCCATAGACATATTATTAGAAATATACCTAGGTATCTCACTGAAATTTTCTCATCCTAGTTTCCAAAGGTATACTATCCCTTTCCTTTGATACAAAATATAGTGACCCAGACTTAACATAGATTTATTTTACATTATTTTACATAAATATTTGTCACATTACAAAATTACATGCTTGATGATCATAATAGTTTTAGGTTTTTGGAAACTTTGAAACACAATATTCTATCTTGGTAAAAGATATTCAACATCTCCTATAAATATCTTCCCCTTTAGTACTCCTACTTAAAACCTATCTTCATAACTTTGGGAAAGGAAACAAATGAAAGGGTGATATTGTATGATCATTAAGGGTAAAAATAAAAAAGATTCATATTCATAACATGAACATAAGGGTATTAGAACATGAAAATAACATTTTAAGACCATACCATGTATATCAATGATCATAATCACAAGTCATGGAATAAATACTGATAGTTGATAAGACATGAATCATAAGGTAATCAAGAGCATAATCTATAAAAGCATAATATAAGACCAAGACATGGAATTTTTTTCATACATATAAGAATATAAAATCACTACCTATAAGTCAAGGCCCATTTCCAAAACTTATCAGGGAACTTCATGGGGACTACACCCACGAGGTGGGACACACCACTATCCCTAGTCTCATCCCTTTACTTATAGTGGACCAGGTTATTCCTTCTTTCCATAGTGTATAAATCCCATCTACTTGTTCCGAGATATAAATATTTACCAAATTCATTTGAAGGATATATAGTCCTCACTCATCATGTAAGCTATAACAGGCTCACTCAGTGCTATCTAGTTCATCCCATCGTATAAGATGTAATGGGATTACCTGATGCTATATAGGCCATCCCATCATATAATTTGTAACAGTATTACCCAACGCTATCTAGGATACCCCATTGTACATGTTTTAATGAGATTAACCAACACTATCTGGTCCACCCCATCGTATAATCTGCAATAGGCTTTCCCAATGCTATCTAGGCCACCCCATCATATAAGCTGTAACAGGATTTCCTGAATTTATCTGGGCCACCCCATCATATAAGTTGCAATGTGATTACCCTAAGATATATAGGTCACCCCATCATATATTCCATTTACAAAAACCACAACATTAATAATGTATAATGAGATTGCATATCATCAGAAAAAACATAAAAATAATTATTCTTTCATAAATTGATTAAAACATGGAAAATAAATGAGTTTTATGTCAATATATTTAAAAATTTATTAGAATGTGGAAAACAAATGGGTTTTACAAAAATCAATTTGAAACTTGCTTTACTTAGGGAAAAGAAATGGGTTCTATAAAAACCATTTCATCAAAACATAAACGATTCAGAGAAATAATATGAATGGTATCCTTGGATAATATCCTAATTAAAACATAAACTCTATTAAAGGATGTCATCATAGATGGAGAATGATTTTGAAAGATAAATTGGAATAGTTATTAAGTAATATAAATTTTCTTTGAAAATCATAAAACATTTTCAAAATACTCTTCTTTTAACACTACATTAGAAACTTATGAAGGAAGATTTAAAAACAATTTATAGCATTTCTTAAGAAAAATATCATTTCCACTTTAAAAAAACTTTTAAAAAAATAAAAAATTTTAAAGACATTTTCTTTGAAAATAATCTTTAAAAATTATAAAATAATATTCTAGTAAATTATAGCCATGATGGAAGATAAATCCATACATTCCAAACAATCCCATTGTGATGGAAAAAGTTTAGAAAAGTGCCTTGATCAAAAAACAAAAAGAAGTTTCCTTTTTTAAACCATTTTTCAAGGTAAATAATGGTTAAAAATTTATTTTAAAGATCATAGGATTATACTAGAACATTTTTGAAAACATTTTTTTAAAAAAATAGTTTTGAAATAGCATAGATTTCCGACTAAAGAGAGAGATAAAGTCAGATTTTATTAAAAACACTTTCATAATTTTCTTAAGTACCAAATAGTGAAAATGGTACCATAAATTGAAGATATCTTTAGTAAACATAGTATAATAAAATTCATGAGATTTATTTGGATATAGATCATAATATTTCATTAATGTAAGCATAATCATAAACAATCCCAATAAACAATGAGATTGTAACAATAAACTGTTACCACTTTGGTAACTTTGAATCATAATTACCCATGAAATAATAACATTATATGAGGCTTAAAATATCATTAAAATAATGGTAATCATTATATAACATGTCAAAGGGTATTATATACACATTATAGAATAATATAGGGGCATAACATGGCATGTGTCTCAAAAAAGTAAAATTGAGACAAAATTACTTTACCAATTTGGTAACTTTTGAACCACAAACTCCATGAAATAGAGATAATATAATTTATATTTAAATAACCATAAATTTTATAATAATTATAATATATTAAATTCATGTTAATCATATATACTCCACAAAATAAATGAGTGGTTAATATTGCATAAGTCTTGCAAAAATAAAAGTGAGACTAGAAATCCCCTTACTACTTGAGTAACTTTTGGGTCACGAGATTCATGAAAAAAAATATAAATTGAAACTTTTAATATCATGGAATAAATTAAATTAGTTATGTAAAATTTCATAGTGATTTATATACACCATAAAATAAGAATAAGTGGTGAATATAGCATATATCTCATAGAAATAAAAGTGAGACGAGAAATCCCTTACTATAAGTATTGACTTTATTCATACACATTCAAACCCCTTGTATAAAAAATACAATTTTTTTATAAATATACCAAAAAAATATATTCTTATACATCATACCTTATATTATTTTATTATGACTCTATATTACCTTTTTATTAACAATTTCATGTTAATGTTTTATTTTGGGTAATAACTGCTTTGTTTTTCGTATAAGTTTTGCATTTTTATTATTGTTCCTCTTTCTTATATCATGATTTAATTATTTAAATAATTTTAAAAAATATATAAATAATATAAATACTCATTATATAATTATTTATAATAATCTATAAAATATATAAATATGAAATGGAATGCACCGCTCATAGAGACAGTAGGCTGTACGTACACCTGAACACTGTTTCTATTTTCTTGTCATATTGAAAGAAAAAAAGGAAATGAAATATATATATATATATATATTATCATTATAGTAGAATTATTATTTCATATATATTTTATATTTTTACTAAACCTATCCTTAATACATTCCATGTAAACTATGAACGAATCACATTTCTTTGAGGAGGCGGTACCCCACACATCCACAAATAGTGTTATCATATTCCCGCAAAATGAATAGCATGAAGTTATGAATTATATAATTATTAAAGTATAAAAAATACATGATAAATATAATATATATCCAATTAAAATAGTATTTCCATCATTATTATTAACTTTGAGAGGTATTAATGGAAGAATTAAACACCATCAGTTTGCGAGGCGATAGTCTGCCATACACATGAACAATGGTTGCATATCCCATTTGATGTAAGTGTGTGTGAGTGTAGGTAGTACCTTTAACATAACAAAATATCATTATATTTATGATATTGAGGTTATTATTTAATCATGTAATAAAAAGAATAGTGGGGGTGGATAAATAAATAAAATAAAAGTTCTTATTGAAGGGTGTTTTATCTTCTTTGGGAAACTCATTTTGGTTTGCACCAAAGGGATTCCTTGGTTGAATTTTTTCCAAAAGTGAGGTCTCTAGGATTAAGTGATTAAAGTTGGGAGATTATTTGGGATAGGTTATTACTATATAGAGGTCTTTATAGGTGTAAATAAGGGAGGGAGTGAGTTTCCTTTTATAGTGGAGGATGAGTGACATTCATGTAAGTATAAAAAGGTAAATAGTATTGGGAGGTCTCCCTTACGTCATGTGCCTACAATAATAATCCATTTATGATAAAAGGGATTATATGGTATAAATATTTATATAAAATTGATTTTTAACATGGTTTTATGTTATTGTTCCCCATGAGTTAATGTTTAACCACAAAGTAAACTTGTTTTTACCTTAATCACTATAATTAATTTTAATTACTTTCGCTAATTATTTTGGTAAAAAACAAGGTTTAATTTAATATAAATTATAAATTATGATGATTGAAAATATGGAATATATTTTTCAAAATTATAAATAGATAATTTTTAAAAATTTATTTAAAATTAATCTCACAGATGGGAGGAGAAAACGAGTTTTTAAACAGAAAATGTTCAAAATATTGAAATGTTTTTATATCCAATATTAAAGTGAAGTTGATTAAAATTACCTAAATTTTATTAATATATGTATAATTTATCTAAATTTACTTCAGAACAATTTTAAAATATAATTTAACAATATAAAAAATTATATGTAAATGCAGTTTTCAATTATAATTTATTGTTTTTCACTACTCATCAAAAAATGAATCTTCATAGAAAAATACCAAAAATTTATCCAAAATAAAATTTGATATTTATATTTAAAAAATAATGTTTATTTTTTCAAAAAAAATAATAAAAATTTAAAAAATTAGATTTAAAATAGGTACTCTATTAAAAGGCGGTAAAATCACCTTTTAGAAAAAATATATATCTTTATGCTTAAAATAGAATATATTTTTATCTATGTTATAGAAAAAAATGAGATGAAAATTAATCAATTAAATGAATAATATATATATATAATTAAAATAATTTATGAATTTTTTTTAATTAATTTATTGATGTTAAATGTTATTGATTTCATAAATATAGTTTCTAGAAAAATATTTCCTATATTTTCAAAAGGGTTTTATTTTCATTTCTAGTTTATTGGTCATCAAATAATAATTATTATATACATGTGTAAACCATATTTTCATAATTTAATTAAATTCATTAATAACCTCTATTCCAATGGCTTGTTGACAACTATAATAATATTTTAATTATAATATAAATAGTATATTGTAGTTTGGTAAAACTAGGTACTTCATTTAATGCAAGCAATAAAAGGAACTCATCATTATATGTAACAAAATAAAAACATAGTGTTGAATGTACCAAAATCTAATCTAAGTGTTTCATGTAGAGTAATATTAACTTGGTGTTTCATGGAACAGAAACCAAACTTAGTGCTTTTATATAACACAAGCTATATTTAGTGTTGTGAGAAATGAAAATATCAAAAACTTTAAATTAATTTGAAAAAAATTATTTAAAAAAATATCAGGGTGTTATAGTAATCCCCAACCATGTCCTCGTTGAGGGACATATCACTAGTCAAAAAAATGCTCCATGCCTCCCATTGGGGCTCCTACTAGGTGTAAGCCTCATAACCCACCATCACCTGTTCCATTTTCCAGGTTAAACTAGACTGAGAAACACTAATGAATAAGCCCCAATCAATGATTTATTAACCCCATTTTCAAAATAAGAATCTATTATTGATGTCCCACCATTCCCAGACACTTTTATTTGGTTTAAACATGGTTTAAAAATATAAACCATTATCAGGACACACCAACGACACTTTAGGTTGTGTATTAGACTAGAGGATGGGATGTTGGCTCCGTAATTTTGGGTTTTGATACCCAATATAGGATTATTTAATTAATTTAGACAAGTTCATGAATCCTTCCTAGAAATAATACCTATTACCCTTAATAAACTTATTTAATAAGAACACTTATTTAGAGGAAAATTCACATAAAAATTATACTAAATCTCATTTGATCCATGTATTTTTTTCACTCTATAATTTTAGAATCATAGAGGAAGGAAATATAGAGTTTATTACCATATAGGGAGGCATTGTGATCCTATTAAAGGAGGAATAAGGTGATGTAGAGTTGGGACAAGGACTATGATAGAGGATTACTATGCAACCCTATAAAAGGAATTTGAACCCACATAGTTTAGTGACATTTAATGGGTAACATCATACCTTTTAAGTTCATGTACCAAAGAACATAATGGTTAATTTTAAGTTAGTGAATCTATGAAAATTATGTGTAGTTTAAAACTATGTAGAATAAACTAATATGTGAATGGTACCAAGAAATGGGTTGTTGTGGGAATTATGATGAAGTTTCATTTTCTAGTTTAACATGACATATGGATCAACTGAGGTTATTTATAGACCCCGGGAAGAGAATTTGACTCTATTAATTTGAATAAACCAAGAGGATATTCTTCAATTAAGGTATTTGAGTAAATCAAGTGGATAATCCTAACTCCAAGCATTAGAATTTGGATTATGTGTGAGATTCCCCTTATATTAAATAATATTATTTTAAAACTAAACATGAGAGAGTATGGTTGATTAGTACACCTGGTAAGAGTTTATTTTATCTTCATTATGTCCTGAAATGAGGGTATCTTATGTTCATCACACAAGGAATAATGATCATCCTATGCTTGCTCCATAGTTCATATTATGCTTATCACACATGGCAGTTGGTTTCTTATAGTCATCACATAAGAAGTATGGTTAATTTTGCGAGATACCACCACCTAAGGTGGATACGAATGTTAATAGTGTTGGGATTGAACCTCAATAAGTCATCCTACATATCCTAATTGAAGAATAATTAAAACCCGCATAGTTTGAGTTGCATAGTTTGAGGCTGTATGCTAAGACCAATCTATGTAATTTAACATCTGATGGTAAGGATTCCTAGCTAGTGAAAGGGGTGATAATAGAAAATTAAGTGAGGCTTACACATGGGAGGCCCATTATGTTTTTTTCAGATGAACTAGATGAAATTATTTTTAGTAATCCATGAGAAGGATATTAACTAAATACATTTAAGGAAACTAAGATGAGAATCTCAATGAGAGGAAGGAATGTAATTCAAAAAGAGAATATTAACTCAAGGTATAAAAGAGAACCAAGAGGAGAATATAAACTCAGAAAATATGACGGAACCAAGAAGATAATATCAACTAAATGAATTTTTAGTAGGTATGCTAACCTATGAAGGTTGGCTGGGTTAATTCACACACATGTAGGATACCTTAGAAATGAGTGCTCTAGTTATTGTGGCCTAGGGTGAATAGTCTCCATATTGTGAGTACTAGGAAAAAATGAAACCTATGTTTGGGGACCTTGGAGAAATGTCACCCATGTAGGAGGAATTGGTGAAGTGGTATATAAGTATTTGGCTTAAGTAAATTGGGAACCTAGGTGGGTGGTGCCAAGGGGTTTGGGTGATCATATTTCCCAATTCCCATGTGGTTGAGCACTAAGGTGGTCCAATTGTTAGCGAATGACTCTAATTAGTAGGGCCTAGGTGTATACTATTTATCCTTTAAATTTAATTTATTTTTACTTGAAAATGACCTAAGTGTGGGTTTTTATACACTCAAGTGCATCAACACCCAGATAGGTTTGGGTGTTCACTTGTTCTGCCTGGGTGTGTGTGACAAATGGGAGGAAAATGAGTAATTTTATAGGAAAACCCTTATCACGTGCACCCAATTATGGAATTAACTACTCCTTTTAATCATGAAATAAATGATTCTTGTGTAATAGGATTGGGTGTGTGTAAAATTTATGAAAATTCTTCACAAAATGAGACATGTCAGCCTAGGGGATTATTGTAGTGAGGTGTGAGATCAGGGATAAGAACAAAAGCCAGGAGTTATACACCGTATGTGTAAGGGGGAAGTCTAACATCCTGACCTTGGTGAGATACACCGATGCTCCAAGCTGGTCAACCACATGACCTCATGCACGCCTCCCTATATGCTAGAGGCTGTCGACTAGCAGCGAGGGTCTGGTAAGTCCATCATGGGGTGGTAATACCCTCTTTTATTAGTGTAATACACCATCAGAATCAAATAAAAAATAGAGTAATCTTATATACTCATAAAAATACCAATATATCAAGATAAAAAAATCAAGAAATACAATATCCAACTGAAATACAAAACATGCTATGCTAAAGTAAGTGTTAAGTGTCTAAAATAAAAATTGAAAATAAAGACATTGATGACTCCTAAGAGGGTCCCGAACCAAGTATGGATCTATCATCCAAGATCCATTCCCAAAATAGAAATCTAAACCATAACATTTTCCCTCAACCTATCCTTCAACAGTAAAGTCTATCCGGGTACCGATTAGGTTGCCCGAGTAGGGTGTGGGTAAAAATCAATAGGCCACCCCCAACAGTGTCTGATACAAATCTTGTCTGAAACAATGTATGCAGTTTTATAAAGAAATAAGTACAATGATTAATTAAATAGTTATCACATTATCAAATATTATTTATTTAACCACATAACCCACTGGGTTTCTGAGAACACCCATGCCTCAATACCTACTTTGGCCCATGTTCGAGTCTGAATCATGTCACATTTTCAAATCACAATTCAATAAAATAATGGGATTTCATTATACATTTCATTTAAACTTATTACAATAGATATTTAAAACCATAGTCGAATTCCAAAAATTTCGGTCTATTTTATCATGCCTAGGACCCTGTGGGATTCAGAACCAACATACCATGTCCCACAAAGGTTTATCGCTACGAGCTTCAGAAATAGTAGACCATGTCCCGCTCTCATGGTCTTTGGAAATAACATACCATGTCCCACACACATTCATAAAATATTTTATCACTACGGGATTTAGGAATAGAAAAACATGTCCCAATCATGTGGGCATTAGAAATATGAAACCATATCCCACACATGTTCATCAAACATTCATATATATATCAGACACACACATATATCATCAATATCACAAAAATCATTATATCACATCATTCAAGATTAACCAACATTAATCCTATTATCACAATAATTAACTAATCACACACATAACATTAATCAATTATACAATTAATTAATCCATTTCATCAATTACAATATCTCATAATTAATCTCATGATTAATTATTTAATTCTCAATCTAAATATTTCATAATTAATTCACTGATTAATTATTCAATTCATAAAATCAATATCACATAATTAATTCCACAAATATTTATCTCAAATAAGTGTCTCGATATCAAATAATTAGTTTCTTAATTAATTATTCCCAAATCCCACAATTTCACAATTTTTTCATTAATTTATTCACCCAAATTAAATAATTTAATCAAGAACCTAAATTGCTAACACAATAAATTCTAAAATGTACATACACATAATCAAAATAATGAATATGGGATTTTAATATTAGTCTACATACTTTAATTTGTTGATGACAATCATCCAATGGAAATCCCTAAAATTTTATCCAGACAAAAATATAGATTGGGATCTAGATTAAAACCCCTAAATCAATATTAACCTAAATGATAACCCTTAATTATAGATCTAGATTCACAAGACAAGGTCTAAATTCACTAAATATAGATCTATATCTAGAAAAACAGAATATAACATCCCGCCAAATAATGGTAGAAGGAAGATGAACTAGAAAACAACAGGATATGATCCACTTACTGAGAGAGATAAAAATCTTTGATCCGGGCTTTGAATTGTGACAAACAGAGATCATATGTCGTTGGAATCCCTCTAAAAAGATCTCAAATCGTCAAAAACCAAGTTGGTCTGACTTTAGGTTGAACGAGGGATGTTTCGAGGGTTCAGGTGGATTGAAAACTAATTTATAGGATATTTAAAATATATTGAACTATTTTCTTGGTTGGGGCGCATGCTTTTCCCTAACTGTGTGCCAGCTGTGCCCCCATTATTTTAGGGGTTCACAGTTTCTCATTTTAAGGAAAACATTTTTAAAAACCATGCACCAGCCGTGCAAACCACCACTATACAAGGTTCCACAATTTCTTAGGTTGAGTTACACAGTTTTCTCTAACCGTACTCCAACCGTAAAAAACCACCTTTTCTTTCATTTTCCCAATTTTCAACAAAATACACCCCAAAGTACAAACCAAATGAAAATTACAAAAAAATAAAAAAAATAGTACCTGTAAAAATGTTCTAAACCACTATATAAAAGGTTAATATCTTATTGAAAGGGTATAGATACTTGATCTTGAATAAGAGATGCATGCGAGAGGTAGGGTGCATGATGTTGGGCACAATCATGGACTTCTTCCATTATAATTTTTCCTACATTCAATTTTTATAACATTTGATCAGTAAGTCCATTTTAGATCCATTAGTATTCAAATACAAGTCCACCAAATAAACTATGCCCATAGTTATATATTCTCTCCATATTAGGTGTTTTAAAAGGCCAAATAAGTTTTTAGAAGACATTAAAAATGTGTTTTAGTATTTTGAAAACCCTTTTTACTAGTAATGGGGTAAATACATGGAATACTCCAAGTGGGAGGTTCTCAATACCATGTCATCATATTAGGAATTATTCTTGTGTAATCTCAAATAATTAGGATGTGTGCAGTTATTCATCACATATGGCTTCCATTAGTGTCTTCTTCATTAAGTGTGAAACTCCTACATCCTTAACCAAACTCATGTCACATAAGTGGGGCTCATATTATGGTCATCATGAAAATGTTCATGGACCAAAATTTTGAGTTCCAAAAAATACCCCATCATATATAATTAGTTTCATTAAATATGAAAAGAATCAAATTATAAGGTAATATAGGGAACTATTTTGTATTCCTTAAACATTTGGTAGGTATAAATACTAATTTGAATCAATGAATAAATGAATCAAGAAATTTGAAATCATATAATAGGGTTATAAAAGTAAAAACTAACCTCAATTAGTAGGTAGAAATACTAAGTTGATAAAGGGAATGAAATGAAAGTGGAATTCAAAGTTGGATCCCTGATAGGAGATCTATATTTCTCAATGTATCATGTGAAAATTTGAATCAAGACACACACAGTTCTTGAATAGAGAATTTTCATTATGTTATGGGATTAGAATAAGACGAAGATATATACCTACACATAGTATATACGATCCATATTTCTATATATAGTATCCCAGTGTATGGATTATGTTGAAAAACTGACATGAATAAGGATACCATGCATTGGGAGAGTTTAAGAGAAAGTGAAATTTGTGTATAGGTCTAGGATAAGTGATTAGGACATCACTATATATAATCTAAAAATTGAAATCAATCCATAGATTGTTCCTAGTAGGTTTATTCTTATTTAGGTATAAATTTTGAATCAGAATATGCTCTATAGTTGTACCAAGGCTAAGATATCCATGTTTCTATATATATTGTCCCAGTGTATGGATTTTATTGAAAACCCAATGTGAATAAAGAGATTATGCATTAGGAGAGTTTATATGAAAGTGAAATTCTTGGTTTTTCTTGGAATAAGAGATCTAGATAACACTATGTAACCTATAATAATAGGAATCAATATATACATTGTTTTTTAAGATTCTTTGTGCTGATCAGGCTCATGTCTATTAAAAAAATGGGGTTTTTCCTAGATTAAGGATATTGGAGAAAACTTGAGATGAATTAGTAAACCCATAAACTAATAACTCTTATATATATTTGGATAATTAATAAGGGAATTCGGTTATATATAATATAACACTCTAAAAATTTTAACGTCACATGATGAGGACCATGTACCCTCAAATTGATGATCTAAACTAATATGGGAGAAAATAGTTTCTCTAACTTTTTATTACGTCGATAGACCTAGTGTGAATAGATTTTTTTATAAGATCAAATGGTAGTTTCCATGAGATTTATATCTTATAAAATTTCCAAATTTTTTCGATATACCATTGATGGAGAGACTTAGTAGGAAGGAACTTAGCTATTTTTGAGATTTACCTCTATGAGTTTTCAACCTAATAAGTTCCATTTACCTACTTTTAAATGCTTATAATTTTCTCCAGGATATGTAAGGTGAATACCTATAAAGTGAAGAATCAAATTTTTTCTAGGATTCTATTTATTAGTTTTTTAACTTGGAGAGTACCATATCTCTTTCTTTGGGAAGTTTAAGATCTTACAAGTTGGGCCAGTGTAGCTTTTGTCTAAGTTCAGAAACATTGGAACAAAATGTTACTTAAACTTAAGGAAATACATCATTGAATTTTTTTTGACATGGTTCAACTTATAAGGGCAAGGAAAAACTAATGTGAATCTAGAGATAAATGCTTTTATAAACAACCTTATAGATTGGTGCATGTGGTTCAAGTTCATAGTGCTCAAACTATTACAAAGAGTTGTTTTAGGGCACACAATGAGGACCATATAACTAAAATAAATTTTCAAAAAGGAGAGTGTAAAATCAATGATTTTAGATTCCAAGTGGTGTGACTAGACTTATGACATTTTTTTCTTCATAGAAAGTTCATATCCATTCACAAATGTGTATCAGAATAGGATATCATAATCTTAGTCTAAAAGCAATCATGATAGAAAAATATGTAACATTGAGGTTACTTGAATATAGTTGAATAGTTAGGTCATGGAAGTGGTAAATCATAACATAAATAAGTTTGATACATAGTCATAAAGAAATAATTTATTCATTGGAAATGAAGATACTATCACCACACCACCAAGAAATAGCGCATGGGGTTTAGTGGTACCTTTCCTTCGGGATACAAAATATACCATATGGGTTTCTTTGTGGCTCAAAGGAAAATATAATGTTCTCTATATATTCCTAGAGAGTAATTTTCAAATTAATAAATCACCATATTACCAATTATTATTAAAGGGGGAACCAATGGGATACACTCAATATTTTGGGGTTTTCATGAGGAGAATATCTACTTAAAACTTCAGGTTAATGATTATTTAGATGTTAGTGATATAAAGTAGATTACAGTATAAAAGGATATTCAATAAGGGTTTGAGTACCATAAAGTCCATGCCCCTGTGTATTGAAACCATTCATGAGGAGAAGGCATTTAACATGAAATTTATTGAGTACACACTCATCTGAAGAGGAGGGTCTACTCAATGTGAATAGGCAACCTTTCGAAAATAAAAATGTACCCACATTACAATTTAAGATCATTTATAGGGGTAAAGTAAGATATTACCAGACTCTTTTCTATACCATTGAGTATAATAATCATTACTTAACTCATTCTTGGGCTAAGTTCCAGTCCCTAAAAGCTTTGTTCATTTTTTTCATTTTTCACTCTAAATTTTTTCTAAGGTGTGAAAGGGAATATATTAGAGACCCAAGACTTGATTATTTTCTAGTAAACACTTCATGATTTTTATACCTGAAATTTTTTTGTGACACGTTCATTTATAGTTTTATGGTTATGTAATTTAGACCTTGGAGGTCTATATTTTGAGGTTATACAATTTTGACCAATAATGGCTGAAAATTAAGGTCATATAACTTTGACCAATTGTGGATGGAATTTATTGTCACACAACTATAAACAAAAGTAATGTTAGTTAATATAGAAACAAAGAAAGGTAAACCTGGAAAGAATAGAGTGCCTCATACTATTATGGAACACCTCATGGGTAGGTTAACTTAGTTTAAGGTCATAGTTGTTTGAATAATGAATGAGATCTAAAAGAGTTCTAGGACCTAGGATATAAGATCTAGGCATCATTATGTTTCTTGTGGTAATAAGAATCAATCCATACATAGTTATGGAAGGTATTATTTTCACATATTTGACTTATGTACAAAATAAATATTATAATAACTTTATTCTAATATAAGAAAATTGAGGAACCTAGCATTAATAGGAGGGACTAAACCCTAGGATGGAAAGAGGGTTGATGTTGTGGGGATTTTTGATTGGGAGCAAAATATGTGATCTGAGTGTCACGTTTTATCTAATAATAATAAGAATAAATCCACATATAGTTCTAAAAAGTATTATCCTACATAAATATAGCTCATGTATATGGGATATAGGGAGAAATTTATGGATTCTCGGGTGAAAGAGAAGTATGAAACCCAATACGAATTATGACAGTCCTTATCACTAGAGAAGAACCAAGTATGAAAATGGATGTTATGGATGATATTGTATTAGTAGATATAGATGTCACTATAAATCCTTTGAGAGTAGGAATCAAGCCACACATATTTCTAGTAATGGGATTTTTTATCATAGTTTAGGTGAACCATTACATTAAGGTTGAACAGTATATCTATAACCATTAAATATACAACATTGAAAACCAGCACGTAGTTCGAGATCTTATATGGGGGAATTTATGATTTTACTTTGTATGTAATAGACCTCTCCAATAAGTTTATGTTCATACAAGATAGATCACTCTGAATAGATTAAAGTCATGTGGGATATAGTATATGTAATATGACTTAATGTTAAGTGAATACGATAATGTGGTATGTAGTTTATAGTCGTGTAGTGTGGACTTGGATTCTATGCTTTTTAAGTTCATATAATGAGGAACTTAATGCTATATAATTTTAATTAATGTTGTAAGGACTTTATACTAAGTAGTTTATAGTCATACAATGAAGAATTGTGCTATATTGTTTAAATTCATCTAGATGGTTCTTATGCTACATATTTCAAATTCATACAACTGGGACTTATGAAATGCAGTTTAAATTCATGCATCTAGGAATTTATTCTTTTAATGTGTTATGTAAATCATAACTCTTTTCTATTATTATAGTGAGAATAACTCATTTTAACATTTAATGTGTCCCAATACTATCTAGCATAATGATGCCTTGTTTTATCAGCTTCTAAATCTAATACTTAAATATAAATCAATCCTTGATCACATTTACCAAAAATTGGTGGTATGGATAATAATCAAAGTGATCTCTCATAACTACCTCCTCATGTCTCTTTATATTTGAAATATCAAGAAGGTTATTACCTAATGAATGTATAAAATATACATCCACATTATATAGTGTGTAAACATATAGGGAAATAAATTATTGATGATTTTTAAAATAAGAGTAAAAGAGAGAAAAAAAGAATAAAATAAAGATCATAATACACATTGATTTACATGGTTTGAGAAATAATACCTATGTATATTGATAGAAATAATTTTACCATGTTTTGGAGTATAATTACAAGGAGAATATTAGAGTTTCACACGCACTGAAACCCAAAATCAAATGAGTTCATAAAGAAACAATGTGTTATAATATCCCATGTTTCTATACTACCACCAAATACATAGTAAGTCCACTATGCTACTGTAGATGATGGGTGGAAATCTATGGAGATACTGGAACTTTTCGGTGTCTCCATTCACATTCTATAATAGTACCATCTCAAATTCTACAAAACTATAGTGTCCTGTTAGTGTTTATAGTTATATCTTCTATAGGGAGATTGTATTTCTATAGTATCCCATAATTTGAGTCATATGTCTTTGTCCACAAACCCCTAAGTAGGGTAATATTTCCCTAGAACCCTTAGAAACCTCACTACACAGTTCAAACCATGAGAGTTATGATCTGGTGTACAGTCTAGGTAGCTAGTAGTTGGCCTAGATTTATTTAGTGGACCAGGCTTCATAATTCTGACAATCTATCAATTAGATCATGATCCAAAAAACTAACATCCTTCCATGGTTTCAACTTATAAAACCAACTTAATCTAATATCGACACACATCTATTTTAGGGTGTAGAAAATTATAAATTATTTCCATTAGGGATTCTGTAGTAGTATTAAATTAAGTCCTCTCTTAGGAGTAGTGCTCTTATCTAGTTTCATGGGTGAAAAAATAAAATAAGTAGATTATAAATTTTAAGACTATTGAACAATAAAATAAGACTTATCAAACCAAATTGGGAGATTAGTGATCAGTTTTAGGTTTCGCATCCCATTTTTAATACTATTACAATATTTCTAAAAATTGAATCCCTTTCCCTTGTTAATTTATTTAATGAAAGGTTTCATAATCGATTCCCATTTTCATAATAAATCAAGTTTAATGATGATGAGAATAATCCTAAAAATTTCCCTAATTTGGAATAATATCTTTATTATATGTGAAAGATACAATAAATCTCACTTGATTTTCTTAGGAAATAACCATTCATTAATTTTTATTCCCAAGAAACCAAGTTTGATAATCGCCTCTTCATCTCATTTTTAGTAATTACTAAACACTATCCAATTGACTATAGATAAATAAATTGATATGATCCGAAAATAATTAGATAGAGAAAACCATTCCTTAATCAAGGAAATAATTAATAAATAGATTTATTCAAAACCAAAATCACATTCAAATCAAACTCTAAAATTACAAATTGATAATCCATTAACAATGAAAATAGATAAATTTTTTCAAACTGTGTTCCTTTACTTAAGCAAAAAAATGAATCACCTACCCATACCTTATAAATTGAGTATCTACCCCAATATTAAATAAGAAACAATGGTGTTTTAAGGTGTAGAATATAAATTAATATAAAAATAGAGTAGAAGTAAAAATCTAGAGTAGTAGCCAATTGATCCTCCAGCCAATCCTTCTCTTCTTCTTGCCTCTATTGAAGTTACCTCTTCTAGTCCACATATTATTTCTCCTATTCACAATATCTTCCCCTTACTATTTATAGGAAATGGGCCTTCAAGTTTCTCTCCTTCAATATTCACATATATTATTTAAATCCTAACACCTCTTATCTATCTTTCCTATTTTACATATGTTTGTTTATTATCATTTAAATCAATTAGGGGACCATCCTTGTTTATTGAAATGTTTTTACCTCATAATGTGTGCATGAGGTGACCAATCATATGTTTCCTAATTTTTTACTTAATAATCTAGGTGTATCCCATGGACATATGAGGATATCAATTATTCGAAATTATAGTGCAAAACCTTCTACAACATGGAGAAAAAAAATATAGCATAGATTGTACCACTTGTGTTTTCCATTATTCATGATTCTCCATGACAACATCATAGCCATCTCCCCTATGGCCTTAACATTGATCTTACATTTTTTATCTTATTTTATGATATGTATGGCTACGATATATCTAGTGAACCAAATATGTGACCCTCCTCTTTCCTTATTTCATCACCATAGTCAAATTTGGAATCTCTATTTGGTAGTCGAATACCCTACATCATATCCTCCCATAGAACATCTTCATCATTCACCCATGGTACAATGGAGAGTATGACACCACATCCTACTCCTCCTTCATAAATGTAGAAATTCTATTCTTTCCACCTTCATGTTATTTTGAAATGCCTATGGCACAAATTGATATCACCAAGCTCAGGCCATAGAGGACCACTATATAAAAGCTCAACCTATAACACAAGCTCCTATATTGGCTCAAACTCTAGGACTGTTATGATGAAATAGAGAATCCTGTGGCATAGAGGGTGAAAATTATATAGTGGATCGATGCACTACTTTATTCCTACATTAAGACCCTATGGATTAGTGGTGGAATTAATGGAATAGAAACCCATTTTAATTAATTAATGTCATCTAGTATTCATAGTGGATAAATAGATCTCCTGTTATCTATCATGGATTTATCATTTTTTCTAATTTTATTATAGTTTTTCTAGGATCCAAATATCACCCATGACAGTTTCCAGCATTAATAGTAGCATTTTTTCTTGATCTCGATCTCATATAGCAGAAACCATAGCGTTAGCTGGTGAGATACAGTGGCATTTAGATGATGAAGAAACTACAAGATGACAGTGGTACCATAAAGGAAGTGTCTGAGTGGTGGGGGGGGGGGGGCTTTTCTAAGAATGAAATGAAATCATATATGTTAAAATTAATAGTACCCATAATCTATTCATCCCACATTATATGTTTACATAGTTTAGTGCTCCTATATAGTAGATCATGTTCCCCCAGAATGCACAATCAAGTCAGACTCAATCCAATGGACTTGTACTACCTATCATGATTTCCCATATCGAAGAGGCTTTCTAAATACCACTACATGGTGTTTCCATATGCACTGGTGTAACTTCTATTCCCATGTGTGTGTCTGCCTACATGCATGTTTCATGACCTATGCATCCTACCATCTATGTAGGATCTCCTCTTGGTCATGCTTAGCCAGCTGACCCTCTTGGGTTTTCTCTATGTATTTCACCTCTTGAGATGAGGGATATCATGGGTTGGATAATTTTTTACCTAAAAAACTATCAATGAATTAGAAAAAGGTCAACCAAAATTTCATAATCAAAATAAAACACTCAAATTCAGTATTTCAATTTCTTTTTCTCAAATTAATTATTTAAATGTAAATCACACACTTTTTAATAAATAAATTAATTAAATGGGTAAAATTATTATAAAAAATGAAATTATTTAGCAAAATATTAATATTTATGCCTAAAAATAAGGGCATAAAATACCCCCACACTTGAAATGTTCTTGTCCTCAAGCATTTAATCTAAAAAATAAATTAAATAGAAACAACATGATATTGATTTTTAAATTTAAAATAAATAAAAAAAATTATTATCAATGATATACTAAAATTTAAATTTCTATATAAAATATGAATTCAAATTTACACTTTTCAAAGAAACTAATCAATCCAAGTATTTTAATATTCCCCTTTAGAAGACGATGAGTCTTCTCCTTCATTCCATTCAAGAATCTCAATTTATTTTTGATAAACATGCCATGTTGGGAATTGCCTCATAGTTAATTATTTTCTCACGTCACCTAAGATATAGATTCAAGTAGATTTATTGTCATACCAATTGTACATGCCTCTAATGTATAGTCTTTAAAAGGACCTACATTCTTTAATTTGTAAAGACAAAAAGTACTTGAAATCACGAGGACATTCAATTAAGGGTCCAATGAATCTAAGGACTAAGGTAATTAGGTAATGATGTTTTACAACATTAAGGCTCAAAAAGAAGGTTAAAAATAAAGTATAATGCATGATATCAAAAGAAACGTGATATGAAAATATCCTCATCAAAATGAAAACTCCCTCATCCCAAGCTCAGAGTAAAGGTCATGAATAATTAAAGCTCAATAAATGATGTTCACCCTCTTTAATTTTCCCTATTTTTTTTCTTTTTCAAACTAAATTTTAATATTTTTTTCATTTTTAAGAATATATTATTAGAATTAATCTCATATATGATAAAATCACAAGTTTGGTAATAGTGATTTTTGATTGTCCAAAATCATAACACATTCGTTTTTCTCATTCATTTTTTTCAATAGGGGTAAATAATGAAGGTATAATAAATTATAGAATGAATTTACACAATAACCAAAAGATTATACCCCTAATTATTCATTTCTATATTATATACCCCTTTTATTGAGTCATAAGTTCTACCTTTTTACTTTTACATTCCTCTTGTTTTGAAAATCACAAAAACTTTCTTAAAACATATTTAATAACTTTTTATATCCCAAGTGTTTTAGTATTTTTTTTATAAAAATTAAATTTTACCAAAATTTAAAAAACTATATAAAGTATCATGAATATAAACTTTACATTTCATCGTTACAATTATTGTAATGAGTATGGTTCTAATTAATTAGGCTTAACTTTATTAGAATATAAGTTAGAATTTAGTCATGTTTATCATACTAATAAAAGTATTAACAATCAGACTGATACTGGTACTAATATAATATGATTAACACTCATAAGGATTATTGTATTGAGATTATTAAAGAAATCCATCAGGATAACTAAAGTTTATAATCAGAATATAAATACTTGTTTCAAATGTAAGGAATATCTTTAACACTATAATGGTGTTAATCAATATGACATATCACATTCTGTTATGATGATATTTCATGCACCAGATGTCTAATTCCATTACAAAAAACATAAAAATATCACCATTGGATGGATTCATATAAATACTAACTCATTTTAAGAGTTCGGAGCCAATGATTTTTCACTCTCAAGTTGTCTGAAGAATACTTGGTGTGAACTACTCGTTCCTTGTATTTTGAATTTCATTAAAGGGTTGTCATCTTATGGAATCCTTTTTTAGGGTTGTTTCTTTAAGAAATTTTAAAATTGTATTTGTTCTCGATCGTTATTACGATTAAGGGTTTCTGGTGATAATAAGATAGGGAATATGATCCCCTGGATCAAGGGCTTATAAGACTAGGAAGAGAAAGCTAATATGATGATCATATTGAGAGCTTCCAAGGATAGGAAGATAGAGAAAATTTGATCTTCATATCAAGGGATTTACTAGTATAGAAAGACAGACTTTACTGTGAGTATAAAATAGTGGATACCTTTAGAAAAGGTTATTGACTACATTTCTCTTAAGTTTAAAAGAGTTATCTTTTTTAGTAATAGCTTATAAATCATTCTTACTTTTACATAGATATTGTATTACTTCTCTATAGAAGTTTTTGATTCTTCTGTATGTTATGGAAAGTGAGTCATCATATTCAACTTTCTATGTTGTTTTTATGTTTATTACTTTGATTATAATTATAAAAATACATTAATTTAATTATTTATATTTTGATTATGATTCTTGTACTCTGATATATCATATCCATAGTGATTACAAGTTTCATTCTAATATAATTAGACTAATTCTTGGTTCTGATTCTATGAATTTATTAATCAGATTGTGTACAATCTAGATAAACTTACTTCAATATGCTTGTGTTTTAATTATGTTAAACTTCTTAAACTATGTTTTTAACTACAATTAACCCACATCTTATAAGTATTTCCATTATAAGACAATTCTTATGATCCTACAACTATTATCAGATCAGGTTTATATTACTTATATACTTGATTTGTTTTTACTTATTTACTTACTTCATGTTTTGTTTAAGTTTTGAAATAAAATTTTTGTTTCAAAACTTTGTTACACTAACATGTATCTTTGGAGAATAATTTTTATTATTTTAAGATGGAAGGTCTTAATGATGGTTAAATAGACAATCTAAATCTGAATAGACCACCAATCTTTAATGGTGCTGATTATGAGTACTAAAGAGATATGATGAGGAACTTTGTAATCAACACTGAGGTTGGCAATTTTTTTATTCTTACTAGAGACTACAAGATTCTTGAAAAGTAATTTACTACATTTTCACATCAATTAAAACAATAATATCATATAAACTACAGTACAAGGAATAAGTTGTTATGTTCCATGACAAGAAGTATTTATAGTTAGACGTATTTATGTGAAGATTCATATATATATATATATATAAATATCTATTTCACACACTTTGGTAGTTCTAAAGTTATTGAAACTAGAAGAGCTATTCATAGAGAAGACTAGAAGACATTTGATTTCTTACAAGAAGAATTAGTTGCAAAGATGTACTAGAGGTTTATGAAAATTATAAATATTTTACAATGTATTGGTGAGAAAGGTATTGATGACAGGATCCTTGTTGAACAGATAATTGACATCACTCCCAATGAATGGGAATCAAAGAGAACATCAGTTGATGAGACAAGAAAGTTGAATAATCTTACCTTAGAAGATCTTATTAGAACTCTTATTCAATTTAAGGGTAGACTCAAAAGAGATGTAAAAAAAACCAAGAATAAAAATGGAAGTGTTTGTTTTTCTACTAAATATTATATTCATCATAAATTTAAATCTATTAAGAAATTTTTTAATTACTCAATAAATAATAAAGTTGTTATTCAATGTGATTCTAGTACTTCTAAAAATTCTGAAAATGAGTTAGAAAACTTGTATAGAAATATGAATAAGATTTTGGGAAAGAAATATTTTAAGTACATTTATAGAAAGGGCCATAAAGATGAAAGTGACAAGAAAGGTGAAGTCACTTGATATGAGTGTAATAAAGCTGAACACATCATAGTAGATTATCCAAAGATGAAGAAGAAAGATAGAAAGTAAATAAATTCAGAAAGCAAATCCAAAAAATATTATAAATCAAAAGACAAGAATGTTCTGAAAGCCACTGAAAAATGGAGTTCCTATGGAGGTTATTGTTCTAAAATATATTTAGACACCGGATGTTTCATATATAGGAACTTATGTACATTTTCAATGTACCCCTTTTAAAATAATGTTTTATGGAAAATATATGAAAAAAGTTTACCAACATATCTTTAAATTATAATTATCCAGATGATAAAATTTACACATCTTATAATGAAGAATCTCCCTCAGTATAAGATAATAATCTTCTAAATTATGATGATTTTTCTCAATTTGTGAAACTTTTAGAAAATGAGAATTGTATGATTTAAAAAATATTTGATAATTCTAATGCTAGACTGGCTAAGGATGATGCAAGAATTATTGTTTTGAGAAATCAAATATTAGATATTTATAATGATCCTGATAAGAATAATTTTAAAAGGAAACTAATTCAAAAGATTTTTCAAAATTAATTGTTGAGAAAAATATTTTAGAAACAAAGCTTAATTCTAAAACTAATATTATTAAGGATAAAAATCTAGTTTTAAAACTACAATATTAAATTTTTTCCTTGAATAATTTTTCTTAAACTTTATCAATAGTAAATAAAATTTTGATAAATTATAAAAAAAAATTAATCCTCATGGTAGTAATTCTTGAATGAGGTTTTTTCATATAAAAATCCCATTTTTAATAACAATTTCTCTATTCTTAAAAGTTACACTTTTTTAACCAAGTGTTAATGTGGTGGCCATTGAAAAAAAATTGTTTATTAAATAAAGTTCAATCCTTAGGTTTTCACAAAGCCTATTTTTCTAAAAAAATGTGGATTCTTAAATTTTTATTTTCTGACATTATCAGGCCCAATAAGGGTTGGGTTCCAAAAGTCTAATGTTTTTTCTTTCAGGAAAACAAATATAATATTAACAACAAGAATACAAAGTACATGGATAATGGATGTTCTAGGCACATGAATGGTAAAAAAGGCTTCTTCAAGAATATATTCAATCTAAAGGGTGGAAAAGTAACTTTCATAGATAATGATCAAGGAGAGATTATCAAAATAAATCACATTGTTATTCTTGTAAAATATCTTATTTAGAATGATTTATTTGTTAATGGTACTGGGAAAAAACTCATAATAATTCGATTATGTGATGAAGGTTACCTTGTGAGATTTAAGAATAATAAATGTCACGTACATAGTTTCAAGGATGAATTTATTCTTTCTTCCAATCAGCATGAGAATGTTTACACTCTTAAATTAGAATATCTTAAATGCTAAGACTTACCTTGACTTAGTACAATAGAAGTTCAATATTCATTGTGTCATAGAATTTTAGGACATTATAACTTTAGAAACTTATCTATATTGACTAAGAAATGACTTGTTAAATATTTACTATAACTAAGGTTTGATACATCAAAATTTTGTGACCCTTATCAATATGGTAAGAAAATTAAGTAATGTTTTAAATATATTAGTGTAGTATCATCTTTTTATTCTTTATATTTAGTTCACATGAACTTATTTGGTATTACAAAAACTAGGATTATTAGTGGAAAATACTATGAATATGTCTTAGTTGATGATTACAATAGATAAATATGGGGTTATTTTCTTATAAATAAATATAAAAACTTTTATTTTCTTAAAACTTTTCTAGAAAAAGTATAAAATAAGAAAAAAAAACCCTTAATAAATATTCATAGTGATCATGGTGAAGAATCTGTAAATTATGATTTTGAAACTTTTTGTAGAAATAAAGATATATAACACAAATTTTCAGTACCTATAACCCCCATAAAAATGGAGTAGTTGAATAAAGAAATAATATTCTTCAAAAATAAAAAGAACCATGATGAGTGAATACTCAGTGGGAAATTTCTTTGTGTTGATGTGTATAATACTACTTTCTATACTATAAGTAGTGTTTTAATTGGAAATTTTCTTAATAAAAATACTTATGAGTTGTGGAAAGGAAGAAAACCAAAAGTTTCATACTTCAATGTTTTTAGTTGCAAAGTTTTCATCCTGAATATGAAAGTTAATTTACACATATTTACACCCAAATCTGATGAAGGTATATTTTTAGGTTATTCCACTACTTCTAAGTCTTATAGAGTTTTGATAAAAATTGTTGTACTACTGAAGAAATAGGGCATGCAAAGTTTTAAGAAACTGATCTTTTTTTTTCAAACAACCCCAATCAACATCCTCTGATATTATTTCTAAAAATGATTTTTAATCTTTGATGTAAAGTTATTCTCATATGGATATAACTCAAGAAATAGTTTTTGATGTTATTCCTCAAGAATGTTTTTTACTTTTTGTTAAATAATATAATTTTCAAAACCCAATAAGTTAATTTTTTTTAATAAATCATCCTAGTGAAAGTATCATTGGTGATATAGATAAACCTATTAGAACTATAAGTTTCATAAGGAATGAAATTGAACATCTAGATTTATTATACCAATTCGATCCTAAGAATTATGATGAGGCATTAGATGATGAGAGATGGATTAGGGTAATTTATCATGAACTCAATGAGTTTGGGAGGAAAAAATTATATAATTTAGTTGAATGACCAAAAGAAACTTCATTAATTGAAGTAAAATGGGTTTCTCAAAAAAAGGGGTGAAAATGGAGTAATTGTTATAAATAAAGATAGTATTGTTTATAAGGGTTATAACTAACAAGTGGGAATTTATTACTAAGAAACCTATGCACTGGTATCAAGACTTAAAGCTATTCAAATACTTATAGCATTTTCAGTATTCTTTAATTTAAAAAATTTTCAAATGGATGTGATGTTTCCTTTTCTTAATGGATATGTTTATGAGGAAGTTTATATTAAATAAACACTTGGTTTTCAAAATGAAAAACTTCAAAAATATGTTTATAAACTTACCAAAGCTTTATATAGACTTAAACAATCCCCTAGAGTATGGTATTATAGGTTAATAAGATTATAATTACAAAAACTTTTTGTTCAGGGAGTTGTGGATCCAAATATTTTTATAAAATAAGTTAATAAAAATATTATGATTGTTTAAATTTTTATTGATGAAATTATATTCAGATCAAATTAACAATATTTAGCAGATTATGTTGTGAATATCATGAAATATGAGTTTAAAATGAGCATTACAGTAGAGTTAATATATTTTCTTACTTTTCAAATCTCATAAATACCAGAAGAAAATTTTATATCTCAACATAAATATATAAAAGTTCTTCTTAATAAATTTTTATATGATAATAATAAAATTATTAGTACTCCCATAATTACCTCATATAATTTATATCATGATAAGGCTGGCCAACCAGTTGATCAAAATATTTTTAGAGGTATGATAGGAAGTTTACTTTACTTAACTACTAGTTGTTCAAATTTAAAGTTTTATGTATTCTTATGTGAAATATATCAAGAAAATACAAAATGGTACCATCTTAAAGTTTTAAAAATAGTTTTTCATTATCTTAAGAGAGCTATAGATTTAGAACTTTTCTATTTTTTTGGAAATATTTTATAATTAATTTTTTTTTCAGATGTTGACTTTGGTGGTAATAGAATGGATAAGAAAAATAAATCAATAACTTGTCATTTATTAGGAGATTATTTAGTTTCACGATCATGTAAAAAACACTCAATATAACTTTCCACTATTGAATCTGAATATGTGGAAGTTAGAAGTTATTGTACTCATCTTTTTTGGATGCAACACACACTCGCTGACTATGACACGATTTTTACTAAAAATCATAGAATTTGTGATAATACAAGTTCCATTGCTTTAAGTAAAAAATAAGTACATCCCTCACATTATAAGAATATATATATAAAAAACCATTTATTTTATTATCACACACTTTAAGGAGATATCACTTTACAATTCTTCAGAATACAAGATCAACTTTTTGATATTTTTACAAAACCTATTCCTTCCAATAGATTTGAATATATTAAAAATAATATAGGAATGATCAATGAAAAGTAATCATTCATATATAATTCTTGTTTCCACATATCGTTAAATAAAGTTAATCTTTTTCATAGGGTGCATATATATGTTTTATTAAAACTTTTAGTTTATCTAAAAATTTTTAGTTTCTCTAAATTTTTTAGTTTTCTTGAAATTTTTATCATAATAAGTTTTTTTACAGACTAAAACATGTTTATAAAATTTTTCAGATTCATAATCCTTAAACAGGGGTTCTAGACTCAAAAAATGTTATAAAATTTATAGACTCAAAATTTATTAAAAACTTTTCAGATTCACAAAATTCTCTTAATAAGTTTTTATTTAAAAATTTATCATTTTTAGTTCTAAAACTATCTTGATTGGTTTTTTGTTAAAAAATATCATAATTAGTTTTTTAAAGGATTTTTTAATATGTATTTATTTCAAAACTATCATAATATTTTTTCAAAAACCAAGAATAATAGGTTAATCGTACTTGTTGATATTTTCACTCCGAAAGGTAGTTTTCAATTATATTATGTTTTTACACTCTCTCATTACATTATTTATTTAATTTCTGTTGTGATACATTATTTTTTCCCAAGATTTTTAAATTTTTTCTAATAAGATTCATTCTCAATCTGAGAAAACTTTTAAAAAAACTAAATAGTTAAAAAATATCTATAAAAATGTATTCATATGAATCTTGACCATTAGATCAGAAGGGTTTGAATCTCAATCATATATTATCTTATGGAAGATGAACCATCAACCCTAGTGTCTATATATAGAGGGATCCCTCCTAACCCACATTGGCTATTAAAGGTTTTTTCTCTGGAGTTGCTGATCCCTTTAAAGCTCTCAGTCCAAAAGATTATATGTTCATCTGATTATTGGTTTCTATCTTAGATCCAATGGAAACAAAAGAGGATTTTGAGAATTGATTTTTCTTCAGAGAAATGTTAGTTTAAATATCTTGGTATGATAAGCATGATTCAACATTGAAAAATATTATATCTTTTTAAATATGGGAATCTGTATGTGTGAAAAAACTGGACAAATATTTTGACTTGTTCTATCACGATATATTTTTTGAGTTTTAAGAATCCATTTTCTTCATAAATGAAGATGGTAAATAAAAACTTTCTTTTATGATATATGAAAAAATATATAAGGTTTCATATAAGAATCTTGCTGATCTTGTTGGAATCCCATTGAAAGGTGATGCTTATTTCCCATTACACAAGTATCCAGACAATCTTGAATATTTTGACAAATCCAAAGACAAATTTTATCTATTTTGTAATTATGATAAAGTTGTTAAGGTTTCACATCCGGCTCTGGATAATAGATTAGTTTCTCTATGGATTAAATTTTTTATTATTTCGAGAAAAGGAGATCATGATACACTAAAAGGTATTAATTGTTTTTTTAGATTTTTTGTAAATATGAGGAAGATATAATTTTTGAAGTTTTTCTTACTGAATTTGAAGAACATATATAATTAATCTATCAAATCGAATATTATCATGTTTCCTTATTTCATAAGTAAGATGTTTATAAACTATATGGGGATTTTCAATGTAGATAATAAATTGTATATGATGAGGGGGAATATTTCATTCATTAGTGATGATAAGATGAATAAAATGAAGTTGGTATTTTATGTAAAGTAAAAGAAGTTTATTGATATGTTTTATGGGGATTAATTTGATGCTTAACCGTCAATAAAATATGAGGAAGGGGATAAGAAGAAAAAGATGAAAAATTTAGAGACTTCTACTCTAGAGAAGATGAAGAAATAAAATAAAGTTCAAAAAAGAAGTTTTTAAAAAATGGATGAAAGAAAAAGATGAAAAGAAAATAAGGGATATATATTTAATACTCAATCCTACTAAATCCAAGGCATCAAGAATTTGAGCTGCTGATGTTTTGGAAGAAGTGAAGAAGAAGAATAAAAAAATATTGCGAGAATATATTCTTTGTGAAATTATTTTCAAAGGAGTAGAAATGGAATATGATAAGGTTGTTCTACTAAATATATACACGAATAAAATAAACCCATAATTAGGGTTGGTTTTTGAAGAAAATTATATATAACCTTTTGATTTTACTTCTTTCAGAGATAAAGGAAAATAAAAAGTTGTTAATAAAGAATCTGTCCCAATCATTCCTAAAAATAAATCAGAACCAATGATAGTCGGTAATGGAGCTCTCAGAACCACTAGAAATTTTGAGGATGCACATTATTTATAAGTTAATAAAGAATTTAATGGATAATAGAAATAAAAAAATAAGGATATGGTTAAAAAGAAGAAGGATAATATGAATTGGTTTAAGAAGATATTGAATTAGTAGAAGAGGACGATGTTGATAATGAAGAGAATGAGAATAAAGAGGAGGATGATATGAAACAAAATAAATCTGATAAGAAATAATCAGATTCATCATCCGTAGATCTATCCTCCAATTCCATAAAAGAAGAAAAAATGGGTAGTTTTGAATAGGAGGCATCCTTGTTAGAAGAAGAAGCAGAATTATCATATAAGAAAGAGGAAGCATACTAGAACTAAAAGTCAAATATTGAAGATAAATATAATACCGATTATATAGATATCATGAAATTATAATTTGATAATAAAGTGTATAAGGAATTTTAAAAAGTTTTTAAAATAAATTTTCTATGAAAGGAAAGTAATCTAAAGCCAGAAAAAGGAGAATAAAACCTCCTGAGGTTCAACAAGAATAATGAGACGTCACTAAAACCATTTATCTAGAAGGTTTTGATTAAATTTTTCATGATTTGAAAAGGTTATAAGGAACGATTACTTATTTTCAAAACCATGAGTCTCAGTTCTATCTTATTCAGGGAAGTATAAATCAAAAATCATAATTTATAAATATTTTAAAAGAGAAGGTGATACAAAATAAATAAGAATTTAAAGTTTTTCAAGAAACTTCCTAGAATCATAAAGTCATGCAATCAGATGGTAAAATGGTATCATCAAGTTGATTCATATTTTCAGATGCATGATAAATATTTTTAAGAGAATAATAATTTGATGGTAGAATCAAAAATTTATTTTAATCAGTTATTCAAATAAATGGTAGACCAAGTTATGTTTGAGGAAAGTTTTAGAGATATAATTAACTGTCATACTAGGGATATGAATACTTTTCTGTATAAGATTAGAGATATGGAGTCAGAGATGTAAAGACTCCAATCATGAAAAAATGATCTCATCATTTCGAGAGAGAAAAATAAATAGTTGTTTGAGAAAGTTTGGATTCAAGAAGAAAAAGTTGATAAGCTGGGGAAAGACCACAAAGATTTCAAGATGATCAGGAATTATGTAAAAACCTAATGAAGAAAAATTGATATTTTCTTTTGAACACAATTTTTATTTGTTTTTAAAAAATTTGAATGATTTTTTTGATAATGAATTATGTTTTTATCCAAATCCAATTTTCCTAATTGTTTTTTACAATTTTGATTGGTGCCATGTAATTTTATACTTTTATAGATGAATTGTTAGTTAAAAATTGTTTCATATATTTTTAATATTATTTTAGGAAACATCAGATTTATTCCCAATTAATTTTTAAAAATTACAAAAGGGGAGAAAATTTTATCAAAGGGATAATTATCAACAAAATGGGAGAAGAATTGATAAAGGGGGAGATATTTCTTTAAGGGGGAGAGTACAATCCTTAAGACGAGAATATTTCCTAATGAGGAGAAGTTATGTTAATGAAATATCTTTATTAAAACTATATCTTATTCACAATCATCTTTATAAGAGTTATAAACTTAGTAAGAGTTAAAGATTAATGAATTAATCTGAATATTACTTTCATAAAAGAACATGGGCTATATGTTTTTCAAAGTTATTTTGTCATTTAAGTTTTGTGTTTGTGATTTCTAAAAAGTGGGAGATTTTTGAGTCATAAGTTTTACTTATTACCTTTCCATTACTTTTTTTAGAAATAAAAAATAAATTCTTAAAACACGTTCACAAAATTTTTATGTCCCAAGTATTTTAGTATGTATTTTTAGAAAACATTACCTATTACCATACTTAGAAAAAAATTTATAATGTATCACGAATATAAACATTACATTTCTCCAATACGATTATCATAATGATTATGTGTCTGATTAGTTAAACTCACCTTTATTTGACCATAACATAGATTTTATTCATGTCTATCATACTGAAAATGTCTTGAAAATTGAACTGATACTAGTACTAATACTATTAAATTAACACTCATAAGGATTATCATGTTGAAATTATTAAGGAAGTCCATCAGTCTGACTAAAGTTTATAATCACAATAAAAGACTTGTTTTTAATTTAAGGAATATATTTTACACCGTAATAATGTTAATCAATATTATATCAGAGCGGCGTCGCCTC
The DNA here is from genome assembly GCA_963277665.1 of Viscum album. Classification (NCBI taxonomy): domain Eukaryota; kingdom Viridiplantae; phylum Streptophyta; class Magnoliopsida; order Santalales; family Viscaceae; genus Viscum; species Viscum album. The sequence continues at coordinate 333,694,073 of OY728138.1, read as the reverse complement.
CCTTTTTTGTGGAATCTAGGGTTTCCTCTGTTCCCGCGACCCTTCCCTCTACAGACTTTTCCTCCTAAGTCCCCTTTCGGCGACTTTCTCGGCTCTTCGTGTCGTTCGTCTCAGTCGGCAGGCGGTCAGGGCTTGTTTCCATTAAAGGTCGACGATGGATCTGGAGCGGCTCGGGGAGGGGAGGCCTTGTTTCCTTTTCTTTTTGTTGTTTTTTCAGTGGTGAAGGATTTATTTTGGGGGTAATTGTTCGAGTTTGAAGGGATTTCTATGTTAGGGTTCATCCTGTTGACATCCCCTCCCTGTGGTTGGATTCTTAGATGCCTCTGGTGCCTTTGTGGTGGTTGCACGGCTCCTTCAGTGGCGATGCTCTTCAGGCTTTTGCGGCGTTGCTGGTCGGATCTGGGGTGTAAGAATGTTTCCACCGGCATACTCTCCAGAGCGTTCTGGGTTCTTCTAGGTAGAGCATCGTCGTCCTGCGGTGAGTCTCCCAGGGGTCACCTTCTGCGGCGGGTGTGTACCTGAGGTTTCATTTTGTCATTCTTTGGAGGTAGGCATGGATACATTGGATGTCTACCGAGTTGGATTCCAATTTTCTACTGAAATTTCATTGTGCTTTGCTGGATTTCTTCCATTTTTTTGCAGGATTTTCTTTGTGTTGATGGATGATCTCGGCCTAGTTGTTTGCGGACCATGGTGGAGTTCAAGCTTCAGAGTCGACAATGGAAGATGGCTCTACTAGCGTCCTCTTGTGAAAGGTGGTATGTGGATGGATGGCCAGTGGTTTGACGGTCACCGGTGATGCTCACCGGCGGGTTTGTGTGATGTTGATTGGTCTGGCCGGTCCAGCGAGTCTCTTCGGTGGCGTGATTGGTGGCGCGGTGGTTTTCGCGGTTTGAGGTGGTGTGCGGCTCAAGGCGTGATGATGGGTGACACGTGATGACGGGTGCGCGGCTTGAGGTGGGGCACATGATGATGGGTGCGGCTCGGTGGAACTTGGTTGGTTTGAATTTTGAATGTTGATTTTCAATGAATTCTGTATGAGGAAGGGATGTTTTGTACGGTTTCTGATTTTCCTTAAACCGGTTTGGGGAATCGGTTCCCTTAAACTGTCTTCAGAAAATGGAAAAAAAAGATTGGCAATATGATATCAAACATTCAGTTATGATGATCTTTCAAGCACCAACTATTCAAGGCTTTTGCAAGAAACTTGGAAATATGAAAATTGGGAGTTCTATTATAAATACCAAGTGATTTTAAGAGTTTGGAACCAATTGTTTTTCACTTTCAAGTACTATGAAGAATAGTTAGCATGAACTACTCATTATTAGCCTTTTTTATTTTTTTAGAAAGTTTTCTACTTAATGAATCCTTGTGAGGATTTTTTCCCTAGAAACTTATGAATTTTTTTTTTATCCTTTTCTAAAATTGAGGGATTATAGGGATATGAAGATAGAGAATTCGATCCATCGGATTGAGGGCTTCTGAGGCTAGGAATGAGGAGCTAATATGATCATCGTATCGAGGGATTTTGGGGATATGAAGATAGAGAATACCCTATCTTTGTATCAAGGAATTTCCTAGTAAGGAAATACATACATTACTATGAGTATAAAATAATGGACACCTTTAGTCAAGGTTATTAAATACCTTCATATTATGGGTAAAATATTTATATTTTTAATAATATGTTGTAACTAATTCCTACTTTTACATAGTTACTGTATTACTTGTATTTAAAAGTTTTCTATTCCACTACATGTTATAGAAAGTGATTCATCATATTAAACTTTATATATTGTTTATTTTATTTTTATTACTATGATTATGATAATAAAAATACATTTATTTAGTTGTTTCTATCATGATTATGAATCTTATACTCAGATAAATCAGATCCATAGTGATTATTATTTTCAATTTTATATAATTGGACTAATTTGTGGTTCTGATTTTGAGACTTTATTAATCAAACTGAGTCCATTTTTGATAACCTTACATCAATATGTTTTTGTGTTAATCAGTTTAAAATTATTAAATTAAGTTTTTATAAAACTAAAATTCACCCCCTCTTATAAGTATTTCCATCATAAGATAATTATTATGATCCAACATCTTCCACCATGACTTCCCTCACCCATATACTTCAACTTTAAAATTCCATACACAATACATAGATAAGGGTAGGAATAAGAAATTTTGGTTTGTATTATGGATAATTCCTAACAAGGTCATTCATGGATTTTACTGTATAATAAAGTTTTAATGAAAAAGGTGGTCTCAGAGATTAGGGATAAATAAATAAAAATTCTTTAATCATATTAAATAGACTTTGTTCAATCATATCTTTGACAAGTTCCAATTCATGTTCTAGTAGGTGTCATGTACAAAGGTCACACAAGAAATATGATCAAGATGGAATGGAAAGTATTAGGTCAATATATCCTCTCAGGAATGAAAAATATGATTTTGGAAAATCACTCCGGGTATGGATAATAATAATAAATCAATATACATTAATTTTGGAAATCCAAATTATAAAAAATGGTGGTTAAATTTAATTTACATGAACTAAAAAATTACCTCAAATCCTGATTCATTAAATTAATATCCTTTATTCATTCCAATTATTTAATTCTACTTATTTCTCATTCAATACCTTTATCATTGAAATATAAAACATAGAATTATGGGATTCCTAATAAAATCATGTATCCTAGATTATTCAGGTTAATAAAAAAGTATAAGAATGGGTGGGAAATTCTATTTTCAAGTTCAAAATAAATTCTTAAATGTGTGGGTTAAATAAAAAAAATAAAAATTTCAAATTGAATTATGCTTTCCACATGAATATATATTTCACTTTCTTTTCTTCATGTTCTATCTGGTGACTTCATTCCATGATGGTCCTATAAAAACAAAACAACTTATACAAGTGAAAGAATGATTTCATTTAATTCTAAAGGGGTAAATGGGAGAAGTATCTATATAATAAAATCCTAAATCTTATGAAAGAATTAAAAATTTTCTTTCCTTATATAATATACTTTGGTTAATGTCATTTTATTGAAATAACCACATGAGAAGTAATCAATAGATGGGTCGGAGAACTGTGATATCCTCAACTGGTTCTTGAGGAATATTCCCATAGATCTTTTTCAGATATTTCCCATTGATAGTGAATGGGTTTCATTATTCTTATTTCTTTATCTGAATATAAACAAAAGGATAGACATGAGTAATAATAAAAGGCCCTTCCCAAAAATAATGAAGCTATCCCAACATTAAATTCAATATTTAATTGTATATAAGATATTGGTTTCTAGATTCAATGGTATTTAGCTTAATCATATTATCCTATGCCACTAGGGTGGTCTATAAATTTTGAAAATTTTAAAGTCCTCTAGTATGATTTCTTTAAGCTCTTATGGAAACATTTTCATCTCTTTTATAGAACTATCCAAATTAAAATTAATTTTTTTGATATCTCATTAAGCATGGTTATCCAAATACACTAGTAGACGAAAAATTTATCTATAAATCAAACAAGAAGGTCTCATACCAATAGGTTTATTTTATGCTATTTGATATTCCCATAATTTTTCTTTCAAACTTAATATCTAATTATTTTTTTTGGGTTTGACCATTTTCACCAGAATTATTTTAATTTCTCGATTGCACACTTCATCTTGGCCATTTGTTTATGGATGATAAAGTGTATATGTCTTGTGGTGAACCCCATATTTAGTAAGAATCCCATTCATTCTTATATTTAAAAAATGATTCCATTAATCCTTGATGATGTATATTTTCACTCCAAACCTATAAAAATAATTATACTTAATAAAATCACATAGAACATTAGAATCATCTATTTTGGTTGCCTTGGATTCCACCCATTTTGAGACATAATCAAAAATAAGTATAATGTATAAATTTCCAAAATGACATGGGAAAGGGTTTTATAAAACCAAGTCCCCATACCTCAATGATTTCATAAAAAATAATGGTATTTTGAGTCATCTATATTTTATTTGAAATATTTATAGGAAATTGGTATTATTCACACTTATAATATTATTCATGAATATATTTAGATAAATTTTACTAATATATTTTATATTTTAATACTTTTATTGACAATATTTGATGTCCTAAGATGCTTATATAGGCAAGTGTGTGATAAAAGTAAAATATAGATTCAATTTCACTTGCTAGTAAGAACTCTCTTATGGATTGATAATTGAAAATTTTCCAAATAAATGGATCCTACCAAATATATAATATATATTCAGACTTTATTTTATAATTTTTACGAGAGTTAAGATGAGATGGTACCAATATGTGGCCAAATAATTCACTATATATGCATACCATGGTACTTCACCTTTCATAATATAGAGTTTTTCTTCGAGTAGATGATCATTTAGTGGCTTTATATAGGGGAACTACACTTTAGTAGTGTTGGGTATTATACTAAGGTTATTTTCACCCATTTTCACCCCTAATATCCAATTTTAACTCTTTCAAGAGTATCATCCATATCACCATACATATCTTGACCTTATCTTTCTTCATCATGTACCAAAGGGGTGCGTGATAAAAAAGAGAACTATTTTAGTTAAAAAATAAGATCTGAATTTATCTAAGGAAAAAAAAATAACAATGAACTCATTTTTAGTGGTTTTGTAATCGATTTTAATAGCATACAATGTTCGTGAGGCATATGTTATCACTCATGGTCTTCCTTCAATTTTTTAAGAGATGGATGATTCTAAATCATGGTTTAATTCATCTTAAAGTAACTAAAATAGATGTTCCTAATAGGGTGGTTGTATTATCTATGGGGTAATCAGAATTTACTTCATCTTATAAAATACTTCCCTACAATCATATTTAAAATCACACTCAACTTATATTAAAAGTAATCAAGAGAAAAGAATATTTTTTTTACAAAAATCCTTAGTAAATCATCTATAGACTCTTGTATAGTCAAAGAATGATATAATATGTGTCACAAAAGTGATATATAGAAAATAATTTATAAATTAAACCTTGGATTTATCTACCTCAATTCCTATTTTTTTGAAATTATTCTTCCCAATACAATCCATTTCTAAACCACTAAACGATAGTTTTAAAAAATTAAAAATAAGATTATTTTTTGTGCAAGTTTTCAATATTTTTATCTAGATTTCCCATGAAATGATCAAAATAATTACCCAAAAAATAAAACCAATAATAGTTACCTTCACTAAATCCTCAATATGATCTAAAATATGCTTACCATGAAACTTTGAAATGTACCTGGGTCATTACATAACCCAAAAGTAATCCTTTTATAGAAAAACGGTCCATAAGGGCATGTGAAGGTTGTCTTCTCTTGATCTTCATAGAAAATGGGTACCTAAAAATATTCCAAAAGTCTATATATAAAACAATAATGAGTTCTTCCCACTAACCTCTGAATAATTTGGTCAATTAATGGAATGAAAAAGTGGTATTTTCTGTTAAATTGATTTAGCTTCTTATAATCAATACACATTCTCCAACTATTCTGAAAAGTCATTGGAATCAATTCATTATTCTCATTATTCAAATTGGTCTAACCAATTTTCATGGAAAAAACATAGACTTGGATTACCCATTGTGAATCCAAAATTAAGTATATGATATTATATACTAAAAATATATCTATCTCATTATTTACTATCTCCATGACTATGGGGTGTAACCACCTTTTGAGCTACCTAATAAGTCTATAATACCCCTCTAACAATATTGTATATGAGCATATTTTAGGGTTAATCCCAATTATATATCCTAATCTATACCATATATCTCATATGTTTCTTTTTAAAAGTTCAATAATGGGTTTTGTTTTGTTTTGGATAGGTTATTATCAATTATTACTGAAATATTTATCCTTCCATGAGGTATACATACATCAAATCACATGAGAGTGGTTTTAGTTTCATATATAGGGGTTGTTAAAGGGATGTAAAAAAATTTAGATTCCCCACTTCTAATAATTGAATTTCTCAAGTACAATAAATCATATAAACTTATCTATCATCTAATAATTTATCAATGAAATAATAGGTTTTATCTACTTCCAAATTGTAATCATAATTTCTATATTTTTATGGAATCACATGTTATGGGGTATATAAATAAGGAAAGTGATCACATAGGGCTATTAATTCATGATAGATACCTAAATATTCATTATCTTTAATAAATTCTTAACTGGAGAGTGAAAAATGGGAATTATTACTCAAAGGGTGATTCATGGAGTCAAGAATGTGGAAGTGCACAATTTTTTCTCCAAGATACGTAATAATATTCTATTCATGTACATTGATTATTGTCTTGGAAATATTTAGGAAGAGTCTTCCCAAAATTATTTTTGAATTTACTGGTGATTTATCCTCCTCCATGGAAAAAACATAGAAGTTGGATGGAAAAAATAGTCATTTCACTCGAACCGCACATATTCTAAGACTCTTTCTAGAAAAATAGTTGATCTATTTTAAAGTAAAACCATAAATACTACGGGATTTAATTCTTCTATTTTAAAATATTAGAACATATAGTGAAGAATTATATTTATAGAATCACTAAGATCACATAAAATATCAAAATTTTTTAAAGAACCAATGATTCATGGAATAGAAAACATCCATAGATATTGACGCTTTTTAGGAAATGATGGTGTGATAAAAGCTGAAACTCCTCCCTCAGATGATTATATCATTCCCATAAAGTATATTTATTTTAGTGAAAATTTACTTGAGAAATTTGGCATACTTTAGAATTTTTTGAATGGATTCTAAATAAGGTATGTTGATTTAAAATTTTCAAAAGTTTTATTGAATTTATCTTCGAATTTTTTCATATTAAATATTATTTGACTGAGTAAAACTATATTATAATAGAGGGTAAATATATTTATTCTCAATTTTTTCCTTTTCATGGATACTTCAGGCCTTTCCTTTTTTAAACATTTCCTCACTTTTTCTTTCTTCTAATCTTATTATCTTGGTTAGATGGGTTGATCATTAAGAACATGTTTTTGATTTCCATCATTGCTTACTTTAGGTTCACCTTGAAATTCCTTAGGTTCATGTGGATAAATATTCTTGAAACTCCTTGTGACAATAATGTTTACACTCTTCTTTGTATTTTAGACCATATGAGAAGGTAGTTTCTCTATATTTTTGGTTAAAATGTCCATAAGTCTTATGAATTGGTTTCCAATATTATCTATTTTATCTTATAGCCCATAAACATGGGAATGTTGTAAAAGACTGAGATTTTATAAGATATATTCTTTTTAATTTATTTCATATCTTTTTTTGTATGCTACACCAAGATTATCTTGCGCTTTACGCAACACCATATTAGCTTGCAGTATACACAACACTATTCTTAGATTGTGTTGCACACAATTTCAAGTTTGTTTTATAATATTCATTCTACGCAACATTGAGTGTATATATATATATATATATATTAAATTTATAAATGAAGTATGGTTGTATTCTGTTATACAAAACAACAAAGGATTCATGCACAACATGTAACCCTAACTTGGCTTGCATTTCACGCAATCACGACTTTCCTCGATAGCGTGTGTTGTACGCAATATCAGGTTTCACTAAACAATTATATATGGTTATAATATTATTATGAACTAGCCGTTATGAATAGTATTAACTAAATTTTTAATTTTATAACCTTATTATTCATCTTACACATTTTCAAGAACATGGTATAAGAACAAAATAATTTTTTTTGGGTAAAATAAGTATTTTTCAAAAAAAGCAGTTTTGCCACCTTTTGATGGCGCACACACTTTAAATATAGTTTTTGACATGTTTATAAGTTCAATTTTACAAAATAAAATTATAATTTTGAATCAGGATATAAAAATTTACATTGGATAAAGTTTTGATATTTTTCTGATAACATTCATATTTTAATGAATAGTAAATACACACTATATTTTAATTAAAAACAAATTTTTTCATCATAATAATTTATATAGTTAAATTATAATATTTAATGGTTTTAAAGTATAAATAGAATATATTTTTACCATTTAATATAATGTATGTCATTATTCTTTATTTTACATTGAATTCATAGGTTAAATAAATTCAATCTTTTGCAATGTTTTAAACAAAAACCCATTTTCTTTCGACAACATGATTAATTTTAATTTAATTTCTGAAACTTTGTTGTATTGAATTTGGAAAAATGGATTCCATATTTGGAATCAGTGGGTAAAATTTTATTTAATAGACTACTTTTTTATTTTTGGGCATTATGAATAGTAACTTCGGTAAATTTTATTTACCATAGTTAAAGGTAAATCGGGTAATTAAGGGCAAAAATAAGATTATAAAATTACCCTAACACTTGGAAAAATCCTATTTGATGACTAAAAGTCGACCCATATCACCTAATGGTCAGACTAGAATCATTTAATGGACTCTTTTCCAGGAAAATAATTTAATTATTATTAAAACCAAAGAAAGTGACAACATGTCACTCTCTTAAATATTATAAGTATATTAATTTTAATTTAGTGATAAAATTCATGAAACTTAGAAAATGAATAGTATCCAGAAATATAATAAAATTATCTACATCATATGAATTTATTTATAATTTTTAGGGATTAAATAATTATCATTAATTGTGACACAATAGTGATGCAGAAATTGTTTATCTAGTGAAAAATCAATAATATAGTTTTTATTAAACTAATAGTGACCATAAAAGGCACAAAAACCTGACCAAAAATTATTGGGAATGTAAATATAAACCATAATCATCCAATGGTCGAATATGTGACCATTTTGAGCCTTATAAAAGAGATTATGACACTTATATTATTTTATTTTAAATGATTCCAAAGTTGTCACCTTCTTAATTTAATAAATATAACAATTTAAATATTGTGCTTTTAAGATGATAAATTCGAGTAAAAGTATTATTGTGAAATTTAATAGATTTATCTTCATCATAGGATTTTATTTTTAATTTTTATGCAACAAATAATTATATTAAATAATTATACACAAATGTTGTAGTAATTATTTTATTAAGAGATAAACCAAATAAATGGTTTTAAAAATAATAAAATAAATATTATATGAACTATTTAATGTGCTCCACTAATTTTCTAGAAACATATGACCTTTTATTAATCTATTAAAGATTTTATTTCGAACATATATTCTGTATATATTTTATTTAAATTCAAATAAATGAATAGTGTCAAAATTGACACTATTGTCATTTTATAAAAATAACATATTATAAAATTGTTTAAAAATCACAAAAATATTTAAAAATTATATATTTAAATTTATATGGTCTATAATGTTATAATGTAACCAATTAGGGAAAATTCACAACAAATAAGTAATTATTTGTTATAATTTAAAATTTAGAATGTTATTACCACAAATAAAATTAAATTGATTAAATAAGGATAAATCAAGTTGATAATGTTTAAAAAAATTTACTAACATGTCTAAATTTTATTGGTTGATGGGATTACAACCCTATAACATCTAAAATTCGAATATGAGTCATTTTTGGAGGTTTTTAAGTGGGGTTAGAGTTATTATAAATTAATATTTTTAAGATTTCCAAAGGTACCCCACTCCTTCCTTAGAAAAGGGCACCTCCTACCTCTCTTCCTCACACCACTTTGAGCCTTAAATCTCGGACAAACCCTGAAAAATTCTCTTTTCCACTTCCCTAGAAACATTCGAGAGGTCCTGGTCCTCTTCAAAGACCAATTTTAGTGCCCTAAGAGTAGGTTTCAAAGAGGCGCTTCAAAGAAGAGGTAATGTCCGTTACCGATTTTTTCAACTTTATTTCTTCTTCCACTTCTTCTTATTTAGTTGTTTCATTATGAAGTAATAACATCAGTATCACTCATATACATATATGTTATTATAATTATGAAAAAAAAATCCGATTTCACCATCTATCCATCCTACGGAAAACGAAATCACCGCGTGTGCATACTTACGGAATACCGTCTCCACACCGTGGTGTAATCTATTTTCCACCACCACCTTACATGGATGGGTATAATGGTAAAAGTAATGAATATATTTGATTATTGCAAAGTGATATTGATTCTTTAATATTATACATACACTTTAATATAATTCTACGATCTTGGGAATGATATCATCTCTCGTGCGTACGTACGGACTACCGTCTCCACGACGCGATGAGATTCACTCTCCATGTTAACAATTCAAGAATGATTATAAAGTATATATAATAAGTAATAATGAAATATATGACATAATAATGCTACTGGATTTATGTATATGTATATATATTTATTTCATCTACTTAATTCCATTCAATTCAATAAGGAAACGAAAACAGCGTTCATGCATACGTACGGCCTACCGTCTCCATGAACGGTGTATTTCTTTCCATTTATCGATCTATTATATATATGTATATTATGAATATATATTATATATAAATCATGAATTAAATTATGGATGTATTTAATCATGATCTAAGTAATCATATGAATAATTACAAGTTAAAACACGAACGACAAATGAAACAATTTTACCCAAAATGCTACTTTAACATGAATTTAAAAAAGAACGGGTAATATAAAGTCATAAGTGAACCATATATGATATAATAACAATGAATATGATTATTTAATAATGAAATGACATTATTTAAATCATTATAAATGAGTTTTTGATACGTACGAAGCATATCAGACCTAAGGTAAGGGATAACTATTCCAATCTCGTTCTTATCCGAGATTGTTTATTCGTAAGTATTTACTGGGGTTATATTTATCATCCATGTCCTTGTTTTATAAAAATGTTTTCATGTATTTTTAAAGTCCTTTTTACCCATTTTGACTTTTACCCAATGGTATGGAAGAAATTTTCTTTTACCTTACAAGGTATTTTTTGACTTTTCCGACAAAAGTACGAGAAGAATGTTTTTTAACGTATACGGCATGAAAGGATTTTTTACAGTTTTATAAAGACTTATTTTCATGAAGCTTACTTAAAAAGATTTCATGACTATTTTCAAGAAAATCCTTTTCTTTTAAAAATGCATGACATTTTGTGAAAAGAAAATGATTTTAAAGAAGAAAGGATATTTTCCTCAAGAATTCATTTCAAGTGTTTTATCAAAACCATTTTCCGTCTAAAATGAAATTATTTCATATGTGTATGTTTTAAGTATAATGTCTCTATGATTTACATGGTTTCACTTTTCTTATTATGAAATGATATCCATTTATTTTATATGGATTATGTGATGATGGGATGATGTTTATGAAACCCATTTTATTTGTTGGGTTATTATGAATAATGTATGTTTATTTTGGGGCACAAGTAAGAATGATTTCATTATGAGATGGGTGGGACCAATATCTCCCTCCAATGCATTGGGTAAAGATTTATATCTCATGACATAGACATGGATGGAACAGTAAGTTAATCCGGTTCAGTATTACAGGACTGGAACGAGGAGTGAACTCAATTCATAAAGGGACTTTGTCCACTAAGATGGTCTTAGAAGCAATGCCTTGGCTACTATGGAAATCATTACATGTGCTTAATGGATGCCAAAATTACATGTTTTATTCCCATGCTATTTTATCATGATTTATGTTCCATTATGATCTATGCCTTATGTACTTCCATGTTTTATGTCGTTGCTCAAGATTTTGATGTTTAAACATTATGTTCATGTTTTTTAAGTTCAAATGTATATGGTTTGTTTTATTTTATCCATGCTTACCCTTACTGAGCATTTTAGCTCACCCTTTTTATGTTTTATTTTCCCCCAGGATTAAAAGAAAGGTTTTAGGTAAGGAAACAAAAAGTAGAAGATCTTTATGGGAGATGTTGAAGATCTTTCACCACGATTATAAGATTACGTTCCAAGTTTCCAAAGACACTAAACTATTACGGTCCTTGTGTGTCTGTTTTTGTTATGTATTAAGTATTCTGCAAAAGTAATGTAACATCTATGTACGTCAAGATTCGGGTCTCTACAAATGTAGTTTCTGTTTCTCAGATGATAGTGAAATTATTAAGGGATTATCATAAGGATTATTTTTTATATGGGGCTATTTGAATGTTTTCTACTGGTATGGTTGTTTTGATGGTTGTTGGAAAGGGGGTTGGTTTAGGTATTGGTGTTGGTATGGTGGTTGAGATGGATATTGAGTTGAATAAAATGATCTATATTGATTTTGGGCTCCAAATTCTGGTGGTTCTTATAGATTCTCCTTACATGGATGATTTTGTGGATCTTACCATAGTTGGAAGGCTACCACCCAACTCTCCACCCCTTGTACTTTAACACATTGATCAATAAAGTGGTTGGTTTATGAACATAATCCATATATCATACATGGTATTTATTGATCATTTAATTTCTTTACAACCAATTATATCACTAAAATTGCATACTCATCAGATTTTGTTTCAAGTAAATATGATGAATTAAAAACTCTTTCTTTGTGAACACCTCTTGCACTTATACCTATTTTTTTTAATTTCTAGGGATTTTTTGTTATCTTTTCAATCAGGCTCCTAGTTTCCATAAGAAAATTTCCAATAAAATCTCCTCTCGATGATACAACCATTAGTTTTCTTCTTTTTTCCAATAGTACTTGGTAAAATAATACTATAATTTTATGTTCTTCTACATATTTATGAGGGTAAATTTCTCAAAGATTCTTTAATAATTCCTAGTATTCATATAGAGTTTATCCAGTTTCTTTTTTAGATGGCATAAATATCCTTCCTTACCACTGTGCTCTAGGAGGTTATGAATAATATTTACATGAATGACCATTGGAGGTATTCCAAATCATTGATCTCTTTGGGTAATATGCTATACAATCTCTCCTTAGAACACCCTTTAAGTAAAAAGGGGATTTCATCCACTTAAGTTTATATTTTTTCCACTTCTATTGGTTTAAACCTTGAACATACAAATCTAAAATCTTGAATACGATGGTTTGGATATTCACCTAAATGGACATAGAATTTAGGTAGTACTATAATCATACTAAATCATAATTAAAAGTCATTTTTTAATGTAGGTATTACTAATTGATTTCCTTGATTGAAGAATTAGGGGGAACAAAGGTCCCTTAAAGTCTAGTTTCGGTTTATTTCCATGAATGTGGCCTCTGAGTGAATAATATAAGTATTAATTGAGTCATATAGATTAATTTATTAAATGTTATTATGAAAATTATTGTTCCTAAAACTAGTTAATAATGATCTTTATAATTTAGTATTAAAAGGAAATAATTCTATGTTAGCGTTCCTAGTCAATAAAAATATGAGTTAGATTGACACTCACTCCCAAGAAACAATACCAAATTTTGATACACAATTATTTCATGGTATATAAAAGGATAACTTATTTCTATAAGGAAAGTATTAGTATCATAAACTAAGTTATCTCTATAGAGTAGTTATCTAGTATAGAGTCACATGTGAAAAAGAAAAATAATAATTTTATGACTTATAGGACTAGTGAAAAATGAAAAAATATTTAATAAAACAAAGTGAGATACATGAGATCAGGTTCAGGTTTGGATTCCCATTTGTAAGGCTGTCACAATATTTTTAAAAATTAAATCCCATTCCCTTATTAATTGTCTGAATAAAAGTTTTCACAATCACATCCCCTTTCATCCTTGATCAAGTTTAACGATGATGAGAATAATCCTAAAAATTTTCTTAATTTGTAATACAATAATTTCTATGTGAGAAATCCATAATTAATATCCCATGATTTTATTATACAATACCCAATTTGGTATTGTTAATCCCAAACAACTGAGTTTAATACCTGCATCTTCCTCTTATATTTTTTAATCACTAAAGACTCACCACATGACTCTATACCAATCAATAAATATGATCCCAAAAAAATTATAGGGAGAAAATAAATATTTAATCAAAGTAATAATTAATAACTAGATTTAATAAAAAACCCAATCACGTTCAAATTAAATTCTAAAATTAATTATTGAAAATTTTTTAACAAATAAACTTGATCTATGTTTCCAAACTAGGTCCCTAGATCCAAGAATCCCAAATGGGTAACCTCCCCTTCCCCAATAACTCTATGCATATACCTATCTATTAAATAATAAAAAATGAATTTATGTGGGGTATTAGACATACTAAAATAAAAATAAATTATAAGTAGATATTCATAGAGACATCTAGTTGATCCTCGATCCAATCCCTCCCTTTCTATTTCATCCATTAAAGCCCTCTGCTCCAATACCATTATTTTGTCTCCTCTAAACAACATATTTTCTTTCATATATATTAGTAAAGGTTATCCAAGGTTCTCTAAATTAATATTCATGTCTATTATTTAAAAACTCACATATATTCTCTATCACCCCTTATTTTTATTTGTTCATTTAACATCATTTAAACTGGTCATTAGATCATCCTTATTTTTATGAATTTTTGACCACATTTTGTGTTCATGATGTGGAAATGCATATATTTCTTTAAATTTTACCCAATACTTGGGGTGTATCCTATGGATATCCCAAGAATATTGTGTATTTAAAATTATAGTGAAAACCCTTCTGTGGTGTGGGAAAAAACTCATTAGTGTAGACTTTTTCACTTGTGTTTTCCTTCGTGGATGCTTCTACCTGACTACGGCATAAACATATCCCCTATGAGCACAACATATATTTTATGTCTTTTTATTTTATTTCATGGTATCTACGGGTATGTGGTAGCCAGTAAACCAAAACCACAATACTCTTCCTTCCTTACTTCCTCATCACTTCAATATTTTGAATCTCCATGACGTAGTCAAATACTCTACAGTGTTTCTTCCCATTGACCATATTCTTCATTCAACCATGGTGTAGTGAAGAGTATGATTCCACAAACAATATCTCCTTAAAAATTATGCACCTCCATACCTTGAACCTCCATGGAATTATAAAAACCCTAAAATATAGTGTCATATATCCATAATTAGGCCACAAATAACCATGATATAGAATATCATACCTTGAGATAGGCTCTTATCTCAGTTTATTCTCTAGGACCACTACGACATAATGATAAAGCTTTCAACATAGCGAGTGTAAATTTTTTAATGGAACCATTCTTCCCTTTATTCATCCATAGAGTCCCTATGGTGTAATTGTGGAAAAAATGGAATTGCCACACATTTTCATTCATCAACATCATCCAAACTCCACAGTGAATAGATCGATATCCTGTTATTAAACATGGATTTATCATATTTTCTTTAGCTTTATGATGGTTTTCGAAGACTCTATATTTCATCCAAAAAAATTTCTAACCTCAAGAGTAAAGTCATGGATTGAGAAATAGATCTAGAAATAGTTAACATTGAATTATATGGTGAGTTGAGTGGTAGTACAACAATAAATAATGTGTTAGGAAACAATAGTGGTGATGAGAGTGTGTTTGAATGGTGGGGGGTTACTTTTCTAACCATGAAATAATGTCACATATGTTAAAATGAATAGTACCTATATTATATTTGTTTGAAATAGAATATGTCTATGGTCGATCACTTATATATAATAGATCCCATTACCCAAAATACTTGATCAATACAAACGTGAGCTGGTGGACTCATGATACCTCTCGTTCCTACCATCACTGGAGAGGCTTTCCACCCACCACTGCATGGAGGTTCCCCATTTATCGTTTTTTCTCATATGCCTGTGTGTGGAACTACCTATGCATGAATTGTGTAACCTATGAAAACTTCCACCCATGCATGATCTCCTCTTGGGTGTTCTTGTCTAGTTAAAAATCTTAGTTTGGGTACATGTCTTACAACCCTTGGGTTGAGGGATAGAAAGGGTTTCCCATTTTTTACCTAAAAATTTATCAAACACTATGAAAAATTTCAACTATAATTTCATAATTCAAAACTAAATTTCATATTAATAATTTAAATTTTCCCAATATTAATTATTTAAGTATAAATCAGCCAAATTTTAATAAATTAATTAATTAAATGGGGAAAATTAGTAAAAACATTGAAATTATTTATCAAAATGTTAAAAAAATTTCATGAAAAAATAAGGACTGCAATAGTCCTCTTTCTCAGTCACTAGTGGGAGATCCCCCTCAAAGTTTTAATTTAATTAGGATGATTTATCAAATACTAGTTTATTTTCCTTCCATTATCCCACTATTTTCCCTATATTACAGCTATCATAATCCATTAATCAATAAAGACCAATATAGTAACAATAGTTCCTCAACCTCCCAATCACCATATGTCTTGTCAATATGTTTTGAAGATTACCAATTCTAGGAATATTTTGAAATGTCAATATCACATCTTTTATTAGGCCTATGGTAAAAATTAACATTAACAAAATCTATGTCATTTGTTCATGAAACATTGGTTTCTTTATAACATTTATAATACTCTAACTGTCACAGTGTAATATATTTTCCTCTTTCTTTCTATCCAACTCTTCCAAGAAGTTATTAAGATAAACTATCCCCATCCATAAATCTGTTACAATAAATTATTCTAACTTCATGGTAGATAGAACCACCATATTCTTTAACTGTGATTTCTAAATCCCTACATTTACCCTAAAGGTAAACACATAATCTATGATACTACACAAATTATTGACATCAACTCCAAGGCCAGCATCCACCCCCCTTTAATGAAATTCTTTTATAATGCACATAGATACTTCCTTGGTTCCCATAAAGAACTTTATTATCCACTTAAAAACGTACCAAAGTTTCTTTCTAGGGATACCTATTTACCTTCACATAACTCCAAAAACATGAACAATATCAGTTTGATTACAAACCATGTCATGAATCAAGATTTTGATATATGATGCGTACGAAAATCTTTTCTTAAAGTCAACCCATCCTTCTATATTTTGTGTTTTCACCTTTGAAAATTTTAAATGTCTTAGAAGGGGAATAAGTATTGAATTTTCTTCCATCATACTAAATATACTAAAAAAACTTTAAAATGTAGTTAACTTATAATAACATCAAGGTTCTAGCTCTGAGTTATCTTTTCTATCTTTATCCCCAAAATCTTACCTACTTTTCCAAGATATTTCATCTAAAACTTCTTAGTCATCCACCAAATTATCAATACCCTACATATAAATAAATGTATTGATCCATGCCACACCATTTGTATGAATTTTTTTATCTATACTAAATTAAACTTATTGTTCCACTTTTTGGGCACTTGATTTAACATAGATAAGCTATTTTGGAGTTTTTATACTATGTTTTTCTTTCCTAATTCAACATATTCCTTTAGATCCTTCATATAAATATCCTTCTATAGATCTACATGGAGGAAAAAAGTATTTAAATAAAGTTATAAAAAATGTAAATTTTTTGATGCAACAATACTTGGAACCATTGGGATGGTGGTAAGCTTCACTAAAGGTGAGAGAATTTCAATAAAGTGCACACCTTCATTCTATTGAAATCCATTCACAACCAAAACTTCCTTATACATCCTTTTACCATCATTTTCTTAATTTTCCTAGTATACCCATTTTTTAATACTTTATTTCCTTATGGAAAAGGTGTTTTCACCCATGTATTTTGATTATGAAATGAAGAAATATCTTCCTTCACAGCCAACTACCACTTTCTTGATTCCTTTAACTATAATACATCTAATTTTTTGGATCTCTACCATCAAATAATCAACAATTGTGTAAAGATGTTTAATACCTCTACACAAGCCTTCTAACCCTTGTTGACCTCCTCATCTCTACATGAGGTGTATGCCCCTCAATTTTTGGTGTCACATGATCAGGTACACCTTTAATATATAATTTCTTCTAAAAATTATAATTTTTTACTCCCATCACTTGATTCAATAACATGGTTGTGCTTATATAAAACACTTTTATTGATTATCAAATTTTGGATTCTGATTATTATATTATTATTATCATCCTAGAATCAACAACCAAACTCCTCATCACTATATCGAGTAAAAAAGCATGGTTCGGAATTCACATCAAGCATGCCGCTTTTATAAACATCTATTTGTATATATTCTAAACATCCAAAGATTCATAAATGAGAGAGTATTAACTCCTTTAATAATAATATATCCTTAGTTATACATTCTCCCATGAGTACAAATGGACTCCTATTAAAGAGATATTCTTTCATATTCACAAATTTTGGATAAAAGGTCTTGGGTAACCCCAAGTGCAACCTCATAATCCTAGATCATTCATTCAATGTAATATACATAATTTTAGCCACACCATTTTATATTGGTGTACCTAGAATATTCTTCTCTCAGTAAATTCTATTATTATCACAAAATTCCATAAACTCTAGACTATCATACCCACCTCCACTGTGAGACTACAAACATTTTATCTTTGACCCTGACTCATTTTCCCTCAATATGTTCCAATTTTGGACGGTGGTATATTTTTCATATTTTATTTTTATAAATAAAACCCATAATTTCTTTGTCAATTAATAAATAAATATCATATAATATTGTGATTCTCTAAGGGAAAGTACTAATGCAACCCACCAAACATTTGTGTGCACTAGGTCCATATTCCTAAACTTTGGTGATCTATTTCATTTTTAAAAGGATACCTTTTTCTTTTTTATAAAGATATAATATTCACACATGAAAAATTCCAATGACTTTTTTTCTGGTAGTATTCATTTTATTGATAGAACCTCCATCTTTTTCTCACTCATGTGGACTAACTTGTAGTTCCACAATTTTGAATTCCAAAGAAAATTATTTTTTCAAGAATGTGCATGAATGTTCCTATCATATTATACAGGGTTCCACTATTTACTCCCTAAGCGTTAACCATATACCCCTTTTAAATTTTCCGTGAAAACCAATAAATATAGTTCTCAATACTTCATTATTATGCTTCCTAACACAAGTAAGATTCATTATCATTACAAGTATATACCACTCATTATATAAAACATAAAAACCCCCATTGTTGGGTTTAATATGTACATATCTTCTCTCTATAATTTTTAAGGGTTTATTATCAATATAATGTAGCTTTCTAAAATTTACAGAAATATAATTGTTAAATAATTGTTTCTATGAAGTGAACTAAAAATATTCTACTATGTTTAAAACCCAAGACTTCATAGGGATATAAATTCTTCGAATTAATACATCATAAATTACTTTAGCTTCCATCTTTTCTGTATTGGTTTCAGGTGACTTCCATTTTTATCTACACTCCTTGACGTGTACTTTCTTTTAGAAAGTCCAATAGGTAAGAAAATTCATATTTTTCATGTATGAGATATTTTCGATTGATTTGTATCTTACTCTATGATTATCTTACTTTACATATCTACCTCTTCCATCCATGTTTAGAGAAAAACCAAATAATCTTCCTAATTCTCTTCTTAAAATATACTTACTGAGGATCTGGTCTCACACATCATTTAAAAACAACTTTTTATTCCAAGAACTAATAATGGATATTATAGTATTTTCAAAACTATTAGGTAAATAGGATAGTAAAACTAGACCACACCTCATCATCCAACGTAATTCCTACTAATGAAAAATGAATTACGATAGTGATGAATTCATTAATGTGATCAACAATAATATTACCTTCAATCATATTTTGATTGAATAATAATCCTATTAGGTATACTTTATAGGACAAAGTAGGATTTGAATATATATTCATAAGATCATTCATCAACCCAACCATCATCATCTCCTCTCTGATACTAAATTCCATGTTTTTGGCCAATATAAGGCACACAACTATGAGAACATGTTGACTAAGTAGCTCCCACTCCATCTTCTCCATCTTCATTTGGTTTCCACATAGAAGTTATATGTGAAAATGTTTCTAATAAATATATTCTTTAATATGTGTCCTCTAGTAACTAAATTTAGTTCCATTGAAATAATCAATCATTACATTTCATTCTTCAATAAACATCATTCAATTTGATAAAATCTAAACATGATATTTCAAACTCAGTTTATGATAATAGTTTTTACTGAAACACATAGAGTAATGAATGATAAATAATTTTTAGAAGGAGAGTAAAATGGAGAAAAAAACAAAATTAAATTAAAAATATCAACAAAAAAATATATTTACATGGTTTGAGAAATGATGCCTACATCCATAGAGAGGCAGAAATTTCAATATGTTTTGGAGAATAATTATAAAGAAAATATCATATTTTCACATGTATAAAAACACTAGATATAATGAGCTCATAAATAAATTTAGTGCTATAGTAAACCACATATCTATAGTACCACCAACTTCATTATAAGTAAACTATGATAGAGTAACTATTTTCTAGAATTACATGAAGTTATAGTATCCTACTAATGTCTCTAGTCAACTGATTCAACAATACCATATTGAATTACACATAACTATAGTGCCATGTTGGTGTCACCGGTTAGATCTGTTATAGTGATTCATCATCACTATAGTTCAAAAACATTTGGTATGGTGTACTTCAGTCTATAGAGCCCTGAGTTTTGGTGTAATACACCCTAAAACCTCACCATGTAGGTTAAACTGTGAGAGTTTCAATATAGTATATAGTCTAGGCCACTAACAGTTGGTCTAAATTTATCTAGTGGTTTGGGTTACACCATTCCAAGATACTTGATCCTAAAGAAATATATATTATTTCATATATTATTAAACCATGACTGTTTTTACAACTTTGTGTGTTATACTCAAGATGTTCATATGGATGAAGAAAATATTTGGGTGTCGTTGACTCCATTATCGCCTCATTTATCTAATTCTAAATTTAATCCTAAAAGACTAAGAACCTCTTGATTATATTCCCTTATAATATATGTTAAGGGTATTAATTTTCATGGTTTATAAAATCCACATTCCTAGGTATCTTAGTCCTTATGTGGTCAATCAAATTATTCTATATAGTAGAGGAAAAATACCTACAAATTTCATATGGTTGGATGGAATGTACCTTTCTTCATCAATCACTGATATATACATGATAGAATTATTTTCCATAGGTTCGACATATTCCTTTATCATTATAGTAACATGGTTAAATTTTATATTTAGTGAAAACTCTTTAATCTCGATCATTTTGGGGGTTATATGTTGAAGCTATTTATGACTTGGTCATTGATGACACCACCCCCATACTAGAGTACTCTGACTATCTTAGGGACTATAAAGTGATCACCAAGGTTAAATGATATATGAAATATACCCATTTATGGGGTGAATAATATTAAATCCCCTCCATAGCCTTGTGGTTTGGGGTTACTTCACAATAAAGAGAACCACTATAGAAAGAGGTTAATATTTCACCATAATGGAAATATATACAAATAAACATTTTAATTACATTTTATAGGTTTTCATTTTCTTGTTAGAAATTAGTGATATTTTCTTCTATAGAGATAACCTAGTAAACTTTAGGGGCTTTAAAAGAAAAATTCATGACAACACCCATGCCTTTTACAATGTCAAGATGGGTGGATAATGGTGGGAGTTCATGTGTTGATGATAATGACAAGATATTCCTTTAACATCTGGATCATTCGCTATCAACATTATATTTATAGGCGTCCATATAGTTTAAGAGACCTTCTTTAAAGGTATGTGGGGTACCACCAAGCTCTTTTTCACCAACTGTAGGAATATAGGGATATAATTTTTTTGACCCTTATATGATTATATAAATATGTGATTGTCTCTATCATGAGTTCAGTCATCAAAATGAGGCGAGAATTCATTAGGACTAGATGATACCAAGTTGATGGAAGTAGAGTATAATATTTCAAGAAACCCTTACTATATAGGAAACTTATCTATAAATTTTATAACATTAATCGAGGTAAATTGGTTCTCCTAATTAGAAGAGGAACTCATTTGGTGGGATGGTTACCATGATCTCATTTAGTGTGATACTTCCCATTGAATTATTTGGTGGGATAATTCCCATTATATAGATGATGTGTACATAAAATCCATAAGATTTTGGAAGTCTGTTATAATTACCAGGGACTAATCTTTCTCTTTTCCCTGTCTATGCTAATTACTTTCGGTCTTTGGAGGTTGAGAAGTAGAAGGTAATATAGTCAAAGTTGTAAATGGGATTGGGGTCAAGATTAATTGATTCAACCATACATTAATGATGGAATGCACAATATCTACTATATTTTAGATCATCCAGTCATCAAACCATTACATATATCTATGTGGTGACTTTTACCATTATTATTCTTACATAGGTAAATCCTCCAACACACATGTCACATGCACATAAGGGAAATAATTTGGGTGATCATTCTATCATTTTTTCCTTTAGATTATTGATTTGTAGTAATGTGATTAGTTTATTCTTTATGGAAGAGATGAAGTTCTATAGAATATGATCATTCTATAAGTAATAAACTCTATTTTTCCTACTTTCATAGTTACATATCCTTATCCCTTTTTTCATTGAGGGTGATAGTAGTAATTTCAAATTTCCCTAACATTATTATTTGTGATAGTGGTATTAAAAAGATCTTAACTTGATTCACCAAATAGAATCCTCTATACATTATGCTATATTCATGAACATCGGGAACACACAAGGATGCTTTAGGGGGATGAGTGTGGTTAACAACTAAGGCCATAGATTCCCCATATAGATCTCTAGTAAATGATCCTATGAAATCTTTATGTACATGTAGTATATCAGAATCTTCCATCTTGAAATGAAATCAAATAAGTCCCTCATTATCTCGATTCCTATAATAATATATGGAAATAATACCAATTTTCCATATTGTATATGTGAATTGGTAGAGGAATTACTGACTTAGATCCTCCCATATTTCAATATACCCAACTATATGGTTACCATACCAAATAAATGCTGGAAATTATAAGTTATGCATGAAGAATTTGAGATTTGAAACCTTTTTGTTATGGTGTTACCAAAATTGGGCTACACCAGTAAGAAAAATGGGTGAGGTGATATTAAAAATATATCATTCCATGAAATGTCAAGAAGTTGGTATAATTGAATGTGAGTGTAGGAGGATTAAAATCCAACCACATGAGATAATTCTTCCTATCCCATTATACCAATTAATATTTTCCTTCAAGATAATCCATCTAAGTAGTAAGATAAAATAGTAATTCTTGGAATACAACCACCTAAGTTAGCCTAATTTTACATTCCTAAAATTGTATTTGATGTAACCCTAGTGGTGGTAACTCTTGATAATCAATCATTTCTACAACCAAATAGTCCAATTAATCTGATATCAAGTTTATAGTTTGGAATGATTTTTAATTTGTTGGTTGATCAATATACTCCCATTAAATTGGTTTATCTAAAGTATGCACATTGGGTTTATCCTAAATATTAAACTCAGTGGTTATATTTCCCATAAGTAATTCACAATTAATCTTCTCAAGATCCCCTATTATAGTTTTGAGTTCAATGATATTATCATATAAAAACATGGATTAACCATATTTGGGTGGCAGGTAGGTTGTGAATGTATCAATGTTTTTTCCTTTTCCATTGGCCTCAACCCACTGAGTATAATTCTCTATATACACCTCTTCTTTTTCTAATTCTTTGATCATACTATGTTATGCAACATTAATTAATTTAATTTAAATTCCATTTTCTAAAATTAAACCTATGATTGAAAACATAGATTTCTTTATAGGATGTACATTTGTAATTTAGGTATCTTTATATCCAATGAATAATGTTTGAGATGAACATGGGTGTAATAATTCCCCCATACCCATGGATTGGGGTTTCCCTTACGATGTTACATTTATACCTATAACTCTCCTCATTTCCTAAGCCTAATTTCTACTGAGTCCTAGATGTTGTGGGATACCATAGTGAGGAACTCCTTTTGGGTTAATGATATATATCATTTTGAGGGATTTTTTGAAATATTCACCAAGTTTTGATTTCATATATTTAAAATAATTTGGCTAAAGGTGATCTAGAATTATCCATGGATTAACATCAGGATATGTTGATGGGCCTTAGGGATATTGGAAAATTTTGAGACATGTACCCACTTTTGTGTTACCATGGTTAACTGGACCTGGAAGGATATCATTTTAGATTCCCTAGTCTAGATTTCGAGGGATTACATAGCGTACAGTATATCTTCTTTTAGATTCGGGGTCACATGTCGATGATGACGACGATGGTGAATACAATCCATCCTTTGTGGATCTTGGGTAGTTTCCTAAACACGGTGGACATCCTTCTCCACCTACTTAAGATTAGGATGATAATAATTATCTTACTCATTAGAGTAACACCCAAAAAGTTTTGATGTTGATATGTGTGTTTCCATCATCCTAATAATTTATTTTATTAGTGTTGTCTTTCAGGGATCCAATCACTCTAGATTAGCGTATGATGTTTTCAAGGATGGAATTATCCATTAATATAGGTATTGTTGCACCATTTCATTCACCATATTTTGATATAAGTAGGTGACAGTGTATATCAATGCCTTAGATATTAGGCAATTGTAGTGATGTCAATAGTATAGGATTGATGTTCTATTAGCTAATGGTTCTTGGAAACCATATACTATTTTTCATGTTTCATTACATTAGACAGAGTTCCTGAAAACTTAAGATATATCCATTGTAGATTTTATTAGGATTAATGGGAGAATAAAAAACCCATAAGTGTATATCTATAATAATAATGAAATAAACATCTTTCCTAAGTAAAAATTCATATTGGTTTCAATATTTTATTTCTAACACATCCCTACGACCATGCATTTTGAGTCTATGTAAGCCTAATTTCCAATGGTAGTAAGTCACTGAGACATACTAGTGACACATTGGTTTATACATTGGTTAAAGGGACGGGAATTTATATCATCCCATTTGTGTTTTAATACTTCATCCATGAATCTCTTAATTATTTAGAATATTTTTGTGAATCCTTCCCAGTAATTATACTAGTCACCCTTAAGAAATTGATTGACTGAAAACACGAATTCAAGAGGACATTGCACATGATAATTATATATAATCTCATTTAATATAAGTATTTGGTTACTATTTTACTTTAAAAGCATATAAGAAATCAATTTAGAGTTTATTTCCATCCATTGAGGCATATGGATCCTTAAAAAGGAGGTAAGATGTTATATGGAGTTTATATTAGGCCTATGAAAGGATCTTATTACATATCCCAATGAAAGGAATCATAAACTATATTGTTTAGTGCTATTTAATGAGATACATCATACCTTTTAAGGTCATATGATAATGTAAATATAGGTTCCTTTTAAGGTCAAGTATCTATTATCACTTTTAAGAATTTAAATTATACAGAATAGACTACTAGGTGAAAGGTACCCCAAAATTGGTTGATGTGGGGAATATGCCTATGTATCCTTTTGTAGTTTAAAACAAAATATGAATCAAGTAGGGATATTTCTGGTTACCAATAGGAGAATATTATCTTAAGGCATTTGAAGAAACCAAGAGGTGAATCTCGAGTTAAGGAATTTGAGGAAACCAAGGGGAGAATCAAGATTCAGGGAATCTATGTGGGGATTATAGATGAGTCACCCTTTTTGGTTCATCCCATTTATTGGTAACTAAATAAGAGATAATGGTTTAATATTACACCAAGTATGAGGTTTTTTTATCTTTCTCATGTACTTCCATGTGGTTATTTTATGTTTGTCCCATAAAGAAGGATGGGTCATCCTATGATCATCACATAGGGGTACTTATGATCTTCACATAAGAAAATTGTTTTTTATGCTAACCACATAACAAGGTTGGTAAAATTTGGAAGAAAAAACCTACTGAGGTGGATATGAGAAGGTAATTATGTTGGGATTACACATCAGGGAGGCATCCTACCTATGATACTAGAATAATAATCAAAACACATGTAGTTCAAGTTACACAGTTTAATCTTATATGTTAGGACTAGTCCTTGTAATATAAAGTTACATGTTAAGGAATCCTAGATTATGAAAGGGTATATAATACGAAATTGAGTGGGGAATCTACATGGGTGGACCTTTCTATTGTTTTCTATCAGATGAACCATATGAATGTATTTTTGGCAATCCATGAGGTGGATCTCAAGTCATTATATATAAAGAAACCAACAGGAGAATATTGACATGAGGAATATGTGAAGAAAAAGAATAGAATCTCAACATGAGGCATATGAATTAAACAAGAGTAAAATATTAACTTAAGTAATTTATGATAGGGAGGCGTACCCAGGTAGGGGGCTTGGGTAAATTGTCGCCTAGATAGGAGACCTGCGTAAGGGGAACCCTAGTTATTGAGGACTAGGGTGAAGTGTCACCATAGTGTAGGGGATAGGGTGAAATGGTTCCCAAGTGTGGATACCTAGGAGAATTATTTTTTGGATAGGATTCATTGGAAAACTACCACCCAATTATTTAGATTCGATAAACTGGGTGCCTTGGTTGGTGGTGCCTAGGTGGGTACCACCTTAGTGGTGTGTACATATGTCCCAATGCCTAGGTTGTTGGTAACTCAGGTAGTATACTGTCTAGGGAATAAATCTAAATATGTGAGTATAGGTATGGAATATTTATCATATATCTTTATGTTTCACATTAATATCACGTAAATGAGGGTTATTATGTGCTTAAGTGCACCAACACATAAATTGATTCAAGTGTGAATTTGGTTTACCAAGTTGTGTGTTGAAATTGGGAGGAAACGAGTCCTTTTATAAGAAACAATTTTATTAGGAACCCATGTATGTAAGTAACTACCAAATTCACTAAAGTAATCTGATTTCCTCATATAAGAGGCTTGGGATAACATGACATACATAAAAATGCTTTAAACAAAGAGACATGGATTCTAAGGCAATTCATAAAGTAAAGTGTGAGAACAAGGCTAAGAAAATAATCTAGACATGATATTCTCTTTATCAAAGGGGTTTTGGGTACAGAGACCTAAAAAAGGGAAGAGATTCATGTGATATGTAAGACACATTCATCTAACCACAAACATGGAATTATTCCATTATACAGATTAAAAATTCAAATGATAATAACTATTGTTTTATAAGTCCATTTAAGCTTCATGAGAATTCAAATAAATACAATCAAATGTATTGTTCTCCAAGATACCATTTTTCACCATATAAGGTGTTTTAATTCCAAATAGTGTTTATAAGACCCTAAAAATGGGTTTTATGGTTTCGAAAACCCTTTCTATCAATAATCAACGAAATATATAGCCTTCCCCTAGTGGGTGGTTCTCACCACCACATCACTAGATTGAGAAATGTTGTTAAGGAATCTACACCACTTAGTATACGAGTAAAACTCAAGCACAAGTAGACACCATTTACATCTTCTTCATTAAGTGTGACACTCCTTTATCAATAACACAACTCATGTCAATCAAATTAGGATCATGTCATTGTGAATATGGACAAGTGTGTAACCCAAAATTTTATGATTTTAATAACGTACTTACCATATGATGTTAAACTCCTTGGGTTGGTCCTATCTCATAGCCTTAAACTGTGAAACTCAAAATATGTGGGGTTTGATACACATCCCAACATGATACAAATGACTCATCCATATTTTTTAATGCCAATATCATCATCATCTCATATTCTCCATGAGAGGCAGTATCTATGAAGTTTGATCATGTTCTTGGAGTACACCAAACCTACCCTAAGTCTGCATCGTTAATTCTCTTATGTGACAAGAATAAGAGGACCAGTCCTCAGTTGACATTACATTATGGATACTCTTATGTGATGAGAATAAGAGGACAAATCCACACTGGATGTTAAACTATGACCACCCTTATGTGATAATCATATGAGGATCATTACTTAGTGAATGTGAGACAATCATAAACCTTATATAACAACCACAAGAGGATCAATCACCAATTAGTGTTAAACCAGGACTGGCCATGTATGATGAGAAATATAGTATTAGGCCCCACTACACTTTGAATTATGACCACCCTTGTGTGATGGGAATAATAAGACCTTCCACTTCATTATGTGATCAGAATAAGATTACCTATGTGATGAGTACATGATGAACCTCCCCTTAAAAATTTATCAAAAACAAATTATTCCCTATGTTATGATTATGGGATTCCGCAGGTGATGAGCCTAGGATTCCATAGGTGATGAGCCTAGGATACATTAGGTGATAATCCTATGATTCCTTAGGTGATGATATGAGGATTCAATGGGTGAATAGCATAAGGATCCCTTGCGTCTTGACACATAGGAGATAAAATAACATTCCTTTATGGATTTAAAATGTAGACACACCCTTTTCCCTTATTTGATGATCATACGATTCCCTCATGTCGTAACTTAAGGTATATAGGTAAAGAATAATTCTAATACCTATATTCATGACCTACTCATCCCCTATGACCTCAGGGTTTTTACCCTATTAAGGCAGTAATGGGTGTAAATAACGGTTTCCCACATCAGGATGGAACTAGGAATGAGATTTATGAATAGGTCTTAAATTGACGAGGGACTCCCGTACTAGTAAATGAACACCTTATATATAATTTTTGACCACCCATCCTCTTGATCTGATTAAGTTTCCATCATCATCACCCCAGTTTTGATAGAATACTAATCATTGGAAATTAGAAATGTTGTACTTGGATTATGATCATTTGCTATGTAGTGGCCCTAGTAAAAAGTGTTAGAAACAAAAGGGTTCATAACTATATAAATTGATAATATGTTTTATAAAACATGATTAGATGAATGATAAATCAAGGAGTATCCTATAGGGATATATACTAAGGTAATCACCACAATATTGTCTGAGTTTGAACCTTCTTTGGTTCCTTCTACTTCTCCTTCACACTAAAGATCTCTTTCTACTACACCCTTTCCTTTTGAGAGGTAATAGACTACTGTAGGTTTAAAGAAGAATCATTCCCAATCATTGAGTTATTCATATAATCCATGGATACACCAGAAAGGATATAATCTAATTCCTACCTCTAAGGGATCTTCACAGCGCATGGTTGAAGAAAGTAAAAATATCCATTATCAATGTAAGTTTCACAATGTTATTCATTTTGGTTCATATATGGTTTCAGATTTGATACATGGAAATATTAGGAATTTTAGGTTTCTAATTACTTCCACTACTTAGAACACGTATTGTTAAATTTATAAATACCCATAAATGGTATCATAGAAAATGTTAAAGAGTTAAGAAATTCTTGGTAACACTCACACATGAATGATAATGAAGTGTGGATCTTAGCTCATGAGCTTTATTATTGATGAAAAGAGTTGTGTAGCAAAAATATTTGGGGTAATAGAGATATTTTATAAGTTCGTATAAATTTCATGAAGGATGTGTTAATATGAGATACTTGATATCATATTCATTATTTTGGTAGTCAAAGTCATAAAAAACATCTACACATGAAGTAATTAATTTTTTAATGAATATTTTTCTTATTTCTAATAAATAATTAATCAAATCCCTAAAGATATTATGCACTATCATTATGAAAAATAAAATTTAAAACCCTATAATATATAAGTCATTAATAATGATAATTAGAAAAATTTTACTACTAAACATCACCAAAATGGTCCAAATAGAATTATATTAAGTCTAATAGGTCGAAGGGAGTCCAAAATTGTTGTTTATGTTGAAAACATGCTCCCTATGCCCCTATACACCACCCCCTTTTACATAAAAAGGCGGTTCAATGTGGAACCCCACCCATGTGCCCTAGGTCTGTGGATGAGGACACATTATGTTTACCTTTCCACCTTCAGCCTTAACTATATAGTAAGTACATTTTGTGGATTGAATAAAGCGTGGATTATCCATGACACTTCATAAATTCCATAAGGCAACCAAGTTCAAAAAATTAGAAGGTATCACATTATGTTGTGCTCATGGTTGAAATGAGGTCCATCAAAAAATTGAATGGTAAATGCGGACCAACCCTATGTCTTATTTTTTTAATTAAATAACATAGGTTTCACCATTTCCTCCTCACCAAAGCCCTGAATCAACAATTTCTATCCATTATCTACCTTCTCACATGTCCTGAAATATATAAATAGAATCTCTTTGATTTATTATAAACATTCGGAGAATGATTTTATTATAAATAAGATCACAAAATGAATGTTTCAAACCATGAATGAAAAAATGCTTCCATGGGAAGTTATAGAGATTATGTAATTAATGAAAAATTACCACTTTTAAATACATTAATACTTATGTCAGATCATGGAAATCCTGGTCTCATTAGATTTTTCTCTTCATGATATAAAAACTAATATATCAATTTCAACATGAATCACTATAGTTTGAATTAATTCTCACTTTTATTAAATATTTCTCTATGATATCACTAAAACTATAATTCAAGATTTTATAATATTTATATCATAAATATAATTAGAGGCATATAATCAATATATATAAAAAATTTATCTTGAGTTTTAGGTATAAACCTTGAAATATTAGATATAATTTTAGTGAAGTCCAACTTATATTAATGATAAGCCTCAATTGGTAAATCTGATTGATGTTAATACAATGTTACTATTATTATATTTTTTTTAATGTTCTACATATACGAATTTTATGACATAAATCCAATAATAAATTATAGGATTAGTGTTTGAATTGTAAATAATAGTATCAAAATCCCATACCTTGTTTCTCACTGATCTCTCAAAATCTTGTGAATATACTCTCATCCCATGGCTATCTCCATATTTAGAGAGAACATGTGCTAGGGATCATGTCAATACCTACTCTAAAAATTTGAATATATAGTCATATGAGGAGGTCAGAGTTATTTATATATAATAATACTATTATTCTAAGTAAACCACTATAATTATGAAAAATTCCCATGGTGTTATATAAAAATCCCTAAATCTCACCATATTTAAAACTTCCAAAATTAGATTCAATGGAGAAGTGTGTTTCAAAATCACAAACATTGATAAGGATAAAAAGTACCATTTTTTCTTGTAATTTTAAAATTCAAAGATCAATATAAACATTAAAAAAATGTCAAAATAAATAATTTAATTATTTCAAATCACATTTTATTGTGATAGGACACTCATGATTGAAATAAAATAAACCAATAGATAAAACATAAATTTTATGTGAAGTATTTATTTAAGTAAAACTTGAGATACTATATCCTATAAAACATTAAATATTTTCATCTTTAAAAGAAATATGCATAATTGAAATAAAATAATATAGATACATATGTTAATAGAATATATATAGAATTGATGATGAATATTCTTCTATTTATATTCAGTGATCCTCTATATCCCTCAATACCAATGGGGAATGAATAAAATCTTACAACACCACTTTCCTTGGGGTGTGAGGAAAAGAAAAATTCACTTAAAATAAAATATTTTAGTCCTCACCTTCAAACTAAACTATCAGTGAATCTATAAGAAGAATTAGTTCACTCCACACCTCACACTCAAAATCAACCAATCATTCACCAGTGAGGTGTTATACAAGAATATAAGTCACAAGAACTTTAAATAGACATGACCATTTATCGAATTCTCCAACATCAAGTTGTAAATAAATTAACTCCTCCATGAACTTCCACTCTTCCTGAGCTTATTGAACCAACTATCTTTAATAATTTCAAATCAAAGTTAATTCTAATATATTACCCTTTACTAGAGTATAATATATCTCAAAATCATAATCTAAAAGGAACAATACCCAATAAAACTACACAAAACATAGTTATTTAATAGAAAATTTCTATTTTATGAAATTTGGAAATGTAAATACAAAAAATAATTCCCTGAGAAAGTGATGTATCCCTGATTATAAATAAATAATCATTACTATTAATTCTATGTTTTGGGTAGTGAAGTTAACAATGGATTATGAGAGTTGTATTTTTTTAATAATATATAAATGATGATGAAGATATTTGAAGTTATTATAGTCAATATATGATATATATACCATTGGATATGTTATTGGAGATCCATTTGTATATTGGTACACGTTTTTATTATGAGTTTCTTTCAATATTTCATACTTGTTTTACATGTACTGAATATTATAAAATTTATTGTTTCTTAATGTTTTGGAATATATAGATACATGGAATCAGTTTCCATAAATGATGATAGTTGATCCGAGCTTATTTTGAATCAATGGTTATTGTTCATGGTTGATGAAAGCACTATATACTATGATATATTAATGAGTTTGAGAAGGATATTATTAGGGTCAACTATTATAGAAGTGAATTAATATTTCTAAAGAGTTCATCTTTTTGTTATTATGCATGAAGTCAATTAAAATATATGATAATGTCACATGGATGATAAAGTTTATTTAGATCTAAGTAATGTAATGAAGATGATATATGTGATTTATTTATTAGTTAGTTGAAGTAATTTAGTTAGATATATTGATATGAGGATGATGTTAGTGTTGTATTAATTTTATAATTAGTTAAGAAACATTTTTTAATTCATTTTGATTTGATAATTATGATGAATTATCGAGGAAATGGAGATTCATTGAAGTACCCAAAATTGAGTACCCATGTATTAAATTTAAGAATTATTATGATTTGATTTATTGAATTTCAATGAGTTATTAAAGTAATTTTGAAGAATTTTTATATGGATAAAATAGGATAAAGATGATATATAGAATTATAAAGTTCATAATTAATATCTTAGGGAATATAAAAAAATAGAAAAGTCATACATATGCGCTTACTAAACAAAAAACTGGAAATGTCCTAAGCTATTCACACTATGATACATACGATCAATTTGATCATATATACAATTATATATAGCTTTACAGAGTATATGAAATATCTATATAGCACAAAAAAGAGAAAATTATGCGTTTATACTAAGATTTATCAAAGGTAATGTTGTACTGTGATTTGTAAGAAAGATCAGAGCATACAATAGATTAAATAGATGATACATAAACTTAGCTTCAAAGTTCTTATAGATTTGTTAGAGTTAATTTAATATCTACATAATTAAATTTAGAATTTCCAGGGGATAAAGGTATAATTTAGAACATGTGAGATTAACTCTGAGCTTTTAACTGATATGAAAGATAAAATGATATTGTCTAAGAATAAATTAGAGGATGCATTTGTTATTCATTAATGATATAAAAATACTAATTATTTATGATAATTGTGATTCAAACTGAGATTCCATTTGAGCATATTTCACTATGAAGTATGAAAACGTGTCTTGATGAAGTTGAGTTTGAGTTTAAGTCCATGTTCCAAAAATAAATCATTCCACATATGAAGTTGTCATGTAACAATGCGAGGATTGTAGGGTGGTGTCATGATGTAGTGATATTCCATGAGAATATTATATGGTATTGGAGTATGATAGTGAATAAATAACATCATAGTAGGAATTGTGTGCTATATCCATGTGAGACTTGGAAATGAGTGAGGATTATCTCAGGCTGTGAGCTAAATACCACACTATAATACTATTACTGCATCTATACGTGAAAAAATATAGTGTTTTATAAAAGATAAATCAAAATATTGAATGATAATTTTGGATATTTAAATAATTATTTTTAGAATATTTTGTAATAAATAATTCTGGTATATTAAATATACATATTTAGAAACATTTTATGAAGATTGAACCTAGTGGATTTATCAAAAAATATTTTTACTAGTTTTAAATGAGAGAATCATGAGGATATGTATCAATGATATTTCTATATTCAAAATAGATAACATATTCACATTATTGATTTTCAGTTTATAAGGAGAAAAAGTAGAAGAAAATAATATGTACATAGAATAGAAACTGATGATATAATTTAAAAAAATATATTTATAATTGAAGAAGAAAGAAAACATAGAGTGAGATAGACCAATGTTATTATTATATATGTTTTATAACCTTGAAGAATGAAAATTTTATAATGTTTAAGGTTATTAGGAGGATCAAAGAAGGCTGAGGAGAAAGAAGTCAACATGCAGAATGCTGCCATATTTGTTCACTAATCATTCTAATGTAGAGATGACACCAATGTGAATTATGTTTTGTTGAAGCATCAAATATAATTTGAGATTCTTGAATATGGAAGAATATATTTTATTTAATGATAAATCATTTAAAGATTCAAGAAGATATTTTTTAACAGGGAGTTAGAGAACCACTGTTGTAAACAATAGGGTTTAAGTATAAAGAAACTATTTGAAGATAAATAACTATTAAGAAATAGTTTTATGGGTTATGGAAAAGAACATTCCTATATTTACACTTTATGATACTTGTGAATATATGTGTCTAAGACTTAACTTCAACACAAGAAGGATGTAGTCACCCATATTGGGGAAATCATGTAAATCCCATATACCCCTATCCATTTCATTTACTTATTTTTTATGTGTTGTTTGTGTTAGGTACCATTAAATATATAAGTTCATCATAATAAGTTAATAGATTTAGATATTAAAAGGTATAAAATAATAAAGAAAAACACTAACCATGTGGATTTATCCCCTCTTAGTTTGGATGCACTAGATTACTCTACACATCAAGTGGTATAAGAGAAAATTATATTCTTATAATTAGATTTATCTTTTCCAAGTTTTTCTAATAAATCATATATGAATTTCATATTTAATTAAGTTTATAAGTTTCCCATTAGTTAAACAATAAATTTTCTACTAGAAATTTTAAGTACTAGAAGAAAAAATAGTGATGAAAGATGAGAAAGGTCTAAATTATGAAAAAGGATAAATATGGTTCACCACTAGTTAGATTCAATAAAAATGGTAATTTATTTTTCATATATGTTGAGAATTATACTCTTGAAAAATATAGTTGAATTTGTGAAGAGTATGTGATCATTAAATCACTTTGTGTGTTTTAATTTTAAATAAAATAACTATTTAACAAATATACCTCTTGAATTTTTCAATTTTAGAGTTTGTTTTATCAATGGTTCATAATGATAGAAAACATATATGGATGTAGAATCTAATTTAATGAAACAAATTGGATTTTTTTAAAAATATACCATCTTATCAAAATTGTTGAAGCCAAAAAACCGTCTCCATTGTTATTTAAGGTAAATTTTTACCTAGCTAAATAATTATTGAAAAATATCATTGATGAGAAAGTAGATACAATTAAAATATATTAATATAGTATCCATTTTTTTAAGAAACTTATAAATCTACAATTTCTATCAAGAATGATCAATTAGATGTAAAGGCTAAAAGAGTAATGGAGCTTGACAGTTATTTATAGGAAAGTAGTAAGATGCATATAGAACATATTGAGAAGATAAATAAAAAATGTGATAAAAAATTTATATCTATTTAGGATGATAAAAATACCCTCTATACGAGGTGTCTTGAGTTGGAAGTCAAAATGAGAAATTTTGAAGCGACACATGCTAAACCTTCTAAAGATACTACAAGAATAGATGAAATCATTAGTGTTTCTAATAATAATATTATTTAAAAAAACTCATTATACTATAAATAATGTATTTAAATTATATATCTATCTATATATATATATACTACAAGAACAAATAAATAGGTAACCGTTGTTCAAGAAGATTTTTTTTCCAATACAGTTTCTATGAAAAGTTGTAGTTACAATTCAAAATATAGAAAAAATTTAGATAGAGAAAAGGTTTTAGAAACCTACTTCTCATTAAGGGTAGATGAGTGAACTAATATTTTATTGTTCCCTAATATAATCTTAAAATAAGGGTTATTTTTTCATGAATAGAAAACCATCAAAGCTGGATATAATTCTATTAAATGTAAAATACCATGGTTTATTGGTCATTATTCATGTTGCAATATATTTAAACACAAGGCCATTGATTAATGGTATCACATGCTAATCCTTGGAATAAAAACAAGTCCTATATTAAAGTAAAATACCCAAATCCAAGAGACATATCCCTAAGTTGAGGCAGTCTACATAGAATAAGATGGATATGTATTTATCCAAGTGATTTGGAAGCATAAAAAATTTATATAGAAATTACAAAAATGGTGGTCATTAATATGATGAATATTGGATCATTACTACTAAGAATTATCTATATACCGTTAAAGAATTATTACCACAAAAGATAAATATATTTTTTGAATATACTCCAAAATAATAAATTATCATATAGATAGAAAAGCTAAAGATAGTAATAAATATGAAGCAAGAAAGAGAAATTAATATTGTTCCCTTATAACTTATTATAAAACGATAATTACACATAAGAATAAAGTTTAGAATAGTGATAATACCATGTTTCTTAAAGAATTTACCATTTATAAATTCAAACGATTAAAAATTCAGTGTTCTAAAAAAACTAGAGGTGAATTGAAAAGAGTTTTTAGGTTGAGATGAAACTATCAAACTTGTTTCTCTTTCTAAGAAGATTTGTAGAAACCACCTTTTTCCCATATCCATTTTTTATTTTTATATGTAGGGAATCAAAGGTTTTTCATTCAATGAAAATATGAAGTGCTATAAACATATTATATTAGGAATAAATTCATATCTTTTAAGACCTATAATTCATGGAATCTCATTTAATTTTTGTTATTAATGGTTTATTATTTATGGTTCTTGGAGATTTATTGAAAAAATAGATTACTATCAATGAATATATTTATGGAACTTACCCTTTGAGGGGGATTTCATTTGATCAAGATACTATATGTAATTGTTATGATACTAAAATATCGAAAGAAATGTTAGAATCATTAATTGATAATTTATGTTGGTTATATTCTCCTATTCTTATATGGAAAATGAATTTTGAAATCAGGGTTGGGAGTCTGATGGTTTAATAACATAAAAAATTGAGAAGTTTATGAAAAATAAAAATCCTTAAATATGATAAACCAAATATATTTTTAATATTTTTAATATCTTATTGAGTGGAGTATAGGATATAACTTTAATATTTGTTTAAAAATTGCATAGAACTATGCTTCCGAGTTAGTATCTCATGTTTAGTTATTTTAATGGATAATTTTTATTCCATATTTAATCAAACTTTTTTTATACACCATGAAATCATACATGGTCTTAGAGTTTATTAATTCATGGATTATTACCTAAAGAAAACCGATTCCATTATTTTCTCAAGTATCTCAGGATTTACTTTCAATATGGGTGTAGAGATGAAATTTCAGCGATGATTGATTAATGCGATGAGTGTGACTATACCTTACTCTTCAATATATATATTTATTATCAATAAGGGAGAGAAATAAGTCAAAGATAATATTTAATTTTAATTGAAATGAATATTAGAGTGGTAATTGACAATAAACCCAAAGTTGGATATTGAAGAACCTAATAGATTATGAGTGTTTTATTTGATTTCAATAAACTATTAATGATTATGAATAGATTTGATGTTGGTAAAGTAAATATATAAGTTTCTTTCTATTGGATATGATATTAGATATTCATTCATATATTTGAAACACAATTTTATTTTTAGTTTCTACTAATATTTGATAGATGTTATACAATTATTGATGATTGGTTAAGATGTTTCTTTTTAGTTTTTTTGAATATGTAGATTCATTGAACAAACTTCCATATGTGATTATTTTTTAGATGATATTAGTTTGAATTAATGACAAGTGATGATGGTTGATGAAAGAAAAACATATATTGCGATCTTGATGAGTTTAAGAAGAATTTGATGATGATATTAATTCATCCTTATGTTATTAAGCACAAATGTTACTGCAACATATAAGAATATCACATGGATGATAAGTTTGTTGAGATCTGAGTAATGGAGAAAAGATGAGACATGTGATGTCTTTATTAGTGAATTAATCACATCTATTCGGATGAATTAAGTTTATTACGAGGTTGGTTCTATATTTATTTTTTATAAAAGTGGGTTCTTTAGATCATAAAAAAAAACTTACAAGAGTCTGAAGGAAGTAAATTTACATTTTTCTTGTTAAAAAACAGGAAGCATGTCACAAGGAAGATTAGAATACTATGTGAAAACCTCATCTGAAACACATTTGTTTGCAAGATTTTCAGTAAGGTGATTAGCTTCACAAAATACATGCATGATTATGTAATTCATTAAAACAAGCATGTAAATGAAGTTAGTCCATTTTGATGTCTACTTCCTTGAAATATGGATCTTCCCCAGCCCGAAATCCTGGGTAATGGTAGTGGAGCCACTCTCAATCCATACATTATTACAATTTCTTTTGTGTTAGACTAATACAACATTGAAAAATCCCATCATCTCTGTATCTAGAGCAGTGAAATTACCGTATGTACTATTTATGCATTCCATAACATTGCCGTTATGATATCTGAAAATGACAACATAACATGCTAGTCCCGAGTTCCCCTTGAAGTGCCATCAGAGTTTCATTTAATTCATCCCATAAAGGGGGAGACCAAAAAACCTCAAGAGTACCAAAGTTTTAAGGATAGTTTCTGTGAATTATCAGTATTCTCAAAATAGATAAGTCTCTGACTGAGTTTCTGTTGTGCTTCTCATGAAATGTGTTGGTGTTGTGTACAACCATCATGATGTCTGTAAGAGAATTTTGAGGATTGAATGAAATACATTCATAGATGTTCTTATTTTTTCATCTCTAGATAACACAAATTACCTCTATGTAAGCCACCCTAAATAGGATCATGATTTGGATGGATATTTGAATATCCATCAAAGAAGATAGAAAATCCTTAAGACTGTTAGTCTATTGTGGGTGTAAGTTTAAAAACTTAGACACTTATCTTCAAAGAGAGGCATATGTATTGCAACAAAATAATAAGTGGTCCACAACCTCACAATGTTGATAAAACAATACACACCTTAAAAAGAGTGAAATACCAAAATGATATAAATTGATATGAATCACCATCTTATTGAGGGAGAGTCTCCAAAGTAGCATGAATCTAGATAGAGATAACAATTTTTTGTTGAAGGAACCAATCCCTTTACGATTACCTTGAATCAAATTCTTATAAAAACTTTTGGATTCAAGCATTCCATTTGGGATTGTTTCATAGATGATCATGTCCTCATTGTTTAGAAAATAATATGAAGATTCAGCAAGTGTAGTGTTAATAGGAAGCATATTCAAATTGCCTTTTAGATATTTAATGGAGTTTTCTAGTCAATTTCTTGATCAGGGATTCTAGAACAATCAATTAGAGGATATCCAATTCAATTATCTTTCCAGAATATTAGGGAATAATTTAGACTAACCAAACAAAGAGAGTGCATATTAATTTTCTAAAATATTCTTCCAAGAATAGGAAAAATAAAGGACTTAATGTATCTCAACTTTCCTTTGATCAGTTTGTTCAAAAATCTATATCCGAGGAAGCCCAAGGTGTCCAAACTATCATTGATGAGTCTCTACATAAACTGGTCTTGCAGGGATTGATTGAAGAACTCATGGTTTTTGATACTAAGGCCTCCCAGAACCTAAGTCATACAATACTACATCCAAGGAGATGTGATATTTTCCTTTCCAGTATACTGCCACTCTACAAAAATATTCTCATCAGGGAGTTGATGGTTTTAATTATAGAGGCATTCCAAGAGTACACCATGAAGGAATAAACTAGCTTTGAAACTACCACATGCTTGACCAAGCATATTCATCTTTCCATTGAGAGAGACTTAAACTTTTAGAAGGAGAGAGTTATTCTAATCTGTCTCATAAAATTTATAGAGTAATAATCTCATGGTCTTCCCAAGAACATGGGGACTCCATGATAAATGAAGGGAAGATATCCTTCCCTTATACCTAGATCATTCATCATGAAATATTTCCTAGAGGCTTGGATGTTCCTTCTAAAATTGATGAATGGATTTCTTTAATTAATTTTAGGACCCAATACCCTTTAATAGTGAATTAATACCCTCTTTATGTTCTTGATGTTTCTCAAATATCCTTGAGTAAAAATAATAATGTCATCAGTAAAGAAAATATGAGGAGTAGAGATAACTCGAGTCACTCTGATTGTTTTGAGATCACCCTTGCTTTCCATATGAAGAAGGACCCTTCCTAGATAATCCTTAGCTATAGAAAATATGATATTAGAGAGGGGATCACCCTATCTCACCCCCTAGATCACTTGAAGTATCCTTCTATGGACCCATTTATGATAATGGAGATGTGAGAAGACCCAATTAGGTATTTAATCCAATTAATAAACTCATATTAAATCCAAACTCATAAATAATCTGACCAATAAATCTCTATTACATAGTGTCAAATGATTTCCAAATGTCAATATTACGAGCTATATTTCATCTCCTGGTGATCTTCCGAAGAATGTTCACACATTCAGAAGCAGTGAGACGATAGTCTTGTATTTTTCTCCCTTCTAAATACCTAAATTGGTTCCAAGAAATAATTTTGTCTAAGTAACGAGAAAGTATATTAAAAATAATGTTTTGTAATAAATTTTTAGATGGTGTTGACTAAAGAAACTGGTCTTAATTTGATGATATCACTTGCGTTCCCCACTTTTAAAATTAATTTATTGAATTGAACATTGAATCCTTGAGAGATAGATCCATTGGTGAAGAAATTCTTGACAATTTTTCAAAAATCATTCTAAATGATATCCTAATAGAGGTGAGTAAGTTATTATCAGCCTTAGCAATTTTCTTTGGGATAATTCCTTCTATAACTCCCACACTCCTTTTTAAACCATTGAAAAGATTCATGTAGAAGGAAACAATTTGATTTGAGAGGGCTTATCTATCATCCAGAATTGTGTCTCCATCCTTTAGCAATGATAGGGGTCTATTTTCTCTTATTAACCATTAAAGAGCCGTGGATAACTTGGATGTTCTATCCCTATTAGTGATCCACCTAATCTTGAAGAGGATATTTTGAATATTATCTCTTAACTTGATAAGATGTTGCAGGTTAGACGAAATCATGGCTTCTTGAATTATTCCTAAAGAGAAGTGATTTCTTTTCATTGAGGCTGACGACAGATCTGGAGTGGCCTAGGGAGGGGGGGTTTTCATTCTCGTTTCTTATTTTCGTTGCTTATTTTTAGTGTTGATGATTTTATCTTAGTGGTATCCATTTGAAGCTGGTAGTGCTTGGATTTTATTGCTGTCACCTCATCCCTGTGGTGGAACTTCTTCGGATGCCTCGGGTGTTCTCTGCGACGGTATTGGGATTCGTCCTCCTTGCTGTGGCAGAACGCTTCGGGCTTCGACTCTGCTGGTCTGACCCATGGGTGTAATACCGGTTTGATAAATGGCATACTCTACAGAGCGTTCAAGGGTTTGCTCTCGGTTCTGGGTTGTTGTCTTGCAGTGGTCTCTCAGCATGTGGAGTTTTTCACTTGATTTGCGGCGGCTGAGTATTTTGAGGATTTGTGAGGGTTTCGTCGGCAGTTGGGGTGGATGTAGTGGGAGTTTTCTCGGTTGATTTTCAATGCTCTGTTTGATTCTTGTTTTGAAAATGGTAATTCTGACCGGTTTCTGTGCTGGTGGTGGTTGATAGCGGCAACAACGAGGAACGCCGGTGACGGTGGTGTGCGATCGATGATTCGACGCTGATTGATGGTGGCTGGTCCGGGGTCTCACCGACGGCATAAGGTTGGATTTCACATTGAAGGATTGGCGCGCGGTGAACATTCCTGCATCAGGGCATGGCCTAGGTTGGTGCGTGGTCAGATGAGCGGACAAGTGGTGGTACGATGGATGGTGCGCGGCTCGAGGCCCTGCTTTGATTTTTGAAATTTGAAATTTGGATGCTTTGTATGCTTGGTTGTGGTGTTTTGGATGCGTCTGTAGCGGGTACCGAAAACCCAAAAACCAGACATCAGAAATCAAAAAAAATGATTATCCAGTTATGGATTATTGGATATCATGGAGAGAGTATTCAAGGGATTCTTTATCTTCATCAAGGAAGCTAAACTTTTTCTTGTTCCATTCTTTGATTTTAACCATAATCATTTTAAGTATAAAGATACAAGACATGGGACTTCCATTGTGATCATCCACTACCCAAGTTTCATTGAAAATTTAAGTGCACTCTAGAAGGGTGGTCCACACATTACTAAACCCAAAGGGGATCTAATAACTACCTCATTTTTAATAAAATTAACCAGTATGGGATGAGTTGTGTTTTTTAGTGTGAAACATGAGGTTTTTTCCAATTTCCATGCGAGGACTCATTTACAAATGCTTAATCAATTCTTCTTTCCCTCATTCCATCTAAATTTCTTTTATACCATGTATATTTGTCCCCAATGAGATTGATCTTAGTCAGGTTATCTTCCTCAACACAGGTTCTGAATTACCTCATTGAAACAATACTGGAAACATGTCCAAGCTTCTCATTAGCATGAAGGATTGAGTTAAAATCC
The DNA here is from genome assembly GCA_963277665.1 of Viscum album. Classification (NCBI taxonomy): domain Eukaryota; kingdom Viridiplantae; phylum Streptophyta; class Magnoliopsida; order Santalales; family Viscaceae; genus Viscum; species Viscum album. Next base: position 333,651,516 of record OY728138.1, on the reverse strand, counting down.
TCCATTATAACCCAAGGACCCGAGATAGATCTAGAAAAATACTTTATATTCATTCATATCAGTATTATGTCAATGTAGTTATTAGAAGAATATACAATTGAGCATAAAATATTTTTTCCAGATCTGGAAAAATTTCTTGTGATGACTTAGTCATCCACTCTAATAAGAGAAGGGTTTTCGACATCACTGTGAACCTGCAACCATATCTTTTCATCGTAATAAGAATTATGAGCTATACCTATAATTGGATAACCCATAATATCTAGGGGAGACCCTTGATTAGTGGTATTTTTCATTGGTTCTGAGATACCAATTATTTTAGGTTCATACCTACCTATATGGAGCCTGAGGAAACCTATCTTTCTAGGGTTGGATAACCCTTGGCAGTTCAAAAATATAATCTTAATTTTTATTTTTGTTTCGGGGTGAATCGCCCTTTTTCTATTAACTCCAAGTGTTTCCTTCTCTCATATTTTTCAAGCTTTGTCTTTTTGGAAATGTTATCAGACTGTGTCTCTTTTAGGACATCATCGATGCATGCCTGAGTAGAAACAATTCCTTCATCCATTAAAGAGTTTCTATTAGGGGTGTCATCCACCAATGGATTAACTATTTTATTGTCCTAAAGAGAACCCGTATCTTTTTTTGAGGATAGTTTATATAGTTTGTCATCTTCCATGGGAATATCCATATGAATTGCTTCATTTAAGTCAGAGTTAATCAAATTAAGAATAAAACCCTCAGATTTCATAGAGAGGGAAATTGATAGAATATTTTATGAAAGTTAAAAAAAGTGATAAATATATTCTCCAACATCAAAACCCAAATTTTCTACCTCAATTTGAATGATTTGAGTCCCAATTCCTTTATCTGGGTAGATCTAATATTGTTCATCCTCTTCAACCAAAACAACCCATGTTGTACTTAGTGAAGTAGTCTGCTGTTGTTCATCCTTTTCTGCCTCAATTTAACAGGTTTGAAAATCTTCTAGACCACATGGAAATTCTTGATGGAATGATCCACCATTCTGAAATTTTCACTGTATTGAGGAATATTTTCAAATTGAAAGATAACTTCAATTAAATGATCATTAAAATCTAGAGAAACCTAGTCTGGAGGTGGTGAATCCATGTTGATTTCAATATGAACTCTTATATAATGTCCAAGGTCACCTTTTATTGTGCATTGCTCGATCTTTAAGGGAGTTCCAATTCCAGAAGACAGATCATTGAAGATTTTGGGATGCCAGTAAGTCCATGGGATCCCATGAATCCTAGTCTATACATGAGTAAGGAAATGCTTTTGAGTGTAAGGGTTAAAGTTTTCATCCTATTCTGAGAGATGAAAAATCCCTAGTTTCAGGTTGAAGGTTTGAGAGTGCCTAGCTGCATTGATATACTCCTTCTTATCTAGAATAATATGGAAGTAACCTTTTGCACTCATAATCAGTATCCATTTATAGAGATTCTAACAATGAGAAATTCGATCTTTCATATCAGAGTAAGACCAGGGTTTTACACCTTTTTAATATGATATGTTTCCAAGCACCAAGTACCTAAATATATCAATCATTTTTTTATCGCATCCGTGTATGCAACCTCTATGATAGAACCTTCCCCCAAGTGCTTGATGATAGGAGGCCTTTTGTGATTATTTTATATTTTTGCAGAACCTACAAGGGATTTCACAAAGTAAATCACCTTACAAGGCAGAGCAGATGTGTGAGTACCAACAACAAGCTCATTCTGAAGAGGATTGAATGATATTTCCCAATTTGGATTAAACAACCCCATCAAAGGACAAGATCAATATTATAAAGAGATATATTCATCATCAATTTGAATGAAGGGGCCTACCATTCATTTTTTCACTATAATCTCTATATTTATTTGATAATTAACTAAGAACTATTATTAAATGTATTTTTTAGATGATAATTAATATGAATTATTAAGTCTATGAAGATTTATTGTAGTACCCAAAATTGAGTACTTTTATAATTCATTAGCTTTGGGAATTATGAAAATTTTGATTCATTAAATATTGATGAGTTTTTTAAGGAATTTAAAGAATTTTGAGATGGATAAAAGAGGCTAGAGATTATTTAGAGTAGTTTGGAGTTTATATATAATATCTTGGAGAAAAAATAAAAATGGAAATGGAATGTATATGTGCTTAAAGTATAGAATATAGTAAACATCCTCTGGAATCCACACAATGATATATATGATCAATTTAATCACAAATAAGAATAAATATGGTGTTCCAAATGATACATAATATCTCTGTAAGAATATAAAAGAGTAAATCTTGATTTTATACTAACATGTATTAAAGGAAAGCATTCACTATGATACATAGTAAAGTTAGGATCATATGGAAGATCAAATGGATGATACATAGTTCTTATGAATACATAAGATTTAGCTAGAGATATGTAATAGGAAATTCTATGTTTCTAGAGGATATATAAGATGCAATTTGGAAAACATATGATTGAATATTATTTTTCTACGATTACTAAAGATTAAATGATTAAGTTTGAAAATAAATCAAATCATAATTTTTCTATTCTTTAGTGATAAAAACCTCATGTTTATTCAAGGTAATTATGATTCAAATTGATAATCCAATGAGAATATTTCATAGTGAAGTATGAAAACATTTCATGTAGAAGTTGAGGTTGAATTTCATAAATTAGTTACATTGCATCTAATGTTTTCGCATTTCAATACGAGGATTGTGGGGTGATGTTGCACCATAGTGATTTGCTGTGATAATATTGAGTGACGTTATATAATAATAGTTGATTAAATCACACTATTGCTAGAATGTTTCAAAATTTATATGCGAGACCTATAGAAGAGTGGGGATTATCTCATTTAATGAGATGAAGACCACACCATAATATTATTAATTCATGTATAAGGAGGAAAATAATGTATTTTTTGGAAGTTCAATGGAAATATAGATCGATGATTTTGGTGATTTAAATTACCATTTTGTGAATTATTTTAAGTGATAGTTCTGGTATTTCAAATACACATATTTGGAAACCTTTTATAAAGATCAAAACTAGAGGGTTTTTATGAGGTATTTTTGACCAATTTTAAATGATAGAATCAATACGATATTGATAAAGTGAATCTTCACATAAATAATATATAAAATATTTACATGATTGAATCTAATTTTATGAGGAACAGAAGAATAAGAGAGTATGTAAAGAGAAGTTATATTTATGACATAAATGAAGAAGACTATATTGAGTATTGAAGATTAAATAAAAGAGACTGAAAGAGACTAATGTTATCATGTTTCTATTAAATATTATATATATCAAGACTCATGAATAATGATGAGATGATTATGTTGAATATTATTAGAAGGATCAAAGAATACTAAAGTAGAAGAATTCAACATGGATAATCCAGGTATATTTGTTCCTTTATCATTATGAAGCTAATATCCGATTGATGTGTATGTTGTGCTATTGAGAAATTAATTGGATGTTAAGATTCTTGATTAATGAAGAAGATATTTCACTTGGTTCTGAATCATATAGAGATTCAATAATATATTATTCAAGTGGGAGTTAGGAAACCACTATTGTAATCTATAGGGATATGATACAAAGAATTTAAGATTCTATCCTTTTAAAAAATATGTTTTCTTTTGAGTTGTTAATTTTTATAGATTATAAAAACCTTATGTGAAAAAATAATATTTTACTGGTGAAAAATGACATGAAAATTACTTTTTTATTATAAAACACTTTTAAGGGAAAAAGTGAGAAACCTCATACATCCAAAAAAAGCTATCGGGCTGCTCCACCCCAGCAAATGAGCCAACAATAAGTCTTCACTGACACAGACCCCTCGGCAAGCAGTCCCGTGCAGAAGCATGGGCACATAACCGATGACGAAGCCATACCCTCTCAAGTATCCAAATCCAACAGACCTGCATCGAGAAGACTTAATTATCTAATCCCCTTCCAGAGCAAGACCAAGTAGCATGCTGGAATCAAGCAAAAACAAAAATGCAAAGAAAATAAAAGTTGACCAGAAGAGACCAAACTCACACAACCGCTTCACCCACGCCTGCCAACCAAAGAAACCTACTTACATTAAGTCTCTAGCAAGGAATGTAATGCTACCAGATTCCATCTCCCTAAATAGATTCCAAGTAAAGTATGGTAACTTAAAGTTTGTTTCTTCGAAAAGTCGCTTCTCAAAAACGGACACAAGTTGGTCCCAAGTCTGAATGTACTCCTAAACAATGATCTTCCCATGGTTGAAGCCCCCTTCCAGAATTGAGTCCTATTTGTCCATCCAAGAGTACTGCTCCTCACTAAGGGACACCTCTAGAGGCCTCCGCATCATTTCATCCGCCTCTTCCTCAGTAGTGTTTAGCAATGGAACTTGTTCTATTATGTCTTCTTTGGATCTTAAAAGAAGAACTGAGGACTGAAAATCCTGCTATCCACACCTCCGATGTCTCAGAGGTTCCATATCCATCGACGTATCACTCCTATTCTTTACTGATCGAGTCCTCAGAGGAGGAGGTAGCGATGAGTAATCTTTCATCCCCTTCCTTCTCATGGCCCCCCTAGAACTCTTCGGAATTAGAGCCTCATCGGTGGAATGGCCGTGTATACTCCCTTTGGAAATTGTCACACCGACTCCTTCTCCCTCATCTGGAATAACAAAATACGAACTCAAAACATCCTCTAAAAGGCTTTCAAACCGGTTACTCAAAGAGATTGTTCTTAATCCCACTTCCTTCCCACCTCTGCTTAAACCGGGCTTAACCATATCGAGTCCCTGCCTCCCTTCATCAAGCGTCTGATCCATTATTGGTTTACCCCCCTTCCTCTGGATTTCCTCATGAAAATCCTCGAACTGGTGATCTCCACCTTCATCCTGCACACACCGAATGGACGAACTCATCAGATCCCTTTTAAGTATGCTGAACACATCCACCACCATCGGGTTAACATGGACTGCAACCACACCCTTGCCGAGAGACTCCACACCCACTGCAGTGCTGCCCTCTGCCTCAATTACTGCTTGCACCTCCTCCACTGGTTGCAATGAGTTTCCTTTGTCTCTAACCTCTTCACCCACTGTATACATCCCCAAGCCCGATGTCACACAAACTAGAGGAATTTTATCTTTTCCACTGGCCACCGTCTGAGCCATGTACTGCCCACCCATAAGGCCATCCTTCATCGACTGAGGTCTGAAGCCCCTGCCCTCCAACGGATCGTGATTTTCTAAAGCCTCACCACTGTCTCTATCTTCCATCCTTGGTTTAACTGGAGGTCCCCGATGACAAGCATCTGTTGTGTGCCCCAGCCTCATGCAGGAGGAGCAGAAGACCGAAAAATCCTCATAAACCACTCACTGCATGACCCTATACTCCTCCCCGATTTTAATCCAAACATAATCAAAATGAGGTCTATCCAAGTCCATTTCTACACAAACCTGCGGATTGACTGGGTGACAGACAGATTCTGTCTGACTATCCGAGCGTAAAAATCTACTGACGAGATTTCCAAGCATTCTTATAACTGAGGGGTTTTGAAAAGGAAGAAAAAGTTTCAGAAAACTAACCCATACTACGGAAGAAGTAGGATTGCGGTTCATGTGAAACTCAAATGACTGCCGAAAAAGGAAGAAACGATTTCCATTGACAATACGGGGGAAACTTGACCATGTGTTGATGAGGTCCCTCTACAACGCAAATCAAACCATAATGTGGTCTTTGTGGAGAAGTCCCACTATCGCCCTCTCTTGAAGATCCCATGAACTGAAGAAAAATCTATCGAAGGAGTCTACCTAGGGTCTCCATTGCGTAAATATGGAAACCAAGGTCAGATTTAGAAGATCGGAGGTTTCCGTGAACTTGGAGTTCAAAATATGGAGATTAGGGCAACCATCAACAAGATTCGGGACTTTCAGGAATAATGTGGCTTTCGGGAATGGAGGAAGGAAATTAGGGTTTGTGAAGGGGTGGAAGGAAGGCTCTGCATCCCTGAGTTTCGACGATCCCTCCCCCACCGGGGGAGGAGGGACCGACTCCGGATCCGCCGTCGTCACCAAGGGGAGAAGACCATCGTGCATGCTGCCGTCCAACTCCTCCGTATCAAACAACTTAATAAATATTTAACGATTTACATGAGAAATAATTCTTAGTTTATACATTTTAATTTTTTTATTGGAACGTTTTCGGAGTGAGACATTGTATAGTGTGAGATTCTGAGACCCGTAAACCCTCAACGAAGGTGAAATAAAAATACTAATTATATTATTGTAAGCGTGGAAAATTTATTAAAAATAATTTAATAACTCTAAAATGGTTCGTCGTATGAAAAATCTGAGACCACTGTTAGATATGAAACGTGGTTTTTACCCTAGGTAGGGTATGACATATGTAGGGGCCAGACGTTTGGATGCCTCGCTCATGAGTTAAAGTTATTAAATAATATTTAATGTATAATTTTTTTTAAAAAATAATTAAATATCTCTCAAAAAGTGCATCCTATGGGAAATATGATACCACCAATGGGTTCGGAATGAGGGTTTTACCCTAGACAAGGTATAACATTTGTTTGTGTCGAGCGTTTGGAAGCCTCGCTCGCAAGAAATAATCCTTTTGTTTTAATTAAATATTTATTCCATTTTTTATAGAATAAATCATTAATAACTCACAAACCATGCATCATACGATAAATACAATACCACCAGTGTGTTTGTAATGTGGGGTTTATTCTTAACTAGGTATAACATTGGTAAGCGACAAGAATTTGGATGCCTCACTCGCAAATTTTTTTATTAATTATTTGTTTCATTTTTAAGTATTAGATCATTTATATCTCTCAAAAGGTTATTCATTTGAGAAATATGCAACAACCGTTGGGTCCGTAATGGGTTTTTTACCCTAGTTGGGGCATTATTTTTATTCTTAACAGATGATTGAGATTATTTGATTTTCATGTTAAGTAATTAAATTATATATTTAATTAAAATTGACAAACATTGTTTATCTTCTACATTTAATGAGTTTCCTCATTTATTAATGCCATATGAATTCTAAACCATTAAATTTCAACTGTTCTTGATGTTTTAAAAATGGAAACGACTTAATGAAATTAAATTAAACACTCCTAATTAATTGTTTCAGTTTAAGGAGTGGAGTAATGAGGCTTTTGGTTCTTGAGCGGAGGCATGCACATGAGGTTTATAAATAGGCGTGACCTTCATTTGTTCCTTCAGGATTAGTCTTTTAGAATCTAGTTAAACACGAAACTTTCTTCATGCAACCTTACTTGGGTAGGCCAGTACTCCCCCTCTTCCTCTGTAGAAACCCGGTGCACTACCCCCTTGAAGTTGGTGTGCGCCAAAACCTGGTGCGCCAACCGGGTGTGTTTTTTTTTATTTTATTTTTTTTTAATTTCTTTTATTAACTCTATATTTCTATCCATTTATAATAATTATTTTTTTAAAAAAATGGATTGGAAAAGGAAAAAAGGTGGATTGTTTTATAAATGATATTTTTTTTTCAAATTGCGATTTCATGGTTTAAAAAAAAAGAAATTATCAATGTATGATTTGAAGAAATAATCTTTCAATAATTATCACTTTGTTTCCTTCATGTAATAATATCAAGTATATTTATAAAGAAATAATATGGACTTATTACATGATAAATAAATATGATATTATCATATGATATTTATCAGTAGTTGATGTGCGTTTTTAAGGTGTTCGTCCGTCCTTTTCCGCTCGAACCAGATCGAAACATACCTCGATTTTTGATGTGTGAATTATATTTAACATAAGGTAGGTAGTTTAAAATCCAATCCCATAGTCTCGTCGTGTTATGCGTATGCAGTTGTACAAATATCATGGCATAAATAATAATTGAGTTTTTTAATCAATTAATTAATTCGTTAAATTAATTAATTTGGGAAATGTGAAATTGGTAATTGAGTTGGTTGGCATAAATATATAATTAATAAATTAATTAATAGTATCTTGTGATGATGGATATGGTTAACCAAATTTATAATTAATTCGTGGTCATAATGTGGTTAATTAGTTAGTTATTTTAAATAATTAATTTTTGGATTTGGTTAATAAATTTTCAAATTAATTAATGATCATGATGTGATTAATTAATTCAGTTAGTTTAAATAATTCATTGATAGATTAATTATAAATATTTTGTGATGGTAGATTTGGTTAATAAATTTTGGAATTAATTAATGGTCACGATGTGATTAATTAATTTGGTTTGTTTAAATAATTAATTGATTGATTAATTATAATGATTTTGTGATGGTGGAATTGTTTAATTAATTTTTTAATTAATTAACGGCCATGATATGATTAATTATTTTGGTTGGTTTAAATAATTAATTAATGAATTAATTAATTGAAGTAACATAATTATTTAATCGCTGAACAAAATAATAAAATTGACGAAAATAATTAATTGGTGTATTAATTGAAGAGGGGGGTTGAATGTCAATTAATTAATTGTAAATTAAATAAATGACATTGACAATTAATTGGTGAATTAATTGAAGGATTGAGTTAGATTAATTAATTAAGGAATTAGTTAATGGGAAAAAATTTGAATTAATTAATTGGTAAATTAATTAATGTATGTAATGTTATGAATTTAGAGATACATTAATTAATTGGAGAATTTATTTATAGGAATTTTTGGGTTGATACAATTTAACGAGTTAGGTTAATTAATTGTAAAATTAATTAATGAGGGTTTTTGCATTATAATATTTGGATGAGTCCGATTAATTAACTCAATAATTAATTAATGGATATTATTATGTTCAAAAAATTGAATGCGATATATTAATTAATTTGTGAATTAATTAATGAGAATTTCTATGAGATGAAATTTAATGTATTAAGTTAATTAATTGATAAATTAATTAATGTTTATGGTCGAGATATTGAATTGATAAGATTGAATCATTAATGGTTGAATTAATTATGAGGAAGTGATATTTGTCAGTTGAGAAATTAATTATTGAATTAATTATGTGACATTGAAATAGATAATTTGAGATAATTAATTGTATAATTTATTATAAGTTAATGATATTTTGAATGAGGTAATTAATTGTAGAATTAATTTCGAGATTTTGAGTTGTGGATATTGATTAATTAATTGTTAAAATTAATTAATGTGATTATATTACTAATGAATTGTTAAATTAATTAATGGGACAATGTGATTAATTAATTGTTAAATTAATTAATGGGAATATATGATTAATATATTAATTAATTAATTAATGTAATGAGGCAATTAATTAATTGTCGAATTAACTAATGGGGTGATATGATTAATTAATTGTTGTATTAACTAATGTGGTGATATGATTAATTAATTATTGAATTAATTAATGATACTATGTGATTAATTAATTGTTAAATTAATTAATGTGATTTTGTGATACATGTGACTTGTAAAATTGAGATAAAATCTTAATGTTTATTAATCTTGAATAATGTGATTTATGTGATATATGTTATTTATTGAGAAATAGGTTGTGAGACAGGGAATGATGCCCCAAATACTCATTGGGTGATATACATGATGTTCTACACCCATCATGCATAAAAATATTATTTTATGGGACAGGGACTAATTCTCCAAATATCCATGGGTTGTGAGACGTATATTAATGCTTCAAATACTCACGAGGGTGGTAGACAAGGCGTTCTACACCCATTAATTGACAATGGACTATGGTTCCAATTATATGTGATATTAATTGAATTTAAATGGACACTAAAAGCATGTTGGTTTGAATGAATTGGGAATTGATATTTTAAAATGGTTCAGGCTCCGATATGGGTCGAAGTAGGTATAAAATGCGGGTGTTCATGGGAACCTGGAGGTTTTTGCTGTTAAATAAGGGATAATTGAATAAATGTAAAATGTTTAATTTATTACTTTTTTTTATTATTTATAAAACTGCATACACTGTTATTGAATTGATTTTTATTAGACGACATTGGTGGTGGCCTACTGAGTTGCCCTCACACCCTACTCGGGCTGCCTGATCGGTACCTGAGTTGATTTTTTTTGTTTTTATGGACAAGTTTTGGGCAAAGTCCCTGAGTTAGATGGTTGAATTGGTATGGAGAATGGTGAGGGGACCAGATGTGGTTTGGGACCTACTTGGGTGTCATTAGTGTCTTTACTTTTAGTTTTCATTTTAAGCACCTAACACGTACTTCAACACGACATGTTTTCTATTTCAGTTTGATATTTTATTTTCCTGCATCATAATATTTAGATATTGGTTTTGTTTGTCTTTATATATGCTTCCACTATTTTTTATTATTTCTCCTGGTGTTTACTCTGATAAAAGAGGGTATAATATCCCCATTACTGACTTACCAGACCCACGCTGCTAGTTAGCAGCTTCTGGCGTACGAGGAGGTGCCCCTGAGGTCATGTGGTGGACCAGCTCAGGACACTCGTTCGTAGACACCCGGACTGAGACATTACAAAGTGGTATTATAGGAGGTTCTATTTATTCTTCTTTGTCTAACTATTTGGGAATGGTAGAAAAGAGACTAAGAAGAGTCGCAGATTGGTTATGAGCTCATGCATGGGAGTAGCTACCACATGTATGGGGGAGAACCCAAGTACCTAGGGTGGGATTGTTGTTATTTTTGTTTGCTATTACAGTTGAATATTAGTTCACCTTGGGTGAAACACTTGTTGTGTGACGTGATTGATGTTTTTGTGATTTGTTGATATTGACTCGTGAATCGGTATGGAACAAGGGTTGAGTCTGCATGCATCATTCTAGGAAATCCAGATTATTCTTTTGACATACATCATTATAGGCACACACAGGAAAATGGGTTTTGGGTATGTTATTGAACTTAATATTGTTTTCCTTACTTGTGGAATTGAAATGAATATGGTGCCTAATGTGAAATTAAGAGAGATTACAAAATGATTCCAGATGCGATTAAATCGGTGTCTAAATGATAAAATTGAAAAATGATAATGTGTATACCCTTGTTAACTAGGACCAAGGTGTAGAATGATTAATGGTAGAGATAGTGCCTCAGTTTTGACCGTGTGGAAGGATATAGGGGAAATACTTGATATGGTTTTGTGTAAATACCTATTGTTTTCTATTCTAATTATTGTGAAAAAAATTCTTCATTTTTTTTGTTTGACCCTTGGTGCGGATAGTTTGGGTAGAGAGAATTCCCTAGTTTTAGAACTCAGTTATGGGTTGCGTAGATAATCATATAGTTTTGAATCAGTGTGGTGAGATGTTGGTGGGTAGGGGAGAAAAGACATTCAAATAGGTTAAGGTGTTTCCATAGTGGGAGGTAACATTAATGATGAAAGATTTTTAGTGATATTTATAGATGACTTATTAGTGTACTTTTATTTAGTGATGATCATGTCCCCAATCTTAACACCTTCCCAGGTACATTGATAAATCTCTGGCTTTAAGCTTAGCTAAATGAATGTATTTTGGTTGGATATGGGGCCGCTTGGAGGTTATGCTTATGAATCGGTGTTTTTGGAACTTTATGGTCATAGGTACGCCATAAAAAATTTACAGATGAGGTTCCTAGGTTTGACTGGAGGTTGATAAAAACTATTGTATTATGCTTCTTAATAAGAGAGGTTAACAAACCTTCAAAGGTTAGAAGATTGTAAGACATTGGTTTTTTATAAAGGTTCTTGGGATTACAGTTTGAGGAAGAGCTGTTATATGGTGGGAATATTATAATATTCCATCCTTTTACCAAAAATTATTTCCTTTGAGTTGTTACTTTTGATAGATTATAAATACTTTATGTGGAAAAAATATATTTTATTGGTGAAACAACTAAATAAATGATTAAAGGTTTACATGATAAATAATTCTTAGTTAAGACATTGTAATTTTTTTATTGGAACGTTTTCATAGTCATACATTGGATAGTGTGAGATTCCGAGACCCGTAAAGGTATAATGAAGGAAAAATAAAAATATTAATTATATTATAGTATGCGAGGACAATTTATTCAAAATAATTGAATTACTCTAAAATGGTTTGTCGTATAAAAAATCTAAGACCATGCTTTGATATGAAACATGGTGTTTACTCTAGGAATGGTATGACATATGTAGGCATCAGACGTTTGGATGTCTCGCTCATGAGTTAAAGTTATTAAATAATATTTAATATATTATTTTCTTAAAAATAATTAAATATCTCTCAAACGGTGCATCCTATGGGAAATCCGAGACCACCATTGGGCCAAGAATGAGGGGTTTACCTTTTATAAGGTATAACATTTGTTTTCGTCGAGCGTTTGGATGTCTCGCTCGCAATAAATAACCCTTTTATTTTAATTAAACATTTATTCCATTTTTTAAATAATAAATCACAAATAACTCACAAACTGTACATCATATGAGAAATCCAAGACAATTGATGTGTCCGTAATGGGGGTGTTTACCCTAGATAAGGTATAACATTGGTAAGCGACGAGCATTTGGACACCTCACTCACAATTTTTTTTAAATTATTTATTAATTTTTCTATGTATTAAATCATTAATATCTCTCAAATGGATCATCATTTTAGAAATTCGAGACCACTTTTGGGTCCAGAATGAGGTGGTTACCATAGTCGGGGCATACTTTTTATGCTTAAAGGATATTTGAGATTATTTTATTTTCATGTTAAATAATTAAATTATCAATTTAATTAAAATTGACAAACAATGTTCATCTTCTACATTTAATGGGTGTCCTCCATTCTTAATGCTGGATGAATTCTAAACCATGAAATTTCAACTGTTTATGATGTTTTTGAAACTTAAATGACTTAATGAGATGAAATTAAAAAATCTTAATTAATTGTTTCAGTTTAAGGATTTGATTAATGGGGATTTTGGTTTTTAAGCGGAGGCATGGGCATGGGATTTATAAATAGGTGTGACCCTCATTTGTTCTTTCAGGATTAGTCTTTTAGAATCCGATTAACCCTGAAAATCTCTTCATGCAACCTTAATTGGGTAGGCCGGTACTCCCCCTCTTCCTCCATGGAAACCCGGTGCGCTACCCCCTTGAAGTTGCGGTGCGCCAAAACCTAGTGTACCAACCAGGTGTGTTTTGTTTTGTTTTTTTTTTAATTTATTTTATTAAATATATATTTGTGTCCTTTTATCATAATTTTTTTTAAAAAAATGGATGGAAAAAAGGAAAAAATGAGGATTGTTTTACAAATGATAATTTTGTTTTTCAAATAGTGATTTCATTGAAATTTTTTAAAAGAAATTATCAATGTATGATTTGATAAAATAATCTTTCAAAAATTATTATTCTGTTTCCCTCACATAATAATATTAATTATATTTATAAAGAAATAATATGGAATTATAACATGATAAATAAATATTATATTATCATAAGAAATTTATCAGCGGTTGACGAACCTTTTTTAGGGTGTTCGTCCTTCCTTTTCCACTCGAACCAGATAGAACCATACCTTAATTTTTGATGTGTGTATTATCTTTGAAATAATGTAGGTGGTTTATAATCCAATCCCATAGTCTCATCTTGTTATGTGTATGAAGTTATACAAATATCGTGGCGTAAATAATAATTTAGTTTTTTAATCAACTAATTAATTGGTTAAATTAATTAATTTGGGAAATGTTAAATTGGTAATTGAGTTGGTTGGAATAAATAAATAATTAATAAATTAATTAAGAGTATTTTGTGAGGATGGATCCAGTTAAACAATTTCAGAATTAATTTAGGGGAATAATGTGGTTAATTATTTTGTTATTTCAAATAATTAATTGGTGGATTTGGTTAATTAATTTTGGAATTAATTAATGCTCATGATGTGATTAATTTATTTGGATGGTTTAAATTATTAATTGATAGATTAATTATAAGGATTTTCTGATGGTGGATTTGGTTAACTAATTTTTGTAATTAATTAATGGTCATGATGTGATTAATTAATTTGTTTGGTTTCAATAATTAATAGATAGATTAATTATAAGGATTTTATGACGGTGTAATTATTTAATTAAATTTGGAATTAATTAATGGTCATGATATGATTAATTATTTTGGTTGGTTTAAATAATTAATTGATGAATTAATTTATTGAAGTAACATAATTATTTAATCATTGAACTAAATAATGTAATTAATGGAAACAATTAATTGGTGCATTAATTTAATAGGGGGTTGAATGTGAGTTAATTAATTGTGAATTAATTAAATGACATGGACAATTAATTGGTGAATTAATTAAAGGATTGAGTTTGATTAATTAATTGAGAAATTGGTTAATGGGAATAATTTGAATCAATTAATTGGTAAATTAATTAATGGATGTAATGCTATGATTTTTGAGACATATTAATTAATCAGATAATTTATTATGGGAATTGTTGGGTTAATAAAATTGAATGAGTTTGGTTAATTAATTATAAAATTAATTAATGAGGTTTTTTGTGTTATAATAGTAGGATAAGTGACATTAATAAATTGAATAATTAATTAAGGGAGATTATTATGTTGAAAAAAGTGAATGTGTTAGATTAATTAATGAGAATTGCTATGAGGTGAAATTTAATGAATTAGATTAATTAATTGATAAATTAATTAATGTATATGGTTAAGATATTGAATTGATAATATTGAATAATTAATGGTTGAATTAATTATGAGGAAAAAAGATTTATAAGTTGAGTAATTAATTGTTGCATTAATTATTTGATATTGAAATAGTTAATTCAAGATAATTAATTGTATAATTAATTTTAAGTTATTGATATTGTGAATGAGATAATTAGTTGTTTAATTAATTATGATATTTCAATTTGTGTATATTAATTAATTAATTGTTAAAATTAATTAATGTGATGATATTACTAATGAATTGTTAAATTAATTAATGATACAATGTGAATAATTAATTTTTAAATTAATTAATGAGAATATGTGTTTAATTTATTGTTGGAATAATTAATGTAATGCAGTAATTAATTAATTGTTGAATTAACTAATGTGGTGATATGATTAATTAATTGTCAAATTAATTAATGGGACTATGTGATTAATTAATTGTGAAATTAATTAATGTGATGTTGTGATTAATTATTTTTTGAATTAATTAATGTGATGTTGTGATACATGTGACTTGTAAAATTGTCATAAAATATCATTATTGATTAATCTTGAATAATATGATGTTTGTGATATATGTTCTTCATTTAGAAACAGGTTGTGAGACAGTGACTGATGCTCCAAATAATCACTGGGTGATAGACATGACGTTTTACACCCATCATGCATAAAAATATTATTCTATGGGACATGAACTGATGCTCTAAATGGCCATGGGTTGTGAGACGAGGACTGATACTTCAAATACTCACGAGGGTGATATACATGGCGTTCTACACCCATTAATTGACATTGGACAATGTTTCCAATTTGAGGTGATATTAATTGAATTAAAATGGAAAATGAAATAATGTTGGTTTAAATGAATTGTGAATTGATAATGTAAAATGGTTCAGACTCTGGCATGGGTCGAAGAAGGTATTGAGATGTCGTTTTCAATGGGAACATGGAGGTTTATGCGGTAAAATAATGGATAATCAAATAAATGGAAACTATTTTCTTTATTAATTGTTTTTATTCATTATAAAACTATATACACTATTATTTAGTGGATTTTTTTATATGTCTTTGGTGGTGGCCTATTGGGTTGTATTCACACCATACTCGGGTTGCCTGATTGGTACCTGAGTAGACTTTTTTTTTGTTTTTTTGGACAGGTTATGGGAAAATTCTCAGAGTTAGATGGTTCATTTGGGATGGAGCATGGAAAGGGGAAAATACATGGTTCAGGACCCTCTTGGGTGTCATTAGTGTCTTTACTTCCAGTTTTCATTTTAGGCATCTAACATTTACTTCCACATGACATGCTTTCTTTTTCACATTGATATTGTTTTTTTCCTGCTTCATAATATTCAGATATTAGTTCTGTTTGCCTTAATATATGCTTCCACTATTGTTTATTATTTTTTCAGGTGTTCACTCTGATAAAATAGGGTATATTCTTCTCATGAATGACTTACCATACCCTCGCTGCTATTCACCAGACTTTTGCATACATGGAGGCATGCCTGAGGTCATGTGGTGGGCCGACTTGGGGAACTGGTGCATGGCACCTGGGCTGGGAGGTTACAGAGAACCTCTTAGGAGATAAGTAACCATTAGGAGTTATTTTTTGGGTTAAATATGATATATTCATGAGGTATTAACTTTGTGATATTAGTGGATATATGGGACTCAAAATCAACCCAAACACAAAATTGATGTAGTTACCCACATTGGTGGGGGAGGAGGGAAACTTTTAAATACCATGTTATTATATCATTTTCATTTACTTCTTTTCATGTGTTTTCTTATTTTAGTTATAATTAAATAGATCCCTCAATTCTAATAGTTATAGAGGTTTTTATATTAAAGGGTGTAAAAAAAATGAATAAAGAAGAATTTAGTAAAATAATGAGCACATTATCTCCCCACCTCTCAGTTTGGCTACACTAGAAAACTAGGCACTTCATATGCTATCAGAGAAAAGGTTAGAGAAGAATTGTGAGAATCCAATAAATCATCATGGTTGGATGATATCACTAACAATACCATCCCAAATAAGACAAAATAAGTTCTATTTGGACCCAAAACATCAAACTACCAAATCTAGACATATATATATTAAAGGAAAAAAGTCAAGGTTCATTGGTCACTATTGGTGATATAAAATATTTAGAAACAAGGACATTGATTATTGGTATTACATGTCCATAATTGGATTAAAAAAGGCCTATATTTATGGGATTTAACCTAAATTCAAGATATATCTTATATATTTCAGGAAATGTATATATAATATGTTCAATCTATCATTATCAAATGGATTTGGAGTCATAAAAATTTTCTATGGAAATTTCAATAAAGATGGTCACTGTAATGATGAATGTTGATTTAAAAATACCAAGAATGATCCATATATAATTGAATAAATAAGAACAGAAAAGATGAAGATTTTTTTGGATATACTCTTATAGAAATCCTTATCATAGGTCCAATATACTTGGAGATGGAAAGAAAGACGAAACAAGAACAAGAGAATGCATGTTCTTTGTTAGTTGATGTGAAAAACTAATTTTACATAAGAAGTAAAATAATAAGAGTAATAATATCATGATTTCCAAGGATTTTTTCCATTTTTAAATTTAAATTATTAATCCTAATGAGTTATTAAAAAACTATAGATGAATTGAAATGAGTTTCTAGGTTGAGAAGAAACAATCAACCTTATTTCTCTCACTAAGGATATTTGGAGAAGTATATATATTCCCATATTTGTTTGTTTTTATATATAGGGAGTTAATGTTGATATATTCAATGGGATAACTAAAGTACTATAAACATGTTACAACATGATGTAACGCCCTGACCCCAGTTACCCAGAGTCGGTGCATTATTACATAACATTGACATGATCACAAAAGATAATGTCTCGAAAGACCAATTAGTTTAGTAGCCTTGGAAACACTAGATACATTCATAAGTCTTACATTACGTTATAGAATGGAAAAATACAACAACATAGTCTCCATAGTCCACACTCATATCCCCTCAGACTATCCCTATAGGTTAGTCATAAAATACTTTTCGTATCCTGGTAAAAATAAAACATAGAAAGGGGACAACTCAGATGCTCAGTAAGGATAACAATATAGCGGAAACTTTCATAAATAAGAAAAAAAATATAAGGCAATGCATAACTAAAAAAAAGCCTTTTAAACTTTAAATTTAGTACAATATGGAAAAAATAAAATGAAATAATTCCATTTACTTATTCACATGGATATTCTACTAGTCGAATAATCACATGCTATATCAATAACCACTTTCATAATGATGGAATGCATAATGCCAGACTATCATAACCACATAGTCAACGCCTTGTGCCAAGAATACAAATAAGATTTTTTCAAGGCCTTGTTCCAAGACACTAGTTTGTCTAATTAGACCTACCGATGCATCGAGGAGCTATAGAGGGCTCCACCCATCACATACTAAGTCCAATGCAATCCTCATATGAACAGGTTTAAACATAACATAAACATTCGTATTAAAACTAGCATACGAAATGTAAATAATTTATCCATAAACCATGAATGGTATAAAAATATCACATCCACCTTCAAACATATCACAAAACCTTCAGTACAATATGTAAGTTTTGTATCATAATAAATCAACTACAAATAATCTTAAAATCCATCAAAGGATGTTGACATAGATGAAATAAAAACTATTTGAGATAATTATCTATTTTTTTGAAATCATTTAAAACTCACATAATTATAAAATAGAAAATTTACTTTGAAAATATTCCTATAATCTTGTAAGAGAAGCTTTGAAAACTTTATAACAGCGGAAAATAGCCGCACTCTCCATATAAGTTAAAAAAGACATTCTTACCTTAATTTTGTCGAAAAGGTTAAAAAGGACATTGTTTAGAAAATGATGGAAATATTACTTTATAAACATCTTATAAAAAGTAAAACAAGGGTATAAATGACTTTAAACCATAGTCTATAAAATTTAATAATGTTTTGAAATACATTTTTAAGAAACATGGATGTGGATGATAAAGAGATCCCAGTAGATAATTATGTATAAACAACATTGGATAATGAAGAGATTGTAGAATTGAACCTTACCTTGTAATTTTCCTTGATCGTGGGTAGTTTAACCTGCTGTATAATGGTGAAATAATTGTTATTAAATTATACAAGAATCATATACATTAATATATTATCATATATGATATTTTAACATTGCTTTGTTAATAATATCTTAGTATTATCGTTTTTTCGGGTGTTAACGGATTTGTTTTCCTTTATATTATTTGTTATGTGGGTAATATTTGTTATGGATGGGATGTATATTATTAATATCCAGAATTATAACAAGTCTTTAATCATTATTTTTAACCATAAAATGAAATTTAGTCTTGAATGGATACAATGGGGAATGAATCTCATCGCGTTCATGGAGACGGTAATTCGTACGTACACACGAGCGACAATATCATTCTTTTTATATTAAAATAATATATAATTGGATGTTGTAACATATATACAGAATAATTATCATGCTATATTTATTATTTACATTAATTACACATCATTATTATACCCATACAAATAATAATGTATTGAATAACAATTACACCACAACGTGGAGATGGTAGGCCATACATACGCATGTATGGTGACATTTCATTAAAGGGATGGATATAATAATGGATTTTGTTGTAAAATATTTATAATAACATCACAATATATAGAATATAATGGATTTATTATTTTATAATGGAAACAACAAAGAAAAAGGAAGTGGAAGAAGAAAGGAACTTGAAAGAGGTGGTGAGATTTTTACCTCTTCTTCGGGTTGTTCCTTTTGATTTGATCAAAAGGGATTCTTAAGTTTTCTTTATGACTAAAGGAAGGCCTCTAGGATTAAGTGATGGAAGTTTATAGGATATTGGGGTAGGGGTTGGCGGAGCCAAAAGGCTTTGAAGGTGTGAAATTGAGAGAAGGGAGAGTGCCCTTTTATAAGAGGGGTGAGGGGAACCTTAGGAAAATCTAGAAATATTATTTTATAATAAATTCATATTCGGTTTATAATGGATAAAAAGTGACTTATTTAAAGGATAAGGTGGTTATGGGTTTAAATCCACCCAAACAATATGTTTTTGATAGTTTTGGGTCACTATATTAACCTTATCTTTTAGTTTTAACTCTTAGTTAATTAGTTTCACATTTACCATATCTCTTTGTATTTTTATATTATATGGTTAATAAACTTACTATAAACTTTCAAGAGAACCCCAAGTGGTTCATTAATGATACAAATATCATTATATAAGTCTCTTGGCTGAACCTTATATTTTTAGGAATTGAATATCAATTAATAATATAATATTTGTTTTAAAAACTCTTTTATGTCAATTTTGACAATATTTGGTATTTTGTTTTTTCTAAATTCATAAAAACATTATTACTTCGAAAAAAATTCATCTAACCAACCCTAAGATGTAATATTGAAATATAGAATTAGTGTAATTCATAAAAAGTCTCAAATTACATTTATTTGGATATTTATAATATCAATTATTTTAATATTTCATTAATTCGGTAATTACTACATCACTATTGTGTCATAAATAAATTAAATTATTTAATGTCTAAAAATTATAAATAAAATAACATTATTTAGGGAATATTTTTATATTTCTAATTAATTTTTATAATCGTTTTTATCTTATGTATAACCCTATATTAAATTTTTTTTAGTTATTAAACTTTGATTTTAACTCTTTTAACTCTTCCTTGAATTAAATAATAATAAATGTCCTAATCTAATCCAAGTAGACCAAAGAGGTTCATATTTTATTCCTAAGGTTGTTTTTGGTCGAATTATACTTATCCAATAGAATTAGGACATGTTTTAGGGTAATAATAATATCATTTTTACCTTTAATTACCCTATTTACATTTTACCGTGGTAAATAAAAGTAAAAATTTACTATTCCCCAAAAATTATTTTTATTTTATTGAACCACATTTTACTCCTTTATATTAACCGTGTCTCTCGGTTTTTTAAAATTCCACTTACAAAAGTGGTAAAATTATGTTTTATGTGAATTTTCAATTTTTTTTAGGAGATGGGTAAAAGACGGTGAAAAGTTTAATAAAGTTTATATATATCTAAAATTATTATAAACTGAATCCAATAAATTTCATTGAAATTATATAGGTATTATGTATCTATTTTGACCAAAAATAAATTTAAATAAAATAAATAATTATTTGGATAAAAATTCAGTTTTAAACTATTACTCAGTGTTTTTCACTATTCATCAAAAATTGAAAGTTTTCAGAAAAATACAAAAAATTCACCCTAAGCTAATTTCAATATTCTGAATCCAAAAATGAAGTCCATTTTGAAATATAAAATGTATTAAATTTTAAAAAGTGGGTATTACTATTCATAACGGCTAGTTTGATTGGTTGTGGTATGTTAGAACTCAAAGTTGCGTACAACACACGCTATTATATTATTCAAAGGGAAACATGCTGTGAAAGTTTGGGGTGTTACATTCTCCCCTCCTTCAAATAATTTCATCCTTGAAATTTCTAGAATATTACTTCATAAAAAGACTCGGGTGGTTCTTTATCATAAGTTTCTCGGGTTCCCATGTTGCCTCTTCCATCTAATGGTTTTTCCATAGAACTTTTACCAGACGATTCATACGATTTCTCAGCACTTGTTCCCTCATATCAAGAATCCTGACGGGCTCTTTGCAATAAGTTAGATCGGGTTCCAGTTCTAATTCCTCATAGGTGAGTACATGTGTTGGGTCAGACATGTATTTTCTCAACAGTGAAACGTGGAACACATCGTGAACTTTGGAGAGATTTGGCATCATTTCCAAACGATAAGCTACAGCCCTAATTAGTTCTAGAATTTCGAAAGGTTTTATGTACCTAGGACTCAATTTACCTTTCTTACTAAAACTTATAACTCCCTTCCATAGAGATACCATCAAGAAAACATGATCGCCTACCAGAAATTTCAAATCCTTCCTTTGGTTATCGGTATAGCTCTTCTGACTACTTTGAGTTTCTTTAATGTGGTTTTGGGTTACCTTCACATTTTCCATCGTTTCCTCCACCAGTTCTGGGACTATGAGTTCTATTTCACCAACATCATCCCAACAAGTTGGCGTGCGACATCTCTTTCCATATAATGATTCATATGGTGCCATCTGAATACTTGAAGGAAAGCTATTGTTATAGGAAAATTCTACCAGAGGTAAATATTGATCCCACATACCCTGAAAGTCAATTTAGAAAGATCTCAACAATGTCTTATAAGGTTTGAATAGTCTGTTCTGATTTTCCATCTATTTGGGGGTGGTAAGCAATGCTCAAACAATGCTCAGTATCCAGGGCTTTCTGAAGATTTTTCTAGAATCATGATGTAAAACGTGGATAACAATCAGAAACAATCGATAGGGGTACTCCATAAAGTCTTACAACTTCATTAATATACAGTCTTGTTAGATGTTCAAGTGGTAAATCTTCTCTTATAGCAAGAAAATGTGCTGACTTGGTAAGACGATCAACAATGACCCATATTGCATCGTTCCTTCTAGGAGTCTTTGTCAGTCCCATGACATAGTCCATCGTAATATTATCCCATTTCCACTCAGGTATGTGAAGAGGTTTCATGACTCCACCAGGCTGTTGCCTTCCAGCTTTCACTTGTTGAAAAACCATACATCTTGACACAAAATAAGTAGTCTCCCTCTTCATGTTGTCCCACAAAAATGTTCCGTCAAATATCTATACATCTTGGTGCTCCTAGGGTGTATAGAGAAATTAGAACTATGAGCATCGTCCAACAATTCCCTTTTTAGATCAGGTATATCGTTAACACAAAGTCTCTTCCCAAATTTCAAAATTCTATCTTCATACACAAAGTCACTCAATCTCCCATAATTCACAACTTTAATCTTCTTTTGAAACTCTTCATCATCGGTCTGAGAACTCTTAATCCTTTCTAGTAAATATGGTTTGGAAACCATTTGAAAAAGTATTTATGTTTCACCTTCCATGGTTATTCCCATGTCCATCTTTACTAGATCTATGAAAATAGGATCCCTTTCAATTCTCATCTTGTTCAAAACTCCATGATATTTTCTACTCAAAACATCTGCCACCTTATTTGCCTTCCCCAGGTGGTAGTGTATCATGAAATCATAATACTTGAGTAGTTAAAGCCATCTCCATTGCCTCATGTTGATTTATTTCCGTGAAAAAATATACTTCAAACTCTTTTGATCAGTATAAATTTCACATTTCTCACCATAGAGATAGTGTCTCCAAATCTTTAAAGCAAATATTACAACTGCTAACTTGAGATCATGAGTAGGATAGTTTTTCTCATGAATTTTCTACTATCGTGATGCATAGGCAATAACCCTATCATTCTACACAAGGACACAACCAAGTCCTTTCTTCAATGCATCACTATAAATAACAAACCCATCATTCCCCAATGGCAGAGTCAATATAGGAGCATTGACTAATATTTTATTTAGTTATTCAAAACATTCTTCACACTTTTTTGTCCAAACAAATTTATCCCCTTTAAATGTGAGCTTTGTTAATTGGTTAGCCAACCAGGAAAAATTCTGGACGAAACATTGATAATAACCTGCTAAACCAATAAAACTACGTTCCTCAATTATACTCATCGGTGCTGGCCATTCTTGGATTGATCTTGTCTTAGAAGGATCAACAAAGATTCCATCCTATGAGACAATATGACCACAAAAAGAAATCTCATGAAGCCAGAATTCACACTTGCTAAACTTCCCATATAATTCATGTCTTCTCAGAGTGTTCAATATAATGCGCAAGTGATTTTCATGATCTTCATAGCATTTGGAGCATAATAAGATATCATCAATCAATACCACTACAAAGTCATCAAGATATTCTTTGAAAACTCTGTTCATTAGATCCATGAAAATAGAGGGTGCATTAGTCAGCCCAAAAGACATTACTGTAAACTCGTAATGCCCATACCTGGTTTGAAATGCTGTCTTCAGAATGTATTCCTTCTTCAAACACAACTGATGATATCCAGATTGAAGGTCAATATTTGAAAAGTATTGAGCTCCATGCTGTTGGTAAAATAAATCATCAATATGAGGTAGGGGATACTTGTTCTTTATTGTTATAGCATTGATCTCCCTGTAGTCGATACATAACCTCATAGATCCATATTTATTCTTAACAAAAAGGACAGGGGCACCCCATGGAGAAACACTAGGGCGAATAAATCCCTTATTACTCAATTCCTCTAGTTGTTTTTTTAGTTCCACTAATTCCACAGTGGACATTCTATAAGGGGTCTTCGATATGGGCCTTGATCCAGGAATTAAATCAATGGAAAACTCAATTTCTCATTCTGGAGGATGTCCAGGAAAATCTTCGGGAAACACATCAACATATTCTCTCACAATAGGTACGTACTCTATTTGAACATTCCTTTCCCCAACCACAGTCATTTAATTCTCTTCCTTCCCAATAATTGAATTTAGTTGAGCTACCGGGGGTGGATCTAGATTAGAATTAGGTGGTGATGATTCTTCTCTAAAGATAAGGTGTTCCTTATCATCATCATCAAAAATCGTAACCTCTTTTTTCTTACAATAAATATTTGCATCATGGTCTGAAAGCCAATTGGGAAAAAATGAAACAATTCAATGATCCAGAATCAAATAAAGCATTGGATAAACCTGAGTAAACAACTAAATTACCTGCCACCACATCCATTGGAGCTTCTACCTTAGCAGTAGTGATAACATAAGCTTGTCTTTGATCCCTTGGCATTTTCTGAGGTAAGTTTCCCTGACGCTTATGAAATTCATTTTCATAATGTCCCATCTCCCTGCAATTGTAGCATTGAACATCAATAGCTTTTTTCTTCCCCTTGCAATCACGATCTTCGTGACCTTTTTCACCTCACTTGTAACAGACTCCCATTAATTTTAAGAAAGTACTAGGGTGTTTCTTCCTACATTTACTGCAGGATGGATATTCAACATTTACCTTCTTCCCCTTATTTATATTTCTAGAGTGATCAACAGATCTCTTCTTCTCTTGCTTTTCTTTAAAGTCATAAGACTTAGAGAATTATTTTTCTGTCTTGATAGCACATGAGACAATATCTTCGTATGACGAGAAGTATTGTGAGACTAATGCTCAATGGAGAAACGGTTTTAACCCATAAAAAACGATCAATCTTACTTCTTGGGTTACGTATATAATCTACAGCATGGCTTGCTAACCTTGTAAAGTTAGACTCATACTTTGCAACATTTTCATCCTGTTTTTTCCTTAGACTCAGAAGTTGTATTTCCATATCCGATCAATGGTCATGAAGAAATTATTTTTCTATGAAAATATATTTAAACTCACTATATTAGATATTTTAAACTTCATCATATTCCTTCGTGTTTTGAATCAATGACCACCATTGATCAGCATCTCCAGTGAGGCGGTAAACTGCCATGACAACTTTTTCCCTTTCGCTACTCCCCAAGGCGTGGAATATTTTTTCAAAGGAATTTATCCATTGATCAGATACTAGTGGATTTGTAACCCCATTCAATGTGGGTGGTTATTGCCTCATGAAGCGATCTAACATTGATCCTCCACGTTGGGGATTAGGGTGCTCCATACAGTTAAGGTTATTATTCATAACCTGAGTGAGTTGTCCCCGTATGGTGATAAACTGATCAGCACCAGTTGTATCACCATCTCTACTATAATTATCGTGAGCAGGAGGTCAATCCCTACATGGAGTGTGTGCATTGATATAGTTTCCATTCCTTCCACTAGGCGCCATTTTTAAATAATAGCACACACTAGATTAGTTTATTAATCCCAATACATAAATCCAAACTTGTAAAACACTTAACAGAAATTGAAAAGTTTATGGATATAATCTATAATCATAAAAATGTTTTCTTTGAGGAAGTATATACTCATAAATCCTTCATAATGGTTTATAAATAAAATGATAATTATCCCAAGCATATCCCCTGGGAGTGTCGTAACTAAGAGTGCAGCAAGGCCTGTTATCGTGCACGAATTCCCATTCGACTCCAGCTCAAAGCGTTGTTTTCGAGTTTTACCCCTAGGTACTTCTGTACCAGATCCACCTCAACCTGCTTATATCCAGACATGGATGTATTTCTCGGAAAACTCAAAAAATATATATAATAACAAAATTCTAGGAAGTTATTCTATACTAATCCTCAAAGTCTATCTTAGGGCTACGTGCACTAATCAGAGTTTATCTAAATCTAGCTTCCAAGTTTTGTAATAAACTTCCTATGATACCAACTATAATTCCCTGAACCCAGTTACCTAGAGTCTGTGCATTATTAGATAACATTCGCATGATCATAAAAGATCAACTCTCGAAAGACCGATTAGTTTAGTAGACTTGGAAACACTAGATTCATTCATAATTCTTACATTACATGATAAAATAGAAAACTACAACAACATAGTCTCCATAGTCCACACTCATTTTCCCTCAGACTATCCTTACAGGTCAGTCATAAAATACTTCTTCACATCCTGGAAAAAATAAAACATAGAAAGGGGTGATCTAATATGCTCAGTAATGATAAAAATATAGCAGAAACTTTCATAAATAAGCATAAAGATTTAAGGAAATGTATAACTAAAACAAATGCCTTTTAAACTTGAACATCTGCATAATATGGGAAAAATAAAATGAAATAATGCCATTTACTTATTCACATGGATATTCTACTAGTCTAATATTCACATGAAATATCAATGACCACTTTCATAATGATGGAATGCATAAGGCCAAACTATCATAACCACATAGTCAAGGCCTTTTGCCAAGACTACAAATAAGATTTTGTCAAGGCCTTGTGCAAAGACACTAGTTTGTCTCATGAGACCAACCGATGCATCGAGGAGCTATAGAGGGCTCCACCTGTCACATACTAAGTCCAATGCATTCCTCATATGAACAGGTTTAAACCTAACAAAAACATTCATATTAAAACTAGCATATGAAATTTCAATACTTTATCCATAAACAATGAATGGTATGAAAATAAAACATCCATAGTCAAACATATCACAAAACCTTCATTACAATATGGATGTTTTGTATCATAAAAAATCAACTTAAAATAAACTTAAAATCCCTCAAAGGATGTTGACATAGATGAAATCAAAACTATTTGAGATAATTATCAATTTTTTTGAAATCATTTAAAAGTCACATAATTATAAAATAAAATATTTACTTTGAAAATATTCTTATAAGCTTGTAAGAAAATCTTTGACAATTTCATAATGGTGGAAAATAGCCGCACCCGCCGTACAAGTTAAAAAAGAAATTCTTACCTTAATTTTGTCGAAAAGGTTAAAAAGGACCTTGTTTGGAAAATGACAGAAAGATTCCATTATAAACATCTTATAAAAAGTCAAACAAGGGTATAAATTACTTTAACCCATAGTGTATAACATAGTAATAATGTTTTCAAATACATTTTTGAGAAACATGGATGTGGATGATAAAGATATCCCAGTAGATAATTATGTATAAACTACCTCAGATAATGAAGAGATTATAGAATTAACAGTTACCTTGTAATTTTCCCTGATAGAGGGTAGGTTAACCTCCTTTATAATGGTGAAATAATTGTTATTAAATTATAAAATAATCATATAAATTAATATGATATCATATATGATCTTTTAACATTTCTTTGTTAATAATATCTTAGTATTATTGTTGTTTTGGGTGTTAATGGATTAATTTTCCTATATATTATTTGTTATGTGAGTCATATTTTTTGTGTATGGGATGTATCTTATTCATATAAAAAATTATATCAAGTCTTTAAACATTATTTTTAATCATAAAATGAAATTTAGTATTGAATGGATACGATGGGGAATGGATCTCATCACGTTCGTGGAGACGGTAATCCGTACGTACGCATGAGCGACAATATCATTATTTTGATTTCAAAATAATATATAATTGGATGGTGTATCATATATACAGAATAATTATCAGGTTTTATTTATTATATATATGAATTAAACATCATTGCTATACCCATCCAAATAATAATGTATTGAATAACAATTACACCACGACGTGGAGACGGTAAGCCATATGTACGCATGTATGATGACATGTCATTCAAGGGATGGGTAGAATAATGAATTTAGTTGTACCATATTTATAATAAAATCACATCATATATAAGATACTGGAGTATTTATTTTAGAATGGAAACAACAAAGAAAAAGGAAGTGGAAGAAGAAAGGAACTTGAAAGAGGTGGTGAGATTTTTACCTCTTATTTGGGTTCTTCCTTTGATATGATCAAAAGGGATCCTTAAGATGGCTTTATGACTAAAGTAATTCCTCTAAGATGAATTTAGGGAAGTTTAGAGGATATTTTGTTTGGGTTTGTCCAAGCAAAAAAAGGCTTTGAAAGTGTGAAATTGAGAGAAGGGGGAGTGCCCTTTTATAAGAGGGGTGAGGGGCACCTTAGGAAAAACTAGAAATATTATTTTAAAATAAATTCATATTCGGTTTTTAATGGATACAAAGTGACTTATGTCAAGGATAAGGTGGGTATGGGTCGAAACACACCCCACAAATAGGTTTTATATAGGTTTGGGTCACTATATTAACCTTATCTTTTAGTTTAAACTCTTAGTTAATTAGTTTCACATTTACCATGTCTCTTTGTATTTTTATATTATATGGTTTATAAACTGATTATAAACATCCAAGAGAACCCCAATTGGTTCATTAATTATACAACTATCATTATATAAGTCTCTTGTCCTAAACTTATATTTTTAGTAATTTAATATCAATTAATAATATAATATTTGTTTTAAAAACTCTTTTATGTCAATTTTGACACTAATTGGTATTTTGTTTTTGATAAATTAATAACAACATTATTAATTCTAAAAAAATTCATCTAACCAACCCTAATATGTCATATTAAGCTATAAAATTAGTTTAATTCATAAAAAGTCTCAAATTACATTTATTTGTATATTTATAATATCAATTATTTTAATATTTCATTAATTCAGTAATTACTGCATCACCATTGTTTCATAAATAAATTAAAATATTTAATGTCTCAAAATTATAAATAAACTACCATTATGTATGAAATCTTTTTCTATTTCTAAATAATATTTATAATCAAATTTATCTTATGTATAACCCTATATTAAAAATGCTTTAGTTATTAAACTTTGATTTTAACTGTTTTAACTCTTCTTTAAATTAAATAATAATAAATGTCCTAATCTAATCCAAGTTGACCAAATAGGTTCATATTTCACTCATAAGGTTGGTTTTGGTCGAATTATACTTATCCAATAGAATTAGGCCATGTGTTAGGGTAATAATAATAATATCATTTTTACCCTTAATTACCCTATTTACATTTAACCGTGGTAAATAAAAGTAAAAAATTACTATTCACCAAAAATTATTTTTATCTTATTGAACCACATGTAACTCATTGATATTAACCGTGTATCTCAGATTTTTTAAATTCCACTCAAAGAAGCGGTAACATTTAGTTTTATGTGAATTTTCAAATTTTCCGAGGAGATGGGTAAAAGACGACGAAAAGTTCAATAAAATTTATATATATCTAAAATTATTATAAACTGATTTAAATGAATTAAATTGAACTTATATTGTTATTATGTATCTATTTTTAGCTAAAATAAATTTAAATAAAATAAATAATTATTTAAATAAAAATTTGGTTTTAAACTATAACTCAATGTTTTTCACTATTCATCAAAAATTGAATGTTTTCAGGAAAATAACAAAAATTAACACTAAGATAATTTGGATATTCAGAATCCAAAAATGAAGTCCATTTGGAAAGATAAAATGTATAAAATTTCAAAAAGTGGGTATTACTATTCATAATGGCTAGTTTGATTGGCTGTGGTGTGTTAGAACTCAAAGTTGTGTAAAACACATGCTATTGTATTATTGAAAGGGAAACGTACCATGGAAGCTTGGGGTGTTAAAATAAGGAAATTTCCATCATGAGAGATTTACTATTCCTAACATATCTACTAATTTTAGTTCTTGAAGGTTTATTTGTTAAATTTATCGGTGTTTTGTTAAACATGGACTAGCCATGATGAATTTGTTGAAGGATATTATCCATTGAGAGGTATTTTAGTTGATAAAGATAATAGATATAATTATTGAGATACTAAAATATATAGAGAGTTATATAAGTTTTCATTAATAAGGTATATTAGTTATATTCTCCCATACTTATATGATAAATACATTATGAAAAAAGGAGGATAGTTTGATTTCACAATAACATGAAAAAATGTGTTTTTTTTGTAAAAAACAAAGGTAGAAATATGAGAAACAATTTTTAATATTTTTAATCTATTTGTTCAGATGATTATAAGAGACAACTTGATTATATATTTGAATATCTCTTAGAATTATTTTTTTGGAGTTGGTATCAAATGATAAGTTATGTTTTAGATATATTTTATGTAAGTGTTAATATATATTTTTTATATATTGATAATGATACTATAGTCTTATATTTTATTAATTCATGGATCATCACCTAACAAAAATTGATGAAATTATTTTATGAATTTTCTTCAACTCTACTTTCAATAAGGGGGAAAAGAAGAAATTTAAATCCTTATTAAAGAATGAGATGAGTGATACTATAAATTACTCTTAAATATTATATTTAATATTAATAAGTTGAAGAAATAATATTATTGATATATTTAATTTTAATTAAAATGAATATTATAATGGGTATTGAAAAAAATTCAAAGGGGGTGATTGAAGTTCCCAGTGCATTATGTTATTATGTTTGTTTTCAATGAGGTGTCAATGACGATGAGGATAATTCAAGTTGGTAAAGTCAATATATGAGATTCTTTTCATTGGATATGTTATTATAGATCCATTAATATACTCGAAAACGAGTTTCATTATGTTTTTTTTCCAATATTTTATGGATATTATAAATATATTTGATATTGGTAAAGATTATACTTCTTGGAGTTATATTATATATATATTCATGGAATCCATTTCCATATGTTATGATTGTTGAGATGATATTAGTTTAATTCAATTAAAAGTGATAATGGTTGATGAAAGCACTATCTACAATCCAATCTTGATGAGTTTTAAAGGAAGTTGATAAGAAGGTATATATGACAAATGAGAATGATGCTAGCATGAGATTTCATCCTTATGTTATTAATAATTGAGGTTTATGAAACATATGTTAATATAAATTAAATGATGAAGTTGATTGAGATTTATAAAATGGAGAAAATATTAGATATATACTATCTTTATTGGTGAATTGAATCATTTTTAGTTTTATGAATTGAGTTGAAGATGTGGATAGTGAAATATTTATTTGATAATTAACTAAGAACTATTATTAATGTTATTTTGATATGATAATTACGATGAATTATTGAGGTAGTGAAGAGTCATTGAAATACATAAAATTGGGTAGTTGTATGGTGAATTAACAATAAGAATTATGATAAAGTGATTCATTGATGCCTCATGAGTTCATGAAAGAGTTAGATTTTTTTTGAGATAGATTAAAGATTTTGTATATTATTTGGTTAAGTATGGAGTTTATACATAATATCTTATAGGGAGAATAAAAAAGTAATTAGAATATGTATTTGATTATATTACGAAATATTGGAAAATTCTACCAGAATTCACCTTATGATATATAGAATAAATTTGATCATAAGTATAATTAAATATTTTATTCTAAAGTATACATAATATACCTTAGATCATACAAAAGAATAAATCTTGAGTTCATATTGATATGCATTGAAGGAAATACTACACAATAACAAATTAGAAAAATCATATCATATAGAAGATTAACTAGATGATATAAAACATTAATTCCGAATTTATTATGAATATATAATATTTATTTAATGATATATAAGATTAAATTATGAGTTTATAGAGGATATATAAGTTGAAATTTGAAACACATATTTTTGACTCTAAAGATTGATCTCCTATAAAATATTAAATGATTGAATTGGAGAGTAAATTAGATGATGATTTGTATATTATTCAAAGATATAGAAACATTATTATGAAATGTAATTATGATTAAATATAAGATAAAATTGATCCTATTACACCATGAAGTATGAAAACATTCTGTGAATAAGTTGTGGTAGGATTATGTGTGAGTTTTAGAAATCATCCATTCCACAACCAATGTTTTAACCCCATAATGTGAGGATTACAGATTGAATTCAAGACACAATGATATACTATGATAAAATTAAATGGTACTACATTATGATGGTAGATTAACTCAAACCACAATATGAATTATAAATCACTTCTATGGGATACCTAGTTCAGAGAGGGGATTACATCCTGTAATGAGATGAAGACCATGAAACAATATTATTAATTCATGTATACATGAAAAAATAATGATTTTTTATGGAAGATCAAGGAAAATATAGACCAATGTCTTGGGAGATTTAAATATTTATTTTGTTAATATATTCTACCTGTTAGTTATGATAGTTCAAATACTCATATTTTTAAACCTTTATTAAGATTTAAATTGAAAGTTTTTACAATATATGTTTTTGACATGTTTTAAATGAAATAATAATGAGGTTAAAGATGAAATTGGTTTCTATATTCAAAATATGTAAAATATTCTTGTGATTATTTCCTAGTGTATAATGAAAAGAATAATAAGAAGAAAATAATATGGTTAGATAAGTGAAGAAGATTATAATCCTAAAAAATAACATCGTGAGCTTCTAATAAGAAAGAAAAAGAGACAGTGAGGGAGATTGATGTTATTTTTTCTGTTAAATATCATGTACATCGATACTCTTTCAAATTTCAGAGCTACTACTTATTAAGATTACTATAATTCTCAGATAATATTAAGGATAATAAAATGTGGATGATCCTACAACATCTATCATTTGATCATTCTAAAGCTAATATGACATCGATGTGCATGATCTATTCCTAAAACATAAATTTGAATTCAAGGTTCATTATTGAGGAATAATATCATTCTTTTGGTGCTAAAATATATAGATATTCAAGGAGATATTGTTCAGGAGGGAGTTGGAGAACCACCACTGTGAACTAGATGGATTCAATATAAAGAAACTATTAGGTGAGAGTTAAATATCTATAAATGGTTTATTTTGTGATTAATCATGATACTTTAACTGATGTATTAACCTTTTGATGTGAGTGGATATCTTTGTGTCACAATATAGTTGAACACAACAAGGATGTAATCACCCACATTGGGGGAAAACCTTGTAAATATTGTGTTCTTCAATCCTTTTTAATTCACTTATTTTAATGTTGTTTATTATGTTGGTTATCATTAAAAAAATAAATTAACCCCAATAGGTTCATATGTTAGAATATTAAAGGGGTAAATGAATAAATAGAAAATTATATAGTAAAAAACTAACCACAATTATTCACCCCACTCTTTATGGCTGTAATAGATCACTAGGAACTTCATGTAGCATAATTATAATCATGGGTCTAAAATTGACTGTTAACACATAAAAAATAATTGCATGACACTATATTAGAATGCAATCGAGTCCTAAATGAGAAGTGTCACTGTATATTGAAAATGATTTCCCATCATCTGGTAATATGAGAATAGGAACACTTTTTAACTTTTCTTTTGAAAGAACCAACAAAACATGGCACAATTATAAATGATTTCAAATTCTTTTTCAATGTTGAAAAAGTAATATCTATGCAAGAAAATTTTATTGAAAAGTAATGGTAGTAACTAACTAATCCTAAAAAATTCATAATATTAGATATGATTTGAGGTGGATTCTAAGAAACCACTTCCTCTACCTTTTTTGATCCACTGAGGCTATTTTCTATGATATAACATGGCCCATAAAATAAACTGATACAAATCCAAAATTTGAATTTCAACATATTTATATAATGTTGATACTCTCTCACTATTGAGACCATGAATTTTAAATTTTGAACATTTTTATTATTTATACTAATATGTTTAAGGTCGTAACTAAGCTATAATGGATTTTTAGGTGTTGTGGAGTATCATAAATAATATTTTGAAAATAATGAGTTATTTTTTTTCTAATAAAATATATTGATGAATTTATTATAAATCAAAAATAGAGAATCATATAGAGATTATCACACCACTATTGAGTATAGAATGATAGGTTTACCCTAGGGGTGTTGTAATTTCAGTTCACATCTGGGCTGCCCAGGATTATTCATCATAGGTTTGTAGTAAAATAAAATCAATTAATTTATTATTAATTAATTTTTACCCATAACCTAAATTTAACCTATTTAAAAATCTCTAACTCTCAAATATGGGGTTATCCACTATAAATTATTAACTTGGAGAGGGATATTTAGAGATAACTGGGATAAAGGCATTGTTGGAGAATATATTTTTTGAGATATCTTCAAGAGAACCCGGTGTGGGAATGATCTTTACCATTGGTCAATCCAAGAATGGGGTAGGGATTTTTTATTTTTTGTTGAAATTTTGTTTTTATTTTATTACTATTTTTCTTGAATATCTGATCCCCATGTTGGAAAATCCCTATGTTATAGATTTTATTCCAAAATTTGTTCCCAAAGCACATGTTCTTGATTGTGAATTAATTATGGGATCCAAATATATATCCTAATCAATTGTTTAATATAATTTCATGATGATTCCATGAATTCAATGACTTATGAAAGGATGATGGAAATGCGATAGTGGGAGAAGGTGACTGTGGTGAGGTGTAGTGCCAACTTGGTCACGACAATGACGGAAGACCAGCGAGTTCACCCCACTTGCCATGAGATAGAAAGTAAAATCTTTGGGACTATAGGTGCACCTATCCTAGTGCACTGGGACCAGAATTGGAACCCACACCTATTAGTATAGGTGGTCAAACCCAAGTTCCAAATCATGGTTCATGGTGGCCCAACCAGAAGGCCAAGCGTGCACATCAGGTCAGGTCAACCTAATCTGACCCAGGCTAGAGTGTGGGATGTATGTGGAAACTATACACCCCTGAAATATAATGTACTTTGGATCCATATTCCATTATGGTGCAGTACAAATGAGGTGTACGTGCATTCTATAAATGTTTCTCGACCCCCCTGTGCACCACATGGCATGCTATTCACATATATTTCATTTTTCAAGAAATTTTCATCTTTTTACAGTGTTGAGAAAATTAATAAACCATATTAAGATTTTTTCTACTTAGGTAATGATGGAGTGGTTTTTTTTGGCCATCCAAGTCCATTTTTGAACTGATACTGGATGATTTAGGATTTAACTCTATATAACTAACATCAGGGATTAAGCATGATGTGAAAAGTATACCTTGTAGTTTATAAATCTCAAGGCATCAAATTGAAAATAGGGCATGGGTCACCATAGTGTTTTAGTGTTTGGTACTCCCCTATTTTCTTTGTGAAAAATTCCATTAGAGTAAGAGAATCGAGTCGATACTCCCTTGCACCTGACAAGGTGTGAGTTCTCTATAGATTCTATAGTGTCTAGTACTCCCTTAATAAATGTTCCATGAACCATCAAGGTAAAATTCCTTTATATATGGAGTTGAGTACTCCATCAATCAATAAATTTTCTAAATAAGGAGAAGTTACTCCATATTGTAACTTTTTAAACTAATGCATACATTAGTGAGGCACATGTACTCCTCTATCTTTGGTGAGGTAATGTGGGTAGAGATTTATTAGGTAGTTGGTTATATGGTTTCTCATGGTCTGCAGTCCTTTTTCAAGCTAATATGATTTTGAGTTAGACTTGGTGTTTGGGTTTCAATATCTTGAAATCATAGATAGTTTTGTGAATTTATGTTTTTCTCGAAGTGATTTATACATTACTTCAATAGTTTAAGTTGATTAGATCCTTTATTCCAAACCTTTATGGGTTTTATAACATCATACTTAGTATGTATATACTTATCCCATTATGGGAATTTCACTCACCCATTTCATTTATTTTCTATATGATAAATAATATAGTGGTGATTAGGATAGAAATGATATTGGTTTAGGGGGAGCCTAGTGGTACCAAAAGGTGATGTCTATAAATGAACATTGTTTCCATAGTTAGTAATTATCGAGATTCTTCTCCTTAGTAACTTTATGTTTGTTTCTCCTAAATATTACTAGGTGTGTATTTTCCCCATTCACTTTTTGGTTATGCACTTTATAATACTTTGTGGATCTTAGCATGTCACATATATTTTTATATATTCATATTTTTTATTTATCAAGTATTACATTAATTTTTTTTATATAGATATTGATTGTATTGTACATGTACTTTAGGCTAAGGCCTCCCATATTTAGTGATACACTTACTTTATTATTTAAATCACCCACTTGACTATTATAAGTGATATTTTGGTGGGTCTATCAGAATAATACTAGTTTATGTGGGACCCTTATTGTTTTGGTCATGTTAGAGTTTCACGAGGGTATGAATTTCTTAGGGATTATTTTTAGAGTTTGGTGTTTTTGAGAATTATTTTCAATATTAGGGAAATGATATCGAGGGGTTTAAATTATTTATTTTATTATAGGGAACCCAATGTTATTATGGAAGTCGATGTATCCATTCAATGGGAATCTAATAAATTGATTTTCAACTCAGATCTCTAGGGAACCAGTTGTAGGGAACAAGTAAAAGGCACATGAATCATGTAAGAGTTAGTATTTTATTTAGGTGTCCTTCTTGATCCCCTTGATATTATTTAATGAACAAGATTAAATGTATTATGTTCTAGTATTAATCCACATATAAACCTATATAAGTTACCAGAGTAGGGTTATGGAAAGCCAAATGTGGCGATTGAGCCTCTTATTGGTAACCAACTATGCTATTAGGATTCTATTCATGGGTAGGATGGTGAGATTTTCCCATAAGGTGAGCGACAAAAAATTAATCCACCTATGGTGAAGTGAGTAAACCCACCACCCACATCCTAGCTGGAAGTACCTCCAACAATGAAGTAGTGAATCATTCTATGGTGATTGGATGTGTATGAACATAAGTTAAGTATTCCTCACAAATTTCATTAGTAATGGATCCCCATCTTCTAAGGAAAATTTGACCATTAGGTAGTAGAGGATTGGATATAAGTGATGATTTAGGTGTTCCAACTGATTTTTAGAACTAATTATTAGATTGTCACACTATAATCTATCTTTCTCTATGAAATAATGAGTCACTGATGGAATTTTATCCTCCAGGCCCAGGATGAAGAGACCCTCATTTGGAAAGAGTTTGAGAACCTTTTTTTCAATTATTACTACCTATATATGATGATATTAGTGTGTTTGCTAGAGATATTATAAATATAGTAGGGTATCATGTTATTTTTTGAGTATATTTTAAGGTTCATTGATCTCAAAAGGCACTCCCTTAACAAGATTCATGACAGTTTACTTTGATCAAGGAAGTTTGAGAAAGGACTTTGGATAGAGATTCTAGATGGTGTCATTACTCTATGACTACCCAAATATGTCATGGTTTTATAGAGGGACCTAGTTATTGAAATATTTTAAGAAGAGTAATAATAAGTTTCAAGAATTGGTGATAATTATCTTGGAGTGGGGTCATCCATGGTGGAAGGTCGTTAGTAGGCATCATGGTTGGGACACTAAATACATACTCATACGTGGTCCCTTACCTTGAGATTGGTAGTCCAAGAGTCACATTGAGTATTGATCTATCCAATAGATAGGATTATCTATTCACCTTTAGGATGAGGTCACATAGATCATGACTTCTTGACATGACATATTATATAGGGATGTTGGGGGGTAGATAGTCCTCCATTTCAAAGGCAGTGACATGATTAGAGACCTCCCCAAGGTAGACATAGTGGTCTTTATAGTGGAATCTCTATCAGAGTTGTTGGTGGTGAACAAAAAGGAGTATCTGAAGGTGGTTATCTCTATGATCCACTTCCACCACTATAACCCTAGGTAATCTAAAATAGTCTTAGGTAACTGGAATCTAGGGTCATGAATAGATATAGGTAATGGGGGGATATGAATAAGATACTCTTGAAATTATTTAAATTATGATCTATGTCTACTCTATACTAGAACCCATTCTCATAGATACAGACATAGGGCATTTCTTCAATATTTCACCCCTAGTTTACGATATAGATGTTCTGGTGGAGCCCTATGCATTCCATGTGAATAGAGACTCTCATTGGAAGTAATAACAAACTCACCCACATTGTCTAATGATGTTAGCTATTACTAAGAGTATAAGGGATTTCATGGGACATCATAGTGGCTGGGATAAATCCCTATGATTTCATCCTAGTTATAGACTAGATATCCTTTTTTCTATTCCTGTATGGACTAAAATCATTGGAGAGTGATGTGTTTATGAGTGGATAGGTTTAGGTTTTCCTTATTGGGAGAGTGGGACCTTCAGTTAAGATAAGAAGGGCCTATCCACTAGAAGATAATTTTTCATCAGTTGGTGAATTTTGATATATTTTTAGTGTATTTTTCAGAGGATTAGTTTTTGTAGTCATGAGTAGTATATGGATGTTTTTTCTAATGATATTCCAGAACCTCCCCTTCATTGATAGATTGAATTTTTTATTAAGTTATACCCCTAGAACAAGAATATATCATCTATAGTATAACATATATCCCCCACCGAGCTTCGAAAGATTAAGGTTTATTTAGATGAATTTATCAACATTAGTTTTATCAAACCTAGTGTATCCCCATGAGTCTCCCTGGTATTGTTAACCAAGATGGTATATGGGATATTGAGTATTCTCATTGACTATTTCCACCTGAATTAGGTGAAAATTTAGAAATAATACCCTTTTTAAAGGATTGCTGACCTCTTTGACCAAGTAAATAGAGAAATGTTGTTCTTGACAACCAATATCAGATTTTATTATCACTATATTTAGGTTCATGAGTAGGATATCCCAAATAATAAATTATACTACCACTATTTCCATTTTATGTTTATTGTGATTCAATTGGGAATGAATAATTCCTCAACTATGTGTAAGGGCCTCAAGAAGAGGATCTTATAGTACATCTCAGACCGGTTCATAGTGGTCATCATTGATTATATCCTTATCTAGTTTGTATTAGAGAAGGATCCAAGGAAAATTATTGACTTTCTTCAGGAGAACCATCTTTAAAGTAAGCTCTCTAAGTGTTAGTTTTTTATTTGGTAGGTTCATATCTAATGAAATGTCATTTATGGGAGTGGAGTTTCTACATATCTATTGATGATCGAGATGGTTCTTACATGGGATCTATCAATGAAAATGTTTCTGTTTTGGAATTTTCTTTGTATGGATGGATACTGCTGGATATTTATGGCCAAATTCTCTAAGATCACGACTCCTACGACTACCATTAATCATAAAGGGAATCCTTTTTAAATGTTTATGATAAAATAATTATATTTCAAAGAGTTAAAAATAAGGTTTACATGTTATCCTTTCACGACTTTTCTAGTTTAAGGCATTGAGTACATGGCGTTTTCCAATGCCCTTGGATATGGGCTTTCCCATGTAGTGGTGTAGATATTGGAATAGATTATTCATGGGTATTTATTATTGATAAATCTAGATTATAACTACATAAACCATGATTTATATCTTGCATATATAGTGTTCTCATTTAAGAATTATATTCATTACATTATTGGTGATTTTTTTTTGTAAACATGTACTATAGGATCCCTAAATATAACCTCACGCAATTAAAGGGAAATGTAGTGGTTGATACTCTTACTAGGAAGTGAAATTTTTAATTTATCAAGGAGTTTTTTATATATTTGGTGGTGATATAGATATCCTTATTAGATTAGGGAGAATTGGACTATCTTCAATCGATGGTGGTGACCCCTCTGTTTCAATAGGAGGGTGGCCTAGTTGGAAGACATCATTTTCAATGTACAATTTAACTAGATATCCTTAAATAATTTACTATATTTAATTTCTAAATTTGGGGAGCACACCATCATCTTTAGAGGATAGAAAATGCTTTTAGTCACGTTGTGTGAGGAGGTACTGAGGGAATTCCATACCTCAACATTAATGGTATATCTATGCGTGAAACATATGCACTATGACCTCAAGAATTAGTTTTTTAGACATTTATGAAGGGGAATTTTTTGAGTTTATCTAATAATGCCTCACTTTTTAATAGGTGAAAGAGAATCACCACGTTCTTGTGGTTTTGGATCAATACATTGAGGTTCTAGATTGAATGCGGGATATTATTTCAATAGAATCCCTGATGAGGCTTCTATACTCAGTGAAGGTCCAATAGGTGATTTGGGTGATCATAAAATTACTAACCATGTTGACCAACATCCTGCCTATTTGGGAGAAGAGATCTATTGGAATATGAGAGAGATTATACACCAATGGGATTATATCAGTGTTTGTAGTAACTTTGACAATTGGTTTTGAAAAAAAGTTTGATTTGTGTCTCAACTATAGTGGAGTTTACAAGAGGAATTCAAGACATAGTTGTGACTGAGTATTTAGTTCCACCCTAAAAAAGATGGGTAGTATGAGAGAACTATTCTAGTTCTAAATAATATATTGAGGGCTTATGGGGTCAATTTTGTCCAATACTAGAATAATTACTTAACCTTTGTAGAGTTAAAATATAAAAATAGCTATAAATACACTATTGATTTTACATCTTCCGAGGTTTTTTTATAAAACACCTTATAGGTCACCATTATATTTGACTGATATTGGATAGTCATCACTGATAGGACTAGAGTTTGTATGGTTAATGAAAAATAATGTTCAGAAGATCTAACAATGGATGATGATATCTTGGAGAAATCAAAAGGCCTACATGTGCCAATGATGGAGTCTTTTATAGTTTTATGATTGAGATCATGTGTTTTGGAAGGTATAAACATAACACAGTTTATGGAGGTTCAAAAGAGGGACAATGTTACCCTAAATTTCATTATAAATTTCTAGATCTTTTGTAGTGTAGGATTTGTCAGTTATCAGATAACTTTATCCCATAGTTAGATCAAGTGAAAAATATCTTTCATGTGTTGTAAATAAGGAGGTACATGAATGATCCATACAATGTCACCAAATGGGATGGTATTTTCATCAAGGATGATTCAACAATTGTTGAGTAGCCAGTGGTTATTGAAGAATAACAATATTGAAACCTTCTAGGTTAGGAGATATTATAAGTGTAAGTGTTATGGTAGCTTAGAAACCATTAAGAGAGTGTATAGAAGAAAAAGAGTAATATAGATTCTCAGTTCCCTCACCCTTTTAGGCAAGGTTTTTTTTGGGGTGAAAATATTGGAATGTGTAGTGGATGTAACCACTCTTATCTTTTTTTTCTTCTTAAAGTTTTGTAATTTTTATAATAATATTTTTGGGGTTGGTTTTTGATCTTTATAGGTGTTTTTTCACTATAAAGGATTGAAAATTAAATATAAAAAATAATATATAATTCTTAGCTTGTGAACATATTGGTGAAAATTTATTATATCTCATAAACAATGAATTGTATAGGGATTCTAAAACCATCACTGAGTTTAGAATGGTGTGTTTACTCTAGGGGACATAATTTTAGTTTTCACCATGGCAACCAAGGATTACCCATCATAGGTGTCTAATTAAAATATATTAATTAATTTATAATTAATTAATTTTTATATTCAATAACCTAAATTACCTATATTTAAAAATATATAACTCTTATTCTAGGGTTATCTTCCATAAACCCTAGACTAAGAGAATTTTTTTTGGAGAATTAGAAGAAGGAGACCAATGGAGAATACATTCTTCGAGGAATCACTAATGTAATATGATACATGAATGATCTTCACCAATGATTAATCCAATCATGAGGTATGAGTTTATTATGTTTTAATTTATCGTTTCTTTTTTTATTTATATTATATTTATTTTTTGAACCTCCAAATTTGAGATTTAATCCTCATTTTTTATTATTTGATCTCTTGCTATGAAATCACCATTTTAGAGATTTTATTCTCAACTTTTTCTCTTGTGAATGTTCATTCTTAATGGTAGATCGATGAAAATATATGGATATATATCCCAACCCTCTTTCATTTTTCTATGTATGGAGGCTACCAACTCAGGAATAGCTGACAGTGGTGCAACATTGACGAGGGAGGTAGGAACATGTAGCATGGTAAAGGAGTGATGAATTATGGGCTATCATGGTGAAACAAAGTGGGGGATATTGTGGGATTTAATAATGAGGGTAGTGAGGCTAGCTATGATGGTTGGATAAGGTCTTTGTAGTGAGATACATTAGTGGTTTGAACACTATAGAATTGGTGGACTAGTGGGATAGGTCGGCCCAACCACTAGGTTGGGGGATATATGGGCCAAAATATGGGGTTCAACATTGTGGGGTTAGGTGGGTCGACCAAGGTTC
Organism: Viscum album; assembly: GCA_963277665.1. NCBI lineage: Eukaryota > Viridiplantae > Streptophyta > Magnoliopsida > Santalales > Viscaceae > Viscum > Viscum album. Next base: position 333,609,151 of record OY728138.1, on the reverse strand, counting down.
TAGCTCGTACAGTAAAGTAGCTTGACCATTTGGTTAGTAGGCCTAGAAACTCTAACATACCCAACCCATCCTAAGATAGTATGTGTGGAATGCATGAGTTCCATTTGACCATGTACCACAAAATGTTTGGTGTGAATTCATAAGCCAAAGTGTGTGCCCCACACCTAGTGTGCCACATAATGCTCTAAGAGGGTAATAAGTGACCTTATCTTTTACCACATGGGGTTTTTTTGATACATTTTAATGGTGTTTCAGTTATGAGGAAAAAAACCTATCCTGAGTGTTTTCCTATTTATATCATGATAAAACATTCCAATTTGTTATCCAAGTCCATTCATATGGTGATATAGATATATTTAGGATTTATCTATTTAGAGACAGTACCATGGTTTGCGTGTTATGAGATGAGAATACACTATGGTTTAGAATCCCCTAGATTTGTGCTCATAATAGGGTACTATTCCCCTATAGGGTTTTAGAGTTTATTACTCCCCCACCTAAGATATGAGTCCTTTATAGTTTTGATGTGGGGTTGGTATAAACATTCACCCTGTAAGGCACATATATTCCATAGAGTCTATAGATTCTAGTAATACATTGATCAATATTCCATAAATCAGTAAGGAACGAGACCTCTATTTATGATGTTAGGTACTCTCTCTCTCAGTAAATTTTTCTAATAAGGAGTAGGCCCTCCATTAGGGTTTTGGAACTACCTCAACCAAGACTTAACCTTAGCATATCATAGGTCCCCGCTAATTTTTTTGTGATAATGTGTGTATGTATTTACTAGGTAGTTCATTTCAATTTTTATTGAGGTGAAAAATATGTTGTTTAGTCAGGATGTTAATGAGTTATACTTGGTGTCTCACCTTCTTTAAGTTTATAGAATATTGGGTTTTATAGTTTCATTTTATTCTTACCTAAGAGGGTTATCCAGTATCTATATGGATTGATCTAACTAGGGACTTTATTCTATACATTTATGTTTTTTCATGAAATCCCACTGGGTATGTATATACTCAACACTGCATGGGAATTTCACCTATTCATGACATGTCTTATGAAAATGATGGATATTATGATGATGATTAGAGTGGGAATGATATCAGTGTTGTGGGAGTAGAGTGGTAACCCGAGGTGATGATCCTAGAAGATGATAAAGATTATAACTAGTCATCATGGAGATCCCTTTCCTCAGTTTATTTTGGTTGGTTTTTACTCAATACTTTTGGGTGTTTATTTTCCCCCTTTAATTTATGTTTATGAATTTGATACTTCTTTTTAGATATTATCATGGCACATATTTTTTTTATATTTATGTCAGTTACTTATCTAGTATTTATTTATTTTTATCCTACATTGGGATTTATGGTTATGTATAAGCACATTAAGCTAAGACCTACCATCTTAGGTGATATACCTACTCAGCTCTAATAACCAGCCCCTTGCCTATTAGAGGAAGGATTGGGGTGACACACATGTATTACTAATGGTCTAGGTGGGGCTATGGTGGATCATGTTGTGTCACTCAACATCTCCAATACCAACCATAAGTGATCAATATTATCTTCTTTATTCAATTAGTTTACGATAATTTCATCAATTAATACCAACAAAAATTTATATAGATATAGCTAAAAACTCGATTCACGAAACTTAGGAACACTTTTGGGGAATTTATCACCCCAAAAGACATAACTACAAACTCATACTATCCATATCTACATCATAATGTTTTCTTTTAGATAACCTCATCTCAAACTCATAAATGACGATACATATATATATGATATATCTTAGAGAATACCCATGCTTCTCTTAGTTGATAAAAAAATTAATTAATATATAGTATTGGGTTTATGTTTTTAACTATTAATTGATTCAAACAATGATAATTGATATATATTTACCAAATACCTTTGGTTTTTTTAAAAATAAGACAAAAATACCTCATGGTAAAAAACTAAGGTGTTTGTATACCTTTAATATAAAATTAGCTACCTATACCCTCAACTCTTGGAGACCAGTAGGTTTAATTTGATATGGATCCCAATAAAAAGGAATTATACACCAAAAAAGTTATAAATGAACATAAGATCTCATTAGTGTTGTAATATAACTTCCACCATATTAATATATAAACATACTCTCTCACTATATCTGAAATCTCTAAGGAATCTGTATCTGTAGTACATAATACATGAGTCACCTATTAGGTGGTGATAATTTTTCTTCCCGGAAGACTCAACTCAAATGGATTTTCTTTATCTTTGATAAACACAAATAACTCTAAACTATAATTGATAAAAGTAAATCCCCATTTCGAACAATCTTCACAAGATCAGGATGATGAAAAAATGGTATCATACGGTTGAATCTCTAACAAGATGATCCCAACACCATACTTCCACTATTGAGGATTAAGACACAGTTTTTATAAATCTTTAATAGTATGTACCCACTACTAACTAGAGACAACAATTTCATTGATCTATCCTATCTAATTATATAAATTTAAAGTTTGATCTTGAGAATTAGGTTAATAAAGGAACATAAAGTTACCATATATATCAAAATCGAATCCATAATAGAGAATAAAATAATAGTACATCTAATGGCTTCATCTCTAATTTCCATCTTAGCCACTTCTTCTTAAACTACATGTAGCTAATCGTTACTTATCTATAATTTTCTATATGTTTCATATCTAGAACCTCATCATCCTATGGGTATCCTTAATCACTATCACTAGATTTTTGGTAGAAATAGTTAATGAGGATCATTGTAATGTGATCGTCCACATACTTTAGATTACTTTTGATCCTAAATACGCTGACCACCTCTAGTACCCACTATGTCTTGCTAAAATTTGAACTACCAATCTTGCCTCTAATGAACATCCACTGTCATGATTCTCAATGATTACTTTTGGAAAATATATGATATAAGGAAATCAAAATATAGATAACCTGTTTCACAACATGTGAGTCATAATTCAAACCTTTGTTTTGAATATATTAAAAGATGCAAAATTCCCACACTCAATGGTTAAGATAGGGTAGTATAGTGATGATAATGGTACTAAGAACTTCATCAACCCTAATATTTTATTGTAATTGATGAGTAATTATATATATGTAGTTTGAGAATACCCCAAACTAAGGGTTATATGGTAGATAATGTGCCTTTATTTTGATTCATGTTTACCCTATCATTTCATGAAAATATTGATATTTTTTATGATCAAATGTGATTTAACTGATGAATTTCTCTAATTAGGAACATTTTGACTCGAAAATGTAATCATTTCAATATTTGTGTTAAAATGATTATTTTTGGGGATAAATTTATTAAAATATATTTTCTATAATTTTCAGGTATTTTCTATTCTAAATCTTCAGTTCATTTTTGTGATACATTAATAGAAACCATATTTTGGATGTTACATCAGAAAATTCATGGATTTTGAAGACAATATTTCCAATGTTCTATGTTTATATTTTTAATATCATTTTTGGGAAAAAAATTTAACTCTTCTACTTAAATTTTGAATTCATTGTCTAATCATATTTTTAAACATTATAAATTGATAAATTTTCACAAAGTGGGGAATTTTTCACTTATGTTTGACATATATGAAATGTTGGTTTTAATTAATTTAAGTGATATGGATGATAATTTTTCCAAATATTGTTTTTATATAATATATTTTAGATAAGGAAGATCATGTGCAATATATTTTGAGGAGAAGGTTCATGCGTAACATTTTTAGTTGAGAAATAATTCATATGTATGTTATTTTTACCATTTTTAGTTAGGGCGTAATATATCTTTTTTGGGGGAAATGTTCATATGTAAGATATTTCTAAGCTATAGAGGATACATATCATATTTTCTAGAAAAGGTGCTAATGCATAGTATAATTGAGTTTTTTTAAATTTTTAAATGTTCAATATGTAGTATTTTTAACCCCAAAGTAGAAGTCATGTATGTTTTTATAGTTTTCAAATAATTAATAATTTTTTCATGCATAGAATAATTTTTCCCACAAAAATTTGATATATAAAATAGTATAATTTATCAATTTTGTAGGTTCAACTTCCACAAGGAATTTAATTTTCCCATGGTTCTCTAGATTCACAAATAAGAATATAAATAAAGGAATATGAGATTATGAAGAGGTGTGTTGGGGAAAATATTAGTAATCCATGTGAGGTTCTCAAGAGAGTCCTTTGAAGACTAAATCATACCTATAAAAGAATCTAGGCCCTTATTTCTTAGAGAAAATGCATGGACATGTCAGAGAAGTGGTATTTATAGAGAAATTCAACCTGATTCATGCAGATAATACGATTAATAGTGACTATATTCCATATGGAGAACTGGGTAGTGAGGACATGAGTAATTACTTTGAGTCAAGTAATACAAGGATTCTATTTAAACCATGTGTTAGACTGATTATAATGGACATAACAAGGGGGGGGGGGGGTATTGAATGATATTTTCATATATTATTTAGAAATTTTTGGAGACATTCACTTTTGGGGAGGATTTTCCATAGGGAGACCTAGATACAAGGGTGTAGTTCTAGAGGAAATCAATTTAGAGGAATCTATATTAAGAGAATAAAGTGGTCTCAATAGAGAAGAAATTTTCCTTTGTATTTATTTATTTAATTTCTACTAGTTTTGAGAAGTGTTTATTGTTTGATTCTTTTTGTTTTGTTTTGAACATGTGTAAATTAATTAATTTTAAGTTATTAGATTGAAATGAGTTGAATTCATTCATTATTCTTACTCAAGTTATTTTCTTAATTATTTGGTATTATTTTAAGTATTTTACTTACTACATATATATTATTATTATATATTGATAATTAAATTATATTAAATTATAAAATAAATTTATCTCTTGTAGTAAGTAATTCATTCATTATATAAAATTAAATCAAGAAATTAAGGTTGTTTTTTAGTAGAATGGTAATATGATATTTCCATTCTATTTTATCAATTTAATTCTTTATGATCATTATTTTTATACTTTTATAAGTATAGACATGTGACGATCTATTTACCCTTTTCATAAAAAGATGAGATTGATTTACTTAAATTTGAAATGGTTGATGTTTATCTTCTCTATGAAAGATTCATTCATTATATATTTTTTAATTGAAAAATATTCTCTAGGGTGAGTTAATCAAGCAATGTTGATAGTTGATTGGAATATATTTAAAACAAATCTTTTATATCACATCACTTACAAAATTTTGATTAATCTTGAAGTAATTACATAAATATTTTTATCAAACAAGTCGATCTAGTATTCCTATTTCATAAATTATTAAACCATATTAGAACACCTTATTCTACTATTTTCATTCATTCCTCCCTGTATCACAAATCCATTTCTTTTCATTTTCACTCCATTAATTTTCAAACCATCTATATTTTAATTTTTTGTATTTTATTTTATTTTATGATATTTTTTAATTTTTATTAGATTAAAAAATTGTTCTTCTCTTGATTTTGACCATACATAATACCATATAGTTTTAATTATATTTTATAAATAAATATTTTCTTAATCATGATGAAAAATTAGTAAAATGTTGGCCGTTTTTCTAGGAATGTGATATTTGTCCATGAATAAAACGAATTTATAAATATTTTCAAATATGAATTTATATTTATTTTATGTGCTATATTTAAACATCGTTTGCATAATTTTTTAGACACACTAAGGAAACATCTTCTACTACCCAATTAACTTCTTTAATTAAAAAAATAGAAAAACACTACACTTCCCTAGGAAATAAAAATAAAACTGAAATGGAGTAATCTTGAAATGAGATACTTATAGAACCAAATGAAAACATTATTCCACATCAACTTAGGAATAAAAGTTTTTATATAACTATTCTTTATTAGTTTCAACTAACTAAAATTTTGAGTAAACCATTATATTTTTGGTTTTCTCATTTGTCTTGGAATTATGAGCATAAATAATTTTATCAATCCGTACTACATTTGTATAACAGTTCTCTAAATAAAGACTCTTTGGAGTTTATTAGACAATTTTATATCATTAAAAAAAATATACCTTTACATGGAATGATAAAGTAGGAGATTAATTTGAAGGTTTTCACATTTTTCATGAAAGGTAAATATATTATTCAGTTATAATATTTAGGAAAAGAAATATTTGATACATGGGACCTTGTGATTAATGAATTTTTAATGAAATTTAATCCTATTAATATAACCACTGAAGTGAGACATAAAATAACTAGTATTTTTTAATATGAGAGTGATATTTTCTATAAAATTTGTACCAAATTTTGAGGTCAACTTAGGTAGTGTATGAATAATAAACTTTCCTCCCACCTTTTAAAGAAATCATTCTATAATGGTCTCACTCACTACCCCTAAACCATGTTCTATTAATCATTTAGTGGTGATTAATTTTATTTGAATAGTGGGGAATTAAAAACATATTTAATAAAATTAGTCAAATCACTCAACATAAATGTTTTTGGATTATAACTAACCATATGAGTGAGTCAAATGATCAGTATACTATAATTTATAATGATAGTAAGAATAATTCACTTAGTAAACAATGGAATCAATATAGAATTTCTATGAATAAAATGAATTTCTATCCTAACATTGACCTACCTACACATTATGATAACAATGACTAGTTTGTGGATTTTAGGGCTAAACAAAAAGGTGAAAATGACAAATTATCCAAAAATTATAACTCTAGCTATAATAATAACCTTAACATGTATTGGAGAGAGAAATGGGGTGTTAAGAAGTTATTTTCCCTATATTCCTATAATATCTAAGACCTCACATTAAAAAAGTAGGACAAAGTACTCAGAATTTATAGGAATATAGAGGGGGTTTGGTGCCAGATATTTGGTAGAATTAACTCTCAAGATGATACACATAGTGAAGAAATAGAATCTAAAAAATGTACCTTATAATCCAAAATATAAAATCTATAAATTCAAATGATTTTATTGAAAAGATATTTTGGTTGGAAAGATAATAGAAATCGTCAAATTACTATTAAAGATAATCCTAGAGATAATGTAATGTATTTCACCATAATAATTGGTCTAAAAATACATGAATAAATTAAGATATGACTAAATTATGGTGGGATATAGGTTTTAAGTGATTATAAGAATAAAAATATGGAAGGGATGAAAACTAGAAAAGTGGATAATATGGTCTAAAATAATTTTAATGATGATTCAAGACTTGAAAAATTGGGAAAAATGGATAATAAAATGATAGATAATGAAGAACTAAAAGGATAAAGTTTAATTTGTGGGAAAATATAGGAACTAATATGTTTTTAATTACTATACTCCTCCCATTAATTTTCACCAAAAGGTCATCTAAAATCAATGATGAACTTGAACATCTCAAATTCCTTGAGATATTCAAGACTTTTAATAAACAAATTCTCTTTGTGGAGGCCTTAAATAAAAGTCCACACCATGTGAACTTTCTCAAAATAATTTTGTCTAATAAGAGGAACTTTTAGGAATATACTACACTAAAGGTGACTATGAAGTGTAATATTGTCTTATAAATAAATTTTCCTCCAAAACTAAAATAACCTACAATAATTTTCATTCCTTATAAAATAGGAGAAAGTGAAGAGAAAAAACTGTCTGTATAACCTAGGATCTTGTGTTATCCTTATGAATCAATATTTGTTTCAACAATTAGGTCTATGAAAGCTTAAATACAAATTTTTACTCTATATTTGGAAGTTAGGGCCATCAACTAGCCCATTGAAAGGTTGGATAACCTATTAGTCAATGTGAGGAATCTCAATTTATCCATTTAATTCTTTTTTCATGAAATAGTGTGAGAAAAGAATTTCCTAATCATAATGGTAATACATTCCTATTTATTGGTGGGGGTTTTATAGATGTCCCAAAAGTAAAACTGAATTTTCATGTTAGTGAAGATCAAGAAGAATTCAACGTATTTTTTAAATCCACACTAGGGGTGATATGTATAAAGATTAATGTGGATGAAATGGTTTTAGTTCTAATATTAAGAAGGATACTCATGACGCTCTTAGAGGCATAATTCAAAGTTAAGTTATTTATCACGTTAGAATCAACTATATTGAGAATGAATCCAATAGGGAACATAAAAATTTAGGGAGTCTTGAAAGTATAAATTAAAAGATAATTTTTAAGAATCATGAAGCTATTCAATATAAATAATATTTCTATATTAAAAATGTTTCTTTGGTTATTAGTTAGAGCTCATTGTTCTATGTTCATGAGAAAATACCCCCTTATACCCAATTTACATTAATATCATTCTATATTTCATCCTAACCTTTATATGCCTATTAAAATATATATATATATATATTAATAATGAGTTTTTAAAATCTAAAAAAAGTATTAGGTGAGTGATATATAGTTTAAAGTTGATAACATGTCCTCATAACCCTAATAGTGTTCCAAATGTGATATTTTTAATGGAATTTTAATAAAGGATAATAAATCAATTCTAATTAACATGAGTGGTTTAAAAGTATAATTTTAATCCTTTGAATTTAAGAAATAATTAGGAAATATTAAGGATTATTATTATACTTCCATATAGGGAAAAAATTGTGAAAGTGATTATTTAGGAAATAATAAACATGCTATAACATTTATTGAACCTATTTTTGAGACTAGGATGCCTCAAGTATGGGATAACATTATAAAAATGATTCTTGTAATCTTGGTGGGTTTCATTAGATATTATCTTCTATATTAGGTCATGTTTTGGGGAATAAAAATAGTAGTAGGTTGAAATATTAATTCTATAACATTGAATGATTTCAGGAAAACATTAGCAGATGATGGCGTTTTTGAAATTTTAGGAGATCGTGATGATTTTTCCTTACCAAATAGTGAAAAAAATTATTAAGAAATCATACCCCCTAGTTAACATTGTTAGAACTACATAGAGGAGGTACATATAAAGAATATAAACTTAGCACTACATTTTAATAATACCATGGGTTAAAAAAATTAACTTGTTTATATTTTATATAAAATTCCTTCACCCCAATGTTTTTTTACAGGCTTATATTTGGTTAAAAAAGTGTATCTCTTACTCACCTCTTATTTAAGCTAATTTGTTAACAAAATAGTCTACTATACCACTAAAAAACCAAATATTTTATCAGTGGATTGGAGATTCATTTTCACATGGTATCACCTTTTTTACATGGTTTTATCATTTTGATATTAAATTATTAGATCCAATTATTGATTTATTAAACACTTGTAGGATATTTAATGGGAGAGGAAAAATGAAACATTAAGTTTCTTAAATGAGAGTGATTATTAAGATATTAATATAGGAACAACAATTTACTACCAAGGGATATTTACTTTTGATGGTTTTTCATTTTTATTTAATATTTAATGTTAATTTAAACTAATACATACTACCCTAATAGTTGTTTTAAGTTGTTGGATATGTATAAATTATTTTTGCTGCATCAAACTAAATGTGGGGTAAAGTTATCTAAACTATTGAAATATGAATACATACCAAATTTAGAAAAAAAATTTAGTTTATATACTTGTTTAAATCTATTTTTTGAAAATAATTTTGAATCAGAAATAAATTCTTACTTTAGAACACTGAAAATTTATTTGGATCGAAAGTGTAACTTTTTTCAAGAAACATTACCAAACATTTTTTTTAACTTTTTTTTGAAAATTCATGTTTTTGATTATAAAAAAAATCTTGTAAATTTTAAACTTAATTTTAGAAGTGATGGAATTTATGTAAGAAATATTATTTTAAAATTTATTCTGACCCTTTTTCTTAACATTGAACTTTTTATTATTTTTTTTGAACATAAAATATTTTAATTTTTAATCCACTAGGAAGTTCAAAATTATAGAAAATTTTTATTTTTAAGTGTAGGGTATGAGTCTTAATTTTTTATAAAATATATTTCATTGAGTCCATATAAAAATAACCTAATTTATTTTTTCAAAATTGATTATTCTTAAGAATTAGTTTCTTATTAAATGTTTAAAAATCTTTCTAAAATTTCAAGATTGTTTTACTTCCTCGAGGATATTAATCAATTAAATTTCTCCTTGAATTCAAATCGATGGAATAAATTTATTTCTCTCATGAAAACATTTTTTTGGTGAAAATTTGAGAGTATATTTTAAAATTGTAATTTAAATATAACATCTTGATTAGATTTAAACCTGTAAGTTTTTCATTCAAATGGATTAAAAATGAACTCTTAATCCTAGTCAAGATTTTTATTTTTAAACTGATGGATTAATTTAATTAAGTTATCTGGTTAATTATTAGACTCACCTATTCATCAATTATTTCAAATTATGATAGAATGTTAAACTATGTATTTTTTTCACCAAGGAGAAAATGATACGTTTAAAAGAAAAATTAAATGAAAAAATGAAGTTGTTAAACTAAGTTTTATCATTTTCAAATTTTATTATACCAATAAAATAAGAAGCTGATTTTTTCCAAATTTTTTTTGTGATAGTAATCAACGATCTTTACCTAATAGAGTTCATGGGATAAAAAACTTTTGAAAAATTATTGTTTGGTTCACATTATTATTCTTTCATTTTTGAAATAAATTGGATTCAATTGAATATGTATAATTGATTTCTTGAGAAAAATTAATATATAAAGTGTGGGTATATTTTGTATGTAATTATTTTTATACATTATATTCACTTCAATTTCATGATTATATTTTTGTTTTTAATGGTTACAAGTGATTTAATGAATAATATTTTTAATTTGGATCAATTTGAGTAGATAATGAAATCCTTTCAAAATTTTCAAGAAAATTAGTATTTTTGTTCTAAATTGATTAAAACATTTTAATTTAATTTTCATATATTTTAGGATGTAGATCATTGGTTGATATTGATGATACTTTAATGAAAATAATATTTTAAACGTTATTATAGATGGTTTATGGATTCTGAAGTTAATATTTCCAATGTTACATGTTTATATTTTTAATATTAATTATTGGAACACTTTTTAATTATTCTTTAGAAACATAAAATTCATTATTTAAATTTTTTATAACATTTCGTTTTTATAAATTTTCATAAAGTGTTGATTTTTTCTATTAAGTGTTTTCAAATAAAATGTGGGTTTTGATAAAAATAAGTGATATGTATGATAATATTTCTCATGAGAGTTGATATGTATTATAATTTTTGTAAGGAATATCATACATAAAATATTTTGAGGATTAGGTTCTTGTATATCAATTTTGGTTGAAAAAGAAATCACATGTATGATTTTTTCCTATTTAACGTTAATGTGTAATTTATTTTTAAGGTTGAAAAGTTCATATGTAAGATATTTTTGAGCTAAGGATGCTACTTAGCATATTTTCCCAAGTAGAAGATGATTTGAAACAAAATGGTGTATGCCAAATTTCAAAAATTTCAATACATATCTTTTTTTACCCTAGAAAAGTAGTCACATAAATTTTTAGAGTTTTTAAGTAATCCAAAAAAGATTGATTCATAAAATCATTTTTTTCACTGGAAACTAATATATAACATATTAATAATTTTAAATTTTGTATAATTAGTAATTTAATGAAATTTAAATAACCCATGGTTCCCTAGCTTTGAAAATGAGAATAAAATAGGATAGAAACCTCATGAATAAGTATACTATGGAAGCTATTTGGAATCCACTTGAGGTTCCCAAGTAAGCCTGTTGAAGAGAGAATAAATCCTAGAAATGAATTTGGGTGCTTCTTTATAAGGACTGGCTTATTCATAGGTAGGGGAAACAACATTTTTGGAGGAATTAAGATTGATTTAGCCAAAGGAGATGATTAAAAGTGAAAAGATACCATGTCGAGAATTTCATGTTGAGGAGATTAGTGATGACTGTGAGTCAGGTAATATGATGATTTTATATAAAATATACGGTGACATAATTTTAGAGGATTTCATAGGATATGAAAGGGGATTTTTCATTCATTACTTAGACACATAGGGAGACATTCGATTTTGGGAAGTCTTTGATATGGGGTGATAGATAAAAGGGTAAAATGATTATGTTAAATAGTTTAGTGGAATATGTTGTTAGATAAGAGGGTGATCTTATTAGATAAGACACTTCTATATTTCTTTACTTATTTGTTTTCTACTGGTTGTGAGATTGGGTTTTTGTTCACTGATTTTTGTTGTTATTTTGAACATGTGTAACTAAATTATTTTTTAGGGCTCAGAATGAAATGAGTTAAATTATTTTAGTATTCTTTATAAATTACTTTTCTTAAATATATATTATTTTACTTTTTTATTACAAATTATCTATTCATTTTCTCTAATGATAATTCAATACAAGTAATTATAGAATAAATTTGTTTCTTAAATTGAGAAATATTTTCCTTATTCACCATTAAATTGACATATTGTGGTCAGTTTAATTAGGGTAATGGAAGTGTGATATTTTCATTCCATTTTCATAATTTTAATTATTCAAGAGAATCATTTTTAAACTGATCTAATTAGCAAAAGTTGATCAGTAGTGTACCCTTTCACCAAGAATCATCATCAAAAGTACTTAAATTATAAAAGGATAATGCTTATCTTCTCCATAACAAAACCATTAATTATCTGATTTTTTATTAATAAATAACCTCTTAGGGAGTGTTAATATATAAATTTTGATAAATGAGTGGAAGTGAGTAAAATAAACTCCTTTTAATCATAGAATATGAATAATTTTGATTAATATTTAAACAATAATGAAAATATTTTTATCAGCTCAGATTAGTCCATTAAACCAACCAAATTTTTACCTTTTTCATCCCTCATTTTCAACTGTTTTTATTCATTCCTTCTTATAAACTGTACTTATTTCTTTTCATTTCTACTCCATTTATTATTAATCCATCATTATTTCAATAGTTTATTAAATTTTATTATTTATTTTACTTTTATAATTTTTTTGGATTAGACAATATTTCATCTCTTGAGATTGATCCTTCTTAACAATAGCTAGTTTTATATTGATTTAATAAATATTATTTTTGAATCGTTTATTTAATCCTTAGTCGGTATCAATATAATAACTACTATCACACTCCTCTATCATTTGGAGTAATCTCGTTCCACCACATCATTTTCAAAAACCATTGAGTATGCGTGTAAGTAAAAAACTTCTCTCTAGTACTTAACATCAAGTTAAAAGGATACCTCAAAGTTCATCATCCTTAGATCCTTATTCTCTATAATAGTAGAAAATTAGAATACTAGTCTTGTGAAATGAGAGTAAAACTCTCATATAATAGAATGTCTTAGGCATATCAAATATTACTCTTTCCATTCCCATGACTGAATTATTATAGATAAATATTTTATTCAAAAAGTGTACAAAAAACCTTCCATATTTAGGTAAATTCATATCAATCTTTTTATACTAGTATCCACCATTAAAGGGGTGTATATAAAATTAAACTAGAAACCAATCTCACATTGAACATTAATTTCGAGTGAAATAAATGAAATTTGATCTCTAAATCATCATTCTAATTATCTATTGAACAATATATGTCACCAAACTAGAATATTGAAATCAAATACCTTCAAAAGTTTGTGAGTTTTAAATTCAAAGTACTCTAATCATTCACTATATCATTAATTATCAGTATGACTTGATCAGGTGATCCTAACACCTTGTCCCTATCCCCATTTCTCAATACCTATAATGAACTCTGTATTATTATATTCTCTCTTTGGAATATAGCTCTATTTATTGAGGAATATAAATATCCTCCCTCTTAATAATAACATATGATTCCTTTTATATAGACTAAGAATCCATGTGAAAAACTCTCAATATCCAAGGGGTCACATAAATATCTCTATAATTGTAAAGTTTATGACAAAATTTGGTTCTAGATCAGTGAATATATTGTGGAATATGATTGGTATGTGTTCCTATTTATTTTCCACATGAAAACCTTTTATAAAACTGAAAAAATAAAAAAAATACTAGATTTATATAATGTATGATTCCCTTATATATATGAAAACTTTATATCACTACATTTTTCCAGTAATCAATAATAAATGAGAGTAACACTCAATATTACATTGACTGCTCAAATAACTTATTAGGTCCTCTATTATGACTAAATGATAAGATGTTACTTAGTTATAGTTATTTATGACATCCTGACTAAACATAAATATATGAATACTATTATCTCTATACTATGTTTTGGTACCATTATTCTAAATATTAACCCATTAGTAAGTAAACTCCCTAATCCCATTCACAGTAGGCCACAGGTTACAGACTAGGACTAAGGTATCCACATGTGGATTGGAGACATTACCTTAGTGCACAATCATTCTACTATTAAACATTCTATCCTATAAAAATATAAATGAAAAATGAAAAATCTATCTATATGGAATATGAGTAAAAGTGTACATACATCACATAACACTAGTAAAATCCATAATAACATATCCCAACCTAAACAAAATACTTCAAATAAATCACTAAAACAATACCATAATGTATTCTTATAATAAATATGAAATATTTTCCTTTCAATTCTAAAATGATATCAATACACCACTAAGTTACACCTCTTGATCTACATGAACACAAAGAAAAATTGTACATTTATGGGTGATTAATAATACTCAACATGTATGTCATATATAGAAAATATAACCATTCATGTTAATAAATGTGCATTAATATCTACATAATTTGAATTGAAAATAAAATACCATACACATAATAAATGAGACTCTTATATCATTAACTCCTTTATTAATCCCACCATTTACTTTTACTAAATTATATGGTATTTTAATAAATTGAGAAATTTGAAAATATATTAAGGATAAGGGACCTCATGAATTATGGAATACTAGTGGTCACCATAAACACAATCCCTTAGACCATGTCTCTATATAATTCTCATGATTATATAGGGGTAACCATCTTAGGACTCTAGTCATACATACTATATTCCTCACTATACCTACCCTTACTGATGTTAGAAATCATCTACACTACATGTAAATGGAATTATCATAAAATAAATAATATAATATAATATAGTTATACCATATCTCACATCCCATCATAAATACCATGTATAATAAATCACCCATGAGGAACCACTATCCCTTTTTGAACCATACACTCTATAGCCACTCTACCTAAAACTTAGTGATATGGGTTAGAAAATAATAAACACTTTATGCATCATCTCCCATTATAATCCTAGTTTCATAAGAGATAAATATTATAAACACTTGAGTGGATCATATTTTACCTCAAACCTTGAATAATTTTTTTGAATATAAATAAAGAATTAGGAGTATCATCAAATAACACTTATCCAGGGATATGAGTGAGAATAAGAATATATACATGTAAATTTCATCATTGATATCAATCCCAGGATAGTAGATTAAAAGAGAATAAAAATTGAATATCATCATTTATATCTAACCTAGGTTAATATTTGAGTATGAGAGTAAATAATATAGTAAACTATCTCCATCAACCTCGTTGTAAATATCTTTTATTGTTTACCACATGTGTGTTTTTTACAATTCATTTGTGGAAGAATCTTTTTTTTAAATTTGAATATTATTATTAATTCACATTTTCTCTTAAATTAGAGTTATAATGTGAATTATCTATTTATTTGGTTAAAATATTATATTTTTGGTGTTTCAATGTTTAATTATTCTAGTTTTAATTGTTATATATTTTTTAGAATAATATTTTTATAGTTTCAGATGAATTTGAATATAAATTATATTGGTTGAGAAGTAATTTTATTTCAAGGAATGATATTAAAGGAATTTAAAGATTATGTTGAAAATATTTAATGATAAAATACTTTATTTTTTATTTTTTATTATAGAATTAATATATTATTTTTTTGAAATTAATTTTATTGAAGAATTATTGGAAAATTTATTGGAAGTTTCTTTACAAATATGGGTTTTTAATATTATCTGTTGTCAATTTATTCTTGAATATTTAATCATTAACATTCTATGTTCTGAATTTCCTAGAGTGTTAAATATATTTTAATGAGATGATATATATGAATCGTTTTTAAATCTTAAATGATACATAACTTTTCTCAGTTTTTGTTGAAGATAAATTTATGATATATAAGGTTAAAATAGGTAGAATAAAGATCTATATAAGAGTTTTCAACAGTAATATCTCACAATCTCACGTAAAATTAAACTAACCATCACATGATATAAATGATATTAACTAACTCAATAAATATATGGGTAAGAATAATTTCTATGTACATGAAGATACATAAGAGTAGAATTTCTAGGCTATGTTTATATATGAGAATAACATCTGTGGGTTGTGTTACATATTAGTGTAACCTCTGCATCCACACCTGTCATGTATGATTATGTGAGAATATTCCTAAGTTACAAAATTGTAATCCTATAGAGAACTATTCATATAAATATAATCAAACATCAATTTATTTTGGAAAATTTAATCACAAGTCGCAATGAAATAAAAATGATGATTAAATTGGCATGGTGAACCATATTTTCACACAACATAAAATCTGAAGAAGCAGAACCAGAGATCAAATTTTATTTTCATTGGGAAAGATGGGATGAATATTATAGAATGTTATTGAGTGAATTTAACTAATTAAATAAAAATATCTAGGTGTTATTAAATTTTAGCTGATGTAGAACCACATGTGTAGAAGAATTTTTGGATACAGAAATGGCTAAAATCACTAGAGGTTGGTGGGATTTAGATTGATGATAATTGGAGTTTCTACCATGTGGATCAATATTACTATTATTTTATACTTTAGATGTTTTTTATTTTAAAAATTATCCAGTTTATTATGTTTAATATATTGCTGATTCCACTTTAATATATGAGGTTATATTGTGTTCATCACTGTAAATTTCTCAAATATATGTAAATAAAATGATGTGTTGTTTCTATTTATCAATGTGGTACTATGATTTTCAAATATCTATAGTGAATGAGAACTAAGTTTCACTACTAGTTCCAAGGGAGGTATGGTTGATTTTTTAATTTCAGATATTATTTACTTAGATTATGATTTTATTACATCTGTAATGAAGTTGATAGTTAAATTGTTTAAGATGTATGGTAGCCCCCTTTTGATTGTTAATTGTACCTCAACTTCTTTGTTAAAATTTTTTCCTTCTCTGAATTACATTAACTATTGAAATAGTAGAGTTTAGTTATAGAATTGATGTTCAGTGAAGTGATTGTTTTTCTAAATTTTAAAATATATTAGCTTTTGTACCTATTTTTTTAGTGCAGGACAATAAATATTGGAACATTAAGGTGTAAGTGAATCATATAGATATTTACATTGAGTAAGATGATGAGAAATAAGTCATTTTAATTGATCAATTATTAACATCACCATGAATTCCCATAAACAACAGTCTTCTTCAATAATTTCATTATGTAATTACAGGAATTAATTTTTTTTTGCATTATATTAATCTAAATACATTTACATATGAATTTTCATGTTCATAACCTATTGCATTAGGTTTTTTATTTTATTTTGGTGTATTTTAGTATTCTTTTATATACAAAATAATAGGGATAATAAGGAATAATTAAGTGTTAGTAACCTACCCAAGGGATCAACCCTAGCTTGCACTATTATATTTCATGAGTAGGAAATAAGAAATTTATTTCTAAAGTGGTTTTTATGAAAATAGCCTCTTTTTAATGGATATATTTGCAGGGAGGTTACCTAAGTTCCTTGTGTTTTTCAAAATTCACATTCACATTGCTTAAAAATATATCTCTATTAATAACATTTTCATAAATATATTATTTTACCTATATTTAAAAACAAATATATTTAATATTAGAGAAATTGAAAATATATTCTATAATACTTTTCACTATTTGTTGTATGATTATACATTCACACACTATTTTTTCTCATTTGGACACTGAAATTGAAATAATATTTCACTTAAGAGTTAGGGTAGTGAGTAGGGAAATAAGAAATAATTTTTTTATTGAACCTACTGTAATAGTAATTCCTAAGGACACTCCTAACACCTATTTTGTTATTGTTTAACACTTTAATTCACTAAAAATAGAGGTCTAATTTTTTTTAGAACATATGAGACCAAAGGAAACTAAGATAATTATATTCACTAAAAGAAGATAATCAACCTAACTATTTAGAATACCCTGAGGCAGTTTTTGGTTTACAGTTATCAACTTCTTAAATTTTACAGACTACCTAATGATGATTCATAAACACACCTTTAATAGTCTTGTTATGTTTGTGTCAAAAAAAAATTCATGGGATTAATGGAGTTCAATTTATATTAATGTAATTTCCTATTTCCATAGATAGACTGTCCAAATAGTGGTTTTTTATTCTTTTAAGATCCCATATTTTTCTAGGTAGAACCCTTTTTATGTTTTTGTAAACCTATTTTAGCTGTTTGTTTTGGTTTCAACCATAGTTGTCGAGCCTTAGTCCAGTTGGTTTTACAATCTGAGGAAGTAGGATGATTTGGTTGAAGTAGATGATTCTACATTGTGGAGCCATGAGACGGGTCATAAGCATGGTCACTATGGAATGGAATATTAGGATACAACATAGGTAGCTCAAGGGAGGATGTTCATAGACATTATCTTATAAGTCCTAGTTACAACATGGTGGAATTCTTTAGAGTATCTATTCCCATGGTAGATGATCTTTGCAGGAAAAGAGGATTCATTGGAAGAAAGGGCCACATGGTGGATTTTGTTGGTTTTTACAAATATTATAGCCCTACTACATGGTGTATTAGGATCTTCTATAGTCCTTAGTCTAATTTTATAGGATATGTAGTGTAGTTCTAATATGATCCTCAGATGCGGTTTGACCGGGCATGCTATGACATAGTCTCTTGTGTTACATCATAGTCCTACTTGTGTTATCCTGTGTTGTGGCATGGTCTGGGAGGCTATACCATGGTCCTCTATTTTATAGGATATCTATAAATACCAAACCCCCAATAAAATAATTTTTCTATAATTTATTAAACTCAAACCCTAGAAACCATGAGGATCTTTTAAAAGACCTTAAAATTCCCTTTTGATCAGATTCAAACCTCACTTTTGTGGAATCAATCTATGGTGATCCAAGACCTTCATTGGAGAACTCTGAGCATCCTCTTCGAACCAAAAAAAATATCTATCATATTTTGGTGTTCTGGTCTTAATGTTTGAAGGAATTTAATTTTTTAAGGTAAATAAGGAAGAATATGAATGCTAACTTATAATTTGTTGTATTTTCTATGTCTTCTCTAATTTTGAGGTCTGTTGTATAAACAAATTTCTTTAATTTATGTTTCGATTATTCTAGTATATTGAATAAGTACTATCACATCAAAATTCCATGTGTTTAACTTTCCTAAATGTATAATTAAATTATTTTTTGGGAGTTAATATGATTATATTTCCTAGGTATCCAATTAGGTCCATTGGGTTTGGAACTAGACCTACAGCCACCTGAGAGGTGAGCCTAACCTTGTGGGAAAAAATAATTTTGGTAGAATTGATAATGAGATCTTAGATTAAACTATGTGAGTCATTTGGATAGTGATTTGAGTTTTGGAATAATATGGTAAATGGGTAATTGTCTTGTATATGAATCACTTTACCTAAGAATGGTTTACAACAATTATGATGATAATTGATGTTGGATCAATTAGATAAGTGGGTCCAATGTGATAATGAAATGGTTATCTATCTTGGCATGTATAGACTTGTATGATTTGTTGAAATTATTATATAAAGGGACTACACATGGTTATACTGAAATACTTATATAAATGAATTTCACTTGGTTACACAGAAATGATTATATAAAGGTATTGTTCTTGATTATGCTAAAATGATTATAAAAATGGATTGGACCCAAATATAATGAAATTATTATATAAAGGGATAATTTTTGGAAATGTTTTAATTATTATTGGAATATGATTGGTTATACTGTGATGATTTTTTAGTTATACCCTGGTAGGGTTATGGTTATGGTGGCATGGTTCTGCAACATGCTCCGAGATATCCAGAAACATGTTGAAGCAGGTTTTGATGACCCTATGTGTCAACCCCAAACATATGGGCCAATTTATTTATTTCTTACATAACATCATTTCATTAAATTTAATTCCCATGTCTTCACTTTATTAGATGAATTATTTACTCAAACTGAATTTGTTTAGACATCGTTGGTGGTGGACTACTGATTTTTTCTCACATTCTATTAAGGCTACCATTTGGTACCCGAATAGATTTCATGGATGCATGTATGGATAATGGAAATGGTCCATAAAATGAATTATTACTTACTGGATGGGTTAGAGTTTGGTGGTTAGACTGACATGGGGTTATAGATTCGGTTTTGGAATATTTTATCAATTCTTATTTAGTATTTTATTTGTATAACTCTCAAAATGTCATTTATTTTCATTCAACATATCATTACATGATTATATTATTATTTGTATTTTTATATTTGGCCTTCATTACACTATGGATGTATGTTTATTATTTATATTATTTTAGTTATTTTACACTACTCTGTTATTGTTTCTATTATTTTTATTATTATATACATGAGGATATCGTCTTCAAACTATGTTCTTCACACCCAATATTCTAATCGGCAGCCTCTGGCATACTAATAGGCAGTCGTGAGGTCACATAACCAACCCGACTTGGTCACATGAGGACATATCGGGTTGGGTACATTAAAAATTGGTATCCGAGACAAGTTTATTTTCTATTCATTTACTATTTGGGAATGGTACAAAGGGTATAAGAAAGATTCAGAGTTTAGTAACATGGTCATGAATGGGAGTCACTAACCTATGTGTGGGGGAAAACATGAGTTTCCAAGAATGGGATTGTTGTTCATTCTATATGGTTGTTAAAGTTTTGATGTTATTTCACCTCGGGTAATTCACTCATTGTCTGATATTACTATTTATAGAGATTTTATTCATCGGATAATATTACATGAGGTGAGTGCTCTTGCATTATGTTAGGCATATGGGTATATATATTGAAATTCATTGTTCAGGATAGTAATATATCATTTTCATGTGACATATCAGCCTATATAAACTATGGAATGAAATACCTTAATCTACCTGATAAAAATAAATAAAAGAAACTATTATGTTTTTCCAATTATATTTTTAGGCCACATGCAGAGGAACCTTGGGATAGTGGTTCTCTATCATTTTTCCCATTGAGGTTAATCTTGTTGTGTAACCTATTTTATATGGTGTGTGTTAAACCATTATAGAGAAAGAATCATCCTTGTCAACTTATTATTGATTTTTAGGAGAGTGGTAATCAATAAAATCATAATATAAGTAATATAAAACTTTTTATGGCTCCATAGAATCATATAGATGATCAAATTCACAAAAATATCATGAGGGTTATGTGATCGATGGAGAGGGAGGCTTTTCACAACATTACTTTGACGTGTGAGCTGATGAAAGAGTTTCATTCATATCAACCACATATGCTCACTAGGGATGGAGGCCCCCAGGAAGTTGAGTTCTGGATCGAGTTCGTCTAAATGATCATTAGGATATTTGAGAGACCCATAAATAGGAGGGTAAATATTGTTTCTTAAATATTTCAAGGATCATCCCAACATTGGTGGGAAATATTGGGGAAAGATGAGTAGAAAGAGGATTTATCCTAGAATGAATTAAAGGTGATGTTATAGATCTACTTATATCTAGAGACATTGATGGATGAAAGGGATCATGAGTTCAGGAACATTATTCAAGGGGCATGAAAGTGATATATTATTCTGGTTCCTTCACCAAATTGCAATTTTTTCCTCTATCTCAATAGATTATGAGATTTACAGGGAGAATATTTTCCGGGATGGTCTTTACTATAAGATATGGTCGTATGTGAATTTATTTATCCTAAGTATCCTTGATGAATGATAAATTAAACTTCTTTCATGGAATGGAACTTGAGAGAGTCCACGAGTACTAGACATGAAGTTTCAGTATTATGAATTGGGAGCACTTCGTCTGGAAATAGGAAGTACTAAAACAACAGTTACCACCAGGGAAGTAGTGGGAAGAAAAAACAAGGAATTGGTATTCCTACTAAAAATCATGTCTTAGTAGAGTGATATTAGTGTGTAAAGGCTATCCAAAATTTCCCTCGGTGTCTTCACCCCATTATAGACCGTTGTTATTATGACATGATATGTTATATTTAGAGGTTCTATAGATTTTCATAACAATAGAGTAGTGGCAGGATATTTGGGTTGGAACTAGAGTCTAAATGGGACTCAACCACACCTTAGTAGACTATTATCTAAAGGTACATAAGACTTTTAAGCATAGGTAGGTGAAATTGTACCTGGCACCAGAGTAGAAATACCATCCATAGGGAACAAGATATGGGTAGTCAGACTGGGGCCTAGGACAACGGGGAAATGTAGCTATGCACTATGTAGTCTACTCTGACTTTTTTGAATACAGGAATTTCCACTATCAGAGGTATAATTGTTGTATCACAAAACCTTTATTTTGTCATTTTATAAAACATAATAACAATACTTTTTAACTACCCAATTTGAAAATGGTTTGGTTTTGGTAATAGAGAGTTTGGATGACATTATAGCCATCGATGAAACTTTTCAATGCGATTAGAGGATATAAAACCATTTCATGGAAGTTTCTCTTGATATTGGTGGCTACCATATCCTTTGGGATATCTTTTTTATAGAAATGATGACATTTGATTTGATATAGGCATGGATTGTCTAGTTTTATACCAGATTCATATCAATAGTTATCATAGGAGGGTTACCTCTCTATATTTTGTAGGTGAAGCGATATCCATCCGGGAGAGTGGGATCTTTGATCTGGTTATACAAGAATAGTTCAGTGTATATTATATTTCCACGCATCTCAGATATCTATCCTTGTTATGAATGGTGGAAGAATGCATCTGGATACTTTTCCTCAAGTAGTGAACAATTTTCAGTGTTTTTATTGATGTGTTCTATGACTTACCCTCCCCCCTCATGAGTGGGAGATCAATTTCATGATCATGTTAGTGCTGGGATCTAATCCAGTATCGATCCCACCTTATATAATGGAACCAATATAGCATTATGAGTTGAATGTTCAGTTAGAATATCTAGATCCAAAGGGATTCTTATGGCCCGATACTTCTCTATGGGGTTCTCCTGTGCTTTTTTACAAGAAGGAATATGAAACATTGTGCTTAAGTTTGGATTATCTAAGGCCAAAATAGATGAAATTAAAGAATCTATATCCCCTTCCGCACATCAAAAATATCTTCGATTAGTTTATAGGTTCCATGATGTACTCCAAGAACAACATGGGGCCAGGATGCCATCATTTGAGAGGGAGATCATCAAACATGCATCTGGATTATTTTTGGAGTAGGTATAACTTGTAAGAGTTAGTGGTGATTCCGTTTGGTATAAAAAACTCACTATCAATATTCATTTCCTTGATAAATTTTATATTTCATCAATTATTAGATCAGTTTTTGGTATTTTTCATTAATAACATCTTGGTGTACTCTCAATCTATAGGTGATCATACCTAATATATTAAAATCATCCCGAGCACACTGACATAGAGTCATATAAAAGATAAGATATTTAAATTCAGTTTCTTTATTAATAGTGTAACAACCTTATATTTTTATTAAATATATGTTTTAAAAAAAAATTCTTGCAATACATGCAACATCATCTTAGCTTGCGTTACACGCAACACCGAGCTTCTATGAAACATCATTTATTTATTGTAATTATTTAAACATGAAAATTATAACCCATCCATTAGAATATATATTATGAAAATAATTAATTTAATTATAAAATTATGGTTTACATATGTAGAACCCTTTTAAAAATAAAAAGAAATTCTCTTTATGAAAAAATATTTAAAAGAACACAAGTGTGTTTTATACTAATAAAATAAACAAATCACTCTTGTTGGATAATATTAATGATATATACATACTATATTAAATATAATTTTTATCAATCATCTTATGTATTTTATAGACAAGATAAAAAAATAAATCTTGTTTTATGTTAAATTTTTTTATTATTCTAAAAGAAGTTTTATCACCTTTTAATGGTTCAATTTTTTTAAACCAAAATGTGTATACTTTTTTAAATTATATTTTAAAAAATTTATTCTTTAAAAATGGTATATCAAAATTTAATTTGGTTTACTTTTTGATATTTTTCTAATAAGTTTAATTAATTAATAAATAGTGAAAAATTCTGAATTTTTATTAAAAACAAAATTTTTGTCTAAATAATTTATACTAGTAAATTATATTTTTGATTTTTTTAAAGTATAATTAGATTAATTTTACATCATTTAACCCAATATTGTTCATCAGAACCAATTTAACATCAAATTTGGATATAAAAACATTTCAATCTTTTGAACATTTTAACTTTAGAAACATATTATCTCACTCCATCAATGAGATTAATTTTAAAATAATTTACGCCATTTATGTGTTTTTAATTTTAAAAAATGGATTTAATATTTGGAATTAGAAGTTAAAAATTTAGTAAATATGTACCTTTTTCTTAATATAAGAATAATAAAATTAGTAATTTTAATTACCCCGGTTAAGGGTAAATCAGGTAATTAAGTGTAAAAGTAATATTACAAATATTTTAAAACTTCCCTAACAATTGGATAAATGTTATTTGAGGAATTTTATTCTAACCTTAACATGTAAAGTTAAAAACTATATTATTTAACGGACACATTTCCATGAAAATTACTTAGATGTTATTAAAATCAAATGGAATGATAAAATGTCACACTCTTTCTTTTAATAAATATAATATTATTAATATGGGGGTAAATTGTTGGTAAAATAGACTATAAATATTATTATGAAAGTTAAAATGTTTATATACATAATTTTATTTTGATTTCAATTTTTTTGAAGAAATAATTATCATAAATAATCACACAAAGATGATGCAATAATTATTCAATTAATGAAAAACTCAATTAAACGATATTAATAATAATAATATAAATATAATTTGAATTACATTAAAGTGATAAAAAAAATTATTGGTGAATATGAGATATTAGGGGTGTAATATATTAATTGTTTTAAATTTATATTGTTATATTTATTTTCTTAAAGTCAATGTAAGGAATATTTTCAAAATTGACACTAATGATATTTTATGAAAATAATACTTTATTAAATTAGTTAAAAATAATAAAATCCTAAATAATGAATAAGGGGTAAATTATAGTCTCGATATAATAAATTCACCATTTATGGTTCAATTTACACCTCATAAATAGGAATATGTACCTTTTGATATTTAAAATGGTGTCACTGTAGTTAAAATTAAAATAAGCCAACTAAGGTTTAATCAAAATGATAAGGTTTAAAATTACACCAAAACATATCTAAAAACAATTTTTTGATGGTATTAACACCATATAACATATTATATTTGAATAAAATATCTATTTGGAGGTATTTATATTGAGATTGAATTTATTATAAATTAATATATTTTGAAATTCCAAAAGTTCCCCTCACCTAAATTACAAAAGAGAACCTATTATTCTCTTTTCTTAATACTTAAAAACCTATTTGGTTTAGAAACAACCTGTCCAAAAATCCAAAAAATTTCAATACATTCATCATATAATCATTATTTTTTTAGAAATCCAACCAATTAAGTCCTTTTATGATAATCAATAGGATATACCCAAAGAAGAGGTAACGTTCATCAACTAACATTTTTATTTTACTTATTCCTTAAATCCATTAAGTTATTTTTTTTATGTTTATATAATAACCTAAAAGTATTAAATAAAATTATTTGTTTTTATGTTAAGGTTACAACCTACAAATTCACACACCTCCATCCAATGGGATACAAAATCATCGTTTGTGTGTTTGGAGGACTATCATCTCATGAACCGATGTCGTTCGTTCTTCCATTAACACATTTAATGGTTGGTAATAATGAAGAATTTATAGTTTGTATATGATATATAATATGTTTATTATTTTTTTTGATTATTGAATTTTTATATCACACATGCCTTCATACTTTCCATTTTGTGGGAATATGATAATGTTGTTCGTGTATACAGTGGACTACCACCTCATAAAGTGACGCGATTAGCTAAAACTTTACATGGAATATATTAAGGTGGTTTCAATAAAATTAAATTATATATACGACATAAAAAGGTTTATGTAAGATAATATATCATATAACTTTATTTCATTTAACCCTATAAGAAAATAAAAAACGTTGATGCGTACATAGGTCCTACCGTCTCCATGAACAATGTATTTTATTTTCTGACTCTAAATTATTTGAATCACCATAAAAACATATATAATGAAAATATAATATATTTATGTCAATTATATAATTATATATAATATAAAATCATTATCTACGTAATAGGACCAAGAATAATATGTTGAAATATGCACAAAAACAAAGCGATTATTACCCAAAACATAACTTTAACATGAAATTAATAATAAGCAAGTAATGTATAGTCATAAGAAAATAATATATGGTATTATATTTTTTAATATTTTCCTATTATATATTTATAATAAAATTATATTTATTATACAAGATTTTTTAATGTATACGATGGATCTTAATATTTAAGGTAATGGAATTTTTGTCTCACTTTTATTTATGTGGGAAACATGACTTATACACTACTTGTTTATTCTAGGTGGTATATATACTTATCATGAATATATTTTATGAGTATTATCTCAAATATTATGTTATTTTAATATCCATATTTTTCTTCTTCCATGGGTCACACTATTAAACTAATTATAAATTGGTAAGGGTTTATTTCCCAATCTCATCAAGTTTAGGTTTTTTATTGTTTTAAGTCTCTATTGTGGAATATTAATATTCTATGTCCATGTTTTCTAAAAATAGTTTCAAAATGATTTTTACTATTCTCCTTTAAATATTGGAAGTTATTTTTAAATATTTTTTACTTTTTATGAAATGATTTGAAAAGAATATTTTTATCATTTTCTAAATGAGGCTATTTGTGACTTTTCCTTTAAAAATATATAGAAGGAATCTTTTTATAACTTATAGTACATGAAAAAAATTTCCACCATCATGATGCCTTAATTCCATGAATATTTCTTTACAAGGCTACATGTTTATTTTCAAAGAAAAGGTTTTTCTTTTATAATTTCACAGTTCTTTAAAAAAATTATTTCTTAAAGGAAAGGATATTTTTCTCAATAATTATTTCAAGTGACCATTCAGAAAAATAATTCTCTGATTAAGATGAAATTATTTGATTCTACATATGCTTTACTAGGGAAATGAACCAAGTATATAATTCTTATTCTATCTCTAAATGGTTTATGTATGTTATGGAAAGATATTTATGAAACCTATTTCTTTTACATGAGTTATGATGAAGTGTTTACCAAACTCTTTTATTTCCATGGGTTTTGAGATAATGAATGATTTATAGTCCTATAATAAACATATGTTTAACATTAATTAAGTAATGGGTGGGACCTATATATCCCTATAATGTGTTGGGTAATGAATTTTATCTAATGAGATAGTTAGAGGAAACAAGTCCATGAGATTGATCCATGATGGGAAACAAGTTGACAAGATTTATCTGTGATGGGAAACAAGTCAATGTGCTAGATCCATTAGAAGAAATAGGTGAAATTATTGATCTGAGAGTCTTGGTAGTTAACATTGACATATGAAATATTTTTCTATAATTTTCATGATTCCAAAAAAACATTTATGACATGAACTTTTGGTTCATGATTTAGTTATAATAATGTTTCCTACTTATGATACATATCTTTTGAAATATTATTTTTTAGGATTTGAATCATTTTTATGATCCATGAAAGGTTGGTTATGAACTTTTTAAGTTATGATCCTAATAACATACCCATATTTATTATCTTATTCCTTTATAAAATAATAAATTCACATCTTCCATGTTTACCCTTACTAAGAATTTGAGCTCACCCTTTATTATGTTTCCTTTTACCAAGTTATAAAGAAAGGTTTTATGTTGGAGTACTCAAGGGAAATATCTTTATGGGAGATATTGAAGATATTTCACCAAATTAGAATATTGTGTTTTATATTTCCAAAGGTGAAAAACTATTACAGTCCTCATTAATTTGTATGTGTAAAGTAATGGATATTCATCTAAACAGATGCAATATTCATGTATGAAAATATTGGGTCATTATATGTAATGTCTCATATTTTCCATGTATAATTTTTAAATATCATGTGGAATTATTTCTAGACCAAGCACGGAGACGACACACCATTTCAAGTCCTGGTGAGCCCAGAATGGCAGTTTGAAATTTTTAAGTTAAGTGAGTTGGCATATGTGCTCAGTTGGGGTAGTTTCCAAACATATTTCCGGATTAAAAATCCTAGGGCACCATTGCGTCTAGGATGACAACTTTACCTAAGAAAAATCCTAACCTCAACTGGCGCGAGATGATGGAAAACATTTATTTTCAGACCTTTTAAGTAAAATACTATAAAATAAAATAATTTGGAAGGTTTATTTTATTTTAATTTGAAATGTTCACTGAAATGCAAGGATAAGGTAGCTATTTTAATAATTAATGTATTTGAAATAGTAATGATGACTTATTAATGCCATAGCGTAACAAACTGCTGACACACGTTCCCTTCTTTTAATAGGTCAAACAAATATTGATCATTGAAAAAAAATTGAGAGAAACTCTGGGGAATTCTTGGAGCCTTGGAGAGAACTATTGACAACTAATGATGACGAATCAAAGGCACAAATCATTGCACCAATGGAGTTGAAGGATCTTGAAAAAAAACAATGTGATTCCTTCTTCGTAAATCGATCCCTTTTCAAGGTAGGGGTTTTCTTGCTTCGTTTTTCCCTGTTCCTTGATTAAACGATGAATATGGATCAACCCACGAATAGGTTTATCTACAAGTCATGCGTTCTTATGGGAGGGTTATTATTAATCATTTCTTTCAGGGTTTGATTTGGTAAATTTATTGTGAGAGTTGTTCGATTGTCACCCTATTCAATCCTTCTAACAAGAGAAGATCAACGTCATGATGAACAACAGAAGATATTCATTCCTCATTATTGGTTCATTGTATTTCTTCCTCTTTCCTTCACGTTCTTATTGTTCTTCGCAGGGTGACGAACAAAGGATCATTGTGACTCTGTTTTGAAATGAAATGATCCCAAATCAAAGATCGAACATCGAAATGACCTAGTGGTGGTGTGACAGTGATGGCGATAAAAAATTGGCTCGGATTGAGGAGGATCTTTCTTCAAGCCTTCTTCACACAGATGGATCGAAACTTGTTTTCAGGGCCAATCGGAAGCCCAAAAACAATGAAGATGACTTTGGGACATCGAGGTGACCTTAAAAAACTAGTTTTGTTGAAAATAGATCATCGTAATGAAGATTGAGCATCACTGAGGTGCGGTGGAGTAGGATCATGTTTCTGGAAATTTCCAGAACACATGGAATGTATTCAGAAGAACACAAAATGTGGTACCAATGACAGTGGATAGGTTTTGAACGCTGTAGGTGATGAAGAACACGACATTCCTCTAAGGAGACATGGTGTCTGGGCCCCATACAGTGGCGGCTGGAGTTCCGGGTGATGAGAAGAATTAACACGGCATGTGACCATTTTCAAATGGCATGTGGGTACTTATAAGGACTCAGTGTGTATCTATGAAGATACACAGACACAGTGTGGGTACACAGTCGTGTATTCCACGACACGACCAGACCGGGATAGCTACATGGGCTAACCTGTGTACCAGTTACATGGGATGTAACACATGGAATGAAACCATGTACAGGCACACAACCACATACATGAAGGGAAATTTGGTTTCTCGGACACAACTTGTGGTCCGTAATACACGCCATATACTTACCTTTCTACATGACATGTTCTTCCGACTGGGGCTATTTTACATGGGTAGTACCCAAATTCGAGATACAAGGTGTGTGACCCTTATACATGACATGTATATTCTGGAACATCACTTAATCCACTTGTCCACCATTCCTTGGGATGTTTTATTTGGGTGAGTTCCCCTTTTTTTCTTATTCCCCTGAAGGTTAGGTATCATTTCCATCCACAGGAGTATGATCCATTCAGCAGGAATTTCTTAGATAGAGTCAGGTATCCCTTTGAGAGGCCCAAGGGAATATCTTGTATCCTTTCTTGACCCTAACTAGAGCCAGGTATTGAGGGGAATACTCTTACAGGATGCTAATCCTCTACTTAGCAGGTGAATTCGTCTTAGTTGTGGTATCTACCAAGTCCTTGTCAGTGATCCCCATCTATGTATCATGATATTTCCCCACTCAGGTGTGTGTTCTCCCATAATTATTGTATCTATCTCTTGTGACATTTCATGATGAAAAGTACTTCTCAGATGAATGTTATCAGAACCATCAGACTCATGGAGTGAGTTATACCAGATGAGTGCTTTGTGGAACCTTCAAACCGAATCCCTAGCGGCGGTATGTGGTTGCGTGACTTGTCTCTAGACTACGAGTTCGAGTTTTGAGTATATATGGATTGTGTTTTTCTTGCTATATGTTCAGTAGACATATACTGTGTAGAGTAGACTATACCTTTACTTTGTGTATTGCATTCTGGTTTTTGGGGTCCTCTTCCGAGTATTCTTATACTCACCTCTACACAGGCTTTTCCTGCACATGTCATGTCTTGTGAATATGAGTAGCCTTTTGACGGAGTCTAGGGTGGACTCGGACCAGACTGAGCTTTCTGAGTTCCCTACATGCCGAGGTGTTCCTATGACTACAAGCAGCAGTCCCAGTACCTCTTTGTGCTTACAGTTTGGAATTTTAAGTTTTAAGACTCTTCTTTTTCTAGGCTTGTATTCTGGCCCAGTTTTAGTTTCTGCACTTTACTTCTATTGTAATATGTTGGTTGGGTTTTTTGTATGCATTCTTTTTGTTCTTTAGTGGATTTTTTTACATTTCAACATTTGTGGGTTTGGAGATGTGTGCATGTGTACCTGTACTTAGGAAATTCCTCCCATGTTAGTGATATGCCTACTCGGTGCTAGTCACTAGCCCCTAGCCTATTTGAGGTAGGCTTGGGGAGTCACGGCCTAGTCCCCACTAGGACGGTTCATGACAGAGTGGTATCAGAGGTGGCCAGTTCTACCTTAGGACCAAGTTTCTATGAGTTTGGTTTGGGAAAAAATTGTTAAGTGTTTTGAGATCAGATTTCAGTCCAGAGACTCCAATGTTGGTGCGGGGGGACAATGTATCCATACACTAGGACTCTGATAACCTGATTTTTTGACTCAGTACATGAAAAAACTAATTGCGGGGAAGCAAAATAATGGCACATGCATCATATATAAATGGGTTGTGTTTTCCATGTCCTTGGTGTCAGCTATCTAGATATACTCATTGACCATGGTACATCTTGTTTTCTTAAAGGATGCCTCTATGACGCATACCTAATATTATTCAACCTCTTGATCATGAGGATGACCCCCTCAGTGAAGAGGCTTAGATATAGGGACCAGTTCCCCATGCGTTACATTAAAGTGGTGAAATTGCTATACCACCACCAACAGAGCAACCCGTGGTACCTGTAGTACCGACAGATGAGGGCCATAGGCTAAGCATGCTCCATGAGTTCTAGATAAAGATACCCCTCAGGTTCTGAGCCAAGCCCGACCCTCAGGAGGATGAGGAATGGCTTGAGGCGGTGACCAGAGTTTTCTGTCTAGTGAGGACACCAGCAGATGATATGGTGATCCTAGAAGCGAGCCTTCTTCAGGGTTCAGCGGGATGATGGTGGATTCTGACCACTCAGAACCATGATGATGAGACTCTTTCCTAGATGGAGATTGAACATGTAATTCCCCAACCCTAGTTACCCAAAGTCAGTGCATTATTACATAACATTGGAATGATCACAAGGGATCAAATCCTGAAATACCGATCAATTTAGTAGCTTTGGAAGTACTAGATACATTCCTAAGTTTTACATTACATTATAAAATGAAAAAAAACAACATTGTCTCCATTGACTACATTCATATCCCTTATACTATCCCTACAGTTCATTCATAATATACTTCTTTGCATCCTAGGAAAAATAAAACACAGAAATGGGTGAGGTAGATGCTCAATAAGGATTAAAATATAGCGGAAACTCTCATAAATAATCATAAACATTTAAGGAAATGTATAAGACTAATACACAAGACATTTAAACTTAAACAACATCATAATATAGAAAAGATAAATCAAATAATTCCATTTAATTATTCACATGGATATTCTACTAGTCTAATAATCACATGTAATATCAATAGCTAATTTTCATACGATGGAATGCATAATGGTAGACTTTATATCCACATAGTCAAGGCCTTTTTCCAAAAATAAAAATAAGATTTTTTCAAGGCCTTGTTCCAAGAGACTATATTGTCTCATTAGACCTATCGATGCAATGAGGAGCTATAATAGGATCCACTCGTCACTTCCTAAGTACAATGCATTCCTCATATGAAAAGGGTTAAACATAACACAAATATTCTTATTAAAACCAAACCACGAAATGTAAATACTTTATACATAAACTATGAATGGTGTAAAAATAACAAATCCATAGGAAAACATATCACAAAACCTTCAATACAATATGGAAGATTTGTAACATAATAAATCAACTTCAAACAAGCATAAAATCCATCAAAGGATTTTGACATAGATGAAATCAAAACTATTTTAGAGAAATATCTATTTCTATTTTGAAATCATTTAAAATTCATATAATTATAAAAGAAAAAATTATTTTGAAAATATTCTTATAAGCTTGTATGGGAAGCTTCGACAATGTTATAATGGCGGAAATAGCCTCATCTATAGTATAAGTTAAAAAAAAGACATTGTTAACTTAATTTCATCGAAAAGGTCATAAAGTACCTTGTTTGGAAAACAAAAGAAAAGTTCCTTTCAAAACATATATCATCGAATAAGGGTATAAATGACTTTAACCCATAGTCTAGTAAATAGTAATTTTTTTGAATTACATTTTTAAGAAAACATGGATGTGGATGATAAATAGGTCATAGTAGATACTTACGTATTAACAACCTCAGATAAGTAAAGAGATTGTAGAATTAACCATTACCTTGTACTTTTCCTTAGTCGGTGGTATGTTAACCTCCTGTAAATAGTTAAATCACTTTTATTAAATTATACAAGAACTATATACATAAAAATTACACTAAATATGATCCTCTAATATTAATTTGTTAATAATATTTCAGTAGTATCATCGTTTTGGGTGTTAACTGATTAGTTTTCCTTTATATGCTTGGTTATGTAAGCCATGTTTGTTATGGATAGGACGTATTTGATTAATATACATGATTATATTAAGTTCATAAAAAGTAGTTTTAATTATAAAATGAAAATTATTCTTGAATGATTACGATGGGGAATGAATCCCATCACGTTCGTGGACATGGTAATCCGTATGTACGCACGAGCGGCAATATCATTATATTGATGGTAAAATTGTATATAATTGGATGTTATATAATATATAAAGAATAATTAAAATTTTATATTTATTATTTAAATCAGTTATACTCATTTTTATACCCATCCAAATAATGAAGTGTTTGAATAATAAACTACACCACGATGTGGAGACAGTATGTCGTACGTACGAACGTGTGGTGAATTTTTCATTTATAGGATGGTTAGAGTAATGAATATGGTTGTACCATATTTATAAAAATATCATATTATGTATAAGGTACTGGAGTTATTATTTTGGTATGGAAACAACAAAGAAATAGGAAGTGGAGGAAGAAAATAACTTGAAATAGGGTGGTGAAATTATTACATATTCTTCGGGTGTTTCCTTTTGAGTTGATCAAAAGGGATCCTTAGGTTGGCTTTCTGATCAAATTAAGGACTCTAGGTTAAAGTGAGTGAATTTTGGAAGGTATTTGGGTAGGGTTTTGACGAGCCAAATGGCATTAGAGGTGTGAAATTAAGAGAAGGGGAAGTACCCTTTTATAAGAGCGGTGCTGGTCACTTTATGAAAAGCATGAAATATTATTTTATAATAAAATAATTTTCGGTTTATAATGGCTCCAAAATGATTTAATTATATGATAAGGTGGGGATGGGTCTATAACCTCTCAATAAATAGGTTTTAGACAGGTTTATGTCACTATATTAACCTTATCATTTAAATTTAACTCTTCGTTAAATAGTTTGACATTTACCATGTCTCTTTGTATGTTTATATTATATGTTTAATAAATTTACTATAAACTACCAAAAGAACCCCAATTGGTTCATTATTGATATATATAACCCTTTTTAAGTCCTTTGGATAAACCTTATTTTTTTAGAAATATAATATCAATTAATAAAATTGTATTTTTTTTGAAAAACTCAATTATGTTAATTTTGAAACTATTTAGTATTTTATTTTTTTGATAGCCATAAAAACTTTATCACTTAGAATAAAATTTATTTAATCAACCCAAACATGTCATATTAACCTATAAAATTAGTGGAATTCATCATAAGTCTCAATTTACATTTATTTGTATATTTATAATATCAATTATTTTAATATTTCATTATTAAGGTAATTACTTCATCATCACTGTGTAATAAATAAATTAAATTATTTAATTTCTAAAAATTATAAATATAATACCATCATGTAGGAAATATTTTTATCTTTATAATTAATATTTATAGTCGAAGTTATATTGTTTGTAACACTATATTAAAAATGGTTTAGTTATTAAACACTGAATTTAACTCTTTTAACTATTCTTTAAATAAAATAATAATAAATGTCATAATCTAATCCAGGTGGACCAAAAGGATCATATTTTATTCCTGAAGTTGTTTTGGGTCGAATTACATTTATCCAACTAAATTAGGACATGTTTTAGGGTAATTATAATGTCATTTTTACCCTTAATCACCCTATTTACTTTTAGCCATGGTAAATAAAAGTGAAAAGTTACTATTCAACAAAAAATATTTTCATCTTATTGAACCACATTTTACTAACTGATGTCAACTATGTCTCTAGGATTTTTGAAATTCATCTCACATAAGCAGTTAAATTAAGTTTTTTTTTAAAATTTGTAAATGCTCTTAGAAGGTGGGTAAAAGACTGTAAAATAGTTAAATTATTGTTATTAAATTATACAAGAACCAAATACCTAAATATGATATCATACATGATCTTATAATATTTCTTTGTAAATAATATTTTATTAGTATAATTATTTCGGGTGTTAACTGATTCATTTTACTTTATATGTTTTGTTATGCAAGTCATGTTTTTTATGGATAGGATGTATATTACTCATATCCAGAATGATATTAAGTTTCTAAAGATTTTTTTTAATCATAAAATGAAATTTTTTCTTGAATGGTTATGATGGGGAATGAATCTCATCGCGTTCGTAGAGACGGTAATCCGTAGATACGCATGAACGAAAATATCATTCTATTGATGGTGAAATAATATTTAATTGGATGATATATCAAATATACAGAATCATTAACATGTTATATTTATTATTTACATCAATTATACTTATTATTGTACCCATCCAAATAATAAAGTGTGGAATAACAAACTACACCACGACGTGGATACGGTAAGCTATACGTATGCACGTATGGTGACTTTTTCATTCATAGGATGGATAGAATAATGAATATAGTTGTACCATATTTATAATAATATCACAGTATGTATAAGTTTCTATACTTTTTATTTTGGTTTGAAAACAAAAATTAAAGAGGAAGTGGAAGAAGAAAATCACTTTGAAAGAGGTGATGAAATTATTACCCCTTCTTCAGGTTCTTCCTTTTGATTAGATCAAAAGGGATCCTTAGATTGGATTTATAATCATATTTAGGCCTCTAGGTTAAAGTGAGGGTAGTTGGTAGGATATTTTAGCAGGGTTTGGCCAAGACAAATGGCTTTGGAGGTGTGAAATTAAGAGAAGGGGAAGTACCCTTTTATAAGAGAGTTGAGGGTCACTTTAGGAAAAGCTTGAAATATTATTTTATTATGAAATAATTTTTGGTTTCTAAGGGATCCAAATGGATTTATTTATAAAATACGGTGGGAAGGGGGCTAAATTCTCTCATAAAATAGGTTTTAGTCAAGTTTAGGTCACCATATTAACCTTATCTTTTAGATTTAACTCTTAGTTAAATAGTTTAACTTTTTCCATGTCTTCTTTTATTTTTATATTACATGGTTAATAAAATTACTATAAAATGACAAGAAAAACTCAAGTGGTCAATTAATGACATATATAATTATATAAGTCCTTTGTCCAAACCTTATATTTTTAGGACTATTATACAATTTAATAAAATAATATTTATTTTAAAAACTCAACTATGTCAACTTTGACATTGTTTAGTATTTGGTTTTTGTTAAAGTCATACCAACATGATTACTTCGAAAACAATTAATTCAATAAAACTTAACATGTCATATTAACCATGAAAATTATTGGAATTCATTAAAAGTCTCAATTTACATTTATTTTAATATTTATAATATGAATTATTTTAATCTTTCGTTAATTAGATAATTACTGCATCACCATTGGGTCATAAATAATTTTATTTATTTACTGTCTAAAAATTATATATAAAATTCCATGATGTAGGAATTATTCTTATCTTTATATTGAATATTTATAATTTAATTTATCTTATTTATAACAATATATAAAAAACGTTTCAGTTATTAAATGTTGGATTTAACACTTTTAACTCTTCTTAAAATAAAATAACAATAAATTTACTAATCTAATAAAAGTTGATAAAAAGGGATAATATTTTATTCCTATGGTTTATTTTAGTCGAAATATACTTATCCAATATAATTAGGACACATGTTAGTGTAATTATAATCCCATTTTTACCATTAATTACCCTATTTACTTTTAACCATAGTAAATAAAATTCAAAAGTTATTATTCAAAAAAAAATTGTTTCCATCCTATTGAACCAAATTTTACTTACTGATATCAACTGTGTCTCTTGTATTTTTGAAATTCAATTCACAAAAGTGTTAAAATTATGTTTTATAAAAATTAGCAAATGTGTCTAGAAGGTGGGTAAAGGGTGTTAAAAAGTTCAATAAAATTTTATACATTTAATCTTATTATAAAGTGACTCTAATGAATTAAATTTGAATTATATAGGTATTATGTGTCTATTTTGAAATTAAAATAAATTAAAATTAAAAAAATAATTATTTAAATAACGTCCAGATTTAAAAAATAACGTAGTGTTTTTCACTATTTTTCAAAAATTGAATGTTTTCAGAAATGTTCGGAAAATTACCCCAAAGATAATTTTGATATTAAAATTTTTAAAAATGATGTTTATTTCTCAAAATTCAAAAAATATAAGTTTTATTAATTAATTTTGAAAAAATATTCCTGTTTCGAAAATCAGAAAGTGGGTTTTTGGGAAGTAAAAATTATCAAAAGATTGATAAGTGTTTTTGTCCAATTTAAATTTCAAATTACTTCCAAGGATGAACATTGGATTAAATGATAAAAATACAGTATAATTATACCTAAAAATAATTCAAATGTATAATTTAACACTGTAAATTATTTTGATTAAAAAATTTGTTTTTAATTAAAATTTAGTATTTTCATTATTCATCAAAATATAAAAGTTATCAGAAAAGCATTGAAAATTTATCCAAACTAAATTTTTATGTCCCACTTCTAATGAAGAAGTTCATTTCTTCAAATTGAATATATAAAAGTGTCAAATATCGGATTTAAAAAGGGTTCTCCATTAAAATGTGGTAAAATTGCATTTTTGAAAAATACTTCTTTTATGTGAAAAATTGATTTTTTTCTTATATTATGTCTAATAAACAAATAATATGGGTTTTAAAATTACATGGAGTATATAAAATTCAAAATGAAGTTAATACTATTCATAACCTCTTTTTGAACGGCTAGTTTGGTAAGTCGTGGTGTGCTCGAACTCGGTGTTGCGTGTAACGCAAGATATTGAATTACTTTAAAGAAAATAACTTACTATGAAATATTGGGGTGTTACATTTGTCCCCCCCTTTTGGAAATTGTGTCCTTAAAATTTTAAAATTGGGCTTGGGAACATCATTGAAAGCACCACATCAGAAAAAGAGTCAATAAAACTATCACTTTAGAAGAAAGAAAGAGAAGTACAAAGGTCACCCAAGATGACACATATTCGGATTCCATGTAGGTAAAAAAGTATATGAAAGATAAATTAAGTGTCATGTTATGATGGGGAGTGATAAAAAACATGACCAGGATAAAGTTAACAACAAGAAAACCACAAACTTTTGATGGGTTAAACGGTCATTAGTTTCCCAGTAAGAAAAGTAAACGGACAACATTTTTTTGTTTTAAGTTCCTTTTAATAATGTTGAGGAATTTATTTATGAGACTTACTAAGAATATAAGGAGATATACTTAGTTTTCAAGTAGAGTTTCATAATTTAATTAATTTCTATCACAAACAAATATTTTCTCCAAACGATGAGTATTCAAGATGACTTGGTCACACCTAAAGTGCTAGAATCAACTTATAGAGAATTAAAAAATTCCAAAAATATGAAATATATTTTTCCCCTGTCTTTATAAATTAACCAAAACTAAAATTATTAGTACAATTTTAGATGATCCCCAAAAAGGATAATCCTTTAGAGAAAGAAATACTACTCTTAATCTCCAAAATTAAACAAAAAATACCCAAAGTTTAACAAACAACATTCAATAAAATGTTCCTTAAAATTATTCAAAATAATCCGAACTAAGTTTTAAAACCAAAATTTTGAAGGATTTGATTACAAATTCTTCCATGATAAATATTAACATTTATCTCCAAATAACATTGACTAATCATAAAGTCATATACTTAAAATTAATTAACCTAATCCCTTATTCTATATGATAGGTTTATCATTTCCATAAATAACCCAAATCACTATAAGCTAACAATAAAAACATAGATTCTTAAAAATTAAAAAATCCACCATTCCTCTCCCAAATGAAATCCCATAGTATTCTATTTTTCTTAGGCATATAGTGTTCCCAAAAGACTGAACGTCTTCCATAATAACATTTATCACTTAATCACCAAATCGTTTTCCTATACTAAGGATATCCATTTAATAAATCATAAGTTACCAAAATCAAAATATTATAGATCCATAAAATCATTTAACTAAAAAGAATTTGTCATACTAAACAGGGACTTCATGCAGTCCAGTGGTAGGTGATAAATCCCAATCGCACATTGGTTGTTAGTTCAATTCCTGTAGCTTTGTCCGACACGACTCATTGTCACATGGTCTATGTGCTGTCCTTTTTCAAAAACAATATAATTTTATAAAATTCCAAAAAATGAGATAAATTCTGTCACACCCCGACCGCGGATGTCCGTAATTGTTCTTCTTTCTTGGTCCCGATGTAATTTTGTCGGAGTTTAATTGTGATTGGCGATTTCGCGCCGGTGCGCGGTCACTGCATCATTTGCGGTGACCGTGCGTTCAGCCCGGGTGACCGTGTATTCACCCGGCATGTTTAAATACTATAATTTTTATGTTGATATTTTATCATTAACGCTATTTAAGTTGTGTTATTAATATGATAGATAATTTTATTCTATATATGTTTATGTATGTTTTATATATATATATATATGTGTAATAATGTATACATATATGTATTATGTTTAGATTATTTTATTATTTGATCAAAATGATTATTATTAGAATTAACTTACAATTATTATTATAAATTCTATTATTATTATAAGTTTTAATCATTATTTTCATTAATGTTATAAAGTTTAATTATTTTTATTATAAGGGTTTTATATCATTATTATTATGATGTTTTAGTATTATTATTAATATATTAAGGTTTGATGATTAAAATTATACTTATTATTATTATTATTATAAAGTTTTACTATTTTTATAATGTCTTATTATTATTATTAAGTTTTGGTTTTATTTATTTAATTAATTTATCATATTATTAGTATTATTATTATTTCCCTTTTCATTATTTATATATTATTATTAATATTATATATATATATATTTTAGAACCCCTAACCCTAACATATTCCTCCCCGTAGCCGCCACCCAGTCCCCCTTTTCTCCTCTTCTCTCTCCCCCGTTTTCTTTTCTCCTTCTTCCCCGTGCAACCCCCGGCCTTCCGTTCCTTCCCGTACCGAGCCGCAGCCGGCCTCCTCTTTCCCCCGGCGGTGACACCACCCTGACCCCGCCTCCATCTCCGGCGCATCCCGCCTCGTCCCGGCCATCACCACCGTCTGGCCTCCAGCCGCCGTCCCGGCCTCCCGGCTCCGCCACCTCCCGCGCGCACCCCCCTCCCTTCTGCCACGCCGGTTTCCACCGCGCCCTGCCCTTCCTCCGGTGTCTCCCCGTCGCCCCTCCCTTCTCCCTCGCTGCACCACCCCGGCTGCGCGCCCTCTCGTCCGGCGCTCCGCCTCCCTGCACCCGGCTTCCCAGCGCCCCGGTCTCGTCCGGCGCTCCCCGTCCCGGCGTCTTCCCTCGCGCAGCACCCCGGACCCCGATGCCCCGCCTGCTCCCCATGTCCCACTCCCCGTTCCGCATACCCCGTCGCCGCACCCCAGGCCCAGCGCCGCCTGCTCCTCCCGTCGCCGACCCGTTCCCCCCCTGCGTGAGTTCTCTTTTTTTTATTTGTTATTTTTGTTTGTTTCGTTTTATTATAATTATTATTATTATATTACAATTAATATTATTATACTATCAATATTATTGTTATTATGTTAATATTATTATTAATATTATTACATCATTATTAAAATTATTATTATGTTATTGTTATTAATTCTATATTATTATTATTATTATTATTATTATTATTATTATTATTATTATTACTATCATATTATTAATATTAATATTTTTATTATTGTGATTATATTATTATTATCATTATATTATTATTATTGTGATTATATTATTATTATATTATTATTATGTTGATATTATTCTATCCTTATTATTTTTATTATATCATTATTGTTATTATTGTTATAGTATTAATATAATTATTAAATTATTATTTTTATATCATTCTTGTTATTAAAGTATGTTATTATTATTATATTATTATTAATATTAATATTTTATTAAGATTAAGATTATTATTAGTATTATTATTTTCAAGTTAATATTATTAAGTTATTATTTTGTTATGTTATTGTTATTATTATGGTTATGCTATTATTATCATTATAATAATAATAATATTATTATTATTTTCTTATTATTATTACTCTGGCATTTACTTGTGCTTTGTTAGGGGTTTTCTTCATCAATTTATACTTGTTTTTGGTAGGTTTAAGACTTTAGGCCCCGCGCAGGGCGTTTCCGAGAAAACGCCATCGCCGCGCCTTGTTTCCGAGGTTCTGCCGTCTCCGTGCCTCAGTTTCGAGGGTGTTGGACTTTATCACGTGGCTTCGGACACACGTCATGTCATCGCACTTGGATCTTGAGGTAGGTCTCCCTATGCACTTGCCTCTAAATTAAGAATTTATTTATTCCTTGTCCTTTTATTAAAAATTTCTGTAAATTTAAGAAAATAATATTAAGTAGTTTTTATAGTGTGGTGATTTGCTGATAATGCAAACTGTTTAATTCTAGCATTTCATTAAAAGTGTTTTCTTGGTTTCAATTGTGGGATTTCATAGTAATGTCACTAAATGGTTCTTCTTGAGTAACGAAAGACATGTTGAATTGGGTTTTGAAATGTTTTTGGCATGTGTAAATTAGTAAATGTACTGTTTATGGAAAATGGTGTTTTCTCATAACCTTGATTAGAGAAAACGTCGTGTGACCTTTTGAAATTGTTTTTGGAAACTTTACGTGTGGTTATTGGTTGACGAAAGATGTTTTCCCTTGTTGTGTTATTAAAAATAATGCTTTCTGGGTTGTGAAAGTTGTTTATGTTCTTGTTTGAGTGTTTCCAAAAAGGGGTTTTTGCGAAAATGGTTCTCAAATAAAAATGCGTTTTTCCCTTGTGTAGTAAAACTGAAAATGCAACAC
Source organism: Viscum album (assembly GCA_963277665.1). Classification (NCBI taxonomy): domain Eukaryota; kingdom Viridiplantae; phylum Streptophyta; class Magnoliopsida; order Santalales; family Viscaceae; genus Viscum; species Viscum album. The sequence continues at coordinate 333,566,734 of OY728138.1, read as the reverse complement.
TTCTTTATCGTTCAAAACGAATTTAGAATCAATGAAAAGAAATTCAACTTTTAAAAAGGAATAAGGGTGATGGCTTGTGTTTAGTTTTTCAAGTGAAACATTGTAAAAGCATACTTTTATACATTGTAGTTCAAACCTGGAATAGGTAGATTCTTTATTTACTGGCAGTGCATTGGGATTTGTTGTGGGGCTCACCTACTGAGTACTTTTGTGCTCACGCCTATCTTTTACCCTTTTCAGTTGCAGGTTCCTTGTGTTCAGGTTTTCCTGGGTTGAGTCGCTCAGTGTGGGAGCGACGTTGGTTGTAGTTGGGTGGTGACCCGCGAGGTCACATGGAGGTATGTCGTGGTATAGTTTGTTTATGTCTTTAGTGTTTGTTTGTTGGTTTAAGTTGTATTCGTTCTTTCGATCCTGTTTTTAGTTTGGGCTGAAATCGTTCCCAACGATTAATGTTTCAATGCCCGGCACTTGTTGCCATCCCGGGGGGATCGGGAACGCCCCTCGGGACTTGCCGCGGACCGGCTCGGGTGACCGGTTCAGGGTCGACCCGGGCTGGTTCTTGACAAAATGGTATCAGAGGTGGTTCTTGTTATTTGGGTTGTCCGGTAGAAGGAGATTAGGACTGTCAGAACTTGAGGGGTAGGTACGGGAAGAGCGTCGCGAACTCTTGCTCGCACTGATTCTCATGTTACCAGGGGAAGTTCAGGAATTGTGTCTTTATCTCTTTCTGGTTGTTTTGGATTGAGAGATGACAACGGAGGCAAGCCGATGTTACGTCGTGATTTCACATGGAGTAGTGACCCATATGGAGTCTGAGTACACGGTTTGAATTCCTCCTAGTGGTCGACGCTGACTTGGGACATGGCCCACTACCATGTCGCCAGGTCGAGCGTGACTACTAGTCCCTCACTTCAGCGATTGATGCAAATTTGGATGTTGTTTTCGTTTTGGTCTGTGTGAGTGCGTAGTTGGAAATGAAAAAGGTTTTTGAAAATTTGACTGGTTTCTTTTAAAGGACTTTAAATGTATAAAATGGGTTTTGAAACTGAAATCTCTTGATTTGAAAATCTGTTGTTTGCTTGGAATTGGATAAGAATGATTTGGGTTGAAACCTCGGTTCCTCTTTATGAACGTCTGCACATGTGTGAGAATGCATGGAAAGTGTGTGTTGATGCACGTATGAATGGAATGTGGATAAAGACATGTGCAATGGGTCATGGGAGTACCTGGGTGTGTTTGAAATTTAACGCTTGACTTTGTTTTCTAAATTGGTTTTAAATGGGAAACGGTTTTGGAAAGTTTTGGTTTGAAAGTGGATTGGTTTTTGGAAAGTGATCTTGAAAAAGGGTGGTTTTGAAATCAAAAATGAAAAGGGAATTTTAAAGAGGAGATTTTGTTTTGGGATGTGTTGTATCTGTTTGGTCCTTGTGCTGACTGTTTTTGATGAAGGCTCTTTTATTGATGTTGCTTCGATTTGATGTTGGTTTTGGCTTTGAGTTTTATATATCGCTCAGGAAATGCCGCCCAGAAAGGTCTCTAAGGATTCAGATATGTCATGCCCAGTTTTTGGTTCTCCTCAGACTTTGCCTATTCTCCATGGTGATCAGGGTCCGTTAGAAGCAGTGAAATGGCTTGAGGAAGTGGAACGTGTCTTTAGAATATTGGGAACTCCCGGTAGTGTTAAGGTCCGTGCAATTATGGAGTTGTTTGAGGGTCCAGCTCTGGACCAGTGGAAGATGGTTACCCCACCGTCAACGCAAGGTCAAATGACGTGGGATGTATTTAAAACGGTTTTCATCCAATGGTTTGTACCTGAGGAAGTGAAGCTGGAGAAAAGAGGGAGCTTGTGCATATTCAACAAGGTCGACGGACGGTGAAGGTATATGTAAACCATTTCAAGGAACTAATTTCCTTTTCTCCAGATGTAGTGTCACATGAGCTCATGAAGGTCTCTCTTTTCACTGGGGGTCTTCGTCCAGAGATCAAGGAGCGAGTCCTCCCTTCTAAAGACCCTTGTTTCGAGAAGCTCGTGGAGGAAGCTTTCTTGGCTGAGTTAGTTTCTGGTGTGCGGGTGGTTAATACTTCAGCGTCCCCTGTTGTGGTTCGTAAGAGTTCCCCCTCTGGTGAGAAAGAGGCGCCAGAGATACCTGTTCCTAAGGAGTTATCCCCTTTGGTCTCAGCTTCCAGTTCGTCAGATCGTTCGAGGGTATGCTATCAGTGTGGTCGTTTCGGCCATTTAAGGCCGTCTTGTCGCAACCCTCCGAAGACGTGTCATCGATGCGGTTGTCTGCGTCATCTGGAGGAGTTTTGCAGGAAGCGTCGCTTAAAGAGGACGCCGTGATGGGAGAACGTCAGTACCTGACTGTGAGGCAGAAGATGCTTCAACCACCAGAGCCCCAACCACAGGTCTTGGGGTGAAGCTCGCGCACAGTCAGGAGTCCCCAGGGGTGTGAAGCCTTGGTCCAGGTTTTGTGTCCCGTGTTAGCAGTGGAACAATTAAGACCTTTTAGTACTTGTTTTTCTGCTGTTAAGTTTTGACGATATTGTTTGTTCATTGTTTTACCATGGGGTTATCATGGACTTGTTTTATTATAATCTAATTAGTATGGATTATGTAAATGTGTTGTTTTTCTACAAAGTGACGATGGACTTGTTCTATAATAAATCTAAGTGGAATTGTCGTGTGAATGTAATATTCTAAATCGTGTGTCCTTCTTAAAAGTGTGTTTGACTCTCGTGTGGGTTGACCTCGTTTTAGTTATGTTTAAAATGTGGTTATGTCTCGTGGACTTCGGTGGATCATGTCTCCAATTTGATGTTGGTTTAATGTTTTTCTATGGTTTTTCCCTGGTATTGAAGGTTGTTGAATCTGGTCGAGGATTTAATGTCTAGATGGAGGTGTTGTAGTAATCGTGTTGTAAGAGTTGGTTTTAAATTGGTTGGGAGTTCCCGCGTCGCCCCCCCCCCTTTCCCGGGGTTTTCTATTTAAATGGTCATCTTTTCTGCACTAGTTAAGCTCTTGTGGTGGGGAGAACCCCTTCGTGTTCTCCCCTCAATCTCGGACCCCAGTTTCTCTCTTGAATCGGTCGGGTGTGACCTGTGCTGAGTAAGGTCATCCCCGAGATTCTCAGTTCTCTCTGATTTCTTTGGTTCCGTTGGGGCATGGACTTAAATCTTGATCGACTTTTGGCCTGGTGACTTTCTGGGGGCAGAAAGTGTCTGTGGTGGGGAGAATTGTCACACCCCGACCGCAGATGTCCGTAATTGTTCTTCTTTCTTGGTCCCGATGTAATTTTGTCGGAGTTTAATTGCGATTGGCGGTTTCGCGCCGGTGCGCGGTCACTGCATCATTTGCGGTGACCGTGCGTTCAGCCCGGGTGACCGTGTATTCACCCGGCATGTTTAAATACTATAATTTTTATGTTGATATTTTATCATTAACGCTATTTAAGTTGTGTTATTAATATGATAGTTAATTTTATTCTATATATGTTTATGTATGTTTTATATATATATATATATATATATATGTGTAATAATGTATACATATATGTATTATGTTTAGATTATTTTATTATTTGATCAAAATGATTATTATTAGAATTAACTTACAATTATTATTATAAATTCTATTATTATTATAAGTTTTAATCATTATTTTCATTAATGTTATACAGTTTAATTATTTTTATTATAAGGGTTTTATATCATTATTATTATGATGTTTTAGTATTATTATTAATATATTAAGGTTTGATGATTAAAATTATACTTATTATTATTATTATTATAAAGTTTTACTATTTTTATAATGTCTTATTATTATTATTAAGTTTTGGTTTTATTTATTTAATTAATTTATCATATTATTAGAATTATTATTATTTCCCTTTTCATTATTTATATATTATTATTAATATTATATATATATATATATTTTAGAACCCCTAACCCTAACATATTCCTCCCCGTAGCCGCCACCCAGTCCCCCTTTTCTCCTCTTCTCTCTCCCCCGTTTTCTTTTCTCCTTCTTCCCCGTGCAACCCCCGGCCTTCCGTTCCTTCCCGCACCGAGCCGCAGCCGGCCTCCTCTTTCCCCCGGCGGTGACACCACCCTGACCCCGCCTCCATCTCCGGCGCATCCCGCCTCGTCCCGGCCATCACCATCGTCTGGCCTCCAGCCGCCGTCCCAGCCTCCCGGCTCCGCCACCTCCCGCGCGCACCCCCCTCCCTTCTGCCACGCCGGTTTCCACCGCGCCCTGCCCTTCCTCCGGTGTCTCCCCGTCGCCCCTCCCTTCTCCCTCGCTGCACCACCCCGGCTGCGCGCCCTCTCGTCCGGTGCTCCGCCTCCCTGCACCCGGCTTCCCAGTGCCCCGGTCTCGTCCGGCGCTCCCCGTCCCGGCGTCTTCCCTCGCGCAGCACCCCGGACCCCCGATGCCCCGCCTGCTCCCCATGTCCCACTCCCCGTTCCGCATACCCCGTCGCCGCACCCCTGGCCCAGCGCCGCCTGCTCCTCCCGTCGCCGACCCGTTCCCCCCCTGCGTGAGTTCTCTTTTTTTTATTTGTTATTTTTGTTTATTTCGTTTTATTATAATTATTATTATTATATTACAATTAATATTATTATACTATCAATATTATTGTTATTATGTTAATATTATTATTAATATTATTACATCATTATTAAAATTATTATTATGTTATTGTTATTAATTCTATATTATTATTATTATTATTATTATTATTATTATTATTATTATTATTACTATCATATTATTAATATTAATATTTTTATTATTGTGATTATATTATTATTATCATTATATTATTATTATTGTGATTATATTATTATTATATTATTATTATGTTGATATTATTCTATCCTTATTATTTTTATTATATCATTATTGTTATTATTGTTATAGTATTAATATAATTATTAAATTATTATTTTTATATCATTCTTGTTATTAAAGTATGTTATTATTATTATATTATTATTAATATTAATATTTTATTAAGATTAAGATTATTATTAGTATTATTATTTTCAAGTTAATATTATTAAGTTATTATTTTGTTATGTTATTGTTATTATTATGGTTATGCTATTATTATCATTATAATAATAATAATAATATTATTATTTTCTTATTATTATTACTCTGGCATTTACTTGTGCTTTGTTAGGGGTTTTCTTCATCAATTTATACTTGTTTTTGGTAGGTTTAAGACTTTAGGCCCCGCGCAGCCGCGCCTTGTTTCCGAGGTTCTGCTGTCTCCGTGCCTCAGTTTCGAGGGTGTTGGACTTTATCACGTGGCTTCGGACACACGTCATGTCATCGCACTTGGATCTTGAGGTAGGTCTCCCTATGCACTTGCCTCTAAATTAAGAATTTATTTATTCCTTGTCATTTTATTAAAAATTTCAGTAAATTTAAGAAAATAATATTAAGTAGTTTTTATAGTGTGGTGATTTGCTGATAATGCAAACTGTTTAATTCTAGCATTTCATTAAAAGTGTTTTCTTGGTTTCAATTGTGGGATTTCATAGTAATGTCACTAAATGGTTCTTCCTGAGTAACGAAAGACATGTTGAATTGGGTTTTGAAATGTTTTTGGCATGTGTAAATTAGTAAATGTACTGTTTATGGAAAATGGTGTTTTCTCATAACCTTGATTAGAGAAAACGTCGTGTGACCTTTTGAAATTGTTTTTGGAAACTTTACGTGTGGTTATTGGTTGACGAAAGATGTTTTCCCTTGTTGTGTTATTAAAAATAATGCTTTCTGGGTTGTGAAAGTTGTTTATGTTCTTGTTTGAGTGTTTCCAAAAAGGGGTTTTTGCGAAAATGGTTCTCAAATAAAAATGCGTTTTTCCCTTGTGTAGTAAAACTGAAAATGCAACACTTCTTTATCGTTCAAAACGAATTTAGAATCAATGAAAAGAAATTCAACTTTTAAAAAGGAATAAGGGTGATGGCTTGTGTTTAGTTTTTCAAGTGAAACATTGTAAAAGCATACTTTTATACATTGTAGTTCAAACCTGGAATAGGTAGATTCTTTATTTACTGGCAGTGCATTGGGATTTGTTGTGGGGCTCACCTACTGAGTACTTTTGTGCTCACGCCTATCTTTTACCCTTTTCAGTTGCAGGTTCCTTGTGTTCAGGTTTTCCTGGGTTGAGTCGCTCAGTGTGGGAGAGACGTTGGTTGTAGTTGGGTGGTGACCCGCGAGGTCACATGGAGGTATGTCGTGGTATAGTTTGTTTATGTCTTTAGTGTTTGTTTGTTGGTTTAAGTTGTATTCGTTCTTTCGATCCTGTTTTTAGTTTGGGCTGAAATCATTCCCAACGATTAATGTTTCAATGCCCGGCACTTGTTGCAATCCCGGGGGGATCGGGAACGCCCCTCGGGACTTGCCGCGGACCGGCTCGGGTGACCGGTTCAGGGTCGACCCGGGATGGTTCGTGACAAAATGGTATCAGAGGTGGTTCTTGTTATTTGGGTTGTCCGGTAGAAGGAGATTAGGACTGTCGGAACTTGAGGGGTAGGTACGGGAAGAGCGTCGCGAACTCTTGCTCGCACTGATCCTCAAGTTACCAGGGGAAGTTCAGGAATTGTGTCTTTATCTCTTTCTGGTTGTTTTGGATTGAGAGATGACAACGGAGGCAAGCCGATGTTACGTCGTGATTTCACATGGAGTAGTGACCCATATGGAGTCTGAGTACACGGTTTGAATTCCTCCTAGTGGTCGACGCTGACTTGGGACATGTCCCACTACCATGTCGCCAGGTCGAGCGTGACTACTAGTCCCTCACTTCAGCGATTGATGCAAATTTGGATGTTGTTTTCGTTTTGGTCTGTGTGAGTGCGTAGTTGGAAATGAAAAAGGTTTTTGAAAATTTGACTGGTTTCTTTTAAAGGACTTTAAATGTATAAAATGGGTTTTGAAACTGAAATCTCTTGATTTGAAAATCTGTTGTTTGCTTGGAATTGGATAAGAATGATTTGGGTTGAAACCTCGGTTCCTCTTTATGAACGTCTGCACATGTGTGAGAATGCATGGAAAGTGTGTGTTGATGAACGTATGAATGGAATGTGGATAAAGACATGTGCAACGGGTCATGGGAGTACCTGGGTGTGTTTGAAATTTAACGCTTGACTTTGTTTTCTAAATTGGTTTTAAATGGGAAACGGTTTTGGTAAGTTTTGGTTTGAAAGTGGATTGGTTTTTGGAAAGTGATCTTGAAAAAGGGTGGTTTTGAAATCAAAAATGAAAAGGGAATTTTAAAGAGGAGATTTTGTTTTGGGATGTGTTGTATCTGTTTGGTCCTTGTGCTGACTGTTTTTGATGAAGGCTCTTTTATTGATGTTGCTTCGATTTGATGTTGGTTTTGGCTTTGAGTTTTATATATCGCTCAGGAAATGCCGCCCAGAAAGGTCTCTAAGGATTCAGATATGTCATGCCCAGTTTTTGGTTCTCCTCAGACTTTGCCTATTCTCCATGGTGATCAGGGTCCGTTAGAAGCAGTGAAATGGCTTGAGGAAGTGGAACGTGTCTTTAGAATATTGGGAACTCCCGGTAGTGTTAAGGTCCGTGCAATTATGGAGTTGTTTGAGGGTCCAGCTCTGGACCAGTGGAAGATGGTTACCCCACCGTCAACGCAAGGTCAAATGACGTGGGATGTCTTTAAAACGGTTTTCATCCAATGGTTTGTACCTGAGGAAGTGAAGCTGGAGAAAAGAGGGAGCTTGTGCATATTCAACAAGGTCGACGGACGGTGAAGGTATATGTAAACCATTTCAAGGAACTAATTTCCTTTTCTCCAGATGTAGTGTCACATGAGCTCATGAAGGTCTCTCTTTTCACTGGGGGTCTTCGTCCAGAGATCAAGGAGCGAGTCCTCCCTTCTAAAGACCCTTGTTTCGAGAAGCTCGTGGAGGAAGCTTTCTTGGCTGAGTTAGTTTCTGGTGTGCGGGTGGTTAATACTTCAGCGTCCCCTGTTGTGGTTCGTAAGAGTTCCCCCTCTGGTGAGAAAGAGGCGCCAGAGATACCTATTCCTAAGGAGTTATCCCCTTTGGTCTCAGCTTCCAGTTCGTCAGATCGTTCGAGGGTATGCTATCAGTGTGGTCGTTTCGGCCATTTAAGGCCGTCTTGTCGCAACCCTCCGAAGACGTGTCATCGATGCGGTTGTCTGCGTCATCTGGAGGAGTTTTGCAGGAAGCGTCGCTTAAAGAGGACGCCGTGATGGGAGAACGTCAGTACCTGACTGTGAGGCAGAATATGCTTCAACCACCAGAGCCCCAACCACAGGTCTTGGGGTGAAGCTCGCGCACAGTCAGGAGTCCCCAGGGGTGTGAAGCCTTGGTCCAGGTTTTGTGTCCCGTGTTAGCAGTGGAACAATTAAGACCTTTTAGTACTTGTTTTTCTGCTGTTAAGTTTTGACGATATTGTTTGTTCATTGTTTTACCATGGGGTTATCATGGACTTGTTTTATTATAATCTAAGTAGTATGGATTATGTAAATGTGTTGTTTTTCTACAAAGTGACGATGGACTTGTTCTATAATAAATCTAAGTGGACTTGTCGTGTGAATGTAATATTCTAAATCGTGTGTCCTTCTTAAAAGTGTGTTTGACTCTCGTGTGGGTTGACCTCGTTTTAGTTATGTTTAAAATGTGGTTATGTCTCGTGGACTTCGGTGGATCATGTCTCCAATTTGATGTTGGTTTAATGTTTTTCTATGGTTTTTCCCTGGTATTGAAGGTTGTTGACTCTGGTCGAGGATTTAATGTCTAGATGGAGGTGTTGTAGTAATCGTGTTGTAAGAGTTGGTTTTAAATTGGTTGGGAGTTCCCGCGTCGCCCCCCCCTTTCCCGGGGTTTTCTATTTAAATGGTCATCTTTTCTGCACTAGTTAAGCTCTTGTGGTGGGGAGAACCCCTTCGTGTTCTCCCCTCAATCTCGGACCCCAGTTTCTCTCTTGAATCGGTCGGGTGTGACCTGTGCTGAGTAAGGTCATCCCCGAGATTCTCAGTTCTCTCTGATTTCTTTGGTTCCGTTGGGGCATGGACTTAAATCTTGATCGACTTTTGGCCTGGTGACTTTCTGGGGGCAGAAAGTGTCTGTGGTGGGGAGAATTGTCACACCACGACCGCGGATGTCCGTAATTGTTCTTCTTTCTTGGTCCCGATGTAATTTTGTCGGAGTTTAATTGCGATTGGCGGTTTCGCGCTGGTGCGCGGTCACTGCATCATTTGCGGTGACCGTGCGTTCAGCCCGGGTGACCGTGTATTCACCCGGCATGTTTAAATACTATAATTTTTATGTTGATATTTTATCATTAACGCTATTTAAGTTGTGTTATTAATATGATAGTTAATTTTATTCTATATATGTTTATGTATGTTTTATATATATATATATATATGTGTAATAATGTATACATATATGTATTATGTTTAGATTATTTTATTATTTGATCAAAATGATTATTATTAGAATTAACTTACAATTATTATTATAAATTCTATTATTATTATAAGTTTTAATCATTATTTTCATTAATGTTATAAAGTTTAATTATTTTTATTATAAGGGTTTTATATCATTATTATTATGATGTTTTAGTATTATTATTAATATATTAAGGTTTGATGATTAAAATTATACTTATTATTATTATTATTATAAAGTTTTACTATTTTTATAATGTCTTATTATTATTATTAAGTTTTGGTTTTATTTATTTAATTAATTTATCATATTATTAGTATTATTATTATTTCCCTTTTCATTATTTATATATTATTATTAATATTATATATATATATATTTTAGAACCCCTAACCCTAACATATTCCTCCCCGTAGCCGCCACCCAGTCCCCCTTTTCTCCTCTTCTCTCTCCCCCGTTTTCTTTTCTCCTTCTTCCCCGTGCAACCCCCGGCCTTCCGTTCCTTCCCGCACCGAGCCGCAGCCGGCCTCCTCTTTCCCCCGGCGGTGACACCACCCTGACCCCGCCTCCATCTCCGGCGCATCCCGCCTCGTCCCGGCCATCACCACCGTCTGGCCTCCAGCCGCCGTCCCGGCCTCCCGGCTCCGCCACCTCCCGCGCGCACCCCCCTCCCTTCTGCCACGCCGGTTTCCGCCGCGCCCTGCCCTTCCTCCGGTGTCTCCCCGTCGCCCCTCCCCGCTCCCTCGCTGCACCACCCCGGCTGCGCGCCCTCTCGTCCGGCGCTCCGCCTCCCTGCACCCGGCTTCCCAGCGCCCCGGTCTCGTCCGACGCTCCCCGTCCCGGCGTCTTCCCTCGCGCAGCACCCCGGACCCCGATGCCCCGCCTGCTCCCCCTGTCCCGCTCCCCGTTCCGCATACCCCGTCGCCGCACCCCTGGCCCAGCGCCGCCTACTCCTCCCGTCGCCGACCCGTTCCCCCCCTGCGTGAGTTCTCTTTTTTTATTTGTTATTTTTGTTTGTTTCGTTTTATTATAATTATTATTATTATATTACAATTAATATTATTATACTATCAATATTATTGTTATTATGTTATTATTATTAATATTATTACATCATTATTAAAATTATTATTATGTCATTGTTATTAATTCTATATTATTATTATTATTATTATTATTATTATTATTATTATTATTATTATTATTATTACTATCATATTATTAATATTAATATTTTTATTATTGTGATTATATTATTATTATCATTATATTATTATTATTGTGATTATATTATTATTATATTATTATTATGTTGATATTATTCTATCCTTATTATTTTTATTATATCATTATTGTTATTATTGTTATAGTATTAATATACTTATTAAATTATTATTTTTATATCATTCTTGTTATTAAAGTATGTTATTATTATTATATTATTATTAATATTAATATTTTATTAAGATTAAGATTATTATTAGTATTATTATTTTCAAGTTAATATTATTAAGTTATTATTTTGTTATGTTATTGTTATTATTATGGTTATGCTATTATTATCATTATAATAATAATAATAATATTATTATTTTCTTATTATTATTACTCTGGCATTTACTTGTGCTTTGTTAGGGGTTTTCTTCATCAATTTATACTTGTTTTTGGTAGGTTTAAGACTTTAGGACCCGCGCAGGGCGTTTCCGAGAAAACGCCATCGCCGCGCCTTGTTTCCGAGGTTCTGCCGTCTTCGTGCCTCAGTTTCGAGGGTGTTGGACTTTATCACGTGGCTTCGGACACACGTCATGTCATCGCACTTGGATCTTGAGGTAGGTCTCCCTATGCACTTGCCTCTAAATTAAGAATTTATTTATTCCTTGTCCTTTTATTAAAAATTTCAGTAAATTTAAGAAAATAATATTAAGTAGTTTTTATAGTGTGGTGATTTGCTGATAATGCAAACTGTTTAATTCTAGCATTTCATTAAAAGTGTTTTCTTGGTTTCAATTGTGGGATTTCATAGTAATGTCGCTAAATGGTTCTTCCTGAGTAACGAAAGACATGTTGAATTGGGTTTTGAAATGTTTTTGTCATGTGTAAATTAGTAAATGTACTGTTTATGGAAAATGGTGTTTTCTCATAACCTTGATTAGAGAAAACGTCGTGTGACCTTTTGAAATTGTTTTTGGAAACTTTACGTGTGGTTCTTGGTTGACGAAATATGTTTTCCCTTGTTGTGTTATTAAAAATAATGCTTTCTGGGTTGTGAAAGTTGTTTATGTTCTTGTTTGAGTGTTTCCAAAAAGGGGTTTTTGCGAAAATGGTTCTCAAATAAAAATGCGTTTTTCCCTTGTGTAGTAAAACTGAAAATGTAACACTTCTTTATCGTTCAAAACGAATTTAGAATCAATGAAATGAAATTCAACTTTTAAAAAGGAATAAGGGTGATGGCTTGTGTTTAGTTTTTCAAGTGAAACATTGTAAAAGCATACTTTTATACATTGTAGTTCAAACCTGGAATAGGTAGATTCTTTATTTACTGGCAGTGCATTGGGATTTGTTGTGGGGCTCACCTACTGAGTACTTTTGTGCTCACGCCTATCTTTTACCCTTTTCAGTTGCAGGTTCCTTGTGTTCAGGTTTTCCTGGCTTGAGTCGCTCAGTGTGGGAGCGACGTTGGTTGTAGTTGGGTGGTGACCCGCGAGGTCACATGGAGGTATGTCGTGGTATAGTTTGTTTATGTCTTTAGTGTTTGTTTGTTGGTTTAAGTTGTATTCGTTCTTTCGATCCTGTTTTTAGTTTGGGCTGAAATCGTTCCCAACGATTAATGTTTCAATGCCCGGCACTTGTTGCCATCCCGGGGGGATCGGGAACGCCCCTCGGGACTTGCCGCGGACTGGCTCGGGTGACCGGTTCAGGGTCGACCCGGGCTGGTTCGTGACAAATTCCTCAAAAATAACCCTAACATATTTTAACCATAAATGTTATCTCATACCTTGAATTTTCATCCCAAAAAGTAATAACCTGTAACCGCCTCAATTCAAGGATCATATAAACCCAAATGTTTCTTTATAATTATATCCACAAAATAAAAGATAATTCTCCCTCAAATAGCATTTTCACATAATAAACATCATGGTTACACATACAAGAGAAAATTCTCCCAAAGTAATCCCATAAACAATGATCGTTAATACTTTTAAACATTTCTCCATCCATTTATTTCCACATAGGTTCTTCCTTGACCTATAGGTTATCCTATATAATAGGGAATTGACTTGGGTAATTCCAATGTCACCTAAATTTACGACAAATGACTATAATTGGATTCTTATGATCGTTTTTATTTTCTTCCACAGTACTCTTCATTTTCCATTGGCAATTCTTTACTTAATGTCCTTTTTTCCCACACATAAATCATTTATTTGTTCCATTGAGACACTTTCTTGGATGTATTCTTCCACATATCCTACATGATGCAAATTGAGCTTTTTTTCTCTATGGTCCTCACTGCTGGAGATGTTATCATTCTCTGCCTTTCTATTCTTTGTTGAGCTTGAGAGTTGGTTAATATATAAGTTGTTAATCATATTTTTGGAAAACTGATTCGACATGAACAAAATATCTTTTACTCCTATCAACATTCCATTTCGTTTCTAATTTCCTCCACTGTGCCCACCTTGTACATCATGTTAAATGCTTCTATGAATTACTTGGAATCTATCCATTGACTAAAATCAGAAAGCATAGTGTGAGTCATAAAATCATTTAGAGAATACCATGACACTTTATTTTCAATCTGAAACACCATAAGATTAACCAAGGTTATTTATTCTCGTCTTATATTAAAACCATTCAAATAGGTTTGCAATGAAAATTTGAATTATCCAAATCATATCATTTGGGAGTGTCATAACCAAGTGTGCAGCAAGGCCCGTTGTCATGTACCAGGATACCCTAGGTGAAGCCCGAAACTCCTTGTCGGTGTTTTCACTCCTAGGTACATCTGTGCCAAATCCACCTCTACCTTCTCATATCCAAATAGGAATGTATTACTTGGAAAAATCACGAAATCCCTATATTACCAATATTCTTGTAAGTTCTTGTATACTAATCCTCAATGTCTATCTTAGGGTAATGTTCTCTAATCAGAGTTATTCTAAACCTTGTTTCTATGGTTTTTACTAATCTTCATGTGATACCAACTGTAATAACCTGACCATAGTTACCCAGAGTCTGTGCATTATTACATAAAATTTGAATGGTCACAAGAGATCACGTATCGAAGGAACGATTAGTTTAGTAGCATTGGAAGTAATAGATACATACATAAGTTTTACATTACACCATGAAATAAAAAAACAAGACTATGTCCCCTTTGAACACACTCATATCCTTTAGCCTATCCCTCCTGGTCAAACAAAATATTCTTTTTCACAACATGGGAAAAAGAAAACATAATAATGGGGTGAGATCAGATTAACAGTAAAGATAACAACACTACAAGTTTTTAAAGTAAAAACATTCAAAAGTTTGCCATGTTTTTATACCCAATTTCTAAGTGAAATTGGTTCTAATGACCCAAATTAGATTAATTTATAAAAATATGATCTAATTAAAATTAAAATTTAATGTAAAATAAAAATTATTCTTATAAATAAATTATATGAATAAACTGCTTTGTATTAAATTTCAGTATATTTCACTATTCATCCAAAAAATGATGTCTATCAGAAAAATCCCAAAAATTAACCCTAATATAAATTAGAAATTAAAAATTCAAAAACGAATTTTAGTTTAGAAAATTAAATTTCAAAATGTGTTTGAAATTAATTTTATTGTTTTTTCTAGAAGGATATGAAAAGAAGGTCATTTGAGAAAATAATATTTTTAAATGTATAAGGACGTAACTAAAAATTATATCTTTCATTATAAATATGCTTTGTTTATATTAAACCATTATAAAAAGTATTTAAAAATTAGCTATTAATATTCATATTACTATATTTAATTACTAGGTTATAATTATATCATTTAAATATTTATAACAAAAAAATTTGTTTCTTTGAAACTCAGTGCTGCATGTAACATACACCAAGTCAATGTTACATGTAACATATTCCAAGTCAGTGTCATGTGAAAGGAATGTTTTGACTTAGTGAAATGAAAGATATTAATGAAAATTTAGTTTATTCATGGGAAAAAGGTCTATAAAAACTAAGGTTGTTACATTCTACCCCCCCTTAAAATGAATTTCTCCCTCAAAATTCATCATTCAAGTAAAAAATTATTAGGATACTTATACTTCATAATGTTACAAAGTTCCCATTTAGATTCCCCTAACTGGTGATTTCTCCACAAAACTTTTACCAGGTAAGGGGTCTTGTTTTGTATAAATTTCTCTAATTGGTATATAATTTTAACTTGTTGTTATTCTTAAGAAAGATCCTACTAGAAAGGTATGACCACTAAGTTTAGTACATATTAAGAGTCATGTATGTACTTACTTAGGAGAGATACATGGAACACATCGTGGACTTGAGAGATATTTTGAGGAAGTTCCAAGTGATAGGCTACCGTCCTGATTTGATCAAGAATATCAAAGGGGCTGATATACCTAGGGATTAGATTCCCTTTATTTACGAACATCATAACACGCTTCCTGATATATATTTGCAGATTTTTTTTCACAAACATCAAATTATAGACTGTGCCATTGTTTATCAGCATAATTTTTTTCCATGTTCGAGCTGCCTTGATATGCTTCCGAATTGTTCTAACCTTCTCTTCCATTTCTTCAGTTATCTCAGGTCCCAATAAATTTCTTTTTACAACATCATCCCAGCACTTTGGAACTATAAATTTCTTCCCATATATGGTTTCATAAGGTTCTATCTTAATTTTTGAGAAAAATCTATTATAGTAAGAAAAATCAACTAGAGTAAGATGTTGAACCAAACCACCTTTGAAATCCAAAGAACATGATCTCAACATATCCTCTAGGGTTTTAATTGTTATTTCAAACTGACCATCTATCTGAGGATGATAAGTTGTGATAAAAATCAATTTTGTAACAAGTTCTTTGTGAAGACATTTCTAGAAATTAGAGGTAAACCTCAGATCTGGATATGATTCAATAGAATGTAGTGCTTCATGAAACCTTACCACTTTATTAATGTATATAAGGGGAATCCTATATAGAGAGAAGTATTTTCTAATAGAAATGATGTTTTCTGAAATTTTAAATAGATCAACTACCACCCATATAGAATTTAACACTTTATAGGTTTTTGGAAATCCAATGACAAAATCTATAGCGATGTTCTCACATTTCCATTCTGGTATGGGTTATGGATGCAACATCCCCTTTGAATTTTGTCTTTCAACCTTAACCTGTTGAAATACCAGGCTCCAAGATACAAAATCTGTGATATCTCTCTTCATTCCACCCCACCAGAAGTATTCCTTCAAGTACCTATACATATTCATACCTCTAGGATGAATAGAGAATGAAGATCTATGGGCTTAATCTAATAGCTACTTCTTAGAATATGGTATGTAAGGATGAAATACATGGTTCCTAAACCTTATCATTTTATCCCGATCATTTTTAAACTGAGGAACATTTATAACGTTCATTTACAGCTATACATATTCCTTATGCTCCTCCTTAATCTTTACTTGGATAGAGGGTTGAATATTAATTTGATAATGACAAGAATTTTCCCCTTTCTTAAATATTTTTTACTCTATAGTTTTCAAATATAGAAATATTGGATCTTTTTTAATCCTCACCATGGATAAGATATCATGATCCTTTAAAATCAAAGAATCATCCACCTTGTTCGCTTTCCCAGGGTGGTAATGTGTTGAACAATCATAATCCTTTATCAACTCTAACCACCTTCTCTGGCGCATGTTCAACTACTTCAGTGTGAATATATATTTCATACATTTATGATCAGTACAAATATCACACTTTTATCTATAAAGAGAATGTCTCCATATCCTTAATGAAAAAATTACCACTGCTAAATATAAATCATGAGTTGGGTAATTTTTCTCATGAATCTTCAACTACCACGAGGAATAAGCAATAAAAATTTTATTCTTCATAAGAACACATACTAATACCTTCTTAGATGAATAACTATAGATTAAAAACCCTTATTCACTATAATATAATGTAATAATAGGTGGGATGACTAACCCTCTTTTCAGTACCTTGATGTTTTCTTCACATTCAACTATCTGGAGGAACTTGGAACCCTTCTGAGTTAACTTGTTCAGAAGATTAGATATTGTCCCAAAAATCATCTATAATTTCAAGAAAAACCACGAAAGTTATGGATCTTAACCACCATGGATATTCTAGGCCATCATTCAATAGCCTCAGTCCTTGGTGGATCTACTGATATACCATCTTTAGAGATTATGTGACAAAAAATGAAACCTTTTGCAACCAAAATTTACAATTTGTAAATTTTGGATATAGTTTCTCCTTCCTTAGGGTATTTTGTAAAATTGTGAAATGAACTTTATGTTATTACTTTCTCTTTTAATAGATAAGAATATCATCTATAAATACTACCAAAACTATTCGAGGTTATCCTTAAAAATTCTATTAATCAAATCCATGAATATAGAAGGGGGATTTGTAAGAGCAAAAGGAATCACTATATATTCACAGTGTCCTTACATTGCATAGAATTATGTGTTGGGTATATCCTCATTCTTGAGTCTCAATTAAACATATTCAGAATAATGTTTAATCCTAGAAATGTATTGTGCTCTACACAGTTGATCCAACACGTCTTCAATACGGGGAAGTGGATAGCTATTCTTGATTATGATCTTGTTAAACTCCTAGTAATCAATGCAGAGTCTCATTTATCCATATTTATTTTTCACAAAAAGAATAGGTTCAACTCAAGGTGACACACTATGATGAATAAATCCCTTATCAATGTTTTCTTGGAGTTATTTCTTTAATTCCTACAACTTAATTAGGTCCATTATATGGGGATTATTTGAAATTAGTGTGGAACCAGGTATGAGTTATGTTGAGAACTCAACTTCACATTTTGCTGTAAGGATAGAAAACTCTTATAGAAAGGAATCCAAAAATTACTAGACAATATAAATGTCATTAGTGTTGATTTTATTTCTAATCATTTGAGATAAACCTCCATTCTGAATTGGAATTATAACCCACACACTAGATGTAGTCTCCATAGAAAGTTCATACTTATCGCCACATTGATAGATGATCATATTTGGTTATGAAATGTCAAATAAAACTTCCCATCCTCAACAATTGATGTGGTATTTATGCATATAAATACAATCCATGCCTAATATGACATCAAATTCAGCAAAAGAAATAATAATAATATTTTCAGGAATCACATTGCCACAAACGACAACTAGAGAGGAATCATAGACTTGAGATGAAATCATCATACCATTATGGATTTGTAATGCTAATTCCACATCTAATAATTTAGATTGAGTATTAATACCCTTATCAAATTATTTAAATATGATAGAGTGGATAGATCTATAACCAAATAATTAATTAGAAGTTCTAGAGTGTATGGTAAGTGTACCTTTCACCACATCATTATCACACCCCTCATGAGAAACACTAATCACATGATATTTCCCCTTTTCCACTGGTTATATTGTCCACTAACATCAATCATCATAATTAAACCCCAGATTTTGGAACTCGTTATCATAATGCCCATTTCCCTTACACTTGAAGCACTATAGTGTGGATGGTGCATTCTATGTAGAGTTTCCTCTAATTGAATCATTGGAAAACTTTTTTTGAATTAGTGTGGAAATAAATTTCTTAATATACTTACATTCCACACATAAAACACTTATTAAAACAGATAATTTAATTCACTCCATTCTTCTTTCGACAATTAGAGCATAAAAGAAGGACCATATTCTCCTCTTCATGATTTTTATATTTTCCATTGAACTCCATCTTCATTTTCTAATTAAAACCATGAGATTGATATGTAAATCCAACCTCCCTTTTGAAATTTATTGCATAATGAAAAAATATATTCATAGATATTAATGTCTCTTCTAGACAACTCCTTTCTGAGACTTGGATTTAAGGCACTAAAGAACTAATCAACTTTTATTTTAGGTTAGATGATAATTCCATAAGCATAACTCCCAAGTCTTGTGAAATTAGCCTTATAGATGCCAATGGATTAGTTATCCATTTAATTCAACTCAAGGAACTAATTTTCCATCTTTGTAAGAAATACACAAGGAATGTACTTATTGAAGAATATGTTCTTGAAATTTTCCAAATTTTCGAATTCAATTTCATCCTGATTTTTTGTATTATTGGTTAGAGTCCACCAATGCTCTGCATCACATTATAATTGATAAATAGCTAGAATGGATTTCTCATCATCCAAATACTGGAGAATAGAGAATATCTATTTAGTGGTATTGATCTAGTGTTCAAAAACAAGTTGATCAAAAGTCCCACTGAAATATGGTGGACGTTGCCTCATGAAAGACTCAATAGAACGTTGTTCACACATTTTAGATTTTAGATGATCAACATGATTCATAGATTGAGAAACCTATGGGAGCTTAAAAGGAGGGTTTTTCTTCTTTCTCCCATATAATTCGTATTCTTAGGAGAAACATTGTTTCGTTTTCCATCACATTCACCATTAATGTGGTTCCTTCGGGTTCCAGTCATTGACTAAAAGAAAAAATGATTGAGTAAGAAATAGTTATAATAGGGAAGAACCACATAATAATGAAAAACCAAATATAGGATTTCTAAATTATGAAACCTTCCTCACCTCCCACATGTGGCAAGGGTGGAAGGGGTTTGGGGAACCAGTTGCAAGGTTGATTCCCCGAGCCGTCTATTTGTGGATTTTCCTTGTAGCATGCGTAATTTTTCATTTGAAGGTTGTACCTAAACTTTTAAATTACGAAACCTTACTTAATGTATGAAACTTTAGGCTTATAAAAGGTTATTCATAGCCAAATTGTTTTTAAATCCTTCATGATGTGTCATGAAGAGTTCATGAATTCCCAAATTATATCCCCCGAGAGTTTCAAACAAGGTGTGTAGCAAGACTCATTATCGTATACCAGATTACCCCAAGTCAGGTCTGAAAAATATTTACAGAGTTGTTAATCCTAGGCATATATACGCTAGATATATATCCACATTTGGTATCCGGAAAAGGATGTATTACTATGAAACCACTTACTCTATCCTTTACCAAAATTCCAATAAATTTTCCTATACATTTCTTTAACCTTAGATTTATCCCTAGACATGTCCTTAGGGTTCCCAGTAAGGTTTTATAATCTTATATTCCAAATTTTAAATAAACATTTTCCTTGATACCAACTATAGAGAGTCTCCCATTTTATACATTAAAATTACATCACTTTGGTGGAATATTGATTTCTTTAAAAAAACAGACACCTAAAGACATCATTACTATAGTTACTTTGGAAACATGTATAAAAAACACTAGTAAAAAATTGAAACACATTTTCTCCCACAATGTTATTCTTGAATAGGACCCTTCTTAGACACATCAAGCATAATGCATATCTTCATGACCTGGGGAAGGAAACATAAAAAGGGGTGAGATCAGATGCTTTGTAACGGTACACAAGGGAGACATGTAAGAATAAACATGAGAATATGGGTATGATAATGTGATCAAAACATTAGGTTATCATAAACTACATAATAAAAATCATAAGAATGAATAATAGAATAAATCACGGCAGTTAATAAGACATGAATCACAAGTTAATAAAGAACATAAGGTAAGAATGTATATCATAGGAATAAGACATGGAATTGTGGAATATATAGACATGTTACATCATTCTCTATAAGTCAACACTCATTTATAGAACTTATCAAGGCACTTAATTGGAACCACACCTACTAGGTGGGACACAATACCATCCCCAGTCATAGTAATTTCCTTGTAAGGGATTAGGTTTCCCCATCATCTGATAGTGGATCAGGCCTCCCTATCTTCCCATAGTATATCAGGTTTCCCCATATTCCATATCCAAGGTGACTATACCTACTAGGAAAGACACACCACCATCCCCAATCTCAGTCCTTTCCTTTTAACGGATATGATTTTCCCATCCACCCATAGAGGATCAATCCCATCAACTTGACTCACATCATTATATCACGAGATATAAATATTTAACCAATTAATTAGAGAGAGGTATAGGTCCCACCCATCTCATAATAAAACCATTCATCCAAGTTTCACAAGATAATAAAACTTTCATCCTATCAAAACCCATAAATAGATGGGTTTTATACACATCTATCATAATGAAAACAAATTAAATGAGTTTCATAAACATGTAATTATATCTTAACTTGTGAAAAAATATAGGTTTCATAATCATTTCATCAAATCCAAACCCATAAAGAGAAGCAGGTTTCACAAGCATAAAACCCATGGAATAGGAATGAATTTTAAAAACATCATGAAATCAAAACACAAACCATTCAGAGAAATAATATGAATAGAACCTTTGAATTATTTCCCAGAAGAGCATGAGTAACATCAACGAATGTCATTATAGATGGAAAATAATTTTGAAATATCTTTTAAAAATATTCTTGAGAAAAATTTCCTTTATTATTTGAAATTTTTTCCTTAAAACATTAAACCTTTTGGAAACCATATTTTTTAAAATAATCTTTAAAAATTATAAATAAATCTTTAAAAACATTTTGGAAGCCTTTTTTTCTTTGGAAACATATAGAGAGATCTTGAAAATGTTTTGAAATCATTTTTCTTTGAAATTTATTTGAAAAAATTTAAAGGAATACTGAAAACCATAAAAAAATTTAAATTCATTTTTCATTGAAAATGATCTTAAAATATCATATTTGTAATGATGCTTGAAAAATGGTTCTTGACATTCATGGAATGTGTCTCAAAGAAGGAAAATTGAGGAAAAACTATTTTTCTGATTTGGTAGATATTGATAGATAAACCCAATGAATCAGATATCATTAAATGGATATTTAAATACCCATAAAATAAAGTGTAACAATCATATAATATATTAAAGTGTAGTATAATCACCACACAAAAGAGATGAGTGGTGAATAAGGTGTAAATCTTATAAGAATAAAAGTGGGACTAGAAATACCCTTACCTTGTTTCTTGACTCTCATTGTACTCATTCAAACCTCATATATAATAAATATAATATTATCATATAGAACAATATTATTATATCTAATACCATATATGGTTTTATTACGATTTTATATTACATGCTTGTTAACAATTCTATGTTAACATTTCACTTCAGTTAATATCCTCTTTGTTCTTTCCATGTTTCTTTAATTTATTATATATTTGGTCCTTATTCTTATATCATGATTGAAAAATTACAAACAGTGACATATATATCAGGTATATTAATTATATTTTTATTATTATAGTCTTCATAATATATAATTATAAAATAGAATAAATTGTTCATTGAGACGTTAGGTCACACGTACGCATGAACATCATTTGTATTATTATCATATTGAAAGAAAGAAAATAAAATATATGTGTATATATCTATATATAATTATTATAGTAGAATTATTGTATAATATATATCATATAAGTTCAATAAACCCATCCTCAATACAACCCATGAAGTGTGTGAATGAATCACATTACATTGAGGGGGTGGTAGTCCCAAATTCCACAAATGAAATTGTTGTATTTACACAAAATGGAATGTATAAAGATATTTTTTTGTAAAATGATTAAATAATATTAAATAAATAATAAATATAACATATAACATGTATAAATATATTTTCCATCTTAATTTCTTCCATGAGAGGTGGTAAAGGAAAAATGAACAATCGTCATTTTGTGAGGTGGTAGTTCTCCGTACACGGAAACAATTTGTTCATTACCCATTAAATGAAAGTGTGTGTAAGTGTAGGTATAAAACTTAGCATAAAAATATCTTAGAATATTTTGAGAACTATTTTTTGTATAATAATTTAATAAGTATAGTTTAGGGTATGTAGAAATAAAATAATAGAAAGGAGCTTGAGGGAGGGTGTTACCTCTTAATTGGGTAAATCATTTTGGTTTGAAACAAAGGGCTTCCTTAGAAGGATTTATGAAAAAATGGAGGCTTCAAGGAGGAAGTTAGGGTTTTCGGGATTTTTTTTGTGCAAATATTTTCTGAACCTAGGTGGTTTGAAAGGTTTTGAGAAGAGGAAGATGTGGTGACCTTTTATAAGGAAGGGATGTGATACACTTGGAATTTTGTAAAACAAGTTAGGTGTACCCACGTTTTTACTGATAAAAGCCATAAAAAATACAAAAACTAAATAATATAGGGTTTATGGCCAAAATATGTCCATAAATGGGCGTTGGACAAGTGGATAGGTCATTTGGGCCATTAATATTAAGGTTTATTCCCTTTTTATGTTTAATTTTACCTAAATAACTGTAATTAAGTTTAACTTCATTCACTAATGTTTATGGTTAAAAAAATAGGTTAACCATATTATAAATTATAAATTAATCTTATTCCAAATATGGAATCAATTTTTCCAAATATCAATCACAGAATTAACAGAAATTAATTTAAATTTAATCCTACTGATGGGATGACACTGTAGGATTAAAGGTAAAATAATCCCAATGTTTTCTAAATTTTTATTCCCAATTTCAAAATGAAATTGATTATAATGAACCAAATTGTATTAAATTATAAAAATATTATATAATTAAGAGTTAAAATAAATTTAAAATATAACTTATCCTTATAAATAATTTAGATGAAAAAGAAGCTTTGAATTAAAATTCATTATTTTCACTATTCATCTAGAAATGATTTTTCTCAGAAAAAACCAAAAAAATTAACCCTAAGATAAATTCAACATTATAAATTAAAAAATGAATTTTATTTTATAAAATTAAATTTCTGAATGAGTCTAAAATTTATTTTATTTTGTTTAAAAAAAAAATACATGAAAAATAGTTCATTTGAGAATATAGTATTTTTAAATATATAAGGACTTTAGAAAAAATATATCTTTCATTATCAATATGTTTTATTTATATTAAACTATTATAAAAATTATTTGAAAATTTGTTATTACTATTCATATTATTATGTTTAACAACTAGGATACAATTATCTCATTTAAAAAATTGTAACAAAAAAATATGTTTCATAGAAAATCAGTGTTGTGTGTAACGTATGCCAAGTAGGTGGTGTGTGAAAAGAATATTTGAGTTAGTGAAATGAAATTATTAATTAAAACATAATTTATTTGAAAAAAAGGGTCCATACAAAAATGGGGTGTTACATGATATCTTTAACCGTTGAGTACGATCGAGTGCGGATCAAGGATGATGAGGCCATCCTAATATCTACGGAGAGAGAGAAGGAGCTTTCTATGTGGTAGTGGGCCCTGAAGGTTACTAATAAGAGGTTGGGTGAGCTAGAGAAATTGGTTACTGGGTCAAGTCTTATGAAGGAATTCCCCTTTTTCCATAATAAAAGAGAGGCTCTAATCTATGGATAGCCCTTCTCACTATTATAATTTTTTTAAGGGAATACAAGAATAATTTCATATTATTTTTCTATAAACCTAAATCATATTAACAAGATAATCGACTATATGTCTCTAATCCCATGCATGTCATTCTTGGTGTGAGAAAAGGATATCAAAATAAGACCAGCCATTTATATAAGTGATAGCTGGGGGATGAAGGGTAGGGTTTAGAATGGTCCATCAAACTCTGGGAGTGTCCTAACAAGGAAAATTTTGGTTGGATAGAAACTATGCATAAATTACTTGCTTTCCCAATGTGCGTAGGTTCATGAGTAGGATAATTCCAATGTAATTGAATTCTAACCAAACAAGGGTGAGTTTGAATAATATGAATTGAAATGTCCAATACTAGGAACACAAGGAGTTATAGGTTGATATAGGTTGATAGTTGACCATGATAAAAATGAAGATTCCATTGTCATCGTTCCAAGAGTGGGGACATACAAATGAAGTTTGAATATTGACTATGTTCAGAACACAAAACCTATCAGATGTGAAATAAAAGGCCCAATCTAATCCTAAGTTGGATCTAACCAATATAACATCTAGTGTAATTAAACACTCAAAAGTAACAATAATAGTGTTTTGGCGTTACATAGAAAAAGGGTGACAAGTCTATTCCCACTATAACCATTGTTACTTAATGTAATAAGTTTGTTAAAACCCATTTCAAAACCATGATAACATTTAATAAAACAACATTACATCAATGCATTTTAGATTTTGTGACTGAAACCCCATTTTAAAATCAAAACTACCCTTCAAGTCATTTAATCAAACACTTGGTGAGTAAAAATCATTTTTAAGGAAATTCTCTATAAAGACATGTATTTCATCCAAAAAATACTATACAATATAAAATCATAAATTTTAATTGAATTACCCATATGAATTGACAAAATATATTGAAAATATAGAATTAGAACCCTAGTACAGACTCACCTACCTCATGAATGGAGGAATCCTAGCCACCTTTGACAATGCATATTGGAAATAAATGATAAAACTCCGAAATATAAGGAAACACTGAAAAATGAAAAGTATATATAGAAAAAAACCAATTACTATCATCTCCACATTCATATCCAATTATTTTACCTTTAATGATGCAAAAAAGATGAAAAAAGTTTACATACTAGAATTTGGTAGTGCAATCATAAAAAAGATCAAATGTTGAATAAGGTGGTCTAGAAGAAAGTACATAACCTCCAATACACTTAAAGGAAACCCATGGATTGAGAGTGAGGCCATCACATCAAATAGAGAAGAAATTAGTCATGAGACACATTATAATCAATCCTAAAAGATGACTTATGCTGAAACACAATGTTTATGGAGTAAACATACCATATCTCATATATGACGAAACCCCCTCACCTTGAGTTAAATTCCCTTGATTGATTGTTTTATTGCATAAAATAGTATCATTCCTTATAAACATAATTTCTAACATAAAAGATTATTTTACATTTTTCATTATTTTTATGCCATAAACTATTTTACATCTTGTTCCTTACATTATTTTTACACTGTAATCTACAAATTTACAATGTAAAATTGTATTATAGAAAGTACCCAACCCATATTCTATAGAAACTCCCAAAACAACTTCAAACCCAAGAAACATGATCTTAACATTAATGGATATATAACTTTTTTCCTAGGATGTTATAATTATCCCCACAATACAATATTTCTATTCGATGAATGTAATGAAGGTCATTGACTCACAAAAAAAAGTTAAATCTAACTCATCACTAATTCATTATCCCATGCCTCAGTCCCTATAGAATATATTCCAAGGGAATTTTTTCACCACAGAGTACCTCATCTTAGTGATCCAAAATCTAAACTTTCATCTCAAACATAGTGATGTCAGGATCAAGATCATCATTATCTCATTCAATCACTTGTGAAGGACCTGATTGATACTTCCTCAACTTGGAAACTTGAGACATATTATGAATGAAATCCAAATGAGATGGCAATTACAACCGATAGACCCCCTTGAATGGAATCCAATGATATCAAAGGGTCCAACAAATCCCAATGCCAATATACCCTGATTACCTAACTGATAGTGTACCATGTGAAATTAAACTATGATAAAAACCTAACCACCATAATCAAACTCTATAGGATGATTAAGATAATACTCATATGATTTATAATGACACTATGATGTGATCAAACTCTTCCAGGTCAACTTCATCCTTTCAATCATTTCATGATCAATAATTTATAAAAACCAAGGACCACTCTCCTGAGTATTCCAAGAATAGGAGAGATCTACATGTCTTCTAAAACAATTCCTCTAAATGGGATATCTTAATTGATTCTAGATATCTATTTTTAAATGAATTATCAATGATTGGAAGCTTCTTTTCCCATAGAAACACTAAATTAAAAAACACATGCTAAGATAATATCCTCAGGAACATGGATAAATCTTTTTTGTATGTCCATCTATAATTGGATGATATATCATTCTCAATTCCAACTGGGAATTAATCACCTCTTAAAAACCTTTCAAGAACATGGACATGAATCCATCACCTCTTAGGTACATTTTTGCTATAGCTACATCCATTTATAGTATCCAGACAGAGTTGTGTTGCTAGGAAACCACATACTCTATAGTTTACCAAAATTCCAGGTAATTTCCCTATAATTTTTCTTATCCTTAGGAACATTTAATAATTACATAAAACATGAAACACAACATCTTTATTAAAAACTTCCTTTATATGACCACATCATTCCCTCATACTTAGTAATGCATGGGATAACCTAAGGGTTTGCATAAGAAAAGGGTGAGATATAAAGCCCAGTATTGGATTAAAAAAGGAATAACATGAAGAATAAAATACATGTTAGGAAATAAGAATATCAATGGAGCTTAAAAAAACATGAACATAAAGGCATGATAAATCCTGGTTATCACAACATGGGAATCTGGAAACAACACTTAACATGGTATTAGCATGAGCCAAGGCTCATTGCATATGGGGAATGAGTAAACCATCGTTGGACTTGAATTAGAATGAGTAAACCCTCATTTAAATTTATGTATCATGATACTAATCTTTACCCAACGCATTGGAGCTCTATAAGGGCACACCCTTCTTAAACATTTCATTTCATGCATAAGGGTGCCACAAGATCATACAACATAGATTCATTAAAAATCATAATTCATTCCATCGTAATGGAATGTGTAATTCATACATGAAACTATTCTATCAATATGTAAATGTGCATAAAGGTGAATACCAATGATAGTGAAATGTGCATGGTATTCACTACACAATGATTTTGGCTTGGAAAATGGTGGTATAATTTAGGCAGCATAACGGCATGACATAAGACTTCATAAAAAATGTTTAAGAGAGAGAAAAGGGTGTATCATAATATTTAAATAAAATTTAAAGTAATGTGGTCATATAGATACATGTCCCAACATAAGTAATAGAATTTTTATTCATAATACAAAAAAATTTCTTGAATGTAAACGAGGAGAGAGAAATTCCTTACAGACTTTCAGCATGGTAACAGATGTACATGGGAGGAATTAATGAGAGAGAAAATGGGTATCACATCATTAAAACATAAAGAGGTAAGTATGGGGGATGTGATAAATCATACCCCAATATTTATAATTTAAAATAAAAGGGCATAACAATATTAAGAAACTTGGATAAAATGAGAAAGGAATGAATCCCTTACTTGGAAGTGTGATCCCAAAGGATTGGGAGAGGCTTGAGAGAGGTTTATTGGGATCTTGGGGCACCTTGGGAGGATTATAGAGATAGTATGGAAGATTTTTTACGAACATAAAAGGATTTTAGTGAAGAGGAAGTAGGATCATTGGTGGGTTAATATAGGAAAGGAGAGGGATTTATTTATTATTTAGGTTTTGGGAACTACACATTAAACTAATCAAAACCACAAACAAACCCATGTTTTTTGCCCATGGTTTTTTCCAAAGGAGATTGAAAAAGATTTTTTATATCTCTAATGGACGAAAATTTTAAAATATTAGAATTTCATAGGTGGATGTGAGTCACACTCTCAAGATAATCAATTTAAAAAGATAAAATGATTTATATATCATGGAGGGTCCACTAAAGATTTGTAAAATAAATTAAATAAACCTAAAATCACATTATTTTAATTAAAAAACATATACTGGCCGAACATAATGTTTATAGTATTTTGTTAAATCACTATTGGGTCATTATGATGTCATAAAACACATTATATATTTAAACAGTATTTAAATTTTACCCAAAAATTCGACAGTCTCAGAAAATTATGAAAAATTCACCATTGGATAATGTCGATATCTTGATTCCAAAAATAATATTCATTTTATCTAAATAATTTTCTATATATGTGAATTTTTACTTTTAAAATAAAAATAGACATTTATCGAAAATTCATGGGTTTTGACAAAAATAGTTATCAATCCTTAATAAAAATCACAATAGTATTCATAATAATTATACAGTCATTTATATTATATAATATTAAAATAGTAATAATATTTAATTAAAATATTAGTCAATTCAAAAAACCATTAATTCATCAAAATAGATTTCTTAATTAACTAAAAATGATATTTTTGTTTTAAAAAACTATTTACAAAGTAACAATAATAAAATGAAAGTATATTCTATATAGAAAAATAATGTACGTAATCATAATACTAGGGTGTCGTTACATAAACCCATATAACACCCACATAAGACCAAAGGGTAAGGTGTGCGATGGTGAAAGTCTATGGGGTTGGCTCAGATAACAACGCTCGAGTGGTAATATCTATCAACTTCCACTTATCCCGTAGGTGGTTTTGTTCGAGCTTAATGTGTTGAAGCTTGACTTGGGATTAGTCAAGAGCAAAGCCCAATGACGCCACCTACTTTCAGAGATCTTACAAATGGGCTTCGTATGGATCAATTCTACTGGATGGGGCCATCACTTCCTTTGTCTGAGTAAATTTGATTTTTAAAGCCCTATATTTATACTAATCATGTGATCACTATTTAACGGCTATATTATCAATGGTCACAATTCATCACGGTATTATAAAATCCCAAAAACATAAATCCAAATAAGTTTATATGTTTAAAACCATTTCACATAATAATACATTTAATTATATCAAGATCAATTTTCATTAATAAAAGTTTGGGTTGTTACAATATTCCCCCCTTAAGAAATTTCACCCTCAAAATTTCTTTTTCTCACACTAAAATAAATGTGAGTAACTCTGCATCATATTATACTCCTATTCCCTTGTTCATTTTTCAAACTTCTAGTTTCTCCACAACACCTTGATGAGGGGAATTGTCTTATTTCGTAGAACTTTTCCCCTACGGTCCAATATCTTCATTGGATTCTCTTCATATGAGTGGTCATTCTCCAATGGTACCACATTTGGATTAAGGACATGAAATGGTTCAGGTATGTACTTACTCAAGAGTTAATCATGGAACACATCATTTATATGAGATAGGTTCAGTGGGAGTGCTAGTTGATAGGCCACTGCTCCAATGCGATCAAGGATCTCAAAAGGGCCAATGTAACTTGTACTAAGCTTTCCCATCTTCCTAAATCTCATAACTCTCTTCCACGGTGATATGGGGAGGAGTACCATGTCTCTGACATCAAATCTAGGTCTCATATATGATTATCAGCATATATCTTTTGTGGACTTTGAGATGCTTTAATGTGCTACTGGATGGTCTTTACCCTCTCTACCATTTCTTCAACCATCTATGGACCTTGGAGTTTTCTCTCCCCAACATCATCCCAATATGCCAGTGTTCTTCACCTCTTCCCATACAGGGATTCATAAGTTGTCATTTTGATTCTTGAGTGGAAACTATTGTTGTATGAGAACTCAATAAGAGGGATATGTTGATCCCATCAACCTTTGAATTCCATTGATCATGCTGTCAACTAATCATCAAGTGTTTGGATAGTCTACTCATATTGGCCATTAGTTTGAGGATGATAAGCCATACTGAAGTTTAGCTTGGTATACAGAGCATGTTAAAGACTCTTCAAAAACATAGAGGTTAATCATGGATCTCGATTGGATACAATAGATAGTGGTAATCTATGCAACCTTACATGTCTCTGATGTATATCAATGCTAGTTGATCCAGTGAGAAATCCTCCCGAATTGTAATGAAGTGTTCCGTATTTTTAAGACAATCTACAACAACCCAGATAACATTTTTTCCATTGGATGTCTTCAAAAGTTCGGTGACAAAGTTCATAGTGATTTTCTCCCATTTCAATAAAGGTATGGGTAATGGTGGCATCATCACCTTATACTTCTGCCTCTCAGCCTTCACTTGCTGACACACCAGGAACATTGAGGTATATTCTGCGATCTACTTATTCTTGTTATCCCACCAATAATACTATCGGAGATCTGGAAACATCTTTGTGTTTCTTGGGGGAATTGAGAAATTTGAACTATGTGCAACATCCAAAAGTTCCTTCATTAACTTTGGATTCGATGGAATACATAGTCTTGACCCAAATATCACAATTCCTTCTTCATTGATATTGAAATATGAGGATTTAAATTTCCTAAAAGTTTTTACCTTTTTATGAATTCTCACATCATCCTTTTGAACATCATTTAACCTTCCCAAAAGATACAGTTAAGTAATCATTTGTGAAAAGGTTGATTATGTCCCCTTTTTAATGATTCCCATGTCCATCTTCCTCGATTCTAATAATATTGGATCCTTTTAAATTCTCATTAATGATAGAATCTATGGGTCTTTTCTACTTAGAGCATACACCACCTTGTTTGCATTCCTAGGGTGGTAATGGATTGAGCAGTCATAGTCTTTGATCAGCTCTAACCATCTTCATTGGTTCATATTGAACTCTTTCCGTGTGAATATATACTTGAGGATTTTTTGGTCAGTATATATTTCACACATCTACCGAAAAAATTCGGCCAAATTTTTAAAGAGAATATCACTGTATCCAACTCCAGATCATGCGTTAGATATTTTTTTAGAACATTCCATTTCCTTGGAGCATAAGTAATAAATTTTTCATTCTGCGCCAACACACAACCCATGCCCTTATTTAAAGGATCACTAAATACCACAAAAAGTTATCCACTTGTGGGTAATGTGAGAACGAGAGCAGTGGTAAGACTAATTTTAAACTCCTTGATGCTCTCTTTGTAATCATCACTCCAAGAAAACATGACTCCCATCTGAGTTATCTTGATAAGAGGGATTGAAAATTGTGAGAAATTTCTCACAAATTAGTGATAATATCCAGCTAACCCAAGGAATCTATGTATATCCCTTACCAATGCGGGCCCCATTATTCCCTCAATTGCAGCTATCTTGAATGGATCCACAGATATACCATTACTTGTGATGATATGGCCTAAGAAGGAGAGATCCTACAACCATAACTCATACTTGTGGTACTTTGCAAAGAACTTCTCCTTCTGCAAGGTCTCTATTACAGTTTTTAGATGCTCCTCATACTCCTCCTTGGTTTTGGTGTATACTAGTACATCGTCAATAAATACTACCAAAAATTTGTCAAGGTGATCTCTAAAGACTCTATTCATCAAGTCCATTAAGATTTTTGGAGCATTAGTGAGTCCTAAAGGCATTACTATGAATTCATAGTTCTCCTACCTTGTACGAAAAGCAGTCTTGGGGATATCCCCCTTCGTCTCCCTTACTTGGTAATATCCTGACCACAAATCTACCTTAGAGAAGTATTTTTATCCATGTAGATGATTGAACAAGTCATCAATTTGTGGAAGATGATGCTTGTTCTTTATCATGATTTTGTTGATCTCATGATAATCAATGCAAATGCGCATTGAACCATCATTCTTTGTAAAGAAGAGGACAAGTGCACTCCATGGGGAAGCACTTAGGCATATAAACCCTTTATTCAAATTCTCCTATAGTTGTTTCTTCATCTCCTCAATATCCACAGTGTCTATTCTATATGGAGTCTTGGATATTGGCAATGCTCTAGGAATAAGGTCAATTGAGAATTCTATATCTCTTTTAGGAGAAAGACCAAGAAATTCCTCGGGAAACACTTCAGAAAATTCTCTCACAATAGGCATGTATTTATGGATGGTTGCTTCCTTAGACTCAATCATCTTATCCAGATAAGAATTCTCATAGGGAAGTAATAGCCACACTTGAGATGATGGTGCTAAAGAAGATTCATTTTTCTCCTTTAACATGTATATAATTGGGGGTCGATTCTCCATATGGAGAGTGATTTCCCTCTCATGACAATTTATGTTGGATCTATATAAAGAAAGCTAATCCATGCCGATAATTGAATCAAATTCTACCAGAGGAACTATTATAAGGTTCTCTAGGAAGTTCAATTCGAAAATTATGATAGGGGAGGAGTTATATTCATGGGATGAAATGATTTCCCCATTTTCTTTACTCACCGACATGTTTACTTCCATGATTTTTGGTGGTGTTGGGATTGTTTTACTAAACTTTTGGGATACAAAATAATGTTTAGAACTAAAATAAAAAATTACATTCACTATTATTTAATGAATAACTAGTGTACCTATCACCACTTCGTTTTCGGGGTTCACTTCGGTAGTAGTGATGGAAAAAGCTCATCGTTGCTGCCTTGGAGGTTACTGGTTGCCTCCGAAAACCCTTGGAGTAGGGAACTCATTTGCTAGTTTCCCTGGATCTTTGCAGTTGAAGAAATAAAAAATGCATTGAGATTCGAATAGAGAATTCATCGCCTCTATCAAAGCTGTGGATTTTATCGTTGGCAGTTAACTGCTAGGTTCCATTCTCTTCCACACCTAAAGCATTTCCTCATCTCCTTCAAGAAATTTTTGGGGTTTTTCTTCCCATAACTTTGGAAAGTGGTGTGATGGATCTTCTTAGAACCATTGGATTTATCCATTGGACCTCCAAAATTGAATTCCACCTTACGCTTCTTATCCCCATGATACCTCTGGGATTCGCTGATCTCTATTTCTACATTGAGGGCACATCTGAAAATTTACTCATAGCTATCGAAGTCATGGATTTCTAGGGCTTTCTGTAGGATAGGTTTCATCCCACCAAAGAAGCAGTCAACCTTTCATTCGAGGGGTAACAAAAAATTTAGAGGCGTATTGTGAAAAACTTGTGAAGTTTGCCTCATATTATTTGATGGATTTGTCGTTTTGTTTTTTGAGGGCAAGAAAGTCACATTCCTTCTTAAGTCAGAGGGTGCGTAGAGAATATTTATCGGAAAACAATTTACAGAAATACTTCTATTCCAATGCCTTGATATCCTCCTCAGGATACATATTTTTGATCAATGTCCACCTTTAATCAGCTTCACCCTCCATATGATAAGAATTAATAAGAACCTTCTCTTGTTCGGTACATTGAAGGATAGAGAATATGTTTTCAATGGAGTTGATCTATTGTTCAAAAATTTAGGGATCAGTTTATTCAATAAAATTAAGAGGCCTTTGTCTCATGAATATCTCATATGAAACTTGTTCTTTATTGGGGGGGGGGGGTGGTTGAACGTTTTTCTTGACCCATGTTTATTTTCAAATCTTGAGTTAATTGAGAGAGTGTTGGGACTATGTTCATGATTCTTACTCCCATTAGATTGGGTGTCTTATTAGAACAGTCCTCACATTGATCTTTGCATCGGTTGTTAGCCTGAGTCCTCGTATTACTCACCATTGGTTGGAATAAAAGTAAAGTTAGAGGTAACACATAAAGGGAAATCCTAGGAGAAAAATAGATGACTTATAAATAACTTTTATTTCCTTAACTTATAATTCTATGGGCTTCAATCTATTTTATCCATGATCTACATTCTAAAATTTATTCTTAGGGGAATTTTTTTAATTCCCTTAATAATGGTTCATACTAAGTTTGTGAATTTACCAAAGCATATCCCTCAGGAGTGTCGTAACCAAGTGTTCATCATGGCCCGTTGTCATGTACTAGGATACCCCAGGTCAAGCCTGAAACTCCTTGTCAGAGTATTCACTCTTAGGAACATCTATGCCAGAGATGCCTTTACCTGCTCGTATCCAAATAAGGATGTATTTTCTTGACAAAAAACTTACTCAATACTCACCAAGACATAGGGATGTTTTTATTATACTTAGTCTTATCCATAAGGCTTTCACTAGGGTTTTCTCATCCTAATCCCAAAAATAACTAAACTTATCCTCTGATAACAACTATAACAACCATGCTCTTTATTACAAACTTAAACCTGATTTATTACATAAACTATTAACTTTATAAAACATGGGATATCGAGAGGTATAATGTCATTGGGGATTAGGAACATTACATAACTACTTAAAACATGAATCCCAACATCTTTATTGAAAACTTCCTTTACATTACCACAATATTCCCTCATACTTAACATTGCATGGGATAACTTGAGGAAATGCATAATAAAAGGGTGAGCTATAATTCCCAGTAAGGGAGTAAACATGGAATGACATGAAGAATACAATACATGTTAGTAAATAGGAATATCAACGGAGCATAAAATAAACATGAACATAAAGGCTTGATAAAGCATGATTATCTCAACATGGGAATGTGGCAACAATACTTAACATAATATTAGCATGAACCAAGGCTCATTACAAATGGAGCATAAGTAATCCCACATTTCACTTGAATTATCATGAGTAAACCCTCATTTTACTTGAAATATCATGATATTAATCTTTACCCAATGCATTATAGTGCTATCAGGGTGCACCCTTCCAAAACATTTCATTTCATGCATAAGTGTTCCAAAAGATCATACAACATAGATTCATTAAACATCATAATTTATTCCACTGTAAATGAACATGGAATTTATACAGGGAAAACATCTATCAAT
Organism: Viscum album; assembly: GCA_963277665.1. NCBI lineage: Eukaryota > Viridiplantae > Streptophyta > Magnoliopsida > Santalales > Viscaceae > Viscum > Viscum album. Next base: position 333,531,714 of record OY728138.1, on the reverse strand, counting down.
AAGTAAATATTCATATAGGTTAATATCATTTATAATGAAATGGGAATGGTATTTACTACACAATGATTTTGGCTCAGAAAATGGCAGTGCAATTTCGACAGCATAACGGTTTTACATAAGGCTTCATAAAAAAAGTTGATGAGATAGAAAAGGGTGTCTCATAATATGTACATAAACTGGATATTAAGGGGTATTATAGATACATGTACCAACCTAAGCAATGGAATTTGGATTTATAATACAAAATAATTTTTTGAATGTAAATGAGGAGATAGAAATTCCTTACAGAATTTCAGCATGGTAACGAGTGTACATGGGAGGTATTAATGAGAGATAAAAGGGGTATATCATCACTAAAAAATAAATAGGGTATTATGGGGGAGGTTAAAAATCACACCCCAACATTTATAATTGAAAATAAAAGGGCATAACAATATTAAGAAACTTGGATAAAATGAGAAAGAAGGGAATCCCTTACTTGGAAGTGTGATCCAAAAGGCTTGAGAAAGGATTGAGAGAGGCTTATTGGGAGCTTGGGGAAACTAGGGAGGATTCTAGAGAAATTATTTCAGAGGTTGGATGAACTCCAAAGGCTTTGAGTGAAGATTAAGTTGGTGATTTGGTGGGTTTATATAGTAAAGGAGAGGGAATTCTTTATTATTTAGGTTTTGGGCACCACACATTAAAATAATAAAAACCCCAAACCAGCACATGGTTTTTGCCCATGTTTTTTTCAATGGGGATTGGAAAAAATTATTTTATAAGTAAATTGGCATAAATTCTTAAAATATTAGGCTTTCTTATGTGGAGGTGAGTCACACTCTCAAGGAAATCAATTTAAAAAGATAAATTGTTTTATAAGTCATGTAGGGTCCACTAAAGCTTTGTAAAATAAATAAAATAAACCTAAAATCACGTTATTTTAATGGTAAAACATATATTTATCGAAAAAAATGTTTATAGTATTTTATTACATCACTATTGGGTCATTATGTTGTCATAAAACACATTATATATTTAAACGGTATTTAATTTTTACCCAAAAATTCGACTATCTTAGAAAATTATGAAAATAGAGCCATTAGATAATTTAAACATCCTGATTCAAAAAATAATATTTATTTTATCTAAATAATTTGTTAAAAATTTGAATTTTTAATTTAAAAAGCCTGATATTTATAAAAAATTCATGGGTTTTGATAAAAATATATTTCAAACATGAATAAAAATCAAAATCATATTCATAATAATTATACGATCATTTATATTATATAAAAGTAATTTAGTAATAATATTTAATTCAAAAATCCATTAATTCATCAAAATATATTTATTAATTAAATAAAGATGCTATTTTTGTTTTAAAAAACTATTTACAAAGCAGCAATAATAAAATGAAAGTATATTCTCTATACAAAAATAATGTACATAATCATAGTACTAGGGTATTATTAGATAACTCCTTATAACACCCGCATAATACCTAAGGTTTAGGTGTGCGATGGTGGAAGACTCTTGGGGTGGCTTGGATAACATCACTCGAGTGGTAATCTCTAGAAACTTCCACTTCTACCGTAGGTGGTTTCGTTCGAGCTTAACGTGTTGAAGTTCAGTTTGGGCTCAGTCAAGAGAAAATCCCAATGATGCCACCTCCTTTTCGAGATATGATAAATGGGATTTGTATGGAGAAATTCTACTGGATGAGGCCATCACTTCCTTTTCAGTGTAAATTGGATTTGTTAAAGCCTTATATTTATACTAATCATGTGATCACTATTTAACGACTATATTAGCAACGATCACAATTCTTGATGGTATTTTAAAATCCACAAAAATCCAAAGAAGTGAATATGTTATATAACCATTTTACATAATAATAAATTTAATTAGATAAAGAGGAATTTTCATTAATAAATAGTTGGGTTGTTACATGGAATGTGGTAAATGTGGTTACATATTTTTCTATTAAAACATTAAAAGTGTTCCACCCACATCACTTATAAAAGGCCATACCCTCTCATATCCTATTTAGACTGAAAAAACCATTTTTTCAGCCATATAAATACTGAAATCACTAAAATAATTCCCTCTTATAATCTTAGTACTCTTTTTTTGTCATAAATCCCACCTAAGAATCCTTTTCATGAAAACCAAATGAAGTTTTTCAAAGAAAAGATACGCCCCTAATCGAGTATTTTATTTTATTTCTTCTTTAATCTCTTTAAATAATTATTAAAAAAATTCAGATATAAGAAAATAAATATCTTTAATATACGTGGATTTTATTATGTTAGCGGAATAACCTAAATCCTTCCCATCTTCCATCTAACGGGTTATGAAATTGTTAGTCGTGTATATGGCGGACTACCGCCTCGCGAATCAATGTTATTCATTTTGCATCACCACCTCTACCATATGGATATAATGATGGGTTTATTATTTTCATATTATATTTATTATATTATTATTCTTCTTTAATAATGATATAACATGATATTTATTACATTATATTCCATGAGAATTTGATAACATCGTTCGTGTGTATGGAGGAATACCACCTCGTGAAGCGATGTGATTTGTTCACACTTTAAATGGAAGGTAATAAAGATGGGTTTAGTGATAAAATTTGATATGTAAAACTTTAAAATTATTCAATAATGGTAATATATTATTTAACTTTATTTCATTATTTCTTTTGTGAAAAAGTAAATAACGTTTATACGCACATACAACCTACCCTCTCCATGAATGGTGTATTTTCATTAATATTATAACTTTTATGGATCAATATAAATACATATATACTGAATATATATATGATATTTTTATATTTTTTAACATTACATATATGATGTAAAAATGATCAATGTAATAGGAAAAAAATAAAAAATAAAAATATACACGAAAAACAATGATATTATTGTCTGAAACATGAATTTAATAGGGAATTGTTAATAAATAGATAATAAAAGATTATATGTAAATCATATATGGTATAATATATATAATTTTGGTAATATAGTATATTTATAATAAACTTATATTTATTATATAGGTGGTTTTGATGTGTATAAAAGAAGTTGAGACTTATGATAAGGGATTTCCTTCTCACTATTATTTTTTATGAGACACATACCATATTCAACACATGTTTCTTTTCTGTGGTGTGTATACTACCCATGAATTTATTTTATAATTATTTATCTAAAAATTATTATTATTTACATATCCATTTTAGGATATCACATTCATGGGGTTTAGAGTCAAAAGTTACCAAAGTGGTAAGGTTTTTATGATACAATGTCATCGTTTATCAGGATTGTTTATGCTTATGCTTCTGATGATGAAATATTATGATACGTATCTCAGAAAAATGATGAATTTATTTACCCTATTGGTATTTTTTTATAATACATTATTTAAATTCATTTTCCCCTCTTTATATACTAAATATTTATAGAGAAGGTTTTCTAAAGAAAACCATCTTTATTTCTCTCTTTGTCCGAAAATCCATTTTCTTCTAAAATAATGTGTTATAAAAACGTTTTCAAAAAAGATTTTAAATCATCCAAATAAATTATAAATAAATTTTTACATATGTTTGAACTTTTTAAAAAATGTCTTCAAAAGAATATTTTTGTCATTTTCCAAATGATGCACATTTGGATTTTACAGAAAATATGAAAGGAATATTTGTTTTAACATGTACAACAGGAATGGTTTAAAAATTTATAACCAAATAATTTTTTTAAATTTTCCTTTACAAGTTTCGGAGATTATTTTCAAAGAAAAAGATTTAAAATTTTTTTTATGAATTTTTAGTTTTAAAAAGTTATTTTAAAAAAACAAAGGATATTTTTATTTATAAATGTTTTACAAAAATTTTAAAGATTAATTTATAGGTTTCCAAGGTTATTTTGGAAGAAAGTTATTTTAAAAATTATTTATATTTTAATAGTTTTTTCAACATGTAAAGGATATATTCCTCAATAAATGCTCTAAGTGATATTTCAAAACCATTTCCATCTAATATGACATCCTTTGTTGTTACTTATGCTTTACTGAGGATAATATTGAATGATTCCATAATTATTCTTTATCTAGATAGTTATGTTTTATATTGATGAAATATTTATGAAACCCATTTATTTTTTTACTTGTTATTCTATGGTGAATTGATGAAATATTTTTAATACCAATTTTCTTTAAAAAAGTTACGATGTGATGATACACCTAGAGGATATAATTTGGAAATTCACAAACTCTTTATGAACCATCATGATAGATTTTAATAATGACCATGAATTAGCTAGTTTAAGGATAAGGTGTTATAGATATAAAATAAGGTGTCATGATATAGACATCATATAAATAATTTTTCATTATTATGTGGATTTACACTATGATTAGTGTTTCTTACAATATTTTTTTTGTTTTGTTTTAGTCAATGGATATAACTTGAAGTAACTTTGTTAATGTTGAGTGTGATGGAAAATGAAATTATTTTCCTCCTGATAAATGAAAAATTATGTGAGATGGAATGGAAACTCTTATTTCTATTATCACAAAATTTTTTAATCAATGAATCATGCTAAATATCAAATCAAGAAAATAAGGGAATACCATTTTTTGAGCCTTTTTTGAGGTAACATTCACCTTTCTTTAGTGGTTTCTCTAATCCACTAGTTACTGACCAATAGATATGTATCAATGAAAAGATATTTTCCATTATTCTGCTTTTATAGAATGAAAAATTCATTTTGGAAGTTTATAATTTGGAATGAAAAGTATATCAGTAGTGGAATCTTATAATGAACATGTGGGAACAAGAATAAATTCAATATTTAAAATGGGAAGAGTTTATGGGGGGATATTTCTTAACAGTACTTCCCTAATATTCTACAAACAAAGATGAAGAAGGAATTCCTTGAGTTTAAGTAAAAGGATAATGAATGTATTGGTACCTATGAAGATAATTTTATAAGTCATGAAAGGCACACTTCCAGTGTAATCATTTTCCCGGATGGAATAATTGATTAATTATTTGGTGGACTAAAACCAAGGATTTTAAATGACTTTAATATAAAAGGCATTAGAAGTTAATAATAAGTCATTCATTGTGAATTGATGATAAAATTGGATATTCCCGTCAATACTATGATTTTGATAAGAAATGGAAGAATGAGTCTCATAAAAACTAAAATGGTGGAAATAAATTCCATCCATTTATATTCCATAAATGTAGAAATAAGCATTAAAGTAATTTATTTAATGGAACTGGGAGTGATTTATTTATTTAAAGTCATGTTATAAATCCTATGAATGTATAAATTATATTAATGGTATACTTAATTCAATAAATAGAAGAGGATTCCAACTAATACACCACCCACACTTCAGTGTTTCAATTGAATGGATGTTAGGAATTATGAGAATTAATTCCCTAATCTAAGGGATAATGTGTATGATAATCCACAATAACATTCAAATAAAAAGGACAATGAGAAAGCTTATGCAATGAAAATGGATGAAGTGAATAATGGTGATTAGGTCAAACTTATCCTCCAATCCTTATTTGGGAATTTCATGATTGATTTTGTATGAATAAGACCTGTTAAAATATTATTGTTAAGTACTTAGAGAAATTTCATGTGATTATATTCCCCTATTTAGATTATAGACTAAGGAAATGAAATTTTATATTCTTTCGGTACATGGATGCACCCAAGCTTCTAAGGAGAATTTTTATTTATAAGATTAGATCTTATATAAGGAATAATGGGTGAATTAACTTTCGGAAGTGTATATGTCTCTATGTAATATCAAATTAAGAGTTATGGATACCATCATTGGTTTATGTGTTTTTTTATCATAAGTTCAAATTTATTGAAACCCCTTTTGAGGTTTTATGTGATGGGAGTTTATCATGATAAATGATATTTTAAGATGAATTTATGGAAATATAACCCTTTTGTTTTTATATGTTTTAGTGATAAATTTATTTATGGAGGAATTTATTTACACATTGTGGGCATATGATTAAAGGTAATGTTAACCATTAGGGTTTATCTTATCTTTTATGTTGAGTTAATCATGTTTTTTAGTTTATCACCTTGAGAATTAAGATAAATTAATTGCTTTATAGAATATTTCTCTCTAGATCATCTATCAATAATATACATTAAAGGATTATCAAGGTTTCATGGATTACCCCATTCAATTGTATCTGACAGGATTTAAATTTTACATTTATGTTTTGGTGAATTCTTCATTAATATATTGATATAAAGTTTATTTTCAAAACTTTATATCATCCTCATACAATTGGTTAGTTTGAGAGAGCAATTCAATCCCTATAGGATATACCAAGATATTATTCTACAGATTTCAATGATGTTTGGTATCAACCCCATCATATAGGTTATTTTTCCTACAATAATATCTTTCACTCGATCATTTAGATGGATACTTAGGAAAACCTTTATGGAAAGAAGTGTAGAACTCCAACGTACTAGAATAATGTTTTAGCAAGAAAGCTATTAGGACATGAGTAAGATAATGATATGGAAAATAAATTTAGAGACATTATACAACTTATAAGGACATCACAAAGTTCATATAAATGTTATGATGATAATCATTGACATGATTAAGAATTTGAAGTTGGTGAGAAGGTATTTCTTTGAATTTATCCATGAAAAAGAAGGAAAAAATAGGTCATATTTATATTAGTCCCTTTAAAATACTTTAAGGAATAAGGATAGTAGATTATAATTTGTTTCTTTCACCAAACCTCTCATAGGTTAAGGATGTGTTCTATATAACTCTAAAAAATAAGTACATACCTAATCATTCAAATGTATTTAACTCATAGGTCTTACCAATTGAGTGTCATCTTTTTATAAGGAATGATAGTTAGTTGTTTTGGATCACAAAATGAAAGTGATAAAAAAATAATACTACTCACCTGGGAGACTTTTTGAGATAATACCACCAACTTGAGGAGGCTTCAGGGTAACATGTGTATTTAATGAGGCTTAAGTATCCTAAGTTGTTGGTACCAAAGTGAAAACGTTTGTGGGAAAAATTCATTTTAAGGGAAAAAATGTAACACCTTGAGATATTCTGAAATATATTTTCAGTATAAAATTAATATTATAGATATTTTTCATTAAATACCACACTAATATTAGCTTGAGTTACAAAGAACATTGAATTTATCATACGTTACACGCAACAGTGAGTTTAAATGAAACGTGACATACTATTAAAATATTATTATTTAACATTATAGTTATCAACTAGATATTTTAATGGAGGGTATGAATATGATTAAATAAATTATGAAAATATATGTTTTACAAATTTATGTATAATAAATTACTTCATGACTAATATATTATAAATGATAATAATTAATATTTAAAAACAAAGGAAATCTTTTTTTAGAAAACTATTTTTATGAAAAAACATGTTATATATTAGTAAATTAAATTAATAAATTTAAGTGAATGATTTTTTTGAAATTTATATATTATATATTCAATAAAATGTAAAAAAGTTATTATACTTTCTTTCTAGAAAAGTGATAAGAATAAATCCAATTTTACGCTTAAGAACTGTATCTTTTCTAAAAAGCAGTTTTGTCACCTTCTGTACTCTTATTTTAAAATATTTTTTTCACTTTTAAAAAATTTAATTGAAAAACATGTTTTTTTTGAAATTATCATTTCAAAATTATCTTAGGGTTCTTTTTCTTAAGTTTTCTAAGATATTCTTTTCAAAGAGTAGTAAAACAAAACTATTTTTATTGAGAATTTTCATTTCTTTTAAAGAATTTAATAAATTTAAAATTATTTTTATATGTTTTTAAAGGTAGAATTAGTTCAATAATATATATATTAATAAAATTCAGGTCATTATAATCAATTTCATATTTAATTTTTAAATAAAAACATTTTTATCTTTTGAACATTTTCTCTTTGGAAAACCGCTTTATCACCGTGTCTATGGGATTAATTTTAATTAAAAATTATATACTTAGGTGAATGAAATTTGAAAAAAATGGATTCCATATTGGTAATAAAAATAATTTATATTATCTAATATGATCAAATTAATTTTTTTACAAAACAAATAATAAAAACAAGAAAATTATTTATCTCAATTAAGGTAAAAATGGGTTTACTAGGGGTTAAACAAACAAGACAAGTGTTAAAAATGACACAACACATTTCAAAAACCAATTTCCTGAACTTATGTTGAAACAATATCTTCTATTTTTGATAATGAATCATTTTGGATACTTTTGGCATGTGAACAAAAAATTATACATTTTCTTTAAAAAAAATGACATGTGCACCACAAACCTCACTTATAAAAGTCTACCCATTCTTCTATCTACTTCACACTTATAAAACTATTTTTTACATACAATAAATGACAAAATCAATAAATAAATTCCATAATATGATCATATAAGTCTTATTTTGGTTACAAATCCAATCTAATAACCCTTTTAGTGAAAACCAGAATAATTTTTCTGAAGAAGAGGTAACATCCCTAACAGAGAATTTTTTATTTCTTCATCCAAATATATCAATTATTATAAAAAAATTATTATAAAATAACATAATTATATTAAATATACCTATATTTTATTAAATTAATTTAATAACCTAAATACTTATCCTATTTCATAAAATGGGTTATAGAATAATCATTCGTGTGTACGTCAGACAAGCGCCTCCCAAACTGATGTTATTCATTTTCCATCAAAAACTCCCATGGATGGATATAATTACAAATTTATTATTTATATTTGGTATTTATTATACTATTATTCTTCTAAAATCATGATACTACATGTTTCTTCTTACCATCCATTCCACGGTAATACGATAACATCGCCCATGTTTATGGTTGACGGTCGTCGCACGAAGCAATGTGATTTATTCATGCTTTACATGGATGGTAATAAGGATGGATTTAATGAAAATATGAGATATAATTGGCATAAAAATTATTTTTTAAGTGTAATATATTATTTATCTTTCATTATTTCTTTCCACCAATAAAATGGAAACAATTTTCATGCGTATGTATGACCTACCGTCATAATGAACAATGTTTTTCATTTTCTATCTATAAATTTTATGGATCAATATGAATACATATATAGTGAGTATATATGATATTTATATCATTATTATAATTTTTGAGATTATAGAAACATGATTAACATAATAGGAACAAAAATAAAAAATCAAAACATACACGAAAAATAGAACAATTATTTCCCGAAACGTGACTTTAACATGTAATTGTTAATAAACCGGTAATAAAAGGTACTATGTCAATAATATATATTATGATATATATAAGTATAATTTTTTTAACATATGTACAATAATATTATATATATTATACATGATTTTCAAATGTGAATGAAGGAATTTGAGACTTACGGTAAGCGATTTCCATCTCACTTTTATTTTTTGTGAGACACATTCGATATTAACGACATGTTTCTTTTATATGATGTATATAATTCCCAAGAATTTATTTTATAATGATTCTCATGAAAATTATTGGGATTTATATATCAATTTTATGATGTCTCTTAAATGGGGTTTACTATACAAAATTTACTAAAGTGGTAAAGACTTTATGATACAACGTCATCATATATATTGATTATTTTTGAATTTACTTCCAATGAAGAAATATAATGATCCATTTATCAAGATACTCATGAAATTTATTATAATATGGTTATGTATTGAAAATAAAAAATTTCCCTTCATTTTTTTCTTTTCATGTACTTAAGAGTTAAAAATAATGTTTTTAAAGAAAAACGACATTATTTCTCTCTTTGGCTGAAATTTTTTTTCATTAAAAATCATGTTTTCTAAAAATGTTTTAAAAAATATTTTTGAATCCTTAAAATGGTTTAATAATGATTTTTTCAACTACTTTTGACCTCTTTACATTTTTTGGAAATTTATCTTCATTCCATTTTCGAAACAATTCCCATTTTTATTTTACCTAAAATGGAAAAGTAATCTTTGTTTTAACTAGTAGAATATGAACAATATTTTCAACCTTTATGAAGAATTTTTTATTTTAAAGATTCATTTATAAGATTAAAATTTTATTTTCAATGAAAATCATTTACTAAAAGTTTTATGAATTTTTATTTTTGAAAATTGATTTTTAAAATGGAACTGACATCTTCTTCAAGAAATGCTTTTAATGATTTTTAAAGATTAATTTATATTTTTCCAAGTTTATTTGTAAATAATTTTATTTTTGAAAATGTTTTATGTTTTATAATGTTTTTTTTTCAAATTAAAAAGTATATATTCCTCGATAAATGTTCCAAGTGATATTTCAAAATTATTTTCCATTTAATGTGACATTCTTTGATGTAATATAAGATTTTCTATAGATAAGATTGAATAATATGGTATTTATTAATTCTCTAGAGGGTTAAGGTTAATTTTGATGAAAGTTTTATGAAACCTATTTATTTTTCAAGGATTATACAATGGTGAAATGGTGAAAAGTTTATGAAACCCATTTTCATTACATGGGTTATGATGTGATGGTATGATGGATGTTTTATAATATTGTGGCACACATAATTATGGTTTTAATTATGATATGGGTGAGACCTATATCTCCCTCTAATTCATGTGGTAAATATTTATATCTCATGATATTACAATGGGAAACAAGTTGATGCACTTGATCCACTATGGGGAATAGGTGCTTCCTAGTACACTATGGGAAATGGTTGTATCCTGATCCGCAATGGGAGACATGTGATAAGCCTTGATCTAAATTTTTGATGGTATTAGTAATTAAACATTACATATGAAATGTGTTTTTCTAGATTGATCATGGTTCAACAATTTTATAAAATGAGATTATGGTTAATGATTTATTTATGATGATTTTTCACCCTTATAGGCTATGTTTTCTGAACTGATAATGTTTTATTCCATGAATATTTTTTTGATCTATGAATGGTTGGGTATGAAATTAGTAATTTATTATTATGATCACATAAACTTATGCTTATCTTAGTATTTCATATTATTATATATTTATATCTCTTATTTTTATTTTTATTGTCTTTATAGAGGTTATAAAGAAATGTTTAGTTAGGGTATACTTAGGAGGAGTACTATGTGACAAGATCTTTGGGAGAGATATTGAAGATATTTCATGAAATAAGAATATTATATTTCTATTATCCAAAGACACTAAACTATTATGGTCCTTGGTAATGTGTTTATAAAATATATTCAATATTCATAAAAAAAGATGTGATATTTATATATAAAATCTTGGGTTGATATAGGGTAAGTATATAGTTTAATTTCCTATGTTGAGGATGTTATTTTTGGATCATCTCATATTTTTCATATGAGGAATCATTGGTTTGGAACATCATGTAAGTATATAGTTTATCATCATGTGTTAATTACAATGAAATTGGTAGTTTAAAGTCATATAGCTTGGATTGAACATTCATGAAAGGTAACTCTTCGGGAACCTATCATTTTTTGTAGCTGTGATGTGCTCCCTGCCTATGGTTATCAATGAGTAATCACCATTGATGTATACCTTATGAATGATGTATGGTCCTTAACACTTGGGTTTTGGTTTAGGTGGTTTCATTTTGATTAATAAGGGCATATAGTGGGACAATACCATATTACATTATATAAAGTATAAGAGGTGAAAATATATGTTGAATTATCATGTCGTCCAGTCCTGATGTATCTCTAAGTTATACAATGCCTAGATCATATTTTTATTTTAGAGCTTCCAACTTATTTAACTGAACTTTTCTCTCTTATCTGGTGTATGATGATCATAAACAACCATCCAAAGTGAAATTAGTTGAACCTATATAGGTAGAACTTATTTTTTTCTTATAAACTGGGGATTATGGTGTCACCATGGTAGAATTTAGAGTCATCATATAATATTTCCAGAGGGAATTAGGAAGATTATCAAGAAAACTCTTCTTATTCTACCCTACCATATTCTACAACATGTTTTATATGGTTTGATTGAATTCCTCAATCTTCCCATTTTCCTATGTGTGGTAGTGGGATGTGTGGTTAGACTAGATATTATATATGTAGTAAAACATCTTAATCTTGATGAATCAAAAGTTGGTTCCATTTAATATTAGAATAATGAGAGTAATCACAAATTGATGGATGTTGTGGGGCTTCAGAAACTCATTCACTAACTGGGCCTTTACCTCTTTTAGGGGGATACCCTCTTTCCATTCCAAAAAAAATTTTTATGGTAGTTAAAATTAACATTTACTCTCCAGATTCACAAGGGTCAACTCATTGAACATTTTAAAGACACCCTCTTCAAGTGTTGGTAGGTTATTCATTAAGATCCTCTTCATCACCCGACACATGAGGATCAAAGGGATGAGATGAACCTAAAAGAGTTACAGACTCGGAAGTGGTACCAACATCTACTTTGGTAGAAGTATAATCCTAAACAATGGGTTCTTGTTCCATGGAGGCTGTGGTGATAAATGTTTATGATCCAATCATACATGCTTTTCAACCTGGAGAACCACCTTTGATATCAAAGTAATGGTATCGGGTGGACATCCATTGATTCAACCCTATATTTTGGAATATATGACTGTAACATGGATAAAATGGAATGGGGTAGATCCTTAGTCTTCCATAAGAGTAGGGATTTTTGGAATTTTATGAGCTTGACCCATAGACGAATATGAGGTAATATGTGGTCACTCATTATTTTTAGATATAATGAAGTAGATTTCCAAATTCAGGGTTGTTTGTTCTGACCAGTGGATTGAAAGATTGGAGACATCATTCACATCTTCCAAAGGATCCAATTAAGTAGATATCAAATAATTGGGGGGAATTGATATGCTCAAACTTGTAAGTTTGGAGTTGTTTTCCATCTCTTTTGTAATACACTACACCCAAATATTGGGTTTGACAAGAGTTCAAGGGGGAATCCATACCATGGAGCAATCGTACCCAACCTTCAAGGGAGTAATTGAGGTGCTGATGGTATAATGAAGGCACACCTACATGAATGTGGATCCAGGGTCTTCCTACGAAATCATTGTAGTCTCTATCCTGTGATACTACCACAAACTAACTTCTTACAACTTAGACAACAATATGGGTATTTAGTTGATTTTTTCTACATGATTTCTAGAAAATATTTTCATATCGAAAAATTTTTAGTTTAGAGGGAGTTATATCAACTTTTATGAGACCTATATTGTGGAGAATCCATGTCTAAATGAGTTTGAGACTAAGGAAAATATCCATGAGTTAGTAGAAAATTTACACACCATTAAACTAGCATGTTAAATATAATATCTAAATTTTCCCTTAGGCAGTGGAACCCTTGCCTTATTTGGAGAATAATATTATGACTTGTAATTCTTCCTACTCTTCTTCCCATATATGGTAGGCCTTAGTGGTAGATAACTCAGTCTCAAAATAGAGAGGTCTCTTTTTTGCCCCAAATAAGGGCATCAAAAATATCTTTTAACTAATGGAGTGCATCAAATATTGAGAGCCTCAACGGGATACTTGAAATATTATTCAAAACATAATATGTTTGGGAAAGGGGTATATTTTATAATTTACAAGGGTTTTACTTTAATAGGGAGTGAATTAGGTGCCACTGGCTGAGGTGATGAGGCCTGGCTAGTGCTAGCCATGTTTTTATATTGGCTGGACGACATAGGTTGAGGGATAGATGGATGATATTGGGGCCTAACTAGATTGGATTTATTAAGATGATATCATAGTTGAGTCACATGATCGACCAACATAGTCAACTATAGAGTCAACCTTGAAAGAGAATCCTGAGAGGTTCATCCCAGCTGAGACATACATGATTCTTACAGTCTGGTCATAGTGTCATGATCAACATCTTCTGCGGAACTGACTCAGGTTCCCTTCCTATTAGTGTGATTCTTACATATCATCTAATATAATTTGATAGAGGAACCTAAGGTTAGACTGGGACATTCCTCATCACTGAGTATTGTGTAACGATTTACCATCCTGATAGTTTTCATGGATGAATGATATTGTTCTCTATCATTTGAATATTTTGGAACTGGATGAATCCTGGTGGTCTCTCCCAATTCATGAGTCATGAATCCAATATGGTTACATGCTTGTTATATCACTAATAGGTTACTCTAATTCATCTAACTTCATTTGTATATATTCTTCTCTAACCTAGAATATTGTAATACCAATGGGCTGGTAGGAGTGGGTGTAATGACTATGAGGGTTGACAATTTACTCAAATGGGAAAAAATAATGGTGTGAGTGTGATAGAATATTTTATGAGATATATAGGCTTTTTAAATGTACATATACCATCCTAGATCCTATTTTTATTCATTGGAGTCTTTATCATTAATATTGGGGTTAACAGAGACATGTTCAACTTGTATCGAGACATTTCCTAGTGTAAATAGTCTATGATCCACTTGGTCTTGGAGCCAATATTTAAAGATAAAACACTTCATGGTTGTATTTACATGGATTTTGAAGTATGAGAAAATGTTAGAATGATTGGTAAGGTTTTCCTCCTCATGGATTTTACATTTAGTTAGCTTCATGATGTTATTCTCCAAGGAATTGAGGAAGTAAACCGAGAACTACAATTCATTTAAGGAGTAGGTATTGTTCATAGGTTATGTAAATGGAATACAAGGTTCTTGACCTAGAAAGGGACCTTGGAAATTTTTTCCATCATCAGGATGAACCTGATGAGGTTGTAGATGGAGAGTATTATTTGACTGATGAGGCCTGAATGACTATTGAGTAATGTCTGAAAAATATACCTAAATGTGAATAGGATATGGGGAATCAACATGGGTAATAATGAATATTTTTTCCTTAATTATCTTTCTCATGGGGGATGTAATAGGTATTGGGCATGATCATTTCATGGTCTATTTCAAGGATTATTCTAGATGTTGAGTTGTTTCAGTGGGCTCTCAAATCCAACATGGATACTTCAAAGAGATTAGGATAGGGATCATCTCATATTGGAAATTCTCTTTAGAAAACAACAATATACCATCCTTTAAAATATTCTTATAAATAGAGTAAGTGAGCCCCTTCTATTTGGTAATAAAGTCATCAACTCGTTCATTAGTTCTATGGTTGCATTTTGAGAGGTCAGTGATATTGGTCTTGTTCATGGTGGAGTTGAACTGGTAGAGGAAATGCATACAGAGATCTTTCCAATCGGCGAATGACCCCATTTCATCTTATTATACCAAAAAAATTTGTTCCTTCCAATTTATAAACAAAAAATTAGATTTTTTCAGCCTCTTAATACCCTGGATTCCTTAAAATCATGCCACAACATGAGGGAAAGTGGGCCAAGTGCTGTATTGGGTCAATTATACCATTGAATGGGGTGAATCTAGGGTTAATGAACTCTAGGGATGGGTGAACCTGGTTTTCCCATGACGGGTACAAATTCCACTCTAGTGGGATCATATCTTGATTTGTTTTTAAGGCCTTTATGTGAGTGATGAGAGCCACCATGACATTATCTTGGTGAGGGTTGGTAGTTACCAAATCTCCAATCATTTTGGTGGCTCATGAGAAAAAATGATCACGTTCACATTGAGGGAGGATGTCTTATTCAGTTAGGGTAGTTGGGTTATATCTTGGCTTCTTTTCTATTCCACCAACCTCAACCTTGATCATATGTAAAGTACCACCTGACTCAACTATGGGTTATTTTCCAAGGAGAAGTTTCTATTTGGTTGGATGGACATGCTTCCATCTGATATTGTCACTCCATGGGTTCTATTTAGTGATGAGATCGATAGTGAGTCTCTTATTGTCCTCACGATCCTAGATCAAATATGTGAACTGGGAATCGAGGCTCAGTTTACAGTAGAGCCAGTAATAAGATGAAAAGGTTAGAATCCCCTTTTCTCTTTTTGTGATTCTAATGGTTTCATGGCAGTACCACATTGTGGGGACTCCTGTGGCCCGACATCTACCTCTACTGATGAGTGCAGTCACCGATTGGGGGATATTTTGTATACAACTTCTCCCCATGGGGTAGGTTTTCTCCATTATGTCCCATGTTGTCATGCTAGTTTATCTGATCATCCATGATATTAAATGTTATGAAATTCATAATAGGAGTTTTTGAAGAAAAATTATCTCCATCAATGGGAGAGCTATCCAGATGATCTTGTGGTTGCCTTATGAGGGGGATGAAGTGGGGGGCACAACACTACCCACATCCCCTAATATTCACATGGTGGGATGCCTATTCTATAACATGTTAGATAACATTGAGGCTGATGGCTCAGGTTAAACTAAAAGTTTGGGGGTATCCATAGGAATCATAACACTCAGACACTAGAAGTGGTATAATGTTGAGCCTCCAATAATTATGACGAACAACAATGAGATTATCATGGATTCCTTGATAGACAAGCTAGATATATCATATTTTGTTGAAAGTTTCCTAGATATTTTCTTGAGGTCCTAAGACCTGACCCTCATTAAAGTATTTTGGGATGGTAAAGGGTAGGGTTAAAAGAATCCATAACATGATTAATAGTTAGTAGGTGGATAATATTTCCCATAAATATTCCCATTTATGATCATCTAGTTGGAATTTAGTTCTTGATCCCCCCACATTCCAATTTATGCTAGCCAAGAAGCTGGGGTTGAAAGTGACAAAGACCTACTCTACTACTGATCCTCTGCAAGAGGAATTACTATGTGTGACAAACATTGTTGGAACATTAGAGTGAATTCTAGAGGAAGGACAAACTTCAAGAAAATATCCATATAGGACGATGCATTAGTGGCATCCAAATGATCAGGAGATTCAACATTATAAGATCCCATATATTCATTTTAGGTATGGATCTTGATTTCGGGTTGTTTTTGAGGAAAAAGGAAGAAATGAAAATTTTATATGTACACACCGTGTACTCAGTTGCTACGTTCAGCCACATACTGGCCCTGTAACGGTCAAGTACATGGCTGTGTGGTGACCGGGAAGATTGCTTAAGGTGGGGGACGGTTAAGGCTATTACAAGATGTATTCCTTTAATGAACACATTGTGTAGTTTTCTTTTTATTTGATAAATTAGAGCGGGGTCACGTGTCATCTTCAGAAAAACCTTCTTATGATAATGGTTTATACAGGAGCGTGATGGAAGGACCAATGAACTTCAAACCCCTCTCGATTCTCCGTCTGAACTCTGATTGAAATTCCATTCAATGCATTGGAATCCCACTGGTGTGTTATAAATTTCCCCTATATCCTTTCTTCTTGATTCTTCTTCTCTCTTAAATTATTCTATGTTGGAGTTTTTTTACCTTTTTATAGATCTATGCCGATCTAGGACGATTCAAGGGACGATTTCAAGGATATCGATCATGTGACATTGAGGTAGGTGGTTTATATCATTCATTGTTTTTCTATGGATTATATATGATCAAAGTTCCACATAACCATGTTTGGGGTATTGAATGATTTGGAATTTAACCCGGTTTATTACCTAGTATGGTTTGGTTGATTAATTAATGGTTGTTGCCTAAGCATAAGGTTAGATATCTTGTTTATGGGACACCCCGTGGGTGTGTTCCCTTGTTTGGTTGTTAATGGTTGTTTGGTCAAGGATGCTTGTAATCTTTCCTTGTTTACAAGACTTGTTTTGTTAGGATGGAGTTGCTCATTATAAAAAAAGTCTGTGTTATGCATTCTGAATGTTTGAAGAAGGGGTATTTGGACTGTGAGAGCTTCCCAAAGGGGTTAGACCATGAGAGTTGCCCAGGTGGTCATTTATAATTAATTAGGTTAGACTGTGAGAGCTGCCCAAGAGATAATTATTATTTTATTAAATTAATTTTGGACCTAAGGTAATTGACCGTGAGAGATTCCATGTGGTCATTTAAATTTTATTGATGTTATTTTGACCAAGGGGTATTGACTGTGAGAGATGCCTAGGTGGTCATTTGTAATTGACATATATTATATGGGACCAAAGTGGTTAGACTGTGAGATATTTCCCATATGTTCATTATTTATTGAACT
Organism: Viscum album; assembly: GCA_963277665.1. Lineage (NCBI taxonomy): Eukaryota > Viridiplantae > Streptophyta > Magnoliopsida > Santalales > Viscaceae > Viscum > Viscum album. Next base: position 333,513,576 of record OY728138.1, on the reverse strand, counting down.
AATGTTATGTTAGACTAGAGGGGTTAGACTGTGAGAACGTTCCCAAAGGGTTGTTCATGATTGATTTAATGATTGTGACGAGTCTGCCAAGCCAAATCAGAAGCTTGGACTCATTATTTCTATATTTTTTAGATGGTCTTCTGAGACATTTGTTTTGTTACTTTACATAAGGGACACAAATATTAGGTTAGATACCAGGGTTACATGATTCAATAGGTGAATAATTAATGGTAAATGAATGTGATTTAAAATTATAGGATTTTTTACTTTTTAGTATCTCATAGTTTATTGATTCATTATTGTATATTTCTAACTATATACATATATATATATATTCAATGATAGTTAGGAACAAATATTTTAGTGTTTTCCTACTAGGATTCATATCACACTCTGTTTGGTTCATGAATTTGGACCCAAACAGATTATATATGATTTCAGTTATAGATATGGGAAACTGACTTTCTTCATTAGGTACTTGATTGGTGTTGGAGTTGGAGAACATGGGACCAAGACGAGGCTTGAAATGCTATTGGATTTTACTTAATTTTCTATACTTTGGTTATGTATTTTATTTCCAGCATTGTGACTTGTTTGGATGCTTTCCTAGACACATGTGACATGCATCATTAATATATACAAGCTCAAGTTGTTTTATTATTATCAGTAATCTGCTATTTACTGTTGTTGCATGGTATTACTGCTTTCACTATTGTTTAATATTTTTCTTCCACTATATACAATCTTCCAATGAGGGAATAGATTCCATATAATCACACCTTTTACCTCGCTACTAGTCAGAAGACTCTAGTGTTTGGGGTAATGCGCTTGAGGTTATGTGAACAACCGAGTTTGGGGCACTTTTTGGGTGGCACCTAGATCCAGGACATTACAATGTGGTATCAATGGAGTTTTATTTTCTACTTTTACTTACTATTTAGAGCCAATAGACTGGGATAGGAAGGAACAAGTAGTTAGTAATAAGCTGTTCTCGGGAGTAGCTAACCCGTGTACAAGGAAAATCCAAGTTACCTCAAGTATTTTAAATTTTCAAGTTTTTAAATTGTTACATTTGATTTGATTTCTCAATTGGGTGATATACATGTATTTTACTATTATGATTGATTTCATTGTGGTTCTATTTCTGTTAAAACCTATTGAGATGAGGGTATTCCATCTCATTCCTCATATATGCACTTGCTAGAGATCACATTTAATGCTTTCTTGTCATTCCATTTAGGGTGCATTACTGATTGCATGTTATTGAGATAGATGTTGTGCAAGATATTAATGATGTTGTGAGAGATTCCATGATAGAATAGCTGCTATTTTTATAGGGTATTGGTATATTTAATGTTTCATTTGAATCCTTGAGGTGTTATGGGCCCTCTTGGATCGGAATTTGGTGCATCATGTTTGAACTCTAATTGAATTCTATTAGGATATGACCTGAATAAGGATGAAAATATTTGATTCACAGGGATTATGGGCTCTCATGGATCATAAATCTGCACTCCTTTGAAAAATTTTATGTTTTTGAGGGTTCTGGAGAAGTTTCAAAGGCTTACTGTTCGGAAACAGAGACAACACAACATGTGATGTTATGAACTCACACGATGTGTTATTCTATACTGGAAGAAATGTAATTTCTTATGTACATGCCATGTACTATATGTACAAGACATGTAGTTATTAATTGTGTGACTGACTGTGTGAGCAGAGACATGAGGTTGATAAACATTTGGTAGAACACACTGTGTATTAGGAGTACATTCCATGCTATAAAATACCGAGTATCCAGTCATGTGAAAAAAGATATGAGTGGATTAAAATTAGGATTTTCATACCATGTATAGCTTATACACGATGTGTAGTAATCGATCGAGTATCTGGCCTAGTGAATAACGACACGGGTGGATGAAGCTTAGGGTTTACACGCCCTGTCTAGGGTGAACATGTCGTGTAGTGTTACACCAACAGAACCATGTAGTTCTAGCCGTGTAGAAGTACCTGGGCATGATGGAATATTCGAGTACACACTATGTTTAAGGATGAAAAATCCATGTGTATGAGGTGTTACATGTCTAGGTTGGTAGGAATACATGCCCTTGTTAGAGGTTAAAATAATAGCCTGTGTAGTGGTTCTACATTCCATGTAACCCTCTTTTGTGAAACTTGAATGCTTTACTTATACAATTCCTTTCTAGAAATTCTATGTTTCAATCCTTGAAAATATTAAATTGAGGTGTGTTCTTTACCTTTAAGAGTCATTCCATCAAGACGTACTCTGGTTGTACACTAGGTTAGAGTGATGAACAGACACCAGAAATGGTGGATTAGGGACTACCAGAAGATCCTCCCATCGTGCCCGTTTTGGCACCAACTGTTATACGAAACATAGGACAGTTCCATGGAGGCTTTATGAGGATGATGAAAACATTTCAGGGATCACCACATCTTACCCTGACTATGGAATAGTTGACGTGGGTGTTACAACAACCAAATCCTCCCACTTTTTCATGGGATGGAGGACAACAAGCTGCAATGTCATGGTTGGATGCCATGATTTATATCATTGAGCATCCAGAGATTCCTTCTGAGAGTAGGGTGAAGCTCGCAACTTAGATGCTACGTAATTAAACCAAGATATGGTGGGATGTTATCTCACAGGTGGGATGTCATCAGGATATGGCTTGGGAAGAGATTGAGGGGGCCTTATATGATTAATTCGACCCCATGATGTTGAGGGGTGATTGAGCCTGGGAGTTCATGTATTTAGAGTAGGTAGATCTTTCAATGATGGATTAATATTCATGCTTTATAGAGCTTTAGTGCTTCACACCTATTTTGGGAGGTGACGAGTTATCACTGGCTATGCGATTTGAGGATGGTCTTAGGTACGCCAACCGATTTCAAGTGAATGTTTTTAGGTTGACATTGGTGACTCCTATAGTAAACTAGGTACTAATTACCAAGTGGAATATGGGGGAGTTAGGAGCAGTGAGCCAAGGTAGTTCAACATCAAGGGTTGGTACTCTTTTGAGAAATAGGAGGAAGAACCCCATGGAGATTTCACAAGAAGTTTATTCAGGTAGCCAAGTGATGTGCTACCAGTGCAGGAAGAGTCAGAATATGAGAACACATTTCCCAAAGGACTCAATTGAGTGCTGATATTGCAGTAGGATGAGACACATTCATCATTTGTTTAGGAAATTATCACTACCAATGAGTGAGAGATGATCTTTTATGACTACAAATTCTGTAGTAGGACCACCAGTTTATCATCAATTAGGGAGTTGGGGTTTGTCAGGATGAGGAGGCAGTCACGACCATGGTAGATAGATGATAGGTTCTCAATGATAGTAAGGTGGACTAGCTTAGGGTATCCAGGAAGGGTTGCAGGGCCACAATATAGGTCATACTTTTTCAATGGAGAAGACACGGTATGATTAGGATCTCAGAACATCTACGGTAAGAGGTATGATTATAGTTGCCTCAATTTTAGCTTCTGATCTTTTTGATATAGGTACTTCCCATAGTTTTATATTTATTGCTCTTAAAGAGAGCCTTGACCTTTGAATCTTTACTTATAATGATGTTATGATTGTAGACACTCTGTTGGGGATTAGGATAACTAGTATACATATGTGAAAGGAGTTCCCTCTTGAGGTTGGTGGGTGTACCTTCTTATGGGACATCTATGTCTTAAAGATGAATATCTTCGATTTCATTCTCATAATGGACTGGTTGGTCTCCTTTTAGGCCTTTGATTACTTCTATCACTACAAGGTGAGTATCACTTCACCAGAGGGTAGATCTTTTCTACAAAAGGGATAATAGAATATCCCAGTGAGTAGAATGGGACCCGAGAATCATTGGTTGGGAGGAATTATAGCCCATATTGCTATTTTATATTTGGATGACCAGGGGACTTCACAGATGGACTTTCCTCCAATGGTGGATCATTACAAAGATATCTTTCTTGATGACATTTTAGGTTTAACTTCATTGAAAGAGGTGTATTTCCCTATTGAGCATGTACTAGGAGTGGTACCAGTGTCTATTCCTTTGAATAGGATGGATACACCAAAGTTATAGAAGATAAATAAGAAATTGGAGGAGATGTAGGCAAAGGGTTTCATCTGACCCGGTACTTATCCTTGGTGTTTTCTTGCCCTTTTTGAGAAGAAGATAGATGATACCGTCAGAATTTGTGCAGATTACCATAATATGGACCAGTTGATGGTCAAGAAATGATATCCATTACTAAGGATTAATGATCTCTTTGAATAGCTTCAAGGAGCCTGAGTGTTTTTTAAGATTGAGTTGAGATCCGGTTATCATCAGTTGCACATTAGACCATCAGATATACCTATTATAGATTTTTGGAGAAGGTATGGTCAATATGAGTATTTGGTTATGTCATTCGGTCTCACGAATGTTCCAAAAGTCTTTATAGAACTGATGAACCAAATGTTTCATCCTTAATAGGATTCTTTTGTGGTAGTCTTTGTGGAAGATATCTTGTCTTACTCTCACACTCTACATGACCATGCCATCTATCTTTAGATTATATTGAGTACACCTAGAGAGTATATATTAAACTATAATCTCACAAAATACCACTTCTGGATGTATTTAATTCATTTCATTGGTCATGTTATCTCAGAGGCAGAAGTATCAGTAGACCCAGAGAAGATGAGAGCAGTAGTTTCCTAGGAGCATTTGAAAAACATCTTTGAGGAATAGAGCATTATAGGGCTGGATGGTTACTAAAAGATATTTTTAGGTCTTTTCATGTATAGCATTTGTACTGATGGACCTGACTAAGAAGGGAACAAAGTAATTCTGGATATATTCCAGTGATTAAGCCTTTCAGGAGACAAAAGGGAGATTGACTACAACACTGATACTGATTTTTTTAGAAATCGGAAAGTGTTACACTATTTACTATGATGCTTCAGGTATCGGGCTGGGAGTAATACTTATGCAGGGGGAAGGAGTCATTGTGTATGGGTCTTGATAGTTTATTCCACATGAGAGGAATTTCCCAACACATTATCTTGAGTTGGCTTTAGTTGTGCATGGCTTATGATGTTGAAGACATTATCTTTTTGGAGATCATTTTTGTGTGTAGACAGACCAAAAAATCATCAAGTATATCTTTAATCAGTGAGATATGAATTTGAGACAACAAAGGTGGGTTGAGTACCTTCATTCATTTGACATTAAGATTTCCGAGATGCCTGTGAAGGGAAACACAATGGATGATTCTTTGAGTAGGATAACTTAGATAAAAGCAGTTCAGGAGGCCAGCAGTGTGTGGAGGCTTATGGATCTGTTTTCTAAGAAGCATTTAGAGGTGCCTGGGAGACAAGGGAAGACATTTATTTCTTCTATACTTGTTACCTCTACTCTACTATATTGAGTGTTAATGAGGAAACTATCAGATTCCTAAGACCTAGTCCTTTGAGAGAGTGTTTCAGGAGAGGACCCTACTCCTAGGTGGACTGTAGGTGACAAAGTGGTCTTGCATTTTCATGGACTTATTTGGGTGTCATCAGACATATGTGAGGAGATGATGTGAGGTTTTCATGCCTTAGAATGGGAACTTAATCTGAGTGTGACCAAGATGAATCTATATTTACATCGTCAGTATTGGTGGCCAGGTATGAAGAGAGATGTAGATGATTTTGTTATGAGATGTTCCACCTGTCAGTTGGTGAAGGAAGAAAATTAGTGAATAGAAGTCCTATTACATTAGTTAACTATTTTCTATTGGAAGTGGAATGATGTGATGATAGGTTTTGTAATAGGTTTAACGAGGCCACCTTGAGGAAATGATGCTATATGGGTTGTTGTTGACAGACTCACGAAGGTTTCATATTTCATTTCGATCAAGGAAACCATCAGTTTTGATGAGCTTGGGAAGTTCTACATATGAGATATAGTACATTTTTACTAGTTTCCACACTATATAGTTTCATACAGGAATGCTCGTTTTACTACTCATGTCTGGAAGGGACTATAGAGGGATTTAGGTACAAAGGTACTTCTGAGTACAACTTACCACCCCTAGACAGATGGCCAGTCCAAGCGAACGATTTAGGTTTTGGAGGAGATGCTTAGAGCATGCATCCTGGATTTTTGGGAATAATGGGAGAGACACATACCCCTAGTGGAGTTTTCCTATAATAACAGTTTTTAGGAAAAATTTTAGATGGCACGTTATGAGGCTTTGTATGGTAGGCCATGCCGATCACCCTTATGTTGGCTGGAGGCTAGAGAGGCAGCTATGATGGGACCTCATCTTGTCTAGGAGACCAATCAATAGGTGTATTTGATTTAGAAGATGATTTCTATTGCATAGTATCACCAGAAATCTTATGCTGATCAATTAAGATGACCTATGGAGTTCGCGGTTGGAGATCAATTTTTCTTGTGTGTCACATCGAGGTTGGGACATATGAGGATTTAGTGATAAGGAAAGATTTCACCAAAATACATCATGCCATTTAAGGTTTTGGGGAGAGTCGGGCTGATTTCCTATCGATAGCAGTTACCTCATAGGTACAGGGATATTCATGACATCTTTAATTTTTTTAGTTACAACGTTACATTTAAGACCCATCTCATGTTTTTCAAGACGGGGAGGTTGAGTTGGAGGTGGATGCATCATTCGAGGATCACCCTATTTGGATTTTGGATTGAAGAATAAAGGTCATCCAGGGCTAGTCTATTCCTCTAGTATATGTTCTATGGTAGCATCAGCTAGTGAAGGGTGAGACTTGGGAGAGGTAGGCCGACATACGGTCACAGTGTTCAGAGTTGTCTGAAGATTCTTCTTCATCGCCCTTGAAAAGGAAATTATGGAATAATTTATTTAAGGGGGGATGTTTTCAAGAACCTGGATATTCATTTTAGGTATGGATCTTGATTTTGGGATATTTTTTAGGGAAAAGGAAGAAATGATTATTTTCTAAGTACACGATGTGTACTTATGAGTACACGTCGTGTACCTGGTTGCTGTGTACAACCATGTACTGGTCGTGTAACAGTTGAGTACATGGCCATGTAGTGAATTGGCATACTACTTATAGAGGAGGCTAGTTAAAGCTACTACAGAATGTGAACCTGTAATGAACATACCATGTAATTTTCTTTTTATTTGATATATCATAGGAGGGTCGCGTCTCATCTTCGGAAACAACTTCTTATGGTAGTGGTTCGTACAGGAGCATGGCGGAAGGGCTGGCGAACTCCAAACCCCTCCCGATTCTCTATCCGACCATCTATTGAGACACCATCAAATACATTGGAATCCCACTGGTGATTCCTCAATTTACCCTATTGCCTTTCTTCTAGATTCTTCCTCCCTCATGAGTTATTCAAGGTTGTATGTTTTTCACATTTTTCTACATCTACAATGGTCTATATCGATTCAAAGGCCGACATTCAAGGATATCGATCGCGTGACATTGAGGTAGGTGGTTTGTGAATTTTTTTTGTTTGTCTTTTGATTATATATGATCAAATTTCTACATACCCACATTTGGGGTATTGCTTGATTTGGAATTTAACCCTGTTTATTACCTATTATGGTTTGGATGATTAATTAAGGGATATTGCCTATGTATAAGGTTATATACCTTGTTTATGGGACACCCATGGGTGAGTTCCCTTGTTTGGTTGTTCATGGCCTTTTGGTCTAGGATGCATGTAGGCTTTCCTTGTTTCCATGCCTTGTTTTTTTAGGATGGATTTGATAATTATATGAAATGACTTTGTTATGCATTGTGATTTTTTGACCAAGAGGGATTTGGAATATGAGAGATTTCCAAAGGGGTTATACTGTGAGAGATTCATAGGTGTTCATTTTTAATTAATTGGGTTAGACTGTGAGAGCTTCCCAGGTGATCATTATTACTTGATCAAATGTATGTTGGACTTAAGCGCAATGAACATGAGTGTTGTTAGGTATACATTTATATTTTATTGATGCTATGTTTACTAAGGGGTATTGACTACGAGATATGCCCAAGTGATCATTTTTAATTGAACTATACTATCTGGGACCAAAGGGGTTAGACTATGAGATATTTCCTAGAGGGTCATTATTTATTGAATTGATATCATGTTAAACTAGAGGGGTCAGATTGTGAGAAATTTCCTAGGGGGTTTTTTATGACTGATTGAATAAATGTGATGAGTTTTTGACGATAAATCACAAACTTGGAGTCAATATTTCTAGATTGTTTAGATGGTCTTCAAATACATTTGTTTTGTTAATTTGAATAAGGGATACAATACTTAGGCTAGATCTCAGGGTTACATGATTCAACAGATGAATAATGAATGTTAAATGAATGTAATATAAAGATGTAGGATTGTTTACTTTTGAGTATTACCAAGTTTATTACTTAATTATTGATTATTACTTTATATATTTATATTCACTAACATTTATGAATATATATTTTGGAAGTTTCCTACCGGGATTCATCTCACAACCTATTTGTGTCATTCTCTGGGCCCCAAAAAAATTAAATGATTTTAGGTGTAGATAAGGGAAAGTGACCTTTTTCATCAGGTACTTGATTGTTATTAGAGTAAGAGAGCATGTGACCAAGTTGAGGCTTACAATTATATTTGGGTTTTCTTGTTTTTTTGTACATTGGTTCTATATTGTAGTTAAAACATTGAGGATTATTTGGATACTTTCCAAGACACATGTGGCCGCATTATTAATATATATATATATATATATATATATATTCTCTAGTTGTTTTATTACTATTAGTCTTCTACTATTTAATATTTTTGCATGGTATTACTGCTTCTACTTTGGTTTAATATTTTTCTTCTACTGTTTACACTCTACCAATATGGGCATAGTTTCACCATTATAATACCTTGTCCTTTGCTACTAGTCGGAAGCCTCTGGTGTTTGGGAAAATGTGCTTGAGGTTATGTGACCAACTAGGTTCGGGGAACTTTTGGGTGGCGCCCCGATCTGGATGTTACAAACATCCACCTATGGCTCAATGGATTATTCACCATTGTCCGAGGGTACAAATCCTAATACCAACATATAACTCACTTCCTGAGTAGAGGAAAAAAGGATATATTCTAATGGTGGTTGTGATGGTTTTACCACGAGTCCATGGAATAAGGTTAGAAAATCCTACACATGCATGTACATGGTTAAGAATCTAGGGATTATGTGTACCTCATATTCATGGAAAGTTATCCTTAGCCTACATAATTTTAACCCTAGTTCTTTTGATAGGGGAAGTGTTACTTCAAATGAGTTGTTTGACACCTCCGACTCTAAGAGGTCGATGGTGATATGATAATTCCCTCATTCCAATCCTTGGTGGTTTGGGATCTCCCCGAGTGAAATCCCCTATTGTTCATGGGGATCCCTTCCATGTGCAGCAAAACCATCTCTATGGGAACAATGCCCATAACCGTTGTTTTTACTCTTACCCAAGGATGAATAATTAAGGATGATAATTTCTTTATAATTGGTAGGAATTCCACATTGATTGGAATTATTATAGGGAGGACCTCCATAGTAGAATTATTTTTCATGGGGTGGACCCGGAAAATTAATGGTGGAACCCACAATGGGGAGGGTCAACCAAACCTTCATGGTGGGCTGCTGGGATCTCGATCTAAATTTGGTGAAGATATGAACTTGAAAGGTGGTTGTGAGTTAGGTATGTAGTGCACTAGTTGTGGAAGGGGACACTGTATTTCAGGAAGGGGCCTGTTATTTGGTAAAATTTATGGATTACCCCCAGTTTCGATACTAAGTGCTCTGTACCAGGGCCCACATAGTAAGGGTGGGATCAACCAACTCTCCAACACATTATGTTGGTTGACACTTTCGGCATGGTTGGGTGGGAGATCTCTTGGATGAATCATGGGTAGTGGTAGGGAGAGGCATGACCCAAACATCCCCTATCTCCTTAACATGGGGGATCGAGCCATCAGAACATTCTAGGGAGAGGCTCTAGAAATGATTTTCAGGGTAACCAGAGGGTACTCCCTCCTACACAACCCTTGAGGGTGGTAAAATCAGTGAGGTGTCGATGATTCTAGGTCATGTTGAGCCACCTGGGATGACCCCTTCCTATTTTATTAGTAAACCAACGTGTTGGTGACCCTCCATTAGATAATTTTATTGGGAGATGTGGGGTGAGGTATCCCGTCATCCATGGAAGTGGTGGATACTATGGAAAATTTATTGTTATATTGGATTTCCACACCACCAGTTCTCCTACCTCCATGCCTGTTTGTGTTGGGTTATAGAACATTTTTTGTTGCTTGAGTATTACATGGTACATTAGGTAATATATTAATATAGGTCTAATAAAGGTGACCCCCAATGTACCAAACATTATCTATTCTCTCCAAAGTGGAGGATAGATTCACATCAATGATTAATCATACCAGTGATATCCGATATCTTTCCTTTACCCCCAGTTTTAAGAGATCAGTTTCATGTTAGGCCAACCATGTTGGATTGGTGAGGATTAATACATAATTTATGAAAATAGTGATGTCTAAATCATGAGATTCCAAAATTACTAATCTAGTCACTATAGAAGGGTGAGAGCTTCATGCTGGCTTGACCAGTTTATTTTCTATTTCCTTTTACAAAGGTGTGCATCAGGATGATAATGATGCTCTTTCCTCTTCCTTTCCTCTCCTGAAGTAGTTTTATTTAAGGAATTTATTTCCCATCCTTTAGGATGGATAGTGGGTTTCCCTATATTCTATCTTTTTAAAGGTGGGGGACCTCTACCACCATGATTGGATATTTCAGATCCTTGATCAAAATGGGATGATGGTATGTTGGTTCCTCCTTCTATGGATTCATCCTTGGAACTAATTTCCTAGTATATTTCTCCCTTATTTATTTGAGTAATGTCTGTAATGATTTTTCCCAACACCATCTCCCAATGGATTCTATTTAATTACACTTCTTCTATTATGATAGAGAAGCTACCTATGGTCGGAGTTGATGGTGATGTTAGGAACATCTGGACATCAGTGGAAATTGGATGTGTTGGGAATCTATAAACCCTTTTTATTTGTAGTTGAGGGAATCTCATATATGAGAAATATTAGTTGAATTACCCAATGGTTAAAATGTCTTTCATGAATTAATTTTTACCAGGGGTAATACTTATGAGTCTTCTTATGTTATCATCCAATTTTCATTGCATGGGGAAAGGATTATGGATTATCTAGAGGGTCACTGGTTTTACAATTTGTGGATATAGGTTGATCACATATTTAATGTCTTGTGGAGATATGTTGGTCACATATGTAACATATTGTGGACATTGGTTGGAAACATATTTAACATCTTGTTGAGATAGGTTAATAATAGATTTAATGTCTTGTTTTGACAACTTGGTGAGGTTGAGTGTGCCCTGAGGGGGGTGGGGTAGGGATGATCACACTATGAAGTTGTTTCCTTCCAAGGGGGAAGACATACATGCTTAGCAGTGGTGTTGGGATTGAACCTAAAAGAGGTATTCCATGTTAGTTAATATTGGACCTCATGGATGTTTCTTATGTACCTATTAGAAGATAGGGATCAAAACTCATGTAGATTGATGTAATATTTTAAGGTTTTATGAAAATATCAGTCCATGTAATTTAACATCATGCAGTAAGGATTCTTATGTCATGATAGGAGTGAAAACAAGATATGGTGTGAGGAATACGCATATGGGATGCCTGTCATTGGTGGATTATCCCATTGTGGTAGACGATGTTATGGGGATTACACATGTGGGATACCAATTTCAGGTGTCTCATCCCATGGTGGAGAAGTAGGTTTCATCCCATGATGATATTTCATGGGGAATCATATGTTTATTGCACGTGATAGAATGTGTGGTTTAAACCCTTGTCTTTTAAATATTGGGAATCCTATGTTCACCACATAGAGTAAAGACATATTTTAACATCATGTGTTGATGATTTTTAGATGTAGTTTAACTTCAAATGACTTGTATATTAGGCTATGAGGTTTTACTTCATGCTGCTTGGAAATTGCAAGTGATTACACCCAGGGAGAAAATTTCAAAATAAGAGAAAATGATAAAGGATTAGATCTTCCAATAGGGAATGGTGGGTAGTTTCTTGTAATGATTCCACCTTCAAGGATTATGTGTCAATTTCCCATATGCCTATGGGTGGATCATGGTGTAAACACTTACATGGTAAATTGGAAAGAAGGGATCTAAACATTAGGGTGATTATGCTTAGGAGAAAGAGGTAATACAATTATACAATCCATGATTGAATATAAGAGGCTATACCTGGGATAATGATATGGGTTGAGCTGGTGATTTAGGAATGGGTGAACTTGATTAGATTAGGTGTGAGGAGCTTGAGCACTCAACTTGTGTGAAACTGTTATTGAATAAAACAGTTATTAGCTCATGGACCTAGATGTTTTTGCATGAAACTCTATAATTTCATGTACAAATGGTGTTTAATGAACTAGAGGTTATAGTGAAAGGATACTGCATGGATAATGGGGCCATAGGTGAATGAAAATTTTGGAGTCATGTGAAGCCTGAAGTTATGAGAAGGGAACTCATATTCCATGCACCTAGCTATCCTTAAGGGTAAGTTGTGTGAGGATCTCTAAAACATGATCCAAGAAAATTTGGGGTATATGTGGGATCAATAACACAAGTTCTCTTCCTATGGGAATTCATGATGGTTTGGAGTTTCTTAATGTCATTGAAGAGTTGGTTTCACGAGCAAGAGCAGACACTTTGACTTTATGAGGTCCATCCCCAAATTGAGAGGGAAAACACACTATTTATAGATGAAATGGTTAAATTCTAGTGAAAAACTCTTCCTATGTCATGAAATGAAGTTTTGTGCTCCACATGACTTTTCTACTAGTGGAAGTTCTCATATGGATGGTGTTCATCAGTTTTTTTTCATGAAAAGGGATTGTGTGATAATATAAAGGTTTCCTGAACCAGAGTAATGTTGTAAAAAATGTCTTGTTAGGTATGTGGGGAGTTTGAAATACATGTTCAACTGGGTTCTCTTTCATCATGTTGTGCACGAAAATGAGTCTCTTTCCAAATAGGGAGCTATACACATAACCCAAAAGTTGAGAATGCTTGATCTCTCAGAAATGGATTGGTCCATGGGGGCATGTCATGTATTTATTTCAAAAACGCACTTTTTGGGTGTTGTAGAACATTTATAGTTCCTACAGGATTGTTGATACAACTATGTTAAAGTATGTGGAAGTCATTTGGACTGGTAAGATAGCTTGGGGCATGCCTTTATGGAATCAATATGGTTTTGATGGCTATGTGGATATGGTAGGAGTGTGACACCATGTTTCACGTGAATAGTTAAAAGGTTAAGGGTTATTATAGTATGATAGACCTTGGATGTATTGTTGTAATTTGTAATTAGTCAATGAATTTAACGTCTCACTTGTGGATGTTGAGCATAAGGGAGACAATTTTTTGATATGGTTAATTGTAATTTATTTACATTTTTACATAAACTGCTATATACATTGATGTATGTTTGGGTAATGTTTAGTGGTGGATAACTAAGTTAATACCCACACCCTACATGGGACCTCCAGGATGTATTCATAACATGTGTTTTGAGTATAGGTAAGGGAAAAGGCTTTCCCTCAGTATTTTAGTGAGCAAGGGTATGTAGATGGTTCATGAGCTAGATGAGGGTTTTTAGCAGATAGACTGGGTGGTTCCTTGGTGCCAATCTGGTGGTTTATTTTTTTATTTTTAACATGTACATATATGATCATCCAATGAGTGGTACTATTTAATTTTTTTATGACTACACAACATGTTAAATGTTCACTAGACGAGACATATATATTTATCTTGACTTATTAATGATTAATACTTTTTTTACTTATATAATGTTGTATTTGTATTATTATTATTATTATAATTATTTTTTATTATTATCAACATCATTGGGTATAGTATCCCCACTATCATACAATAGACCCTCACTAATGGATGGTAGATTTTGAAATATAGGGAAGCACTCTTAAGGTTACATGGTGAACTACTAGTTTGGGAACCAGTCTAGTAGCCCGAGGTGATAAGGCATTTTAAAGTAATACGATAGACTAGGTATTAAAACATATTACCTAATAATGTTAGTCATAAAGTGGTAAAAACTTTTAGTTTTTTCCAAGTAGAATTAAAGTTGGGTTATAAAAAAGTGTTTTTTGGGGATAAGATAAATTGAGTATATAGAAATGTAGAGAACTTTGAATATATTTCATATTTGTGTTTTACTAACAGCTTTTTGAGATGAATTCTATGTTTTTAGTGAAAATAGTATCTTTTTCCTAGTTTTTTTAGTGTAAATTGTTTTATTTGTGATGAATAAACTAGTTTTTATGTTATTGATTTTGTTGGACGCTTGGGTCTAAGAGGCAGGAGGGATCACCCATGCGTCATCTTTGGAACTGGCCCACATGGAATATGTGTGTTGATTGTGTTTTATGTTTGGGAAAATGGAATTAAAATGAAGGGGTTAGTCTAGTTACATTATCAAAAAAGGCTAAATAGTGTTTTCCTATATAGTACATTGGTTCCATTATACTCATCTAACATAGGAAAGACAATGGTTCTAATTTTGAAATGAAATGGGGTCAAACTCATTAAAGTGATAGAAATAACTTATATTTATTTTTATTTTATAGTTTTTTAGTGTCATTATACTCTTCTAATGAATGTATGTGTTTATTGATGTAATGGGTATGTAGATTCTATATGGATATGATAGATGTGGTACTTGATCTAGATATGAGTATGCAGGGGGCATGAGGCTGGATGATATGTGACCTGGATGCGATAAAGAAGTGTAAGGGAAATGAGTTGTGATTATTATTATAGATTTCACTATTTGTGATATATGGAATGTTATATATATTTATATCATGGTATTTGTGTGGAATCCCACCTTTTTATTACATAACTTTTCATTACATTTTACAAACAGAGGATCTTTAAAGTCTAGTGTCTTGGAAATCAGGAACATAATACATGAAAACAACATAAAAAATTCTTCTAAACCACTTGTAAGGCTTAATAAAAGTTTAATCCTATGTACAATTACTGGATATCATATCTTGGAGACATACATCAAAGGAAAGGGTGAGCAGAAGGCCCAGTAAGGGGAAACAAGGGAATCAGTGTACTTGTGATATCAATAAGAACTTGAATAAAAAAACCAAGATAAGAGCAATGGATGTATAAGAATATCATAATTAAAATAACAAGAAACATAACTTGAATATATCACTACAAAATTTAATTTATACATTCATGAACATATCCCCATGGTCCATCCCCAAGGTGTCATAAAAATTATCAAGGTTATTCACCAAGGTATCATGAAACTTGTCATCTCTAGAGATTAAATCTTTACCCAATGCATTGGAGCGCTATCAGGGCGCACCCTTAATATTTATTAACTTACATGTGATCCAAATAGATCATAATCAATCATTTCTTAAATAAATCATAGAGAATAAAAGGGATGGGTTTCATTTCAAAATCGTGATGTTTTAAAAGCTCTTAAAAATAAGATCATTATATCATTTATAACCCATGGAAAGGGAGTGAGGGTTATATGTATGTCAAGTCAAGAATAAAATATATCATATTTATATATTTATGAACACCCATATAAACAAAATAGGTCTAGGTATTCACATAAATAAACAAGGTAATTTCTTGAGAGAAAGAGATAGAAATTTTGAGACGAAATTTCTGCAGCATAACGTCTATATAACATGGTTTTAGAAAACATTGAATGGATAAGGGAAAAGAGTAACCCAATCCTAAATAACTTATAATAAAATATAAATATAGAACAAAATGGGTATAATAACATGGTATGGAAATTTTAATGGCATACCACATAAAAAGTAAACATGAAAGAAACAAGAAGACGCGACTCCTTTTCGGAGAAATTTGGCAGCCTAACGGCGCCAATAAAAAATTCAGAAAACAAATTGATGAGAGAATAAAGGGTCTCTCATAATTTGGAAATAAAATGGAAAGTAATAAGAACATATAATAACATACCATCAACATAAAGATATGGAAAATATAAAACACAACATAAAGGAAGTCGTGACATAAAAGAGGAGGGTGAAAGAATCCATTACCTTGAAGAGTAACATCGAAAGCTTGAAGGTCGGGACCTTGGGAGGATTTATGGAACCTTGGGAGGACTCATTGGGAGGTAAGGAGACCAGAACATCGTTGAGGAGGATTTGGAAATGAAAATAATGAGGTAAAGGTTTGTTATTTATAAGAGAAGTGAGGGGATAAGTCATTAATGGCCAAGGGACACCTCATCGGTGGTATTGGAAAAACCATGGGCTTGCCCATGGTATTTTCCCATGGTATTGGACCACTGGGACACCTCATACCTTATATTACTATTCATAAGTTGACCAGAATGATTACATAATTATTACATCTTTAATGATGTCATTACACACCCGAAAGTAAAAATGGTAATTGCACTATTCACCGTAAATTCATTTTTTTCAGAAAAATACCCAAAATTCACTTTAACCTAATATATATGATCTGAATTCAAAAATGAACTCCATTTTATAAAAATAAATTTATAAATATTTTTAATTTAATTTTTAATTAAAAAACACTATTCACCCAAAAAAACTAATACATGACTAATAATTTTTGGAATAGTTATTTACCATTTTATTGAATCACATTACTTAATAATGGTGCCTAAATTATATTAATACATTATTTAAGTGAAATTAATAATCCATTTGGTCACATTACTAATCATAAGAATAAAATCACTATTCATAATTTATTATTCACAAAAAATTAAGTTGATCTTATTAGACTCTAAATTTCTTACTGAACACAACTATAGAAGACCAGTTTTTGAAAAACACTACACATAATTAATTATTTAAGGTTTACATAAATATTTTAAAATATACCTTTTTTCCAAAATTCATAAATATACACCCTATATTTATTCGAACACCTGAAAAAACACAAACATCACCATAGGAAGAAATCACAATTTCATTTATCTTAAGGATTACCCAAAGTAGATACGGTCTCGTAACATAGCCCCTTATAACCCCAGCATAGGACCTAAGTGTAAGGTGTGATAAGGTGAGAGAATCCGAGGGTGTCTTGGCCAACATTTCCCAAGTCGTGATTTATATAAGCTTGAACTTCTCCCGAAGGTGATTCCGCTCCAGCTTCACACGATGAAGTTCGGCTTGGGTTTGGTCCAGAGCAAAGCCCAGTGGTGTTACCTCCTTCCCAAGTTTCATCAGATGGGCTTCGATTGGCCCGAGACTACTGGATGAGGCCATCAAATATTCTTTCTGTATTAATTAACCAAGATCACTTGTATTTAGAGACAACAATCGCAACATTTAGTTTCCAATGGTCATATTGACCAACGGTTATATAACAGTCGAAACCCAACTGTCTCATTTTAATTATACTCACATCATTAATTAAAGAATATTTTTTTGTTGAGTATAAACAAAAATAACACACAAAATTAGGAAAGAAAAATTCATTCAAAGTATCTGGTCGTTACAATGTGGTTCTTAGTAAGATTCAACTTAGATGAACACTATTGAAGTATTAGGATGGAAAATATGTGATACCACCCAGGAATGCATAGGATAATCCCCCTAATAGAGGGGGTGAGTGTGAGTTATTGGTAGAGGCTCTGAGCTATGTATGATGGGTTGATGTGTAAGGAATTAAAATCCACAATTTTTAAGCATTTATTTCCTTATATTATGAGGGAATATTGTGCTCATTAGTTCATGAATTTTTAGTAAGAAGACACATTATATATGGATAATTCTAATAAGTACATAGTGTTGTTGAATATTTTCACCCATTATGGAAAGATACAATATAGCTAGGGTACGAAAGATTAAGGATGGGTTATGAAACACTATTAGGTGCATCTAAACATATTTAGGTTTATCCCATTCTTAGAGGTAGTGAACAAGGAATTAAAAGGAGTGAAAAATTTGACAGATGGAACCATATTAATCTGGAAGGTTTGGTTAGGTGAGACTAGTGGTGGAGCTCTAGGTAGTTGAGCGTGGGGTGTTAGGGATAATCCACACATCATTCAGAGAAAAGGTGTGATGGTTCCACCATGAAGTGTATTATTAAAGATGTGTTTATCGTTTGGGAAGAAGGTACATTTTTTGGATTAGTGTTAATGACCATTAAAGGACTTCCAAATATATGTTCAGATAGAGCATTTAGAGAAGTTTTTTCAGAGGGCCTCATAGGTAGCTGGGAGTTATTTAGTAGGGAAGACTCTAGAATTTGAGGTAGGAATAGGATATGAAATCCTTTATTAAACTATACACATAAGACATGGAATTGGATGATATACCCAATGGTGGGGGCAATGGATGGAAGGGAGTGAAAATCCACATAGAGGATAAACATCAATCATTTGATATTGAAGTTAGCTGCATGTAGTTGAGCCGACATATTAAGAGTATGATGGAGAGATGATGATAATTATAGCTACAACATAAGTTTGTGGCTATGATTTTTGAATTTCTATGAAGAATATTCATTATGAGGTGTGTGAATGATATGTAAATCCACTAGAAGTTGGTTTATATATGACCATCACATACAATTCATGGTAAATTAGGATAATTGTGGCATCAAGTACAACAATGGGAATCATGTGTGATATAGGATTAATGTGGGAATCAAGTGTGATGTAGGCTTTATGTTGGAATTGAGAATGATGCAAGATTTATATGGGCATCAGGTGTGATGTGGTATTTATGTACGAATTTTGAGTTATTTGGTATTTTTGTTGGCATCAGGAGTGATGTATTGTTTAATGAGAATAAATAGGATGTAAGATGATAATAATTTATAGTAATTTTGTATATGTGGATAGATGGTGTGTGGAAAATATTCAATTATAATACTATCATTGTCTTAGTTAAAATGGGTTTAGTGAGATATGGTAGGTAGTTAACTTAGTGGGGAGTGAGTAGTGACTATAAAATTTCTATTTAACACTTTATAATATTTCAAATAATATTTTTTGATAATGGAATGAAATTTCAGGGCCAATGGAACCTCAGTGTTAATATAATAAAAATATTAAAATTTAGTATATCAAATGTGTGTTATTTTCCCAAAATGTTGGAATAACTCTAGAATGGTCTATCAGATTGAAAAAATAATACTACCATTAAATATAAAATGTGGGGTTTACCCCAGTTTGGACATAATATATGTACGTGTTTGGTGTTTCATTAGAGTGCAGTCATGATATGATTAAATGAATTAAATGAATTTATTAGTTTAAAGACCATTTATTTGAATGAACCTATCGAATTATCTTTTTAATCCATCTTTGGAAAATTTCCTAGGGTTATCCACATTACCCTAGAAAAAATGAGGGTATGGAGAGAGAGGTCTGGTAGATGGTGTTTTGGTGGATAATATCAAGGTCAGAGATTAATAAAGAATGAATGTGATGTTTTTTTGATTCAATGATGAACTTGGTGGATATCTTCAACAACATAAATGAAGATTTGTTTTTCACCAATGATCGATCCAAACTCTAATTATGATGTTTTACATTATTGTATTATTTCCCCATTTTATTATTTTTCATGATGAATGTGAAAAAATTCATCAAAAATTTGTCCACGAAATAAGATTTATGAATTTCCATTGGTTATTTATCCTCCCAAAATTGGGAATTTCAGATTTTTTTGTATTATATGTAACACCTTAAACCCAGAATCCTGGAGCCGGTGCATTATTTTAATATATTTTCATGATTACATGGATTCAAGTCCCAAAGGACCGATCAGTTTAGCAGTCTTGTAAAATATATTACATACATGGACGTTACATTAAACATTCAAACATAAAAAAACATAAATAATACTTTGAGGACTCCATTATTCTGCAAGAGTATCCATGCATATCAATGATAATACACTTCTCGGAATCTTAGGAAAACAAAACATAAGAAAGGGTTGATCTTAGATGCCCATTAAGGGTAAATAATTTAGCAGAATCATTAAACTTTTAAGGAAATATGTGTAATAAAAACAAAATTATTTTTAAACATAATATTGAAACTAATATGGGAAAAATATATCTAACATTACCATATAAACATGAACATGGATATTCTATTAGTTGAATAATCACATGTAATAACTAATTTCATAATGAGGGAATGCATAATGCCAGAAATCATAACCACATAGTCAAGGCCTCGTGCCAAGACTACAAATAAAATTTTGTCAAGGCCTTGTGCCAAGACATTAATTTGTATCATTAGACCTACTAATGCATTGAGGGACAATATAGGGCCCCACCCATCACATACTAAATCCAATGCATTCCTCATCCGAAAATGTTGAAACAGAACATAAACATTCGTATTAAAACTAGCATATGAAATGTCAATACATTAACAATAAACCATGAATGGTATAAAAATACATCATCTACAATCAAAAATATCATAACTCATTCAATAGAATATGTAAGACTGTATTATAATCCATAATCCTCAATCAAGAATAATATCTAGTGAAGGATGATGACATAGTTAAAATGATCAGTAAAAATCTTTGAGAGATATATCCATTTTTGTGAAATCATTTAAAAGTCACACATTTATAAAATAATTAATTTAATAAATATTTTAGATTCAATGTGTCCCATAACACTTTGAAACATTTTAAAGGATTTAAAATTTTAAAACAATCATGTCTATATATATAAATCCTTAAAATCATTTTTAAAGCATGACCATTAATTAAATAGATTTAGAATAAAAAAACTTTAAAACATTTAAAATGATGATGGAGTTAAAGATTATCTTGTATAAAACCTTGAAATATTCCTTTTGAAAATAGTTTTATGAAACTAGGACATGGATGATAAATATTTCCTAGTGAATACATACACATAAACAATCTCTAATAATAATGATATTGAGGAATTAACCCCTTACATTGTTCATTAATTTAGTGAAGGGTACATTTAACCTCCCATATAATGTCCATATTATGTTATTAAATTATACCATAACCATATAAATATTTATTATATCATATATGATTCGTTTATGACTTTATACTACACATTTAATAATAATTTCCACGTTAAAGTAACATTTCAAGTAATAATCACTTTCTTTATCTTTGTGTTTTAACTTGTTATTCATGATCGTATCACATGGATGAGGATTTACATAATTCCAGAATATAAAAATGAATTATATATCATATATATTCAGAATATAAATATGTATAATAGATAGATATATGAAATGGAAACACCGTTTATGAAGACGGTAGACCGTACGTATGCATGAACGTTGATTCTGTTCTCTTATCATATAGTATAGAAGTACGTAAACGACATATATTTATCTATATTAATATATATTAGTAAATTAGAAATATTTTTTCATATATATCATACATAATAAGTATATATATTTTTATAAAAATTATTGAATTTTGATCGTTGAATATGAATCTCATCACGTCATGGAGACGGTAAGTCGTACAAATGCACGAAAAATGATATAATTCTATTGATGGTGAAATTGTATGTAATTGGATGGTATATTATATAAAATTAATAGTTAACATGTTATGTTTATTGTTTAAATCAATTATACTCATTATTATAACAATCTAAAAAATGATGTGTTGAATAACAAACATCACCACGACATGGAGACGGTAAGCCATACGTACGCACGTATGGTGACTTTGTCATTCATAGGATGGATGGAATAATGAATATGGTTGTAACATATTAATAATAAATTAAAAGTATGTATAAGGTACTGGAGTTATTATTTTGATTTGAGAACGACAAAGAAAGAGGAAGTGGAAGAAGAAAAGAACTTTGAAAGAAGTGATGAAATAATTACCTCTTCTTCAGGTGCTTCCTTTTGATTTGATCAATGGGGATCTTTAAGTTGGATTTATGATCAAAGTAAGGCCACTAGGTTTAAGGGAGGGTATTTGGGAGGATATTTGATAAGGTTTTGGAAGAGATAAATGGATTTTGAGGTGTGATTTTGAGTGAAGGGGAAGTACCCTTTTATAAGAGAGGTGAGGGTCACTTAAGGAAAAGCATGAAATATTATTTTATTATAAAATAATTTCCTTGTTTCTAATGGCTCCAAATAGATTTATTTAGAGGATAAGGTGGGGATGGGTCGAAATACTGTCCACCAATATGTTTTAGGCAAGTTTTTGTCACCATATTAACCATATCTTTTAGATTTAACTTTTAGTTAAATAGTTTAACTTTTACCATGTCTTCTTTTATTTTTATATTACATGGTTGATAAACATACTATAAAATGACAAGAGAACCTAAGGTGGTTAATTAATGACACATATATAATTATATAAGTCCTTTGGATGATCTTTATATTTCTAGGATTATTATATCATTTATTAATATATTATTTGTTTTAAAAACTCATTTATGTGAATTTTGAAACTATTTAGTTTTTCGTTTTATTGAAAGTAAAAAAAAACTTGATTACTTCGAAGAAAGTACATTAAATCAACCCTAAAAATTCATATTAACCTAGAATTTTTTTAATGCATAAAAAGTATCATTTTACATTTATTTTTATATTATAATATCAATTATTTTAGTCTTTCATTAATAAGGTAATTACTGCATCATCATTGTGTCAAAAATAAATTTAATTATTTAACTTCTAAAAATTATAAATAAAATACCATTATGTAGGAAATATCTTTATATTTATAATTAATATTTATAGTCAAAATTATCTTATGTATAACCTTATATTAAAAATGTTTTAGTTATTAAAATTTGAATTTAACACTTTTAACTCTTCTTTAATTAAAATAATAATAAAAGTCATAATATATTCAAAGTGGATAAAAAAGGATCATATTTTATTCATAAGGTCTATTTTGGATGAAATAAACTTATAAAATTGAATTATAAAATGTGTTAGGGTAATTATAATATCATTTTACCTTTAATTACCATATTTACTTTTAACCGTGGTAAATTAAATTTCAATGTTACTATTCACCAAAAATTATTTTCATCCTACAGAACTAAATTTTACTTACTGATTTCAACAATTTCTCTCATATTTTTGATATTCAATTCATATAAGTGGTAAAAATATGTTTTATGAAAATTTGCAAATGTGCTTAGAAGGTGGGTAAAAGAGGTTAAAAGGTTCAATAAACTTTTATATATCTAATATTATTATAAAATGACTCCAATGAATTACACTAGAATAATATAGGTATTATTTATCTATTTTTACTTTAAAATAAATTAAAATAAAAAAGAATAATTATTTAAATAAAAGTTGTTTTTAAACAATAACGCAGTGTTTTTCACTATTCATCATAAATTAAATGTTTTCAGAAAAGTACCAAAAACTCACCCTAAGATAATTTTGATATTAAAAATTAAAAAATGAAGTCTATTTTACCATATTAAAAAAATATAATTTGCATTAATTAATTTAAATTTAATTCCCATTGTCAAAACCAGAAAGCATGTTTTTAAAAGTAAAAACTATTAAAAGATTGACATTTGTTTATGTCCAATTTAAATGTAAAATTACTTATAATGAAATAAATTATTTTAAATGGTAAAAATATAATCTAATTATACTTTAAAACCAATAAAATTCATAAATTAACATTATAAATCATTTTTATTAAAAATGTTGTTTTCAATTAAAACTTATTATTTTTCACTATTCATCAAAATATGAAAGTTATTAGAAAAGTTTTAAAAATTTATCGAAACTAAAATTTTTTGTCCCTATTATAACTAATATTTTAATTTCACTAAATATAATATAAAAAAGTGTTAAATATTGGATTTAAAAAGGGTTCTCCATTAAAAGGCGAAAAACAACATTTTTTTAAAAATACTTCTTTTATCTGAAAAATTGAATTTATCCTTATATTATATATATGAAACACAAAAGTTGAATCTTAAAATTATATGGTATATATAAAAATTTCAAAATGTGGTTAATACTATTCATAAATTCTTTTTGATCGGCTAGATCGGTAAGTCGTGGTGCGCCCGAACTCGGTGTTGCATGTAGCGCAGGCTATTGAATTATATTAAAGAGATAACGTACTATGAAATATTGTGGTGTTATATTATCCTATACTTCAATAAATTTATTCTCTCAATTTGAAATTGTTCTTCAAAAACAAAATGTTAAAAATAGAAAATAATTTTGTGGAAAACCCACATCAGAAAGAGAGTTAATAAAATTTACTCTCAATACGAGGGAAAGGAAATGAAAAAGTCACCACCAAATTAGGGTTTCGAATAAGAGAACATTGATGTCAATTATAGACACATAATTGTAGAAAATATGATAATATTTATAAGGAGTGATTGAGGTCATAAATCACGAACAAGTGAAAAATAAATGTAAAATTAAGGGCCTCAAATCTATCAATCTATGATGATTTAATGTATCATCAGTTCAACAAAACATAAGGTATTTAGATAACACATTTTTTAGAAACTTTTTTTGAAGAGGAGGGATTAATTTACTATCTAGATAAGAACTTATAAAAACATACTGGATTTCATTACATGTCATAATTATATTCTCATCATTTGGTTGTGCATAGATCTATTTTAACTTCATCCCTTACACTATTAAACGAATGTTCAAAAATGATTTTTTACGCCTGAAGCACATTTGATAAATCATAAGTTCCACCAATATTCCTTTAATCCTCTAAATGTTTACTGAAAACCAAAACTTCAGGTCAAAGCATCCATGAAATTATACTTTAACCTCATACAAAAAAATCAAGTGTTCAACTTACTCAATTCCAACCATTAGACTTATCCAAAATACTTGTGTTCAAACTCAGAGTCCAAAAATTTATAAGGAAGGTCAACATTACATAATAAAGATCAAAATGTGAATACCTTTATAATGTATTTTATGAAAGCATGGTAACAACCTGAATTACCATAAAACCTTATTTGAATATGTATGTACTTCCTTATTCCTTCGGTAAAAACATTATACTTGATATACTCCTTAAATCCACAAATGTTGTGAACTCCAACAATGATGGAATATAAAAATCATTAATCAGTTTCAAAGTAGTCGATAAGATCCAATATAATTTATCCAAATCAATAATATATTATTCCAAAATCAGCACCTAAGTATAAGAACCATATTAAAGTTTATCTTTCCATCAACCATGTATTTTCCTAAAATTTTAACTTGATATTGAGTCAGTTTTCATAGAACCATATAATCTCAAATCCTCAATGATTTAGTAATGTAGTAAAATTCGTATTTATTTCCATAATTAATATAACAAGCACATCATTGATACAAAACTCAAATGACATAATTCTTCAATCCAGAAACACAAATACATTAATTATTCCACATGGACCATAGTAACAACTTTTTCTTGGCCTTGATCCCTTTGATTCTTCTAAGTTGTATCGCCTTGAATCTTGGGAAATTTATTTTCATATTTCCCCATTTCACTACATTTGAAACACTAAATATTAGTCTTTTCATTGTTCCCCTTCCATTCTTTTTCCTGATAACCCTTTTCTCCACATGTAATACAGACACCCAATCCTTTTAACCACTTCCCTGTGTGATTATTTCCCCAGTTATCACATATTGGAAAATCCTTAATTCCCTTCTTCCCTTTATCCATCTTTCTCTCTCTCATACTCTTCTTTTACGGTTTCCCTTGAAAGCCATATGAATCATATAATTATTTAATTATCTTATTAACACATGATAATATTTCTTCAAATGATTAGAATTCATGAGAGGCAATTTCCCTTCGAAAAGTTGGATTAATACCTTAAAAGATAGGATATTTATTACTCTTTGGATCTTGCGTACTATTTGAGTTCTCATTCCTTCTACTAGGAGCCATTTCTAAATGAATACATACACTAGGTTAGATCATATCATAATGTATAATCCAAAAGCTAGAAAAATTCTCAACATTAATTGAATATTTTTACACATCTAGTCTCATTATCATAAAAAGTGTTTATTTGAGAACATATTTACTCATAAATCTTTCATAATGGTTTTTAAATAAAATTTGAATTATCCAAATCATATCCCTTGAGAGTTTCAAACTAGGTGTGCTGTAAGGACCGTTGTCGTGTACCAGGATACCCCGGGTCAAACCCAAAATTCCATATTAGAGTTTTCACTCCTAGGTACATCTGTGCCAGAACCACGTCCACTTTTAGTATCCAGATAGGGATTTATTTCTTGTAAAACCCACATAATATCTACATTGCCAAAAATTTCAGATTTTCTTCTATACTAATTCGTAAATTCAATATTAGGGTAATGTTCTCTAACAAATGTTTTTCTAAATATAGTTTCCAAGGTTATATCTAAACATACTCTAATACCAACTATAATTATCCAAACCTAGAAGCCCAGATCCAGTGAATTATTTTAATACATTGGCATGATTATAAGGAATCAAGCCCCGAAGGACTGATCAATTTAGTAATCTTGGAAAATATATTACATACATGAACGTCACATTACACATTCAAAAATAAAACACAACATAAATAATCCTCTGATTATGCCATTATTCCCCTATCATAAACCTGCATATCAATCATAATACACTTCATGGAATCCTGGGAAAACAAAACATAAGAAATGGGTGAGCTCAGATGCTCAGTAAGAGTAAATAATTTAGAGGAAGCAATAAACTTTTTAGGCAAGATGTGTAATAAAAACAAATGCCTTTTTAAAAATAATCTTGAATATAATATGGAAAAAATAAATCTAAAATTACCATATAATCATGTACATGATTATTATACTAGTTGAATAATAACATGTAATAACTAATTTCATAATGAGGGAATGCATAATATCAGAAATCATAACCACATAGTCAAGGCCTTGTTCCAACACTACAAATATTTTTTTTCAAGGCCTTGTGTCAAGAAACAAATTTTCCTCATGATACATACTAATTCAGCAAGGGTCTATAGCAGGCCCCACCCATCACTTACTAAGTCCAATGCATTCCTCATATGGAAATGTTGAAACATAACATAAACATTCGTATTAAAACCAACATTGTAAATGTCAATACTTTAACCATAAACTTGGAATGGTATAAAAATAGGACATCCACAGTCAAACATATCATAAATCATTCAATACAATATGAAAGATTGTGTTATAATTAATAAATCTCAATCATGAATAATATCCAGTAAAGGATGTTGACATAGTTAAAAATGATCAGTAAAACTCTTTGAGAGAAATATCCATTTTTGTAAAATTATTTAAAAGTCACACATTTATAAATGAAGTCATTTAAAATTTATTTTAGAATCAAAGTGTCCCATACCACTTTGAGACTTTTGAAAGGATTTAACATTTTAGAACCATCATGTCTATATAAATAAAACCTTAAAATCATTTTAAAAGCATGAACATTAATTAAGAATATTTAGAATAATAAATCTTTAAAACATTTAAAAAGAGGACCAAGTTAAATATTATCTTCCATAAAACCATAAAAGATTCCTTTTGAAAATATTTTTATGAAACATGGACATGGACGATAAATATGTCCCAGTAAATATATACACATAAACAATCTCGAATAATAATGAGATTGAGGAATTAACCCTTACCTAGATCTTTATTTAGTTGTGGATACGTTTAACCTCTTGTATAATGACCATAGTATGTTATTAAATAATACCAGAACCATATTAATATTTATGAAATCATATATGATTCATTTATGACTTTATACTACCCATTTTATAATAATGTCCATGTTAAAGTTACACTTCGGGTAATAATTACTTTGTTTATCGTATGAGTTTTAACTTGTTATTCTTAATCGTATCACTTAGATCATGATTTACATACTTATATAATTTAAAAAATTATTTATATATCATATATATATTCAGAATATAAATATTTATAATAGATATATATATGAAATGTAAACACCGTTCAGGGAGACGGTAGTTCGTACATACGCTTGAACGTTGTTTCTGTTCTCTTATCGTATAGTATGGATGTAAGTAAACAGAATATCTTTATCTACATAAATATATATTATTAAAATATAAATATTATTTCATATATCTCATAATTAATTAATATATATATATATATATAAATTCTTGAATGGTGATCGTTGAAGATTAATCATAGTGCGTCATGGAAACAGCAAGCCGTACATACGCATGAGAGACAATATAATTCTATTGATAGTCAAATAGTATGTAAATGGATAGTTTATTATACAAAAAGAATAATTAAAATTTTATATATATTATTTAAATCAATTATAATCATTATTATACCCATCTAAATAATGATGTGTTGAATAACAAACTTCACCACAACGTGGAGAAGGTAAGCCATACGTACGCACATATGGTGAATTTTTCATTCATAAGATAGATAGAATAATGAATATGGTTGTACCATATTTATAATAACATCACAGTATGTAGAAGATACTCGAGTTATTATTTTTTGTATGGGAATAAAAAATAAAGAGGAAGTGTAAGAAGAATAGAACTTTGAAAGAGGTGATGGAATAATAACCTCTTCTTCAGATGCTTCCATTTGATTTGATAAAAAGGGATACATAGGTAGGTTTTTTGATCAAATAAAGGCCTCTGGGTTGAATTGAGGGTATTTGGGAGAATATTTTAGCAGGGTTGGCCCTACCCAATGGATCTGGAGGTGTGATTTTGAGTGAAGGGGAAGTACCCTTTTATAAGAGAGTTGAGGGTCACTTTAGGAAAATCATGAAATATTATTTTATTATAAAACCATTTTCGGTTTATAATGGATTCAAAAGGATTTATTTAGAGGATAAGGTGGGAATGGGTCGAAATCCTATCAACATATAGGTTTTATAAAAGTTTAGGTCACCATATTAACCATATCTTTTAGATTTAACTCTTAGTCAAATAGTTTAACTTTTACCATGTCTTCTGGTACTTTTATATTACAAGGTTAATAAATTAACTAAAAAATGCCAAGTGAACCTAAATTGGTTCATTAATTAAATATATATTATTATATGTCCTTTTACCAAGCCTTATATTTTTAGGATTATTATATCATTTAATAAAATATTATTTTTTTAAAAACTAATTTATGTCAATTTTGAAACTATTTAGTTTTTGGTTTTTGTAAAAGTCAAGAAAAAATTATTACGTTGAAAAAAATACATTAAATCAACCCTAAAATGTCATATTAACCAATAAAATTCTTGGAATTCATCAAAGGTCTCAATTTACATTTATTTTGAAATTTATAATATCACTTGTTTTAATCTTTCATTAATAAGGCAATTACTACATCATCATTGTGTCATATATAAATTTATTTATATAATGTATAAAAATTATAAATAAAATACCATGATGTATTAAATCATTTTATCGATCTAATTAATATTTATAGTCAAAATTATCTTATGTATGACCCTATATTAGAAATGTTTTATTTATTCAAATTTGAATTTAACACTTTTAAATCTTCTTTAAATAAAATAATATAAATGTCCTAATCTTATCCAAGTGGATAAAAAAAGATCATATATTATTAATATGTTTCTTTTGTCTGAAATAATGTTATCCAATGGAATTAGGATATGTGTTAGGATAATTATAACATCATTTTTACCTTTAATTACCATATTTACTTTTAACCGTGGTAAATAAAATCCAAATGTTACTATTCACCAAAAATTATTTTCATCATGTTGAACCACATTTTACTTACTGATGTAAAATGTATCTCTTGAATTATTGAAATTAAATTCACATAAGTGGTAAAATTACGTTTTATAAAAATTTGCAAATGTGCCTAGATGGTGGAAAAAGTCATTAAAAATTTCAATAAAATTTTATATATCTAATCTTATTATAAAATGAATCCAATGAATTAAATTGGACAAATATATGTATTATAAATATATTTTGACTTTAAAATAAATATAAATAAAAAATAATAATTATTTAAATAAAAGTTAGTTTTAAACAATAACATAATGTTTTTCACTATTCATCGAAAAATGAAAGTTTTCAGAAACATAACAAATAATCACCCTAAGATAATTTTGATATTACAAATTAAAAAATGAAGTCTATTTTACCAAATTAAAAACATATAATTTTCATTAATTAATTTAAAATTAATTCCTGTCGTCAAAACTGGAAAGCGAGTTTTTAAAAAGTAAAAACTATCAAAAGATTGACATCTGTTTATGTCCAATTTAAATGTGAAATTAATTATAATGACATAAAATATATTAAATGGTGAAAATATAATCTAATTATACTTTAAAAACACTCAAATTCATAATTTAACACTATAAATTATTTCAATTAAAAAAGTTGTTTTCAATTGAAATTTAGTAATTTTCACTATTCATCAAAATATAAAAGTTATCAAGAAAGTACAAAAAATTTATCAAAACAAAATTTTTATGTTCCACTTCTAAATAATAATTTAATTTCACTTAATTGAATATATAAAAGTGTCAAATATTGGAATTAAAAATGGTTCTCCATTAAAAGGTAAAAAAACTGAATTTAAAAAAATACTTCATTTATCTGAAAATTGAATTTTTCCTTATATTATGTATAAGAAACAAAAAATTTGAATGGTAAAATTATATAGGACATATATAAAATTCAAAATATGATCAATACTATTCATAACCGCTTTTTGAACGACTTTTTTGGTAAGTCGTGGTGCACTCGAACACAGTGTTGCATGTAGTGAGAGCTATTGAATTACTTTAAAGAGATAATGTACTATGAAATATTGGGTTTTTACATTATATGTTTTAATAATAATCCCACATTTTTTTTGGTTTGTGTCAATGATATTCAAATGAAAAATGAACAATGTTCATCATCACTTTTTTTGTAACATGGTTTTCTCCCTTCGTTGTTTGTTCATCGTCATTATTTAATTTGACTAGTGATTCAACATGATTCGAGAAACATATTTAATGTGTTATTTTCAGGATCCACATATCATTTTTTTGGAAACAAAAACATATAATTTGTAAATATATGATTATCAACGATGATGATAGAATCCTAAGGAAGTTCAAATGTTTACAACTATGAGGGTTTTGACATGTAGGACTTTGGAAGATTGATGAGGAGGTTTTTTGAACGTAAAGGGGGGATATAATCTTAACAGCACCATCATTGCTAGTTCATTCAACCACGATCTAGGATTTTGGGAAATAATCACTATGGGATTGAAGGTTGTGGAGGCACAGTAGAGATGCATGAAATAAAATAGAGTTATAATGAAAGCCAAATAAATATGGTGTGCTATTCAAAATAACACACACCATGTGGGCCTCTATGTGTAGTGGATATGGGTCACATGGTGAGGTTAATATAACATGATATGTGTGGGACCCACATTCCATGTGAACCTTATCCACCCATCTCAGTGTGAATATGGAGTACACGCCATGGAATCCATGTGATCCCACACTCTGTGTGTGATGGTGGCCCAAAACATGTACTTTGAAAAGTGTATAAGCATGGGAGAATGACATATACTAAGTGAAAAACTGACCTATATACATCATATGTCATAATATCACACCATGAATATAGAGAAATACATTCCATGTGAGATGGATAGACATGGGAAGTTCCAGACTAGTGATAAATGGAATGTACCCTAGTAGACACATCATGTAATCCTTCAATGGTAAGTCAGAGACAATGTTCTTCCTAGATCAACTATGGTATAAGTTTGGTTGAGATCCATCAAATCATGATAGTGTGGGTGAATTCCCTTGGTCTATTCCTAAGAGGTTATAGCGAGTTATCTCATCATGAGCATAGGATGAGAAATACCCAATATGGGTTAGTTCTAGATACAGTCAGGTATCCCTCTATGTGGCCCATGGTGTATCCTCTATAATTCTTCCCTAGGTTGGGTCAGCTATACCATTTCCAACATCTAGGGTGTGTTATCACCTTCTTTGTGGGTTATCACAGAGAGGGTTTTGTATCGCCTATCGACCCTGGGCATGAACCATTATCTGTGTATTAACATCTATTGCATTCTAGTTTGTTTTAGTTCAATTGATAGAATACCTTAGATAAGACCTCTTTGTTCCTATATGAATCTTCATGGAAATTCCCAATGAGTGAGACCTAATGGATGAGTTCCATTACAATATAAAGATCCAGTGAGTTAAATATATTGGAATAATGTTACATTTGAGCCACTAGTATAATCTTAGACTTTTAGTGATGATGTGAAAACACATTTAGAGTTAGAGTCTTACTTTGATTATATCTATGTTACCTTATTTATTCTACAATATTTGTGATATAGATATGAATCCATCTTTGATGAATTGCATTTGGTGATTTTGAGGGGTCATACTAGGTTCATTTGTTCTCTCCACTAAATGAGTTATTCTTTGATATGTTATGTATTATGTAGATGAAAATACCTTTGACAAATTCCACGAAAGATCAATATTAGGTGGAGCTCAGCTGTGATTGAAGGACCACAAATGGTATTAGGAGTTTTCATCTTGATAATGTTTCCATTTTTTAGCCGTTTGGACCCTTTTATAGTTTTTGGGGGCCTATATTTGGACCCTTTTTTATAATTATTATTGTACTCTTATGTGGTATAATTTTTATGCAGGTATTTATAGTTTTAATTTCTATCTTTTTGAATTTTATGGGAGTATGAATATTTGTTTTTGTGTAGAATTACTTTTTTAAAAGGAATCCCATGTGTGTTATATGACTACTCAGTACTAATCACCCTACCATATCCTGTTTGATGTGGGATTGGGGTGTAATTATTTAGTTACCACTGGCCAGGTCGGCCTAGATGTGTTGGGTCATAATAGAGTGGTATCATAGGAGGTCATATTTGGACTGAATTTTAGTGATATCCTAGATACTATTATTTGGTTTTGGAACATGGGGAATAATGTTAATGTGTATCAGGTTTGTGTGTCATTCTATAAAACCGACTGATTTTGCAGTAGATGTCGTATCCATTTAATAGGATTTTGATAACCCGATTGCTGACTTGGAACATATAGGAACTGATAGTTGTGAAAACTCTGGTACATGATTCATATAGTAATCGGTTGTGGTTTCCATGTCCTTCTTGATTCATCTCCCCAGATATGCTCCCTTGACCTTGGGGCGTCTCAGATAGCACTAGATGTCTCCACAATGACAGCCATCTGGGATTCCAAATCATTATTATGATTACGATCCACTTATAAATGAGGCTTTGGTCTAGAGATTTTTTTTCCAGATTTGATTCCCATGGGTGGATAACAAATTATTCCTCCACCGGTTCAAAAGTATGATGAAAAAATTATAGTGTCTTAGGTGGATTCCCCCATCAAGTTGAGAAGTAGTTGGTCCCAAAAACAATTATAGATTACACACCTATACTAAGTGAATTTGATAAGTTTTAGGTATAATGACCATCTAGAATTTGGGATGTCCCAGAACCCTAGGCGGTAAGGGACTTTCTCAACTTTGTGGCATGATTTATCCTCATTATTAGGAACACTATTGATGGTAGTTCTAGTGGAAAGAATTATATAAAGTCACATAGAGAATTGGTGGATCCATATGTGGGTTTTTTTATATGGATTCGGGCATGAAAGTAAGAGTGACACCTCCCCCACCAATATGCCTTCTCTTGTGATGCATTTTAAAGCTTTGTGGCTGAGTCAGTACTACCCAAAGTAGAATATATTGTGGTTTGGTGGATGAGTTACTTTGAAATGTTAGTATACATATAGTTTTTTATATTCTAAAGTTATGGACCAAGACGTGGTTTTGGAGAAAAGGCAGACAAGGGGAATAATAGATTCTAGTAGAAGTGTCATATGACCCAGAGGATCTAGTTGTGATTCGAGGTACGACCTATGTATTCTTGACTACAATTTTAGTTTTAGTACATAGTTTTAATACAATATTTCGTGAACACGTCTCTTTTTTGATTCCTAGAGATTCCATAGGGGCGTTGTACCTTGAATTTTACTTTTAGAGGTTCCTACTGGGAGATATTCGTCAATAACAAATTTTTTCGATAGATGGACATAACTATTAAAGGAGAGAGCATTGTATCAGATCTATCAATTTTGCTGGAGATACCCTAAGATGTTTTTATTAAGTATGGTTTAAAATAATTTACTACTACCCATACCTAGTATAACATTTTCAAATAAGGGATAAAGTATTCCCTAGTTTGTGGTATGATTTCAATTTTTTTTGGAAAGATGGTGTCTCAGGAATAAGAGGATGAGCTCTTATGTTGTTGGATAAAATTGATTCCTATTTAGTTGTCTAGTATGAAACTTGGAGTGGTAGATGATATTATCTCTTGGTTCCTATATTGGTGTAGGAGTGTGAGGACTTTATCCAAAAGGATGTGTCTCGCTTACCTCCCTATAAAAAGATTGAATTTTTCATAAGACCTATACCAATGGATGAACCCAATATCTATGAAATCATATCATATGACCCCAATAGAGTTGTGAGAGTTAAAAATGAAATTATAGGGTCTATATATAAAGGGATCCACTAGACCTAATATATTTTCTTATAAATATTAGTTTAAGGTTATGCCTAGATTATGGTCTCATAAACCAAGTGACTATTAGAGGTATGTATCCACTTCGATGAATTGATGAAATATTGATCGGTTGAAAGGGGTACATATTTTTCACAAGGTTTGACATTAGGATAGGTTATCACAAGATAAATATGATTAGTGATTCCCTTTGGTATGGAAAACAACCCCGAATAGTTTGTGGGACTCATGAAGTATATCTTTCATCCCTTCGTAGACCAATTAATGAAGTTATTCATAGTTAGAATCCTCATGCACTCAGAGTTAATAGAGGATCACATGAGATATTTTTTTGGGGTTATGTAATTACCCTAATAGAAATGAATTTATGGGAAGCTCTAAATGTTTAGGTTCAAGATTTGAGAGGTCCACTTCCCCGAACATGTCATCTTAGAAGATGGAGTACCAATGAACCCAATAAAGGTTAAAGCAGTGCTCTCTTGGGATCCACTTAAGAGTGTGGCAAAGGTGAGATGGTTTATTGGGTTGGTAGGAAAGTTTTAGAGATTTCTTCTTGATTTATCAAATATTGGGAAACCATTGAATACTTTTACCTAAATGGGGTATCCTTTAGTGTGGATAAAGATTTATTAGACAAATTTTCAAGACCTAAAATAGAGGTTGATGAGAACCCACATCATGATACCGCTGAAGGAGGGTAGTGATTACATGGTGTTCTATGTTCCATTCAGATATAGGCTTGAATTAATTGTGATAAAGTGGAAGATATTGATTATTTTTCCTCACATCAGTTGATACTGCATGAAAAAAATTATTTGACCAATGAAATTGAGATTAAAGGGGCTGTTCTCTCCCTAAACTATTGGTGACATTATCTAATGAGATGAATTAATAATCCTTTTTGACCATAAGTGCCTCACATATATATTTTCATATGATGATCATAACCCGAGGTAGAGGTGATGGTGTTAGTTTTTGATTTTTCATTGATTTGAGATATTCTATACTCTTGGGATGGGAATATGGAATCAGATGCTCATAACAGGGATTTACATTCATAGTTGTTGTGTAAGGTGATAAATCATTTGTTCCTTTTATAGTTGACACTTTTTTTATAAGGATGGTACATCAAAGATCATGTTTATGGATTTCACCCCTCCTAATATTTATCATATTAGGATGCCATAAACTGGGGATATCTATTGTGAGATATTTTATGACTAGATATCCATTAGAAATGATATTGATTGATTTTATGATCTGGGGGATCACATCATCCTTGTTCAAGTATGGAATATGGTACTAGTCAATCTATGAGAGGTGGTGTTGGGGTTTTTTCATGCTTCCTACTTAGTAGCACATACAGAAGATCTAAGGATGTATTGAGATACTTTGGAATTATTTTGGGTGTCCATGGACATAGTAGAGTTTTGCTGAGTTTATCTATCGATGCCTCACCTACCAATAGGCGTAGGCCAATGTTACATGATATAAGTGGAAATATAGTGATATCTTCATGGATTTTTTATAGTAATTCCATGATTATTGAGCATTCATGATGCCATCAGGGTGATCATAGACCAAATCACCAAATCAACCCACTTCCTAGCCATTAGAGAGTAGAGTTCAGTGGAGAGTTTGGGAATCCTCTTCATGTTGGAGATAGTCTAGCTGCATGAAATTTCCTTAATGACCATTCCATACTTTGATAATATATTCAAATCACGGTTATATAGAGGATAATATGAGGATTTGAAACTAAATTGTGACTGATAATGGTGTTCCACCCCCAAATAGATGGCCAGAAAGAGCATACTATTTAGGTTCAGGATGACATGTTTTTGGTGATCATGTTGGTTTTTGACCATAGTTAGGAGGGGTAATGAATCATATTTTACATAATTTTTTTTAGAAATTAGTTTGTAGAATTCGAAGACCAGGCGTAGAGATAGCGTGTGATTATATGGACCAGTGCACCTGAAATAGTCATTGAAAAATGTTATAGTTTTAATATCAAGCACATGCAGTTTTACTGAAATAGTAGAATAACTCCTAAAAAGGTTCCCAAATTAGAAATCTTAGGTCACCATTGTGTTAATAGAAACAACTTTACCTTAGGTGATGCCTAACATCGGCCGACATGAGCCAACTGTGAAAGATAGTTTTTGGACATAACCATAAATAAAATAATTAAATAAAAATTATTTTATTTTTAAATCCTAATAAATCATGAATAGAGATTCATATTTGAAAATCTAGACCACTGTTGATTTCATAATGTGGTGTTTTCCATAGGTGCGACTTAACTTAAGTCAGTGCGGGTCTTCTGAGAAAAAACCCGAAAAGGATGTAATAATCATTAAATAATTTAAAGATATATTATTTTTTGTTGAAACAATTATTTCATTTAAAGTCATCATTATTCATAAATCCCAGGGTTAACTACATAACCCTGGGAATGATGGTGAATCTCTATGGAGATGTTTGATAAATAAACCTATTCAAAGAACAACAACGAACCCCAAAAGATCATGGATCGATGATGACATAGACCTATGTTCTTCATCAATGATGGATCCAACCACGGGGTAAGATATTTATCTCTTTTTGATTTCATCTCCCCCTCATAGATTAAAAAATGAACACAGAACAACCTACAAAAAGGTTGATCCATGGTTCAACCGTTCTTGAGGGATGGTTAATTTTTATAGGGCTTAAAAGGGGGAGATAGATCATTGAAATTATATATTGTTGTTCTTCATAAAACCTTATAAGATGAATGGATCAAGGCTGACACGAACAATGATAAGATCCATTATTAGAGATTTCATGTGATTTATCTCCCCCCATAAATCTATCATGTTATTCATGCATTAATAACCCTTGAAACCCCTATGAGAATGATCCAAAGTTTCACCCTCGATCCATGGAAGAAAAATATAATATTGAAGGATTAGAACTTTTGATGGAATAAAAAACATGTGACAAAAGTGTGGTATGGTTCAGGAGAGGCAGTGACTTATGGAGGCATAAGGAAACTGCACAATGTTGTCCCCCAGTGGGGAAACTAGCTGCAAGGGAAGGATTCGGCTAGTGGGGTTGGTCTAGGGGAAACACAAGGTGGTGACGGGCCACTGGAAGGCTGTCTAGTGGTGGAAGAAGGATGTGGTCTAGGTAGGACCACGTGGGAGCACGCAACTATGGAATTGACGGTTGGGGATCAGGTACTGTAGAAATAGGCTGTGGTGGTGAGCTGGGACACGACTCAAAGATGCGTCGGAAGAACCCATGACATCAAGACATGCGGCATGTGGAGGAGGTGGGTCGGCCACGTGAAATAGGGCTTGGCACGGTGTTGACTAGGAAACGTAGGGGAGCTATGAGATCAGGGCGTACCATGTGGAAAAGGGCCACAACTAGGGTGAGAAATTTTTAGAAGAGTAAACCAAACCAAATTGTAGGCCGAGTTTAGTATATTCTAGAGGTCCAAGTCGGTTCAGGCTAGACTGGATCAAGTCGGGTTGGATCTAGGCCGAACCCAAGTCGAACTTTGTTCACACAATATCCATAAAATTCAAACCATGTGTCCGTTTGATCATCCATTAACAATGTGGGGACCCTTATGATGAAATAGTCCTTTTGAAATACTATAATGGAGTTTTTATAGAACATGGTTTACAACCTAATGGCTTGAGGAGAAGGTTCTCCCAGAATAACCATGCCACGAGTGGAATCCTATAGCTGGCTGTGATTTGGTGACTGTGTGACTTGGGGGCTTCTTGAACAATCGATTCTCTTTGTGACATCAATGCTCTATGTGCCATCAATGATCCGTGTTCCATCGACTCTACATGTGCCATTAACACTCCATTCATCATCGACTCTCCATACTTCATTGACGTTCCATGTTCCATCGACACTCCAATAAGAATCGATGCTCAGTGTGCCATCCACACTCCATGTGTCATGGAAAATGGAAGATCTGTGGACTACAACTGAAAATCATTATCATAATGGTTTAGTCTTAAACCTTTGTGAGATGACTTTACTTTATGTGATTCCTTTATGGTATACCATTTATTTCATCATGGTACACTTAATTTATTTCTTTGCGGTATACATTGTGTATTTATTTGTGGTGAATTTTTGTATTTCATAGAGTTATTCTTTTTTTGCTTCATGGTGTTCAAATGAGTATGGTTTTACTCCTCCCTGTATGGGCTTTGCCAACACATATTGTTTCTTGTGCATATGATCAACGTTTTGATTGAGTTCTAGGTGGACCAAGACTAGGTGGTATTAAAGTTATCAAATATAAATGTGGTGCTCCTACGACTTTAGAAAACTGTCTAACACCTATCCTTCATGTAGTGTTTTTTATTGATGAGTTTTAGGAGTTTTTGTATTCACTTCTGCAGACTCCTTCTTTAGGCGGGTTTGTATTCTGGCCCTATTTATAATCAAATTTTCTTACTATCGTACTCTGTGGTGGGTATCTTAGTGTATGCTTACATTTTCTACTCATTATTTGTACATTTTATCATTTTTGGGCTTGGTTATTGTGTGTGTGTGTATAGATAGTTGGGTAAATTCCTCCCAATTTGGGATATTCCAACATGGTGCTAGTTACTTACCCTAGGGCTATTGAAGACAGGATTGGGGTAGTCATGTAACATGTACCTCTGGGAGGGGTTATGATAGATTGGTATCAGTGGAGGTTTGGTTATACTTAAGTATCAGGAGTCGATGAAGTTGGTTTCAGGAAATAGTGTTGAGTGTTTTGAGTTCGACTTTTAGGATAGAGAATCCAGTGTTGGTGCGGAAACCAACATATCCATACACTAGGACTCTGAATTATGATTTTTGAATTGCTACATGAAAACACTGGCTGCAGGGGAAACAATGATACGTGCATAATGTATGATTTGGGTGTGTTCTCATGTACTTCTTGAGTCAGCACACCAGGTATACTCTATTAACTGTCATACATCTTGAACTATTCCAGGATGCCTCAACATAGACAACTAGATAGGATTACATTTCCTGTTCTTGAGGATGATCTTACTATATATGAGGCGTCGTTACATGGGAATGTACCTAAGATCTTCAGTGTACTAAAGATAGCACCTTTGGGTTGTTTACCAATGATACCACCACCCGTTGAGCATCAGTTACTACCATCTCTACTGATTGTGGATGCACGCATGATGAATACATTTCATGAGTTCTATAGGTAGTGAACTCCCACGTTTAGGGGTGCGATAGACCCCCAAATAGTTGTGGACTGGCTGGAGGTAGTTACTCATGTCTTTTTCCTTGTAAGGATGCCTTCAACCAGATAGATGTTCGAGCCGTGAGCCTTTTTCAAGGCTCAGTGGGGGTGATAATGAAGCTTAGTGATCCAGACATATTGTTTGATGACTCTCTCTTGGAAATAATTTGAGTTCCTCTTTAGGGATGTGTTATTTCTAGGGATGTTACGCTCCATGCTCATACAGGAGCTCCCACATCTATAATACGACAGTCAGATAGTAGAGAAGTATAAGATGAGATTTATATATCTTTCTAGCTACTCCATGAATATGGTGTGAGAACCGTAATTTAGGGACTGAACCTTTGAGTAGGGGCTGTGTCGGGAGGTAAGGGAATCCATGATATCCCTTGTCATCACTTCGTCTGCTGGGGTACTGGAGAAAGATATACTAGTGGAGAGTTTTTTGAAGGAGAAGGTGCCAGTAGTGGGAGCTACCAGCAGGAACCAGGGATTTGAGTCTTCGGAAGTAGTTTGACAACACAGAATAAGGGAAAAATCTGGGTTAATAACTATAGGGGATGGCCCCAAGACACACGATTAGTGATTCGGGTCTCCCAGGGCACAACAGGTCAGCTGAAGGATAGGTTGTGCTACTCATGTGGTGATCTGGAAAATTTGGCTCGATATTGCCAAACTCACCATACATACAATCAGTAGATAGTCAAGGGACTACTGAGGCAGAGGGGGAGGCAATAATCGGGTTGTCTACGAGGTGGTAGGTGTGTCAGAGGAGTAGGAGGTGGGTGGAAGTTCAAGGTACCACCACCACCACCCCCAAGTGGTCTACCATGAGCTTAGTGAGCTAGTTGGCAGGGATGAGGATAACTTCAGGTGATTAAGGCTTACAACGTAGTTTCTTTAGAGATGATTAAGGGTATGATCTGTGTCTATTTCACCATATATGTTGTTTTTAGAGACACAGGTTCCAGTCACTATTTTCTCACCATGACCCTTGTTAAAGACTCAGATATTCCAATGGAAATGTTGACTTGAACCTTATTTTTAGAGACTCCTATGAGTAAGGATTTGATGATCATACTTTCGTGAAAATAGTGTGATATTACTCTTGGAGGCAAGAGTTTGGGTAGGGATCTCTTGGTGGCGGTGTTGAGGCCTAACGACAACATTCTCAGTATGAGTTGGTTA
Organism: Viscum album; assembly: GCA_963277665.1. Lineage (NCBI taxonomy): Eukaryota > Viridiplantae > Streptophyta > Magnoliopsida > Santalales > Viscaceae > Viscum > Viscum album. Next base: position 333,472,313 of record OY728138.1, on the reverse strand, counting down.
TCCAAAGTTCATGCCGAGATTGAGTATTGTTAGCACAGAGTGTGGTGTGTCATTAGTGATGGGACCAAGTTTTATTTTTTAAATGAAAGGGAAACACATGTAGTGTAGAATAGAGTAAAAAATAGGAGGGTGTGGCCGATCACACATTAGTTGGTTACCTGACCCTCGACGCAGTGGGTGAGATGAGTCCTCGTTTCCCTAAAGTGGTTGGGGAATATGAGAACGCATTTCCTGAGGGCGTCCCTAGATTACCTTACCATAGGAAGGTAGAATTTGATATTGACTTTTACCATGGGACTTCACTGATATCTACACCTACATATCAGATGTCTCCCGTATAGCTTCACAATTTGAGGGTACAACTGGAGGACTTATAGAGGATGAGCTTTGTGAAACCCAATGTTTCACCCTAGGTGGCCCTAGTTTAGTTTTCCATGATGGCAGAAAGAAGATTGGGATTATGTGTAAACATCTGATGCCTAAACTAGGTGACTGTGATGAATAAGTATCCACTACCGTGGATTGAAGAACCTTTCGATCAGCCGAAGGGAGCGATGTGGTTCTCGAAGATAGACCTCAGATCTGGCTATCACCAACTTCAGGTACAAGATACAGAAATCCTGAAGATGGATTTTAAATTTTTTTATAACTACTACAAGTACTTGGTGATACCGTTTGGTGTGATGAATGCCATAGCAGTGTTCATGGGGACCATGAACAGGGTCTTCCAGCCTTACTTAGACCAGGTCATTGTGGTCTTCATTAATAATAACCTAGAGTACTTATAATCCACAGAAAAGCCTGTGATACACTAGAGGATGGTCATGGACATAATATGAGGGCACCAGATTTCTAGAATGATCTTGAAGTGTGCTTTCTATATAAGAGAGTTCCACTTTATAGGACACATTATTTCCTAGGCTGGGGTTTCATTAGATCCAACAAAGATAGAGGTGATTCTTTCTGGGGAGCCACCCAAGAGTGTTACTGAGGTGCAGATTTTCCTTGGCTTGGATGGGTACTATCGAAGGTTTTTTCTTGAATTTTCAAGATTAGAATCATCTTTGGTTACATTGACATAAAAAGGGAAACATCTTGTGTGGACGAATATATACTATGAGAGTTTTTAGTAGCTAAGGTAGAGATTTACGAGCACTCCTATCTTGACATTTATGGAGGAGGTTATTGAGTATATAGTGTTATGTGACACATCGGGTATCTGTTTTGGATGTTTCCTGATGTAGGGAAATGTGGTGATTTCTTATGGTTCATGATAGTTGAGACCACTAGAGTAGAATAATGTGACCCATGACCTTTAGTTGATAGTGGTAGTCTTCACCTTGAAGATGTGGTGACAATACCTTATGGGTGAGCTATTTATCATCTAATTTGAAATCTAGAGTCTCAAGTTTATCTTCCATAAAAGGGATCTAAACATGAGATGGAGTATATTTCTAGAGTAATTCCTAGACCATGACATTGATATTTTCTATACTCTTGGGAAAGTTAAGGTAGTAGAAGATGCTCTTAGTAGGCGATCCAGCTTGCAGTTGATGAGTGAGGCATCATAGATATTTTCCACATTACAAATATTCTTAGTGGATGGAGATGGAGAAGATTACCTTTAGTCAATGGTTGTCACCCCTCCACTATTATAACAAGTTAGGGATGCACAACTTGGGGATATTGACTGAGAGACCTGACATGATCATTTTTCCACAAGGCATGCCCGTGAAGGATATTCAATAGGTGGGGATCAAGTCAACCATTTTAGATAGAGAATAGTTGTACCAATGGTGTTGTAGGAGGAGGTTCTAAGGGATTTACACACATCCCCTTGGCGGTAAATCTGGGTGTAGTGAAGATATACCAGGACCTCCATCATTAGTTCTGATGGACGAGAATGAAGAAGGTAGTGGTAAAGTTCCTTTCTCGATGCCTCACTTGTAAATAGGTGAAGGATGGGCACCAGGTTCCAACATTTTTAACCAAACCACTTGAAGTGCTTGAGTGGAAGTGTTGAGGGATATCAATGGACTTTGTGATGGGTTTACCACACATGTCGAGGGGGAATGATACTATCTACGTGATCATTAACCAACTCACCCAGTCATCCCACTTCCTACTGATCATTGAGAAGAGTTCATTAGAGATCCTATGATGCCTCTACCTGCAAAAGATAGTTTGACTCCATGGACTCTCATCGATGATAGTTTCAGATCACAATCCTCTCCTTACATCATAGTTATAGAAGCGATTGTAGGAGGCATTTGGGACCCAAATTCTATTGAGCTCAATATTTCACCCATAGATAGATAGACAGATTGAGTGGACCATTTAGGTTCTGGAAGGTATTCAATAGGTTTTCATGTTAAAATTGTCGTCGGATTTGGGAGGATTCTTTTTTGGTGAATGATTCCATGACTGCGCATTCTATGTTAGCATAGAAATCTCCAAGAGAGGACATGGGAGAAGGATGCTTAGATTCATGCTCAGTACCCTCATCTATATAGGTGGACCCTGGTTTGTATATTGGGGATGTAAATCTCTAAGATGGGGATAGTTTAATGACTCAAAATTTCAGATATTTATTTTTATAAATTATTGGGGAAAATTCTAAGACCAGGTGCTAAGACAGTGTGTGATTTTGAGGTCTCGTGTTCCTGAAACAGTTCATTGAAAAATGTTATGTTTTTAATAGCATGTACCAATGGTTTTTCTAAAATAGTGGAATAATTCCAAAATGTGTGACCAGATCATAAATCAAAGGGAACTCTTGTATTAAAATTAGTAGATATACCTTAGGTGAGGCCTAACATTGGTCAGTGCGGGCTATCTGTGAAAGATAGTTTTTGGATGTAACTATACATAAAATAATTAAATATATTTTTTATTTTCAAATCCTAATAACTCATGAACAGATACTTCGATTGGAAATATGATACCACCATTGAGTTTGTAATTTGGGTTTTCCCTAGGCGCAACGTAACTTTTGTCGGTACAGGTCTTCAGGGAAAATACATGAAAAAGACATAATCATCATTAAATAATTTGAAGAAAAATTATTTTATTGAAATATTGATTATTTTATTTTAAAATAATCTTTATACATAAATCCCAATGTTATAATCATAACCTTGGGAATGCTGGAGAATCACAAAGGATAGCATGGAGAAAGAAACCTCTTCGATGAATGACGACGAACAACGACATATCGAGGAATGATGTTAACACATACCTACATTATTCATCAACGAATGATCCAACCACTTTGTATGATGTTAATCTATTTGTGATTTCTTCTTACCCTCTTAGATTCAACAACAAATGCAGAATAACCAATGAATAGGTTGATCTTTGATTCCACCTTTCTTATGGGATGGATAATTATTGTGGGGTTTAAAAAGGTGAGATAGATCTTGGTGATTTTTTTGTTTTTTGTTAAACCTTATATCGTGAATGGATCAAGGCTGACACGAACAAGGCTATAATAAATTCTTTGGGTGTTCCTATGATTTATCTCCCCCCTTCAATCTATCACGTTCTTCATGATTTCTTTTCCCTTGAAACCCCTATGTGAACGATCAACCGTTTCACCCTAATCCATTTCACAATGACCTAAGATCAAAGTATTAGAACCTACTATGGCATAGTGGATGTGTGATGGAAGTGTAGAACAGTTTAGGAGAGGCAGCGACATACAATGGCACAAGGCTACAATGCAAGGTAGGCCGCTGGTGGGGAGACCGATGGTGAGGTCAGGATGAGGCTGGAGGGGTCAGTCCTGGGGGAGCGTGAGGCAGTGATAGGCCACCATTGGTGGAAGTAGGATGCGGTCCAGTATGGACTGCATGCGATGATCAGGGGTTGCGACAGGAGGTCGCAGTGGCAGACTGGGACGAGGCTTGAAGTCGCATCGGAGGAATCCATAGCGGCAAGCCACGTTGCATGCATAAGAGGTGGGAAAATCTCATTTATTGGGAAACAAAATGGAGCTATGTGCTTAGAGTAGACTATGTGGACCATAAGGCATATTCAGAGTAGGTCACATCCGGTTGAGTAAATCAGCCCGTATCATGGTTCAGAATAGAGTAGTCGGGCCGCTCTAGTGGCATAGTAGACTGAGTGTTTCCAGAAAGGTCAGTTTGGGCCTGACCAAACTGAACCATGTCAGTTTGGGTTGATCGAAATGGGTCTGGTTAGATCTGGGCTGGACACAGGTCATGCCTTTTCACAAAAATAGGAGTAACTTTCGAACTGTGTGTCCATTTGATGAGATATTTACGGTGTTGGTACCCTTGTGATGAGGAATTAATTATTAAATACTCTAAGTGAGATTTTTTAGAAGTTGGTTTATGAGCTATTTTCTTAAAGAGTAGGTTCACTATGTACCATCAATACTCTGTGCGCCATCGATGCTCTGTGCGCCATCGATGCTCTGTGCACCATCGACGCTTCGTACTCCATCAATTATCCATGCACCATAGAACTTCTATGCGAACCATCGATTCTCTGTGTGCCATCGATGCTCCATGTTCCATCGATGCTCCGTGCGCCATTGACGATCAATGCACCATCTATGCTCCATACATCATCAATGCTTTGTGCGCCATCGATGCTATGTGATCCCTCGATTCCCCATGTGCCATCAATTATACATGCACCATCAAGGCTCTGTGCACCATCTATTCTCTATGTGTCATGGAAACTTGGAGATCTATAGACAATAACTAAAAATAATTCTCTTTATACTTTAGACTTATACCTGTGTGAGCTAACTGTACTTTGTGTGGTTCCTTTATGGTAAGCCTTTTATTTCTTAATGGTATTACTAGTGTATTTATTTTTGGAATACTTTATTTATTTATTTTCTGTGTACTTAGTATATTTTTTAGTGTTATTCCTTTTTGGTTTTATGGTGTCCTATTGAGTATTATTTTACTCACTCCTACAAGGGATTTTCCTGAATGTATCATGTCTTGTGTAGATGGTCGATGCTTTGATGGAGTTATAGGCAGAGCATGACTAGTTGGTAATTATATTTATCATAAAGATGTTTTGAGCCCCTATAGCTTCAAAAAACTATCCTACATCTACCCTTTAGGCATGGTTTTCTATGGATGAGTTTCATAAATTTGTGTACTCACTATTGCAGACTCCTTCTTTTGGTGGGTTTGTATTCTAACCCTATTTACTTTCTAGTTTTCCTACTATTGTACTTTCTCGTTGTTATCTTAGTGTATTAATGCATGTTCAACTTAGTGGTTTTACATTTCAACATTTTTGGTCTTGGAGATTGTGTGCATGTTTACAGGTACTTATGAAAATGCCTTCCATTTTGGGATATTCCTACTCGGTGGTAGTCGCCAGCCCCAAACCTATTGGAGTTGGGCTTGGAGTATTCATGGAACATACCCCTCTGGTATGGGTCATGAAAGATAAATAATCTTGGTGGATTTTCATATAACAATATTTACAACTCCACCATTAGTGTGACACCATTCGATTCCTTATATGGGGGACCCTGTGGGTCACCGTTGTATTGGTTAGAGTCAGTGAGATAATGTTTATGAGCCCAAAGTCAGTGATATAAATGATAGGGAAATTTTAGATCATCCAAGAGTGCATGAGGAATACCCATATCCATTAGAAGTCATATGTAGAATGAAAAATGTTGCCTTTAGAGTTTGAAAAAGGTGACCATGTTCTTATAAAGGTCTCACCTTAGTGAGAATTACTGAGGGTTCGATGAGGTGAAAATCTATCTCTTTGATTTATTGTCTATTTGAAGATATTGAATAATGTTAGTGAGGTAGAATATAGTTTATACTTACTATTGTAGTTAGATATGTTGCATGATGTGGTCAGTATTTTTTATTTGAGACAATATGTTCATGATCCATCACACATTATTGATCAGGGTGAGCTGGTTATTCAAGATGGTGTCACCAATTTGGGGTGCCTGGTGGTGTTTAAGGAATTAGTAGGAGAAGATCCTTCATGGTTGATTTTTCCCTTGGTGTGTGTTCACAGACAACATGAGAACCTCCAAGAGAGCACTAAGGAGTGAAAAAACTAAATGTTAACTCAATTTCATCACCTTTCTGAGTCAGTGTTTTCTTTTGAAGATGAAAATCAATGATAATGGGGAGCATTTCATGACTTTGAAATTTATGTTTAATGATTTGGAATATTTAAAATAATATTTTTTTAGTATTTTATGAAGTTGGTATGGAATTTTGGGTCCCATATAGCATCAATGTTGATATATTAAAAATAATAAATTTATTATGCCACACACACATGCGGTTTTTAGAAATAATGGAATAACTCTTGAATGATGGCTCATATGGGAAAACTGATACCACTATGAAATATAGAACATGAGTTTTACCCCATAAAGGACTTAATATTTATATTCATACAGTTCTTTTTTAGAGTGCAGTTGTGGACAAATGAAATGTACTAAATTAAGATTCTAATTTAATGACTATTTTATTATCTAACCATAATAGATTAAATATTTAACCATTTTTTTAAATTTACCTAGGGCTACCCATATAACCCTAGAATAAATGAGGGGATGAATAGAGAGATATATCTGGTGTACTGTGCGTTGGTGGATGATCTCAGTATTAATGATCAACAACAAAAAAACATGATGTTTTTTAGAGATAATGATGTTTGGGTTGTATGTCATCAATGAAATAAATGAAGATTCATTTTTTACCAAAGAATGATACAAATTAGAGGTAAGGAATTTTATTTTGTTTGATTATTTCCCCATTAGTTTTTTTACATAAGTAATTCATATTAATTCATTAGAAATTAATTTGAAAATCAATATTGTCAAATTATTATTGGTTATTTCTCTTCTAAGTATAAGTAATTTTTTTGTATTTTATATTTTTATAGTATTCCCTTATTCATTTGTTTCTATTGATGATATTCAAATTAACAATGACCAATGTTAAGTCACACTTATGAGTTTCATTATTGTCACCCTCTATTCTTTATTCATCATCAGTATTTTGTTTGACCAGTGATTTGACATGATCAAAGAACCAAATTTGATGCCTTATTCTTAGGATCCTTGGATAATTTTTGAGGAATCAACAACTTGTAGTTTTTAAATTGAGTATTATCTTTGATGATGAAATAATCCCAATATTGATCAAGAATTTCCAATTACATGGGTTTTGACATGTGTGACTTTGAAAGATAGGTGTGAGGCGTTTTTTGAGAAAAGGGTGACAATGATATACCTACCAACATTGTTTCGGGTTCAGTAAACCCAGATATATTATTTTGGGAAAAGAACATGATGGAATTGTAGGTTTTGGTGGCATGGGTGAGATTCATGAAACATAATAGGGTTCCAATTAATAACCGACATACATGACTTGTAGTTTGGAAGAATACATGTTGTGTGGACCCCCTCTATGTGGTAGGGAGGGTTTATGCACCGAGTTAAATATCACACACTATGGGGGGGAATCGACATGCCATTTGACCCTTATCCATCTATATTGACATGTATAGGGAGTACAAGAACCGTGAATCTATGTTACCCTAAACTCTATAAGAGATGGAGCACACCCCATGTTTTTCAGAATGAGCACGAGCATGGGAAGATGGAAAACCCAAGTGTTGACCCAATATCTAAGCATTATTTATCATAATAGCACACAATGTATATATAGAAAGATAATCCCCAATAAATAATTGAACAAAGGTTGTGTCAGACGAGTGAGACACTCTCTGTACCATAGTAAACATGTATATACTCCTTGTAAGGTTGGTTAAATCCCTTGTTCTTCTCAAAACAGCTTTGGTACGAGCTTGGGTGAGTTCCCTCAGACCGTGTCAATATGGGTGTGTTACCTTGATCCATCCCTGATAGGGTATAATTAGGTACACCATCATGGTAGTTGGATGAACTATCCCCTCTATGGGTTATTTCTAGATAGATGAAAGTGTCCCACTATGCGCCTTATAGTTTGGTTCAATCTGATTGAGTGAGTACCTTGGATTTGATGTCTCAGTTCCTATGTGATTATTTATGGAATGACCAAAAGAGTGTGGCATCTTGGAGGAGTACCATCTGTTTAGAAAGACTAGATGAGTGAATTCTCTTATACTAATGTCACCAATGAGACTCTAGTAGAATCTAAGGATAGTAATGAGGATGTGAACTCAACTTAATAATTGGAATATTTCTTTGAATATATCTAATTTATCTTGTTTATTACATTTGATTTATTATATAGTATTGAATATCTCTTTGATTATTTGTGTTTGGTGATTTCATGGTGCACAATTGGGTATGTTCATACTCACCCCTCCATGGGATTTTTCTATGCATTTCATGTCATATGAAGTAAACATGCCTTTTGATGGAGTCCTAGGAGGACCTTGGGAACATGGAACATAGTTTTACTAGATGGGCCGTGAATAGTTCTAGGAGTTTGCATCTTGATAGTAGTCCCATTTTATTAGCATGTAGAAATATTTTTTAATTTTGGTGATTGTTTTTTTCCACATTTTCTTTTTCATTACTTCTTGACATACTCTAATGTGTTATAGTTTTCACTCATTCATTTATAGTATGACATTTTTATGTTATTCACTTTGTAATGGAGTATTGATATGTGTATGTGTGTATAAGTACTTTAGGTTAAGGCCCACCATGTGTATGAAATGTATACTTGGTACAAATCAACAACCCATGGACTATTGGATGTAGGATTGAGGTGTCACTACTAGCTTACCATAATTCAGGTTGGCCCAGGTGGGTTGGGTTATGATAGAGTTCCACATAAAGAATTTTTTTTGTATTGAGTAGTCGAGATAGTTTGGGTATTTGGGAAGAAGATGGTTGCATTGGATGCCATATTGGTGTGTGATAATTAATAGACTATAAGGATCAAGGGTTGGTAATAGTTGGTTGGTATGTGGATGTGATAGATCAAGGTTGAGATATCATTTGGTTGGGAGGTTTTGAAGTCCTGGGTATTTTGGAATCACATTCAGGATGGGTAATGGGAGTTGGCTTGGGATAAGGGTTTAAATTATAATATATTCTATTACAATTGTTTAAAAAATAAACCAATGCTTATTTAAGGTTTTTAATGCAAATGGAAGGACTAAAAATGAATTTTTATAGGTTTGGAGTTTTTGTGTCTTGTGGTGGATTTTAAAAAATTTAGCCATGAAAGATTTCTTAGTATGATTTTTATGTTGGAAACACTATTCATTGTATGACTTTTCTATAGTAAGATATTTGGGTTGAAACAACTATACATAGTATGATATTACCCTACTAGTATATTAATTCTAAAAACACTAATCATTGTACGCTATTTCCCTAGTAGGATATTTTGGTTGGAGATAATATTTATAATATGATATTACCCTAATAAGATATTTCTGTTAAAAAAATATTCATAGTTTGAGACTATCTAGTAAGATGATTCTTGTATGATATTTTCCTTTTTCAAAATATGTATTTTCCTAGAATCAATAATAATAGTATAATATTTTTATGAAGATAGTTTTATATTTTAATTTCCCAAAATCTAGGACCTATTATGATAGTTCTGTTTTCCCAATTTTTGGACATAAAATGTTATTTCTAGTTTGATTTTTTTTTTCAAAAAGGATAATCATAGAATCTTGAAAAATATTTCTGGACATAGAATGATATTTTCCTCTTCGAAATTCTTATAAGTATTAACTCTCACGAAAAATGAATATTTATGAAATCTAGTAAGATATTTCAATGCATAATATAATATTTTCCTTTTCCAAATTTCTAAAATAAGTATTTTATTTCTAGTATGAATTTTCTAAAAAATATATATTCTTGGAATCTAGTAAGATATTTATGGAAATATTATGATGTTTTCTTATATTAAATTTCATCAATTATCATGATATTTCCTATATTACTTTTCTAGAAAAATAGTTATGTTTGGAATCAAGTGAGATATTTCTGGACCTAGTATCATATTTTCCTTTTCCAGATTTTGGCTAGGATGAATAGTCTTACAAGAACCCTTTTGGAATTAATATGATATTTTCAATTTCCAAAATTTGTATCAGATTAATAGTGTTAAAAAAACCTTCTTAATATCAGATAAATTATTAAGAAACAAAATTTAATTGATTTTATAGCCATTTGATGCCCAAAACAACTCTAGAAATCATCAAACTCTCCTCCCATGCCCCTATATTCTTCTCCAAGGGATATAAATCAAATTTATTATCTGAATAAATTTCCATCTAAGGAAGGTGGTAGCTATGAGTAAGACTAAACATCCACATGAGAATAATTCTTATATTTATCTATTATTTCTTTATCTCTAACTTAAAATCACTAATTTTGGGTCTTCTGTCAGATTTTGTAAAATCTTATTATTTAAGAAGAAGTAGCCAATGATTCTTAATGGGTGTATTCTGGTAAACATGAGGTATGTGGTGAATATATTATTCTTAAATTATATACGTGTTATGTGATTCATGGTTAGTTGACATGCATATTATGGTTTAGGTGAGGCTAGTTATGAATCTATTAATGTTTTTGTTTTTCTTAGCGTGTGTTATCATGTATAAAATGGTATGGAGAATCCTTGTAAGGGATGGAAGGTGAGATATGCGATTTAGGGGTTGGGTGGGAAAGATGGTGACAATTTTGGGATTTTTTCCCATGATGCGATGATTGAGAATATTTTGTGAGAACATATTGGGCCTTACTCAAGTGACTATGAGTGATTTTGATCACAAAATGTGAGGCTATATGGTATGAAAATATGAATCATATGGTGTTGAACATCACCTAAATAGTATGAAATGAATTTCTGGTAGTGACATAGGTTCACTGGAAGCATGTCCTAAGATTAATAGTGATACCACCCACTTGGGTTAGCCAATTGGGCCATTTGGGTTATGTGAACAAATGATAAGATCCATGAGGTGGGTATGAACACTAATTATGGGTAGGAAAATCCATATATTAATTAGAATAAGAGATGATATTGACCATTGGTATGGATAAGGTTTTCACTATAGAATTCCATAGATAGTGGTTTCTAAGAATGTTATTTAGAGGCTAAGGATTTACATCAGTATTGGGTTCATTAGGATGGGAAATGGAAGGAAAGAGATTACCAAGACTTAGGATAATTATTAGTTTATCTAGTAGTGGTAAATCATATGTATGTCCTTAGGAAATTTTAGATGGATTTTGGACATGCCTTTGGGGTTGTTGGGGTGGCTTTGTGGTTGTGGTTGGTGTATGATTCAAAGATTTGAATTATTGACCGGAAGGTTAGGGGTTCTTTTGGTATGAAAGACCATGGATGTATCATTCCACTCTGACATTGGTTTAAGTAGGTAAAGGCTCACATGTGGTTGTCAAGCACATGGGGATCAGTTTTTGTGATATTATGATTGATATTTATTTACATTTTTATATGGATCAACATATGTATATATCTATGTTAAGGAATCAATTTGTAGTGGCTTACTAAGTTCATACCGACACACTTCATAGTCCCTCCAGGAAACATGCATATTTTTTGGTTTCTTGTATATAAAATGGAAAATGATTGACCATAGTAGCTTAGTGAAAATGGGTGTATATATGGTGCATGAGGTAAATGCTATTTTCTAGTAGATGGGCTGACTGGTTCCCCTGTACTGGGATAATGGTTTCATTTTTTCTATTTTTTACATGTACAAATATGGTTAACTTATAGATGATGTTGGTTACCTTTATATGAATATACAACAAAGTAAATCTTCATCTAGCTAGCTATATGTATATTTTGACTTATTGATTATTATTTCCTTTTTTTATATTGTGTTTTGTTTGTATTATTTTTATTATTATTATTAGTAACTTTAAAGTTTTAGACTCACCACTATCACTCTATAAACCCTAAATGCTAGTTTCAAGTCTCTGATATATAGGGTGGCATGCCTATGTTCATAAAGAAAACCATCGGTTAAGGCACTAATAGAGTGGTATGGGAGGGTGGGCCGTGATATATCATGATTTTATAGAGGAACCAATGTTAAAATATTTTTTTCTTGATAGAAATCATAAATTCTTTTATATAATTACGAGATATTATATTGGTAAAAAATGATAAAAAAAAAATAAAAAACACCTATCATTGAGGCATCCCCCAACTATGAAGACATATTAGAGTGAATTAGACAATGAAATTTTAGAAACATTTATGAAATATTAGATTAAAATTATTTTATTGTATTTAGTGAAAAGTATTACAAAATATGTTATTTTTTGAAGGAAATCTATTCCCACAAGATAAATTTAAAGCATAGAAATAAAGTAAGCTGGGGAGAAATGTCTCATTAATGGTTCAATATTTTCCCCCTATAAAGTGTAAAGATATTGTATATTTAATCATTCATGCTTTATAAAGAATTTTGAGATTAAATATGTTATGTTAGACTTAGGATATTTAGTGAATGTGATTATTCACCCAGTTTACTCAACATTATAGGCTTTTAAACATAGTTATCATATGATTGTGACCCAAATAGCTAATAAAAGTATGACTAGATCTTCGGGTATGACGGAATATGTAGTGGTAAGGGATAAATAGATAGTATTACCTATTATATATTTTGTTTTGGAAATAGAGGTCGAAAGATTCAAACTATATTCACAATTCCTATTAGGTAGACAACTTCCATAAACAATATAAGAAATTATATATGTTCACACAGAAACAATTCCACATGATTTTGAAAAAATATGGTTAACTTTAATACATTTGAGTATATGAAATATATAATGGAGAATAAATCATCTCATTATAGATATATGATCAATTTATTCACCACTAATTTATTCCTATACTTCACAAGTAGTGATCCACCACTTGATTCTCCTAAAAATGATATTTTCCCCTTACGAAAAATGTTTTTCATGCTTTTGATAGATAATTACTTATTGAAAATTCCATATGTGAACATTATAGGAGAAATTATTTTCTTACTAATTATATTGAAAATACTTTGAAATTTTAATGTGAATAATTTTATTACAATTTTCTTGAAGAATATTATAATGTTGTATATAAATCAACTGTTATGTTCTTTAAAACTATTAACAACCCTATAAATGCCACCTTGGATATTTGTTAAAGCTTAGAATTTTTTTTGAGCATAAATATTTTCCACAACATAATGAAAAATTAATCAATAATATAGTAAATGAATATTTTTCATATTTTAATAGTCTTTTAGGATTTTTGTTAGGTATTATGGAGTCAATAAACCGATCTTACCAATTTAGGAAAACCCACATGATATAGAGTTAAAACCCTTGGCTAGGAATTTTGAATAGGAATTTGTAGGGTGGAATGAGAATATTCATATTCTCATTTATAAGGGTAGTCAAAAAACAAAGAAAACCAACTCTTAAGAGTTGTTATGAAGATTAATAAGGCTATTGGATGAATTTTATATAATCAGATTGGAGTTAGTCCTTGAATATGAATACATAGTAGTATATTAGAGGATGATTCGAAAATAATTAAGAATTTTCCATGGAGGATAAATTCTACTCTTTTAAAGATTTTTATGAAATAATTAACCACTTTATTGGTTGTTTATATAATTTTTCAAATCTTCGATGTACAATGGGTTAACCTAGTCCGAGCAGTTTCTAAACAGAGTGGTTTCAATATTTTGAAGAATGAATTTGGTGAGATTATCATAATTAAAATAACTAATAAATTTAGGATTTTTATATACTATAAAAAAAATAATATTATGGATAGTAAATATCACTTTACTCTACCATTCCTTTAATAAAACCTTGATATACTCATAGATAAATCCTACTACTACTTTTAAAACGGGTTTTGAGGTACTTTTAGAATCACAAAGCACCAAAAGATATCTAAAAGACCTCATTTACCTGTTATTTTAGTTTCTTTTAATATAGGATAATTACCCTTGGATTGTGTACATATCTAGGAAACTTGTAAAGTTGTATAGTGATCAATTTTTTTTGAGTTTTTCTAGGAATGCATTTTTGTTTTCATACATTATTTTAGAGTGTAAATATCACCATTTTAGAGCTATATAAAATGTTTTGGTGCTATCATTAGAAATGTTATTAAGAAAATACCTTATTATCAACTTAAAAAAGTATCATTTTATAGAGGATAAAGACATTATCTTATAAATGTAGTGTTTATGGATATAATTCATGGTGATAAATTCAAGTTGGATATTATATCCTCCCCTCCTTACCCAAAAACAATTAGGGAAGTGAGATATTTTCTAGGTAATATAGAATTATATTGGAGGTTTATCAAATATTTACAGAAGATAGACCATACCTTATACATATTTCTATGAAATAGACTCAATTTTTATTTAATGAGAGTTGTAAACAATCCTAAATGGAGTTGAAACAATTTTTTTTTTGTCCCCACCAATTATTCATCAACTTAGATGGGTTATTCCTTTTTAATTGGTGAGTGATGCATAAAATTTTTCTATATGGGATTTTTTGAGTCAAAGAGTGGAAAATAGGACCCATGAAATTTATCATCCATAAAAGACTCTAGATTTATCATAATATTATATAACCACTAAGAAGGAGATGATAACAATTTTATTTTCCATATACAAGTTTATTGGTTACCTGTTGGGATCCAAAGTAATAGTGTACACTGACTATTATACCATTAGGTTTTTGATGATGATATATGAGAAAAAATAAAGGCTTCCTAGATATTTTTTAAGGATTTTTACGTAGAAATAAATGATTTAAGGGGTAGTGAGAACATAGTGTATGATCATTTGAGTAGAATAGACACTATTTTATTTGAAAAAACCGAACTCTATACATTTATTAGGGAATAATTTTTTGATTAAGATGTTAATTTTATTGAGATTATTGACTATGTTTTGTTGACATTTATTACTAATTTAATGACAATGAATTATCTCTCTGGAATTCAATGTAATATGTTTCTATGTTAGAAAGTGAACCTCGAAAGTATATGTGGGATGAAACTTAATTGTGAAACCTTGGAATTGGCCAATCAATAAAAGGTTAATTCCATATTAATAAATATATTTACTGTTGAAATTATTTCATTCATTGAGTTATTATGTACGCTTTGGACAAAAATAAATACATAAGAAAAATCTTGACATTGGTTTGTTTTATATTACCCTTTTCATGGATGATTTTGAGTTATGTAGAACTTATAAAACCTATATATTTAAAGGTAATATCTTTATGAAAATTTACATACCAAAACAACCATTTTTTTGATGTGTTTGATGTTTGGGGTATGAATTTTATGGGACCATTTTTTAATTCTTCTGTATGTATTTACATCCTTATTACTATGGATTATTTTTCTATTTGAGTGGAGGATATTTTTACCAGAATAAATGATGTTTGGGTTATTTAACAATTTATGAGAAAAAATATGTTTTATAGGTATGGGTTTCCCAGAATCATCCTAACTATAATAGGTTCCCATTTTTAAAATAATTTTAGAATATTTATTGAGGAATTATAGATTTCATTATAAGGTTTACACAAAGTATCATCATGAAAAATGTCATTGGTTATTATGTATATTAGTGATTGTTTTATATAAAGGATTTCAACCTTGATATGGTGAAGGAAAAATAGCTAGGTAGGGAAATATCAATTTTCACAAGGCCTAATACATACTTTAAGGAAACTTCAACTTTGTCCCTATATAGTTTCATATGGTAGGTCTTTATGTTTGTATAACTTTTCTTGCATGAAAGTTTTGGTGAGCCCACCCTGTTTGAGAAATATTCTTTCATGGGCACACTTGGGTTTCCATGTTATGTACCTTGTACACCTTCATAATCCACCTTATCACGCAACCTTTATAAACATAAGGGCTCCAATTTTATTAAAAATAGACCCCAAGGAATATTAGTTTGAAACCTTTGGAATTTGAATAGATTCCACAAAAATATCTTCACGCAAGTCCTCCTTCCTAACATTTTGTGGGTTATTAAGTCTAAAACTTAAGTGAAGATAATTTGAAAATGATGTTAATTTTATTAATAAAAGGTTTAACAAATTAAAACGTCATGATAGACCTTTTCTTCCCTAGTTCTCTATGGCTTGAGTGAAAAAAACATAATAAATGACACACTTAGGAACCACTCACCCGGGCCATACCTAGGAAGTCTCTAAACTAGGGTGAACCATTTCTTAGGTTTTCTCACTAGGGTGACAATTCACCCTAATTTACTATAAGTGTAACAAATTCAACTTAATATATCACTATGGTGAAACTTCACCCTAGTCGTCTTTTAGGGTGTTCACATCACCCAAGTCTTTCATTAGGGAAAAAAATTCTCTCTAGTATTATTCATATGAAACCACTTTTCCTATAATGACCTAAACTTGTTAATTATATTTGTTTCCAAATTTTGTGTGTTATTTTATTTTATACTTAACAAAACTATATCCTTTAATTAATGAAGTGGGTATAATTAGAATGAGACTGTTGGGATTCAACTGTTATATAATCGTTGGTCAATATGATTGTTGGAAACTATAATATTAACGTTGTGTTTTTATAAATACGATTATCTTGGTTAATTAATACAGAAAGAATATTGATTGTCCTCATCCAGTAGAATCGAGCCATATGAAGCCCATCTGTCAGTGCTTGGGAAGGAGGTAGCATCCCTGGGTTTTTCTCTGGACCATACCGGAGTCAAACTTCAACATATGAATCATGAATGTAATCACCTAAGTGAGAAGTTCCAGCTGATAGAAATCACCACTCGGGAAATGTTGTTCGAGCCACCCCAAGATTCTATCACCATAGCACACCTAACACTTAGGTCCTATGCTGGTGTAATAAGGGGCTATGTAACGAGACCTTAACTGATTTGTGTAATCCATTTATATAAATAAATTTTTTATTTCTTCCTATTGAAAGGTTTGTAAATTTCAAATATCTGGATAAATACAGGATGTGTATTATTGATGAATTTAGGAAAAAGGGTATTTTAAAATATTTTTGTATTCATCAAATAATTAATAATTTGAAATGATTTTCAAAAAAAGGTCTTTTACAATTGTGATCAGTGAAAAATTTATAGTCTAGTAATATCAACGTGGTTTTTATTGAATATTAAAGTAGGAACAGTGACATACCCATATGAATAGTAATGAATAGTAATTTGACCAAAAAAATAGAAAATTCACCGATGAATGTTTAAATACATTTTAGACATCATAGAAGTTAAGAAATGATCATAGTTTATGTTTTGGTATTTTTGTACGCTGTAAATATTTTATTTACAAATTTATAATTAATTTAATAAATTAAAATGGAAATTAATTTCATAAAATTTAATCATAAATTGTTACTTTATTTTCTTATGGGTATACGATATTTTTATGGGACCTTGATTACTTTTTTAAGGTGTTACAAAATGAGTTATTGTTTTAAAGTTTTATTTTTGGAATAAGTAATGATTTTATTTAAAAATTAAATTAAAAATATCTAAAAAATTATTTTCAGGAAATGGACTTCATTTTTGATTTTAGAGATTTGATATTAGGTTAGGGTGAATTTTTAGATTTTTTCTGAAACAGTTGAATTTTCGGTGAATAATAATAATACAGTTTTGAGTTTCGGGTGTTTAATGACATCATTAATGATGTAATAATGATGCAAGCTTTCTGGTAGACTTATTAATAGTGATATATGTTATTAGGTGTCCCAAGTGGCCAATACCATGGGCGAATACCATGGGAAAGCCCATGGTTTTTCAAATACCACCGATAAGGTGTCCCTTGGAAATTAATAATTTATTCACTCAATTTTCCTATAAATACCAAGCCATTTCCCTCATTAATTTAATTACAAAATAATACTTAACGACGTTCTGGTCTCCTTACCTCCCAATGAGTCCTCCCAAGGTTCCCTCAGGCCTCCTAAGGTCCCAACCTTCAAGCTTTTGAAGTTACTCATCAAGCTAAGGGATCCTTTCACCCTCCTATATTAAGTCATGAATTCCTTTATGTTGTGGCTTCTAGTTTCCATATATTTATGTTGAGGTTATATTATTATATGTTCTCATTACTATAAATTTTATTTATAATTGTTTAAGGACCCTTTCTTCTCTCATTAATTTGTTTTCTGAATTTTTAAGTGACGTTGTTAGGCTGCCAAATTTCTCGTAAAAGAAATCACATCTTCTCTTTCCTTTCAAGTTTTCTTTTCTTGTGGTATGTCATTAAAATATACATACCATGTTCTTATATCTAGGTTATTATATATTTATATTGTAATATGAGTTATTTATGAGTGGTTTATCCTTGTACCGTCTCTTTTTATTATTTTCTAAAACCATGTTATATAGCCGTTATGCTGTAGAAATTTCGTCTCAAAATTTCTATCTCTTTCTCTCAAGTAATTCCCTTGTTTGTGTGAATACACATACCTATTTCGTTTCTATGGGTGTTCATAAATATATAAATATAATATATTTGATTCTGGAATTGACATACATATAACCCTGACTCCCTTTCCATGGGTTATAAATGGTATAATGATCTTATTTTTAAGAGCTTTTAAAACCTCACGATTTTGAAGTGAAAACCATTTATTTTATTCTCTATGGGTTATTTCTGAAATGTTTGATTATGATCTATGTGGATAACATGTAAATAAAGACATATTAAGGGTGCACCCTGATATCGCTCCAATACATTGTGTAAATAATTAATCTTTAGAGATGACAAGTTTCACAATACCTTGGGGAAGAACCTTGGTAATTTTTATGACACCTCAGGGTAAACCTTGGTGATATGTTCATGAATGTCCAAATGAAATGTTTTAGCCATATATTAATGTTATGTTACAAGTTTGTTTCATTATTATATACCTATAATTCCATTTCTCATGTTCTTATGATTTTATTCAAGTTCTTATTGATGTCACAAGAAAACCGATTCCCTTGTTTACCTTACTGGGCCTTCTGCTCACCCTTTCCATTAATTGTATGTCTCCACGTTATGAGATGCAATAATTGTACTAAGGATGAACTTAAGATGAAGCCATACAAGTGGATTAGAAGAATTTTTTATGTTGTTTACCATGTATAATGTTCCTGATTTACAAGAAACTAGACTTTAAAGATCATCTGTTTGTAAAATGAAATGAAAAGTTATGTAATAAAAAGGCGGGATGCCATAGTTGGTATCAAAAGATTGTTTAGTTATTTATGGAAATTAGGGTATGAAATCTTTAGGAAGAATCCTATAGAAAATTTTAAATATAGGAAAACTTCCTGGTATTTTGGTGAATATTGTGTAATTTGATTATCAAACAAATACATCCCTATTTGGATACGTGCAGGTAGAGGATTCTCTGGCACAAATGTACATAGGGGTAAAACCCGAAAACACTGCTTTGTTCTAGACTCAAAAGGGAGCTGGTGCATAACAATAGGCCTTGATGCACTCATGGTTATGACGCTCCCGGGGGATATGTTTGGTTAATCATAAGCTTTTTATGAATCATTATGATGGATTTATAGAGAAAATTAATTGTTTAAAGATGTTTTAAGACATAAATCCTTTATAGTTAAAAGATTCGTAAATGAAATAAGTTTCTCATTAACGTTTTATTCTTTTAGAAAATGGAGGGGAATAGGTGGAACCATGAAAATGGTGACAGCAATGGACCTTGCACTGACGGCCCTTCGATGGATGATGGAATGGAAACATTCATGCGAATGATGAACCAAATCACTCAAGTTATGGGAAATAACTTGAATCAAACTGAGAGACTAATTTCACCGCGAAGGTAACAAAATTTTGTTGAGTCCTTTATGCGTCAACGACCACCACCCTTCATTGGATCGACTGACCCATTTATTGCGGAGAAGTGGATCAGCTCCATCGAAAAGATCTTTTCTATGCTCCGCTGTTCAGAGTAAGAGAAGGCCACCCTGGCCGTCTATCACTTAGTAGGGGAAGCTGATTAGTTGTGGGAACTAATTAAAAACACAAGTACAAGAGTGGAAGTTGACGATTTGGAGTGGGAAGAGTTCAGAGGGATTGTTTTCAGTAATTATTTCCCTCGTTCCATGAGAACAAGAATGGAGAAGGAGTTTCTGAAGCTGAAGCAGAAGGAGAACAAATCTGTCAGAATCTATGAGATGAACTTCACCCGACTATCACGATATACCTCTAGCTTTGTCATGGATCCAAATAGTAAGGTTGATAGATTATTCGATGGACTGAGACCTCATCTGTGGAATAATCTATCCAAATGAGACTAATGATAGCTATGAGGAGGTCGTGCGGAGTACGATGAAAGTCAAACTGGAGTTTGGTGAGACGCAATGGTCTCATAAATCATGTTACAAAAAGAGATCGATGGAGCCCATCTTAGGGAGGAATTTGATCAAAGAAGAGGAGGCAAGCAAGTGAAACATCCCACGTATAATAAGTGTGGGAAGAAGCATTTGGGGAACTACCTGCTAGGGAGAGGGAAATGCTACAAGTGTGGAAGAGATGGCCATATTGTGAGGAATTGTCATAGTGAGGTGAAACCTCAACTTCCAAACACTAATGATAAGGGGGAGATGGTTCAGGAACCACCTGATGTTCAGTTCTTTAAGTTTGGACAACTTGGACACTTTTTCAATCACTGTCCAAATCCAAGGGTAGTAGAGGGGAACCACCATCAGCCTTAGCAAAGGACAAGGGAGTAAGGTCGTGCTTTTTCTATCACGATAGCTGAAGTTGAAGCTCCAAATGATGTGGCAGCATGTACTCTTGTTGTTCTCTCAAATCTAGGAAGTAATTTGTTTGATTCTGGTTCTACGCATTCCTTTATTTCATCGACATTTGCAAAGAATTTAGAATCAACCCCTGACTTTCTAAAAGTAGAGTTATCAGTCAAGATGCATGGTGGGATTATCCAAGCATCGTCAGTGTTTAGAAACTATAGTATTTACTTTGGTTAGAACAATCTTATTGAAAATCTAGTAGTCATTCCCATGTTGGAATTCGACATTATACTAGGGATGATATGTCTCTCAAAGTATAATTCTAAGATCAAATGCAGAAGTAAGGAAATATCAGTAGTCTTGAATGGAAAACCTACAGTTATCTTCCAAGGAGAGATATCTCAACCTGATATTTGTCTAGAATAACCTCTTATATACTTCTTTATGGAATTGATTGGTGAAGAATAAGAAGGAAATGTGAGTTTGAGGATAGAAAATGTACCCATCGTCCAGGAATACATTAACGTATTTCCTGAGGAGTTTCCTGGATCTCCACCAGAAAGATTGGTAGAGTTCTCCATTGAACTCATGCCTGGATCTCATCCAATATCGAAGAACCCATATAGGATAGAAAATGTGGAGCTGGAGGAATTAAAGAAACAACTAAAATATCTTTTTAAGAAGGGGTTTATCCAACAGAGTGTGTCTCCTTAGGGAGCAGCTATTCTCTTTGTAAAGAAGAAGGATTGATTGATGCGACTATGCATTGATTGTAGAGAATTGAACAGAATCACAGTAAAGAAAAAATACCCTTTCCAAGAATTGATGACTTATTTGACAAACTTCATGGGACTCAATTCTTATCAAATATTGAACTTCGATCTGGTAATCATCAATTGAGGATGAAAAAAGAAGATATTCTAAAAACTTCCTTCTGATCAAGATATGGGCATTATGAGTTTGTTGTTATACCTTTTGGACTGACTAATGCACTTGTTATTTTTATATATTTGATGAATAGAGTCTTTAAAGACTACCTTGACAACTTTGTGGATGTTTTTATTGATGATATTCTAATATATTCCAAATGTAAAGAGGAGCATGAGGATCATCTAAGGGTTACTTTGCAAACTCTACAGAAGGGGATACTTTTTGGAAAGTTCAGTAAATGTGAATACTGGTTACGACAAGTTGCTTTCTTGGGGCACATTGTTACCAATGAAGGAATCACAGTTGACCCTACAAAGACAAAATTTGTAGAGGAGTGGCCTCAGCCTACAAAAATAACTAAGATTCATAGTTTCCATGGATTAGCGGGATATTATAGGAGGTTTGGGAAAAATGTTTCATGAATTTATAATCCATTAACCAAGTTAACTCGAAAATGGGTCAAGTTCATCTGGAAAAAAGAGTGTGAGGAAATATTCCAAGAGCTGAAGAAGAGATTGGTTACTGCACCTGTGTTAACTCTTCCCTCAAGTGGAAAAGGATTAGTTATTTTTAGCGATGCATATCTGAAAGGTCTTGGGTTCTTCCTCATGAAAAATGACAAGGTCATTGCTTATGAATCTCGACAATTGAATACTCATGAGCAGAAATATCCTACGCATGACCTGGAGATGGTGGCGGTCATGTTTACTCTAATGATATGGAGGCACTATCTTTATGGGAGAAATGTTATATATACGCAGACCATCAAAGATTGAAGTATATTTTCACAAAAAAGGAATTGAACCTGAGACAAAGGAGATGGTTGGAACTCCTTAAAGACTATTATTGTTCAATTCATTATCATCCTGGAAGAGAAAACATCGTTATAGATGAATTAAGTAAGAAAGACCCTGTTTTTATTTCCATGATGAGGATTAAAAAAGATCCTTTGATCAATGAACTAGTAAAGCTTGACATGAGAATTATAACGGAAGGGACATCATTAACCCTAACCCAAATGACTTCTCAACCGTCACTACTAGAGAAGATCAAGAAATCTCAGAAAGAAGATCCCTTGTTACAGAAGAAGTTTGAGGCTGTGAAGGATGAGAAGTATCCTGTGTTCAATACGGATCAAGAAGGTGTACTGAAATTTTGTACAAGACTATGTGTTCCATCTATTCTGGAAATAAAGAAGGAGTTTATGGATGAAGCTCATAGCTCTACTTTCTCTATACATCCTGGTAGAACTAAAATGTATAGGTACCTTCATGATCATTATTGGTTGGATAATATGAAAAGGGAGATTGCTGACTACACTTCAAGGTGCCTGGTATGTTAGCAAGTGAAGGCAGAGTGACAAATTACTAAAGGGGTATTGCAACCACTACCCATACCAGCAAAGAAGTGGGACAATATCACTATGGACTTCATCACTGGTCTCCCGAGAACATCCAAATGAAATAATGTGATTTGGGTTATTATATACCGTCTCACCAAGACTTCCCATTTTATCTCCATTCGGGAAGATTTATCTCTTGATCAGCTTTCCAGGATTTACATGAAGGAAGTGGTACGGCTACATGGAGTTCCACTTTCTATCATATCTGATCATGATCCAAGGTTCACATCAAAATTCTGGATAAGTCTTCAACAATCTCTGAGAAATGAATTGACTTTCAGTATATCTTATCACCCCCAAACTGATGGTCAATCTGAAAGGACTATTCAAACAATCGAGGAAATGCTGAGAACATGGTCAATGGAATTTAAAGGTGGATGAGATCAACATCTCTCTTTAGTTGAGTTCTCTTACAACAACAACTTCCACTCGATAATTCAAATGGCACCATATGAAGCTCTATATGGTAAGAAATGTAGAACTCCAACTTGTTGGGATGAAGTTGGTGAGAGAAAGCTTCTTGGGCCTGATCTTGTGCAAGATATGACATAAAAGGTCCATGCCATCCAACAACACATTAAGGATGCTCAAAGTCGGCAATAGAGCTATGCCAACAACCGTAGAAGGGACTTGGAGACTGATGTTGGTGACAAAGTCTTTCTTCGGATTTCACCTTGGAAGAGTGTCATGAGGTTTGGGAAGAAAGGGAAGATTAGCCCTAGGTACATTGGCCCCTATGAAATCCTTGATCTTGTGGGAGCAGTGGCCTGTCAGCTTGAACTTCCTCCAAATCTAGCCTAAGTTCATGATGTCTTCCACGTATACCTCTTGAGGAAGTACATACCTTACCCTTCACATGTACTAAATCTAGAGGTGGTACAACTGGAACATGACCTCTCTTATGAGGAGAAGCTGGTGGAGATATTGGATCATAGAGACAAGGTTCTACGCAAAAAGACTACCTGCCTTGTTAAGGTGATGTGGAGGAATGAAAAATGTGAAGAAGCCATGTGGGAACCAACAGAGTCCATGAAACAGAAGTACCCACAACTTTTCCCATCAGAAGGAACAAGATAATATTTTGGGGATGAAATTTCTTAAGCGGGGGGGGAGAATGTAATGACCCAAACTTTTTAATTATATTTGTTTCTTTATTTTGTGTGTTATTTTATTTTATACTAAACAAAATCATATCCTTCAATTAATGATGTGGGTATAATTAGAATGAGATCGTTGGGTTTCAACTGTTATATGATTGTTGGTCAATATGACCATTGGAAACTATAATCTTAACATTGTGTTTTTATAAATTTGGTTATCTTGGTTAATTAATACAGAAAGAAGATTGAATGGCCTCATCCAGTAGACTCGAGCCATATGAATCACATCTGTCGGAGCTTGAAAAGGAGGTAGTGTCCCTGGGTTTTGCTCTGGACCAATCCCAAGCTGAACTTCAACGTATGAATCTTAAACAGAACTACCTAAGGGAGAAGTTCAAGATGATAGAAATCACCACTCGAGCAATGTTGTCTGAGCCACCCCAAGATTCTATCACCATAGCACACCTAACACTTAGTTCCTATGCTGGTGTAATAAGGGGGTATGTAACGAGACCTTAGCTACTTTGTGTCAAACTTTTATATAAATAAAATTATTATTTATTCTTACGGAAAAGTTTCTAAATTTAAAATATCTGGATAAATATAAGATGTGTATTATTGATGAATTTAGGAAGAAAGGGTATTTTAAAATATTTTTGTATTCATTAAATAATTAATAATGTGAAATGTTTTAAAAAAAAAAATTCTTTTACAGTTGTGATCAGTGAGAAATTTAGATTCAAATAAGATCAACTTGGTTTTTAGTGAATAGTAAAGTAGGAATAATAACATACCCATATGAATAGTAATGAATAGTAATTTTACCAAAAAAATAGAAACTTCACCCATGAATGTATAAATACATTTTATACATCTTAAAAGTGAAAAAATGATCATAGTTTATGTTTTAGTATGTTTGTACGCCATAAATATTTTATTTACAAATTTATAATTAATTTAATAATTTAAAATGGAAATTTAATTTCATAAAATTTAATCATAAATTGTTACTTTATTGTTTTATGGGTATACGATATTTTTATGGGACCTTGATTACTTTTTTAAGGTGTTACAAAATGAGTTATTGTTTTAAAGTTGCATTTTTGGAATAAATAATGATTTTATTTATAAATTAAATTAAAAATATTTAAAAAATTATTTTCTGAAATGTACTTCATTTTTAATTTTAGATCTTCGATATTAGGTTAGGGTGAATTTTTAGGTTTTTTTTGAAACAGTTGAATTTTGGGTGAATAGTAAAAATGCAGTTTTGAGTTTTGGGTGTTTAATGAAATCATTAATGATGTAATAATGATGTAAGCTTTCAGGTAGACTTATTAATAGTGAGATATGTTATGAGGTGTCCCAAGTGGCCAATACCATGGGAAAATACCATGGGAAATCCCATGGTTTTGCAAATACCACTGATGAGGTGTCCCTTGGAAATTAATAATTTATTCACTCACCTTCCCTATAAATACCAAGACATTTACCTCATTAAGTTCATTTCAAAATAATCCTCAATGAATTTCTGGTCTCCTTACCTCCCAAGGAGTCCTCCTAAGGTTCCCTCATGCCTCCCAAGGTCTCGACCTTCACGATTTTGAAGTTACTCTTCAAGGTAATGGATCCTTTCACCCTCCTCTTATAAGTCATGAATTCCTTTATGTTGTGTCTTCTAGTTTCCGTATCTTTATGTTGAGGGTATGTTTTTATATGTTCTCATTAATATCCATTTCATGTCTAATTGTTTATAGACTCTTTCTACTCTCATCAATTTGTTTTCTGAATTTTTAAGGGATGTCGTTAGGCTGCCCAATTTCTCGTAAAAGAAATCGCATCTTCTCTTTCCTTTCAAGTTTCCTTCTCTTGTGGTATGTCATTGAAATATCCATACCATGTTCTTATCTCCATGTTATTAAATATTTATATTTTAATATAATTTATTTATTTGTGGGTTATCCTTGTACCTTCTCTTTTTATTATTTTCTAAAACCATGTTATATAGTCGTTTTGCTACAGAAATTTCATCTCAAAATTTCTATCTCTTTCTCTGAACAAATTCCCTTGTTTATGTGAATACCTAGACTTATTTAGTGTCTATGGGTGTTCATAAATATATAAATATTATATATTTGATTCTATAATTTAAATAAATATAACCCTCACTCCCTTTCCATGGGTTATAAATGATATAATGATCTTATTTTTAAGAGCTTTCTAAAACGCCATGATTTTGAAGTGAAACCCATTTCTTTTATTCTCTATGGGTTATTTATGAAATGTTTGATTATGATATATGTTGATCACATGTAATTAAAGACATATTAAGGGTTCACTTTGATATATCTTCAATGCATTGGGTAAATAATTAAATTCTAGAGATGACATGTTTCATGATACCTTGGTGAATAACATTGGTAATTTTTATGACACATCGGAGATAAACCTTGGTTATATGTTCATGAATGTATAAATGAAATGTTGTAGCCACATATTCAATTTATGTTTCAAGTTATATTAATTATGATATTACCATAATTCTATTGCTCATGTCATTATGTTTTTATTCTAGTTTTTATTGATGTAACAAATAGACTAATTCCCTTGTTTACCTTACTGGGCCTTCTGCTCACCCTTTACTTTAAATGTGTGTCTCCAGGTTATGAGATTCAGTAATTGTACTTAGGATGAACTTATGATGAATCTGTAAAAGTGGATTATAAGAATGTTTTATGTCGTTTCTCATTTATTATGTTCCTGATTTCCAGGACACTATACTTTAAAGATCCTCTGTTTGTAAAATGTAATGAAAAGTTATGTAATAAAAAGTCGGGATTCCATATTTCCCCACCCCATACATGGGTTGAAAATTTCCAACAACCCATCACTAGGGTGAAATTATTCCTTATCCCTTTACTAGGGAACCTAATTAACCCAAGTCTTACACTAAGGAACTCCATTCATCGTAGCAGACCATTAGGGAACCATTTCACCTAGATACCCCCATTAAAGTGTCAAACCCAAATAATATTCTTATGGGAAATTCATCCACTCAAGTCTACCATAAGGGGTAAAACATTTTCAAAAAATACCATATAGATACTCATTGGCCTTGATCAACTAATTACTATGAATAATTCTTTATATATTCTTGAGTTTTGTGGCCAGGCTCTAGAAATTATCATGAACCCATTTAAATCATGTATTCCCTTCATAGAAGGCATTGCCTACTTTTCCTGCCTAGATGATATAGTACCCAGGTGGTTTAAAATGATTAAACACCATGATTATGCGTGTCCCCATAATGTGGGAATCATGAATCCTCCTCTGGATGAGGTTTCTCATTTTGGATGTAAAAATATTAAGTAATCTGACATACTATAGTCAATGATCCATTCATATAGGGGCCTCCTCATTAGGTATAGACCACCACCTTGTTTCCATTTTTGATTTCATCACAAAGAGACATCAAGGAACAAGGAAAATATATTATAACCACTCCAACTACAATAAATCAGATCCGATGTATACTTTATTTAATTGGTTCCAGATACAAGAGACCGAATCCCAAAGAATAAATAATTTAGTAGTATTGAAGAACTAAATACACAAATTATTCCCATTTTACATTAGAAATAAAATATAAAAACAGAGTGAAAGTAAATATTTTTTATTATTAAAATTGTTCAAAGGTTCATTCTTCATATAATGGCTAAGGGAAACAAAACATAGGTGTGATAAAATTATTTTTAAGGGTTACATACACTAAAAGATACTATGAGTAAATAGGGAATAATCAATATGGAAATGTAGATAACTAAAAACACATTAAATTTATTCAATGAAATGAGCATTAATTCCATCCATGAATAGTATCAATATAGAGATGTCATGGATAATAAAAATTTAGTTATCAATAATGGAATTTTATAATATTATATTTCACTATATTATACATCATGGTATATTCAACATGAAGGTACTATTCCGAGGTAATTTAAACCATGGTTATATATACACTGAACACCCATTTAATAAGTTTTCCCAATTGGTGTCTCTTATGAGACTTGCCAATATATCAATGATGTTTATAATTCTTGGATCCACCAATAATTCAATGTCTAATGCATTCCACACATATTGAATAATAAATTTAGTTCCAAAACAATATTCCATATAAACAAATATTAATATTGAGTAAAGGATATAAAATATAAAAATTTCACCAGTCAATCAAATAAATTTCACAGTAAAACATCATATTTAGAAATGGTATATAGTTTTGAAAATAAGGATATCGATGATATAAATAATAAATATCTTTAATAGAAATGAAATGTATAATGGAATATGATCACTTGAATGTGAATGTTTCAAGAGAATTTCAATGATAAAAAATTTAAAATACATAAATGATGACCACATATTCATTGGAAATATAGGTTTTTTAATTAATTCATGTATTTTGGAGTATAAAATAAAGTGGAAGGGAAAAATTAAAATAAGTTTTAATTAAAGAGTTTTATTTTTAAAACCATTAAAAACATATAAAATAATCTAGATATCATATAATTGTTATGGAAGCTGGAATGTTTGTTAACATCATATACATTAAAAATAAAACCTTCCATTTTTACTTTTAATAAAGAAAGTCAAAATTTTCATTATAAAATTATAAAAATTTCTTTATACCCTTTTAAAAATTCAAGGATAATTTAAAAATTCCTTAATAAACAATTTTAGTAAATAAAAATGGATTTTTTTTAAAAAAAATAAAAAAATATGGACATGAAATAAAAATATACCTAATACAAAGGTGAAATAAGAATAAATTTTATTATAAAAATTTATTTTATTGATTAAAATTACACAGAGAGTAAAATCTGGAAGAAAATATGGAAAATAAATAAATTTTTAGACAATAAAAAAATATATGGTGTTTATAAAAGAAATATTATAGTATTCCTTCAATGAAAACGACAAAGAATATTAAAAAATGAGATTGTAAAATTTATTATTACCACTTTGGAAACATATAATTTAAAACACTTTAAAAGTGTAATGTTGAATTGAAACATTAATCATCATGAATGAATATATATTCATGTTATATATATTAAATGTTTATTAATACACCACATAAAAATAAATAAGTGTATAATAAAAAAATATGTCTCAAAGGAGTGAAAATTGAGATGAAATCCCATACCTCATGCTTCAACTATATTGAAAATGCATCAAAATATTTTTCAATGATTATAAAATTGTTATTAATTTATAATAGAACCCTATTAATGTTTATAATATCACATATGATCCTATTGAACATTTTACCTCATGTTCATTTTCATTCTTTTATTATTATTATTATTGTATATAGTGTTAATATGCATAGTTTTATCATATACGTTTCATCAAAGATGTTATAGTTATTTTACATAGGTTATAGTTTAATAATATAAATAATATTATTAATTTAAAAAATATAATATCTATTTATTAGGTACATATTTTAGAATCATTCTCGAAATAAGTAAATGGAAAATGAATCACATCGCTTCATGGAGACAGTAATCCATACATTTGAAAAAGTATTGTTATAATTTTTAAATTTGTAAAAGGGAAATGAAGTCTATGATATAAAAAATTTAATGAATAAATAATATATTAAAATAAACATATATATTAATTAGTTCCATTATTTTGACTATTTATATGAGATGGTTATCTGAAAAAAGTTACACTGGTTCGCGAGCTTGGAGCCCTTCATAAACACAAGTGATTGTTTTGTTTTTTATTTGATGGATTTGGAGAATGATAAGTATTATTATATCAACATAAAAACATCTATGTTTTTGGTAGATACTAGTTATATTATATTCAAATTTTTAATACACAATTGAAGGTGGTAAAAGAAGATGGAAAAATAAATTTCTTTATTGAGGCAATAATATTTAGTTAGAGAAACCTACTTTGGATATCTTTTTAAGGAGCACAAGGTTAGTATTATGGGAGGTATATAACATTCAAAACATGTATAAATATGTTTAATAGATATTTTTATAGGGTTTTATTAAGATAAATGTCTCAATAGGTGTGAACAAATATGTGTAGGAGGTGCCCTTTTATAAATGATGTCACTGGCATACTTAGAAATTTTCAATGTTTTAAAATATTATTAAGTAAAATTAATGGAAAAATGGATAAAAATGAATCATATTATAAGTGATATGGTTATGGTAAAAATAAATCCAACCAATGAGGTTTAGAAACGTTTTTAGGTTATTTTAACCCTTATCTCTTTAGATTAACCCATGGAAAACATGTTTTGACATTAACCATGATAGTAAATTATTAATGTTTTTTCTATTCACATGAAAAAATATTAAGTTTAATTCATTAAACAATATTAATTATTAATATTATAAATATCTAATCCATTTTATAAAATTTAATTAACCGAAGTGGCATAGTTTAAGTTAAAAATGAACCCACAAAATATGAAGAAAAATTGTTTTTCAAGAAACAAATTTTTCTAGAATAAGATAATATTACATTAAATATATGACTAATGAAAATTATTTTATGGATATAAATTAATAAATTTACATAAATAATCTATAAATTTCATTTAAATACATAATTATTAAATATTATTTTATTTAATTAAAATGGAAAGACAATATGCATTGGAAAATAATGTTTTGAAAAATATCTATTTTTACCTCCAAAAGATATTATATTTATTTCTATAAAAGTTAAAATAAATAAATTATTAATTATATATATTATAATAAATTATTATATTTTTTGAATATTTAAATACAATATTTTTAAATATTCATAAAAGATTATTTTTAAAGAAAATTGCAAAAATTCAATTTATGAATATTTTTCAACTAGTAAGTTTAAAATAGATATTCATCCTATAAAATTAGTATTTTTGGGAAATAAAATATTAAAATGTGCATTGTATTAATGTTTTATTAAAAATAAAATTTTTTACTTACTATAATTGATGTTCTGTAGTTACATTCTTCCATCCTTTAAAAATTTTCCCCTTGATATTTTCATAGATATTACTTTATAAAAAGTGAAAGTGGTTCTTCTATATAATATAATAAAGATCCCATGTTTCTTCATATATTTTATGATTTTTACAAAGTACTATTACCATTCAAGTCATAGGATTCCTCAAGACTTGTTCTATAGTGTCAGGAATATGTGTAGACACTTCATAGTATGATATATTAGGTTCAAAATAAATTTATTTTTAGGTGAACACATGTCTGGGCTCAAGAATACAAATCCTTATAAATGAGATATGAAAAACAACCTATAGTTTAGAAAGGCTCGATGACATTTCCACATTGTAATTTATAACCCCAATTATTTATCGAATTTCAAAAGGTCCAATGTACTTGGGGATCTGTTTTATTGTCTTAATCATCCTTAGAACACCCTTACATGGAGTTATTTTCAAGAATACATAATCTCCCACTTGAAATTCCAAATATTTCCTCTATTTATCATTATAATTATTTTTATTTATTTGGGATACTTTAATATGAGTTTGAGTAGTCTTTTACATTATTGTTTTATCCTCAATAAGTTCTGAGCCTACATGTTTCATTTTATCAACTACATCCCCAAAAGTTGGATTATGCCACCTCTTTACATATAATTCTTTGTAAAACACTATTTGAATACTTGAATGGGAGATATTAATATAGGAAAACTATACCAAAGGTAAATATTCATCCGATATACCTTCAAAATCAGGTGCAAATTATCTCAAAATACTTCTAATGTTTGAATAGTCCTTCTAGACCATCTATGAGTTTACAAATGATAGGTAGTGCTTAAATGAAGGTTGGTATCTGGAGCCTTATAAATAGTTTCCCATAAATCTCTATAAATTATGGTTGTACTAAGGTGTACTAATAAATTAGAGTTATTTGTATCATCAAATAGTGCCTCTTTAGCTCATTTAATGATGAAACAAGTAGACTCTTTCCAAATTTTAGAATTCCATCTTCATATATGAATTTTACCAGCTTCTCATCCTTTGTGGCGTTAATTTTCTTTAGAAAACTATCATCATGAGATTAGGAATTTTTTAATTTTTTAATAATAATGGGTTGAAAATTATTTAAAAATATAGAGTTATTTCCCCTTACATAAAAAGTACCTTATCTATAAATACTAAATCCATGAATATAAGAACCCTATCAAAAATAGTTTCTCTTAAAACTCCCTGATATTTCCTACTCAATGCATCCATTACACTGTTATACTTCCCTAGGTTATAGTTTATTGGGAACTACTAAATATTGAGTATCTCAATCCATTATATTTTCATTATGTTGATCTATTTTGGAGAAAATATGTATTTTAAACTTTTATGATTTTTTATATCTCATATATTTCACCATAAGGATATTGCCTTTATATATTTAAAGAAAATATTATAGCTTACAACTCAAGATCAAAAATTTGATAGTTTTGTTTATGATACCTTATATTTGTTAATTCATAGGAAATAACATTATCATTGTACATAAGGAAAAAACCCAGTATATTCTTCGATGTATCACTATATATCCCAAATCCTTCATTTCATGATGGTAGAGTAAAAATCGGATCATTGACTAATCTCCTCTTTAATTATTAAAAATATTATTTACATTCCCTTTTCATGGTGAACTTAACCACATTTTGTATACGATTGGTTAATGAGTTTTCCCCTAAATCAAAATTTTGTACTAATCATCAATAGTAACTTTAGAAACCAATGAAACAACGCACCTCCGTTATATTAATTGGTGTAGGAAATTCTCTAACAATGCAACAACCCAAAAATTTATCAATGAGAATTATATTATTAAATTTATGTTATATAGTATAAATTACATTAAATCAGATAAATAACATAATATAAACTTTATAAATGAAGAATGAGTGAAATAAGATGTATTTCTAGAAGTTTAGGAACCTATACCGATGAAATAGTAACTTGAAATTTGGAATAATAATGTGACCCTTTTGAATTGTAAACAAGACAATATCATAGTAACACAACCTGTTAAAGTATAAATAAACTTTTTGTATCTTATAAATGAAAGTATTATATAATTATATCATAGTATAAATATTAAATGTGATCTCTCATATGAAGAGTAGCTAGTGAAGATCATTGATCATAGAGATAAAGATCTAAAAAATAAGATTACTCACATGGTCAAAGAACTATAGAGGAACCATAATTATGAATATGAATCATGAGAACATGAGGAAGTGATGTAGGAGAAGTACCCACACTTATTTTCATCATTGTATGTAAAATACAATTTTGAGGGTGAAATTTCACAAGGGGGAAGAATGTAACGTGCCAAAAAAATTCAATGAAAATAACCTTGTTATAATTATCTTATGTAGTATAAATCACATTAAAAAACATAATGAATACAATATAAAATTTATAAATGAATAATTAGTGAAATAATAAGTATTTCTAGAAGTTATGGAACCTATACCAATGAAACAGTTAATTGACCTTTGGAATTTTAATTTGACCTTTATAAATAGTACACCAACCAATAGAATAGTAACCTTAAATTGGAATGTATAAATAAAATTTGGGTATCTTATAAATTAGAGTATGATATAATTATATCATAGTATAAGTAATTAAATGTTTAGAAAATTATTAATTAAATGTTGGTATATTTATATGTTATAAGTATTTAATTACAATTTTATGACTAATTTAATAATTTTAATGAAAACTTATTTTTATAAAATGTATTCATAAATTAATATTTTGTTTTCTTATTATGTTATGATAATTTTATGAGACCATATTTAATTTTTCAAAGTGTTATAAAATTAGATATATTTTTTAAATCAATATTTATTTTGAGTAAATAACGATATTAATTAAAAATTAAATTTAAAATAATTAAATTTTTTTTAATAAAATTAATTTTATTTTGTTAATTCTACACATTAACAAATTGTTTTGTCGAATTTTTTGGAATTTTTATGAAATACTTGAATTTTTTGTGAATAGTGAAATATGGTAATTTAAAATACAAGTAAATAAATGAATTTTGGAGTCATGCTTGAGTCATGGATGATATAAGTGACCATTGGTTCGAAATCACATGAACTAATTACTTTATATTTTTCAAAATAATCCTCACAATTTATTTTCTTAAGAAAAATAATAAACTAATGAATATAATAATAGGAAAATACCACTCTCTTCCACTATACATACCACCCCTCAACACCTCTTCTCCTCACACCTATGAAGCTTTATGAGTTGTTAAAATTTTACTCAAATATATTCCTGGACCTCTTCTACAAATCCAATATATTCTTGTCACATCAAAAGACCAAAACTCTTTCCCTTAAGAGGCTGTGAAGGAGGATAAATTAAAGAGGTAAATTCCTCTTTTCCTTTATTTTATTTTATTTTCATATTCTAATTTTTATTATATCTTCACATACCGTAATAAAAATGGAATGATAACTCTATTACAATAATTATAATTTAGTAATATTAATTTTAGGGAATAATACATCAATAATTATTTTCCCTATCTTTAAAAAAATTAAAACATCATCTATGATGTGTTAATTTATCACATTCTTGGATGACTGGTTTTCAATTTCAATTACTATCTTCAAGGATGGCCAAGAAACAATTTTTATTGTTGAAATATATTATAATATACATATAAATATAAATATATATTATATCTTATATAATTTTCCATAACCTTTATATTTACATGATATTAATAAAAGTACAAAATGAGTTCATTGTGATCGAAAAACCACTAAAATCAATAAAAATGATTATCATTAACATATTATTTTATGGTTCATGATCATACTATGGAATAAAATAATATATTACACCAATTAAAATTTTTTTTTTCTATTAATAACATATAATTTTAATTCAGGATAATTATACCCATTTTACATGATCTTCCATACTCATATACAAGGGAATTGACCAGGAAATACAAGAAAGTGAACACTCTTGAACTACGAAATTAAAGTCTATAACTCCTAGAAAAGATCATAAATGATATTAATAAAACAATAATGAATAAAATTAATGTATAAAAGCTTATGTATTAGTAAATTAATTAATATAATTTGATTATTCAGGACATTAAGATCAAGTCTCGAACTATTTAAGAGATAAGGTAAGGGATCCTTTACGAACCTCCATATTTCCATTGGGTTAAATTTTCTCTCTATTTACCAAATGTAAATCTTCATTAGTTTTATGTAATTATTATAAACTATAGTTATATGTTCCATAATCATGTATCTAGATCACATCATCTTTATTTGAAGGGGTAATACATGCTTTTATAAGGCTCCCTTCTCAAATCATCTCAAAAAGGAAATCCGATTCAAGGGAAAATCCCAACTTCTTACCCATTTTCAAGTGTGCTACATAATCTATTTCAATAATTTTTTTTAAAATCACTAACATTATTATAAAAATATATCTTGGTTCATTTTTGGTTTTATACATGTAATTATTTTTTTTCTGTTTTAAGTAATATTTAATATTTTCCTTAAAATGTACTAATTTTTTTTATATATAATGTTTCTTAAACACTATTTTTACTTGAATTCACTTCGGTTTGAAATAAATTACCAAGATCTATTCCTATTTTACCTTATAAATTTTTATTTATGATTTAAATCTTTTTTTTCATGGACATAATCAAAATATTCCCTTATGATATTCCTTTTGACATGATTATGATACCCAATTCTTTCAATGGGAAACCCTTATGTTTGATTTATTATGTATGATTATTTACATGGAATAAATATTCATGATAATGTTAATATGGGTGCACATAGATAGCGCTCAACTTCATTGGGAAATGTATAGTCTCATGAGATGTCATGTGCAATGGTCTTGGTAGTAATCCTTGACTCATGCTCCATGTGCAACGGTTTTGGTGGTATCATTGACTCATAATCCATATGCAACAACCTTAGTGGTTAGACTTGACTCATACCCCCCATGTGAAATGAGCCTTGAATTATGATAAACTTATGTTATATGTTTCTTAAACATTCGTAAAATTCCATGATTATATGTTCCCATGTTATAAATGTTATTCTTTCTTATGTTTATTCATGTTCCATGCTAATGAGCATGTAACCAAGTGGTAAAGGCTCCATATTGGAATCCAAAAGACCCAGGATCAAATCCGGGATGGGAAAAATTTATGGGGGTACTGTAGAAGTGGTGGCACTATAGTAGTGACTACACTATAATGGGAACTGTAGTGGCATTGGTACTGTAGTAGGTACTGTAGCAGCCACACTACTTTTGCAATACTATTCATTGAATGGCCCTTCAGGCCATATATTTAGACCCACTGGATCTTGGGACTTCAGGCTATGTAATGGGTATCCCTATACCTAGTTTGAAACATGTATTTATATTAAATAATAAATAAGGCTTATCCCCCGACCTTTTAAAAAACTTATTCATGTTCCATGCCTTTTATGTCATCATGTTACGATTTATATGCTATGTTCTATGTTCTTTTCCTATTCTTATATATTTACTGGTCTTTTTAGCTCATCCCTTTTGTTCATGTTTTATCCAGGATATCCTATGAAATTATTAGAGCCCAATTGAAGTTAGGATATAATTACAAATATTAAATAAAATATATTCTTATTTTGGGATCATGATGTTTAATTATGTACCGAATATACAAGACCCCAGACGTTATGATCCTTGGATTGAAATTTAATGTTTAATTATTATTAAAATCATGTAATGATCTATGTAAAATTATACGGTCACTATAGAATACCATTTTCTTTATAGGATCAATTGAAATTTCATCCTTAGAGACAATATATCCAAGAAAAGAAACTTTTTAATGCCAAAAATTATGTTTTATAAATTTTCCGTATACCACTTTTAATGTAATATTCTAAAGAATTATATGCAAAATATTCTCATGGACCTCATCAAATTTATAATATACCAAGATATAAACATTATACACCATGCAAAATTATCATGATATTCCTTGAATACCATGTTCATTACATCCATAAAAATAGAGGATGCATTATTCGACCCATATAACATTACTATAAAATCATAATTTATATACCTTATGTGAGAGGATGAATTTGGAATATATTACTTCATTACATTCAATTTATGATACATATAATGAAGGTAAATCATTGAAAAAATTTGGGATCTACGAAGATTCTTGAATAAGTCATCAATGCAATGTATATGATACTTGTTCGTTAATATAAGATCATTGATTTCACTATAATAAATAAAAATACTCATATATTCATCTTTATTATTAATGAAATGAATAGGGGATTCCCAAGGTGTAACACTTGTGTGTAGAAATACCTTATCACATAATTCCACTAGTTTTTTTCTTTAACTCCACTAATTACACAGTGGCCATTATATATCGAGCCATTGATATTGGTATTGTAGTAGGTATTAAATAAATGTAAAAATAAACATCACATTATAGTGGATGTTTAGGTAATTTATTAGGAAATACATAAATGTATTCTTGTAAATTAAGTACATCCTAAATTTGGAGATCAACTTTACCATATGTAGATTATGTATACTCTTATTCCCCAAGAATATAATTCAAAAGAGATACTGGTATTAGATCTATACCTGAACCAGAAGATGAATCCACCTTTCTAATTGTAAGGAACTCCACATCTTTATCATGAATAATAATTTTATTCTCTTGGAAATATTTTTTTTCATTAAATTTTAAATTAAATCCCATACCAAGGATTATATAAAAGTTAACCATAGGTATAATAATAATTTCTACAAATAGGGAACATTTATGTGTCATAATTGGAAATGACTGACACATCATTATTTATGTGATATTTTCACTAGGTGTTTTTATAGAAAAATCTATTCTTAATGTGGTAGGGAAATATCCAATTTTTTTTGGAAAACATGAAATTTATAAAATAGTGTGAAGATCCAGAGTCAAATAAATAATTGGATAAATTTTATTCTACGATTGAAGTATCCACCACTATATCTTTAGGAACTTCAAACTCATATGTAATGATCATATGATCATTATTTTCTCTCATCAACATCTTCGGTGATTGGTTTACTTGATTCTTAGGACATTTTTGTGAATGATTAACCATTTTACTAAAGTTGAAGAACTGGATAATAGTGGTTTATTTCATCCCATTTCATTCATTATCCAAAATACCCTTTCTCCTCACTTGTAAAAAATTTCCATTCCCTTCAATTATTTTTCAAGAAGTTTATTTCCGAAAATTTTACTTGATATAAATTTCTTCATTCCATTCTTCTTATTTGATAATTTAATTTTTTATTAGTGTTCAACATAACTATTACCCTCTTTATTTCCCTTGAATATATAGGATAGAGAAAAATCTTTCTCTTTTTTTTGGAACATAATTTTATTTCATCATATGATAATTTTTTTTGAGAAACCAGTTCCCCTTAGAGGCATATATTAAGTCCTCTAAGGAAATGGTCAATATTAATTTATGAATTAAATATTTAATCCATATTATAATTTGATAGTTGTGTAATTGTATCCTCATAGTTTTCAATAATTTCTTATTTATTTTGCTTTATGTTGAGGAACTTTCTCTTTATTTCAGTTTTTTTCTCATGAGGGAAATATTTGTTGAAGAATGTTACTTTATAAGATATATATTCCATATGATCTATTTCTTCTTACTCCCTAGTATTCTAGATCAAAGACCACAATTGATCAGAAACTATATTAAGATAATACATTATTATTATATCATTCCCCCTATTATTACATCCCACAATCCAAAATATGTTTTCAAGGTACTTAATCTATTGCTCATCTACCACTATATTCATTGTTTCACTAAAATATAGAGGTTTTTGTCACATAAAACGATCCAATATAGGTGTATCCTAATGAGAAACATCACGTTGCTCTATATTTTCATGTTTATTATTCATTTCTTAGGTGATCTACCCTAATATAGACATGATTTTCTTGGATCAAATGCAAGTTTTACTGGCTTGCTTAACAGGGATATTTATACGTTGAATATGAGCATTGATACCATTTTTTATTTAAGGAACCATTTATAAAAAATAGAATATAATTTATTATATAGTAACATTATGAATATTTAATCATAATATTAAACATTAATCATATGTAAAACTAAACCTAAATTGAAAATTTATGCATTGTTAATATAAGAATCATAACCATTGTTTCATTGAGAATAATTTTGAATCATAAAAATATTTTTAATAATTACATAATGGTTTGTAAAGAAAATTAAAATTAGACCAATAGTATCCCCCAAGAGTGTGAAACCGGGTGTGCAGTAAGGGAAAATTCACTATATAGTAGAATGATGTTCAAGATATACTCAACCAACTCTTTTCAGAGTTATTACCCCTAGATGCAACTATGACAAAACCCAAACCAATTATAGTTTCTAGAAATAGATATATCTAAAGGGAAATCCATTTAGTATTTACCTTAACAAAATATCCTCAAAGTGTATAATAGGCTTATATTCCCTAATCTATGTTTTCCAAAATCCAGTTCCAAACATTTCTACTAAACTTCCTCTAATACCTAATATTACGACCCCAACTCTAGTAACCTATATATAGTGTATACATTATTACGTTGGAACTAGATAATATAGATCTAATCCCAAATAATTGAATTTTTTACTAGTCATAAATAACTAGATACATATATGCTTCCTATTTTATATTGAAAATAATCTATAAAAACATAGTGAAAGTGAAAATTCAGTATCCTTAAACTTATTTAAAGGTTACTTCTTCATATCCATAAGAAGGGAAACAAAATAAGGGTGATACTAAATACTCTGTAAGGTTTATGAAATATTTAATCTATCATGATTATATAAGGCATAATTTATATGGCACTGCAGAAAACTAAAAACACATTCCATTTTATAAAGAACATTATCTTGGAATGCATCTATGTGGAATATAAATGTATTAATATCAAGGATAATGATAACTAAATTATCAAGTAATGAAATTAATAATATTAGATACCATGATCTCAGAAATAGTAAGATCTTTACCATTATTTCCTTCAACCAAGTGAGTTTAAACTACAGATACATATACAATAAAAGGCCATTTAATAAATTTTTCTAACTGGTTTGTCTCATGAGAACTATTGATTCCTCGAGGGGCTAAATAATTATGGGTACCACATTTACCAACATTTACAATGAGTTCCTCATATATTTAATGATAAATTTAATTCCTAAATAATATTAATTATCAATAAATACACATATTGAGTAAAAGATATTGAATATAATGATTTACCTAGTAAAAAAATAACTTTCATAGTAAAACACCACATGTAGAAATGTTATATGGTTTAGAAAACTAGGATATACATGATTAAAAGAATATTTATTTTTAATATAAATGGATTTGAAAATCAAGGATGATCACAAAGAAGTGAATGCTTCAAGATAAAGTTAAGAAAAAAAATTAATATGAGATAAATGATGACAATCAATTCATTATAAATATTGGGTTTTTAATAAAATCACGCGTTTTTTAGAATAAAATAAAATAGAAGAGAAACATAAAAATAAGTTTTCATTAAATTGTTTTATTTATAAATCTATTTAAAACTTTTAGAAGAAGTTAAATATCAAAAAACGTTTATAGAAGTTGGAAAATCTGTTAACACTGTATATGTTAAAAAGAAAACATTACTTTCTACTTTTTATAAATAATGTAAAAAATGAAACTTTCAAAAAAAATTAGAAATATCACATTCAAAACATTTACAAGGAAAATAATAACTTTCAATTTCCTTAAGAATAAATTTTATTAAATAAAATGTAATTTAGTAAAAAAATTTAGAAAAATATAGACATTGACGAAAAATATACTCAATCAAAATGAGAAATAACATCAACTTTTATTTTAAACATTTTTTTATTGATTAAAATTGAAAGGAGATGAAAAATTAGAAAAAATAGTAAAAAATAATTATATATTAAGATAAAAATAAAATACATGGAGTTTATAAAGGATATGTTATAATATTACTTTTATGAAAACTATAAGAAATCCCCATCAAAAGTTATTATAAAATAAATTCTTACATATTTGGTGACATTAAAATTCTAAAACCTTGAAATTGCAAACCTAATTTGATAAATTAATCCTAATGAATAAATTTATATTCATTTTAAATGAATTAAAGGGTCCATATATACACCTAATAAAAATAATGTTTTTTAAAGTATAAAAATATGCCTCAATGAAGTTGAAATTGAAACACAATTCCACACCACTTGCTTTCATATTGTTGATCACTATTTAATTTATTTTGCATTGGTTTTAAAATTATCATTACTTTTTAATATAATGGTATTCATATTTATAATATCATACATGACACTATTTTAACATCTTATCACCCATTCATTAAAAATAATTTATTATTATTATAGATTTGGGTGTAAATCTTATTAGCTTCCTCATATATGTTTCATCATGAATGTTTCAATTATTTTGAATAAGTTATAGTTTCATCATATAAAAAAAATTAATTTCATTAAGTTTCTTATTTTTTATTAGATAAATTTTAGGAATAATTCTTAAATTGGGGACATGGAACATTAATCGCACCGCTTCGTGGAGACAATCAGTCATACGTATGCACGAGCGACGCTATCATTAATAATTATGTGAAATGTAAGGAATAAATGATATATTAAATTAAAAAATAAATATTATATCATGATTATAATATATAGTCAATATTTCCATTATTATTACAATCCATGTGAGGTGGATATGGAAAATAAATTACATCGGTTTGCAAGGCTTTAGTCCTCCATACACACGAGCGATGGTTTTGTTTCCCATTTGAAGGAGAAGAAGATTAATAAATATTACTAAATAAACCTAATTGAAACTTAAGTTATGGGTAATATTTGTGTTATTATATTATATGTTTTCTGAAATAATTGAATATGGAACAATAAGATGTAAAAAACATAAAGATATTTATTAAGATAAATACCTTATCTTAGAGAAACCTCCTTTGGATCTATTCTTAAGGATAATATGGTTGCTATTTTGGGATTACCAAAACCTATCAAACATCGATAATTTTTTTGGG
Source organism: Viscum album (assembly GCA_963277665.1). Lineage (NCBI taxonomy): Eukaryota > Viridiplantae > Streptophyta > Magnoliopsida > Santalales > Viscaceae > Viscum > Viscum album. The sequence goes on along the minus strand of OY728138.1, from coordinate 333,429,810 downwards.
AGATATTTTGGTATTTTTAGGTCATGATAAATGGATCAATAGGAGTAAATTAGTGAGGATAATAGGTTCCCTTTTATAATTGAGGTGAGTGACAGACTAGTAATTTTTTGAAGTTTTAAAATATTTTAAGTCAATTTTAAGAAATAATATCTCTAAAATACCTCATATTATAATTTTATAAGGGTAAGTTTTGATCCCATACTACCAATGAGTTTCAATAAAGTGTTTATGTCATTTTGAAGCTTATATTTTTCGATTAACCCCTAGTAAACCTGTTTTGACATTAACTGTGGTAATCAATTTGTACAGTTTTTACTATATGTTATGGAAAAAATTAAGTTTAATTTATTAAATCATATTAACAATGATAATATAAAATATTAAACACTTTTTATAAAATTAAATTCATTGAAGTGTCAGAATTTGGTTTAAAATTAAACAATCCAAACATAACGAAGAATGTTTTTTTTTCAAAAAATACAATTTTCAAGAAAAAGATGATATTACATTAACTAAATGACAATAAATCATAATTATAATGTTTTAAATTCATATATTTAGATATATAATCTATAAATTAAATTTAAATCAATAATTATTAAATATTATTTTAATTAATTAAAATAGAAATCCATTATGAATCTAAAAACAGTTTTTGGTAAAATATCACTTTTTACATCCAAATGATCTTATCATTATTTATAAAAAACTGATAATAAATAAATAAATAAATAAATAAAAATATTCAAATTTTTTTATAAAAAAAATGTATAATATTTATATACTACATTTTTAATTATTCATAAAATTTTATTTCTAAGAAGAATTTCAAAAATTCATTCTAGGTTTATTTCGACCAAGTAAGTTTAAAATTGATATCTATCTTATAAAATTAGAATTTTTGTGGTGTAAAATATTAAAATTTAATTTTTCTTATAGTTTTATAAAACTATAATTTTCACTTAATATAATTGAATGTCATGTGTTACATTTATTCTCAGGTAGCCCATGAGTAAGCCCCAACCAATTTCCCTTGGTGATATAATCCCCATGAGTTCAGTCATCATTTAATCCGACAATAAACTTATGGGAGGTAGATTCTTGAGTGTTCCTCCTCTTATATATAATCCTCAATATATCTTCAATGAGACTCTCACTAGGTGTAAGTCCCTAAATCCTACCTTAACTAGGATCACCTAGTAGGTTGGGTATCTCTGTGAAACATCCATTCCTATTGTTCCCAAGGAATTTCTGAGGGACATAAGTTTAATCCCTAAGAATCATTAAAAGGGAAATATTCTCTATGAGTAACATATGGGAATCCCCAATGAAAAATCCCCAGTCTATCCAATTTTGTTTCCAATTTCATAACATGTAATTCATAATCATGTGATATAAAATTTAAGGAAAACATCCCTACTATTTGATGTTAAACTATATGGTACATTCATATAGAAAGACCTTAAACTAAGTAAATTTAACCACATGGTATTTAATTTTTATTAACCATAATACATAGGATTTTCTTTTGGGGTTCATACCCAAAATACAAAAAATTATTTCCACTAGTCCATATTCCTTATGAAACCACTCCTCATTGGGCCATATTCCCCATGATCCATTTACTCCTCCCTAAAAGGGAAATATTCCACCTGAGATACAACTATCCTCAAGGATATTTATCCTCTGATTTAATAACTATAAAATGAATTTTTATGAATAATTCTTACACCAAAAATTACTAGGAATCTTTCAACTAGTATTCCATAGGTCTTGGATGCATGAACTGAAAAGGAACTTCACTCAGTCATGGATGCATCGCTCTAAAAGGAACCATGTTAGACCTTGTCACATGTAATTAAAATGTATGATGTATCTTTTAAGTGTTTTTTAACTATTTGTATTTTGATTCCCTTCATGGGGATATATAAGAATACCTTATAATGGTCTTCATCATAACTGTATAATAAATTATTCCTCCCCAGATGGCTATAAACTCTAGAGAAACCAATTATATTTCATTAAATGAGAGCATAATTAATATATTAACAAGAAAAATGTGGATAACATATGATATATATAAGTGAAACCATAAATGAAGAAAATATAATACATATAGATGGTCTTATCAATAGGGAGTCTTTAATACATACTAATATTATCATCAATATATGTTGATGATCAATCATTATCATGGTGGTGAACACACAGACACAATGATTTGGGAAGGATTATTGAATTTGAATTAAATATCAAAGATATCCTCCAAGTAAAAAATATGTTCCCCCAAAAAATGGTGAATATGGATTTTAACTCCCATCCTCTTGACCAATGCCTATTTTATATTTTCATGGGTAAAGTCCAAGAAACTGCAAACCTTTGGAAAACATGTCCACACCGACTGAAAATGTGACGTCCTAAAATCCATAATAAATAGAATGGTGGATATTATATGAAACAATTCAATCCACATTATAATTAATTTGGTCAAAGTACATAATAATTGTGCATCAATAAAAAATGGTGAACTAGATGTGATTACATTAACAACTAAAGTGTTGAGTTACCTTGGGCAACATGAATTTTGTTTTATTCATATTTAAACATTGGAAACATGAATAGTGAACCCAAAGTGAATAATTTATCCATAAATGTGGTTGATAAATCATGATCTTATTCATGAAACTACATTGATTGGTTTTATTATGTGTTTTTATTACATTTGGACTTTAAAAACATATATATAACTCTATTAAATAAAAAGTTAAGGTTGCATCATAGTTTAATCTAGTTGATGATAGATATCATATCTATAAATATTCTATAATCATGATGAAGACTATGTCATAATAGAATAGGATGATGATGAAACCTACCGAAAACCTTTAGCGCCATGCGGAAAATAATTTAATATGGGAGTATTATCTAAATGGTATCATCAAAACTTTTGGAGGTTTCATTTGGGATCCACCATGAAATGAATTACCATATGTAATCCACTAAATTATTGGTTTTTGAGATGTATGGGTCACATATATCCACCACCAACAACTCTAGGATCCTTTCCCTAGGGCACAATAATGTGTACCTCCATTATGGTTGAGAGGTAAAGGAAGAGGTTGATTAATACCTCACTACTAACTAGGGGAAACCGAGGATGAATCTAAGCACTAGCCATCACCATTAGTAACACCATGAACTACAATTTCCTTAGGATTACCCTAAGGAGTATACGATAGATATGTCAGTTAGGGCTACTTAGTCCAAGGTTCCTAGAAGGAGATCCCACAAGGGGATGTATTCTTTCGACAATGATGAATTGGCCTATATTACAATTCCATATGGGAATGTTTTTAAAAACATCCTAAATGGGACTGAAGATAAAGACCATATTATTACTCATACTAAAAAATCCTTCCATAATAATATACTAGAGTTAGAGGAAGCATGTCAACATATTCCAGTGACACTTAAAGAGAATGATCATATCGTTTCTCCCACTGAAAAATCCTATCACTATATCCCAATATAAAATTTAGGTTATGAAAAGGTTTATATTCATAGTCTTACTATAGAGTATGATTATATCCCCAATACCACTAAATAAAATACCTATATTCCAATTAAAATGTAATAATACTACTAGAATATATCAGAGGAAATTAAAGGGAAGAACTATGTCCCTCCTCATGTCTTACATAGCTATCATCATAACACAATAGTAGTTATGGAGGAAAACCTGTGCCATATCTCAATGGTAAATAGGGTTCATAAAAATATTCTTACTATTTTCAATATAGGTGATCATCAATATACTCTAGTGACAACTTCAGAGTGGACCCATCATCCCAACACCATTCAGGAGGATCATCAACATATCCCAATGATGATTATAGATCAAAAATGAGATCATATTCTCATTAAAAATAAATTTTATTAATATATCCTAACAATATCTTCAAGGAGGTATCACATACCTTACAAAACTACATGGGATGATTAGTATATTATGGAAGTCCCATAGGGGTAGATTTATATTCCCTCTCCTATAAGAGGTAATTAATAGAATGTTCTGGGAACCACATCAGGCCAAACTCACATTCCTACCCATACACATGAATCTCCATAGTATACTCCAATAAAACCCATTGATAAGTATTCCCACGTCCCTTTACTCACATAAGAGGCATGTTGTAATATTTTAATGTTTATTGAAAATAAAAAATAGGTTCACATCCATTTTTCTTCCCATACTTATGAAGTTCCCTAGCATATTATGGAAGCTACATAAGTAATTCATCAATATATCTTGAGGATGGGTATGTGGTCTCTAGGATAGTTCTTATGTAATATTTTTGTTTCTAAAAACCGTGTGACTCCCATGATAGATATCTAAACCCTGATCACCTAAACAAGATGATGAAAAATGTCTCATTAAGGGAAACATATACATTAGGAGAAAGTTCATTTTTCTTCCCCAATCAACACTGATATCATTGAGACCCTTCAATTCCTCTTTATAGCCACCAAAATTCCACCAACTCCTAATCAATATAAGAAATTGGATATGGATTTATAGGCCCTCCCCATATTATAAATACAAACAACTCATGATATATTCCCAAAAGTATCAACCTGGAAGGTCCTCCTTGTAGAGATCCAACCATCCACCATATAGGTCCTCCCCAATGAATATGTTGTAGATTACTTCCCTATAACCAGATATCAATACATAATGTAAGTACTAACATGATGGAGAATATGAAGATTACCATATATTTTCTCCCCATGAAATCCATTGTGATGGTTCTCTATATATTGATATATAATTCTAACATGAAGGTCCTCATAGTGTTGAAATAAGTTCAAGAATATCCATAAACTGAGAGGCACTTGAAAGAATGAGGCTAGGTACACTAATAATCTAATCACATACTAGTGATATTTTATCTTCAATAGGGGATAATATTAGGAAACAATCATATTCTATACTACCTTTATATTTCTTGACCTTTGATACAATTGAATAAATTTTAGATAACTACATTTCATTTGAGATTGTGAGATGGGAAAAACCTTTATAGATTGACCATGTCATGGAATCCGACTTAGTGGATGGGTAAAATAACATAGTTAAATAGGGAGATTCGAAGAATGAAAAAATATCATTTATATTATATCCCATAGCTACTTTCGAGTATGATATTCTAATGATATTGAAAGAGGATTGCATAGTCTATGCAGGTCTGAATCTGTGGACTGAAATCTTCTATATTAAGGAAAAATACTGTTTATATGGGGAGTATCATAACCATATTAAGGAAATAATTGAGCTCTATCACTTAATAGATTTAGCTACCCTTTCCACTGCATGACATCCATAGTCATGATGGAAACAAAAAGACCTCAAGTAGGTCTTTCTCAGTAACATTAAGTCACTTTACTAAATAATCATCGACACTCCATTGGATGTTGATATTAGTGGATTGGAGGAATATGAAGCCTCAAACTTCTTCCCATTGACTAGTAAATCTAGTTCAGTAGGGATCATAATGTGCAAATTTATCACTTCCAAACAAATTTGAGGATTGGTACCCAAATATTCTAGTTTTTCTATCATGTGATTCCCTTCTATTCCTAAGTCATAAAAGTGATGTACTCGATTGGAGAAGACCATCTATATGATCTCACATCAGGAAGCTATGAAAGTTAAGCACCCACCCTATCTATGGTAAGAAAATCCCACAACCATGGAGTAGCCTATATCAATGAGTATTTTATGTCTATAAAGGGTATTGCATCTAGATCATTCCATACGAGAGGATAAAAAAGTCAAAAAATTCACATTAGTACTTTTCTCATAAATATTGTAAGAAAAATTAAATCCTATAGAGATGGGGAAATTTTTACAGCAACCAATATAGAAACCAGACCCTTTTACACATATTATTACAAGTTTTTTAATCAAAAAAATACAATAATTAAACCCTAAAGATTACGAGTACTAGTGTATTTGGATGAATAGGTATATAAAATATTTAAAATAAAAATAAAATGTTATGTTTTTATTCTTCTTATTGTGCTCATAAAACATCATTTGATAACCTAGGGAATAGAAAAATGAACAGGCTGAGCTATAAATCATATTAAGGGAGTAAACATGATATCAAGGAATAACATGGTATCATAAATGATAAATCTCATGAATAATAACATGAGATACTTACATAAAGAACATGGTATCATAAAAACATGAAAACATAGTAAAGTGGAAGAAACATATATCATGTCATAATCCTAAGTCAATACTGACTACAAAGAAAACATCACATGGTGTAAAAGGTCCCATAATGGATTTGGTTTACTCCCTAATCCCAGAAATAATGTCTCATGCGACAAAATATTTACCCAATGCATCATATTAATATTATAGAACACCCATTCTTATAGTTTCATGATTATGTGTCCCACATAAAGAAACTAATAATAATTCATAATCATAAGAATTCCCCATGTAAAGAAATGGGTTTCATAATCATGCCACATATTATAATAAAAGGAAGTTTCATAATCAAGGCATTTGAGAAATGGACATAGGAATGCATTACCCCGTCATTGGAAGGGAAAATGAGCTTGGTGTATATTTAATAGACATATATATATTACATAGAATAAATCGATAACATAATAGGTTATTGGAGTTGATGAAAAGGTCTTTAAAAGATCACATATAATATTTCTTGAGGAAAATACCATTTTCACATTGAAATAACTTCTTTAAAATCTAAAAATATCTGAAAATGTATTATAAAAATTTATATTTGAAAATTGTGGGAAATTATAAAAAAATCTTCAAATCAATGATCATTCTTGTTATTGGGAAATTAAATTCATTCCATTTAAGTTAAATGAAAACATTTCATTCACACTTCTTTAAAAAAGACAAAAATTACTTCATTCTTAAGTGGAAAAAATAATTACTTATAATTATTTTTTAAAAAATAACAAAATTTATAAAAATGAATTAAAAAAAATTATAGGAAACTATCACAAACATTATTGAAATCATTTTTAGAAAACATGGATTTAGAAGGAAAGGAATTTTATACAGAAAATGTAGATAGTCGTTTTTTCTTAAAAACATTTTCTCAATAATTTTAGGTAGTAAAGTGATATGAATGGTAATGTTTCATTAAAATTTATTGAAAAATATAGGATAATAAAACTAAATGAGTTTATTATAAAATGATCATATTTTTTCCTTTAATGAAAATTCTAGTATAAACCATCCAGATTTATATGATATTGAAACATAAATCCCTCACCACTTTGGTAACATTCATATAAAATCCTCATGAAATAATTAAATTCAATTGAAAAATTAACTACCATGAATATAGAGATATTTGGATATAAAAATTAAGTAGATACACCTCATAAAACAAGATAGGGGTATAATATAACATGTGTCCCAAAAAAGAAAATTTGATATGAAGGACCCTCACCTCATGTGTGACTCATCAGGTACATTATTTAATTTGTAAATAATAAAATTACATTAATTATTTAATTTTATAAGATTATTTTTATATTTTATTATTCCTTTTATTTTATTTAATAACATTTTATATATAATCACCTAATGAATTAAGTTCGCAACTCAATTTTGATAATATTTGTATCATAAATCTAAAATGATTTTGTTAATTTTACTACTATCAAAGTGGTTATTGCAACATCATATACTAAATAATAATTATGAAATAATTATATTTTTATAAATCAACTATATCTTTAAAACCAAATTTTAAGCAAGTTTATTAAAAATTCACTATGTTACAATCATAGAGATGATATGTCATACATATGCATGAGTAATGTTTCCATTTTTCAACGATCATAAAAGACATAAAGTATGTGTTATTTTATATTTATATAATGACTATTATATAACTTATATAATAATATATCTTTAAATATACTTATATATTCCATCCATATGATGTGGAAATGAAAAACTAATGACATTGCTTCGTGGAGGTGGTATTTCACACGTATTCACAAACGATGTTATCATATTTCAATGAATGAAGATTTAAGAAAATACATGATATATTAATTTTAAACAATGATAAATATTTCATTAATAACATATATATACATTGAATCCATCATCATAAATATCCATTAGAGGTGATGATGGAAAAAAAATTATATCAGCTTGCGAGGAGGTAGTCTTTAATAGACACTAAGGATGCGTTCATTTCCGAAATTATAGAAGAGGAGATAGATGTAGGTTATAAAATCAATATAATATCACCTCAGTATATGAGATATAATGATTTTATTATATAAAAATGGTAGTATAATATTTTAAGGATGTGTAATAATAACAATACCAAAAAACACGATTAAGAACAATACCTCTTCTTTAGACAACCTCTTCAGGTTTACAACCAAAGCCTTCCTTTATGGGTTGTCTAATAAGAAAAGACTCCATGATTTAGGTGGGTAAGTAAGTAAGGTATTTGGGTAGGTAATTTCTTATCCAAATTTATTTTTAAATGTTAATAAAAAGGATAGGATATTTCATTCTATATGTGTGGGGAGAGGTACTTTAGATATTTCATAAAATATTAAATAAATATAATGTAATTTTCAAGGAAAAATGATAAAAATAGATATAATTTGAATATTTTATTAGGATATATAAAAATAATATCATAAAATAAAATTTTGATAATTTAATAATAGAATTTTACCCTTAGATTTTAATTTTAAACCACATTAACCGTTTTTAACAATTACCATGATAATAAAGTTTTTAGTTTTAAGAGGTCAATTTAGTAACTTTTAAAGGAAAATTATCTAATAAAGTTACAATATTTTAAATTTTAAAACACATTAAAATCAATTTTTTTGAATATAGTATCTTTATAAAATTTAATTCATTTAATAAAATATTATTTTTTATTAAAATTCAATAATTTTATTTTTGAACTATGCATGTAATTTAACTTTTAAAAAAACATATCAGAAATAAACTTTTAATCAAATACTTCCACCCATAAATAATTTTTTAATTTATATATGGAATTTATCTTAACAAACAGTTCATTCAATATATATTACTTTTAATATTTTTAAAAAAATTTATTTAGTTTATCTATTAATTAAAATAATACATTGTTATCATTGCATAAACATAAATGGTAATTATTTAATTAAAAAAAATTATATATAATTTACCATTGATAAAAAAATAATGTATATATAAAATTAATATTTATAACCGAACACAAGTTTTTTTGTCCTTATCACAAAATATTATAGTTATTAAAAGTTAGAAAGTTCTATTTTTGTCTTTATCATTTACTTAAAAATTATAAAGTTAAAATCAATGAAATATGGAATTAAGGGGCCATATATTAAATATTTTAATGTAAATGTTCAATCTAAACTCATATAATATGGAAATTTCAAGTGTTAGGTTCAATTATTAGACCTTATCATATTATTTTCAACCTCAGTTACCCTATTTATCATTACCACAGTCTAATTATTTACAATATTTAATATTGAAAATGAATAAATATAAAAGGGTCCTACTTACCAAATTTTAAAATCTAAATCTAATATATTAATTTCATTTTTTTGATTAATTTAAAAATATTTTAGAATTTAATCTAAAATTAAACCAGCAAAACGTGGAAAAAAGTGATTTTTTAGGAAAATTCCTTTTTAAGTATGCAAATGTTTTTACACTAAATTTAAGAATAAAACTAATTATATTTACTATAATTGGATTATTTTTAGTAAAAATAAATAAATAAATTTTATAAATAATCCAAAATATATATTACTTTGTAAACACATTAAAAGAAAATAAATTTTTCAATCAAATTTTTTTTTCACAATTCATTGAAAATTCAAACTTTTCAAAAAATATAAAAATTTCACAATAAGATAATTTTGATATGATTATTTCAAAAAAATTACCTTTTTATTATATAAAATGTATAAATGTTCCCTTAATTAATTATAATATTTTCTTACATATTTAATAAAAACCATTTTTTTAGAAAACATATTTTCGAATAATTAAATTACATTACCAAAAATTGATTGATTATTTACCAAAAAATTTTCAATAAATTTATATTGATTTTAAAATCTATATATATTTAATAAAAAATTTAATTTAATTCATAAAACCAATTTAATTTATTCATTATAATGTTTATATCAAAATATTTCATGGACTATTTTGGCTCGATGTTATGTGTCATATACATTACTAAACATAGTTTTCTTTTTTAAAATCTCTAGGTATTACATTCTCCATAATTTAATAAATTGGTCCCTATAAATTTGAACTTGATATCAGTAAAAAAAAGGGTTTGAAATCCAAAAATACCTTTTTGGAAATACCACATCATAAAAAGGGTTTAATAATATATACTTTTGAAAAGAGGGAAATAGGAATTATAAAGGTCATCTGGAATAACACGTACTATGATTAAAATAACAATAAAATTAGGGGAAAGAGAAAATATAGGCCTTGAGGAAAAATAAATTTCTAAGTAATAATGGACACTGACAGAGAACATTTATCAAAATGAATTTAATGATCATGATAAAGTCAATGACCATAAAATTGTAGACCAATGAGGTGTAGAAAATACCATCGATTCATCATGAATGAAGGTAATTTGATAAATTTTCCATTTCAACATCATGTTTAAAGATTTTAGGAATTATTTAATCATCTATAATTAGAATATAAAGAAATATACTCACTTAAGATTTATAATTTCAAACTTTAATTAATTTCCACTGTAATCTCATTTTTTTCTGCAAATAACAATTATTGAAGACAAATTTTTAATTCATGAAGAACTAAAATCAACCTCTAATGGATCATGTAATTCCAAATAATATAATAATCTCTAACTCATACATATAAACATTAAAAAAAATGGTAATCCTAAGATAAGATAATACCCAAAATTAATAATAGGTTTTACTTCAAAATTTCCATAATAATACTGAAGGTTCAACTTAGATCATGTTATAAACCTATATACCAAATTAAATGAATAATATAAATATTAAATAATGTTTTCACCTTAATTTTGGTCTCATTAATTTCATCATACACCAACATAATTTAATTTTATTCATTCTAAATAACCATATATGTTAAACATAAATGTAATATATACTTAATTGAACAAAACAAGTCCTAAAATGTCATTAATAACTTCAAAATACGAAATGAAAAATGATTTTACCCTATAACATTTTTTTCAAAATCAAATTAATCTTTATCGATTAAATATTTTATGTAAAAAATGTCATACTAACCAGGAAATCATGTTGGCCAATGGTTGGTGATGCACCTCTATCACCCTTCGATTGTGGGTTCATGCTCTATGACCCTTCCAGATGTGATGGGTTTTATCTTGGTTTGTGGGTTGAAATGTTTCTAAAACTTTTTAAATATATTTCCTATAATTTTTGCAAAAATATGATAGCCATTATAAAAAATAAAATTAATCTTGAAGTCACTTTTTAACCAAAAATGTTTTCTTTACAGCTATTTTTTTTACAAAATCAAATAATATTTATTGAAATTAACATCAAATATAACATAAAACCTATAAGGAAAAATAAATATAATCTTATGTACACAAAATTTAAAAGAATTATTCCTCATAAAACTTTTTTTTACTAAATCCCCTACCAAAACCAATAGTTATATTAACAAAAATTTCTCCCAAAATACTCTTAATCATCTTATACTTTGAAATCATAAATCCAAAAATGTGTAATAGGTCATTAAACATATGATCAACCTTATAATTACCTACCAAAAACACATTAGGTGTATCCCATATTAGTGTGAAATGTCACAGGTTTCCTTAGATTTTATTCTATACTAATAGTTCGAAAGGAAAATATGAATTAACCCAAGAAAATTCCCCATGAGTGTCAAAATAGGTGCATATTAAGGGCACACCGACCATGATTTTTAATTTGGATTGAGATATACTCAACCTACTATTTTAGGTCTATTACCCCTACATGTATCTATTAAAAGACAATGTACACATATAGTATCTAGATAAGGATGTATCACTAAGAAAGCCATACAATCTATTCCTTAATAAAACTAGGATGTTATCTTACCCTCTTATTTATCCTTGGGGTTTTTACTAAATTTATGTATTACTAATCCTAAAAAAATAATAAGAACCCAATATGACACCAACTATAGAGACCAAATGTAATGCCCCGACCCCAGAAACTCAAAGTCAGATAATTATTTTAATACATTTGCATGATTATAAGGAATAAAATCTCAATGGACCAATAAAATTTGTAGTATTGAAGAAATAAAATGTATACATGGATCCCATTTCATAATGGTATAAGAAATAAACATATAACTCATAACGTAAGCTAATAAACTACATCCTTGAAAACTCAACAAATGATCTCTTTTTCATAACTTGAGGAAGGAAAAAAGTTAAATGTGTGAGATCAATTTCTTAGTAAAGGTAATATATAGAGTAATAATGAAATAATAATAATTGAATCATATTAAATTTTACATAATCAATATGGCAGGATGAATAATTAAAACACACACACCATTAATAAACTCAGAATGAAAATGCATCCATAGATGTTTTCGAAGTGAAAACCTCATGGAAATTAATAATTGAATTCCGAATAAAGTGAATTCTTATTATTTGGATGTCATGTAACTGGAAGATAAACCACTATACTGTCGATACAGTTTTATTATGTGGGTAGAAATCTGTGTGATTATGTTTTGGAAACAAACTTGACGGGTCTGTTGCCAACTATTTTATCTCATGAGACCTGTCGATACATTGAAGCGATATAGAGGGACCCAACCATCACTTCACATCCAAATCATTCTTATAAAAATATTTAATTCTAGAACAATATGCCTTATCAATTTCCGTATTGTGAAATCGATACGGATTAATTAATATTTCCACAGTTAAAACAACATTCAAAATAAACACCGTATGTAAAAAGGTATAAAGATAAGAAAATAATCATACCCATTATATAGTAATATGGATATTTAATAGGAATGCAATTTTAAATGAAATATTATCTCACAGGGGTAGTAGATACACTACATAAAAATGATTAGGTTCACAATACCAAGTAAGACTCAAAGAAATGTAAATAGAGATAATGTTCCTTACCACATCGTAATCAATTGAATTGTATGACCAAAAAATAATAACAATTAAATGGATAATTTAATTCCATGAATATAAAGATAATAATGATATTATATATCATGTTTCAGCATACATACACCACATACAAGAAATAAGTGGTGAACAATGGAAATCTCATGGAACTAAAAGTGATATGAGAAACCCCTTAACTTAAGGCCGAATGTGTTCTTTACATGATCTTATGATTATGAATAATAATATTAAATTAATTATATAAATTTATTCATAACCATATATTCATGTATTTTATTTATTTTTTATGTTCATTTATGCCCTTTCATCTGAGTTATAAGATACTAATTTATCGCTCAAAAGTATTTGTTTCCTTGGTTTTCACGAACGGTATACCTGTTTATGAATATAAACATTCATGTGGAATGGACATAATTTTCTAGAGTTTAATTTATAAATTATTAATGAACATAAAAAAGTTTAAATGTTTATGAAAATAATTTGGATACATGGTATGAGAATGAATTATTAGATGAGTCATTTAGTAATAATTGTATATATTAATACGATAGTTATTGATCATAACGAAATCATTTCGTTTTATCATTTAGTATTATGTAAATATGTTAATTATAGAACCTAAAAGGGTTATATTATACATTTTATAAAACTTATCAACCATTTAAATGGTTTCACGAACAAATTTGAGGAATAATTTGATGAATAAAACTTCTTCATCCACGAAGGTTGAAAATTGGCACATCCCAGACAATTATTTCATTTATAAAATAAAAGAGGGAAAGTAAAGAGATTGAAAATGGTTATTAAATTAATAAAATATAATTATAGTGTATATATTATAATAGAGTTATAAATATCAAATGGATAGTAAAGGTTATGAGAGAATAAGAAAATAAGATAAATTAGAATGAAATCAAAAGAAAAAGGAAGATGATTTACCTTTTGAAATAACCTCCTTATAGGAAAGGGTTTTGGTATTTTGGATAAAACATGGGATACAAGACATTTGGATGGTCTAGGGAAGATTATTTATGCAGAAATTGGATACGATTCATGACATAGAGGGGTGAAGAGAAGGGGTTGGGGTGAGTTTTGGTTTTTATAGTGGAGGAGAGGAGTCATTTCTCAGTATTTTTTTCAATGTTTTATTATTTTTCTCCAGAAAAGAAATTTCATTGATTATTTTTACAAAAAAATAGAAATAAATTCATCTGAGTTCTAATTAATGGAAATTTAAATCATCCATGACTCAAGAATGATCCATAAATTCATTTATTAAGCATATTTCTTAAATTATTGAATTTCACTAGTCAAAAAAAAATTCATGAATTTCAGAAAAATCCCAAAAATTCAACCTAACCATTTTCTCATTGTTTAGAATACAAAATTTAACTCCAATATATGAAAATAATTTTCTTGATATTAGAATCTTAATTTTTAATTAAAATCACCATTTTCTTGAAAAATAAGTTTTTAAAATTTTAACTGATTTATAATACCCTAAAAAATTATCTAAGGTCTCATTAGATTATCCTAAAATCATAGGATATAAAAAAATTGATTTAAGAATAAATTTTATGAAAAATAATTTTCTTTTATTTAAATTTATTACTTATAAATTTGTTTTGAAATATTTATAGCTCACAACAATAACAACACTTAATTATTAAATTTTAAAATATTCACTTTCATTTATAAGCTCTCTAAATTTAATTTATACTTTCATGGGTGAGGTTACTATTAATAAGGGTAATATTACATTTAATAAGGTTATATTACTATTCATAATGGTGTCATTAGTAATCATAAGGGCAAGTTACTATTCAAAAAAAAAAATATGTTTATCCTTTTAGACTCTAAATATTTCACAAAATGAAACCGTGCTTGTCCGTTTTTCGAAATTAAAATCAATAGAGATGAAAAATTATGTTTAACAGCTATCTAGAAAATATATCCTATACAAAGTTTTCTTTCAAAGAGACTCATCGATTCATGCATAATAAGATATCTAATAAATGGAAATTATTTAATAAGAAAAATACAATAAAATATTAGGGTGTTATACCCAATCCTATTATACATATTATTACATTATTTACAATATAAAAATCCAATAATTAAAACCTAATGATTGTGAGGACTATTTATTTGGAATAATAGGTACATAATACAACAAAAAATAAACAAAAAATATTTATTTTTATTATCCTTAGTGAGATCCCAAATCCATTTAAGCTCCTAAAATTATGTTGGAAAACCTAGGGAATACATAAAAGAAATGTGTGAGCTATAAATACCTATAAGGGAGTAAAAATTATAATGAGGGATAACATGGTATCATAAATGAGAAGGGTTACAAATAACCACACAAGAGATTAAAAAAAGAACATGGTATCAAAAGATCGTGGAAACACATGATAATGGTAGAAAAAATAATATGAAATAAGTTTAATTAAGGATCTCTTTGTAGAAAACATCACATGGTGGAAAAAATCCCATTATTGATTAAGTTTACTCCCTAATCTGATACATGAAATATTATGAGAAAAAACATTACCCAATGAATAAGAGTGCTACATGTACCCACACATCATGACATGTTCATGATTATGTGCACCAAAAATGTAAATCAATTATAATTTATAATTATAATAATTACCCATGGAAACAAATGGGTTTTATAATATTTCCTCATTTCATAATAAAATTAAATTTCACAAAGAAGGCATTTGTGAAATGAAAATTTGACATATATTACACCACCAAATAAAGGGATAATGATCTATATATATATATATATATATATAAGATATATATATATATAATTTAAAGGCAATATATAATATATAATGTTGTAATCACTGAGAAAAATTTATTTGAAAGACCACATGAAATATTTATTGAGGAAAATACCATTTTTACTTTAAAAAAACATCTTTAAAATAGAAAAATTTACAAAATATTATAGAAAAAAAATTAATTTGAAAAAAAACCTAGAAAATTTTACAAAAATATTTAATTAATTTATAAGTCAATATGGTGGTAAATTTAGTTCAGGTCATATAAGTTAAAAGAAAATATTTCTTTCACAATTTTGTAAATAAAGTCAAAAATTACCTCATTACTATGAAAACAGAAATATTCCTTTCAAAGAATTTTATAAAAATTAAAGCAAGGGTAAAAATGAATTTCAAAAAACATGGGATAATATTAAAAACATTATTGATAATATTTTTAAAAAACATGGATATTGAATAAAAAATATTGTTTACTGAAAAGAAAAATAAGTTTGGATTTTCTTAAAAAAACTCATTCACAAACATTTTAAGTACCAAAGAGAGGATAATGGTACTAATACATGATAATTTCATTAATAACAATATTAGAAGACAATTAATGGGTTTTATTATATAATTATTATATAATTATTATATAATTTCTTTCAATGTAAATTCATGTATAAAAAATCTTGAATAAAATGACATTGAAACATAAATCCCTCACCCGTTTTGTAATAACCAAATTAAAACCTCATGAAAGAAATATATTCAAAATAATTATTAAAAACCATGAGTATAAATATATTCATGACATAACATATCAATAAGGAATTATATACATCTCATACAAGAATATAAGTGTATAATATATCATATGTCACAAAGAAGGCAATCCAAGATGAAGAACCCTTACCATGAGTTTGAATCATCGTTAACATTCTTCAATACTCAAAAAATAAATTTATTCTAATTATTTAATTTTTAATACCCCTTTTAAATTTAATTATTCATTTTTTTATTTAATACAATTATATATATAATTTCTTAATCAATTAATTTCACGTCGGACTTTTAACGATATTTGGATCATAAGTCAGAAATGGCTTGGGTAAGTTTACTACTATAAAATATTTTGTTACTAAATAATCACTAGAATAATAATAATTAGTTAATTATCAGTTTTATAAATTAATTATACTTTTAAAAACAACCTCAAAATGTGGTTATGAAAAATGAAATACGTTATAATCATGGAGATGGTAGGATGTATGATGCATGAGTAACATTTCTATTTTTCAATGATCATTATGGAAAGAAGGTAAGTATAATTTTATCATTAAAAATTATAATTCTTCCATAAATATCATATCATTACTTTAAATTCACTTATATATACTATCCATGTGATGTAGTAATTAAAAATGAATCACATCACTTCGTGGAGGTGGTAATCCACAAGTACGCATGAATGGCGGTATCATCTTTCAATGAATGGAAATGTAAGAAAATATATTATATAATAATTTTAAAGAATTATATTTATGTAATTAATATAATATATTTACATTAAATCTATCATAATGTAAATATGTGGTAGGTGATTGGGGAGAATGAATTACATCGACTCGTCAGGTGGTAGCCCACCATACCAACGAATACTGGTTTTGTTTTCAATTTGAAGGAAGAGGTGATGATTATAGGTTATTGTATAAAAATAATAAAATATTATTATGTGGGATATAATTAGGTTATTATATAATCATGTTTTTATAATATTTTAAGGTGGTGGAAGAAGAAAGAAAACAAAAATGCTCAATTAAGAATGATACCTCTTGTTTAGGAAACCTCTTTGGGTTTACAGAAAAAGACTCCTTAGGAAGGATTTATAATAAAACAAAGCCCACTAGTACATTTTAAGGGAATTAAGAGAGATATTTGGGTAGGTATTTTCTGAAAAAATGAACTTTTAATTGTGAATAAGGTGAGGATATTCCATTTTATATGTGTAGGGAGTGAAATATTAAGAATTTCTTAAAATATTAAACTGATATAAAATAATTTTTCTAGAAAAAGAAAAAATGATATAATTAAAATATAGTTTAATTATGGGTCTAAATTATATCATATTATATTATTTGTACAATATTATATTAGGTTTTACCATTATCTCTTTATTTTAACCTGTACGAAACCTTTTTGGCAATTAACACGATAACAATGTTTTATACTATTAATGGGTCAAGATAGTTGTTATAAAATAAAAATAGGACAATAAATGGAACATGTATGATATTTTAACCCATATAAAAATACATTGTTTGAACATATGTTTTTCAAGAATTTTATATCATTTAATTATATTTTATTTACTATAAAATATCATTAATGAAATTTTTGAAATTGTTCATTTAATTTGACATTGAAAACAACAGTAAAACAATGGAATTAGAATATAATACGTTCAAACAACACTGAAATATTATATTTATCTTGAATACTCATATAACATAATAATTTATTCAATATATAATAATTTTATCTTTTTATATCATTTATTAAATTATTCTATTAATTGAATAAATATCGTGTTAGCGTTTTATAAGAATTTAAGGTAATTATTTCATTTATAGAAGTTATAAATATTTTATCATGATAATAATAATAATATATATTTCCAATTAATATCTATAACCTAACATAATTTGTTTTTATCCTTTTCACAAAATGTAATCATTATAGAAAGTAAGAAATTGACATTATTGTCTTTTTCTTTTACATAAATATTATAAATGTCAAAATAAAAAACATTTGGTACCATGTGAATGTATGTTTGATATTTTTATTAAAATATTTGAAATAAACTCATAAAATAGGATATTTCAGTTTCTAGGCTCAAATTTAAGTCCTTATCATATTATTTTTAACCATAATTACTCAATTTACCTTTATCGTGGTGATCATTATTTACTAAAGTTACAATTCATAGTGACTAAAAATCAGTGGGGCCTAATTTTCAAATATATTATTTATAATTATAAAAATGTAATTAATTTTTTAATATTTAATTCAAAATTTTTTATTAATATAATATAAAATTTAACTTACAAAATTGGATGAAAATAGGTTTTTCAGAAAAATACATTTTCAAGTATAAAAATGTTTTAATTCCAAATTGAATTATAAAATTTATTGCAAGGACTATATTTGTATTTTATTTAATAAAAATTGACTCATGAAATTTTAAAACTGAAACAAAGTAGAGTATAACTTTTAAACACTTTACAGAAAAACATA
Source organism: Viscum album (assembly GCA_963277665.1). NCBI lineage: Eukaryota > Viridiplantae > Streptophyta > Magnoliopsida > Santalales > Viscaceae > Viscum > Viscum album. The sequence continues at coordinate 333,410,474 of OY728138.1, read as the reverse complement.
ATTTTCAATAAAAATGTTTTTTTTTCACTATTCAAGGAAAAATAAAACTTTTTAGAAAAATATAAAAATTTGATCCTAATATAATTATGAAATTATTATTTAAAAAAATATATCCTTTTTATCAAATGAAAATTTTATATTTTCTATAAATTAATTATAATAGTCTCTTACAAAAAGAATTAAAAATAATTTTTGAAGAAAAAATATTTTTAGTGAATAAAAAGACTACAAAAAATTGAGTGATTATTTACTAATTTTTTTTCAATAAATTCAAATTTATTATTATTTTTTTATATAGTTCATAAATATGTTAATCCTATTCATACCCTTCAATTTAACAAATAATTTATTACAATCATAACAAAATATTTAATGATTCGTTTATGGTCAGTGTTTCTTGTCATGTAAGATATCAAACATATATTTTTTTTAAATATAGAGGTATTAAAACCACCACCTATTCAATCATAAAAGCCATAATGAATAAAATACACGATGGTGGTGGAACCAATTTGACCCTATCTAACAGGGCAAGTGAGTAACATGCTAAGATTTTATATTTAATCTTTTGATATGAATTTGAAGTATTAGATAACTTTTTTACATATAACCTTGAGTCTAAATAAACCAAAATATTTTATAAAACTTAAAAACCAATTATTGAATTGATTGGTATGAATAATAATGACCAAATTATGAAATATATTTAATTTTTTTCCTTAACTAAAATGTCTTGATTATTTACTGATAAATAATCCTTAAATTTTAAGAAAATCATATCATAATTAAAATTCCTATTTTTTGAAGAAATTTATTTTTATAAATATTATGTATTTTTATAAAAATAATATATAGGAAATTATTTAAGATTTAATTTAATTCAATTAATTTATAAGTTTTTAATAATAATTTATAAATTAGTTATCTAGTGGTTAATAATGAAGGTAAAATCATTTTAAAGATAGAGGTGTTTTTTTAAGAAAGATGATTTTATGTGTGCAATGATTCTTATCATAAAAAATTAAATAAATAATAATTGATTATTATTTTAATAATAATTTTATATTATATATTAATTAAAATATTATACATTCTTATAGTAGTATATTGTAGGAAATTAACGAGAGTAAACCCAGTTCCATGCTTAAAAATACATTTTCTAAAAAATAGTTTTCATTTCCGTTTTCACTTTTATTATAAATTAATTTATCTAGCCTTTAGAAATTTAATTTTATAAAATGTTTTATATATATTGAATTAAAATTTTATTTTTTTCTTTAATGATTCCAAATTCATTTTTGTCATAATATATAGTAAAAACTGTAAACATTTGGCATTACGGTTATGGTTAAAGCCGGTTTATCAGGGGGACTTAAACTAAGAGATATAGGTAAGAATGACATGAATAATTCTATTAATATTATTTCATGATGATATTTATACCTTATATCATCTAAAAGTACAATTATTGTACATCTTGGACAACTTTCACATGAAAATGACTTCAAAGTTTTTAAATATTTTTTGTAATTCCTTGTTTGGCCCTCCCATCACTTATAAAAGTAAACCACTTCTCTTCACTTATTCAAAAATATTGAGTTCAATATATTTGAAAAGTACATCCAAAAATCCTTCATATATTCTATATCTTATTTCCTTATCATGTTTTTTCTCATTATACCACCTTAAAATGATTAAGTTGCAAGCGGAAGGAGGTCTATCAAAGAAGAGGTAATATTACTACTTAAATCTTTCAATGTTTTTTTCTTATGTTACTTTCTATAAAACTAATATTTAAATATTTAAATAATTAATAGAGTATAATAAATAAAATTATATGTTATTAGGATTATATTATAACCATTTTCCACCCCTTCCTATCAAATGGGAAGTAAAAGCACTGCACGTGCATACATGCAGCCTACCACCTCTACAGAGAAATGCAATTAATTTTCCATTAAAACATCACACTAGTTATTATAAGTATTGATTAAATACATATATATATGTAGTATTTAAAATTTAATTATGATTATATAATTATAAAATATTATTTATCTTTTTTCATTATGTTCATTAGGAAATGAAAACAGTGTTCATGTGAATTTATAAACTACCATCTCTATGAATGACATGGTTCATTTTTATACCTATTACTTTTGTGGATACTTATAAATATGTATATAATGAATATATATTATATTTTTATCAATATTAATATTATTTAAACTATTTAACCATGATCAAGATTTAGTTAACATAACAGTTGAACTGAAACATACATGAAAAATAAAGAAGTTAACACTCAAAATGATAGAGATAATGAAGGATTGTTAATGAATATTTGATAAGGTGTTATATTTAAAACATTTAAGGTATTATAATTATGAATTTTAAAGGTTTATATAATTATAATAAATTTAAATTTTTTATTTTGGAGTTTAAAATCCCTTACAATGTAAGTCAGACCTGTGGTAAGGGTTTCCCATCTCAATTGTTTTAGTGAGGCATATTCTATATTTGAAAATGTTTCATTTATGTGGTGTATACAATGATAATTTATATTTTATATCATTAATATATTTATATTAATGATATTTAATGTTTAATTTAATTTTATTTATTTCATAAGCGTTTTGATTCAAAAGTTAATGAATTTATAAGGCTTTTATGTTATCATCTCACTGTTTAATGGGATAGTTTATGATTAAATTTATAATGGAAAAATTATATGATAAATCTCTAATAAATATCATTAATTTTATTCTAATTAGGTTATATATAGGGGTTTCCATGTTTTAATTTCATTTTCCCCTGTCTAATAAATCTAAAGGTTGATAGAATATTTTTTAGAAAATCGACTTTGTTTCTCTATTCAGTGAAGAATTTTTTTCATCCATGTTAATATTTTTTTAAGAAAATTTCAAAAATGTTATTAATATTGTATAATTATATTTTAATGTAATTTTGAAACATTTTTATTTCTATAAAAATATTTAAATGTAATATTATTATCATTTTCAAAATGTGGTACTTTTTACCAAAGGTGTTTATAAAACATTGTTTAAATATATATCACACAAATATATTTTCCAACCTTCATTTATACTATTTTCCGGGAAGATTCATTTAAAATTTTCTAGTATTAATTTTAAATTATTTTTTTCCTAACATTTTTTAACTTTTGAAATTTTAAATAGTTGATTTCAAAATAAAAAGGGTATTTTTCTCAAGAAATGTTTTAATAACATTTTAAATGTATTTTCATCTATGAAAACATAAATTGATGTTACTTAATCAAAACTAGATATATGATACAATGATACCATCCTTATTATTTATATATATAGTTATTTATTACGATGATAAAATCTTAATTTAACCCATTTTCTTTTCCACAGTTTAATGTATGTCTAAATGATAATATTTTCTCGATCTTGTGGAATAAACATAAATGTATTATGATTTTGTGATGGGTTGGTCAGTTATAGTGCACCAATGTATTGGGTTATGATTAATGGTTTAGGATCTCTAAGGGTACAAAGGTTAAAATATGTTTCATGGGTGGTTATCCTAAGCCCAAATTATTTTCATAGGTGGTCATTTCTAGCCAAACATGTGATGAATGTATTGGTGGGTAGCCTTGACATATATATTCAAAAATTTTGAATATTCCAAAAAAAATTATTCCACTCCCTATGAAATATTACTAGGTTTATGACATGATCTCATGCCTCATGATCTTTGATTCGTATAAAATTCATATCTTATTATCAGCAAAATCCTTATGCCATGATTACGATCTATGAATTTCTAGGAATTATTTTAAAATGTTATACACATATTCTCATAATATTATGTTCTTTTTATTATTACATATGATTAATGATTGATATCCCCTATGTTTTCCCTTATTGATCATCAAGTCTAAACCTTTCTTATTTTTCCTTTACTAGGTTAGGAAGAAATTTTTTAAATAGGGTATGAATAAGAAGTGTATTACTTGAGAATAAATTTATGGGAGTTATTGAACATCATTCACTAAATAATACAATTATGTATCTAGTATTAAGAGAGACTAAACCTATAGGGTTGTAGTGAAATTATTATTATGATACGTACTGAATATGTGTATAAAATTCTATAATATTTATGTATGTAATGTTTGGGTGTCCTTTGTTGGTATCAGAATAAGGATTAGATTTTTCTAGAAACACGGATTAGAGAACATTATTGAAAATCTGAGGGATAATTCCAAGAATAGGATAACCTCATTAACCTTTATTAAAGTATATATTCTGCGGTTTTCCATTAAAAATAATTTCTATCTAGATATTGGAAAGTTAATGTAGTTATGAAACATATTTTCATTGAGGTAACAAATTTAAAAGGGGAGGATTTGGTATTAGTTATATCTCCACTAATGCATGATGAGTGGGAATAATACTTTACAATTGGCTAGACACTCCCAATAGATATTTTGGGTTAATTAATGTTTACTTTATAAAACATTATTAAGGACATTAATATATGATAACCATGGATTAACTAGGATAAAACAATGGTTTAATAGGATGAAAATAATGTGTAATTTTTTTTGAAATTATTTGGTAGATTTTAAATATTATATTATTGATTAATCTAGTTAATAGAGTTTAATTCTAATGTTAACCATTTTGATTTTAGTAATGGACCAGAGATAGAATTTTGAAATTGAGGTGGTGATATGTAAGCTCAACCATTGAAGTATCTTATTTGATTATATTAATATGAATTAATTATATCATAAAAATTATCTATAAATATTAATGTATATTCTCAATGATTAAATATTTTATTTTTTTAAAAAATTGTAATGGTATATTGATCACATCTAATTTCTATTATTCTAATCCAATTAATATTTTTAAGAGTGTGATTCTTACAAATAAGTGTATTCTCCCTCTAGTAGAATTTTATGAGATTTAAGGAATTAATTTTCTCTCTCTATATAGATCCCATATCAATTTTAAATTAAGGCAAGTCACATTTCATATTCTTGATGGACCAATTATCATTTATTAGTGTTAGGATGAATATGAGCTTCTAATGGAAATTAATTCAATTTTGGGGGTTTGTATTTCTACTAATAAAGGGTATTTGTCTCTTATGGGTGGGGGTAAACTCAATACCAAATATATTATTATTATAATGGATTTGGTTGATGAATTTGTAAATAGTTTTTTATTCTTCCTATAAATATAAAAGTTATGTTTTTTTAAAAGTAGTCATTCCTATATTTATTCCTATTTCAAGGACTCATTATTAAATGAACCCAATTAAGTTATATGAATATGATGAGAAACCACAGGATAATCTAGAAAAGGGATTTATATTCTCTAGTACATCACTCTAGGGTTCACCTATTCTTTTTATTAAGAATAATGATGGGTCAATTCATATTGTCCTTTATTATTTGTGAAAATGAATGAATAAGATCAATAATAAGTATCCTTTACCATGTTTTGAGGATTTGTTTGATTAAATATGAGGAGCTCTATTATTTTTCATGATTTAAAATTATTCTGTATACTGTCAATTGAGGGTCAAAAGTGAATATTAACCTAAGAAAAATTTCTATAAGAGGTATGGACACTAGATATTTATAGTGATTCTATATAGAATTTCTATTTCCCTTTGTTATCCTCATGTATATAATGAATAGTGTTTTTAGAGATTACTTTGATCAATTTATTGTAGTCTTTATAAATAAAATTATTATGTAATCTAATAGATAATAGGAGTATAAAGATAACTTAATAATTGGATTGAATACCCTATGGAAGAAGAAATTATATTCCAAATTCCCCAATTATGAATTACGTTTATAGAAAATATCATTATTGTTTCATGTGATCATAGTAGTGGGTATATTAGCATATAATTATAACATGGATGCAAATGAAAATTGGATTAGAACAATATCTAGGGATAATATTCATATACCTTTTGATTTAGATGGATATTATCTATGTTTTGTGAATAATTTATCATGGAAGTCAGATCCAATAACCAAGTTAAGATAGACGAGATTCATTTTCCTTTGTATTGATGAATGTGAAGAAAATTTCAAGGAACTAAATGGAATGTTTTTCAATACACTATTACTCACATTACCTTGTATTGGAGAAGTTTTTTTTGTTTTTAGTGATACATCGAAGTGGGTAATAGAAGAAATTTTGCTTATTTTGAAAATTGTGACATACCTTATGATTATAAGAGATTAATGTATGTATTCACCCAGAAAGAGTTTAACATGTTCTAGAGAATATCGTTGATGGTGATTAAATATTATTACTACTCAATACATTACCACCATAAAAATGTGAACAAGGTGGATAAAACTTTGAGTTGAAAATATCATGCTCGATTTTCCATGATGAGGATCACTAAATATCCAATATTTGTGGATTTTCAAAGGATAGAGCATGAAATAATGATGGAAAATGGGAAATATTATCTTACTAAAATGATTGTTAAAAAATATATCTATGTGATGATTAAAGAGATTCATATGGAATATGTAGATATGTAAAAGAATCTACGAAATATTTATGAGTTCAACGTCGATTATGATGCAATGATAAGGTTTAGGAATATAGTATTTGTCCTCTTTATACAAGAATTTAAGAATTATATTTTGGATAAATATCATATCTCATCATTCTCTAACCATACTCGAAGTATGAATATATACAATGACCTTAAAAATCATTTCTGATGGTATAACATGAAGAGAGATAATATGATGTATGTATACTAGTTCTTGGTGTTCCTACTAGTTAGGTTTGAGAAGTAGAAGTATAATGTGATATTATGACCATTATATACACCTGTATGGAAATGAGAATATGTCATTGTAGATTTCATCATAAGACACCTCGTGAAATCTAAATGAAATAATTCTATTTGGGTTGTATTTTATCTCCTTATGATGTTATTAAATTTCATTTCTATCAATGAAGGTTTATATTTTGAAAAAATTTCCCAGATAAACATTATGAAACTAGTAGGGTTACTTGAAGTACCAAATTCTGTTGTATCTGATCGAGATCTAAGGTTTACCTCATCATTCTATAGAAGTATTCATCAAGATCAAGATATAAAGTGATATTTATATACATATTATCATCCCTAGAAATATGGATAGTATGAGAGAACCATTAAATCCTTTAATGGCATCCTAGTATCCTTTTTTCTATATTTTAATGGTGGATTGGATTAACACCTTCCTCTTGTCAAATTTTATAATAGCAATTTCCCTCAACAATTCAGATGGATTATTATAAATCCCTCTAAGGAAAGACGGGAATGAATCTATCATGATTGGATGAAGTTGGAGAATGAAATATATTAATACCGAAGATAGTTTAGGACATTATAGATAAGGTTAAATCAATTCAACAACACATCAATGAATATTATAGTCGATAGAAGAGTTGTGCACACAATTATCAGTGAGATCTTAAAGTCAAAGTTAGTGAGAAGGTATTTCAATGAATTTCCCTATGGAATAAGGTTATGAGTTTCCAAAATAATTGAAATATAAGCCTAAGGTATATTTATCCCATTGATATTATCGATCAATTTGGTATAGTATCTTGTCACTTGGTTCTTCCATCAAACCTCCCTCAAGTTCATGATATGTTTTAGGCATCTCTTTTGAGGAAGTTCATGCTTAATACTTTAAATTTAATAAAATATGAGGTTGTATCATTGGATTTTAATATTTATTATGAATAAAAATATGTATAAATCATGAAAGATCAAAATAAATATCTATGGACATGAATACTCACCTAGTTATAGTTTTTTAGAGGAATCAGAATATTTTGAAATATACTTGGGAACCCGAGGATGTTATGAATAAGAATTATCTTTATTTTTTTATATAAGAGAGATTGAATTTTAATGGAACATTTCATTTTTATGGGGGTAGAATGTAACTCCCCAATATTTTATAGTTATTTCTTTGAAATAAATTTGATGTATTCGTTAGCTTTCTTTGCATGGAACCTTGAGAATGAATGAACCATGATATTTTATAACATTTATAAACTAAGTATTGGATTTATAAGAATGAATATGATTGAAAATATTGTGGAATATATATATAAATATATATAAATAATTTTTTATTAATTAATATTTATTTATTAATGCCTAGGAAATAATAATTAAATTTTAGTAAAATCATTTCATTATTAATGTACCAATTATTTAGAAAAAATATATTTTTCTACATGTTAGGAATTTTTATAATAATAATATATTGATAAATGTTAAAATTTTAATTTATTAAAATGAAATTATAATTTATGAATAATCATTCATACAATTTTTATCAAATGGTTTGGGATGATGAAAAAATCATTGGAAAGTAAAAAATAGATATTTTTCCAAAATGTTTTGTCATAAGTTGTTTTTATATTATTTAATTATATTAATAATTATTAATTGATGATTAAATTATATAAGAATATTTTAAATTCAATAAAATATTTTAAACTTCATCTAATTTTAATTTTTAGGTAATAAATGATTATAAACACATATTTTTAAAGTGCATTTTTTTTCAAAAAAATTATTTTCATTGCGTCACACACAATTATTTTAGAATTAATTTCTAAATGTTTGTTATATTTAATTTTGGAAATTGGTTTCTATACCTTTAATAAAAATGTTAATTTTTTTCTGTGATACCACATTCATTCTTTGTCATAATGAATAGTAAATATAGTAAAATTTGTTTACCACAGTAAGGGTTAAAACGAGGATAAACTAAAAGGTACGGGTAAATATGCCACTTAAAATTGTATAAATATTATTATATGAATATATTGTGAACTTATATTTTCTTATCTTCAAATTATTCTCCATTTTTTCCACTTTTTCAAGAAAATGATTTCATATTATTTAAATATTTTAAGTAATTTTATGTGAGTCCCTTCCCTCACTTATAAAATAGAAGTAATTATACTCCCTTATTCACAAACTTTGAGACCTATTTCATTGAGAATAACTACCTAAAAAACTTCCAGGATTCATCAAATTAAATCTTGAACTTGGTTCTCCTACTAATATTATACCATGAAAGCTTAATTTGTATGCCAAATGATGTATCTCAATTAATAGGTAATCATCATACCCGACTCTTTCAAAGAATACTTATTCTTATAATTCTTCTAAATATGTTGCACACATAATATCATAATGAATCAAGTATCATAAATATACTGAGATATTATTGTTGTTATGGGATAACCATTTTCAACATCCTTCCTTTTAAATATGAAATGAAAGTATCCCTCATGTGTATGTGTAGACTAATTCATCTATATAGTGATGTAATTCATTTCCCCTTAGATAAACACATTTATGTGTATATTAATGGATTTAATAAATAAATATGACATAATTATGATAATGTAATGATAAAATTTAATATTTATTTCATTATTTCCATTATAAAATGAAACAATATTCATGTATAAATATAGATTATCAGCTCCATGAATGGTGTAATTAATTTTTATATATATTAATTTTTTGGATATTTATAATTATGTATATAATGAATATATAATATATTTAAATCATGATTAGTTTTTTTGAAATTATTTATCCACGATCAAGATGAAAGGACCATAACTGCTAAACAAAAACATATGTGAAAAATGAAGTAGTTAACACTCAAATGGTGATGATCATGAAAGATTGTTATTGAATGGGTGAATAGATTTTATAATTAAAACATAAATGGTATTATAAGTATTATTTTTATTCTATTATAAAATTAACATAAATTTAGTTTTATTATATAATAGGTTAAAATCACTTACGATGTAATTTAGAGCCAAGGTAAGGTTTTCTTATCTCATTTTTATAATTGTGAGACATATGCTATATTCCCCACTTATTTAGTTAATATAGAATATATAATACCCCATTAATAGGTAATATCATAAATATATTTATATTCATGTTATTTAATGTTTTATTTGAAGTTATTTATTTTTTAGGGGTTATGATTCAAAAAAGACCAATGCAGTATGGGTTTTATGTTACAATCCCATTTTTTCAGTTTTGTTTATGATTAAATTTATGATAAAATAATTTTATGATATATCTCTCATAAATACCATTTATTTTATTATACTATGTCTATTAATAGATATTAAAATTTCTCATTTCATTTCCCTCCCTCTATGTATTGAATAGTAATGAAGAATGTTTTTAAGGAAAATCGACTATGTTTCACTATACTGTTAGATTTATTTTTATTCCATATAAATATTTTTTAAAATTATTTACATAAATATTTTAATATTAAAAATTAATATATTAATATTATTTTTACCAAAATTTAAATTTTTATAAAAATGGTAAAATGAAATATTGTTGTCATTTTTTGAATGATTCACTTTTTAAAAAAATGTTTGAGCGAAATATGTTTCTAAATACACTGCATGAATGTTTATTACCACCAATATGACTACTATTTTAATTGAATATTATTTTATAATTTTCTATTATTATTTTCATTGAAAATATTCTATAATATTATAGTAATAATTTTATTTTAAATAAGTGGTTACAAAATTAAAAGGGTATTTTTCTTAAGAAATGTTATAGTGGCATTTTAAAGATAATTTTATCTATGAAAATATCCATCGGTTTTAATTATAGTTCACTAGGTATATGATCATATGAGCCATCCTCATTCTTTCTATATATAGTTATTTATTATGATGATGAAATCTTAATGAAGTATGTTTTCTTTTCCATGTGTCAAGCTATGATTAAATGATATAAATTTGCCTGATCTTTTGGCATACATATGAATAGATTTTGATTATGTGATGGGGGTCCATTATATAAATATTATTCATTAGGTAATTATTAATATTTTATGAACTCGAAGGATACACGGGCAGTTACCCCAATCCCAAAATAGGGTACAAGGGTGGTCAACATAAGCCCAATGATGGTACATTGGTGGTTATATCAATCCTAACATCTGATGAATGTTTTGGTTTGTATCCTTGATATATAAATTTTATGATTACAATTATAAAACACTTATTATGACAATCTCTATGATATGTTCTTATGGTTATGATATAATCTCATGGGTTATGATATTCGATTCCTCTATGATTCATATATTATTATCTTGCAAATCCTTATGTGATGATTATGATCTATGAATTTCTTAGTATGATTTTAAAATTTTAATATCATATTATCACACACATATACTCATGCCATGCTTACATATGATCATTGAATTATATCTCTGATGATTACCCTTGATAACCATCTAATCTAACCCTTTATTATGTTTTATTTCCATAGGTTTTTAAAAACGGTTTTAAGTTGGGTGTAATAGAAAGGTTTACTATATAAGAATAAATTTTTAAGAGATGTTTAATATTCTTAACAAAACAAGATGATTATGTATGTAGTATTAAAATACACTAAGAATTTATTTTTCTTGGGAATGAATTTTTATGACATGTAATTAATATTCAAATAAAATGATTTAATATTTATGTATTTAATACTTGGTTCACCTGACGGGGACATTTATATTAACCAATCTTCCCTTGCTAAGGAAATCAGTCTCCTCCAAATCAAGAATCCCTAAAAGAAAATGCCTCATTGTCCCCCTCCTTTATGATTTATCAACAACATTATAATAATACTTGGTTTAGGACAATATATAGTCTCTAGGGATCATATAAATAACCCAATTCCTATAAATAACAGAAATTATAAGGTGAAACCTCACAATGGAAAAAAGTTAAAATGACCCCCAATAATATAGATGTTATAGAGGATTATTACCCATCTATCATTTATTATTAATATGGGGAAAATTATATTACTACTCTAATAAAAAAATATATGATCCTCGATTCATGTTATATTTCAATAAATTTTATTGGCATCAACACTATTGAAAACAAGAAACACAATGAAAACATAGATGAATGTATCAAGGATTCCTTTGTACGAGACACATCCCATAATGAAATAATCATAGAAGGTCTTTACACCCAGTATTTTAGAAAAAAATCAAAACCTTGGAGGTCCTCCCAATTCATCGATTCCACCCCTTAGTGGTAATTAGAAAAAGAATATGGGAAGGGTGTGGTTTCATCTACATCCCACCCACAACCTAATGAAATTATCCCCTGTTACATTGAGGAAATTGTTTCCTAATATAAAGTTATGAATTAGAAGATGATTACTTAGAAGAATTATTCCTCCCATATAATTCTTAGGAATAGGATAATGTATCCCCTCCAGTACATGAAGAACATGAAAAATCTACTCAAAATGAGTTATATATCCCATTTAGTCATAATATAGAAAACTAATATATCTTGAATAAATGAAAATAAAATGATATAATTTTATTTGACTTGGTTATGAACCAACATTGTTTTAGTTGATTTACCTAACATTATCTCAAATGGTATATAAAAAAATTATACTGGAAAGTTGACAATACCAGTTTCTGCTCATTACTTTCGCATAGGAATCATCATTGGAAATAAAGCTATATTACTCCACAGTTTGATTGAGTCCCATATCACATGGATGAAATCCATGTGAGGGAGTCATTCCCTTGTATAGAAATATATAAATCTATATCCCGATTGTGTGGATGATACTTCTATGCTGTCTAATTCTGATAATCCATCTTTCATCATTTTCAATGTAATGGGTGTTCCGATATAGCACCAAACCCATTTCATGTCTCAATGTAGACCCATTAAGGGAATTTTGGAATTAATAGAGGTATAAAAAATTAGGTGTTTTTTATAAAAAACCTATAAGGTCTTGTATTTTTCTAGTATAACAATATTCAGTAGGTTCCAATGGAAATTGGATGATCTTTTCCAATAATTACTTTACTAGTTCAACTTTATGCTAAAGAAAACAACCATCATTGAACTCTCAAACAAAAAATAATGTAAAAACAAGAGGGTTGGAGACTTTATCCACATGAGTAATGTATTACACTTTTCACAACATATATATCTCCATAAGGATAATCTTGTATATATATGCAGACAAAATGTAAGTGATGAGTTGCAGAAAATTTTGACTTTCTTTAAAAATAGTGTTGGATTATTGAAGTTTACATCCATTATACAATGAATGGAAAATACCATATGATAGTCCAAGTCTATGTCTTTATTCAAACCATTAGCACAATGGAAAATCATGATATTTTAGAGACTATAACTATCACACTCATCCCATCCCCAAAAATATCTAATGAAAATAATCCAATACAATATCTTGAAGCACCTATTCCTAAATAGAAATAGGACAACAATGTCCTCCTCAAGAGGGAAATAAAGAGGAAAATCATATGATGCAATAGGTTTAATAGAGTAAAACTTATTATCAATAAAGAGATAATATTGCAAATAACTCTATTCCACCCACATAAAATAATATCCTTAAATTACTGAAATCTAGAAACCCCAATGATGTCAGTCTCCGTGACCATCCTGATTAATACCCCTACCATTAGATACTATAAAATAGTATCCAAGAGTGGTTTAACATAAAATGAATTTTCTGGAATATGGAAGACTCTGGGTAATATAAATTAAGTGAACCCTCAATATAAGTGACTCATATATCATTCAGTATATCAAAAGGAAAAGGGAAATGGTTGGGAATCACTTGAAAATTTAAATAGAAATTTAGTGATTAAATGTATAAGAGATCAATAATATGATAAAACACCATACATAGTTCCCAAATGAATTTTATTGTCAAGACCCCAACTCCCCCAAAAATACTTGGGGGTAAATATTTATTATCTTAGTCCACTAAAATCCTATGTAATCACAAATGGTAAAACAAGTCATACTAGGCGTCATTACCAAAACCTAAGATAGTTCACACCCTCTCATACATCCTTCCACTACTTCTCAAAGGATGAAAAGTTCCCAACAAAATGAAATCTTCTTTAAATAAAGAATCAAAATATGGTTATATTAGCATTATCAACATGAAAAATCCCTTCTCTAATAAATAATATATGAACAAACTTGGTATACCAACCTATAATTGGGGAGGAATGGGAAGTGGTTCTTGGGGACAAGGTGGTCAAGGAAGATGAGGCTGAAAAAGACCCCAAAACCTATGTACCACTTCCAATGACGATATATATGGTATTTAAACGCAATTTAATGCACTACAACAAGCCTAATAAAGGACTTAATTGTCTCTTGTATCAACCAGGGATCTCATGGAACCAATTACATTGGAAGACCTGTTTAAATAATGTAATTATCTCATAAATATTAGAACATGGGTAGGATATCCTATAATTACCCACTTATCTCAAATATTCCCTCAAATATTGTCATGTTAAGGGCACCGCAAACAACAAATACCTCATTATTCACACCTCAGACCCAGGATCAGCCTCTTAATAAGAGGCATAATAACATATTTCAAAAGTAAAATTTCCAAATTTATATATCCGTTGTTATATAGAAGATCTTTATTTTGGATGTTGTTTTATTTATCAAAAAAAATTTGGGAATCCGTAATCGAGTCCCTCTTAATCCCATAAGTGTTTGAGGAAAATATCTCCACAGATGTGTCATATAGCGGAGATATCAGTTTCCCCATTATTTACACAACCATTTGTTTCACAAAATAAGACTAGAAGGTCATAATACTAGGGAAATTAACTACATTTTATATATCAAGAAATCTATTTGATATTGAAATCTGATGTGATTTAATTGAATATGGTGTTGGGATTAATCTCATACTAGTATAAACCCTCTCCCTCTATGTATATACTTAGGATTAATTTTATCACTCTAATATAACTATTCATACATATGAAATGAGTGAGTAGAAGAATATTTTAAGGATTAAACTAATATATTAGTTTATTTATCTTTTATCTAACTCTAAATTAATGTTATTTTTATTATATATAGCCTTAAATGTCTTTCATGGAAGCCCATAGATCCATATTCATGGGATAGTTCCCTAATAATACCAAAAATTTCTCTAATATCATATTAATGGAAAATTCACAGTTTTTTATGGTGATAGTTCTTCCAGTTAGTTCAATGAATCTTAATATATAGGCATAGGGTTCTATAAGAGGGACGAAAATTTGTTAATAGTAGATAATGTAATCCATGTTTCTGCTCCCAATTGTTTTAAAATGGCACATATCAACCAATGGAATGAAATTGAATAAGAATACATGTCTTCCATTAATAAAAAAATGTTATATAATCTAAATTCATGAAATTATCATGTAATATGAGTTCCTTTTGTAGATTAGGGAATTTGGGCACTTTATCCAGTGTATAGTTTATATTAGTTACATCTTTCAGACCTTTCCATGTGGTATAGGGGTGTGATTACAATAAAAATAATCATACCCCTAATAATAATGACCCCATAATATTTAAGATATGATAATTACTCTACATCAACATCTTTAGAAAATGACGACACCTCTTTGTCATCTACAAGGCATAAAAATTCCTCCATATCATCTCTTAAATCCCAATATGTCAGTAAATATTCTACCCCTGATGATAGTGAAGAGGAATGGTAAAATATTCAGGATTTCCCTAATAAATATGCCTCAATATCATCATTGAAATTTATTTTCCTAGAATTATAGAAATATGCATGGAATGGATCCTGATGGAGCCACCCATCATTTAAATATTCCCAAAAATAATATAGGCTACTAGTAGGTGTATAGGATAATGCATCCTATACATAATACTAAGGTAGAATCCAAATTTAATAAGATCATTAAATCCAAACTCATTTGCGAAGTCCAATAACTAAAATGAATCCCCAATAATTACCCCATCATGAAGAATATTTAGAAGATAAGTGTTTTCATTGTCCTTATGGAACTCAACTAGAACTTCAAAAAGGGTGATTTCTTAATCCCAATAATAAATATTTTGGTTGACACAACTTATTGCTATTAGGACCTCCATTTCAAGGTATAATATTCATTCTATAATCAAATCCTATGTTTCCTCCAAGACAAGGAGGACATTACCTTTAGAGGGCCCCAAGGGGTATGATACTACCTTGTAACACCCTTTGGCCAAATGAATATGGGCTTTATATATCAACACATAATGTATCCTTAATCCTTTTCTTATAAGGAGCGTGGAATACTAAGTTTATAAACCAGAGGTCATGTTTTGAAAATTCCATGAACATATAACTAATCTTGAAATAGTTTTTAAAAAAATTATGGCAACATATCATGATGATAAAGCCTCTAAATTTTTGAATCATGGTAACCTTAGGAAAATTACTTGGATTTGTGGTTTGTTATCATGGAATCAAAGTTGATAATGAGAAAACCTTAGTGATACTTGATATGGCTCATCCTAAAAATTTCAAGGAGATAAGGGGAATCAAAGGAAACCCCACCTAAACTAGATTTCTTTATAGATAACCACATATGAAAGTTTCTTCCATTAAATAATCGATTAAGAAGGTGGTAAAATATCACTGGGGTGAAGATTTACAAAGATATTATTTTGACCCGAAATAATAACTTATGATCCACCAGTGTTAATTCAACCCATATGAGAAATTACTATCATTATTCACGTAGAAGCCCTAAATCAATCACACAATGTAATATTTACTCAAATAATTTAAATTTTTAAAGGGGAAAAACCTCTATTATATTATCTAAGAAATAATTGATTCCAAAATTGATACTATGATATTGAGAATAACTATTTAGTACAAATATTCATGGTGAAAAATATGAGGTAGTTTTTACAGCCCCACAATGCCCATCATGTTTTTTGTATTGAAGCACAAAAAATTATTATGGGTTCTCAATGATAACTAGGACATTAATAAGGTATAAAATCGATCTACAGTAGTTTTACATCAATATCCTATCCTAGAAGGTGACAAAATGATAAGAGTTAGAGAATTTACTTTTAGAACACTATGTCACATTGAAATCATGACTAAACAATGATATCCCATATAAAGATATTTTCTCTATCCATGAAACACTAAAAATACGGAAGATGAATTTTTACAGTGATCCTAAGAGCTTCACATGAAGAAGGATGGATAACCTGAAGAATAACTTGGGTTTCTTTGGAATTTTACTCATCTGTCAATACAAGGAAGTTCTACCATACTCCTTCCTTATATTATGGGGTTTCAATAGTAATTAAGTAAAATACAAATATCTCATGAAATGGATAGATCTGACCTACAAGTACCAATATTCCATCTAAACATCATGAGTGACTCAAAATTGGTAATCAAGTATTTTAATGGTGAATATTCCTTCAAGAACGAGGAATTAATCCCTTTAATTAATTAATTACAAGGGTTCATGTTTGATCCAAAATTATATTATATTAATAATTCATATAATGGCTGAGTTGATGCCTCGAAGAATGAATCTATAGACTTGGAAGATCTAGATGAGAGAAAAATAGTTATTATCAATGTGCTCAATAGGGAAGTTTCTCCATTTTCAGTAAATAAATGGTAGAGATGAATGAGGTCAACACCACCACATAATAAGGAAAGCTGATATCTTTATCAGATAATTCCACCATTAGATGGATATTCCCCTAAATGGACTATCTCCAATGTGGAATCTTCTCATCAGACTGAGCCAAGAAATAATATATTATATGGTGAGCAATAACACCAACATTTATAATGACCCATATTCTAAGAATGTAATATATAAATGAGGATTTAATGGTGTCCTGATCAAATTCATTGAATGGAGTGACATTCTCATAGTTTTTCATGAAGTCTATTTGGTAACCTGTGGTGCTCATCAGTTAGGATAAAATATCTATCTTCAAATTGGGATACATAGAAATTTTTCCAATCTTTGACAAAAGACTATATGTAGTTCACTAAGAAGTTTCATTATTGAGAGATACATGAAAATATTATTCATCAACCCCTAAAGGTATTATATATCACCAAATACACCTTTTCATTTTCTATATCGGTAATAGATGTTTCGGGGTCACATTCCCCTACCACATGCTGTAATTTCTAATATGTCATTACTACCACTGACATATAATCAAAATGTTCCATGGCTATATAATGCAAGGAATACTTCATGAAGTCTATCACCAACATTGTAAAGGGAAACATCATCACCAAATTTAGAGTCCCTCACACAATATTATCGAAAACTAAAACCATTTTTACTCTTCCAATTTGAGAGGCTATAATAAGAAAATAAAATCTAGTTTAAACACTCACCCCACTACCATGCAGTGGTAATTGGAAATATTAAAGATTTCAAAAAATATATATCTAATATCCTCCAAAATAAGTGGGGGGTGTAAGAAAAAGAAATATTATTCTAATAAAATCCCCCATTCTTTGTGGAATTATTACCACATAACTAATATTGGTAATAGTCAAACACCTATTGAGTTGTATATGGGATTGTGGTAGTCTTACCAATCAATGTCCTATTACATCTACCTCATGTTTTCATTTATAATCAGTTATCAGATGATATCTTTTACGATAAATAGGTAGAATAATTGCAATTACTGGATGAGAGAATGTTATAAACACACATAGTAACCTATAAATCTATCAAAATAGGTTTTTATGATCATTTAAAAAAAATTTCACCTTCTCTCATTACTTCAATGGGAAATGCTTTCAGATTTGAGAATTCCCTTAATACATAGGAAGAAGACACCAATGTTCAAGACAAAGTTGGAAGAAACTAATACCATATATGAGGACTGTTCAAATGGATATTATTACCTAATAAAAATAGATGGAGAGTATATCACACTACCAACGAATTATTTATTTCTTAAGAAGTACTTTGTGTAATCGCATGGTGGATACACAACATCTTAGTCACATGATATTAAATTACATGATATTTTCCTAGTAGCATGATATTAAACTATATGAAATAAAATTCTCAACTATATAACATTAAGCCATGGGGCACTGAATCCTATCCACATGGTGATAATGTTTTTAGAATAGGTCCGTATCACATAACCAAAAACTATATGATTTTTTTTCACCCATATTATAATTTTTTTCAATACCGGTTATATATGAATTGGATTTTATTTATCAAAATTATCATTACTTATGTTTAGATGTTTTGGATGATTTTTCATTTTAAGGCAATTCATATGGATTATATATGGAGTTACACCCTTGTTTCATAATTTTAAACAGCATGACATTAATTCCACCCTACAGGACATATAAGGCAATGTGATTTTCCACGGCCTCATCTACCTATAAGAGGGGTCGATTCATGTTACATATCTTGGTGTATTATTTCCTACTTTAATTAACCAAAAACAAAGCATTAATTACCCCTAAGATATCAATTTGTATCATTAAAAAAATATAATTACTACATATTGCTTGATTACTATTCCTTTTGGATACATAGTGACGTTAGGATATCCTATTGTAGGACCAGATGCAGATTATTTTCATAAAAACTTTTACATAGAAGTTATATATATATATATATTAATTCATGAAGAGATTTATGTTTTTTTCTAACTATAGGTCACCCTCATATTCCATCTCGCTTCCCTTATACATGATATAAATATGTATTGATTGACCGATAATAAATATGTGTGGTTTGATTCTTGATGTTGCAAGATACAAAGTGATGCTTGAAGTTTCTATCCTAGGACAAAAAAATCCACATCATTCCCAATCTTTTTAATTGAGGACTATACCTATGTAAGAGATACCAGTGCATATTTTTTCAAAATCCATACTCATCCCATTACATGATGTTAAACTACATAGAAATTTCCCTTTTTATATTCCCCTAAATGGAATAAAACTCCCTTCTTCATCATTTCACATTAAAATTGATAACATAAATAGTAAACCCTATTTTACCACTAATGTTATTTCGTATGGTCTATTATTTTATCCTAATATTCTTACGTGAGTGGCTAATCATTGTGTGAGTTCTTAGTCTATCAATATATTAAAAACCTGGTAAAATTATGCCATATCAAAACAACTATGTTTAGTTTTATTTTTTATGCTCTTGGATATGTATTGACACTTGGATCTCTTATACTATTCCAAACCAAAAATTTTACCCATATCAAATCACCTCACAATATATGGTATCCTCATTCATATCTGGTATTATATTATTAGACTTTATATTAAGATAGTGTATCATTTTTCATAACTACAAATGGATTAAATCCTATTAATATAGGACTTGTATTTATTCCTGAATAACTTATATAAATCCCAACCATTAATCATAACTAAATACCTACTCCAACTTGAAGGTTGCGTCCCTCAATTCTTGAGGGATTTACTTCGATTGGTCCAACATTGAGAAAGATCCATCGCATTCTACCCATGAGTAGAATTAGTATGGGACTCATAACATGTGGTTTGGAATTCATAAACCTATGTCACAGTCAAAATTACTCATAATTCATTAGATTGTAGTCATATAACCCTAAAATTTATGATATGAATGTAATAGTTTTGTGGTTATAAATTACAATAAATATAGTCCTTATCACATGATGATAAATTGTATGATATATGGTCCATCCAAATATACCTTAAACTATATAGAGTGGTCTACCTTATATGGTATAAGTTTTTTTTATGATATCTAGATACATTTAGAAACATATCCAATAGAGATCCTTATATGTGACTCTATCCTGACATAAAAACATCGCCTCTTATGTGTAAGCTTGATCCATATAGTAGACTCTATAATGGAGTACAGTATACCCAAACCAATATTAAGAATCAATACCCCTAGTGTGAAAGATCTTTCCCAACCTAGGAGCTCTCCTTTTGTTTTTTGGGATGCTATAACTAGGGTTACATTAAAATATCCTTGTATTGTCACCCACTTAACCCACAATAACGAAAATTCCCACATCCTAGTGTTTTATTCTTCTCTATTATATTTTGACCTCTCTTAAGGGAATATTATAGTAGGAATATATATGAACTATGAGTGGATTAAATCTCATGTAAAGGAATACATAAAATCACATGAAATTACTATTCTAGGTCAAGATGTAAATCCCTACAATTTATCCCTGATGATTGTATCTCTACTTATTCATGTCATGTTTCTTATGATCACCAAAAATTTGGGTATAACAACCAATATTTACTCTACACATAAGATAGATAAGTGTAGATCTTTTATAGGAACTACATGTAGGGTTCACTGAAGTCTATTCTATATGAATTTAAACTACTTTTCATAAGTACTCATATTATGGACATAAAATATAAAAAAATATCCTCATCTCATGACATTAAATTTTATTACATGGGACTTTCCAGATATGATTCCCTTAACTGGTAGAGAGGCTCTGTTGGTGAGTAATTTTTTATTACATGAGATCTTATTCTGTATAGGAGTTCCTAGTTCATGTTTTTTCCATTAATTAATATAAACTTCCCAAAAAATTCATCCTTTATATAAAAGATTGATCTAATTATGGAATCCTTCAAGGTTATCATATTATGAATTTAAATTATGTAACATCTAATTATTTGTTTCATGGTAATAAATTACATGACATATAGTTCATCTAGGATAACCCTAAATAGCTTAGAATGGTCTATTACATTTTGTATATTCTCTATGTTTGAGTCAAATCAACATGAGGCTCCCATTATAAGGCCATGTACCCTCAATCCTATTTTAAATAACAATGCAACTTTCCATTATTAGTTCTAATTTAGTGTAAAATCTTATCATTCATGTTAAGTTTTCCATCATTAGGTCCTGAGTAAGGTGGTGCTACCCCTTTTCCTTTTTTTTCATGAAGTTTCCTTATATAGAGGACCTCATCATATAGCCTTAAACTAGGGAATTACTTCATCCTAGTAACATGATGATAACTACATGGAGTGTGGTATATCTGCTAATAATATAAATTTATTTGAGTGTTATTTTCTATGTGGCCTAATTGCAGTATATGGGAGCTAGATCTATGTGTGGTTGTATAGTACATGAGACCCAAAATTGTGATAAAATACCTTTTTGTTCCAAAAAACTATGGTGTTAGAGAAACACATAAATATCTCTATATATGAACCAAATCATTACCCTAAGCATGATTCTTCTATTTCTAATCCAATATTGAGATATGAAACTACCACTACATCTAAATGAGATTGATTCATGGGTTATATTTTATAAAAATAATGAATTATTTTAATCATATTATTTCAAAATTCATATTTTCATACAAACTAAATATTTTGGGTCTATCAAGAGATCATCATCCATTTTTACTCATCTTTAAAATGTTTATTTTTACCCAACTCAGTTCAGGATTAAAATTACCCTTATAATTTATTGAACGATCCTTTCCCACCATCCTAAATTGGTTTCTTAAACATTTTGGATAACTGAAAACTATTTATTTCTATCAGTAACAGGTATTCTTAGCTTAATATACACCACTTTTTGGCTATGCATTCACACCCTAAAAATGAATTTACATACCTGTGCTTAATATGGCTTGCTTACAAGAGGCATGAATTCATGTTAATAATGAGTTCCAATAATCCCTATAAGCCTCCAATATCATTTCTATCGAACCAGTCATTCAAATATTGATCATAGTAAACCCTTAACATATTTATTCTATCTCATTTATTGATTCCAATACCTTGTGCCATGATTTACATCATCATGATTCCCTATTTAATAAGTGTTGGTTGTTCTTGATCCCTATGAAAAATATCACATCTAAACCCTACCATTTGTTATAAGATCCCTGACTATAAATTTTTCACAATCTTTTTTTGAGATTTTTTACTTGAATTTGGATCCTAATTCATTTTTTTTCAATGTTCCACTGTTAGTTAAACTATATCACTTTTGGAGTTAATATTTTATGACCCTAAACCCCAAAAATGTATCATAAAAGTTCTAAAACATTAAACTACATCCTCCAATGGTCCAAATTTCAAAAACATTAAAATTTAGATGAAAAATATATATAACTTTTCAGGTCAAAAACCCATAAATTGTGTCTTGATAAATGGTTAAGTCGTTCTTCTATAGGTTATTATTTTATATGAATTTTGAAAATATTAAAGAATAAGAATGAAATAAGTGGAAAATATTGCGGGGATAGATATATATCCCTAGTAAAAGTCAATCCATGATTTCTAGACCCATTGGTATAGGAAAACTTTAGAGTAATTCTATATCGTGTGTCTTTATCCTGATTACATTTTTTACCTCTGGGGGCATAACTATTAGGGTCCAAGAACACTTATTGAGTAGATTTTTCTATAAGACTACATAATTAATTAGCTGTTTGAGTCCTTAAAAAACTTTCCTATATATTGGTAAAAAGTTCACTTATCTCCATGGGAAACCTATGTTTTGTAGGATATATGTGCTATCACAAACAAAACTGGAGTGGAATCTATCCTGACACCCGACTTGATCTATGGCATGGATAGAAGGGCATTCGTGATACTCATGGGCTGAAAAATATTTATTGGGTATGAATATAAATATTTGGGAATGATTTAACCCATTTACATAAACATAAAAAACCAAAAATAATAAACATCACACGAACTAGTAACCAAAACAAAATGAGGTACAATAATTTTTAGATTCAATGTTTATATGTTTTATAAAAATTACTACAATGGAATGGGAGTAAAAATTTATTCCAAAAAACCTCTATTCAATAAGAGGGTCTTCACCCTCATTCCACTACCACCAACACCTACATGAATTGGAACACTAGATACCTGGTTGACCATCACCACCACAACACGTCTTTTATTTACCTAGGTCATACATAACAAAGTCTACATATAGCCAAAGGTATATGCAGGGTGTGAGAAATGCCCAGTAGGATGACACCCAAAGGAAAGATCCTATGCTATAACATTAGAATACAAATCAACATAGACATTTCAAAAAGAATATTTGAAATGTTTCTAGGAAAACATTTTAATGAAAACATTCCCAATAAACACTTTTAAAGAATTTTTTTGACAAAAAAAATATCTTGAAAAAAATATTTATACTAGATTTACTGTATGATGATAGCTAGAACCACATTAAATAACCATCATGTTATAAATGAGAACCATGGGGAAATCACAAAATGTAACTAGTACATGTGGGACGCTATGAACCTTATAAATTGATGATCAAAATCCTCCCCTACCAATAGTGTTCCCGTGCGTGATCCATTAGACGGGATCCCATTAAAAAGTCTAAAGGTCTCTATATCATAAGCTAAAACCAACAAATTTCATATGAAGGATCCACACTAGAGGAACAAATCCCAAGGTCTAGTGGTCTTCAATCATTTCATATGTTTATGTAGTGTTTTAATTGTCAATCTTGCAAGAGGAATAAGGGCCTTAACCACTTCTGAATAAATTAGAATACTAGTTCTAGTTCTCCCACCTAGATACCTGAGATTCTCTTTATTCTCAAATTCCATTTCCCATATCACATAAATCAACATTTTCACTATAAGGACCCAAAAATTTATTAATGAAAATTCCTTTTGATCTAATTAAATGATTATTATGGTTATATAAAATTTTAACTTCATTGGTTTTATGTTTTTGGATTTTAAAACACCGTTTTGAATTATGACTGTTTCTAATATAGTCGCTGAAAAGTGATCACATAATTAGTATAAATACTGGACTTTAACAAATCCAATTTTCTCTGAAAAAGGAAGCGATCGCTTCATCCAGTAGATTTTCCTTGTATGAAGCCCATTTTTCAGAGCTCAGAAAGGATGTGGCATCATTGGGCTATACTCTTGACCAAACCCAAGCTGATCTAGAACACATTAAGCTTGAGTGGAACTGACTACATGAGAAGTGGAAGTTAATTGAGATTACAACCCGAGTAATGTTATCCGAGCCTCCCCAAGAGTCTTTCACCATCGAACACCTTACCCTTTAGTCTTATACAGGTGATATATGGGGTTATGTATCAAGACCCTAGAACTATGACTATGTGCATTATTGTTTTATAAATAATGTGCATTCATTTTATTATTGTTACTTTGTAAAAAGTTTTTAAATGAAAAATCATATTTTTAGTTAATATTCAACTAAGAAATCCATTTTGATGAATTAATGGAATTTTTAATTAAATATTATTTTAATAAAATATTATTATAATTAAATTACTTTTTATTAAATATAAATGATCATATAATTTTATGAATGCAATTGTAATTTTTATTAAGGTGTGAAAGTTGTTTTTGTCAAAACCCATGAATTTTTGGTAAATGTTGGTTTTTATTTTAAAAGTAAAAATTAACATATTTACTAATTATTTAGATAAAATGAATATATTTTTTGTAATAATGACATCAAAATTATACAGTGGTGAATTTTTCATAATTGTATAAGATAGTCGAATTTTTGGGTAAAAATTAAATACCGTTTAAAGATATAATGTGTTTTATGACATCATAATGACCTAATAGTGATGTAATAAAATAATATAAACATTATTTTCGTCTAATATATGTTTTTCCATTAAAAAATGGGACTTTGGGTTTGTTTGATTTATTTTACAAAGAATTAGTGGACCCTTCAAGGTTTCTAAAACATTTTGTCTTTTTAAATTGTTTTCCTTGAGAGTATGACTCACCTCCACATAAGAAACCCTATTATTTTAAGAAGTTAGTCCACTATCTTCATAAAATATTGTTTTCCACTCCCCTTTGGAAAAAACCATCGGCAAAAACCATGGGTAGGTTTGTGGTATTGATCAGTTTAATGCGAGGTTTGCCAAACCTAAATAATAAAGAATTCCCTCTCCTCTCCTATATAACCCCACCCAAGATCCTACTTCCTCTACACTCAAAGCCTTTTGAGGTCGAAAAAACCCTACCCTTCTCTCTCTATAATCCTCCCAAGGTTCCCCAATCTCCCAATAATCCTATCTCAAGCCTCTCCGAAGCCTTTGGGATCACACTTCCAAGTAAGAGATTTCTTCCTTTCTCATTGTTGTCCAATTTTTGTTAAGTTGTCATGCCCTTTTGTTTTCAATTAAAAATTTTTTGGTATAATTTATCACCTCCCCCATAAATACCTTTTTATTTTTTTATGATGGTAGACCCCTTTTTATCTTAGTAATGCCTCCCATGTACACCCGTTACCTGCTATAATTCCGTGATGGATTTTCCTCTCCTCTTTTACATGAAAGTAATTCTTTGATAGTATGCATCTAAATTCCATTACATTTGTTGGAACATGTATCTATATAACCCCCTTACTTTTAATTTCTTTTATATATGATGAGACACCCCTTTCTCTCTCATAAACCATTTTTTATGAGTTCTTATTTCACACTGTTACACTGCCGAAATTGCATTATGATTTTCCAAGACAATGTAATTAGGTAGTGAATACCATGCCCATTTCTCTATCAAGGATATTCACCTTTACGCACAATTAATTTTTTATTATAATGCTTCATGTATGTATTCCAAATCCCTTTATCTTTGAATAAATGATGATGATTGATTCCATGTTGTATGATCCATGTGGCACACTTATGCATGAAATGAAATGTTTAAGAAGGGTGTTCCCAAATAGCACTCAAATAAATTGGGTAAAGTATTGTATCAAGATATGTCATGTTAAATGGGTGTTGAATCATGCTAATTCAAGTGAAACGTGCTTTTACTCATGCTTTATGTGAAATGAGGGTTTACTCATGCTCCATGTGCATTGATCCTTGGCTCATGCTAATTCCAAGTTAAGTATTGTTGCCACATTTCCATGTTATGATTATCATGATTTATCATGCATTTGTGTTCATGTTTCTCTTGTCGTCCCTTGATATGACTATTGTCTAACATGTGTTGTATTACTCATGTTATTCCATTTTTATTCCCTTACTGGGCTTTATAGCTCACCCTTTTCTTATGCATGTCTTCATGTTATCCCATGCAATGCTAAGTATGAGGGAATGTAAAGGTCATGTAAAGGAAGTTTTCAATAAAGATATTGTATTTAAAGTTTTATGTTGTTATGTAATAATCCTATTCCCCCAAGACACAAGACCTCTTTATCTTTAATGTTGTATAAAGTGAAGAGTTTTGTGTAATAAATCATGTTTTGGTGTGTAATAAAGAGTAGGGTTATTATAATTGGTATCAAAGTATAGGTTTAGTTATTTTTGGGATTAGGATTAGAAAACCCTTGTAAAGACATAGAGATAAAAATAAGTATAATATAAACATACATAAGTATTGGTGAGTATTGATTAAGTGTTTTATCATGAAAATAAATCCCTGTCTGGATATGAGCAGGTAGAGGCGGCTCTATCACAGATGTATCCTAGGGGTAAAACCACAAAACACCACTTTGAGCTAGACTCGAATAGGAACTGGTGCATGAAAATGGTCCTTGCTACACTCTTGGTTATGACACTCTCGGAAGATATGTTTTGGTAAATTTACAAGCTTAGTATGAAGCTTTTTTAAGGGAATGAAAAAATTCCCCTAAGAATATATGTTTGAAATTAGATCATGAATGGCATAGACTGAAGACAATGGACTCAAAAGTTAATGAAATAAATGTTATTAATAAGTCATCAGTTATGTCCTTGGATTACCCTTTATGTGTTACCCCTAATTTTTCTTTTACTCCATCCAATGGCCAGTAATAAGAGGACTCGGGCTAACAACCAATGTGAAGATCATTGTGATGACTATGCTAATGAGATTCCCAATCCAATGGGAGCGAGAATCGTGAAATTTGTCCTGCTTCTCTCTCAATAAACACAAGATTTGAATATAATCATGGTTCATGAAGTACATTAACCCCTGCTAAAAATTAACAAGTGGATATCGAGATATTCATGAGATAAATACCTCCTACTTTTAGTGGATCATCTGATCCCTCAATCGCCGAACAATGGATCAACTATATTGAAAAGATCTTCTCCATCCTTTGATGTTATGAATAAGAGAAGGTTCTCTTGGATGCTTATCGTATGGAGGGTGAAGCTAATCAATGGTGGACGTTGATCAAGAATATGAATCCTGAGGAGGAGATCGAGGCGTAGGAATGAAAGGATTTCTGGAAGATGTTTCTCTTTAAATATTTTCCATGCACCCTATAACTTAAGATGGAAAGGGACTTCCTTACCCTCAAGAAAAAAGATGATGAATCTGTTGGAGCATATGAGACAAAATTCATATGGCTTGCACGGTATGCCTCCAGAATTGTCATTACCCCCAAATACAAGGTTGACCGCTTCTTTGGTGGGATTAAACCTAGCCTACGGAAAGCGCTGGCGATCCGTTACTTGAACAGCTATGAGGAAATTGTCCGATGTGCCCTCAAGGTTGAAATGGAGATCGGAGAATCTCTGGGGTATCATAGGGATAAGAAGCGTAAGGTGGACTTCAATGCTGGAGGTCCGATGAATAAATCCAACGGTGCTAAGAAGATCCAGGACCCTAGTTACCAATGGTGTGGAAAGAAGAACCATGGAAATTTCCTGAAGGGGATGAGTAAATGCTTTAGGTGTGGAATAGAAGGTCACCAAGATATTAACTGCCGACACGAAAAACCCGTGGCTGCAACAGAGGAGAGGAACTCTATGTTCAAAGATCAACGTATTGTCCACTACTACAACTACAAAGAACTAGGGCATCTTGCTAATAATTTCACTAAGTGAACCCCGATAACAAAGTGGTGACATGTACACAAGTTATTCATTCAAGAATAGAAAATGTAATTTTTGATTCAGGTTCTACGCATTATTTTATATCCAATTTTTTTTATAACAATCCCATCACCACCACAAATAATGAAAGTAAAGATGTCTATGAGTACATAAAATTGGGAAATCATTGCATTATAAGAATATAACTCCTCCCTTTTCTTAATCTCTGGATTTAATTTCCCAAATAACCTCATCATACCCCCTCTGGTGGAATTTGATGTAATTATTGGCATGAATTGATTTTCCTTATACAGATCCAACATAAATTTCCGCGAGAGGGAAATAACTCTCCTTGTGGAGAATCGACCCCCGATTCTATACAAGTGCAAGGAGGAAGAAAAATATTCTTTAGCTCCATCATCTAAAGCGTGAATATTTATTCCCTTTGAGCATGCGTATCTGGCTCATATTATTGAGTCTAAGGAGGTAACCATCCTTGAATAAATGCCTATTGTGAGGGAATTAGCTGAAGTGTTTCTTGAGGAATTGGATGGTCTTTCTCCTAGAAGTGATATTGAATTCTCAATTGACCTTATACCTGGGGCATAACTAATATCCAAGACTACATATAGAATGAAAATTTTGGAGCTTAAGGATCTGGAGAAACAACTACAGGGGAATTTGGATAAAGGGTTTATACACCCAAGTGCTTCACCATGGGGTGCACCAGTCCTGTTCGTCAAGAAGAAAGAAGGGTCAATGCGCCTTTGCATCAATTATCGCAAGCTTAACAAAATAACGATAAAGAATATGTATCCTCTCCCATGAATATATGACTTGTTCGATCAAATCCATGGAGGAAAATACTTCTCCAATGTGGATTTTCGGTTGGGATATTATCAAGTAAGGGTGAAGAAAGAAGATATCCCCAACACTTCCTTTCGTACAAGATACAGGCACTAAAAATTCATAGTAACACCTTTCGGACTCACTAATGCTCCATCATTCTTCATGGACATGATGAATAAAATCTTTAGGGATTACCTTGAAAAATATATAGTAGTCTTTATAGATGATATTCTGATATACTCTAAAACCAAGGAGGATCATGAGGAGCATCTAAGAACTGTACGAGAGACCATACGGAAGGAGAAGCTCTATGGTAAGTATAGAAAGTGTGAGTTCTGGTTGAAGGAGGTCTCATTCCTAGTCCATATCATCACAAGTAATGGGATATCTATGTATACCTCTTAAATAGATGCAATTGATGGATGGCCAAGGCCAATATCGGTAATAGGTATCCATAGCTTCTTGGGGTTTGCTAGATATTATAAATGATTTTTTAGAAATTTCCCACGATTGTCCAACCCTTTTACCAAGATAACTTGGAAGAGAGTAATGTTTTCTTGGATTTATGAATGACAAGAAAGATTCAATGTGTTAAAAAGGAGGATTATCACTACACCCGTGCCCACTTTTCCCACAAGTGGAGAACATTTTTTGGTATTCAGTGATGCTTTGAAGAAGGGCCATGTCAGTGTGTTGATGCAAAACGACAAAGTCATTGCCTATGCTTCAAGGCAATTGAATGTTCATGAGAAGAATTATCCAACACATGATTTCGATTTGGTTGTGGTGATATTCGCTTTAAATATTTGGTGGAATTATTACTTTGGGGACAAGTGTGAAATATATACGGACCACAAAATCCTCAAGTATATATTCACACAGAAAGAGTTGAACATGCGTCAACGAAGATGGTTAGATCTAATCATAGAATATGAATGCTCAATCCATTACCACCTTAGGAAAGTGAATAAGTTGGTAGATGCTATATATAGAAAATACCCATATATTTTATTGTTGATGATAATTGAAAAGGATCCATTATTTTTAGATTCGATGAAGAAGGACATGGGAATCATAAAGAAGGGAACATAATCAATCTTTTCACAAACGATTTCCCAACCGTCTCTTTAGGAAAAGTTAAAGGATTATCAAAATGATGATGTGGGAATTGAGAAGAATGTTAAAGTTATAAGAAGAGGGAAATCCTTATAGTTCAATGTTAATGAAGAAGGAATTGTGAGATTTTGGAAAATACTATGTGTTCCATCAAGTTCCGAGCTGAAGAAGGAACTTTTCGATGATGCACATAGTTCAATTTTATCTATTCACCCAATAAACACAAAGATGTATTGAGAAATCCAAGAGAATTATTGGAGGGATAATATGAAGAAAGAGATCCATGAATTTACATCAAAGTGCCTGGTGTGTTAGCAAGTGAATGCTGAGAGACAGAAGTCTAAGGGGATGATGCAACCATTTCCCATACCATCATGGAAATGGGAGAACATCACCATGGGCTTTTTCACCAAACTTCCGAAGACATCGAAAGGCAACAATGCAATCTGGGTTTTTGTGGATCATCATTCAAAGTCTTCACATTTCATAGTAATTTGAAAGGATTTATCATTAGATCAACTAGAATGGATACACATCAGGGAAGTGGTAAGGCTACATGGACTAACACTATCTATTTTATCCAATCAAGATCCAAGATTCACCTTTACGTTTTGGAAGATTCTTCAAAATGCTATGGATACTAAACTGAACTTCAGTATGGCCTATCATCCTCAAACTGAATGCCAATCTGAGCGAACTATTCAGACACTGGAGGATATGTTAAGATCATGTTCTATTGACTTAAAATGAGGGTGGGACCAACATATTCCACTAGTTGAATTCTCCTATAATAACAGTTCTAACTTGAGCATCCGAATGGAACCTTATGAATCCCTCTATGGGAAGAGGTATAGAACACCGACATGTCGGGATAAAGTCAGGGAGCGTAAGATGCTAGGAATATAAATGGTTGAAGAAATTGTGGAGAAGGTGAAAATCATTCAGCAGCATATCAAGGCAGCCCAGAGTCGATAGAAGAGTTATACAGATAATCGTCGATGAGAACTTGAGTTTAAAGTTGGATACATGGTATTTTTGCGCATATCTCCATGGAATAAGGTCATGATGTTTTGAAATAAAGGGAAGTTATGTCCTAGGTACATCAGCCCCTTCGAGATTATTGATCTTGTTGGGGATGTGGCCTATCGACTAACACTACCACCTACCATGGGAAAAGTACATGATGTATTTCATGTATCCCTCTTATGGAAGTACATTCCAGACCCTTCACATGTACTCTCTTTAGAGGTAGTACATCTTGAGGATGATCTTTCTTATGGGGAGCAACTATTGAAGATATTAGATCATAGAGAAAAAGTTCTATGAAATAAGAAAATTCCCCTCATCAATGTATTGTGGTGAAACCACAAGTTTGAAGAAGCGTCATGTGAATCATAGGAAGTGATTAAGAAAAGTTACCCACATCTATTTTAGTGTGGGAAAAGGAAATTTATAGGGCAAAATTTCATAAGTGGGGATGATTTTAATGACCCAAACATTCATTAATGAAAATTAATCTTGATCTAATTAATTATTTATTATGGTTATATAAAATGTGAACTTCATTGGATTTATGTTTCTGGATTTTAAAATACCATGAAGAATTGTGATCGTTTCTAATATTTCCGCTGAACAGTGATCACATGATTAGTATAAATATAGGGCTTTAACAAATCAAATTTACACAGAGAAAGGAAGTGATGGCCTAATTCAGTAGAGTTTCCCCATATAAAGCCCATTTTTCAAAGCATGTAAAGGATGTGGCATCAATTGGATTTTCTCTTGACTAATCCCAAGCAGAGCTAGAACACATTAATCTTGAGCAGAACCGACTATGGGAGAAGTGGAAGTTAATAGATATTACCACCCGAGAAATTATATCTGAACCACCACAAGAGGATGTCATCATCGCACACCTTTCCCTTCATATTATGCGGGTGTTATAAGGGGTTTTGTAACAATACCATTGCACTATGACTATGTATATTATTTTTTATAAATAATGTGCATTCATTTTGTTGTTTTTACTTTGTAAATAGTTTTTAAAGCAGAATTAGTATTTTTAGTAAATATTCAACTAAAAATTCTATTTTGATGAATTAAAGGATTTTTGAATTAAAATAATATTTTATTTAAATATTATTATAATTAAATTACTTTTCATCAAATATAAATGATCATATAATTTTAAGGATGCAATTGTAATTTTTATTATGGTTTTAATGTTTTTTTTCAAAACCCAAGAATTTTAGTTAATTATTGGTTTTTATTTTAAATGTTAAAATTCAAATATTTATAAAATTATTTAGATAAAAATAATATTATTTTTTTAATCCGGACATCAAAATTATCCAATGTTGAATTTTTCATAATTTTCTAAGACAGTTGAATTTTTGTGTAAAAATTAAATATCGTTTAAATATATAATGTGTTTTATGACATCATAATGAACCAATAGTGATGTAATTAAATAATATAAACACTATTTTCGGAAAATATATGTTTTACCATTAAAATAATGTTATTTTGGGTCTGTTTTATTTATTTTAAAAAGCATTAGTGGACCCTTCAAGGTTTATAAAACATTTTATCCTTTTAAATTGTTTTCCTTGAGAGTGTGACTCACCTTCACATAAAAAACCATATTATTTTAAGAATTTCGGCCACTGGCCTCAAAAAATATTGTTTTCCACTCCTCTTTGAGAAAAACCATGGGAAAAACCATCGGATGGTTTGTGGTTTTGATTAGTTTAATGTGAGGTGTCCCAAACCTAAACAATAAAGAATTCGCTCTCCTTACTACATAACCCCACCCAAGCTCCCACTTCCTCTTCAATCAAAGCCTTTGGAGTTTGAAAAACCCCTGACCTCCTCTCTCTAGAATCCTCCCATGGTGCCCCAAGCTCCAAATAATCCTCTCTCAAGCCTCTCTCATGACTTTGAGATCACACTTCCAAGTAAGGGATTTCTTCCTTTCTCATTCTAGTCCAATTTTCTTTAAGTTGTTATTCCCATGTTTCTTCAATTAAAAAATTTTTGGTACGATTTCACACCCCCCCATACTTCCCTATTTATTTTTTGATGATGGGAGACCTCTTTATCTCTCATTAATGTCACCCATGTACACCTGTTACCATGCCAAAATTCCGTGATGGATTTCTATATTCTCTTTTACATCAAAGTAATTATTTTGTATTATTCATCTAAATTCCACTACATTTGTTGGGACATGTATATATATAACCCCATTACTATCTATTTCATGTAAATATTGTGATACAACCATTTATCTCTCATAACATATTTTTATGAGTTATTATTCACGTCGTTATGCATTCGAAATTGCACTACGATTTTCCAAGCCAATGTCATTTGTGTAGTGAATACCATTCCCATTTATATATGAAGGGTATTCACTTTTATGCACATTTACTTATTTATTGTAAATTTTCATGTATTTATTCCACATACATTTATCATGTAATAAATTATGATGATTGATTCCATGTTTTATGATCCATGTGGCACACTTCTGCATTAAATGAAATGTTTAAGAAGGGTTCACCCTAATAGCGCTCCATTGCATTGGGTAAAGTATAGTATCATGATACTTCATGTGCAATGGGTGTTGACTCATGTTAATTCATGTGAAATGAGTTTTTACTCGTGCTTCATGTGCAATTAGGTTTTACTCATTCTCAATGTGCAATGAGCCGTGGCTCATGCTAATTCCATGTTAAGTGTTGTTGCCACATTTCCGTGTTATGATTATCCTGATTTTTCATGACTTTATGTTCATGTTTCTCTTGTCCTCCATTTATATACATATTTTATAACATTTACTGTATTCCTAATTTTATTCCATGTTTATTTCCTTATTGTTCTTTATAACTCACCATTTTCTTATGCATTTACTCAAGTTTTCCCATGGAATGCTAAGTATGAGGGAATGTAGGGGTCATGTAAAATATGATTTCAATAAAGATGTTGTATTTCATGTTTGAAGTTTTTATGCAATGATTCTAATCCCCAAATACACTAGACCTCTCGATCTTCCATGTTGTATCAAGTGAATATTTTTATATAATAAATTATGTTTTAGTGTGTAATAAAGAGCAAGGTGTTTATATTCACATACACATTCCAAGAATCATAATCACACATGGAAATCAACGCTTTCACATTTTTACATTTTCAAATAGATCCAATGATAAATGAATCACATGGATACCGGAATTTTCTATAAATAAACCCACTTTCCATTTCACACACACTAAAACAATTTGGAGATAATGTTTTCACCAATTAAACCATTCATAAAACTAATTTGGAAATACCAAAATAACACGTATAGATTCAAATAATTTCCATTGGAAACCCCCTTTAAAAATAATAATCTCACCAAAACATTTTCATAATATGCTTCACATCACTTTGGAAATTCAAAAACACATTAAAGGTGAAAAAAAATCCCACATGAAAAAAACCCATTTATGTTGTAAAATCAAATTTCAACACATTCAAATATTTAAATCTCATTGAAAAAATATTCAATACCTTTCACCAAAGGAATAATGAATATTAAAGAAACACCATAATGAATCACAAAAAAAAGCAATTTCTTTTCAAAGACCACCTTTAATCCCATATGTGTCTCAAAACCTTTCCAGAACCTATTTCTCAACATATAAATAATCCAAAGAGAAAATTTAAGAAACCAAGAAATCATATCAACATCATCTAACAATGTAAAGGAATTGAACCACCTACCTCACACATAGAAACATCTGGAAATTAGAGCCAAACCATAACCACACAACCACAAGACCCTCTAATGGAAAGATCAAACAGCAAAAAACAATATTTCCCCCAACAACACAAGATCAATCCCTATCTCAGTCAAACAATCTGATGGAAAAATAAAATCTCAAGAAAGAGTTGAAATGAACCATAGAGGGAGGGATAAATCAAGAGGAAAACGGATTACTTGATGATTCCTTGAAGAACTAGGGTAAAAACCACACAAGGATTGAGTCTCAAGAGCTCTATGAAATCTTAGAGGTAGATCTCATGGATGGAAATATTAAATGGGGCGGAATAGAGGATATTTCGAATTAAAATCAAAGAGGGTTGAAAGGTAAATTTCTACTTTTTAACGGCCTAGATAGGTCACACTATTTTCTAAACCAAGTAGCAACCATGTATACCTAACTCTATAAGAGGAACAAGGTACATGGTTATCCTACACAGTTCAGAAAACTATGTGCCAACTATGTGGTTTCTATAGTCCAAAATATAAATTGGTTTGTCTATAGGAGGGAGAATAGTTTCGATTAACATTGTGCGAACAGTGCACCACCTTCAGACAATCCCAAAATCTCAATTTTTCACAAAAAACTCTTGGGAAACCTAAGGGATAAGTGAAATGAAAAAAATAATTCCTCAATTCAAAATAAATAATCTGATCATTCTTCTCACCATGAAAACTTTTTTCCCCTGAAAATTCACTATAAATTGTGATTCGAGAAAAAATAGATAATCCTTCCCAAAAAAATAATTTCTCTCCCAATTCTCATGCACATCAATACCATGCTTCCAAAGAAATTGGATCAATGAAATACTATTCCCATGAATCAATTTCTCTTGAGAATCCATAATCTGAACTCGCTTCTCAAACATTAAAAAAATATGCTCCAATTCCAACTCATCCTAATTCAAATCATGATACAAATATGAGATATAATTTTTCAATATAAAGGCATGGAACAGATCCTAAATTGATGTATTCTGAGAAGGAAAATAAAAAATTGTTGTATCCTTTACAACCCTCTTGTTAATTTGAAAGTTTCCAACATACCTCAACGTTAGCTTCCATTTCATTCCCCAACCACAATAATCCAAGAAAAGTTATAATTTTATAAACTCGTAATCAGACATAAAAAACTCCAAAGAACAGCTTCTATTGTCAAAATAAGATTTAAGACAACTTTTTACCATCAAAACCCACTTCATAATCAACGTGAATTTATCATAAGTCTCTTTCACAAGGATCGGTCCCAACATCGAAGTTTCTCCCACCTTATCCCAATAAATAGACGACCGACACAAATGACCAGAATGTGCCTCAAATGAATCCATTCAAATCAAGGATTCATAACTATTGTTATATTAAAACTCAAACAATCTCAAATGAATGTCCCATAAGCCTCCTAAATCCAACACACAAGCCCAGAGCATGTATTCTATGATTTTATTTGCTCACTCTATTGGACCATTCATTTGAGGATAGTTTTTCGTAATCAACTTGATATGTGACCGCATCACCTTTTGAAGGCCTTAACAGAAACCATAAGGTGAATAAAGGGTCCACGTATAAAATAATTTTCAATGGAACACCATGAATCCTCAAAAAAACTTGAACATACAAATGACCCAACTCATCCACTTTGCTTGAATCCATGATTGAAAAGAAATGGGATGATTTTATTATATGATAAATTACTAAATAATTTTCATTTCTTTAATGGGATGTATGAGGAAAGACAAAGATAAAATCCATGGTGATCTTTTCCCACTTTTTTTATAGGAATAGTTAGTGGATAAAAATACCAAAGGGCCTTTGGTTCTCTGCTCTAACCTACTAACAAGTATAACATTGTGATAAAACGTCATCTATGTCCCGCAACATACATGGACACTAGAATTGTAGATGCATGTCAAAGTACATCTTGGTAGAACAAGGATGAACGGACCATTGATACTAGTGGATATCCCATATCACTACCTTTCTAAATGAAAACGTCCCCACGAAGCGACCCTTGAAGAAGAAAACACCCTTAAGAGACAATGACCATTCACAAGGCACCTCCCCACCATTTTAGAACCGAATAGAATGATATAATAGCCCATCACTATACATTGATTTCCAAATAAAATCCAGAATGAAAGGTGCCAGCTGAACAATATCTAAGAACACACCTCCACTGTGTTCCTTGGCCTTAAGATGCATCCGAGTGAAAAGTACCATCAAAATCCACACATCACTAGACTTTTTCAATGCTTGCACTGAAAATTTCTTGATCAAAGAATCCACCACAACATTATCTATTCCTGGGGCACAGAATATATCAAAATCTAACCCTTGAAGGTACTCAACATGATGACACTACCTTAAATTCCGATCTTTTTGGGAGAAAATGTAGGTTGTGATCTTATAATCCAAATAAAATAAAAAATTCTCACCAAATAGATAATGGTGCCACATATTTAAGTCATTCATCACTAATACTAAATCTAGGTCATGGAATGGGTAAGTGTTTTCATGTGGTTAGAGATAGTGAGATCCATAAGCCACTACATGAAAATCCTACATTATCACACACCCAAGATCTATATTGAGGCATCAAAGATACCACATATCCCTTTATAAATTTTAGAAATATCAAAAATTGGGTCCTGTGTTCAACTGGTGATTTATCTCTTTAGAGGATTCTTTACACTTTGAGCTCGATTAAAACTTCACCCCCTTCAAAGTGAGCACTGCCATGGATGATGAAATCTAAGAGAAATATACAACGAACCACTTTTAATACCCTTTCAAGACCAAAAGGATTTTGATTTAAAAAATATTATTTGTTTATTCCCACAAAATATTTTCACTTATATTCTCGAGGACCATCAAAACCCCTCATTCCAAGATCACATGGCCGAGAAACTTCATCTCCATGATCTACAAGGTTTACTTATAAAACATTTTATAGAGAAGATGATCCCAAAGTGTGTCATGTACAATTTACAAATGCCTCTCATCCTCCTACTTGGCCCCGAAATTGACCAGGATTTCATCCAAAAATACCACGACAAAAGTATTCAAGATAATGGTTTATCACCCTATTCATGAGTTCCATAAAGACCATTAGAGATTTTGGAAACCCAAAAGGCATGACCAAGTAATCAAAATGGATGTAAGTTATTCAAAAGATTTTTTTGGAATATCCATCTCTCTAAATATAATTTGGAGATACTGAAAATGAAAATCAATATTAGAGAACCACCTTTCCTCTCTTAAGATGATAAAAAGGTCACAAATTTGTGGAAACTTTACGTTTTTTTAATTGTTACCTTATTTAGCTTCTAGTAGTCAATAAACAATTTAAGAGACCCATCATATTTTTTCCGAAAAAAATGGGTTGACCCAAGGTGACATGCTCAGGAGAATGAATAATTTTAATTCCAAATCATCCAACCATGACTTCAATTCCCTCAACTCGGTGGTGTCCATACGTTACTAGGGTAGATATATCATCTATGCTCTTAGTTACAAATCAATGAAAAACTAAAAAAACTTATTTAGTGTAAAACCTTAGAAATATAGTTGAAAAACATTTGGGAACTCATCCACTACTTGAGGTAATACACCCTCAAGATCCCCATTATCATTATCCAATATGATAAAAGAGACCTAATGAACAAGGTTGACCAATTATAGAAGTGGATTCCCAACATGTACCAACCGAAGATCCCATTATCCATGAAAAACCAGGGTACTTCCACTTGGTGTGAAAAAACTCACTCACCGTAAATAGAAATTGATGTGTGCCAGAAAACAAACCATATGATCCATACCAAAGATCAAGTCAAAAATGCCCATTTCACAAATTATAAAACCCCACTACTACTCGGCCCATGAGATGGTGAGTGCACAAGAGGGACACCTGAAACCATGCTCTCACTTCTTACCAATTACTTGCACCAAATCCTTTGAATATAGCATATGACAAGTTAGAAACATTATAACATCCACAATATGGGAAAAAATAAATTAACATGATGCA
This sequence comes from Viscum album, assembly GCA_963277665.1. Classification (NCBI taxonomy): domain Eukaryota; kingdom Viridiplantae; phylum Streptophyta; class Magnoliopsida; order Santalales; family Viscaceae; genus Viscum; species Viscum album. The sequence continues at coordinate 333,370,871 of OY728138.1, read as the reverse complement.
CCAATATCGAAGAGAACAATAGATAAAGACGATTCAATAAGAATGGTACCTCGAACTATCACATGACCTACATTTGATTCCACTGGTTCCCAATCCACCACATGATGTTGACTCATCTCATCCTTAGCATGAGAATGACCACTAACCAATGAATCTTACCTAAAGTGAATTTATACAAAATAAGATCCATCCCTAATTCCATGACCTCCAAATTTATAACCCATTTCTCGGATGGTTCTGACTGGGCTTTCATCCCTTTAGGAGCTATAGAACCTTCCCCAATCTAATATAGGTGGGAATATTTAAAAAAACATTGCATTTCCCCATAAATCTGCACCTATGAGATGTCTTTGGCTGAGATGAACATTCTAGTATCATGTTCCCTTAATTCCCACATTGATGGGATACAACTGACCAAGAATCAGAGGCTGAAAAAGAATGATAGTCAAAAAAGATGGCCTGGACTGTCACCACCCTTCTTCCCCTGATCATCACTCTTCCTCTTATTTTTATAATAACTACCACTTCCCATAGATGATACTAATCTAAATAAACAATAATTTCTCCCATTATCAATTTATACCATCATGGAATGATCAAAAACCACATCATAATACTTCATCTAGAACAAGAATACCTGAGATTGGATATTTGGTTGGAACCCCATCTCAAAATTTTGAGCCATTATTTTCTCAATGAAAATCTTGTCGGGTGTGTATCGAACTTGCTATGTAACGTAGTTATCATATTCCATCACATATCGATATCCCTGGGAAAGCTCCAAAAACACTTAGGACCTAGAAAATAACAAAATATTAGGACAATACTGCTAATTGAAAATGACCTTGAAGTCTTTCCAACCCATCAACTCATTCTTTTCATCTTGCACCACAAAGTACCACCAATTACAACTAGAAAATTCCAACATGAACAAAGTACATTTCATTTTGACTGCCTAATGAGTATAAAAAACTCAAACATACTCTATATCTTCTTAATCCAATCATCTACTTAATGAGGTTTCATGCTACACTAGAAATAAAGAGGATTTTTCTTGAGGAACACCTAATAATTTTCCTTTCCAAGACATAGTTCGACTTCTCTAAACTGACCAAGACCAGCACCCACTCTTTGACGTAAAGCTTGGATAGCCCAAACCACATCTTACACTAACCTATGATATATTGGTGAGGGATAGCACTCTCTATCTATTTATATTGTCAGAATATGAGGTCTCTAGGGTCGCTTCTTGCAACATCAACCAACAACGACAAGGGAAAACTCATCAATATAGCATTCAAAAAATTTTAATCAACCATAAAAATACAAAACACTTCAATAAATCAAAACGTAACTAAATAAATCACAATAAAAATATAAAACAAACCAACATACCTCAACCCAATGTTTATATAAAGTCATTATCATGTACGTCTCACCTAGAGGAGAAGTAAAAGAAAATACCAACAAACCATGGTGACTCGAGCCCTGTCATGAGGTGTGTTGTCTAGAAACCCCACTCGCAACTAGAACCTCATGCCCCCAAAATCCTATATTAGGTCTATAAAAACTCTTTCACCAAGTAACTTGACCCAAAAGAGAGTAACCCAGCTTTGATACAATTTTATCACGAACCAAGCCAAAGTTCCATCCAACCCGACACCCAACTTGTTCTGGGGAAGGGCTCAAAGGGTGTTCCCAATCACTATGGGTTAGAAAATAGTGATCGTGTATCATGGATATGCTTTGGGAATGATTTTAAGCATTTACATAATCATGACCAACCAAAAATAATAAATATCAGAATAATTGGTAACCACAACCAAACGAGGTACAAAAATTTATGGATTCAAAGTTTACAACGTCAACTAAAATTACCAAAATAGAAGGGGAGAACAAAACTATTACAAAAAAAGTACATGAAACAAGTCGGAATTCACCCTCAAGCCACCACAACCAACACTTGAAAGAAGTGTATCACTATAAACAAGATCAACCTTCACCACCACGACACATCTTACCATTATCTGGGTCATATATTACAAAGTCGACAATTAAAAAGATGTTTATTCAAGGTGTGGGCCAAAGATCAATATGATTCCACCCAAAGGAAAGATTCCATGGTATAAACTTATAAGGAAAATAAATATGCACCTTTCTATAAGAATATTTGAAACATTTTAACAAAAACATTTAAGGATTTTTTTTAAGAAAAACTTTTTAAGAAAAATATATTTCACAAATAGGTTTGCTTGAAATAAAAATGTACACAAGGTATATCATATTCCAATAGCTAGAACCTCATTACATAAGTATCATGTAACACTAGGGAACCATAGATAAAATCCATAATGGTAACTAGCATAGGTGAGACTCTATGAACCTCAATACTCAATGATCTAAATCCTCCCACTCAACTACCAATAATGTTTCTATGCACGTTCTATTAGTGGGGATCCCATCCCATGATCTAATGGTCTCTACAACATAATCCTAAACCAATAGTGTTCCCATGAAAGATTCTCTATAAGAGAATGTATCCAAAGTTCTAGTGGTCTCTGATCATACCACATGTTTATTTAGTGTTGTTATAATCAATCCTTATAGATGAATCAGGGCCTCAGTCACATCAAAATTTATTAGCATACTAGTTCTAGTTTTCCCACCTAGATAACCAAGATTCCATTTGTACGAAAATCTTATTTCACTTATCACATAAATAAATAATTTCACATACACATTCCAAGAATCATAAGCACACAAGGAAATCACCGCTTTCACATATTTACATTTTCACATTTATCAGTTTATCAATGAATCACATGAATAACACCATTTTCCATAAACAAAACCACATTCCATTTCCGACACAAGAAAATCATTTGGAAATAAAATTTTCACCACTTGAACCATTTATGAAACCCATTTTAAAACAACACAAGAACAACATGTGTGGAATATAATCATTTCCATGGGAAAATTCCCTTTCAAAATCATACTCACACCAACACCATTTCACAATATGATTCTTATCACTTTCAAAATTAGAAATCACATTAAAGGATCATAGGAAAAAACCCAACATGCAAGAAAACACATTTCTCTTAGAATATCGACTATAAACACCTTCTCACCTTTAAATCTATTTGAAAACAAATTTGACATCTTTTACACAAGTAAAAAAATATGTTCATGAAACACCACATTGAATAACATAAGAAATATAACCAATTACTTATTTAAGACCAATGTTTATCCCATATGAATATCAAAACCTTTACAAAACATATTTCACACTACAAAAATAATCTAAAGGGATTATTTAAGAAATGAAACATGTATATAAAAATCATCAAATAATGTAAAATCATGGAACTACTTACCTCACACTTAGAAAGATTTGAAAATTGGTGCAACACCATAAGTGCACCACCACAAGACCCTATAAAAGAAAATTCCAAACAAAAAAATAAATATTTCCCACAAAAAATAATGCAGAAACTTATATAGATCAAAAAACCAACTGAAAATATAAAAACTCAAGAAAGAGGGGAGATGAACCCTAGGAGGGGGAAATCAATAGAAAAATGACATACTTAATGATTACTTGAATAACTGGGGTGAAATCAACCCAATGATTGAGGTTTAAGAGATCATAAAATTCTTGGATGGATCTCCCATGGCTTCAAATCCCAAAGAGGGTAGAATAGAATAGATTTAGGTCAGAAATTGAGGAGGGAAGAAAGATAAATTTGGAACATTTAATTAGGTGGATAGATCATACAGTTTTCTCACATGGGTTGACTAACCATGAATCCCTCAATGTACAAGGTGAACAAGTCACACAACTAGACTATATGGTTTACCATATCGTGTTCAAATATTGAGGTTTCCACAATCCAAAAATGGTAGTTGACCACAAGCTATGCTATAAGAGGGAAGAGGGTTTCCCCTAACCACGAAATATCCACGATCTACCTACTTAAATGCCCGAAATATATATTTAACCAAAAAATCATTGGGATCCCAAGGGATAAATTAAAGACCAATAAAAATCATACCTCAATTAAAAATCATGGATGTGACATATGCTTCCATATTCATCCTTTTTAACTAGAGGAAAAAAGTTTCTTTGAGGGGAAGCTCATCTAATATTCGTATTCCCCAAAAAATTATAGTAGAACACACCATTCATATTTGGTTGGAGGTTATCCCCTTCATACCTATTCCATATTATCATACCACAATTCAAATGTCTCGATTTATTTCTTAAAAATTTCATAATATAACTATTTTAATGAATTTGATACCCAATATATTACACACTAGTGCATAATTCCCATTTTCAAAGTAAGAATATAATATCCAATTATGGAGCCATGTAATGGCCCATGTCATGTAAAGTTAAACTGCACAAAATGTTGGTACACGCATAGTATCAAAATATATTTTTCTACCCTTGAAATGATCCATATTATCATCGGGAGATTTATTTAAATATCACTTATTTTCCATTATTATTTTTTAGGAAACCCAAAATTTTGTTTAATGATATTTGACCTAAAGTTACAGTTATAGTAGTTTGGCATAAAACTCATCAGGGTAAATTCTTATAAATGATATACATGTAAAAATTTGAGTCTCTACTCTCTAGGAATGTACGATTCATGACTTAGGAGAAATAAATCATCTAGAGAAAAGAGAAAAATGAATAAAACATGTGAGGTAAACAACCATTAGGGGAATCCTAGGAAAAAATCAAGTCACTTCCCACTAAGAATTCACCAAGTATGAATTTGAAGAAATTGAGCATATAAATAAATGGTATAAAGGAACAAAACATTTTAGTTACAAACCCCATAATGGTTAGCTTTGGAAAAATAAAAATTACCACTCACTGATCATTAACCTTGAATTACTGAGAAAAAATTAAGTGTCAAATGAAAAAAAGACATAAAACCTATTGAGTTGAAATCCCCAGAAAAAGAGAACTAATAAAAAGTTAAGTTCTAACCTAATATTTTTCCCTCATCTGAGTGTTAGTAAAAATTTAGGGTAAGTAGAAAGAGGAAATATATTTTGTGTTCTCCCATATGATCCCAAAAAGATTCAATATATTATTTTTAGGGACCTTAACATAGGAAAAAAATAAGATAATATTCCTATTCATATTATACATAGGGTTAATATGATCCATTTAAAATGAAAGAAGATGTAACATTAGGGATTTTGAACCCTCTTGAACATTGGAATACTCAATATAATTACCCTTATTTTGATCCTTATCATATTGAGTCACCCCTCTCTATTTAAAAATTGACCAACTAAAATGTTATGGTGATGGTACACATGCATATTCCAATATATAGGATCTTGAATATGAATAAATAATCTATATATCTGAATGAACAAAATCTTGTGTTACTGTAATTGTACACAAGATTATACTTATCTATTACCATATGACCAAGATAAATTCATACCCATAACTCAATAGACCAAATCAGTGTTATGGTGATGGTTCACATGTGTATATCCATCCATCAAAAAATTCCTAGTATAAAATCATCACTATATCTAAATAAACCAACCCTACTGTTATAGTGATAGTAAAAATTCTTATATCCATCCATAAGAACGCATCCCAGAATAAATATCTCAAAATCATGTATTTGAGTACCATGAATCACAAAATCCATTTGAGTTAAATATTCAAGTGTATTTAATTTATCCTAATATTTATTGGTGAGGGTTTCACATGTTATCAGGAAACGACAATCTGAGTGGGATAATGGTTTAATAAAATAAAATAACTAAGAACAAAATCTATTTTAATCTATATTGAACAAGTTGATTAATTGTATCCAAAAATTAGATGCTCTCTTTATGATTGTGATATGTTAAAAAATTCCATTAAAAATGATTTATGTTCATCAAGGTATATTTTAGATTCATTAGAGTAATGTTTCTTAACTAATGAACAAGTTATCCTTGTTTATTTGATATCCTACAAGTCTTGCATAGATGAATCTAGTTTTGACCAGAAGAAACATACATCGAGAACGTGTTCATTATCTATCCCCCATTACTCTGATTCCACCAATTCATAATGGAATTCCCATTTAAGTTACATGGATTAAAGCATAGGATATAAAATAGTTGATTTTTCATTGTAATGAAACATCAGGGATACTTTTTATTTCTCTCATACCTAGAAAATCACTTTCATCACTATAAATATATCCTGATAGTTAAATTCCCCACTGCCTAGAATCATGAATAGATGGTGCAGCCAGTGAAAATTTTAACTAGATCATCAATTAGAGTTATAAATTTTTTATTACACATACTATCCCATGGGTGATTTTAGCAAATGCATTCAAAGTTAAATGACTCATGGTATGATTCATAATTTCACTTAGAAATCAATATTTCTTTTTGGACTATATCACTTAGTGAAAATATTAGTATAATGAACTAATATTTTCATTCATAGATATTACATATTAATAGATTAAATTTAAATAAATTTTGCAAATACTTATTTGGGGACCATAATGGTTTTGTGTCCTTAGAGACTAGTTACATAATATTTTTATTCCATGAATGATCTTAAACATAACCTATAAATATACTATCATTTAGTACTCTTTATAGACATACACTACATAAACATTTATTAATAACCTAGGGAAAGGAAACATAAGAAATGGTGAGCTAAGATCCTTAAAAAGGTAAACATGAAGGATCTCAATTGATGATCATATGTAATAATATGATATTCAGAAGGGTATGATATTATATATATGAACTAAAAAGTTAATAACCAATATATCATGGATAATAATCAATACAAATGGAATAAAACAATATTATATAAAAATACATGAACCATAAGAGTGAAAATTTCTCATATATAATCCATAATCCAGAATTTTATGTCATATATGTTTGAAATCATCATGTGTTTTGAAAATATTTTATATGGCAAGGTTAACATAAAAAACATCATGTCATAACAGATTAGGCATCAAAAAATGTTTCCCATTCTATAATGGATCAGTAATTATCACATGTTTCCCGTAGTGGATCAAGAAAATCGACTTGTTTCCCAAAGTGGATCAAGCATATAGGCATGTTTCCAACAGGTATATCATGAGATATAATACAATACCCAATGAATTGGAGGCATATATATACCCCACCCATCACATATTTAAAATAATAAATATTTTTTCCCAAAGAACATAAATCATTCAATATATAACGACCCGTGAAAAGAAAAGGGTTTCATAAACATTCCATCATAGCAAAAACCATAAAATGGAAATGGGTCTCATAATAATCTAATCAATTTATTACAGTAATAAACCATCCAAATAAAGAATAATGGTGGTACCATTGGATCATATCCCCAGAAAAAAAAAACAAAAAAAGGTTATTTCCATTAATGAATAAAGATTCCATAAATGATCATTCAAACATTCTTGAGGAAAATATTGTTTTAATTGATTTTTTTTAAAATCTAAAACATTCCAAAATTTTAAGGGGAAAATTTCTTTGAAAATAAAATTGAAAAATTTTCAAGTAATATTAAATTAATTTAGTGTCTATAAAGTTGTAAAATTACATTCATGTTATAAAAATTAAAATAAACATTCCTTTCATAATTTTAGAAAAATTCAAAACTACCTCATTCAAAAAATGACATGAATAATACATTATTTTTTTTAAAAAAATTAACAAATTGGTTGAAATTTCTTCAAATAATCATTTAAAAATAGAAAGTATTTATTTTGAAGAAGAATTAGAAAACATGTATATGGAAGAAAATAGGTTTTCGAGTGAAGGGATAACTAAATTCGGTTTTTCTTAAAAATAACTATTTTGGAATCATGAGTACATAAAAAGAATAAAATGAAAGGAAAACATGTATTGACTTTAAATAACTATATTATAATAAAATAATTTTTTTTATTGAGAGGTATATCATAATATCTCATCATTGAAAGTATTTTATAAATAATTCTGATAAACAATGAGATTGTAATGTTAAAAATTTAGCACATTGGTATCTTTTGAATCATAAGTCACATGAAAGAAATAAAATTATACGGTTATCTATATAACATAATTATACGGATATGTATTATAAAATACATTTATGGAAATTATATACACCACTGATTAGAAACAAGTGGTTTATATGGAATGTGTTACAAATAAATAAAATTGGGACGAAAATCGTTTACCAATTTCGAAAATTTTGAATCATAAGTCCTACTATTGAATTACATAAAATGAAAAACTAAATATCTTTAAATTAATTATGATTATTATATAACATATAAAATTAGTAGTAAATACACCACATAAAATAAATGAGTTGTGAATATGGAATATTACACCCTGAATTAAAAGTTAAATTAGATATCCCATACCTTTTGCTCGATTCTTCACGTGTATTCTTTAAATTACAAAATGATAAAATTATGTGAATTATTTAATTTATTAATAATAATTATAAAGATTATTATTACATTAATTTTATTGAATACCATGTCATATTATATTAACTAATCATTTTGGTTCATGTCATATGTTTGGATGATGTTTGAATCATATGACCAATGTCACAATGGTTGGTAGACTAAGGTAAAATAGATTATTAAATAATAATATCTATAACAATAATAATAAAATAATTATCATTTAATACCAAAATTATACTTTTAAAACCAATCAGTAATGATGGTTATGAAAGATGAACTACGCTACAATCATTGAGAAGGTAGCATGTACGTATGCATTAATAACATTTCAATTTTTCAACAATCATGATGAGAATAAAGTAAGTGTTATTTTATCATTATTGAATGAAAATTAAATCATAAATATCATATTATTTCATTATATACACTTACATATAAAATGAATGTTGTGAGGTAATAAAAAATTAACCACATGGCTTCACGAGGTGGTAGTCCACCGTATACCCAAACGACGTTATCATTTATCAATGGATGGTAAGGTAAGAAGGTATATGATATTTTATTTTTTCATAATGGTTAATATTTAATTATTATCATAAATAAAATATATATAAATAATTATAAATTTCTATTAGTGGAGATAATGGAATAAATTATATTAGTTTGTGAGGTTGTATTTGGTTGTACACACAAAAGATGGTTTCATTTCCCATTTTATGGAAGTAGATATGGATTAGGTAATTACATTAACATAATAAAATAATAGAATATGGGGGATAATTTTTTTATAATATAATAATTGTTAAATAAGGTTTGAAATAGTTATAGATGAAATAAAATGAAAATGCATGGTTAAGCATTATACCTATTCTTTAAGGAACTCCTTTAGGTTTATACATAATTACTTCTTAGGAGGATTTCATAACGAAACCATGGAATATAATAAGTGTATATAGAAGTATGTAATGGTTTTGGTTATTTATTTTTCAAATCAAAGGGGTTTTTATGTGTGAAAATAAAAGGATAGGGGTGGCATTTTATAAGTGGGGGAGATAAAAAACTTTTAATTTTTTAAATGAAAAAGGTTTACCCAGGTTTTATACATGAAACATGGATAAAAATTTGATCATTATCAAAAAATAAATAATATAATGTCAAAATATTTCCATAAAATTGGTGTTGGAATATTTTCCATGCCATTTTACCCATTTTGTGTTTAGTTTAACTCTTGAAGAACTTGTTTTAACATTAATCATGAAAATTAATTTTTATAATTTTTAATATACTTTATAAAAAAAGTTAAAATTGAAATATAATGTTAATTATTTGGATTAAAAACCTGAAATCCAATTTTTCAAAGTTATTTTCTTAGATGTGGTAAAAGATAATTTAAAAATAAATGATAGATACAATGAAAAATCCATTTTCTAAAGAGACAATTTCCCTATGTTGAGAATGTGTTTATATCAAAATCCAATATGAATTTGATAAAAATGAGAAAAATTGGTTTAATAATAAAATAATTAAATTATATTTACATTTAAGAATTTTTTAATAATATGTAAACATATAAATGGTGTAAATGAATAGATACTTTTTTTTAAAAAAAATCAGTATTTTTTTATTTTTCACCGAAGAGATAATCATTTCAGAAAATTATTAAAAATCTAATATAAATTAAATTTGAAATATAGATTCCAAATATGAATTTAATTTTTTCAAATAAATTTTTTATTATTTTTTGAAATTAATTATAATTTTTGTTTTTAAAAATAAGTACAAATCATTTTTTTGAGAGAAAAGTATTTTTTTAAACACATAAGGACTTTAATAATAATTAAGAAATTATTAATAAATATAATTTAATTATATAAAATATTAAAAAATAAGTTTTAAAATTTTTTTATTCATATTCATACCGCTAAATTTTATGTTTAGGTAATTATGGTAATGCTTGAATAATAATATTTATAGTATATCATAGTTTGTTAAAACATGATGTTGTGTGCAACAAAAGGTATCATAGAATTAAATTATTCAAAAATATATATTTTAAAAACTCCAGATGTTATAATCTAACCCCTTAAAAAAGTTTCTCTTAATATTTCAACACTTTTTAAAAATGACTGAGGGTAATTCTACCTAATTACATCCTTAGGTTATTACACAGATTCCTCAAGTTGGTGGTTTCACCAAAAAACAATGACTAGGTGAGTGGTATGGTTTTATAGAACTTTATTTCTATGATCTAGGATATATAAATTTTTTTCCTCATAATAAATATCATGCTCCATCGGTATGGATTCTGTAGAGACCCGAAGCCTGACTTACATGGACATTACATTACATTTGCGGAATACTTAGTACATAACAAAAACACACATAAGGATCGTAATAGTTTAGTGTCTTTGGAAACTCGGAACGTAATCTTCTAATCGTGGTGAAAGATCTTCAATATCTCCCATAAAGATCTTCCCTTTTTTTTACCTAAAACCTTTCTTTATATCCTGGGGAAAAGAAAACATAAAAGGGTGAGCACAAATGCTCAGTAAGGGTAAACAAAAGAAAAAATCAATCACATCGTATTCATAAGAACATAACATTTTGGAAATCTTAACCTGCAAAAGAGAGTATAATTTCATAACATGGGATAAATCATAGTAGTGAAATGAAATCCCAATAATCATAACATAAAACATTAATCTTTGTGGCATACACACATAATCATAGAGAATCATTTCTTGTTAGTCAAGACTCATTGCCAAGACTATCTTAGTGGACAAAGTCCCTTTCTGAATCGAGTAACCCTCGTTTCAGTCCTGTTTCACTGAACCGGTATAACATACCATTCCAGCCCTGTCTATCTCATGAGATATGAAATCGTTACCCAATGCATTGGAGGGAGATATAGGTCCCACCCATCTTATAATGAATCCTTTCTTATGTGTGCCACATAATCATACATCATCGCATAACACATGTAACAAAAATGGGATTCTTGAAACATCATGACATCATAAATCAATTCATATAAGATAAAGGAATTCATAAAAATAATTTCATCATAACAGGATCAAATCAATGTAATAATAGGGATAAAAACATAACCCTTTATTATCTTAGATAGAAAATAATTTTGATAAAACACTTGAACTCCATTCTTGAGGAAAATATCCTTTCTTCTTCAAAAACATTTTTCCTTTCATAACATGTCATAAGACTTTAAAATAAAAGAAGTTGATTAAAAATAAACTTGAAAACTTGTAAAGGAAGCTTCTTGGATTTAATGTTTTAAAAATCCATTCATGCCGTATAAGTTAAAAAAAACATTCTTCTCGTACTTTTGTCGGAAAAGTCAAAAAAACTACCTCGTACGATAAACGACAAAAGATTCCTTTTATATCTTTTACTAAAAACTCACCGAAGGGTAAAATAGGTTTTAAACAATTTTAGGTGAATGGAAATAATATTACATATTGAGGAAACATGGATGTGGATGATAAAATACACCCCAGTAAATTTCAAAGTATAAACAATCTCGGATAAAAATGAGATTGTGATATTTCCCTTACCTTAGGTCCGATTTGCTTCGTAAGTGTCCGAACCTCCTGTATAATGATTTAAATAATGTCATTTACTTATTACGGAATCATATTCATTGTTATGATATCATATATGGTTCACTTATGACATTATATTACCCGTTCTTTTGTAATTTCATGTTAAAGAAGCGTTTTGGGTAAAAACGTTTCATTTATCGTAGGTGTTCTGACTTGTTATTCTTGACATTATTATTACTTATATCATGATTTACTTACTTCCAGAATATAAAATATGATTTATATATCATATATATTGAGTATTTATATATATATAATAGATAGATAAATGAAATGAAAAACACCGTTCATGGAGACGGTAGTCCGTACGTACGCATGAACGCTGTTTTCCTTTCCTTATTGTCTTGAATGGAAGTAAGTAGATGAAATTCATATATATACATAAATCCAGTAGCTTTATAATGTCATATATTTCATTATATTTCTTATATATACTTTATAATCATTCTTTAATGGTTAACATGGAGAATGAATCTCATCGCGTCGTGGAGACGGTAGTCCGTACGTACGCACGAGCGATGATATCATTTCCATAAATATTGAATTTAATTGGAGTGGATTATACAATATATCAGAATAAATATGATGTTGTAATAACTATTTATAGTTATTCTTTACACCATTATACCCATCCATGTAAGGTGGTGGTGGAAAAATAGATTACACCACGGCGTGGAGACGGTATTCCGTACGTACGCACGCGCGGTGATTTCTTTTTCCGTAGGATGGATAGATGGTGAAATAGGGTTGTTTCATACTTATAATAACATATCAGTATATGAGTGATACTTATGTTATTACTTCATAATGAAACAACCTAAGAAGAAGAAGTGGAAGATGAAATAAAGATGAAAGAATTGGTAACGGTAATTACCTCTTCTTTGAAGCGCCTTTTGGAGACCTCCTCTTAGGGAACTAAAATTGGTCTTTGAGGAAGACCATAACCTCTAGGATGTTTCTAGGGAAGTGAAGAAGAGATTTTGGCAGAGGTTGGCCGAGCTTGAGTGCTCAAAGTGGTGTGAGGAGGAAGGGGAGGAGGTGTCCTTTTATAAGGGAGGAGAGGGGCACCTTAGGAATATCTCAAAATATTATTTTATATTAAAGTCAAAATCGGTTTATAATGGTTCCAAAGGGTCTTATTTCGAAGCTAAAGTGGGGATGGGTCGAAATAATATCAACCAATAAGATTTAGACAAGTTTAGGGTATTATTTTAACCTTATCAATTAGATTTAACTCTAAGTTAAATAATTTAACTTTTACCGTGTCTTTTTGTTTTCTTTCAATATATGGTTAATACACTTACTATAACATGCCAAACGAACCCCAAATTGTTTATTATTAATATATATATCCTTATCTAAGTCATTTGGCCGAACCTTAGATTTTTAGGAATAAAATAACAATTAATAATATAATATTTGATTTAAAAACTATTTTGTGTCAATTTTGACACTATTTGATATATGATTTTTGTGAAAGTCATAACAGAATTATATGTTCTAACCAAGTTGATTAAATCAGCACTAATATATCATAGTAACCTAGAAAATTAGTGGAATTCATAAAAAGTATCAAATTATATTTAGTTTGGTGTTTATAACATCAATTATGTCAATATTTCATTAATAAGATTATTACTGCATCATCTTTGTGTCATAAATAAATTGACTTATTTGATGTCTAAAAATTACAAATAAACTACCATTATGTGGGAAATCTTTTTAGATTTCTAATGAATATTTATAGTCTAATTTATCTTATGTATAACCCTATATTAAAAATATTTTAGTAAATAAACTTTGATTTTAACTCTTTTAACTCTTCTTTGAATTAAATAATAATAAATGTCCTAATCTAATCCAAGTGGGCCTAAATGGTCATATTTTATTCATAAGGTTGTTTTTGGTCGAATTACACTTATCCAATAGAATTAGGACATGTTTTAGGGTAATATAAATATCATTCTTACCCTTAATTACCCTATTTACTTTTAACTGTGGTAAATAAAAGTAAAAAGTTACTATTCACCAAAAATTATTTTCATCTCATTGAACCACATTTTACTTACTGACATCAACCGTGTCTCTCGGATTTTTGAAATTCCATTCACAGAAGCGGTAAAATTATGTTTTATGAAAAATTCAGTTTTTTTAACTACCACTTAGTAGTTTCACTATTCATCAAAAATTGATGTTTTTCAGAACAATGCCAAAATTTCATCCTAAGCTATATTTCATATTCCGAACTCAAAAATGAAGTCTATTTTTCCAAATTCATAACATAGAGGTTGCATTAATTAATTTTATAATTAAATCCCGCTGTTAAAACAAATAGCGTGTTTTTTAAGAAACAATATCTATCAAAAGATTGACACTAGTTTATAACTGGTTTAAATGTGAAATTACATCCAATGACCAACATTGTATTAAATTGTAAAAATATATTCTAAATAAACTTTAAAACCACTCAAATTAATAATTTTTCAATATTAATTATTTCGATTAAAAAAGTTGTTTTTAATTAAAATTTAGTAATTTTCACTATTCATCAGAATATGAAAGTTATCCGAAATGTACCAAAATTTCACCTTAGGCTAAATTCGATATTCTGAATCCAAAAATGAAATCCATTTTGAAAAATAAAATTTACAAAATTTCAAAAAGTGGTTATTACTATTCATAACGGCTAGTTTTAATAACATTTTAATAGCATATCGCTGTTTAGTGAAACTCGTTATTGCGTACTACACACGCTATCGAGGAAGGTCGCGATTGCGTGTAATGCAAGGCAAGTAAAGGATGCGTGTTGTGTAATCTCCTTTTTGTGTTGCGTAAAACACAAGACATTAGTGAAATTAAAAAGAATATTTTTCATAAAATCTTGGGCTGTTACATTCTACCCCCCTTAAAATGAATTTCGCCCTCGAAATTCGTCGGGGTTATAAATGGTTTACTATTCGAAAGTTTATTTAATAGAAACCCACATCGTAAAATGGAATACCAAAACCAATATTTTAAAACAAAAGTATGAAACTTAACGGTTACCCAAATAAACTAATCACTGGGTTTCCACATAGGTGAAAATATGGATATGGAAGAAAAATCTAACCATCATGTTCTGATGGAGAGTGGTAGAGAACATGGCTATGGAAAAGCCAGTAATCACAAAGCCATAAATTTGTGACGATCTAAGGTACCATCTGATTGATCAGATATAAGATCACTAGGACAACATTTTTGGTTTTCAAGATCGTTTCCCTAAAGTTAAAGAATTTGAATTAGAATAAATACTTACTTTATGTTGGTACAACCTCATTGTTGTTCGTTCCTTTAACAATTTCAACTTCATCTCTTAAATAAATGAAGTTGAATTTCTTATTTGTGAAGTGTTAGCAGATCATGTGATAGAATGACGGGTCATTCCATCTGTCTCAAACAAAAGGTTAGCAAAAATTATATACATAAGTCGATCTATAGTGAGATTAATCATATATTGTTCCTAAAATGGACTTATACTTCATATATCATACGGCTTAATATAATAAAACTAGTTTCTACTAAACAGGGACTTCCTGTAGGCCAGTGGTAGGCGATAAAGGCCAGTCGCACTTCGGTTGTGGGTTCGATTCCTACGACCCTGTCCGACGCGATGGGTTGTCGCCCGTCCTGCAGGTTGTCCCTTTTTCTAAAACTATATTACTATAACATCCCTTCAATAATATCGAAAAAACTTCTATCCTTAAACAATACTAACTTATGTCCAACATAATCCATTCTAATCTTTAGGCTTATCCATAATACTGCAGTCCACTCTCATAATATAGTGAAAACGATTACCAGAGATTTAATACTATCGTTAATCGCCATATATATGTCTTGTTGGTCACATTCCAAACATTCAAAGGCCTTAATCATGTATTCTCTTGAATACCTTAGTGAAAACATGAATGCAGTTTAAAGTTAACACTTTCCACATACCAAAATCCTCAAAATTCTATATACTCAAACCATGATATCACTTAGTCCTTATATCAATCATGAGCTCATGAATACTATCAAACATATTAGATTCTCTTTATCCCTTCATTATGCGCATATCATCCACTTTCCAAAAAAAATATATCTGAATAACCTTTCATTGTTACTCATACCATTCATCATAAACTTTCAAAACTTAAGGAAAGACAACAGTGTAACAATCCTTAGATGTCTTTTTATTCTATAGTACAACATTACACTTTATAAACATGTAATCATTCCACTACCTTCTTAAACCATTGACCGAGCTTCAATAATTCTTTCATCTCACATATCATTTTTAGTCTCTTCATCATCATCAACATAAATACTTCCCATACGACCATACTGGTTATCTTCATGAGACTTTCCCTTAGGGCATTGGTTTGCATAATGCCCGTACATTCCACATTTAAAACATTTAACCATTGTTGATGTCATAGAAATACCATTATCCTCATCCATGGTGTTAACTGAACCTTTTCATTTGCACTTACTTGCTTTGTGTCCTTCTTTTCCACACCCAAAGCATCTTCCAGTTCCTTTGAAACATTCTCCTTGATGCCCTTTACCACATTATTTACATAGGGGAAATTGAACTTTCTTTCCTCTATGATCATCATAAAACTCCATCTTTCTCTTGTTAGCAGAGTCAGGAAACTTACCAAATTTTACTTTATTGATCATATTATGAGATTGCTGATTCGGCATAATAATTATGTTTGGACTTCCAAATCCCATTTCACTATGAAGAATATCATTCCATTGTCCATCATATCCTCAATTATCGTGAACCATCTTGTTTCCAGCCATTTTCTAAAACCCAAAAAAGAATAGTGTGAGAGGAAAAAATCATGCTAGGGAAAACAACATAGTAAAGGGGGAGTACCCTTAATATCTAACATCTTAGGTTAAATTATAAGATCGTTATCATAGTTCTAGGATTATATCCTATACGTATACTTATCCTTAGGGACATCCCTAGACATACCTTAGAAATATCTCTAGGGATCTCACTAACGTTTTCACATCCTAGTTTCCAAAGGTTGACTAAACCTTTCCTCTGATACCAACTGTAGAGACCTGAAGCCTGACTTACATGGAAATTACATTACATTTGCGGAATACTTATTACATAACAAAAACACACACAAGGATCGTAATAGTTTAGTGTCTTTGGAAACTCGGAACGTAATCTTCTAATCGTGGTGAAAGATCTTCAATATCTCCCATAAAGATCTTCCCTTTTTTTTATACCTAAAACCTTTCTTTATATCCTGGGGAACAGAAAACATAAAAGGGTGAGCGCAAATGCTCAGTAAGGGTAAACAAAAGAAAAAATCAATCACATCGTATTCATAAGAACATAACATTTTGGAAATCTTAACCTGCAAAAGAGAGTATAATTTCATAACATGGGATAAATCATAGTAGTGAAATGAAATCCCAATAATCATAACATAAAACATTAATCTTTGTGGAATACACACATAATCATAGAGAATCATTTCTTCTTAGTCAAGACTCATTGCCAAGACTATCTTAGTGGACAAAGTCCCTTTCTGAATCGAGTAACCCTCGTTTCAGTCCTGTTTCACTGAACCGGTATAACCTACCGTTCCAGCCCTGTCTATCTCATGAGATATGAAATCGTTACCCAATGCATTGGAGGGAGATATAGGTCCCACCCATCTTATAATGAATCCTTTCTTATGTGTGCCACATAATCATACATCATCGCATAACACATGTAACAAAAATGGGATTCTTTAAACATCATGACATCATAAATCAATTCATATAAGATAAAAGAATTCATAAAACTAATTTCATCACAACAGGATCAAATCAATGTAATAATAGGGATAAAAACATAACCCTTTATTATCTTAGATAGAAAATAATTTTGATAAAACACTTGAACTCCATTCTTGAGGAAAATATCCTTTCTTCTTCAAAAACATTTTTCCTTTCATAACATGTCATACGACTTTAAAATAAAAGAAGTTGATTAAAAATAAACTTGAAAACTTGTAAAGGAAGCTTCTTGGATTTAATGTTTTAAAAATCCATTCATGCCGTATAAGTTAAAAAAAACATTCTTCTCGTACTTTTGTCGGAAAAGTCAAAAAAAGTACCTCGTACGATAAACGACAAAAGATTCCTTTCATATCTTTTACTAAAAACTCACCGAAGGGTAAAATAGGTTTTAAACAATTTTAGGTGAATGGAAATAATATTACATATTGAGGAAACATGGATGTGGATGATAAAATACACCCCAGTAAATTTCAAAGTATAAACAATCTCGGATAAAAATGAGATTGTGATATTTCCCTTACCTTAGGTCCGATTTGCTTCGTAAGTGTCCGAACCTCCTGTATAATGATTTAAATTATGTCATTTACTTATTACAGAATCATATTCATTGTTATGATATCATATATGGTTCACTTATGACATTATATTACCCGTTCTTTTGTAAATTCCATGTTAAAGAAGCGTTTTGGGTAAAATCGTTTCATTTATCGTAGGTGTTCTGGCTTGTTGTTCTTGACATTATTATTACTTATATCATGATTTACTTACTTCCAGAATATAAAATATTATTTATATATCATATATATTCAGTATATATATATATATATAATAGATAGATAAATGAAATGAAAAACACCGTTCATGGAGACGGTAGTCCGTACGTACGCATGAACGCTGTTTTCCTTTCCTTATTGTCTTGAATGGAAGTAAGTAGATGACATTCATATATATACATAAATCCAGTAGCTTTATAATGTCATATATTTCATTATTATTTCTTATATATACTTTATAATCATTCTTTAATGGTTAACATGGAGAATGAATCTCATCGCGTCGTGGAGACGGTAGTCCGTACGTACGCACAAGCGATGATATCATTTCCATAAATATTGAATTGAATTGGAGTGGATTATACAATATATCAGAATCAATATGATGTTGTAATAACTATTTATAGTTATTCTTTACACCATTATACCCATCCATGTAAGGTGGTGGTGGAAAAATAGATTACACCACGGCGTGGAGACGGTATTCCGTACGTACGCACGCGCGGTGATTTCTTTTTTCCGTAGGATGGATAGATGGTGAAATAGGGTTGTTTCATACTTATAATAACATATCAGTATATGAGTTATACTGATGTTATTACTTCATAATGAAACAACCTAAGAATAAGAAGTGGAAGAAGAAATAAAGATGAAAGAATTGGTAACGGTAATTACCTCTTCTTTGAAGCGCCTTTTGGAGACCTCATCTTAGGGAACTAAAATTGGTCTTTGAGGAAGACCAGAACCTCTAGGATGTTTCTAGGGAAGTGAAGAAGAGATTTTTTCAGAGGTTGGTCGAGCTTGAGTGCTCAAATTGGTGTGAGGAGGAAGGGGAGGAGGTGTCCTTTTATAAGGGAGGAGAGGGGCACCTTAGGAATATCTCAAACTATTATTTTATATTAAAGTCAAAATCGGTTTATAATGGTTCCAAAGGGTCTTATTTCGAAGATAAAGTGGGGATGGGTCGAAATACTATCAACCAATAAGATTTAGACAAGTTTAGGGTATTATTTTAACCTTATCAATTAGATTTAACTCTAAGTTAAATAATTTAACTTTTACCGTTTCTTTTTGTTTTCTTTCACTATATGGTTAATACACTTACTATAACATGCCAAACGAACCTAAAATTGTTTATTATTAATATATATATCCTTATCTAAGTCATTTGGCCGAACCTTAGATTTTGTGGAATAAAATAACAATTAATAATATAATATTTGATTTAAAAACTATTTTGTGTCAATTTTGACACTATTTGATATATGATTTTTGTGAAAGTCATAACAGAATTATATGTTCAAACCAAGTTGATTAAATCAACAATAATATATCATAGTAACCTATAAAATTAGTGGAATTCATAAAAAGTCTCAAATTATATTTATTTTGGTGTTTATAACATCAATTATGTCAATATTTCATTAATAAGATTATTACTGCATCATATTTGTGTCATAAATAAATTAACTTATTTGATGTCTAAAAATTACAAATAAAATACCATTATGTGGGAAATCTTTTTAGCTTTCTAATGAATATTTATAGTCTAATTTATCTTCTTTATAACCCTATATTAAAAATGTTTTAGTAAATAAACTTTGATTTTAACTCTTTTAACTCTTCTTTGAATTAAATAATAATAAATGTCCTAATCTAATCCAAGTGGGCCTAAATGGTCATATTTTATTCATAAGGTTTTTTTTGGTCGAATTAAACTTATCCAATAGAATTAGGACATGTTTTAGGGTAATATTAATATCATTCTTACCCTTAATTACCCTATTTACTTTTAACCGTGGTAAATAAAAGTAAAAAGTTACTATTCACCAAAAATTATTTTCATCTCATTGAACCACATTTTACTTACTGACATCAACTGTGTCTCTCGGATTTTTGAAATTCCATTCACAGAAGCGGTAAAATTAAGTTTTATGAAAAATTCAGTTTTTTAAGTACCACTTAGTAGTTTCACTATTCATCAAAACTTGATGTTTTTCAGAACAATGCCAAAATTTTATCCTAAGCTATATTTCATATTCCGAACTCAAAAATGACGTCTATTTTTCCAAATTCATAACATAGAGGTTGCATTAATTAATTTTATAATTAAATCCCGCTGTTAAAACAAATAGCGTGTTTTTTAAGAAACAATATCTATCAAAAGATTGACACTAGTTTATAACTGGTTTAAATGTGAAATTACATCCAATGACCAACATTGTATTAAATTGTAAAAATATATTCTAAATACAATTTAAAACCACTCAAATTAATAATTTATCAATATTAATTATTTCGATTAAAAAAGTTGTTTTTAATTAAAATTTAGTAATTTTCACTATTCATCAGAATATGAAAGTTATCCGAAATGTACCAAAATTTCACCTTAGGCTAAATTCGATATTCCGAATCCAAAAATGAAATCCATTTTGAAAAATAAAATTTACAAAATTTCAAAAAGTGGTTATTACTATTCATAACGGCTAGTTTTAATAACATTTTAATAGCATATCGCTGTTTAGTGAAACTCATTATTGCGTACTACACACGCTATCGAGGAAGGTCGCGATTGCGTGTAATGCAAGGCAAGTAAAGGATGCATGTTGTGCAAGCTCCTTTTTGTGTTGCGTATAACACAAGACATTAGTGAAATTAAAAAAAATATTTTTCATAAAATCTTGGACTGTTACAGATTCGAAGTTTACTACTTGTGATGGATCAAGCATGTACTTCTTCTGGAGAGATAAATGGAACCTATCATGAACCTGAGAGAAGTTTGATGGAAGTGCTAAGAAATAAGCTAATGTCCCAATATAATCAATAATTTAATAGGTAATTATATACCTAGTGATTCATTTTATCTTCTTTCCAAATCTTATTCATTTATTCCATGGAGATATTCTTATAAACACCTTGAAAAAAAATTAAATTCCAAATCACACTGATGAGTATCAACATAAATTTTATTCTGAATTTATGATTTCCATATGTGTTGTTAAATAGATCTAACATTATCTTCCATTTATTCATCTAGTTAAGGTCACAATTTTTTTTCCAAATTCATTATAGTATGTTGTAATTTAACACTTATTTATTTTGATGGATTCATAAGGATCCATATGAATGATCATATGTATGATATTATTATATTAAAACTCATCTAGAAGAAGGTGTTTCTCCCGACCACATTTGAAATTTATTAAAAAATATCTCAATAAAACTTCTAGGTTTTGAACTATTCTCTCAGACTGAACATTTGTTTGAAGTTTATAAGTGGTTATGAAATAGATCTCCACAAAAAAATATCTTTAAAGGCTTCTCCAAAATATCAAGGTAATCCTCAGATCCTGATCGGATACAAGAAAATGTGGAACTCTGTGGAACCTTACCACTTAATTAATGTATATTTTGGAAATATGGTATAGAGATAAATTATATTTGATAGAGATTAAGTGTGATGAATTTGTAAGGTGACTGACTAAAACAAATAGAGAATTATACCCTTTATATTCTTTGTGGATTCTAATGAAAAATAATCCATGGTGATGTTTTTCCATTTCCATTCTAGTATGGGTATGTTTTGTAACATCCCCTTAAAATTTTCTCTCTCATATATAACTTTTTGAAAAATAAATCACTTAGATAAAAACTCTATGATATCTATGTTTATTCCATCCCACTAGAAATACTATTTAATATATATATTCAAATATTTATTTTTTTGGTTGAATAGAGAATAGAAAATTATAATTCGCTTCAAATAAATCAATCATCAAATATAGTGTGAAAATAACACATATAAAGTTCTTGAAAATAATCATTTCAAATAAATCATGGTTTACCTCATGAACATTTCTCACCTTTGTTTTCAACTCCAAAATCATCCATCTGCACCTGTTGTATCCTTACATGGATAGATAGCTAAACATTTTTTTGAGAAATATAATATTTCTCTTCTCAAATATAGATTTCAAGATTTATCGTTAAATATTTTTTGAAACATTGGTTCTTTTTTTATCCTCATCATGGATTACAAAACATGATCCTTTTAACTCAAAGCATCATCCACCATATTATTTTTCATAGGATTTAATGTATTAATCAATCACAATCTTTTATCATCTCCAACTATCTTATATGGAACATATCAAAATCCTTCTATGTGAATATATACTTTAATCATATGTGATATATATATATATATATATCACATTTTTATTCATAAAGGTAATTCCTCTATATATTTAATTCAAATATTACCTTAGCTATATCCAAATCATGAGTTGAGTAATTGTTCTCATGAAACATAAATTTTCTTGCGGAAAAGGTTATGAAAATTATAATTACCTATCATTAATTCTTACATAATCTTTATTTTTATTCAATAAAATACTTTCTTTAATATTGAGGATCTTTTCAGGTTTAGAGTTTTAGATAATTACGTCATAAATCTTACAAAAAAAGCCCTAGGAAACAAAGTGGACAATTCTGAACTGTATCCATTTTTATTATAATCTAAAACTTTTACAATAAGAAATGATGTGTTTTATGAAAACTCTTTTCTAATTTAAACATGACTTCTTCCAATCCCTTACCATAATTAAATCCGATGAAAAATATTTAAAAATGTCGGATGAGCATAAAAATATTTGCGAGGGATATATAATGAAGGAACCTGTTATCCAATTGATAAACATTAAAACTCAGAAAAATAATTTTCATGAAAACATAAAATTCTATCCAAAAATGGAAATATAATTCTTTAATAAATATCATTTATTTCACCTTTTGAAAAAAATTATGTCATGAAAAATCAGTTGAAAAAAAAGAAAATTCTTGTTGGTACCTTGGGACATCATCACATTCAACCCTTACAGAACCCTCACCGAACCCTTATATAAACCTTATAGATTAGAATAACTATATGGATAACGTCAAATATAATTATCTAAAGAGTATTATCATTACCCAATGCATTGGAGCTCTATCTGGGTGCACCAATAGTTTATGCTATAACAAGGGCACCAAGTGATATCTAGGAACACATATCATTTATAATGTCGAAGAACCAAAACATGAAAATCAAAATTTCACAATTTTCAAAACTCTTGTAAACTAGTATAGAAATAACTTTCAAAAATTAAAATACCATTATCTTTAAAAATTCCTTTTTAATAAAAAAATTACCATTTATTTTGAAAAACCATTTTCAATAAAAAAAACCTAAAAAAGAAAAGAATATATTTAATTTAAGAGAACATGAAATATAGAAAAGGAATAAAAAAATAAAAAAATTACCATAGGGGTGTAAAATTAATTGTCTCTATGTACGTTAATAATAGAACATTCCTTATTTTCATTTGTCAATATGTTCCATATAAAACATGTAAAAAGGTTACTCTTTAAAAATAATTGAATAAAATGAAAAATATAAATATTAATTCATTTATAACCCTTTAATATCCATATAAATAAATTTATAAAATAATATCATGAATATTGACGTCGAGAAAATATTTTAAAATTAAATCATTAAAAATTTAATGCTTCCCATACCAATTTGAATATCTAGATAATAGGCTCCATGTATGATTAATATTTCTAAACAAATTAAATATAATGATAATAGGTAAAATATGGATATATAATTCTTAATGGGCTGTATATAAACATCATAAAATAATAAAGGTACATATCTACAAGAAATGCCTTAATGAAAGGGGATTGAGAAGAAATCCCTTACCTTAAGTCTGACTTGTCACATGTGTTGTCATATTGAAGAATAATAAACCTATGTTAATTATTTAATTTCTTCCTAACCCTTTTTTGTGTTTATGATTACTTTTAATCTAAATATTACAACCCTTTAAACAACTAATTAAATAATTATGTTTTGGTTAGGTATTTTTAGCTAATTTGGTTTATTTTTTTAAAAAGACTTTGGAAGGTCAACTATGATCAAATGAGTCATTATAAAAACATATAAAGAATAATAATCATGAAACAATTATCATATTTATAAACAAATTAAACATTTATAACAAATTTTGAATGATGGTTATGAAAAATGAACAATTTTTACAATCATGGAGACGGTTGGTCGTACGTACACATGAGTAAAGTTACCATTTTTCAATGATCATTATGGAAAGAAGGTATGTAACATTTATATTTCAAAATTTATAATTTCATCATATATAACAAATTATTTTGTCATATATAATTATATATAGAATTATTTTGATGTAAAGGTATTTACATTGCATCGAGGAGGTTGTAGTCCATATGTCCACGAACAACGTTATCGCTTTTTCAGTGTGTGAAAGGGTAATAAAAGAAATTACATATTATATTTAACATTTTGTATTATTTCATGAAGGTAATATAGATTTTATGTGTGTCAACTATACTTAATTAAATGAATCCTTAATATATTCCACATAATGTGTGAATGTATCTTATCGCTCTGAGGACGTGGTTGTCGATAGGTATACAAACAATGTTATCATATTTAAACAAAATAAAAAGCATGAAAGTATGTGTATATAATAATTAAATAAATATAAATACATAATAAATATAATATATATATATATATCATATAAAAATATTTTTACCATCATAACTACCAACAATGAGAGGTGTCAAAGGGAAAATGACCGACATCGTTACGTGAGGTGGTAGTTCGCTGTACACAAACAGTAATTCTGTTACCCATTTTTGGAAGTGTGTATAGGTGTAGGTATAAAAATTAACAGAAATAAATCTCATTTTATTTGGGACACTAATTTTATTATATAATAAGTGATGAACATAAAATTAAGGGAGTTGGGAAGGAGACAAACTAAAAAATACATGTTGATAATAGTTACCTCTTCTTCGGGTAACTCCTTTTGTTTTGCATTAATGGAAGTTTTGGTTGGATTTCTACCCAAGGTGAGTTATATAGGGTGAGGGGAGAGATTTTGGGTTATTATTTGGAAATTTTTTGGACGTTCCAAATTTTATTGATAGGTGTCACGAAATGGGAAGTGTGAGTATCTTTTTTATAGTGGACGAGGAGGGGCATTCATATAAATTTTTTAAAAGGAAATTCCACCCACATTTTTACCATTCTAAGATTATCCAATAGTGGAAAAAATTATATAATCGATATTTTAGAGTCTATATAGGATCCACTAATGGATTTTGGACAAGTATCTAGGTTATTTTATCTCTTTAGTTTATGATATAGTCCCTTGTTAAACTAATTTTTTTCGTAAAAGGTAAAATTAAATTTAATTACTTTCATTAATATTTTTATCCATTTTTAACTTATTATAAATTAGAAATTATTATAATTAAAACTATATAATTTTTTTTATAAATTCCAGTGACATAAGTAGTAAGAATTTATTGAAATTTAATCTCATAGAGGGGATGAGAAAGAAGTCTTTTAAAGTAAAAGTGTTCAACATTTTATTACATTTTTAAATCTAAATTCAACGTGAAATTTCATTCAAGGAAATAAATTGTTTTAGATAATATAAAATTATTTTATAATACTTTAAAATCAATTAAAAACATAATTAAACTATATAAATAAATTGGATGGAAAAATAGTTATGAACTAAAATTCTGTATTATTCACTATTCATCAAAATTTGAATGTTCTCAAAAAAATAACAAAAATTCACCCAAATTAAATTTTGATACTTAGATTTAAAAAAATATGTTTATTTTTTAATATAAAAAATATAAAAGTTTAATCAAATATATTTCAAATAGGTTTTCCATCAAAAGGCAGTAAACTTGCATTTAAAAATAGAGAACTTTTTATACTTAAAATTGGATTTATTATTATTTTAAGACTATAAAATTTATTGGATGAATGTAGAACATTTAATAAACATGTTTAAAGATAATATAGTTATTTATATTCATTACCTCCAATATAATTACTAGTAAATAACAACCACTTAAAACAATAATATTAATAATATATTTTTATTTTTGTATATATCTGTCTTGCGCGCAACACAATATTTCAAAGAAACTCATTGTTTCATGTCAGGAATACCATTAGACACAGTCTAATTTTTAAGGTGAAATTACTATCTAATACACAAATATTAATAAATATGAAAAATAATTATTTGATCATTACATGGGATGTTACATTCTTCCCCTTTTGGAAATTTCTTCCTCCAAATTTTATTTACATATGAAATATACGGGGGATATTTTTACCTCATATAATTATCATTTCTCATGTTTCATCATAAATCATATTAGTTTTTACATAAAACATTAACATGATGAATCTATTTATTTATAAAATCTCTCACTCTACATTCAAGATCCTGAACCAGTTGTTCCCCATAAGAAAGATTATAATCTAGCTAAATATCTTCAGGGCTCAAAACACGACATGAATATGGTACATACATACATAACATTGCATAATGAAATAAATTTTGTACCTAGGATAAACTCAAAGGTAAATACACTCAGTAGGAAACTGATCCAACTTTATCTCTGATTTCATATGGTTCAATGAACTGTGGACCCATCTTTGCCTTCATATAAAAGAAAATCAAACTTTTCTATAGAGAAACTTTTAAAAAGACATGATCACATACCTTGAATGAAAGATATTTTCTCCAGTTATCCTCAAATTTTTTTCCGTATAAGTAATTTTTTCATGTGTCACTGAATCAACCAAATATTCTCTACCATTTCGTTTACCAACTCTAGTCTCATCACCTTCCTTTCTTCTAGATTATCCCAAAAAACTGGTTTTTGAAACCGTTTTTGTATAATGCCTCAAACCATATGTATATTATAATGTAAGATTTTATTATAAGAAAACTCACCAAAAAATTTATTTCAATCCCGAATTCCATGATAATCCATTGAGAAATAATTAAGAATATATTTTGATGTTTGAATCATCCACTCATACTGTTGATGAGATTGAGGATGAGAAGTTGTACTGAAATTTATTAAAGTACCCAATGACTTTTGAATTCCTTTCAAGAAATTATATGTGAACTTGGGATGATAGTCAGATTAAATGGAGGGTGAAAGTTCATGTAACCTAAAAATATATTTTGGATATAGCCTAGAGATAAAATCTAGAGAAATTGTATCCAAAATGGGAAAAAAGTTCATATTTGTTTAGTCTATCAACAATAACCCAAATAAAATTATTACTTAGAGAAGTATTTTGAAATTCTACAATGAAATCCAATGATATATTTTCCCACTTCAAATTTAGCACTATATATGGTTGAAGCATCTACTTGGGTAATTTCTTCTCTTCTTTTAACTATTAACAAGCCAAACACTTCATAGTTATGTCAATAATGTATCGTTTCATT
This sequence comes from Viscum album, assembly GCA_963277665.1. Taxonomy (NCBI): domain Eukaryota; kingdom Viridiplantae; phylum Streptophyta; class Magnoliopsida; order Santalales; family Viscaceae; genus Viscum; species Viscum album. The sequence continues at coordinate 333,342,783 of OY728138.1, read as the reverse complement.
ATATCCTACTAGTATTACCTTTTAAGTTCTTTTACATCTTAGTGCTTCTCAGATGAATGGAAAATAATAAACTATGGGATTCGTTCAAAAAATATTTCTATATTTTGAATCAAAATACACACATAATTTTTTTTACAAATCGTAAAAAAAATTCTTCATCAATATTAAAATAAAAAAGCATACCATTCTTAAATTTTTTTATCTTTTCTTGTAAATATTGATCCACCTTATGTTCCCTCTTAATTATTTTTGACATATTTGACTACACTAAAACCTAAAATGGAATAAATTATATAACTACATCTATAACATAAAGTCCAAAATTCCTCAAATCATTAATCAAATGGTTAACATCAAAACATAACATGGTATTCATATCATTATATTTTTTGACTCGAAGCATCGACCGCCTTGTTTTATTTTAGAGGATTCTAATTAATCATGTAATCATAATACTTTATTAATCCCATTTATCTTATTTTTATCATGTTAAATTAATTGAGAGTGAATATATAATTCAAAAAAATTTGATTAGAATATATTTCAAACTGTACTCTATAAAAATGATGTGTTAAAATTTTTATAGAAAAAATAATAGTAACTAATTCCAAATCATGTGTAGGGTAATTCAACGCATGAGGTTTCAACTAATTTAAAGCATAAATAATTACATTGCCATTCTACATTAGGAAACAACCAAGTCTTTTCAACAATTAATCATCGTATATAGCAGATTCAACATTTCTAGAAGGCATGGATAAAATAATATCATTCACCATTCTTTTTTTAGTTCCTAAAAAATCCCTTACATTATTTTTCACAGATGAACTTAACATCTTCTTTAGATAACTTTGCGAGTGGTCTATAAAACAAAATATTTTTCCAAAAAACCATTAGTAGTATCCTAATAATCCAATAAAACTATGAATCTTGTCGACATTTTTGGGTCGTTTCCATTCTTTAACAAGTTCCTTTTAATCTAGATCAATGATTATTCCATCTTTTTAAACAATATATCCATGGAATGAAATTTATTACCACCAAAATTCACACTTACTAAACCTTCCAAATAGTTTCTTTTATTTTAATGTTAAATAAATCCTTATGTTACTTTTATTTTCCTCATGGATTTTAGAATATAAAAAATTTCATCTCTAAACTCAACCAAAAAAATATCCAAGAATTATTTTTTCTATCTTAAATCAAACACACTAATGATAATATTCTTAAAATCATCCCACTCCAAGGAATCAATATTTTTAAATTCTCTAATATTATTATTCATTGAACATGAATAATTGGGTTCACCTATAAATGATAATTTGAAAGAGTTATCTTTTGGTGATCCATATAAACCATGTTATCAAATATCTTTTCTAGGGTATTAATATATACTATAGCTGGAACTAGGTGAGATAATCCACTAAATTATGGGGTATGTTTCCTCATGAAATTATCCAAAAAAAATCATCCTTCATAGTATATCTAGTTCATCTCTTATATGGTTATGACCACGATTTATCGGTTGAGTCAACTGAGCCATCACTATAACAAAACTGCTCTATTTCAATTCTGACCGTCTGGTGATGCTGATTTGGAAGGATATTTTCATTTTGGTGCCTTCCACTGTAGATTCCAAATTTACTCTATAAGGATCCTTAGTAAACAAACATAATTTATATGAGTAAATATAATAATTTTAAAATTCTTTATCATTCTAACTTAACACTAATGTAAACTTTTCCAAGGGAATTCGATTAAGAATATCTCAACCTCTAAAGTTATATAAACCTCTCATTTGATACCAATGATATGTCCCTATCCTTAATCATTAAAAAATCATCAGTTTTAGTAAATAAATTATTTTCTTTCACAATGTGGATATTTTTAGTTTTATATTTTTGGAGAATTAGTCCTTAACTCTTACATAACAAAACTATAAAATAAAGAGTTGAAACCTTTATATAGTGTTCATTTTCCCCAAAAACTAAAATCATTAAAATAAATAATGATATTTTTAATGAAAAGATGCATTTATTTCAACATTACCTATTACAATCCGTTAACCATCATTAAATGTCATGAAAAGCATTTAAAATTATGGGATGAGCATAAAAAGATTTGTAAGGGATAAAGAAAATGGAAAATGTTAGTCAATTGATAAAAATTAAAACTTATGAAAAAAACCATTATTGAAGACATAATAATTTACCTAAAAATATAAATATCATTATTTAATATATATAATTTATTTAATCTTTTAAAATATAAATTATTTCTTTAAAACTCATTAGAAAAAATAGAAAATTCATGTAGGTACCTTGGTAAATCATCATAATGATCCCTTAAAAGTCCTAATAAGAACCCCTAAAAAACCCATACATATTGGAATAACCATATGACCAATCGTCAGTATAATTTTATAGAGAAAATTATATTTACCCAATGCATGGGAGAATTATATAGGAACACCCATCATTTAAGCTATACTGTTCTCACTCAACACTATCTAGGTTCACCAATAATTTAAAATTTCTAAGAACAAGAAGATGAAATAAAATATTTCCCCACTTGAAAAACTCTTTTAAAAACATATTAAGATCACTTTTGGATGTTAAAATACAATATTCTTTCAAAAATCCCATTTTTAGTAAAAAAAATTAACATTATTATTCAAAAACCATTTTCAATACTAAAATACCCAAAAAATGAAAGAAGGTTTTTCATTTAAGAAAACCAAAAATCATTCTAAGGAAGATAAAAATAAAATAATTTCTAGGATGACATAAATGTCATTGTCACTGTGTGTGTTAAGAATAGAACATTCCTTTCGTTGTTTGTCAATGTGTTCCTTATGAAGCATGTAAAAAGATTCCATTATGAAAATAAATGAATGAAATTTAAAATAGAAATAATATGTTATTTGTAACCCTTTTATTTCTATATAAATAAATATGTAAAATAATATCATTACTATTTAAATTATAAAAATATTTTGAAATTAAATATTTAATCATTCAAAGCGTACCATACCACACTGAAAATATAAATCAAAATATACATGAATGATTAACATTTATCAAAACATTAAATTAAATTATAGTATATTAAATATGTATAAATAATTTCTAATGGTATATATATACACCATATAAAATAATAAAGGTGCATATCATCAAGAAATGCCTCAATAAAAGGAGATTGAGATGAAATCTCTTACCATGCGTCTAACTTGTCATGTGTGTCTTTATCTTCCTTAATAATAAAAATATGTTAGTTATTTTATTTCTTTGGATACTTTTCCAATATTATCATTAATTTTATTTCACATATTATAATGTTATAAACAACTAGAAATTTAATTATGTTTACATTGTCTATTTTGACCATATTCGTTTTAGGTGTCAAAGACAACTCTGGTAAGTCAACAATGGTCCAAGGGGTCATTATATAAACATATATAGAATAATAATTATGACATAATTATTATATTTTTACATAAATTATACTTTTAAATCCAAAAATTAATGATGGTAATGAAAATTTACAAATCTTACAATCATGGAGATGACAGGTCATTTGTACGCATGGATAACATTACAATTTTCAATGATCATTGTTGAAAGAAGGTAAGTAACATTTACCTTAAAATAATTATTATTATATCATATATACCATATTATTTAGTCACATATATGTATATATATAATTTTTGTAATGTAAAAGGAATCACATCATGTTGAGTAGGCGATAGTCCACACATCCACGAATAATGTTCTCAATTTTTTAGTGTGTGAAAGGGTAATAAAGAAAATGATATATTATATTTATAGAAATGTATTTATAAAATGAATACCATAAAGATTTTATTTATGTCACATATGTTTAATTAAAACCATTCTCAATACATTCCTTGTAATGTTTTAACATATCACATCACTTTGAGGAGGTGGTAGTCCAAACCTCCACAAACAATATTATCATATTTACAAAAAACAGAAAGAATGAAAGTATCTGTATATAAAAATTATATAAGCATGAATAAATAATATATATATATATATCATATAAAAATATCTTTTCCATCAGAATTCCCAATCATGAGAGGTGGTAAAGGAAAAATGAACAACATCGTTACGTGATACGATTATTCTTCGCACAAGAATAGTAATTTTGTTACTCATTTGATTGAAGAATGTGTAGGTGTAGGTTAAACAATTAACATAAAAAACATATTGGTAAATTTAGTATACTTATTATATTATATTATCATTGAATAATTATAAATTATAGGATTTCGGATGGAGACAAATTAAAAATTCATGTTGATGAAAGTTACATCTTCATCGGGTAACTCTATTTGGTTTTCACCAAAATACTTCTTGTTTAGATTTATAACTAATTTGATTAATATAGGATTAGGTTAGGGATTTTGGGATATTACGTGACTAGGTTTTGGACAAGAAAAATGGTCTTGGGAGCTGTCAAGAAATGGTAAGGACATGTTCTATTTTATAGGGGAGGAGGAGTGGCATTCTGGTATATTTTTGAAAGGGGAATTCCACCTAGGTTTTTAACAAGTACATTTGATCCAATAGTGGTCCAAATTAAACAAAAATGGAATATAAGGTATAAATATGAACATATAATGGATTTTGAACATATTTCTTGGTCATTTTGGCTCTTAATTTTATTGTTTAGTCCTTTGTTACGCTAATTTTCCTCTTAGTCGATGTAATAAATTTTAATTATTTTCACGAATATTTTTGGAAGAAATATACATTAAAAATATTCAAAATTATATATTATTAGTATTCAATAATTATAATCTATTAATCAAAATTTAAAAAAATTATGTGACAGAAATAAATTTAAATTTCTTCCCGCATACGAGGTGGCCAAGCGTTGAATTTAAAGTAAAAATGTTCAAAAGTTGGTAGGTTTTTATATCTAAATTTAATGTGAAATTACATCTAATCACCTAAATTAATTTAAATTATATATAAATTATATAATTACACTTTAAGACCAATTAAAAACATAATTTAATGATATAAATAATTTGGACAAAAACTCAATTTTGAACTAAAATTCAATATTATTAACTATTCTTCAAAATATGAAAGTTCTCAGAAAAATACCAAAAATTATCCCAAAGTAAATTTTAATATTTTTATTTATAAAAGAAGTTTTTTTCATATAAAAATTTTAAGTGTCAAAAAATATATTTAAAATTGGTTCTATATTAAAAGGCAGGAAAACTACCTTTAAAAAATACACTATACTTTATGCATAAAAATAAGATTTTTTATTTTTTTAAGACAATAAAATTTATTAGACTAATTTAAAAACTGTTATTAAAAATCTATAAATATAATATAGTTATTCCTATTATTTCATATCAAGACAACAATTAGGAGATAACTACCACTTAAAATAATAATATTAACAATATATAATTATTTTGGTATAACTCAGTCTTGCATGAAATAGAAGATTTCAGAGAAACTCATTGTTTTATGTCTAGTATGCTATCTAAAATAGAATCCGTTTAAAGGTAAAATTAATAGATACTTTATAAATATTAATAAATTTGGAAAATAATCATTCAATCATTACCTCGGATGTTACAACCATGTAATTCTAAATGAGAATGTGTCACAATCACTACTTGGATACCCCCACTATAGATGAAAAACTACTCTATTTCCAGATAATGTAATTATAGGTTCTCTAAAAAATATTTTATTAAGTTACTTGAAATTTTCCATGAATTAATACATATAATTTAACTTGGTCAGTGGATTGTAGATCCATGATAAATTCTTCCCAAACCATTGATAATTCCAAGATAAACAATGAAAACATCAGATCTCAATCATAGTGGTTGGTCTAAGCTAGCACTCAATAGCCTCTACCTTTGAGGGATCCATTGATGTACCCTTACATGAGACTATATGACCCAAATAATGAGGCCTTTTGTAGCCAAAATTCATCACTATTTTAAAAATTTTCATACAATTTCTCCTTCAATAAGGTCTTTAAAAAAATTCTCAAGTGGTCTTTATGCTCTTAATTACTCTTCCAATAGATAAGAATACATTCTATAAAAAATACTAAAAATAGATCAATGAAATCTCAAAATAATCTGTTTATTAAATCCATAAAGATATTTTGGGAATTAGTAAGACCAAATAGAATCATTGTATACTTGTCGTGTACATATCTTGTACAAAATATTGTCTTAGGTATATCATCCGTTTGGCCCATAATATATGATATCTAACACAAAGTCCAATTGATTGAAAATTTTAATATCTGAATAGTTTATAAAATATGTAATCAATATGAGGTATAGGAAACATATTCTTGTTCATTAAATTTCTCATATCTATATAATCAATACAGGGCCGCATTGATCCATCTTTATTATAAAAAAGAAGAACCAGTGCCCCCAAGGTGGAATCATTGGAAAAATGAATCCTTTGTTAAGGTTATCCAATATTTTATCCTTAATTTACAAAAACTCAATAGAAACCATTATTTAGGGAGTCTATAAAATAGGCGTGGCACTAGGTAGGAGTTATATTGAGAACTGAACGTCACATTTTGTTGTAAGAATAGGGAGGTATTTTAAAATCACATCAAAAAAAGCCCACATAATAAGCATATCATCAATGTTAAGTTTTTACCGAACCCTCTAAGAAAAAAACCCTTTGATGGGAATCAAGACCCTTACAATGGATTTGATCTCCATCATAATTTCATATTTATCATCAAACTAATAGATGATAATAGTCTATTTTGGAATATCAATTGTGACATCCCTTTTGGGGAAACAGATTTGGGATTTTATAGGGAAATCAAATATATGCATAAGATAACCTCAAATACAACCATAGAAAGAATAAAAAAAATTATAGGAATAATATTCCCACACAATTAAACTAGATAATAATCATATAACTGAGATATGATCATAATGCACTTAAGAGTTTTTAATTCTAACTCAATATTTAATCATTTAGGTGGTATTATGACTTCCCTAGAAAATTATTTATATATAAATTTTCAAGTAGTTCCAATGTAAAATAAAAAATTAATACTTCTAGATTGGATGAAAAGTGTATCTTTCACTACATCATTATTATACACCTTGTCATAAATACAAACCACTAGAGATTTTCCTTTTTCCCTTTTCTTAAGACAGTCATGAATTCGATCATCATCATTAAAATTCATATTTGATAACTTGTTAGTATAATGACTCTAATCCTTGGGTTTAATTTATGGGAGAATAGGTGGTGTATTAGTGGGCATCTTCTTCCCTTCCATTCCGTTAACGAGCCCATTCATTGAATTTCAACATTCAAGGTATTTATGACCCTCCCTTCCATATTTAAATCACATCCTAGTTCTATTAATGTAGTTCCCTTTATGTTTCTTGGGACATTTATGGAATGTAGATGACTATAATTTCATTCCATCATGTTCTTTATTCATGTTTTTAGGAGAATCGATTTTCACTTTCCTAAAAAAACCATTGGAATGGTGGGAACTTCCAATTCCCATTTCCACTTTTTGTGCACATCGAATGGAATCTACACAGTTACTAATTTCTCTTATAGATAATTCATTTCATAGACTTTATTTTAAGACACAAAAGAATTGATAGACCATACATTCATGTTGGATGACAATATTTGAAGTATACCTCGTGATCCATGTAAAATTTTCCTAATAGGTACAAATAGAATCATCATCCATCTGATTTACATCAAGAATTTATTTATTAAAATTTCTCAAGAAAAATAAAATATATATAGTTATTGAATAATACACTATTAAACTTATCCCACTACATAGATTCAATTTATTTATGTTCCCTTTGTGTTCTTGATAAGAGTCCACCACTGATTTTCTTCACGATCAAATGATAAAAACCCAAAATGAAAATTTCATGCTCAAAACACTACAGAATGGAAAATATATTTTCCATGGAACTAATCCATTTCTGAAAAACAAGTGGATTAGAGGAACCACTTAAAGTTGTAGTTAATGTTCTTATTATGGTCTCAATAGAACATTGTTATATCCTTTTCTAATTTTGAATTTTAATGTGATTTATAGATTGTTTGTGAGTATATAAATGATATTTTTCCTTCTAGCTACAATAAAATTTGGTTTCTTTAGGGGGAAATAATTTCAATATAAATCACATTTAGCATTAACATTGGTCCTTTAGGTTCCATCCACTATCTAAAACCAAAAATAATATTGTAAGCTACAATAATTTTAGTGGGAAACCATATAATCATAAAAAATAATTTTTTAGAATGTCTAAATCCTAAAATATTATTTTATATTTAAGAGACCATATGTATAAACTAGGTCATTCATGGTAATCATCCATTTAAATAATTCATGATGGTTTGTAAAGAGTTTTTATATTTCAAAATAATATCCCCTTGGAGTTTCAATCCTGGTGTATAGCAAGGACCATTGTAGTGCTCCATGTGATGATCAAAGTTCAGCTCAATGCACCATTTTTAGAGCTAACACCTCTAGATAAAACTATTCCAGATCCACATACACTTGAATTATACATATAGAGATTTAATTTCATGAAAACCACTTACTCTATCATTCAGCAAAATTCAAGTACATTTTCCTACGCATTGATTTATCCTTACTCTTATCCATAGTATTATCCATATATATATCCCTAGGGATCTCACTAATTTTTACTTATCCTAGTTTCCAAAATATAATTAAAATTTTCCACTGATAATAGTTTTAATTACATAGGATTTTCATTCATAGATATTATATTTTAATATATAAGTATTCAATGCATTTAACAAATAGAAACCCAAGGACCATTGAGGTTTCATGTATTTAGAGGCTTGTTACACAATCTAATTTTTTCATGAAATATATTAAACAAATATCATAAATATCTAGCCTTTTAGTACCATTAATAGGCATTCCATACTTAACCCATTCTTTATAAATCAGGAAAAGGAAACATAAGAATGGGTGAAAAGAGATGCTCAGTAATAGTACATGTGAAAGATATCAAGTGATTATCATATGAAATCACAAGATATTAATAAGGGTATAAAATTATAAATATAACATGAAAATATAATACCCAATATATCATGGGTAATAATAACGAGCCATGGAATAAACAATTATCATTTGAAAAGACATGAACCCTAATACTAGGAAAGAATTATAAATAAACCATGAACTAGAAGTTCGTTATTATATAAGTGTGAAACCATCGTAAGTATATAAACCATTTCATATGTCAAGGTTAACATAAAACACCATAAAATCATAATAGACTTGGAATAAACACCTATTGACCATTTTATAATGGATTAAGCATCATCACCTATTTCTTATAGTGGATCAGGGCTACTGACCTATTTCCCATAGTGTATCATGCACACCATACTGTTTCCCATAATTATCTCATAATATATAATAAAGCATCCAATGAGTTGTATGATGATATAGGTCCCAAACATAACAAAATAAGAATCATACATATGTGTGTCACAAGATCATAAATCATTCATAATATCAGAATCCATGAAAGGAAAAGGGTTTCGTAAGAATTCTGTCATAGCATAACCTATAAAAAGGAACCATGTCTCAAAATCATCTCATAAATTAATAAAAATAATAAACCACATAAATAAAGAATAAGTATATAAATATTAGATCATATACTTATTAAAATATATGCATCAACAATGGTTTTTTCATTGATGAATCGAAATTACATAAAATACCATCAACAAATTCTTGACGAAAATATCCTTTTTATCTGAAATAACTTCCTTAAAATCTAAAAATATCCTTAATATTATAGAAAATATTTCATTAAAAATGTTGTTTTAAACTTATAAATGAAATGACAAATAATTTAGTGTTCATGATGGTATACAATTATATTCATGCTATACATGTTAAAAATAAATATTCCTTTCACATTTTTAGTAAAAATCTAAAACAACCTTGTTCGTAAACCATCAATAAGATTCCTTTTTAAAATATTTATAAAAAAGAAAACATGTGTAGAAATGTATTTAAATTTTTTTCGATAAACGTAGAAATTTATTGAAAAAATTAGATAAAAAGGAAAAATGGGTTTTATCCAAATGAATAAATTAATTCGGTTTTCCTTAATTTATTTCTGAATAAGTGTAACTCATGTGTCCCACATAAATAAAACTAAGACAAAAATCTCCTAACACATTGGAAAATTTTCAATCATAGGACCTATTTAATAATAAAATGAAATAAAACATTAAATATCCTGAACATAAAGAGCTTAATGATATAAATTTTCATTGTGGTTTTATATACACCACACAAAAGAAAAGAGTATAAAATATGGAATATTTCTCCCATAAATAAAAGAGAGATTAGAAATCCCTTATATTGAGCACAATTCATCCCTCTAATTATTTATATTTATAAATTATAAAAATATATTAATTATTTAGATTCTAATTAAACCTTTTTCAAAATTATAATTCATTTTATTTTATTCATTACCATGTCATATTAATTTATATAATAATTTAGGTTCATGATGGGAATTTTGTCAATGTCTGTATCAGATGTCCAAAATCAATTTATAAGATTACTAAAATCAATGTTATTATTAATTAATAATATAAATAATTATAATCATGAAATAATTATAATTTTAATATGTCAATTATAATTCTAAAACTAATCATGAATGATGCGTATGAAAAATGAACTATGTTACACTACTAGAGATGGTAGGCCAAACGTACGCATGAATAACGTTTCGATTTTTCAAAGACCATAATGAAATGAAATTAAGTTCTATTTTATTATCAAATAATGATAATTATATTATTAATATCATATTATTTCATCAAATACACTTATATATACCATCTATATGGTGTGGTAATAAAAAATGATTGAGGCCACTTCATGATGTGACAATCCGTTGTACACACGAACGACATTATAATTTATCAATGGATGGTAAGGTATGAAAGCATATAATATTTTAATTTTCCATAGTTTTTAATATATAATTATTATCATATGTAAAAATTAAATCCATCACAATTAATAGTTGTGATAGGTGACTATGGAAACTGAATTACATCGGTTTGTGAGGCTGCAGTCTACCGTACACATGAAGAATGGATTTATTTAAAATTTGATGAAAGTGGAGATATATTTATGGTATGAGATTAACCGAATTATATAATAGAATATGATATATAATGTTTTGTATTATTTCATCATTTTTAATAAATATTTGAGAGTGTTTTAGGGGAAATAAAACAAAAAAACATGGTTCTGGACTTTATCTCTTATTTAGAGAACCATTGTAGGTTTATACCTACAGACTTTTTGAGAGGGTTTCATAAAAAATGAATCTAGGATTTGTATAAAGAATTAAGGAATGGATCTGGGTAGGTAATTTCAAAACTAAAGTATTTTAATGTGTAAATAGGAGAACAGAGTGGGTGGCCTTTTATAAGTGGGGGAGAGGACACACATAGAATTTTCGAAAAGAAAAGGGTGTACCATTGTTTAAAACATTATAAAAGGACCAAAAAATGGATCAATATAGAACCTTATATGAAATAAGGTCTATAAAATCTATGAAATGGGATTTTTACAAGTTTATATGTCGTTTTACAAATTATATTTTTAGTTTAACCCCTCCTAAACTAGTTTTAATTATAACCACAATAATTTAATTTTTAATGTTTTGACTATTAATTCTGAAAAAAGTAAGTTGTATTTAATATTTATGATCAATTGTTATGATTATAAATATTTCAACCATTTTTTTAAATACCATTAATATAATTGGTAAATTTTAATTTTAAAATAATAATACAGACATGATATAAAAGTGGATTTCTGAGGAGAAAATATTCCTATGTAGAGAATGTTTTAATATAAAAAGAAACTAATAATTTTATTAAAATTTACTAAATTGGTTTAATAATTAAATAATTAACCTAATTGTAATTTTATGGTAATTTTAAACAAGATTAAACATTGAAAAATATTTCAATAAAAACATAGTTTTTAATAAAAATTAGTGTTTTTAATATTCCTTGAGAAATTAATATTTTCAGGGAATTCAAGAAAAAATAAACCTAAGATAACTATGATAGTTTGATTCAAAAAAATGATGGTTTTTTTCAAAATATATTTCCTTAATGTTCCAGAAATTAATTTTAAAATTTATTCAAGATAAATAAAAATCGTTTTTTGAGAAAAGAGTATTTTTGAATCATAAAAATACTTTATTAAAAATTTATATACTTATCTATAAATGTATTTTCATTATCTAAAAACAATATTCACAATTCTAAAAATGTTTTTATTACTATTCATACATCTAAAATTAATTACTTGGTTATAACTGTCAATTTTAAATAATAATATTTATATTAAATTAAGGTTTGTTAAAATCAATGTTGCGTGTGACACAAGCGATGAAATAAATTAAATTACTTGAAAAATTATTTCATAAAACATTGGGTGATACAATCAGTTCATCCAATTCTGTTCTAATATTCAATGTTGAAACCCTAGATTTTGAGTTATTTGGTTGTAGGATTTATGGTATTAGAGCCTTTATGATCAGAAACACCACTTTAGAGTAAATGTTTCAGGTAATATAAGAGGTTAATATTAGTAAGTTGGTACCAAATCCAATATAAATCTCTATAGGTATCAATTGAATCATTTTCTTATCCAACTGGTTTAACCCCCTCTAGAAGGGACAAATTAACATCTCTTCTAATAGGTGTATCCTTCATAGCGATACTAGATGAGGCCCCCAGGACTACACTCCATAGTGAAGTTCTAGAAAATATTTCTTTAAACAATTTATTTGAAAAAAATTGAGATAAACCTAGATATAAATATCATTATGTAGCAATTTTTTTCAATATTTTAAAAATTATATCTCAAAATAGCATCACTATCCCAATAACTGATGGCTTACTATGTTTAAAGAATAGTTATATCAGAAAATTATTTTAGAAACCTTTTATATAATTCTCTATAATTGTACCATAATAGACTCCCTTATATAATTCTCATATGTTATAATCAATATTTATAACATGGTAAATAAAAACATTATAAAGGGTTGACATAAAATAACCAGTAAATGAAAACTCATGAATGTACCATAAAGGGTTTATATCATAAGAATATGAGTAAATCATGATCAGGGAAGGGATATATCATTTAATGAATAAAGAACAACAATATTTGTCTATAAGAACTAATATAAAGATATATACTCTCAATTGAACAGTTATATACCAAGGAATAAGAGTGTGAGTTAAAAAAACAGACATAGAGATCATATATAATAATATAGAAAATGTAAAGGTAAATGAAATCAATTTTTTTTGAAAATGGTTAAGAGAAACCATGTTAATGAATAATATTGTAAACATAGAAAACATGATCATGTCCACACATAATCATGTAAACAAATCTATATGAGATTATGTCCATACATCATAATGTGAAACATCATATATAGGATCATGACCACATGCCACCATGTGATAAAAAATATATGCAATCATGTCCATGAAACATTATGTGCACCAATCTATATGTGATTATTTCCATGAACCACCATGTGAAAAAATCTTTATGGGATAATGTTCATTGGTCATCATTTGAAAAACAATCATGAAGTGACCATTTACATGGATACCTTATGAGATATAAATACCTTAATAATTAATTTGGGGGAAATATAGGATCTCACCCACCAAAAAGTCATATATATATATATATATATGTTCCACCTAAATACAATCATTCATGAGATCATAAAGAACACTTGGAAAGAAAATTGTTGTTAACAATATTTCTATATGGTATCACCAAAATTTGCATCAATAAAGTAAATGATTAATACCCAATATTAAATCCCCCTAAAAGATTATTTTTTTTGAAAATTTCAAGGGTTATTAATAAATAATAATTTCCAAGGAAATAAATCCATTAAATTTGACAAGAAAAATAAAAGAAAATAATTAAGGAGTTTTTAGAAATTTAATTTATCTTTGGTATAAAAATTGATGTTATGGTGACTTTGAAAAGTAAATTTAAAAATGGTAAAGTGAAAATTTGGAAATAATATTAATTAAAATATAAATTTCAATAGTGGATCCTTAAAAATCCCTAATAAATTCAAAAATATGAATTGATTTTTTTTCAATAGTTTTACTTTTAAAAAGAATACTCAATAATATATCTTTATAATGACAATTTTGATTAAATATATTAGGTGTAGTGATAAAATAAGTTATTTAAAGGATAAAAAACATTTTAATATTTTGTAATATGATTATTGAAAACCCACATCATTAAATGATGTATAAAAAGTTTCCCTTTGAAAAGTGGTAATAGAAAAAAAATTAAATTTTCAAAAGTAAACACATATTTTTTTATTTAAAAATAATAAAGGAATAATATTTTTTTGAATGATGAATAATAAAATGGAATAAAAAAAATTATTAAACAGAAATGAGATGTGTGTCATAAAACATTTTCACGTTTATGATAATGGAATTAATTTAGAAATAATCCATGAGTTAAAAAAACTTTTCCTAGAGAAAAAGGATCAAATATCTTATAAAATAGGAAGTATAAAAATTGACAAGAAATATAAGAATGATTCTCATAGAATAAAAATTTAATTCAAAGAAAGAATATTTGAGTTAAATAAATCCCTGAAAAATATCATAATTCATGAAGCTAGAGAAATTTAGAAATGGGTTTATGTGTTAAAAATTAAAATACTCAAAATAAAGATAGAAAATATGACCTAAAAAATAAAAGGGTATAATTTTCCCAAATTATATTAAAAAGATAAATAAGTAAAATCATTACTTAATGTATGATAATTGAGTTTCTAGAAACCATTATGATAATGGTAATGTAAGAATCATAAGAGAATAAGTGGGAAACCCTTAAATGGAAATTACAATATCTTTAGTTGAATTTAATTATCTATATTTAATTAAATATGTATGTCTTTACACCATATAAAATAAATGATGGTGAAAATATCAAAAATGTCTCATGGAATTTAAAATAGAGGAAAATAAATTTCACAACTTCTTTACCTTTTGAATCATAAAAACCATGATACGTAGAAAATAAGATATATTCACAAAACCATTAAATTGTATGAAAAATTATGATGGAATAAATCCATGTCAAATATATACACCATAGGAAGGAAAGAAGTGGTGACTACACATTATATCTCAATGAAGAAAAATTGAGATAAAAAAACTCTTACCTTAGATCCTGATTCATTTTATGCATGCATGTTAATTCTTGACAAATAAATTAAGGTTATTAAAAATATTTTCATGAATACTTTAAATACTTATTATATTTTCTCAATATTATTTAATAGCATATGTTGTTTATCATAAAATAGTTTTCTTTTATGATAATTTCTTGTAGTGGTTCATTTAAATTCCATAAAACTTCCATGGTATATTGGTCAAATGTGTCATAAAATAGAATCATAATATCCATTATTATAGAGTTTTATTAATTTTTTTATTCTATTAGAAAATAAATTCATATAATTCCATAGTTTTTTCAAAATGATATCAAATTAATAAAGGTTCCTTGATATATTTATTTTAGGGGGTTATCTTTACTATGATCATTTAGCATTTATATCAGTTATATAATGTCTAATATTATATTGTGAGAACATTAATAGTAATATAATTATAATTTTTATAACATGAATATATTTTTAAATTATACCATTTCAGGTGGAGAATAAAAATAAAACATTTTATTCATTGAGGCGGCAGTCCACATATACACATGATAACATATTAATTTTTAGAATGGTTTCGGAGGAATGTTGAAAATTCATATTAAAAAACTATAATAACAATTAAATATATTATTAATACAAATTTTGTCATACTTTAATGCATTAGATATATTTTAGGTGGTATAGGAAGAAAATAAATAAGAGATCTTAGTTGAGAACATTAACTCTCCCTTTGTATGATTATATATGGGTAACTTTTTAAGGATCCTTTGCTTGATATTTAAGAAATAAAAATGATTATAGAAAATGGGAAGAGGTTTGAAGACATAAAAATGAAGTGTTTATTTAGAGTTAAATATTTTTAAATAATTTATAAATGTGGTGCAAGTGATATCATTTTATAAGTGATGAAAATAAAACTTTTGTAAATACCAATTACTTATTCAATGATGACATGAAACTATTGAAGAGTAAATGGATCAAAAGTGCGAAATAATAAATTTTATGGTGATATAATTTATATGAATCCTCTCACAATCATTTAAAACAAATTTAAACACATTTAATGTTATTTAAGACTAGTTATTTACATTTTACCATTTTGGATTTTACCATGGTAACTAGTTTTTACCTTAGAAATTTATATTTCATAAAAAATAGAAGTTAAATATTCTAAGAAAATTTTGACTTTATGAAACATAATTTAACATCTATATAATCTAATTTAATTTATAAATTATAAAAAATTATCTTTTAGATTAAAACATTTAATATATAGGAAACTATTTTCTTAAAAGAAAGTTTGGTTTAGCATTAAGTGTTCTTAATATTATATAACAGTAATTAAAAATTAAATTAATGATAAAATATTTTTATATATGTGAAAATTTAACATGAATCTTATTATATAATATATATAAATTTAATTTATTAGAAAAAATTACATATCATTAATAAAATATTTCTCTGAAAGTAACCCTTTTATCATTACCATGGTCATTAAGTTGAATCTTAGTAATAATTCATTAATTCCTAAAATTGAAATTAATGTAATTAGATAATATGATAATAATGGTATAAGACATGAAACCAATTTTTTAGGGTTTCATTTATGTAAGTTATGAAATATAATATTTTTTGTGAGTGGATAAAAACATTTTTAAGAGTAAAATATCACTTATGTGTCAAAAATGATAAACATTTTTTTAAAATTTAATATAATATTTTTAAATGATTTATTTTACTTTATTAATAATTATTTTTATAGGAAACTTGTTTTATTTTTTAATGTCATTTTTGTATCATGATAATGTAATAAAAGTGATTGTATTAGAAAAAATTTTATGTTTCCAATATTTTCCAAAAAAAGAAATTATTTTGGAAAAAAAATCAACCTAATAAAATATTGACATTATTTATTATAATATGATTTTAATTTTAAAATAATAAAATTAAAAACATTGAAATTTTTATTTTAAATAAAAATCTAATATATGAAGAAAAATAATTTTATTGAAAAATACCATTTTAAATCATTTAGTATTATTAATACTATTTTGTATGAATATATAATTGGTTGAAATATTTTTTATTCACAAGAGAATTTATTTTTCTTTAATTTTACTAATAATATTCATCTAATAGGTAACCTTTATTTTTAATTTGGGTTTTGTTGTGATTCTAAAATATTAAAAAAATTAAATTTATTTAAAGGAAAAATATATAGTAGAATATTATTGATTTACTTTCTCCCTATCTTAAGTATACTTCATTCTCAAAATTTACATTAATTTTCACAAATTAAATAAGCAATGAGATCCAGAAGAATCTCATGATATATTATTTACTTATATATCAACTTCACTATTCTTGGGACTGGGAGACTCATCATTTCCCATATAATAGTCATGCGTTGAGAGTTTCCATCTCAATAATTTATTCCAAATATGATTCTTTAGTTGGTTATAATATTTTATAAGGACATAACTTTACCATTTTCATTTTGATGATCCTATTCCCAATAAAATACTTAAACCAAAAATGTTATGATAATATCCAATAAAGTTTGATTAAATGATCCCATGAATATGAAAACTCAATCATATGATATCTTCTACAATGACACCATCATTTCAACCTATTATAATTTCAATTAAACTATGATATAATGGGATCAACCTATAACACTTTCATTTTAATATTTGTTTTATATGTTCAAATTCATACTATATTTTGTAAACAAAATCATACTTGAATTCCATTATAATTGAATCCACTATAATGGTTCTTCAAGAGAACATGATCAACCCAATCCAACCCCCAGAAGTGTCTAGATAAGTATTAAGTCTTAATCCCACTCATCACGTACCATGTGAAGATTGAATTGATACTCAAAATACTATTTTTCATGGTGCTCACCCCTAGGCGCATTTATTCCACAAGTACCCCAACTTTCAATCATAAAAAAATAATATAATGTCTAGGAAATCCATATAATCAATAAATTTCTAAAATTTAACGATTTTATCCTATACCTACACTTACCCCTTAGAAATATCCCTAGGTATTTTAATAAATTTATATTATCCAAATTATATGTTACAAAAATAAACCCAAAATTGAGTAAACTAATCCTTAATAAAACAAAACAATGCTCTGAAACCTATGGAGGCAATCCAGACCCACAATCTTTGGTTCAGTGCTAAAAACACTTTATTTAAAAACATTATTTTTTAAAAAGTTAGTTGAACCAATCTAAACATATTAGTATTTTAATTATTTTTTTCATAATTTATGCATTTCATATCGCAATCCCAAGAATATAAGATTTAGTTTCTATGAGTACTAGATATATTAGAAGATTATTTAATAACTGTTTTGAACATTTCTCCATAGTTTATCCACACTAGAAACCCTTATAGAATTATTATATGTTATACTAATCTTTATAATATTGTGAATAGAAACCTAAGAAAGGGGTTATCTCAATGTTTTAGTAAGGGAAAGGTCATCAACATGTCATCAAGTGGTTAGATCATAAACATATGAGAAAAATATGATAAATGGTGAAATATCATTTTAAGAGGACAAGGAAATATAATATTCGTCCACATGAATAGATAATAAGTCATGTAATCATAATTTGAAAAATCAAGTTCCTTGGTATAAGATTGTGAGATAATAAACACGAGCTACGGAGAATATATAAAAATAATGCATAATCATGGGAATAAGAAATCATAATACTATATACATGGTTAGAAGTAATCATATCAAAGAGATATATTGTGAAAAATGAATGAAATTTCTAGTCCATGAACAATCATATGAAAAAACTATATGTGATCATGTCCACACAACACTATGGGAACAAATCTATATATAATAATTTATTTTCACAATTAAGTGAACAAAAAAATATGTGATAATATCTATGAACTATCATGTGAACAAAGATATATGTGATCAGGTCCTCACACCATCATGTAATCTAATTAATGTGCAAACATGTCCATGAACCATATTTTGAACATATATTAACTCACAATCATTTTATTACATAAAATTTTCATCAAATGATATTAAAAAACAATACTAATACAATGGTAAGAATATAGGACCCACCCATCATTTAATCAGACATTTACATGCCACTTCAAAAACAAATCATTCATTAAATCATTAAAGAACCCCTATAAAGACAAATGTGTTTTATAACATTTCCAAATGGTATAAAAATAAATGACATAAAGAATGTTGATAGTTGATACCAAAAATTCAATCACACCAAAATATTTTCATATATGAACATTTATAGGGGGATTCATAAAAAATAATTTTTCAGGAAATAAAGCCTTTATTGATAAAGGAAAATATAGAAGATAAATTATAAATGAGCTATTAGAAAAATATTTTATATTTAGTGTAATATATTAAGTTATAGTAACCCTGAAATGTTAATTTTTAAAAGGTAAATTAATTTTATTTGAAATAATTTATATTACAAAAGAAATTTCAATAGTAAAACCTAGACAATATAAAAATATTTCAAAAAGGTGAAGTAAAATTTTTATGTAAACATTTTATTTTCAAAATAATCATCAATTGTACAACATTGAAAATACTTGAATAATCCTTAAATATTATGTGGAGTGGAAGATTCAATATATGACTTTGAAAGGATGTAAAAGGCTTTTTAATATTTTGAAATACATTTATGGAAAAACCAACTAAAAAAAGAGGTTGTAACATTTTCCCTTTGAAAATTGGTAATGGAAATTTGTAAGGTCACATGATTAAACACATATTTGGATATCAAAATAATAAAGGAAATACATTTTTGGAAATAATTAATATATAAATAGAGGAAAAATATTCATTAAATGTGATAATATTTTTTCCTAAAAAATGTTGTCCTTTTTTTAGAATGAACTTCAACAAGAAAGAATATTCGAGTTAAAAAAATTATTTTCAGCCAATTATGTACTGTAAATATCATTTAAAATTGTAAATAAAATAATTTATAAATATTATAATAATATTGATCAAGTATTAACATTTTGACTCAAATAAATGAAATTTTAGTCAATGAAATCCCTTACATATATCATATTCAATAAACGAAAAAAATTTCAGACAAGGGATTATGTTGTAGAAATTTTAATCCCTAGAAAAAAAGGGAAAATAAAATATAAAAAATTTAATTGTATAATGATCCCAAATTATAATATATAAGTTTATGAAGTCAAATCATAACTTTATATAGATTAATTTAGTATCTAAAATAACTTATAGAAATAGTAACTTAAGAATCAAATTAATATAAAAGTAATTCCATGAAATGGACATTCATATATCATGAAATGAATGATATTATTTTTACTTGAATGTAATATGTCATTTATTATATAATATAAAATGTTGCACAATACAAATCATGTATTGTGGAATTGAAATTAGAGACAATTAACACTTAAAACTTCTTTATCTCTTGAGTCGTAAAAACCATGATATATAGACAATGAGAAAAATGTGTAACACTTTAGTATTTCATGAAAAATTATGATAAAATAAATATGTTTCCAATATATACACCAAGAAAACCCTATCCTTAGGTCCTGATTCATTCTATGCATTTTTTTAGCTTCCACAAAAATGAAATTTAGTCTATTAAAAGGTTTTTTAATGCCCATTTACATATATATATTTCATTTTTTAGGTTGAATTTATTTTCATATGTTATTTATTTATTAAATAGTTTTCTGTTATATTAGTTTATTCAGGTGGTTTGGTCGATTTTTCTGAAATATCCTTGGTATATTGAACCTGGTCAAATGTGTCGAAAATAGGTTCATAATTTCCAAATTTTATAGTTTTATGTATTTTATTATTTTTTTAGCCAAAAATTCATATGGTTCCCTAGGTTTTCCGAAAAAATATTAAATTTGGAATGGTTCATTGATATGTTTATTTTATGATTTTAATTTTACTCTGACCATTTTGTGTAAATCTAACATATAAGATTTATAATATTATCATTAAATAATATTAATAGTTTGATAATTTAAAAAATAAATTTATTTTTTAGTAAAAAATGATAGGTGGTGAAGAAAAATTTAATACACAATTCATGGAGGTAGTATTTCTCAAGTATGCGTGACAAGATATTCATTTCTTGAAATATTTTGTAGGGTGGTAGAAAATTAGTATTCCATTATTATAATAATACTTAAATATATTATTAAAATTTATGTAATAATAATTTTATGGATAAAAGGTATTAGTGGGGTTAGAGGAAGAAATGAAATAAGAAAGTTACGTTGAGAACATTACATCCCTATTAGGATGTTCTCCATTGGGTAACTCCTTAAGGATAATTTTCTTGGTATTCTAGAAAGTAATATTCTCCTAGTATATGGGGGACGGTTAAGGAGAGACTAGGGTAATGTTTCAGAAGAGTTTAATATTTTTAAAGGGTATATAAATGGGTTGGATGTGATATCCATTTATACGTAATGATAATGACACCTTTGTAAATACCCATTAATTTCTCAATTATGGAATTAAACTATTCAATATTAAATCACACCGAATTTAGAAATGATTATGTTTGGGGTGATATAATGTTGATAAATATTCTACCAATCTTTTTTAATTATTTTTTAGACATATTAAAGTCATTTTAGATAGGTTCTTTATATTTTCGCATTTTCGGTTTTACCTTGGAAACTAGTTTTGACACTTGTAATTTATATTTTATTCAAAATACAAGGTAAATGTTCTGACTAAAATTTGAAGTTTTGAACCTAAATTTAAGATAAATATATTCTAATTCAATTTCAAAATAAAAAAAACTAAATTTTAAATTTAATCATTTAATATATAGTAGAGTTGTTTTGTATAAAATATTTCATTTTTAGAATAATGTCTTCTTAATCATGTTGGAAATTAATTGTAAATTGAATGAGTGGTAATATATTTTTTTATATATGCATAAAAGTAATATCAAGTTAATTATATAAAATAGATCATGTAACAACCCCCACTCTAGTAACCCATATCCATTATTTACGTTATTACATCTGTGCTAGATTTAAGAGTTTGAATCCCTAAGGAATGAATAATTTAGTAGTCTTGAAGAAATAGATACATACATTCTTTCCATTTTACATTGGAAATAAAATATAAAAACTTATTGAATGTGAATATTATATATAATTTAATATATTTAAATATTCATTCTTTACATCTTAGGGAAACTAAATAAAACAAGGGTTAGCACGAATGCTTAGGAAGGGTTATGTATAGAAGAAGATATCATGAGAAAATAAGGATTAATCAATATGGAATGATAGATAACTAAAAAAAATTATATTTTATTAATAACTTGATAATGAAATGAATCTATGGAAAATATCAATGTTGTAATATCATTGATAATAATTACTAGATTCTCAATAAAGTAAATGTATAATATTGGACATCATGGTATTAATCATCCTGATATCTTTACCATTATAGTCATTTACTAATAAATTTTAAACAATGGGTTTGAATACACCAAAATACCATTTAAAATGATTGACTAACTAGGTTTTTTCATTAGACATGTTGATATATCACAGGGCTATATAACTCTATCCCCATCCATCACTACATGTCAAATTCATTCCTCATATATTTCATTAACAATTTAATTCATAAAAATCATTCCTTACAAAAAAATATCAATATTTTGTAAAGGATATGGAATATCAATATTTCACCAGTAAATCAAATAACATTCAAAGTAAAACATCATATTTACAAATGGTATATGGTTTTTCAAAAATATTATCCATGATAAAATGAATTTTTCTATTTAAAAGAATTAAAACTTATAGTGATAGATGATTCAAATAAATTAAAAATTTGATGATAAATTTAATGAATAAGAAATTAAATAGATTTAAATGATGACTATAAATTCATTGGAAATATTGGTTTGGTAATAAATTCAAGTGTTTTGGATAATAATAGAAAATGTGATTGAAACATTAAAATAATTTTTCATTAAATATTTTTATTTCTAAAACTTTTTAAAAAATTTAGATGAAGCTAAATATCATAAAACGACAATGGTGGGGAGAATGTCTGTTAATTTTGTATATGTTTAAAAGAAAACGTTTATTTAAACTTGTTATAAAGAATGTAAAAATTGACCCTTTTAGAAAAAAATAATAATCTTCATATCAATACTTATAAAATTCATTTATAATTAAAATTTCCTTAATATATAATTTACTTAAATAAAAAGGACTTTTGTAGAACAATTTTGAAAAATTCAGACATAAAGGAAAATATACCTGATCCAAAAGAGAATTAAGATTGATTTTTTTAATTTTTAACATGATTAAAATGAAAAAGAGAGGAAAATTTGAAAGAAAATAGATTAAATACTTAAATATTCCAATAATATGAAAATATATGGATTTTATTAAGGATTTATTAAAATATTCCTTCAATGAAACCTATAATTAATCCCATAAAAATGAGAATGTCAAATAAATTATTACTTCTTTGGTAACTTCTAAATAATAACCCATTTAAAGTGTAAACATTAATTGAAACATTAATAATCATGAAAAAATATATATTCATATTAAATACATTAAATGAGTTACATATAAATGATATTAAATTAAATAGGTTATGAATATAAAATATGTGTCAATGGAGTGTAAATTGAGATGAAATCCCATACCTCACACTTCAAATTTTCTAAACATTATTTAACAACATCTGTAATGTTTTAAACATATTTTTAATTTAGCATTAAATGATATTAATATTTATAATGTCATATGTGAACCTATTATAATATTTTCTGATCATTTTCAGTAACAATATTTTATAATTATAATAATTATTATTATTGTTTCACGTGTTAATCTATTTAGTTTCCTCATATATGTTTCATCAAGAATGATATGTTTATTTCACATAAGTTATTGTTTCATCATCATAATAGTTATATAAATTTCATAAATATCATATTTATTTATTAGATAATTTTTTAGAATTAGTCATCAATATTGGACATGGAAAATAAATCGCATAATTTTTATGGAGACGATAAGTTGTACATACACACATGTGGCGTTATCATTTTTTTATGGTTGAAATAGTAATAAATAAGATTATATATTAAAATTTAAAAAAACATATTATTTCATTAGTATCACATATATATATATAATATTTATCGCCATTATTATAACTATCAATGTAAGGCAGTGTTGGAAAACAAATTACATCGGTTCTCATGGCGGTAGTTCTCCATACACAAGGTAAATGGTTTTGTTTACCATTTTATGAAGAATGTTAAGGATAAAAAATATTCGATCAACATAATAAAATCTATTTATATGTTATATAATGGTGGTAATATATTGTAATTTTATTTAAATAATGTATGTGGTAAAATTAGATGTAAAAAAAGAAAGAGCTTCGTTAATACGGTTTCCTTATCATTGAGAAACCTAATTTAGATATATTCTTAAGGACCCTATGGTTGGAATTCTGGAAAATCCATGTCCTATATAACATGTATAAGTGTGTTTGGGAGATATTTTTGAATAGTTTTTCTCAGTTAAATTTCTCAAGAGGTTTTAATATGTGAGGGGGAGGAGGTTCCCTTCTAGAACTAAGGTGAAGGACTCTATTTTAATTTTAAAAGATATTAAAATATTATAAAGTAAATTTGATGGAAAATAGCACAAAAATGAATCATATTAGAACATGAAAATGTTATGTTAAAAATAATCAAAACCAATTATGTTTAATAAATTTCTTATGTAATTTTAACCCTTATCCTTTTAGATTAACCCCTAGTAAACAGTTTTGGACCTTAACGGTGGTAATAAATTTTTTCTAGTTTTAATATTCATTATAACCAAAAATTAAATTTACATTATTACCCTATATTAATTATTTTTATTCTAAATATTTAATTAATATTATATTATTAAATTAATATATGTGCAAAAATATATTTTTAAAAATAAATAAGAAAAGCGTGATGAATAATGGATTTTCAAGAAATGCATTTTTAAAAAATAAGATGATATGACCTTAAATAAAATATTAATAATAATAATTATATTAATTTATATTCATATATTTAGATATATAATCTATAAATTTCATGTAAATCATTCATCATTACAGATTATTTTAATTAATTAAAATGGAAAGATGTTATGAATTTGAAAACGGTTTTATGAATATTCTCCCTTTTTCCTCCATGTTATCTTATCTTTATCAATATAAACATTAAAATAAATACATGGATAATTATACATATTATTAAAAAAATTATTAGTAAAAAATAGAATAGATAAATTCTACATTTTCAATTATCCAAAAACTCTTATTTCTAATGAAAAATTTAAAAAATACATTGTAGGCTTATTTTAACCTAGTTAGTTCAAAATAAATATTCATCTTATAAAATTATAATTTTTTACCATGAAATATTTAAATCTTATATTTGTCATAGTTTTATTAAAATATAAATCTCACTTAATATAATTTGATCTCAAGTGTTATATTCTTCCCTCCAAAAATATTATCCTTGAAATTTTCTTGGATATTACTTCAAAAAAAGTGATACTTGTTCTTCTTTATAACATCTTTAGAATCCCATGTTGTGTAACATACTATAACCACTTCATTAGGTGTGACCTTAACATCATTATAGATCCCCCTCCTTTGATATTGGGAGGATACATATAATGGTAAAGTCAGATATTTTTTTTGAGTTTCATCTTTAACCATCATTTCTGTAGGATTCCAGAATATTTCACGCCATGTAACTAGGTTACACACTGTGTAATTTCTATTGGGTACAACCCATTAAATGTGATTTATTATTTGAAATATTACACTTCATTAATCACGCTTTCACATTGTGAATGTTTTGAATAATAATTTTTTAATCTGAGTTGATGAGTTTTTCCGCATACTAATCCAGCATGGGCATTACGACGTGAATGGGAGTTTAACCCCATGAAATGGCCTAAATGAAGTTTTAAACCAAGATCATGGAAGTTTTTCTCAGTCCTTTATTTCTAGAATCCTTCACCCCCAACTAAGGGTCTCTCAAAATCATTTTTTGGAGACACCTATCCTCCAAGATCGATACGTTTGACATTGGATCTCTATTACAGCTAAAATGCATCTTTCTGAATGAGAGACGTTTCTGTTTCATCATTTAATTTTATAATGTTATTTTTATTTGGGTGGTGTCTTTGGATCCATTGGGTTTAGATTTTGTTTCTCCTTTTTTTCTTCTAGATCTGTTGTGAAATGTCGCATTGGAGGCCTTTTCCTTTGTCGGTTGTGGGGTATAGGGCATTTTTTCTTGAGGTATGTAGGTTTCTTCATTTCCTCTAACCCCTTGTGTTCACATTTGGATCAACAATGTGATGCGGATTAGAATATAGGGACTTCATTATTGTTTTTTGGTTTTTTTTGGTGGATCCCAATGCAAGAATGTGTGACGCGAGATTTGAGGTAGGTGGTTTAATCTCTAGCCTATGATAACAGATCTTGTTGTTTTTCATTAAAAAATGATTTCAAATGAAATATTGGAATGATTTTTATGTGTGTGTAAAAATGATTTTTCAATGAACATTGGTTTTTCCCAATTTATTGAAAAATGGAATGGAAAAGTGGTATTTTTGATGCATTGAAATTAATGTTGATATGGTTTTGAAATTTGTTTCCAATCATTAAAATGAATTGTAAAAAAGAGAAAAAGGGTTACCTTGGGTAATTAGGTGGAAGATTTTTCTTGGGGACATTGTCCATTTTTTGGGATTATCAATGTGTATTTTCTTGGTAATTTACTCTATTTCTTAGTCCCTTTTTTAATGCGCTGATATTATAATTATTGGTGGGTTTACACATGGGGTATTCCTTTTCATTCTTGGCATGTTGTTCTAGGAACTAGCTTGTGAACTTGTTTATTATAGTACAAGTATTTTGAAACTAGGAACTATAGTATTCATTGATGTTTTGATACCTTTGTTTCTATTTTTTGCATGGATTCTTGAGTTATCCTTGATATTCAAGTTTCTACTTGTGAAAAATGATATAGAATATTTGATTTGAAAATAATATACCTTCTTTTGTTTAGAACTGTGGAAAATGGGAAATATTTACCATGTTTTCTATAAAAATTCTTTACTTCTTATCAACCCATGTTAGTACTTAAATTAGTATACAATAGTGGTTATACATATTCTTGATATGGAACACCTGGGTGAGATTCTACTGAACCTGTTAGCTCACACCCTACACCCCTCTTCGATGGTGCATAGACATTTGTTTGTCTTATAGTGCAGGGAAAGACAAAGTGTCGTACTGAGGTGGTGAGGTTTGTGTATATTGGTAGGGTAGCTGGTGGTTAGACGGTGTGATTTTTCCCTACCATCATTTGGACTAAATGTTTGGATTGGGTCCTTTGATGTTGGAATTTTCCTTTAGAGTTTTTATCTACTTTTTTAGATATCTTTTTCTTCTATTTTCTCATAGTTATGGCATTTATATCTTGTTTAACTTCAACAGTTCCTTTTTTAGTACATATATTCCATGTGTTTGATCATGTTGGGAAAAAGCTTTCCCTCTGTTGTGATTTTCTATGGCCGAATGCGTTTTGCTAGATAGTGAAGACTAAGAACACCATTTGGATATGTAACAAGATAATTTAGGTGTCGGGTTAGAGGGAATCTCAGGTAAGTTCATTAAAGTTTGATATCACAGGAGATATATCCTTAAGAGTCCTTATCTTGGGACATCTTTTAGACTGGAGATAGAATTGTCGAGACTTGAGAGGTATGTTGTGATATGTGCCTGGAAAAATCTTATTGTAATGAGACTCAAGTTTTCATGGAATGTTGGGATATGTGTCTATCTCTAGAATTGAGTTTTGTGTCTAATATTAGTTTCTTCTTATGGGTTTTCATGTTTTAACTGATATTTGTTCTATTGTGTGATCATTCTGATTTTTCGATGTGAAATAGTATGCCTCTGAGACGTCTTCCATGAGTTCCTCAGGAAGCTGCATATGATGCTCCTCCCACCTATAGATTAGAATATAATCAAGAATATTATACAGGTTGTTCATGATGTTGATTAATATTTTCTTCTAGTTTTGAACACAATGGTTGAGGTACAATCATGAGTTAGAGGGGAGAGAGATCGATCACCCAGGTTCGTGCATGAGAAACCATAGTATATTAAAGGAATGATAGAACCTCAAGAGGTAGAGGACTAGATGGATATGATTGATCAAATCTTCTACTTTGTGGAGATACCTAAGAACATAAGCGTGAAGTTTCTAGGATTCAGAGTTGAGGGTTCTGAAATGCGATGGTGGGATTCTATGGTCCAAGAAAACAAAGATGTGGAATTGGATTGAAAGGGTTTCAGAACACAATTCTTAAATTAGTTTTTTCCAGAGTCTTTGATGTTGGCTATGTCTCTGGAGTTCCTATATTTGAAAAATTGATAGTGTTTGCTGTCAATATGCACGAAAAATTTGGATGATATTGTTCATCATGACTAAAATGTGGTGAAGAATGACCAGGTAAAGGCTCAGAAGTACCTGTAGGGTTTTTGATTGGATATCAAATCATAGGTGTTTATGTTGATACTTTATACCTATAGAGAGATTATAGACCGATATATGATGTAAAAAATGAATATAGTATACAAGGTTAGATTTTACACCTATTCTCTTCCATCTGGTGGTAGCTTCAGTGGCACATATGGGAAGAAGAGGAAGTAGAAAGATCATTGCAGGAGTAGTGGAGGTGGGTCTTTGTAGCAAGACTCTTCTACACTGTCTATTATAATGGTTAATGTGCCCTTAACTTTCTATTAGTGTAGAAAATGTGTAAATGGAGTATTTCTTATCCTATGCCCATGAAGATGTGTAACAACTATAGATGTGTTGGTCACTTACAACATTTCTGTAAGGATACAAATATGCCTCATTATAGTCAGGGTTCGTCAGCTCTAAAGGCTATGTGGCATAGTCAGAATCTTCAAAGACTATAGGGCTCCCAACATAAGCCTCAAGCGTGAATAATTTTCATTCAGTATATGAGTGTCAAGTGGCAGTTGATGTAGGTCGGGATATAGTGAGATGTACTATCCCGGTTTTATCATCAATAGTAATTGTTGTATTTGATACTAGTGCCTCCCAATCATTCATATATTAATGTTTATTATACGTACTTAAACATACAATGGAACGTAGTTAGTTTACATTGGAGTTAGAAACACCTCTCGGTAAGAAGAAAGTGAAGGGGATTTAATTTCCTTGTTCATTAAAGATTGTTGATACAGAGTTGATCTAGGATTTTCTCATTCTTGATCTTTATCTGTTTGACATAATCATCGGTATGGATTTTCTTGACACTCATCGAGTTGAGGTTTATTGTTATCATTGGTGTGTTTTATTTCATGTTTCTGATGGGATCACAAGTGTGTTTCTGGGGGAGTGTGAAATGAGATCAGGTCATAAAGGGCCTTCTTTCCCAGAGCATACAAGTTTTAGGCCAACCGTTGAGTTTCAGGATGACGACTTCTCCCCTGTCTTTGATTTTCCCATTGTTGTTCGATAATTTCCTGAAATTTTCCCAGATGGTTTCCCTAGATTTCACTCAGAGAGACTGGTAGAGTTTATGATTGATTAGGTTCCTGGTATATAGCCGATATCAATAACTTCTAATCATATAGCACCAGAGGAGTTGAAGGATATCAAGAGTTAGTCGATTGATCTATTGGAAAAAAGTTTCATTAACCCAAGTGTTTCACCTTTGGAAGCCCTTGTTCTCTTTGCCAAGAAAAAAATGGTTTACATCCGGTTTTTCTGGACTATCCGAAATTTAAATGGTAAACGGTTAAGAAAAAATATTATTTTGCTCATACGAATGATTTGTTTGATCACTTAAAGGGGGTGAAGTTGTTTTCAAAGATCAATATTCTGTTGGGTTGTCATCAGCTCAGAGTTTGGCAGACTGATATAACGAAGATAACCATTTTAAGAAGGTATGACCATTATGGATATCATGTGATACCTTTTGGTATGACTAATGATCCTTCCATTTTTATTTCCTTGATGAATATGATATTCCATCAATATCTTGACAGTTTTTGGTTTGTGTTCTTGGATGATATTCTGGTTTATTAAAAATCCAAGCATGAGCATGAGAACCATCTAAGTTTGGTTCTAGAAATTTTGCGATGTCACCATTTTTATGTATTGTTTTTGAAATGCTGTTTCTGGATTTAAGAAGTGTATTTCTTGGGGAATTTTTTTTTGAAAATGGATTTTTAGTCAATCCAGAGATGGTTAAGTCTCTTTTTCCCTAGAAAGAACCATGTAATGTCTTTTAGAATTGAGTCTTTTTCAATATTTCTGGATACTACTGATGGTTCATCATGTATTTCGCTAAGCTTATGTTGCCTTTGACTACTCTTACTAGGAAGGTGGTGAAATTCACATGGGATACAATGTGTAAGTCTTCATATGATGAGCTAAAATGACTTTTGACATCGGCTCCTATTTTGATCTTACCTGAGACTAGTAAAAGGAACAAGGTGTTTTGAAATGCTTTAGGTGATGGTATGGGATGTGCTCATATATAGGATGACCATGTAGTATCTTATGGATATCATCATCTTAAACTACATGAAAAGAATTACCCCACTCATTATTTAGATCTTTTAGTAGTCACGCATGAAATTAATTAGGGGGGGAGATATCTTTTTGTGGGAAAGTTCATGGTCATCTATGATTATAAGAGCCTGAGTTATATCATTTCTTATAAGTAATTTAATATCAGAAAGATAATATAGGTAGAATACCTTCAGATGTTTGACTTGGATATCACCTAAAACCTAAGGGAGGGAAATGTCATTGAAGATTCTCTTAGTAGGAATGTTACACTATAGGATGTTCTGGAATCAAAGAGTGAACCTTATATGTATTTTCACTCATTTGTATATAGATACACAAGAGAATGTTTCAATCTTGGTTTTGAAAAGTGCTCATTTATCATCATCTCTACCAGAGTCCATTTTATAGAGTCAAAAATTGGATGATGAGTTTTAGAAGACTCGAGAAATCCTTTATGGCGGGGAGACTGTTTTGGGTTGGTCTATTTCTTTAGATGGTATTCTTCACTTTAGGAAAAGTATTTTCATCCCAGCATATGTGAGGAGTTTAGCCTTGTTCAATTTGCACAACTCATTATGGTATGTTTATCCAAGAACTACGGAGATGTATTACAACAATAAGAGGCGATTCTAGTGGCCGATTATAAAGTGTGACATCATGGAGTTAGTGTCTCACTATTACACCTGCCAACGGATAAAGGTACAACACTTGAATCCTTTTGGTATACTTCAGCTTCTTCCAGTGCCAATATTAAAATTGGATGAGGTGTCCGTGGATTTTTCTTGTTGGATTACCACAGACTCTTCTAGGGAGGAATTGTATCTGGGTAGTTGTTGATATATTGATGACATTTTGTCATTTCATTCTAATCAAATACAGCACTAAAGTAGAAGATCTGTATCAACTATATGTGAAAGGGATTTTGAGGTTACATGGGAGTCCTTCTACCATTGTATTAGATAGGGATACTAGGTTTACCTGAAGTAGATGGAAAAGTCTTTATAGGGAAATGATAACATAGATCATGCTTAATATATCTTCCCTTCCACAGATAAATGATCAAATAGAGCAATCATTTTCGATCCTAGAGGACATGCTCCATGCTTGTGTCTAGGATTTGGGAGGATCATGGAATATCCATTTGGGACTGGTTGAGTTTGTTTACAAAAATAATTTATCAGTCGTCGATAAGAATGGATCCATTCAAGGTTTGGTATGGTCACTATTTTATATCACCTATTTATTGGGATGAGGTGGGAGAAGAATCTATAGTTGGACCAAGTTTGGTTTAGAAGACATCCATGAAGATTCAGGATGTACCTTAATGTATGATGACATACCAATGTCAACTAAAATTGTATGTGGTTTGGTGGAATTTCCCTTTTGAGTTTTTAATTTGTGATTGGGATTTACTGAAAGTTTCTCCTCGGTTAGGTCACCATCGACTAGAATAATAAAAAAAATTCTCCAAGATATGTTGGACTATTTTTGGAAACTGGGCGGCTTAGATAGGTTACATATTGGTTAACACTTATGGTTTAGTTGATAGGTATTCATGATGATTTCCATATATATTATCTCAGTAATTATCACCCTCATCCTTCATAGGTTCTGGGATGGGAAGAAATTTAGTTAGATCCAGATGTTCTTTTCTAGAAACAAGTTGATATCGTTGACTCTGAAGTGAAATTATTGTGTGGGAAGTCGATTATATTGTTCATAGCTCTAGGAAAATAAGGATTAGATTTTCATGAGGCTTGGGAATGTGAGTTGTTGAGGATGGAGTAGTGGCCTCATCTCTTTCCAAGGAATTAATCTTCCACATGACTTCCCGAGGATAAAAAGTATTTATGATGGGGATTTTGTAACATCCCATTATTATTTTATCAGTAAATCCCTTAAAATTATCATGGTTTACCCTCATTTAATATTAGGAGGACACCTATACTTTTGAAGTCAAAGATTTATTGGTCTTTCAAATTTAACTATCCTTTTCTATAGGATGAAAGAAGATTTTCAGTCATGTAACTATGTTAAATGTCGTATAATTTCCACTGGGTACAAGCTATGAAAGGGTATTATCACTGTGAAATAATACACATCATGATTGGTGGTTTCACACTATGAATGTTTTAAATAATAGTTTTTTGATCTTAAGTGATGGGTTTTTCGGTGTACTTATCCAGTATGGACTTTAAAATGTGAATGGGAGTTTTACAATGTGAAATAGCCCGCATCCCATTTTAAAACATGTGCTTCGCAGTTTTTCTCAGTCCTTTCTTTCTAGAATCATTTTCCCTCAACCTATGGTATCTCCTATGCATTTATTAGAGACACCTCTCCTCCTAGATTGATCCATTTGACATTTGATCTCTATTGCATCCGCACTGCGTCTATCCAATTAAGGGAAGTTTCTTGTTATTAATCTCTTTTTCTCATGGTATATCCATTTGGGTGGAATCTTTGGATCCATTGGGAAAATATTTTGTTTCTTCTTGGTTTCTTTAGATCCATTATGAAATCTCACTCTAGAGGACTATTCCTATTCCAGATGTGGTGTGGCTGTCGTTCCTTCTTGAGGTATGTAGGTTTCTTTTTTTTACCAACCAATTTTTTTCAGATTTGGATCAACCAAGTGATGTGGATTAGACTATAGGGCCTTTATTTTCATTATTGGGTTTTCTTTTTCGGTGGATCCCATTATGAGCATGTTCAGCTCAAGCATTGAGGTGGGTGGTTCCATCTCTAGCCTATGATAATGGATCTTATTTTTTTCTTTACAAACTAATTAATAAAAAAAGTTTGGTATGATTGTTTTGTGTGTGTTGAAAAATATTTCAATGAAAATTTCCCACCAGTTATTGATAAATTTAATGAAAAATGTGTATTTTTGAAGAATTGAAATGAACATTCACATGGTTTTGAATTCATTTAAATGTATTGTAAAAAATATAACATCTATTAACTTGGGTGCTTAGGTGGAAGTTTTAGCTTTGGTTCATCGTCCATTATTTTATGACTACCAAGGAGGTTTGTCTTGGGGATTTCCTCTGTTTCCTAGGAATATTTTCTAGGGGACTAATATTGACATTGTTGGGTGTTTTACTCATGGGGTATTCATCAGCTTCCTAGGCCCATTGTTCTAGGAACTGGTTTGTGTACTTGATTATTATGGTATGAGTACTCTGTAGCCTGGACCTGCCATTTTCCTTGGTGTTTTGAAACCAATTCTTCTATTTTTTAATGCTTGGATTTCTAACATAGACTTTATATACATGATTTTTCTTGTGAAAAATTATATGGAAAATGTGATTTGAAATTGACATACCATCTTTTATTTAGAATTGTGGATAAAAGGAAATGCTTACGATGTTTTCTATAAATTTATTTAATAATTATCATGCCATGTTTCTACTTAAAATGATTATACAAGAACTGTTATACAAATACATGATATGGAACACCTGAATGAGTTCCTACTGAGCATATTAGATCAAACCATTTTCACCTTTTTGATGGTGTGAAGACCATTGTTTTTTCCTCTAGTGTAGGGAATGTAAAGGATCCACAATGAGGTAGTGAGGTTCTTGTCAGTTGGTTGGGCAGCTAGTGATGGGATGTTTGGGATTTTTTCATTACATAGTTTGGAGTAACTATTTGGATTGGGTCCTTTTTAGTTTTACATTTTATTTAGAGTTTTTATAAACTTTTATTATTTTCTATTTCATCTATTTTCTCAATATTATTGCATATATATGTTGTTTATATTCCACTCTTCCTTTTTAGTACATATATGCCTTGAGTTTGATCATGTTGGGTGAAATCATTCCCTCTGTTGTGTTGTTTGATGCCCTGGTTCTTGTCTCTAGCCCATGGGGATTAGGAACGACCTCGAGTAAGTAACAGAATATGTTGGGTGCTGGGTTTGAGGGAAACATAGATTGGTTCATTACATGCTTCTTCCTATATTTTGTTATTTCTTCAATGAACCTTTACCAATCAATTCATCTGATTCCACATCTCATATTACCTAGTGTCAAGAATCTAGATAGGATTTCCACAATAAGGTAGATCAGGTTCTAATTCTATTTGTTTAGAGGTCATAACATTCATTGGGTATGGAATTAACTACCTTAACAATGAGACATGGAATGCATCGTTTACTTTATAAATTCATGATGACATTGAGAAATAGTAATCAATAGATCCAATTCTTTCAGTAGTTTTAAAAGTTCCAATGAACATGAGGCTTAGTTTTCCTTTCCTATCGAACCTTATAACGCCCTTATAGGGAGATGATTTCAATAAAACATGATCCATCACATAAAATTAAAAATATTTCCTTTGACTATTCTCTTAACTATTTTACCTACGTTGGGATTCATTGATAAAATTCTGAATAGTTTTTTCTATTTTCCTTGTCTCCTCAATATGTTTTGGGCCTACAAGATTCCATTCACTGGCTCCATCCCAATAAGTGAGAGTGTAAAATATCCTTCACTATAATTCTTTATAAAATTCCATTTGAATAAATGAATTGAATAAATAGTAATAGTAATTCTCAAAAAAAGATAAATGAGAATCCAATATACCTTGAACATTATGTGAGAATGATATTAACATGTATTATAATGTTTCAATATTCTTTTTGGGTTGTCCATCAGTTTGTGGATGATAAGCGGTGTTCAAATGAAGATCAATATCAAGATCATTATGAAGAGTTTTACATAAGTTTGATGTACGTTGTGGATAATGATCTGATAAAATTGAAATAGGTGCACCATGGAGTCTTAAAAATTCATTAATATAGAGACGTGAAAGGTGTTTAATAGGTGAATCTTATCTTATAGTGAGGAAATATGTTGATTTGGTAATGTGAAAAACAATAATTCATATTACATCATTTTTTCTAGGAGCCTTTGGTAATACAGTGACAGAACCAAAGAAATGTCATCCAATTTCTACATAGGAATAGGTAGAGGTTAGATGAATCCTTTAGGGTAAAGTCTATTAGAATTAACCTATTGATAAACCAAAATATTATTATACAATAAGATATTTCCTTCTTTATATTAACCCCTTTACATGTAATATCGGCTAATAGGTTATTTAAACAAAATGTTGTCTTGAAAAAATCAACAATAGTTACATGTCAAATGAATGAAACTATGTACCTTGGTTATGTTCATTAGAGTATGATATTGTTTGAATACCTTTGTATTCAGATGATCTGTTGATATTCCATCCTTGGAGAAAATATGACCATAAAAAATAACTTTATGAAGCTAGAATTCACACTTTCCGAATTTCCCACACAAATATTTTCCTATTAGAGTCTTAAGAATATTCAAAAAGTGATTCTCATGGTCTTCATAAAATTTAGATTATAGAAATAAATAATTAGTTAACACTATAAAAAAATTATCAAGATATTCCTTGAATAATATATTCATTAAATCCATAAAAATATAGGGTCTATTATTTAATCTAAATGGAATTATTGTAAATTCCTAATTTCTATATCTCATAAAAATGTTATCTTCGGAATATATCCCTTATTTAATCACAATTGATGATACCTATAATGATGGTAATTATTTGAAAAATATAGATCTCCAAGAAGTTGATTAAATAATTCATCTGTGTGAGGAAAATGATACTTTATTTTTGTTTAATAACATTCATTTCCATATAATCAATATAGAGCCTCAAAAACCCATCTTTATTCCTCACACAATGAAGAGGGGATCCCCAAGGTGAGACACTAGGGAATATATTATCACATAACTCCTCTAGTTGTTTTTTCACTCCACTAATTCCATTGTAGACATTGTATAAAGAGTCTTTGATATAGTTCCTGCATCAAGGATTAAAATAATGAAATTTATCATCTTTTGATTTTGGTTCATGTTGAGGTAATTATATAGGAAATACATTAGTGAATTTTAATACAATAGGTCTAACCTAAATTTTAAGATTAACTTTTCTATATAAATATTTTCTCCTCTTATTCCCCATAAATCTATCCCATAAGATCTATTAGGGGTAAAACTATACATGAGACAGATGAATAAGTTTCTCATCTAATGATAAGAAATTAAACATCATTATAATGAATCATAATTTTCTTCTGATTTAAATCAATTTTTGTACCATATTTTAAAATCCCAACCATAATAAGGATTATATAAAATTAAACCAAATAAATAAAAGTAAATTCTACAAATATTTTATGTTTATGTTCTATAAAGCGTATTCACTAACACATCCTTGTTACTGTGATATTTTAACTATGTGTTTTTACTGACAACTAGCATTTTAAGGTTCATGTGAGAGATCTATTTTTTTGGAAAACATGAAAGATATAGAAGATTGTAAAGATCTAGAACCAATAATGCATTGTATAAATTTGAGGATAATATTAAATTACCTTCCACAATATCTTTAGGAACTTCATCCTCAGTTGTAATGATCACTTAAGCTTTACCTTCCCCCCTCATAATCTTCTATGGTAGGTATCCTTGAATATTGGTAAATTAGTGTGAATAATTCCCCATTTATCTATATTTTAAGCACTATATTTTATTGGTTTATTTATACACCTTGAATGTTTTTTCTAGATGACCCTTTTCTCTGGACATATATGATACTTCAATTTCCTTTATATAATTTCTAGATTTTTTATATCCATAATATTTACATGATGGAAATTTATTATTTAAAATTTTCTTCTTTGATGCCTAAAATTTCTCTTGATGGTTTACGGACCACTTATTCTCTTAATTTAGTTCTAATACATAAGATCTATAATTTTCTTTTTATATTATGAGGGTACATAATATTATTTCATCATATGGTGAAATAGTTTGAAAAAATTGTTTCTTTCAAAGGATCAGATTAATCCCTTCAAAGAAATGGCCAATATTTCATTCTAAATTACATCTATAATCTATATAATTCTTATAGAGTCTTGTAAATGTATCCTCATACCTATATAAACACTACCCTTCCTTTTTTTAAGATGAAGGACATTCTATTCATTTGAGTACAGTTCTCACGAGGTAAATATTTGTTAAAAAATGTTACATTAAAATAAACCCATAACATATTTTATATTTCCTCTACCTAACTAGTTTTATAGAACAATGGAAACCATTTAACAAAATAATAATTAAGATAATACACTTAAAACAGAACCTAATCCCTATAATTGCATCCCATAACCTAAAATATCTTTTCTGGGACTTAATTAATGTCCTAACTACCACTGGATTAGAAGTTACACTAATGTATGGAGGCTTAACTCACATGAAATAATCCAATATAGGTTTATCATTATAAAAAACATTATATTAATCCATATGTATAATGTTATTAGTTATAAACATGGTTATATTCCCTAATATGAATATAATATACTTGGATTTAATTCCAGTTTTATTGGATTTCTCAAAAGGGAAATTTATACATTGTTCACAAGTATTGATACTATTATTTCAACTTGTTGATATTTTTAAATAGTGGAATATATTAGATTATCTCATAAAATTATTAATTTAAAATAATAAAATGTAATCTAGATTTGATGGAACACTTAATAAAAATTTTAAATTTATGCATTTTATTCTACGAATATTGAACTTCATTTCCTTATTAATATATTTAAATCTTAAAAATATGTTCAAATCTTTCATAATTATTTTTAATGAAAATATAAATTAACCTAAGAATATCCCTAGGATCTTCAAACCAAGTGTGCAGTAAGGTACTATTCATTGTTCACCAGAATGATTGTCGAAATATACTAAACCAAATCTTTTTAGAGTTATTTCCCCTTGTTGCATCTATACCAAAATGACATCCACATATAGTATCTAAAAAAGGATATATTTTTAATGGAAACCACACTCTCTACCTTACCAAAATATCATAAAATTCAATAAAATGTTTATGTTTCCGAATCCATGATTTCTAGAATCTTTTTCTAAAGGATTATAGAAAAACTCCTCTAATTCAAGTATAATGAAACCAAGCCTAGTAACCTAGATCCAGTGTCTATTTTTTGTAAATTGACACTACATTTAAGAGATCAAATCCCAAAGGTCTGAATAGTTTAGTAATATTGAAGAACAAAATGGATACATGTATCCAATTTTACATAGGATATTAATTATATAAACATATTGAGAGTGAATATCTTGTTTCCTTGAATTTATTTAAATGTTCCTTCTTCATATACTGGAAAAAAATAAGGGTGATCTAAAATAATCAGTAAGGGATATGTAAAATGGAAGGAA
Organism: Viscum album; assembly: GCA_963277665.1. Classification (NCBI taxonomy): domain Eukaryota; kingdom Viridiplantae; phylum Streptophyta; class Magnoliopsida; order Santalales; family Viscaceae; genus Viscum; species Viscum album. The sequence goes on along the minus strand of OY728138.1, from coordinate 333,303,383 downwards.
TCATGAGTAAATAAATCATAATCTATATAGGAAGCTAGATAATAGAAAACACGTGAAATTTTATAAATAACCTGATCATGAAATGCACCCGTTGAAAACAACAATGAAATAATCTCATGGAAAATAATAAATGAATTCTCAATGAAATAAATTATCAATATTTAAAATCATGAAATTTGTAACATTATTCACTTATACCAGGATAATTAAAATTATGGGTAGGTATACAACACAAAACCTTTTAAATTGTTTTTTCAAAAAGTTTATCTTACGAGAAATGGGGAATATTAAAGGTGATAACTTTGACTCTCACCTATCATTTCATTTCTAATTACATCCTGGTATATCAAATTATAAATTTAATTCATAAATAACATGACTTATAAAAATTACATATATTTAAAAATGAATATATAATATCAATATTTCCCCTCGAAATCAAATAACATTCAAATTAAAACACTGTATCTCTAAAACATATATAGTTTATGTAATAAAAATATCCATGACAAAATAATATGGATATTTAAGAGAAATTTCTTGAAAATTGAAATTTAATCATAAGTAATTGAATATCTCAAGAGAAAGTTAACAACCCCAAAATTAATAAGTGATAAATGACGAGAATAAATTCATTACAAATATTAATTTTATAATAAATTCATGAATTTTTTAGAAAAAATGAAAATGGAAACGAAAGAATAAAATAAGATTTCAAGAAACCATTTAATTGGTGAAATTGTTAAAACCATAAAAAAGAATCTAAATATCTCAAAAATGAGTATGGTGATGGGAAAGATAATTAACACCATATAAATAAAATCTAAAACATTCATTTTGACATTTCAAAAAGAAACATTAAAATTAATATTTCGTAAAAGATTAGAAGGACTTAACTAAAACTATTTAAAAATTAAAGGATAACATGAAATTTACTTAATAAATAAACCACGTAAATAAAATGAATTTTAAAAAAAAATTAAAAATATGGACATGGAAGAAATATATATTGTATCAAAAATAGATATATGATAGAATTTCCTTTTAGCGATTTTTTTTATTGATTGAAATTCAAAAGATTGAAATATTTGGATAAAAATAAGAAAAATCGTTAAATATTCAAATAATAAGAAAATATATAGACTTTATAAAGGATAAATTATAATACTCCATTAATGAAAACTATAAGAAAACCTAGAAAAATTAGATTGTAAAATAAACTCTTACATATTTAAAAGATTTTAAATTTTAACCCATTTAAATTGTAAAAGTGAATTAAAGAATTTATCATCATTAATAAATATATTTCATGTACAATAAATCTAATAGGTATTATATACACCATATAAAAATAAATAGATGCATAATACAAAATATGTCTCATTGAAGTTGAAATTGGAAGGAAATTTTATACATTACCCTTCGACTTTTTAGAAAGTGATTTGTCATCTTGTATAATGGTTTTAAAAATGTTAATAGTTTATAAGAGAAAAATAATTATATTTTTAATATTATATATTATCTTCTTAAAGGATCATATTATCCGTTCATAAATAATCCTTTTTTTATTACTGATTTGGGTGTTGATATACTTAGTTTTTTCATGTATCATTTATCATGGATATTCCAATTTATGAACATAGGTTTTTGTTTAATAATCTACATAAAGATATTAAAGTCATAAAAATAATATTAATTATTATATTATTTTTTATAAAATTGTTTAATGGTGTATATGGAAAATGAATCACAATTCTTTGTAGAGATGGAAGCCATACATATGCACAAGGGGAATTAATAATTTAAATGTGTGCAAGGTTAATGAAGAATATTATATATTAAGTTTATAGAGTATATATTAAGTAATAAGTATCATATATATATATATATATTCATTATTCCCATCATTATAGAAATCCATGTGAGGCTTTTAATGAAAAAATCACATTGGTCTGCGAGGTGGTAGTCTATCGTACTCATGGGCGATGTTTTTTTCCATTTCATTTATAAGGAGATGGAAAAATATTTTAACATCGACACAATAATATATAATTATATGGTATATAAAATATTTATTATATTTTAATGATTATTACATAATTGAATGTGTCAAAAGAAGAAGGAAAAAGAAAGAGCTTCGTTAAGATGATTACATCATCTTAGTGAAAAATCCTTTGAATCTCTTCTTAAGGACCCTAGGGTTAGTATTTTGGGTGTAACACCACCTCTATAACATGAATAAATATGTTTGGGAGAGATGTTATAATGTTATTTTTGGGAAAATGGCTTAAGAGGTGTGAATAATTTATGGGAGGTAGTTCCCTATTATAATTGAGGAGAGTGGTACACATGTAATTTTTCAATGTTTTAAAATATTAATAACTCACATTCATAGAAAAGTAGCTCAAAAATCACTCATATTATAAGGTGATAATATTATGGTTGAAATACATCAAAATGATGAGTTTTAATTAAATTTCTATGTTATTTTAACCCTTTTCTTTAAGATCAACCCTTGTAAAATCGTTTTGACCTTAATGGTGTAAATAAATATTTACAGTTTTTACTATTTATTTGGGAAAATATTTAAGTTAAAAATATTTAATAATAATATTTATTTCAATATAAAATATATAATATTTTTTTATCAAATTTAATTCATCTATGTGGCATAATTTAACTTAAAAATAAACCTGAAAAATAGGATGAAAAATTGTTTTACAATAAAATAATTTCTCTAGTATAAGCAGATCTTACATTAACTATATGACTAATAATCATGATTATGTAGATTAAAATTAATAAAGATAGATATATAGTCTTTAAATTTAATCTATATCATTAATTATTAATTATTATTTTATTTAATTAAAATATAAATACATTATACATTTAAAAACAATTTTATAAAAAATTTCAGTTTTTACCTCTAATTTATCATATCTTTATTTATACAAAACTGACTATAAATATATAATTAATTACACATGTTATAAAATATTATTATAAATAAAATTAGTAATAGATAATAACCAAATTTTCAGGTATTCATAAAATATTATTTCAAATGAAAATTTCAAAAAATTTAGTATAGGATTATTTTGATAGAGTATGTTCAAAATCGACATTCATCCGATCAATTTAGATTTTTTGTGCTAAAAAATATTCAAATGGGAATTATATTTTGTTTTATTAAAATATATTTTTTACTTAACATAATTGAATCTCATGTGTTATTAATAAACATAATTTATTAGATAAAAATTACACAACATTAATAAAATAATTCCTTGAAAATAACCCATTTACAGTTATCATTTTTGTTGAATTTAATCTTAATAATAATAATTTACTGTATTAAAATTAAATTGAAATTATTAAATAAATACGATCATAATAATACATAATATGAATTCATCTCGTTATATTTGATTTCTACTAGTGATGAAATCTAATTTTTATAATAAGTGAATAATTTTTTATGTAGTTTAATAAGATATAATTTTCCAAAATATTAAATTTATGTTTTATAAATTCAATATCATATTTTTAAATTATTTATTTTTAATTATAAATTTTTATTTTCGTATAAAAAAATTATTTCAAAAAAATTTAAGTCATTCTTCTATTTTGATAATGTCATAAAAATGATTGTGTGAGAATAATCAGTATTTTGTCAGTATTCAACTAAAAATTAGTTATTTTTTATAAACCTCAAAAATTTAACATATGATAATTTTTACATGATAAATTCAATTATAATGTTCATTTAAAAAAATGAAAACCCTAAATATATAAAATTTTATATTGAATGAAAATAAGAAAAATAAAGAAAAACATTTTTTTTTCAAAATTGACCTTTGTAACATTTAATTTCCATTAATCCCATTTTATATGCATATTTAAGTGATTAAAATATTTTTATTAAAATTTTTATTTATTATTATTATATTTCATTAATAATATCCATCTAATATATTTTATATTTTTTATTTAGTGTTGCTTGTGGAGTAAGATTTTTAGAAATAATAGATTTATTTAAAAGAATGATATATAGAAAAATATTGAGGAATTATAGTAGAACCTTAAATCACCAACACAATCCTTTCTTATTTCACAATGAATACATTTTCATCTCCCTCTATATCTTGGCTACTTATTTTGTATTTAAAGAATCCCATGAAAACATTTCCAGCTCATTGGGATAGATGATACTATAATACATATTAGGCTACCAACCAAAATATATCTAGGGTTTTTATCTGCATATCTACTATCATGATCCTCTATAAGAGAAGGACCAAGTTCCAATTTTTAGAAGACGCCTAAAAGTTACAGAAAATATATTTAAAATAAGAATCATTATTTTACAAACTCATGGTTTACATATTCATCCCACTCATTACCATGAGATTGATTTATTAATCCTTTGATGGTACGCTATATTCCTATATCTTGTACCCACTTTTTTATGGGAACCACTTGGTCAGTGGGAATTACCAACATGTCTAACTCAATGATTTTTTTTATAACTTCAATATATTTTTTTCGAGGTTGAATTATTAAGTTACCATTATGTTTCCAATATTGGGGAGATGGATTCCACCTTGAATGGTAATAAATAAGTCCATTTTTTTCATAAATTCATGATAGTTTTCTTAGAAGTGGGTATCCTTGAGATTTTATTAGTTCTAAGGAATGAAAACTAACCTGCATGCATGTCTTTAGGAATTATCAAACTTATTTGAACTTTGATGCTCCCCCAACCTTTTATCATTATTCAAATCAGTACTATACCACTATTGGATAGACTTTTTGGAATAATTTAATGATTCATAATCTTGTTTTCTAGTTTTTTACAATCTTGGGGTTAAGGATAATCCAATGGATTTGGAACATCATCCATTGTGAACCTTTAGTGAGGGTTCTTGGATTCTATCCTCCCATTATTTGGATTTGAATCAACAATGACCCTGGGTATATGACTGTATAGTATCCCCTAAGTATATGATGATATTCAAGAGTAGGTATAACTAGTTAATAATATAAAAAAATCCTTTTAGTAGGAAAATAGATCATGGAATGTGTAGCTTCTTTAGAAATCATTACATAGAAATTATATGATACCATGGGTCCCACCCATTTATCACATCTATTAAAAGAATCATTAACTATTATTAGAGGAATAAAAATAAAAATTCGAATCTGTAAGTCATGTAGCCTCACAAATAATTCCACATCCAATTTGATATAATAGAAAATGTCCCTCAAAACCAATATATATGCACACATCTCATATGTTTTTCTTCCATCATCGATAATTGTTTGGTTGGATATGGTATGTATGAAAGAAGTTTATGTTTGATTGTGTACTTAGGAGTTTGATAGTGACATCACCCAATATAAAATGTGAAAAAATTCCATAGATGTCTTGGATTAACTTCTTATATTCAAATACTGGAATTTTGACATCACTAAGAATACAGTGGATATTGAAATTAGCTACTGTTGATCCCCATAGTACCTATAATAGTACCAAAATACATAAGGGTAATTCCCTTTTTAAATATATAATATACATAGCTGAATATTATATTGCACATAAACTAATAAATAAAAAGGTCCTCTATCCACAAATGTGGTATCCTTCAAAACCATTCTTGCACGAACACCATTATAGGAGTCATGTACTGAAATAATACACCCTCTTAAAAACCTAATTATGAAGCTGACCATATGAGTTTGAGCGGGATCACTGGGTTTACTCCATACCCCGATTCCTCACATTTTCCTCACTCTAAGTCTGTCTATTTTGTATAAAGGATTCCTATATTTTCTATTTAATTACATTATGTTGGGTGATTTTATGTGGGCATGTTTCCATGAGGTTCCAAAAAAACATCCATCCATGTTTTGATATTGATATTGTTTCACTAGTAGTGTTCCTTCCCATTGAATTTTTAGACTTATTTATTATCCCTTAGTCTAGAAATGGGGACCTCTTTTGGTTTTCCCACATATAATTTATTGGGAGAAATTTACCATACATAGCCACAATGATCGGTTCCCCAATGATTTTGTAGACATCACACATTCTAATGACCACTTCACTTTGTATTAGATAGAATGTTTTGGTTTAGGGACACTATAGGCATAAAAACTCTAGGATCACATCACTATTCTTTTTGAAATATGTTTTTTAAATCTAGATGAATTTATAAATGGTAGAAACATGCAGCTGAGTCTCAAATTCTATGAATGTTTTATATACCCAATAATCCCATATCTATTCAGGCCTAACACAACCTCTAGTGAATATGTCTCATTCCTCCTTCCAATCCCATGATTGATTGATTGAAGAATGATTAAAAATAGAATAAAGAAGTGTGTATGGGGTACTAATATATGCTTACTATTATATGTTGCATCCATGGAATGATGAAGCATTCATGACATACAACTATATTATTATGGGATATACACACCCATTGATAAAATAATCATTTATCCCTAGTTCATCTATTTTAGAACCCATGAGTTGAGAAGGCTGTCATCTAAAAAGTGGATGTAAAATTTTCTTAGAATCACTTGCATTTAATGTGAGAAGAATTCCAATGATATGTTTTCTAAGTGGATATCCTACAAGAATGATGTCAGTGTCAACATATCAGGTTTCAACTACTGATATACCCTTTCCCGAAATCTTCAAATATGAATTTGATTTTGGAAGAAAAAAACACATAAAATAGTGATTGAAGTACAAACCATATTATACATGAATAGAAGTTCATTATTTTATTGAGAAAATATATTAGAAATTTATAAATTTTCCCAAGTTAATGGAATGATGAGCATGAAAACAACTGAGAAATAATTAACAAGGTAATTCTATTTACACATGTGTGATTTCCTAGGGTGATTTTCCAATGTATCTTCTCCCCAGTTTGTTTCAATCAAGACATCCTCTCTTAAATTCATTCATGAGGCTTGTGAAGCTAGAACATCTGTGGTTATACTATAGAAATATGGGAAGGGAAATGATCTTACCTCATGTATAATGAATTAATTGAGAGGTTATTGAGTGTGCAGATTCACATATTGATCAATTCTGATGAGTGCATGGAAAAGAATGGTGGACCCAAATATTTATAGGTAGTACCAAATCATTCACCCATGTGGCTAAACATGATTTTATCTAAGTTGTTATCATAAAATGTATAGTTTACACAATCCAACTACTAGATTTTACATTTCATAAGTGAGGTTGAGCAAGTATAAGCTATTCCTTAGCCGAACATAAACACCCAATACTCTCAAATTTATGCAATATTCACTCCAGATTTATATTTATATCCTCATTTTTCTAATCAGATCTAACTTTAGATTGGGGGGGGGGTGATTTTTTTCTCTAATTTTATACAAAGTTTGAAAATATTTATACAGTATAGGAAAACACCCTTGGAGGTTAATATCTATTTATAAAAGGCCCCAACCATGAACATAGGATGATTTTATTAGGTACATAAATTTTTCCTAGGGTAGATATTCAGGTTCATCAATCTTATGAAGCATGAAATTCCCAACACACCCAAATCGCTTATGGATCTTTATTTTATTAGCACACCTTAGAACCTATATCACAGGTTGTAGTCACTTGTGTGAGCCACCATATCACTAAAACTTAATGTACCCAGGTCCCCCAATTTCCCAATAAAAAGGACCTAATTGGTCCTCATTCAATTAATTTGGAATATGAGTTGATTTTATATATCTCTCTTGACCTATGTTTTATTTTCCCCCTTTCTGTGGATTATTAATCCTAAAAATAAAGGGTAAATAAATGTAAAAATGAGTTCATTTCTGTTACTGAATTGTTTTACACATTAATAATTCATGGGATATCACTTATTTTATAGTTATCCATAACTTGGGTGAATTAAATCATACCCAATGATACAATAGGGTGTCACTCACCCAGGTCATACCTCAAAGGACTATTTTCTTGGGGGAACTATTGCTCGAGTTTCCTCATTAGGGCGATCTTTTACCCTAAGCCTCTACTAGTGTGACTAATTCATCTGAGACTCTTACCAGGGAAATATTTCACCCTATTAATCTAATAGATAGTCCACTTATCCCTAGTATTTCTCTATGGTGACACATCTTCTCAGTCCTCTATGTATTAAACCACTTCACCCAAACCCATACTTAAGTACTTACTTCACCCAAACCCATAACTACAGAGACACTTTAACTTATTCCTTCACTATGGAACCAAATTCTAGTCTTATATATCAAACATAACCCATATTCATGGGGACCCCTACTAGGTTTAAGTCCTAACTTCATTCCCTCACTTGATTCATCTTCTATGTGAGGTATCTCTTGGTTGAATTTATGCCAGTTGTGCCTAATATCGAGTTGAGAAGTATAAGAATTATCCTTATAAATCATTAAAAGGGACATATTATCTATGAGGAACATATAGAAAACCTTAATGAATAACCCCCATAAATATTATTGTTTCTCCCCCTTCGTGACACATACATCCAAGTTAAATGATGTAAAAAACATGAAAAAATCCCTACTACAAGGAATTAAACTGCATGATATAGTTCTAGCATATAACGTTAAACAATGTAAATTGAACTATTTAGGAATTTATTCCAATTAACTAGGATATAAAGGATTCCACTTTGAGGATGAAACCTAATATCCAAACCCTTATCTTAACTAGGACATATTTGTTATGAAACCATTTCTCCTTGATCCATTTTACCCACGATCCATTTAATCATCCTTCAAAGGGTCATATTCACTATGACATAACATTACTCAATGGGAAACAATCCATATGATAATAAAAAATGTAAAGTTAATCATAATTACCATAAAAACCATTGTTAGGTTTATTTCTACCATTTTTCATAGGTTATGGGAATATAAACATAAGAGGTACTTCACTTGGTCACAGATTCCGGACTATAAAGGGGATCATTTTGGTGCTTTTCACAATGGAACAAAAGGTACACCATATCTAATTTAATAGAACCAAAATATATGGGTTTTGATTCCAAATATGGGGATATATAGAAATAACTTATCACAAGAATAATCAAAACTCTACAACAATTACCACCTCTCTAGATGGGTATACAATATAGAAAACCTAGCTGTGTATATTTAAACAATAGTTTAAAAACATTTCTAACTAGAAAATGATGGAAAATAAATGATATATAAAAATAAAACCATATATGTATAAACCACGATATATATACATGATCTAATCAATGAAAAGAATTTATCAAATACATATGTTCCCATTAATATATACTCTTAATAAATTTCTTTCAAGATGGTAAATGATCTTGCATTAATATTTGGGAAGTATTAATAAATATGACTTAAATAAATAAGATAGTACCAATGTAGGAAAAATGTTCCCCCTCAAGAGGGTTTCAATGATCATTACCTCCATTCCTCTTATCCAACAAACATTCTAAGGTGTTGCATGTAATGTCATAATGAACACCTGCCTTTGGAAATAAAGTTAAAGTCAGCTCAAAAAACTAAAACCTGAAAGCCAATAGAATAAGAATGTTGGATCTGATTGGAAATACTGTAACCCGAATTAATTGTATCAAATTCCCTAATGAAACTGAATTAGAAAGCATGTATAACAAATAAATGAAACACATTTTAGAGAAAACTATTTATCCTCTATAGAAAATATTGTATTTTGAGATTAGATGATATTATAAAGTAATATAAGATATCATATAGAACAAAAATTATCATGTCACTTTTTATATTAGTGTATTAGATATATTTTCATTTTCTAGTGGAGTTAGCAAAAAGGATTTTGGAGTTGAAAGAGAAACAACATGGACTTGTTGAGAACTTGGAAGAAAAGAAAATTATATTTGTAGGAGATGGAATATATAATTAAAATTTTCTTTTTGAACTCTAGGATTTACATGGAGAAAACCAGATTTTTCATTCACGAGTTGATTATGAATAAGGGATTTAATTAAACTGAAAACTTACCACTGTTTGATTCCCAATGGAATATTTTTTGATGTAAATTTATTCCAAAAAGTTTAGTTAGTTTATTGTTACACTTTTGTTCCCTTTTGGTGTTTTATATGTGAAATATAAAGAAAATAATGAACTATTTTTAGTCATTTTATATAGTATGTAACTATTTAGATAGACTTTTCAAGATCATCCTCAGTAGGATATACCTCTCCAAGCTACTGAATACATTTGATAATAGGTCGTAGTTTTCATTCCTGTATGCTTATTGTTGTTATTTTAATTTATGAATATTATTCACATATATAACTAATATATAATGTGGAAATTATAAAAAATTATTTATGTTCATGGAAATTAATTTGCAGTTTAGGATTTTTTGTGGGTATTTTGGTTTTTACACTATGTTAGGATAATTAATAAAAAACTCTACTTGAGTAATTGGGCTGGACACTCACCTTTATTAATAAAGGTTTCTTGAAAATATTTATTAGGTTTTTTTGAGTAATTGATTTGTTTTTTCAGTGTAAAACACTTTATTTTTTAACTATATTGTAACCCTTAATCATATTTTTAACTACTTAAATTGAAAAACTATTTTTGGAACTTTTATTGAATTATTCTAATCCACCAGTTTTGATCAATTTTGATGAAAATGTAGATAATACGTGTCTAGGAAGTGTTTTTGATTAGGATAAGACATAAATTATTTTATATACAGATCAAATTAATAAATTTATTCAATAATTTATAGTCTTAATTTGATGGGTTTCATACACAACTAGATGAAATTTTATCCCAAAATTGAGAGATATTATGATTTCATTATGTAATAAACCAACCAATTTAACCCTTATTACGAATATAATGATATAATTTTTCTTAAAATCTTTAAAATTTATTCTTGGAAAAATTTTAGAGTATATGTTTCATTTTAAATTGAATTTGGTATTCATTCATTGGATTAAACTTTTAAAATATATATTCAAGTAAAGTGAAAATGAACTCTTAATATCTAAATGGGCCATGAAAAAATTAATGGTTGATTTTGTATTGTTTATAATGAGATTAGATTTATTATTTGGTTAGACATATATATTTCATTTGAGTAGAGTTATTTTATTAATTATGATAAGATAATAATTATGATAAATTATTGTGTTGTGTGTGTGTCAACCATGGAGAAAAAAGAAAGTATGGTGGAATACTTAAATTTATAATGTATATTTTTTAATGAAATTTATGTATTCATATTTCATCCTTAATTTTAATGTAGAAACTATTATGTAAAAAAATTATTTTATTTTTAGTGAGGGACAATTATTTTATGAATTATTTGATTTTGAGGGGGAAAACACTTATAATTTATTGAATGTTTTCGTAATTTTCTTAAAATAATTTGAGATTATTTTTATTAATGTAAGTCTTTAGAATTAATTGACTGGGGAGAGAATAAGTTTTATTGAGGGGGAATTTGATATAGAAATATATATGTGTTCTTTTGAAATGTTTTTAATGTAAATTGTTTATAAATTTATGCTTAGATTGTAATATATTATTTGAATATGTTTTCTTTGTCAAATTTGGGTGATAATGTGGATTTATTATACAACTGGTTAAAATCATGTATTTTTGGAATTTCAATGATTGATTATTTTTGTTTTTACTGTATTTTTTGGGAATAGGATTTTCATAATTTTTATGAATTCAGATTTTAATGATATATGTTTAAGAGTTTTGATGCTTTGAGGAATGAAATTTTAAGATATTAAAGGAATATTGGGGAAATATTTTTGTGATTAAATACTTTATTCTAGAATTATTTTTTAATGAAATTTCTCTAACATAGTATTCAGAAATGAAATTTATAGAGCTGTTTTTAGATAAATAGTTAGAATGTAACACTCTATGGTTTTGAAAATAAATATTGTATGAATTTTAGAATCTATCCATTAAACACAACTTTTCTTCTACTATGTTTTGAATTTTAAAAAATGGTCATCTAGATTTGTGATCAATAATTCATTTGGAGTCTGATAGAACACAAATGATTTTGCGTGAATAGTAACATACCCTTATGAATAGAAATATGAATATTAGTGTAAGCCTTATGAATAGAAAATAATTATTTTATTTTATTTTATTAAGGTAATAAGATAATGAGATCTTAATTAACTTTTCAATGTGATATAAAACTAATTATACCTTTAAAATTGTTATTTTTCAAATTAACTATGATTTTATTTAAAAATTAAATGAATAATATTTAGAAATCTATTTTTGAAAAATGGAGTTCATTTTTGAATTCTCCACGTCAAAAAATGGTAGGGGTGAATTTTTGGGTTTTTTTTGAAAATCCTGATATTTTGATGAATAATGAAATACAGTAAAATACCGTATATTCAAATTAAAAGTTAAATACACTATTTCTGACATCCTAAGTGATGTAAGGCCAATTTTTTCGAACTAACATGGACTTATTACTATTAATGGTCACATGAAGAAACACTATTGGTTGTCTTTATGTAAATAATAAAATAATGAGTAAAATATTAAAACTTTACCCCTCTCCTACACTACCCCACTTACTCCATCTAACATTCAATTATATAAGCCTTTAAGCTCCCCAAATCTCTTCCCCATTAACCTTCCATAGTCCCTCCCGACATCCAAGAATTTCTTGGCTTGGCAAAAAGACAAAAATCCCTTTTATTTAAGGAGGTTCTCAAGGAGGTTATTTCAAGAGGTAAAGCACCCTTCATTTTCATTTAGTTTCATTTTAATTTATATTGTTTTTATATCCTATCCTCACCTCCTCTTCCCAAATGAACATGATAACTCCGGTATCATCTATATACTAGAATTATATCATGTTAATGGAAGAACCATCACCAATATTCTTACTCCCTCCATTTTATTTTTATAAACAAAATAAATGTCCACGGGGTTCTAATTTATAACCTTCATGGATGATGAAGTTTAGTTCATTAATTTCTCATTAATTAATGGAAATGAAGCAATTTTTAGAATTTCACCGGACTAAAATATATGTATTAGAACCTAATTAATATTCAGGAACCATTATATATACATATTGACAATTGTTAGGACAAAACAAGTTCATAATAATCCAAATACCTCCGAATAACGAAAGTGGTTGTCATCTTACGATTCATCCACATTTCATGTAACGAAGTTATAAGAAATAACATTGAAAATAATTTATGTTCATAAATAAAATTTAATTTAAATTCTTGATATTTACAACCATTCCTCATGAACTCTACTACTTAAAACCAAGTGAACCAATTATGAAAATCAAGAAAACGAACACTCCGGAATGACGAAATTCGATATTATAACTTTTCAATGAGGAAATAAATGAACTAAACAGAATTATGATAAACTAAATACATGTATAATAGGTTCTAAATTATGTTATTAATGAGTATAATTTCATATTCTATGACCTTAAGTTCAATATGGGACCACACTCAGACTTAAGGTAATTGTTTTCTCACCCGAACCTCCATTTTCATTCGAGTTAATTTTATTGTCTAATTACCTCAATGAAGATCTTGTATATTATTATGTAATCCTCATTATATCTGTGTCAGTGTTCTAAATATGTTTACCAACCAGAACCCTTCCTAATTTTATGGATAGTTACACGTTTTAAAAGGAACTTTCAAAATTGTTTACAAAATACAAGCTCGATTCAAGGGAATTTCTGAAATTCTTACCTATTTTCAAGGGAACTCTATAATATGTTTATTGGAAACCATTATCTTTATAAAGTATCTCAATTTATAATGAAAATAATAGCTTAATGAACATCCCGATTTATACAAATATTTTACCAAAATAAGACTTCTTTTCAAAATAAAAGTGTATTTATCTCAAGAATTGCCTAATGATTTTATAAGAGTATTTTCGTCTAATTCAACACTCTTGTTGATTTTTATGTATTATTGGGTTTATTCATTTATGATTTCATATATAATATTTTATTTAATGGTTAATGAATAATTGTATTATGGATGATCTGTCTTAAAACCATTCACCAAATTACTCGTAATGGTTCTTTTTTATGTTTAATGATTGGGGAAAGTTAGTTACATTTCATAGGATAGTTTCAATATGATTTTTTTTATGATTATCCCCACTCATATGAAGAATTAATTGGACTTATCATGTGATAGGTGGTGCTCTTTATATCCCCTCGATGAATCATTTGGTATTTTGAGACAAATAAACATGGAATTGGCAAAGGGATTTCCCAATTTGATATATAGTTTTGGCCGAGGCCTTAATCATTTTTAGATGTCTTGGACGAGCCTTTGAAAAAATATTTTAGAATTTATGACATATTCACTTCCCTCATTATGAATCTTGTAATTTAACATTATTTTGGTTATTCGACTAGTAGAATACCCATGATTATGTTTAATTATAGAATTATTAACTCAGCTCATATTCCTACCATAATGTGTTCATGTTTTTTATTTATAATGGAATGTGTTTTCAATTATTCCCCTTGCCTAATGTTTATGTCTAGGTTACCTTACACTATATTTCTTACTCTTAATAAACTTTTCATCTCATCCATTTCTTATGTTTCATATTCCTAGGTTATGAAGAAGTTAGTTATGAGTGACTTGAAGGAATAATATAGGAGTATTGGATTTTTCTAATGGAATAAATTAGTGTTGTATTTCCTTTCATAATGTAATGTTAAACTTATAGATGTATCTTTTTTCCAAAAGGTACTAAACAACACGGTCCTTTGGGACACATATTCCTTGTTTATATACCATGTAATAAAATATGGCACCATCTCTAGGAAATATGGGTCAGGTCCTTATAGTTGGTATCAAAAGAAGTTTAGTAGAAAACATGTAAACTAGATTTAGAAAATTTAGATTGGGGAACAAATACCTTAGGTGCTATTTGATGATAAACATACAAGAACATCCTGGTATTTTGGTAAGGAATAGATTATGTTTATCATTCTAGAAAATACATCCCGGTCTAGATACAAATCAGTAGAGGTGGCTCTGACACAGATGTACCAAAGAGTGAAAGCTCCAAAATGGAGTTTCGGGCTTATCCTCGGGTATCCTGGTACACGAAAATGGTCCTTATTGCACTCTTTTTATTGACACTCCTGGGGGATATGCTTAAGATGATTCACATCTTCTTTATAATCCATTATGAAGATTTTAATATAAAATTTTACTTAAAGAAACCATTTTTATGATTATGGGATTAGAAATGTGTATGATCTCAATTTATGCTAAGTATTTTGTTAAGTTGAGATTATACATTATGATTAATAACCTAATCTAGTGTATTCCATCATCTCGAAATGGAACCTAGTGGATGTAATGGAAACCACATGAATACGCATATCCCATGTATAGATTTCCCTCCGACACAAGATAATGATGTAGGCTCCGGTGCTATGACTGGGGTAGAGAATCTTATAACTATACTGGGAAAGCATACTCAGGTTATGAACCATAACCTTACTCGTATGGAGCATCTGAATACTCCATGTGGTGGAGAATTTTAAGATCTCTTTATGCGACAACAACCACCATCATTCAATGGGAAAACAAACCCATTTGTTTATGAATAGTGGATAAGTTCCCTAGAGAAGATATTTCTTGCTTTGGGTTTTAAAAAAAGAGGGAAGGTCATCATGGTAGTTTATCATCTATCAGGATATGCAGATTAGTTGTGGTCATTAATCTAAATAAAAGGAGGAGGAATAGATATAAGAGTTGGAATAGGGGGACTTTATGTAAATCTTCCTAGAGAAATAATTTCCTTGTGAAGAGTGAGAAGATAAGGAAAGGAAGTTTCTAAATTTGAAGCTAAAGAAATATGATAATGTTGAAAAGTGTGAATCTAAATTCATAAGGTTATTAAGGTATGTTGTGGACTACTTATGAAATCCAAGGATCAAAATTGATCAATTCTTTGATGGCCTAAATCCATTATTTATGCGGGGACTGGTCTTCCAATGTTTCTCATTATATGAAGATATGGTTTCATGTACTATCAAGATAGAAAAGGGAATTCTCTAAGTCTTATGACTTTAAGGGAAAAAAATAAAAGAATAGGGATGCTGAAAACTCTGGAAAAGGAAATAAGAAAATAGGGAAGAAGGGAAGAGTTGAATTTACACCATGTGACAATTGTGGAAAGAAACACCCTCATGCCTACTTAAAATAAAAAGGAGTATGACACAATTGTGGACATAAAATACATCTTTATGGTGATTCAAAGGGGATGAAGAAAGACATTAATGTTTAATTCTATAACTATTTGGAGATAGGACACTATGTTAATGATTTTCCAAAGCGTCAAAGAAACATACAACTAAAATGGCCAAGGGAACAGAGACAAGCTTCTACGATCACCTCTAAAGATATTGAAGTTCCTAATGAAGTGGTGGAAAGCACATTAATTGTTTCATCAAACTTATCCAATTATTTAATTAATTCTAAATCATGGAAATCATTTATATCTTCCCAGATTTCCAAGAAAATTAGACATGTCCAATTTGATTTAATAAAGGAGTTATCAGTCAAAACTCCCAGTGGATGTATCATTGCAACAAAGGCTTGTCGATTAATCCCCCTCATGTCACATAAATGTTCTTTAGTTTCAAAACATATCTATAGAGACCCAAAGATTAACGTACATTGAAATTACATTACTTTTTCTTAATACTTATTACATGATAAAAAACAGACGCTCAAAGACCATATTAGTTTAGTGTTTTTGGAAACATGGAATATAATCTTCCAATCATGGTGAAAGATCTTCAACATCTCCCATAAAGGTATTCCCATTTTATTTCTTACCAAAAATATTTCTTTAAATCCTGTGGAAAAGAAAATATAAAAAGGGTGAGCTCAAATGCTCAGTAAGGGTAAACATGTAGAACATAAAACAATCCATAAACATTTGAACGTAAAAACATGAACATAAAACATGAGTAATGACATAAATCTTGGTAGTAAATAAGGAATAAATCACAAAGGAAAATTAATCATGATAAAATATCATGGGGATAATACAGGTAATTGGGGAAAACCACTATGAATATGATATGATTTCCATAGTAGCCAATGCATTACTGCCAAGACCATCATAGTGGACAAAGTCCATTACTGAACCGGGGTTACATGTCATTCCAGCCCTGTATTACTGAACCAGATTTACTTTACATTCCAACCATCTCTATCTCATGAGATATAAATATTTACCCAATGCATTGGAGGGAGATATATGTCCCACCCATCTCATAATGAAATCATTCTTACATGTTCCACAAAATAAACATAAATCATTCATCATAACCCAAAGAATAAAATGGGTTTCATAAACATCATCCCATCATAACATAATCCATATAAAACAAATGGATATCATTTCATAATAAGAAAAATAAAACCATGTAAATAATAGAGACATTATACTTGAAATATAAAATAACTAAATAATGTCATCTTAGATGGAAAATAGTTTTGATAAAACAATTGAAATGAATTCTTGAGGAAAATATCATTTCTTATTCAAATTCATTTTATTTCCTCAAAATTCCATGAAATTTTAAAATAAAAGGATTTTGTTGAAAATAATCAGGAAATATTGTATAGTAAGTTTCATGAAAATAAGGCATTATGAAACCGTTAAAATCCTTTCATGCCGTATAAGTTAAAAAAACATTTTTCTCGTACTTTTTCCAGAAAAGTCAAAAAGTACCTCGTATAGTAAATAAAAGAAATATTTATTCCATATCATTTGGTTAAAGTAAAAAAAAAGGTAAAAATGAATTTAAACATACATGGAAGAATAGTATCCATTTTATGGAAACATTTTGAGAAAACATGTATATGGATGATAAACATAACCCCAGTAAATACATATGAATAAACAATCTCAGATAAAAACTAGATTGGAATAATTATCACTTACCTTATGTCCAATTTCTTTTGTATGTGTCTGAGACTCATGTATAGTGGGTTTAAACATATTAATAACTTATATATATCCATAATAATTGTTCTGATATCAAATATGATTCACTTAAGACTTTATATTACCCTTTCATTTGTTAATCATTTCATTTATTTTATGTGTTTTGACTTGTAATTATTAATATTATTACATAGATCATGATTACTTACCACTATAATGTAAAACATGATTTATATATATTATATATTCATAATATAATGTATATATGATAGATATATAAATGGAATGAAATACACCACTAATAGAGACGGTTGGTCGTACAGAAGCATGAACGCTATTTTCGTTTCCTTATTAAATTTAATGGAAGTAAGTAAATAACATATACATAAACCCAGTATCACTATTATTTCATATATTTCATGATTATTTATTATATATACTTTATAATCATTCTTGAATGGTTAACATGGTGAATGAATCTCATCGCATCGTGGAGACGGTAATCCATACGTACGCACAAGCAATGATATCATTCCCATAATTATTGAATAGAATTGAAGTGGACGATATAATATCTCAGAATCAATATGATGTTATAATATTTATATATAGTTATTATTTCCAAAATTATACCAATCCATGTATGGTGGTGGTGGAAGAACATATGACACCATGGCGTGGAGACGGTGATCCGTACGTACGCACCCGCGGTGATTTCATTTTTTATAGGAATGATATATGTTGAAATAGGGTTGTTTAATATTTATAATAACATATCAGTATATTAGTGATACATATATTATTTCTTTATAATAAAATAGCTAAATATGAGGAAGTATAAGAAGAAAGAAACTTGAAAGAATCGGTAGAAGAGATTACCTCTTCCTCAATGCGCCTTTTTTAAACATCCCCTTAGGGCACTAGAGTTGGCCTTCTGAGAATACCAGAACCACTATAATATTACTAGAGAGGTTGAGAAGAGTAATTGGAAGGGTTTTTCTGAGATTTAAGGCTTAAAATGGAGTGAAGAAAAGAGGGAGGGGTGCCCTTTTATAAGAGAGGAGAGGGACACTTTTGGAAACCTTCAAAATATTAATTTATAATAAACTCAAACCCCACCTAAAAAACTCCAAAATGACTCAAATTATAAGATGAGATGAGATAGGGTTGTAATATTATAATCCAATAAAATTTAGACATGTTGGAAAATTATTTTTAACCTTATCAATTTGATTTATCCTTATTTAATCTATTAAATTTATTTGTAGTAATAATATTCTAAATTTTACATTGTCATAAATACTTAATTATGTGTTGTGAATTGTCTATAATTGAATAATTTATGATTTTTCCGACTATATAAATTTAAATTTATAATTTTTAAATATTTTTTTGATTATTAAAAAATTTATTTATATGTTATTTTTATAAAATATCAATAGTGTCAATTTTGAAACTATTCATTTATTGGAATTTAAATAAAATCCACACAAAGGATATATTCAAAAAATAATATTTAAAAAATTTCTAAAATTCCATATTAATCTATAAAATTTATTTCTAACATTAAATAGTTCATATAATATTTATTTTAATATTTTTAAAACCATTTTTTTGATATTTCTCTTAATAAAATAATTACTACAACATTTTACTATAATTATTTAATATACATATTTTTTTCATTAAAAATAAAAATAAAATACTAAGATGAAGATAAATATAATATATTTTATAAGAAAACTTTTAGTTGAATTTATCTTCTAAAACAACCAACTATTAAAATGTTATCTTTATTAAAGTATGAAGGTGACAACTTTGACATCATTTAAAATAAAATAATATAAATGTCATAATCTGTTTTATAAGTCTCCAAATGGTCCACAAGTCTACCTTTGGATTATTAGAATATATATATACCCTACCAATAAATTTTGGTCAAGTTTATGTTCCTTTTTATGGGTATTATTATTTTAATAAAAACAATATTATTGATTTTTCACTAAATAAATCATTTTTGCATCATTAATAGATAAGATTTTAATGTAATTATATATTTCTTAAAAATCCCAAATAAATTACCTTGATAAAGAAAAATATTTTATATTTCAAATTATTATTTATAGTTTAATTTATATTCTCTATAAACTTATATTAAAAATACTTTAAATATTAATGTTTGAGTGAGACATATTTCACTTTCTTTAAGTAAAATAAATTAAAGGTCTTAATCACATCCAAGTGGGTTCCAAAAGATACAATTTAGACCCATGAATATTTTAGGATGAAATATAATCATCCAATTATATTAATAAAAGTGTTGGAGTAATTTTATAATATTAATTTTACCCTTAATTACCTGATTTA
Organism: Viscum album; assembly: GCA_963277665.1. NCBI lineage: Eukaryota > Viridiplantae > Streptophyta > Magnoliopsida > Santalales > Viscaceae > Viscum > Viscum album. The sequence goes on along the minus strand of OY728138.1, from coordinate 333,282,983 downwards.
CCTTTAACTATAGTAAATAAAATTTACCGTAGTTACTATTCATAATGTCTAAAAAGAAAAAATATCCCATTAACATAATTTTTAACAAATTATTTAAAATAATGAATCTATTTATCAAAATTCAAAACACAGAAGTTACAATATTTAATTTAAAATTAATCCCGCTATTGAGAAAACGAGTTCTAAAAGTTAAAACATTGCAAAAGATTGAAATGTTTTTACCTATGAATTCAATGTAAAATTAATGATAATGATATACATAATATTAAATGGTAAAAATGTATTCTATTTATAATTTAAAACCATTAAATATTATAATTTAACCATATAAATTATCTTGATGAAAAAAGTTGTTTTTAATTAAAATTTTGCGTATTTTTACTATTCATCAAAATATGAAAGTTGATAGAAAAATATTAAAAAATGATCCAAAGTTAATTTTTATATCTTTATTTAAATGAATAATTTTATTTCATCAAATTGAACTTATAAACATGTAAAAAACTATATTTAAAGTGGGTGCTCCACCAAAAGGCAGCAAAACTACATTTTTTGAAAAATACTTATTTTACTCAAAAAATTTATTTTGTTCTCATACCATGTTCTAGAATATGTGTAGGATGAATGATATTTTTATAAAATTAAAAATGTGGTTAATACTATTAATAACTACTAGTTCATAATAATTATATAACAATATATCATTGTTTATTGAAACTCGGTATTGTGTACAACACATACTATTAAGGAAGGTCGCTCTTGCGTGCAACACAAGCCAAGAATACTGTTTTCATATACTACAACCTAACAACGTGTTTCCTATAGCACAATCTAATCATGGTGTCGCATACAACACAATACATCAAAGTAGTTAAAAAAATATTTCTCATAAAATCCCGGGGTGTTACATTCTACCCCCTTTAAAATGAATTTCACACTCGAAATTCGGTGGGGTTATAAATCATTTACTACTTGAATATTTCTTTTATATAATCCCACATCATAAAAAGTAATAATAAAGCGTAATTTTAAAAATGAATGTTAGAAACATAATTTTCACCCAAAGTTATTCAGCACTGGGTTTCCATATAGATGAATATAAAATATTGATATGGAAGAGAAATCTAGCCATCATGTTATGATGAAGAGTGGTAGAGAACATGGCTATGAAAAAGACAATAATAAAAAAGCCATAAATTTTTGATTCTCAAAGGTGCCATCTAATTCATCGGATATGAAGGCACTACGACAACATTTTTGGTTTTCACGATCATTTCACTAAAGTTGATGAATTTGAATTAAAAGAAATACTTACCTGATTTTGGTACAATCTCACCGTTGGTAGATCCTTGAAAAATTTCCACTTTATATATTAAAGAAATGAAGTTGAATTTTTCTTTTGTGAAGTGTTATAATATCATGTGATACAATGATAAGTCATTCCATCTTTCTCAAACAAATGGTTAGCAAAAGTTATTAAATATACATAAGTCCATATATGGTGAGATTAATCGTATATGGTTCCAAAAATGGAATTATACTTCATCTTTCATACCACTTAAAAAAATAAAACTAATTTCTACTAACTAGGGACTTCCTGTAGGCTATTGGTAGGCGATAAAGTCCTGTCTCACTTCAGTTGTGGGTTCTATTCCCGCAACCTTGTCCGACGTGATGGGTTGTTGCCCGTCCTGCAGGTTGCCCTTTTTCTAAAACTACACCATTATAACATCCCAGAAATAATATAAATAAACGTTTTGCCTTAAACAATACTATCTGATGTCCAATTTAATCCATTCCAATCTTTAGTATTATCCAAAGTACTTCTATCCAATCTCATAATATAATGAAATTGATTACTGGAAAGGACTTCTACCAAGAATTGAATACCTTCATTTATCCCCCATATATCATAAGATATAACTTGTTGGTCACATATCAAACATGTGAATTCCTTAATCATGTATTCTCTTGAATCATGAATTACCATAGAATCTTCGTGAAAACATGAATGATGTCAAAAGTTAACTCTTTCCACATACCAACATCCCAAACATTCTATATACGCAGACCATGATATCTGTTTTTTCTTATATCTGTCATGATCTCATTAATAATATCAGACATATTATTTTCTCCTTATCCCTTCATTTTGTGCAAAACATATTCCTTCCAAAAATATTTCAATCACTTTTCATGGTTATCGATACCATATTCTTATGGAAAAACACAATGGAACATACATATTCCAACATTCCATAATACCATAAAAGTAACTCTAAAAATTTATTCTTGAATACCAATACATAAACACTTCAATCCACGCTCTTCAATGATTTTCATGGAATAGGCCCTTCTTATATTTTTAATTAACTTCTTATGTTAGGGCATTGAGTTCGGTAATTACCATGTTCTCCGCAGATAAGACATTGAACTCTATGACGATCTGTCACTCTATGACCCTTTTTCCCTAACAGATAACATATTCCCCTCCATTTGAGGTATTCCTCAAGTTTCTTCTTCCCTTATTATGATATGTAGAAATCATAATCTTCTTTCCACTATGTTCCTTATCATGGGAACATGCATAAAAGTCCATATTTCTCTTATTTGATGACTTAGGAATACCACTAATGTTCACCTTGTTAATATTATACCACGATGAATGATTCAAAATAATCACAATATCTTTTACTTTAGTCATTACACAATTTCGTTGCTCATAGTCACCAATTATTTCATCAAAATTAATGTTCACCCAATTCCTTCTAGTTCCCTACATTTACTAAAACACAAAAAGAATAGTGTGAGAGGCAAAAATCATACTAGGAAAACAACATAATCAAGGGGGAGTACATTCAATCTCTAACATCTTAGTCTTAATACTAGGTTATTCATGATTGTTATCATAATTCTAGGATTTTAACCTATACTTATACTTAACCTAAGGGACATCCCAAGACATACATTAGAAATATCTATAGGGATCTCACTAAAGTTTTTGTATCCTAGTTTCCAAAGTTTAACTAAACCTTCGCTCTGATACCAACTGTAGAGACCCAAAGATTGACATACATGAACATTACATTACTTTTGTGGAATAATTTATACATGAAAGAAAAATATGCCCAAATATCGTATTAGTTTAGTGTCTTTGGAAACTCGGAACATAATCTTATAATCATGGTGAAAGATCTTAAACATCTCCCATAAAGATCATCCACTTTAGTTTTCTTACCTAAAACCTTTCTTAATTTTCTTGGGAAAATAAAACACAAAAGGGTGAGCTCAAATGCTCAATAAGTGTAAACATGGAGAGAATAATACAATCCATAAACATTTTAACATAAAAACATAAACATAAAACATGAGTAATGAAATAAATCTTGGCAGTACATAAGGCATATATCACAAAGGAACATTAATCATGGTAAAATATCATGGGAATAAAACATGTAATTGTGGAGAACCATTAAGCACATGATATGATTTTCATAGTATCCAAGGCATTGTTGCCAATACCATCATAGTGGACAAAGTCCATTAATGAACATGGTTTACTTACCATTCTAACCCTATATTACTGAACCTGATTTAATTTCCATTCCTGCCATGTCTATCTCATGAGATATAAATCTTTACCCAAAGCATTGGAGGGAGATATAGGTCCCACCCATCTCATAATAAAATCATTATTACGTGTGCCACAAAATAAACATAAAGCATTCATCAAAACCCAAAGAATAAAATGGGTTTTATAAACCTCCTCCCATAATAACATAATCCATATAAAACAAATGGATATCATTTCATCATAATAAAAACCAAACAATTTAAATAAAAGAGACATTATACTTGAAACATAAACATACTAAATAATGTCATCTTAGATGGAAAATAGTTTTGATAAAACACTTGAAATGAATTCTTGATGAAAATATCCTTTCTTATTATAAATCATTTTATTTTCTCAAAATTCTATGCAAATTTAAAAGAAAATGATTTCGTTGAAAATTATCAGGAAATCGTTTATAGGAATCTTCATGAAAATAAGGCGTTATGAAACCGTAAAAATATGGTCATGCCATACAAGATAAAAAACATTCTTCCTATACTTTTTTTAGAAAAGTCAAAAAGTAACTCATATGGTAAAAAGAAGAAAGATTCCTTCCATATGATGTGATAAAAGTCAAAAAAGGTAAAAATGACTTTAAACATACAAGGAAGAATAGTAAACAATTTATGAAAACATTTTGAGGAAACATGGATATGGATGATAAACATAACCCCATAAAATACATACGAATAAATAATCTTGGATAAGAATGATATTGGAATAATTATCCCTTAACTTATGTCAAATTTCATCCGTATGTGTTTGAGACTCTTGTATAGTGGGTTTAAACATATTATTGACTTATAACAGAACCATAATAATAGTTATGATATCATATATGATTCACATATGACTTTATAATACCCGTTCATTTGTCAATCATTTCATTTATCGTACGTGTTTTGACATGTAATTATTCATATGATTACTAAGATCATGATTAATTACCTAAAAAATGTAAAACATGATTTATATATAATATATATTCATAATATAATGTATATATAATAGATTGATAATTGGAATGAAATACACCGTTCATGGAGACGTAGGTCGTACGTACGCATGAACACTGTTTTTGTTTTCTTATTAAATCGAATGAAAGTAAGTAAATAACACATACATAAATCTAGTATCATTATTATGTCATATATTTCATGATTATTTATTATATATACTTTATAATTATTCTGGAATGGTTAACATGGAGAATGAATCTCATCGCATCATGGAGACGGTAATCCATACATATGCACGAACGATGATATCGTTCCCATAATTATTGAATGGAATTAGAGTGGATGATATAATATCTCAGAATCAGCATGAAGTTATAATTGTAATATGTAGTTATTATTTCCACCATTATACCCATCCATGTATGGTGGTGTTGGAAAAGAAGATTACACCACAGTGTGGAGACAGTAAGTCGTACGTACGCACGTGCGGTGATTTCATTTTTGTAGGATGGATATAAAGTGAAATAGTAATGTTTCATATTTATAATTACATATCAGTATATTATTGATACTAATGTTATTAATTTATAATGAAACAGCTAAAGAATAGGATGTATAAGAAGAAAGAAACTTGAAATAATCGGTAGAAGAGAATACCTCTTCCTCGACATGCCTCTTTTACACTTCCTCTTAGGGAAATAGAGGTGGACTTTTGAGAAGACCAGAACCTCTATATAATAACTATAGAGGTTGAGAAGAGGAATCAGTAGGGGTTGGATGAGCTTTAAGTCTTAAAATGGAGTGAAGAGAAGAGGGAGGAGGTGCCCTTTTATAAGAGAGGAGACATGCACTTCTGGAAAACTCTAAAATATTAATTTATAATAAACTAAAACCCAACCAAAAAACCACCATAATGACTCAAATTCGATGATTATATGATATAGGGTTGTAATATAATCATCCAATAAAGTTTATACATGTTGGGAAATTATTCTAAATCTTATAAATTTGATTTATCCTTATTTAATCTATTTTATTTTATTTTTGGTAATAATATTCTAAATTTCAAATTGATATTGATACTTACTTATGTGTTTTGAACTATCCATAATTGGATACGTTATGAAATTTCTGACTAAATAAATTTAAAGTTATTATTTTTAAATATTTTTGTGATTTTTAAACAATTTAAAACTATGTTATATTTATAAAATATCAATAGTGTCAATTTTGACACTATTCATTTATTTGAATTTAAATAAAATCCACACATAGTATATATTCAAACAAAAATATTTAATTAATTCCTAAAATGTTATATTAATCTATAAAATCCGTGTATCACATTAATTAGTTCATAAAATATAAATTTTAATATTTTTAAAACCAATTATTTGATACTTCTCTTAATAAAATAATTACTACAACATTTTTGTATAATTATTTAATATACATATTTTTGCATAAAAATTATAAATAAAATAATTATATGAAGATAAATCTAATATATTTCATAATAATACATTTATCCAAATTTATCTTCTAAAAAAACCAGCTTTTAAAATGTTATCTTTGTTAAAGTATGAAGGTGACAACTTTGACATCCTTTGAAATAAAATAATATATATGTCATAATCTGTTTTATAAAGCTCAAAGTTGTCCACAAGTATACCCTTGGATGATTGGGGTATAGATAAACTCAACCATTAAGGTTTGGTCAATTTTCTGGTCCTTTTGATGGGTATTATTATTTTAATAAAAACTATATTATTGATTTTTCACTAAATAAATAATTTATGCATCGTTAACGTATAAGCTATTAAGGTAATTATATATTTTTAAAAATCACAAATAAATTACCATTATGAAGAAAAAAAGTTTATATTTAAAATGAGTATTTATAATTGAATTTATATTCTATATAACCTTATATTAAAAATACTTAAATTATAAAAGTTTCTGTGAGACATATTTCACTTTCTTTAAATAAAATAAATTAATGGTCGAAATCACATCCAAGTGAGTTCCAAATGATACAATTTCGACCCAAGTATATTTTAGGACGAAATATAATCATCAAATTATATTAATACAAGTGTCAGGATAATTTTATAATATTATTTTTACAATTAATTACCTAATTTACCTTCAACTATAGTAAATAAAATTTATTATAGTCACTATTCATAATGTCTAAAAATAAAAAGTAGATTATTAACATAATTTGGACCTACTTATTCCAAATATGGAATCCATTATTCCAAATTCAAAACACATAAGTTAAAGTATTTAATTTAAAATTAATCCCGCTGTTGAGAAAACAGGTTCTAAAAGTTAAAACATTGCAAAAGATTGAAATGTTTTTACCTATGAATTCAATGTAAAATTAATGATAATGACATAAATAATATTAAATGGTAAAAATATATATTCTATTTATAATTTCAAATAATTCAATATTATAATTTAAAAATATAAATTATCTTCATGAAAAAAGTTGTTTTTAATTAAAATTTAGCGTACTTTTACTATTCATCAAAATATGAAAGTTAACAGAAAACTATTAAAAAATTATCCAAAGTTAATTTTCATATAATTATTGAAATTAATAAGTTTATGTTGTCAAATTGAACTTATAAATGTGCCAAAAACAAGATTTTAAGTGGGTGCACCATCAAAATGCGGCAAAAATGCATTTTTTTTAAAAATACTTATTTTACCCGAAAAATTTATTTTGTTCTCATACCATGATCTAGAATATGTGTAAGATGAATGATATTGTTGTAAAATTAAAAATTCGGTAAATACTATTCATAACGAGTAGTTTATAATAATTTTATAACAATATATCGTTGTGTAGTGAAACTCGGTATTACGTACAACACACGTTATGGAGGAAGGTCGCTCTTTCCTACAACACAAGACAAGAATAGTGTTTTCATATACTTCAAGCTAATATGTTGTTGTGTATAGTGCAATATAATCCTGGTGTAACATACAACACAATACATCAAAGTAATTAAAAAAATATTTCTCATAAAATATCGATGTTTTACATTATCATCATACGAGTGATTGAATTTTATATAATTATTAGTATGAATTTACTATAAAATTATGTTGCGAAGATCTATTGCAAGAAAAAGAAAGTTACTATTTTTGAGAATGGTGTATAATCCCTTTTCATTAGAGCAGAAACCTTGTCGTCTGATTCTCATCCAGATCTAACCCCATTATCTCTACTGAATTCAATTATTGGAGAGGAAGGAAAAGCAATAACTATGGGTGAGGAAAAGAATATTCAAATAGAATATGTACTTGTTGTGAAAGAATATATTGATTTATTTCTAGAGGATTTACCAGGACATCCTCCAAAGCGGGAAAATAAATTTTACTTTGACTTAATTCATAGTTCAAGGCCCATATCAAAGACCCCTTATAGAATGGACACTATGGAGTTAGTGGAACTAAAGAAACAACTAGAGGTATTGAGTGATAAAAGATTTATTCTCCCTAACATTTCTCCTTGGGGAACCCCTGTTCTTTTCGTTAAGAAGAAAGATGGGTCCATGAGGTTGTGTATTGACCATGGGGAGATCATTTCTATAACAATAAAGAACAAGTGTCCCCTACCACACATTGATGATTTCTTCGATCAACTTCACGGAGCCCAATATTTTTCGAAGTTTGATATTTGATCTGGATATCATCAGTTTCTTCTGAGTAAGGATGACATTCCAAAAACAGCATTCCGAACTAGGTATGGGCATTAATAGTTTACAGTAATGCCTTTTTGAATAACTAATGAACTATCTATTTTCATGGATCTAATGAATTGAGTTTTCAAGGAATATATTGATTACTTTTTGGTGGTGTTTATTGATTATATCATTGTATAATCTAAAAGTTATAAAGATCATTAAAATCACTTGTGCACTATTCTGAAGACTCTTAGAAGAAATGAATTATATGGGAAGTTTAGAAAGTGTGATTTTTTTCTCTAATCAGTTTCCTTTTAGGGACACATTTTCTCCAAGGATGGAATATGTGTAGATCCTCTGAAGGAAAAGGATATGCAATAATGGACTACTCCAACAAATATAACTAAGGTATGTAGTTTTATTGGTTTAGTAGGTTATTATCGACGTTTCGTTCATAACTTCACCTCTTTATCCAACCCAATGACCAATATTACACAAAAGGGGTTATTTTCGTTGTAGAGACCCGAAGCCTGACTTACATGGACATTACATTACATTTTCGGAATACTTAGTACATAACAAAAACACACACAAGGATCGTAATAGTTTAGTGTCTTTGGAAACTCGGAACGTAATCTTCTAATCGTGGTGAAAGATCTTCAATATCTCCCATAAAGATCTTCCCTTTTTTTTTACCTAAAACCTTTCTTTATATCCTGGGGAAAAGAAAACATAAAAGGGTGAGCTCAAATGCTCAGTAAGGGTAAACAAAAGAAAAAATCAATCACATCGTATTCATAAGAACATAACATTTTGGAAATCTTAACCTGCAAAAGAGAGTATAATTTCATAACATGGGATAAATCATAGTAGTGAAATGAAATCCCAATAATCATAACATAAAACATTAATCTTTGTGGTATACACACATAATCATAGAGAATCATTTCTTGTTAGTCAAGACTCGTTGCCAAGACTATCTTAGTGGACAAAGTCCCTTTCTGAATCGAGTAACCCTCATTTCAGTCCTGTTTCACTGAACCAGTAAAACCTACCGTTCCAGCCCTGTCTATCTCATGAGATATGAAATCGTTACCCAATGCATTGGAGGGAGATATAGGTCCCACCCATCTTATAATGAATCCTTTCTTATGTGTGCCACATAATCATACATCATCGCATAACACATGTAACAAAAATGGGATTCTTGAAACATCATGACATCATAAATCAATTCATATAAGATAAAGGAATTCATAAAAATAATTTCATCACAACAGGATAAAATCAATGTAATAATAGGGATAAAAACATAACCCTTCATTATCTTAGATAGAAAATAATTTTGATAAAACACTTGAACTCCATTCTTGAGGAAAATATCCTTTCTTCTTCAAAAACATTTTTCCTTTCATAACATGTCATACGACTTTAAAATAAAAGAAGTTGATTAAAAATAAACTTGAAAACTTGTAAAGGAAGCTTCTTGGATTTAATGTTTTAAAAATCCATTCATGCCGTATAAGTTAAAAAAACATTCTTCTCGTACTTTTGTCAGAAAAGTCAAAAAAAGTACCTCGTACGATAAACGACAAAAGATTCCTTTCATATCTTTTACTAAAAACTCACCGAATGGTAAAATAGGTTTTAAAAAATTTTAGGTGAATGGAAATAATATTACATATTGAGGAAACATGGATGTGGATGATAAAATACACCCCAGTAAATTTCAAAGTATAAACAATCTCGGATAAAAATGAGATTGTGATATTTCCCTTACCTTAGGTCCGATTTGCTTCGTAAGTGTCCGAACCTCCTGTATAATGATTTAAATAATGTCATTTACTTATTACATAATCATATTCATTGTTATGATATCATATATGGTTCACTTATGACATTATATTACCCGTTCTTTTGTAAATTCCATGTTAAAGAAGCGTTTTGGGTAAAATCGTTTCATTTATCGTAGGTGTTCTGACTTGTTGTTCTTGACATTATTATTACTTATATCATGATTTACTTACTTCCAGAATATAAAATATGATTTATATATCATATATATTCAGTATATATATATATATAATAGATAGATAAATGAAATGAAAAACACCGTTCATGGAGACGGTAGTCCGTACGTAAGCATGAACGATGTTTTCCTTTCCTTATTGTCTTGAATGGAAGTAAGTAGATGACATTCATATATATACATAAATCCAGTAGCTTTATAATGTCATATATTTCATTATTATTTCTTATATATACTTTATAATCATTCTTTAATGGTTAACATGGAGAATGAATCTCATCGCGTCGTGGAGACGGTAGTCCGTACGTACGCACGAGCGATGATATCATTTCGATAAATATTGAATTGAATTGGAGTGGATTATACAATATATCAGAATCAATATGATGTTGTAATAACTATTTATAGTTATTATTTACACCATTATACCCATCCATGTAAGGTGGTGGTGGAAAAATAGATTACACCACGGCGTGGAGACGGTATTCCGTACGTACGCACGCGCGGTGATTTCTTTTTCCGTAGGATGGATAGATGGTGAAATAGGGTTGTTTCATACTTATAATAACATATCAGTATATGAGTGATACTGATGTTATTACTTCATAATGAAACAACCTAAGAAGAAGAAGTGGAAGAAGAAATAAAGATGAAAGAATTGGTAACGGTAATTACCTCTTCTTTGAAGCGCCTTTTGGAGACCTCCTCTTAGGGAACTAAAATTGGTCTTTGAGGAAGACCAGAACCTCTAGGATGTTTCTAGGGAAGTGAAGAAGAGATTTTGGCAGAGGTTTTCCGAGCTTGAGTGCTCAAATTGGTGTGAGGAGGAAGGGGAGGAGGTGTCCTTTTATAAGGGAGGAGAGGGGCACCTTAGGAATATCTCAAAATATTATTTTATATTAAAGTCAAAATCGGTTTATAATGGTTCCAAAGGGTCTTATTTCGAAGCTAAAGTGGGGATGGGACGAAATCCTATCAACCAATAATATTTAGACAAGTTTAGGTTATTATTTTAACCTTATCAATTAGATTTAACTCTAAGTTAAATAATTTAACTTTTACCGTGTCTTTTTGTTTTCTTTCACTATATGGTTAATACACTTACTATAACATGCCAAACGAACCCCAAATTGTTTATTATTAATATATATATCCTTATCTAAGTCATTTGGCCGAACCTTAGATTTTTAGGAATAAAATAACAATTAATAATATAATATTTGATTTAAAAACTATTTTGTGTCAATTTTGACACTATTTGATATATGATTTTTGTGAAAGTCATAAAAGAATTATATGTTCGAACAAAGTTGATTAAATCAACAATAATATATCATAGTAACCTAGAAAATTAGTGGAATTCATAAAAAGTCTCAAATTATATTTAGTTTGGTGTTTATAACATCAATTATGTCAATATTTCATTAATATGATTATTACTGCATCATCTTTGTGTCATAAATAAATTAACTTATTTGATGTCTAAAAATTACAAATAAAATACCATTATGTGGTAAAGCTTTTTAGCTTTCTAATGAATATTTATAGTCTAATTTATCTTATGTATAACCTTATATTAAAAATGTTTTAGTAAATAAACTTTGATTTTAACTCTTTTAACTCTTCTTTGAATTAAATAATAATAAATGTCCTAATCTAATCCAAGTGGGCCTAAATGGTCATATTTTATTCATAAGGTTGTTTTTGGTCTAATTACACTTATCCAATAGAATTAGGACATGTTTTGGGGTAATATTAATATCATTCTTACCCTTAATTACCCTATTTACTTTTAACCGTGGTAAATAAAAGTAAAAAGTTACTATTCACCAAAAATTATTTTCATCTCATTGAACCACATTTTACTTACTGACATCAACCGTGTCTCTCAGATTTTTGAAATTCCATTCACAGAAGCGGTAAAATTAAGTTTTATGAAAAATTCAGTTTTTTTAACTACCACTTAGTAGTTTCACTATTCATCAAAAATTGATGTTTTTCAGAACAATGCCAAAATTTCATCCTAAGATATATTTCATATTCCGAACTCAAAAATGAAGTCTATTTTTCCAAATTCATAACATAGAGGTTGCATTAATTAATTTTATAATTAAATCCCGCTGTAAAAACAAATAGCGTGTTTTTTAAGAAACAATATCTATCAAAAGATTGACACTAGTTTATAACTGGTTTAAATGTGAAATTACATCCAATGACCAACATTGTATTAAATTGTAAAAATATATTCTAAATACACTTTAAAACCACTCAAATTAATAATTTATCAATATTAATTATTTCGATTAAAAAAGTTGTTTTTAATTAAAATTTAGTAATTTTCACTATTCATCAGAATATGAAAGTTATCCGAAATGTACCAAAATTTCACCTTAGGCTAAATTCGATATTCCGAATCCAAAAATGAAATCCATTTTGAAAAATAAAATTTACAAAATTTCAAAAAGTGGTTATTACTATTCATAACGGCTAGTTTTAATAACATTTTAATAGCATATCGCTGTTTAGTGAAACTCGTTATTGCGTACTACACACGCTATCGAGGAAGGTCGCGATTGCGTGTAATGCAAGGCAAGTCAAGGATGCGTGTTGTGCAAGCTCCTTTTTGTGTTGCGTACAACACAAGACATTAGTGAAATTAAAAAGAATATTTTTCATAAAATCTTGGGCTGTTACATTCTACACCCCTTAAAATGAATTTCGCCCTCGAAATTCGTCGGGGTTATAAATGGTTTACTATTCGAAAGTTTATTTAATAGAAACCCACATCGTAAAATGGAATACCAAAACCAATATTTTAAAACAAAAGTATGAAACTTAACGGTTACCCAAATAAACTAATCACTGGGTTTCCACATAGGTGAAAATATGGATATGGAAGAAAAATCTAACCATCATGTTCTGATGGAGAGTGGTAGAGAACATGGCTATGGAAAAGCCAGTAATCACAAAGCCATAAATTTGTGACGATCTGAGGTACCATCTGATTCATCAGATATAAGATCACTAGGACAACATTTTTGGTTTTCAAGATCGTTTCCCTAAAGTTAAAGAATTTGAATTAGAATAAATACTTACTTTATGTTGGTAAAACCTCATTGTTGTTCGTTCCTTTAACAATTTCAACTTCATCTCTTAAATAAATGAAGTTGAATTTGTTATTTGTGAAGTGTTAGCAGATCATGTGATAGAATGACAGGTCATTCCATCTGTCTCAAACAAAAGGTTAGCAAAAATTATATACATAAGTCGATCTATAGTGAGATTAATCATATATTGTTCCTAAAATGGACTTATACTTCATATATCATACGGCTTAATATAATAAAACTAGTTTCTTCTAAACAGGGACTTCCTGTAGGCCAGTGGTAGGCGATAAAGGCCAGTCACACTTCGGTTGTGGGTTCGATTCCTACGACCCTGTCCGACGCGATGGGCTGTCGCCCGTCCTGCAGGTTGTCCCTTTTTTTAAAACTATATTACTATAACATCCCATCAATAATATCGAAAAAACTTCTATCCTTAAACAATACTAACTTATGTCCAACATAATCCATTCTAATCTTTAGGCTTATCCATAATACTGCAGTCCACTCTCATAATATAGTGAAAACGATTACCAGAGATTTAATACTATCGTTAATCCCCATATATATGTCTTGTTGGTCACATTCCAAACATTCAAAGGCCTTAATCATGTATTCTCTTGAATACCTTAGTGAAAACATGAATGTAGTTTAAAGTTAACACTTTCCACATACCAAAATCCTCAAAATTCTATATACTCAAACCATGATATCACTTAGTCCTTATATCAATAATGAGCTCATGAATACTATCAAACATATTAGATTCTCTTTATCCCTTCATTATGCGCATATCATCCACTTTCCAAAAAAAAAATCTGAATAACCTTTCATTGTTACTCATACCATTCATCATAAACTTTCAAAACTTAAGGAAAGACAACAGTGTAACAATCCTTAGATGTCTTTTTATTCTATAGTAAAACATTACACTTGATAAACATGTAATCATTCCACTACCTTCTTAAACCATTGACCGAGCTTCAATAATTCTTTCATCTCACATATCATTTGTAGTCTCTTCATCATCATCAACATAAATACTTCCCATACGACCATACTGGTTATCTTCATGAGACTTTCCCTTAGGGCATTGGTTTGCATAATGCCCGTACATTCCACATTTAAAACATTTAACCATTGTTGATGTCGTAGCAATACCATTATCCTCATCCATGGTGTTAACTGAACCTTTTCCTTTGCACTTACTTGCTTTGTGTCCTTCTTTTCCACACCCAAAGCATCTTCCAGTTCCTTTGAAACATTCTCCTTGATGCCTCTTCCCACATGATTTACATAGGGGAAATTGAACTTTCTTTCCTCTATGATCATCATAAAACTCCATCTTTCTCTTGTTAGCCGAGTCAGGAAACTTACCAAATTTTTACTTTATTGATCATATTATGAGATTTCTGATTCGGCATAATAATTATGTTTGGACTTCCAAATCCCATTTCACTATGAAGAATATCATTCCATTGTCCATCATATCCTCCATTATCGTGAATCATCTTGTTTCCAGCCATTTTCTAAAACCCAAAAAAGAATAGTGTGAGAGGCAAAAATCATGCTAGGGAAAACAACATAGTAAAGGGGGAGTACCCTTAATATCTAACATCTTAGGTTAAATTATAAGATCGTTATCGTAGTTCTAGGACTATATCCTATACGTATACTTATCCTTAGGGACATCCCTAGATACACCTTAGAAATATCTCTAGGGATCTCACTAACGTTTTCGCATCCTAGTTTCCAAAGGTTGACTAAACCTTTCCTCTGATACCAACTGTAGAGACCCGAAGCCTGACTTACATGGACATTACATTACATTTGCGGAATACTTAGTACATAACAAAAACACACACAAGGATCGTAATAGTTTAGTGTCTTTGGAAACTCGGAACGTAATCTTCTAATCGTGGTGAAAGATCTTCAATATCTCCCATAAAGATCTTCCCTTTTTTTTACCTAAAACCTTTCATTATATCCTGGGGAAAAGAAAACATAAAAGGGTGATCTCAAATGCTCAGTAAGGGTAAACAAAAGAAAAAATCAATCACATCGTATTCATAAGAACATAACATTTTGGAAGTCTTAACCTGCAAAAGAGAGTATAATTTCATAACATGGGATAAATCATAGTAGTGAAATGAAATCCCAATAATCATAACATAAAACATTAATCTTTGTGGCATGCACACATAATCATAGAGAATCATTTCTTGTTAGTCAAGACTCATTGCCAAGACTATCTTAGTGGACAAAGTCCCTTTCTGAATCGAGTAACCCTCGTTTCAGTCCTGTTTCACTGAACCGGTATAACCTACCGTTCCAGCCCTGTCTATCTCATGAGATATGAAATCCTTACCCAATGCATTGGAGGGAGATATAGGTCCCACCCATCTTATAATGAATCCTTTCTTATGTGTGCCACATAATCATACATCATCGCATAACACATGTAACAAAAATGGGATTCTCGAAACATCATGACATCATAACTCAATTCATATAAGATAAAGGAATTCATAAAAATAATTTCATCACAACAGGATCAAATCAATGTTATAATAGGGATAAAAACATAACCCTTTATTATCTTATATAGAAAATAATTTTGATAAAACACTTGAACTCAATTCTTGAGGAAAATATCCTTTCTTCTTCAAAAACATTTTTCCTTTCATAACATGTCATACGACTTTAAAATAAAAGAAGTTGATTAAAAATAAACTTGAAAACTTGTAAAGGAAGCTTCTTGGATTTAATGTTTTAAAAATCCATTCATGCCGTATAAGATAAAAAAACATTCTTCTCATACTTTTGTCGGAAAAGTCAAAAAAAGTACCTCGTAAGATAAACGACAAAAGATTCCTTTCATATCTTTTACTAAAAACTCACCGAAGGGTAAAATAGGTTTTAAAAAATTTTAGGTGAATGGAAATAATATTAAATATTGAGGAAACATGGATGTGGATGATAAAATACACCCTAGTAAATTTCAAAGTATAAACAATCTCGGATAAAAATGAGATTGTGATATTTCCCTTACCATAGGTCCGATTTGCTTCGTAAGTGTCCGAACCTCCTGTATAATGATTTAAATAATGTCATTTACTTATTACAGAATCATATTCATTGTTATGATATCATATATGGTTCACTTATGACATTATATTACCCGTTCTTTTGTAAATTCCATGTTAAAGAAGCGTTTTGGGTAAAATCGTTTCATTTATCATAGGTGTTCTGACTTGTTGTTCTTGACATTATTATTACTTATATCATGATTTACTTACTTACAGAATATAAAATATGATTTATATATCATATATATTCAGTATATATATATATATATAATAGATAGATAAATGAAATGAAAAACACCGTTCATGGAGACGGTAGTCCGTACGTACGCATGAACGCTGTTTTCCTTTCCTTATTGTATTGAATGGAAGTAAGTAGATGAAATTCATATATATACATAAATTCAGTAGCTTTATAATGTCATATATTTCATTATTATTTCTTATATATACTTTATAATCATTCTTTAATGGTTAACATGGAGAATGAATCTCATCGCGTCGTGGAGACGGTAGTCCGTACGTACGCACGAGCGATGATATCATTTCCATAAATATTGAATTGAATTGGAGTGGATTATACAATATATCAGAATCAATATGATGTTTTAATAACTATTTATAGTTATTCTTTACACCATTATACCCATCCATGTAAGGTGGTGGTGGAAAAATAGATTACACCACGGCGTGGAGACGGTATTCCGTACGTACGCACGCACGGTGATTTCTTTTTCCGTAGGATGGATAGATGGTGAAATAGGGTTGTTTAATACTTATAATAACATATCAGTATATGAGTGATACTGATGTTATTACTTCATAATGAAACAACCTAAGAAGAAGAAGTGGAAGAAGAAATAAAGATGAAAGAATTGGTAACGGTAATTACCTCTTCTTTGAAGCGCCTTTTGGAGACCTCCTCTTAGGGAACTAAAATTGGTCTTTGAGGAAGACCAGAACCTCTAGGATGTTTCTAGGGAAGTGAAGAAGAGATTTTGGCAGAGGTTGGCCGAGCTTGAGTGCTCAAATTGGTGTGAGGAGGAAGGGGAGGAGGTGTCCTTTTATAAGGGAGGAGAGGGGCACCTTAGGAATATCTCAAAATATTATTTTATATTAAAGTCAAAATCGGTTTATAATGGTTCCAAAGGGTCTTATTTCGAAGCTAAAGTGGGGATGGGTCGAAATCCTATCAACCAATAATATTTAGACAAGTTTAGGGTATTATTTTAACCTTATCAATTAGATTTAACTCTAAGTTAAATAATTTAACTTTTACCGTGTCTTTTTGTTTTCTTTCACTATATGGTTAATACACATACTATAACATGCCAAAAGATCCCCAAATTGTTTATTATTAATATATATATCCTTATCTAAGTCATTTGGCCGAACCTTAGATTTTTAGGAATAAAATAACAATTAATAATATAATATTTGATTTAAAAACTATTTTGTGTCAATTTTGACACTATTTGATATATGATTTTTGTGAAAGTCATAACAGAATTATATGTTCAAAACAAGTTGATTAAATCAACACTAATATATCATAGTAACCTATAAAATTAGTGGAATTCATAAAAAGTCTCAAATTATATTTAGTTTGGTGTTTATAACATCAATTATGTCAATATTTCATTAATAAGATTATTACAGCATAATCTTTGTGTCATAAACAAATTAACTTATTTGATGTCTAAAAATTACAAATAAAATACCATTATGTGGGAAATCTTTTTAGCTTTCTAATGAATATTTATAGTCTAATTTATCGTATGTATAACCCTATATTAAAAATGTTTTAGTAAATAAACTTTGATTTTAACTCTTTTAACTCTTCTTTGAATTAAATAATAATAAATTTCCTAATCTAATCCATGTGGGCCTAAATGGTCATATTTTATTCATAAGGTTGTTTTTGGTCGAATTACACTTATCCAATAGAATTAGGACATGTTTTAGGGTAATATTAATATCATTCTTACCCTTAATTACCCTATTTACTTTTAACCGTGGTAAATAAAAGTAAAAAGTTACTATTCACCAAAAATTATTTTCATCTCATTGAACCACATTTTACTTACTGACAACAACCGTGTCTCTCGGATTTTTGAAATTCCATTCACAGAAGCGGTAAAATTAAGTTTTATGAAAAATTCAGTTTTTTTAACTACCACTTAGTAGTTTCACTATTCATCAAAAATTGATGTTTTTCAGAACAATGCCAAAATTTCATCCTAAGCTATATTTCATATTCCGAACTCAAAAATGAAGTCTATTTTTCCAAATTCATAACATAGAGGTTGCATTAATTAATTTTATAATTAAATCCCGCTATTAAAACAAATAGCGTGTTTTTTAAGAAACAATATCTATCAAAAGATTGACACTAGTTTATAACTGGTTTAAATGTGAAATTACATCCAATGACCAACATTGTATTAAATTGTAAAAATATATTCTAAATACACTTTAAAACCACTCAAAATAATAATTTATCAATATTAATTATTTCGATTAAAAAAGTTGTTTTTAATTAAAATTTAGTAATTTTCACTATTCATCAGAATATGAAAGTTATCCGAAATGTACCAAAATTTCACCTTAGGCTAAATTCGATATTCCGAATCCAAAAATGAAATCCATTTTGAAAAATAAAATTTACAAAATTTCAAAAAGTGGTTATTACTATTCATAACTGCTAGTTTTAATAACATTTTAATAGCATATCGCTGTTTAGTGAAACTCGTTATTGCGTACTACACACGCTATCGAGGAAGGTCGCGATTGCGTGTAATGCAAGGCAAGTCAAGGATGCGTGTTGTGCAAGCTCCTTTTTGTGTTGCGTACAACACAAGACATTAGTGAAATTAAAAAGAATATTTTTCATAAAATCTTGGGCTGTTACATTCGTATGCAAAAATGAATGTGAATAATGTTTAAAATAATTGAAGAGAATATTAGTGAATGCTCAAATCTTGACTCTACCACCAGGGAATGATGGATTTGTGATCTGTAGCGATGCATCAAAGAAAGGACTTGGATGTGGCCTTATGATGAATTATTGAGTGATTGAATATCCATCTAGGTAGCTAATAAATTATGAAAAAAAAACTATCCAACTCATCATATTGAGTTAGTAGTGGAAATCTATTCTCTGAATATTTGGAGACATTACCTATATGGATAAAATTTTGAGAAATATACAGATCATAATAGCTTGAAATAAATCTTCTCACAAAATGAACTCAACATGAGACAAAGAAGATGGATTGAGATACTCAAGGATTATGATTGCACAATACACTACCACCTGGGGAAGGAAAATAAGGTGAAAGACTCGTTGAGTAGAAATGACCACGAAATTATAAACAAGATGAGAGTTGAAATAGATCTTTTTTTCATAGATCTAGTAATGATAGATATTGGAATTATCAAGTAAGGTATCACATCACTACTTTTTTATATGGTTTTCAAAAATTATTTACTAAAATGGATAAGAATTTCTCAGGCTGAGGATGAGGAGTTTCAAAAGAAAATGAATTCTATAAATGATGGGAAGTTGATTGACATCGTATATGAATGTGGCATATTGAAATTCATATAGAGAATTTTTGTTCCCTGTATTCTTGAGCTAAAGAGGGAACTATTGGATGATTCTCATAAATCTAATTTCCCTATACACCCTCGTAGCACAAAGATGTTTGAGGATATAAATGAACATTTTTTGTGGGAAAACATGAAGAGGGAGATTGCTGATTATGTGTCGATATTTTTTGGTTTTTCAACAGCTGAAGGCTAGAAGGAAACGTACTAGTGGAGTCATGCAACCCCTTCCTATTCAAATGTGTAAATGGGATGATATTAGAATTGACTTTGCCATGGGGCTACCAAAGACTCCATGACATAATGATGGGATATGGGTCATTGTTGTCCGTCTTACAAAATCAGCATATTTTTTTGATATAAGATAAGATTTAACTCTTGAACATTTAACAAGACTATATATTAATGATGTTTTAAGACATCATGGTGTACACTTATCAATTGTTTTAGATCATGATCCCCATTTTATATCACAATTCCGGAAAAGTCTCCAGAAGGCCCTAGATATTGATATTTGTTTGAGAACTGCCAACCACCCACAAACTGATGGACCATCAGAATGGACTATTCAAACATTGGAAGACATGTTGAGGTCTTGTTCACTTGACATTCAAGGTTTGTGGGATCAGTATTTACCTCTCGTAGAATTATCCTATTACAATAGCTTGCATTCAATTATTCCTATGGCGCCATATGAATCTTTATGTGGAAAGAGATGTCATACTCCAACTTGATGGGATGATGTTGGTGAAAGAAAGATCGTAGGAGCTGAACATGTTGAAGAAAAAATGGAAAAGGTGAATATTATCCAAACCCATATCAAAATAGCTCAACATAGGCAAAATTTCTTTGTTTATGACCAACGGAGGGGTTTGGAATTTCAAGAAGGAGAACATGTTTTCGTAAAGGTATCTTCATGGAAGGGTATTATACGATTCAGTAAGAAGGGAAACTTAAGTCCCAGGTACATTAGAAATTTTTAAATTATAGATCGAATTGGAGCCGTAGCATACCCTTTGGAAATGGTGCTAAGTATCTCCAATGTTCACAATGTTTCCACATGTCAACGTTATGAAAATACATGCCAGACCCAACACATGTACTCACCTAAGAAGAAATAGAACTTGAGCCCGATCTGTCTTATTATGAAGAGCCTATCAAGATTCTTATTAACAGAGAATAAGTATTGATAAATCAAACGAATCTTCTAGTAAAGGTTCTTTGGAGGAACCATAAGATGGAAGAATCAACATGGGATCCTGACGAGCTTATGTTGAAGACATACCCAAATCATTTTAGGTAACATATTGTGAATTATGAGGATGAAATATTTGTAATGAGGGGAGAATTTAATATTTCAAGGCTTTGAAAATAAATATTTAATTCATTTTAGAATCTATCCATTAAAATATATTTTCCCTCTTCTATGTTTTGAATTTAAAAAAACGGTCATATAGAGTTGCGATCAGTAAGTCATTTGGATTATAATATAACAAACTTGATTTTTAGTGAATAGTAACACACACTTATGAATAGTATTATGAATAATAATATGACCCTTATGAATATTAAATAATGATATTAATTTATTTTATTAACGTAATAGGATAATGAGATCTTAATTAATTTTTCAATGTGATATAAAAGTAATTATACCTTTAGAATTGTTATTTTTCAAATTAAATATGAAATTATTTAAAAATAAAATTAATAATATTTAGAAAATTATTTTTGAAAAATGGAGTTCATTTTTTAATTCTACACATCTAAAAATGGTAGCGGGGAATTTCTTGTATTTTTCTAATATTCTTGATTTTTTTATGAATAGTCAAATACGGTAAAATATCGTATATTCAAATTATCAGTTAAATAGACTATTTATGAAAGCATAAGTTTTTTAAGGCCACTTGGTTCGAAATCACATGAAATTATTTCTATTAGGGGTCACATGAATCAACACTATCAGTTGTCTTGATGGAAATAATAAAATAATGAATAAAATAATAAAAAATTTCTCCTCTTTTCCACTATAACCCCCCTCACTCCCTCATCTCTTCACTCCCCTAAGACTTAAATTTCTTCAAATATCTGCTCAATTACCCATACCTATTCACTCCCCACGTCCATGTATCTTTTGGTCCTTCCAAAAGACTAAAACACCTTCCCTTAAGGAGGTTCTCAAGGATGTTATTTCAAGAGGTAAAGCACTCTACTTTTTCATTTAGTTTTATTTCAATTTATATTCTTTTGTTAACCTCTTCTCACCTCCTCTATCAAAATGAACATGATAACTATATTATAATCCATATACTGTAATTATATCATATGAAATTAAGAACCATCATCAATATGATTACTCCCTCCCTTTTATTTTTATAAATGAAATCAACGTCCATAAGGTTCCCATTTATAACCTTTGTGGACGAAGAAGTTTTGTTATTCAATTTCTCATTCATTAATAGTCATGGAATTATTTTTATGGTTGAAATAGACTATAATATATTTATTATAACCTAATTAATAATCATTAACCTATATATGTACATATTTTTAATTTTTATGACAAAACTAGTCCATAATAATTCAAATACCACCAAATAATTGATGTGGTTTGTCATCTAATGATTCATCTTCATTACATGTAACAAAATGATAGAAATGAAAATTAAAAATTTTGGGTCTAAATAAATTATATGTAATTTTAATTCTGGAGATTTATAACCAATCCACATGAACTCCATTACTTAAAAACAAGTGAACCAATTATGAAAATCAAGAAAACGAACACTCTAGAATGACAGAATTCGATATTATAAATTATCAATGAACTAAATAGAATTAATATAAACTAAATAAATGTATAATATGTTATTAATTACGTTATTAATGAGCATAATTTCATATTACAGGACCTTAAGTTCAAGAAGGAAACACATTCGGACTTAAGGTAAGGGGTTTCCCACCAGAACCTCCATTTTCATTATGTTTAATTTATTATATAATTACATCAATGAAATTATTGCATATTATTATGTAATAATAATAAATATGTTTTAGTGTTATAAATATGTTTATAAACAATAAAACCTCTTTATTTTATTAATAGTTACATGTTTTAAAAGAAACTTTCAAAATTGTTTCCAAAATACAAGCCCGATTAAAGGGAATTTCTCAAGTTCTTACATATTTTCAAGGGCACTCTATAATCTGTTTTTTGGAGACCAATATCTTTATAAAATCAGTAATTTTGTTATGAAAATAATATATTACTTCCTTTATGGTTTTATACAAATATTTTTCCAAAATAACACTTCTTTTAAAAATAAAGGAGTATTTATCTCAAGAATTGCTTAATGATTTTATAATAGTATTTTCCAGTGATTCAACACTCTTGTTGATTATTATGTATTATTGGGTTTAATAATTTATTATGTCATATACCATATTTTATTGAATGGTTAATGAATAATATTATTGTAGAAGATCTATCATAAATTTAATCACCATTTTACTTGGAATGGTTAGTGTTTTATGTTTAATGAATTGGGAAATGTAGTTACATTTCATATGATAGTTTCAATATGAATATAAATATTTTTTATGTTTATCCCTTATCATATTAGGAATGAATTTTACTTATTATGTGATGGGTGGGGCCTGATAGATCACCAATATGCATTGGTAGGTCTCATTAGACAAATATATGTGGAATTGGCTGACGCCTTCCCAATTTGATATATAGTTTTCGACCTGGCCTTAATCATTTTTAGATGTCTTGCCTGAGGCCTTGAAAAAATGTTTCAGAATTTCTGATATATTCACATCTTTCATTATGAATCTAGTAATTAAAATTTCATGGGGTTATTCGACTAGTAGAAAACCCATGATAATGTTTAGTTATGGAATTATTTACTCAGCTCATATTCCTTCCATAATGTGTTCAAGTTTATTATTTATAAAGTCATATGTTTTTAATTATTCACCTTGACTAATTTTTATGTTTATTTTATATTCCATTGTATTTATTACTCTTACAAATCATTTGAGCTCACCCCTTTCTTATGTTTCATTTTCCCTGGATATGAAGAAGTTAGTTATGAGTGACTTTCTGTCATAATTTAAGAGGCTTGGATGATTCTAATGGAATAAATTTGTGTTGTATTTCCCTTTATGATGTAATGTTAAAATTATACATGTATCTTGTTTCAAAAAGATACTGAAATTATTATTCATTCAGGATACATATTCCTTGTTTATATGCCAATGTAATAAAATAAGGCACCGGCTCCGGGAAGCTGGGGTTGAGTCTTTAAATATATGTTCAATTGATTTTTTTTAATGTTATTTATTGTCAACTTATTTTAATGAATTGAATATTTAATATTATATTTTTTAATTTGAAAAAGTGTAAATTAAATTTTTCTGTGTGGATATGTTTGTATATACTCAAATTATTCAAGTATATGAATGTTTTCTCTATTTTTGGTTGAAGAGAAAGTGAATATATGAAGATTAAAATAGAAAGAACAAGGATCTACATAAAATTTAACCCTGGAGAGATTTACCAATCTTACACGTGATTAAACTGAACATAAAATGGGTACATGATATTAATTTATTAAATAAGGATATAAATAAGAATAATATATATGGATGGGAACATAAGTATGAGTATAATTTGATAGCTATGTAGCTGCATGAGATTAAAATTTGTAGGGTTTTTCACTATACCAAAGTAACCTCTATACCCACAATTTACCTATAAGATTATATGGGAAGTTTCCAAATCTATATTAGAGTAATACAACTAGGATATAGTAAATAAATAATAAAAAAATCAATGGGATATGGAATATTAAATCATAACTCACGAATAATTTATAATGATAGTTAACCATGTATGGAGAAACAAATTCTATCACAACTCAAAATTAGACGAAGGGTTATGAGAGCCTGATGATGCTGTGTGTGAGGGAACCTAGGATGATTATTATTTAATTTTATTGAACGAATTGAACTATGGTGTTTCTGAATTAGATCTAACATGGAACCATGTGTCTATGATTTTTTTTAGTATAGTAAATATCTAAATTCTTTAGAGATTAGAAAGATATAGATTGATGATCTACATATTTTCTACCATGTTAAAATATCTTCCAATTATTATATACATTAAATATTTTTATCCATTTTTGAATGGAATCACATTAATAATATTATAAATATCATTGATTCCACTTTGGGATAAGAGATTATATATTTATTTCTATCTTATCTCTATATATGTCAATTAATACCATATTTATAATCAATATTATGTGTTTTTTCTCTTCAAATATGCTTAGTTTGGCTTCTAAAATCTCTAAGGTAATAAAAAACTAGATCTAACATTCTTTCCAAGGGAGGTATAGTTGATTCATTATGTTCAAATATTATTTCCTTAAATTATGATCTCTAAATTTTATATTAGAGTTGATAATTGAATTTTTAGAATGTTCAGTAGCAACCTTTTCCCTATTAACTATAAATATTATTATTTGGTCAATAATGTTCTTTCCCTTTATTATATTATCTATAAAAATGGTTGATTTGGGTTATAGTATTTATGTTCATTGAAGCAGATTCATAGTTGAATTTAGGAGGATAATTTTTTATATGGTGAGGTTTCATTGTAAGATAATTACTACTGGAATAGATGGTATAAATGAATGGTATTTAGAGGGGTGATGTAAATATCCTTCACAAATACTATCTCACTAAAGGAAAAAATAAATCCTTTTCAAATACCATATCATTAGATAGATCATTAAGAGGGGATAAGTAAGGATCTATTAGGTATCTATAGATAGAAATTTTGGGGATCCTTTGACAAAACCATTAGTGAAAAAAAATCATTATGGCTTTGCAGAATTTACTGGCATTATATACATTAGAGATTGAATTTAATGGTTTTAAAATGTATCATGGTTTTAAAATAATGGAAATACCCATTATCATCCATTCATGTGTGTTGTATATATATTACATGAATATTGGTGTGATAATATGCCCCCAAAGTTATACTATAAGTAATACCTAATTTTTTTATCATTATATAGTATTTTTTATTGTGATGATATATTAAGATTAACATTATTAAAATATTTTTTGATATAATAGTTATATAATTTATAAATAATCAACTCATTGGATAAAAAATTGAGACTTATTATCTAAACCGAACTACTATATTATATCACATGGAATATCAAATGGCCATTGATATTCTTATGGGTGTATACTTATTATGATTCCACATTAACTAAGGTCGGAATGAGTCCTAGCATGATAACCCTTATACTTCGACGCCTTTATTACAAAATATTTGAGGCCTAGATAACTAGGGAGTGGTTGGTTATGTAATTAATCATTAAAATGATTAGATATAGAAAAAGTGAGGATTTATACTTTTATATGAGATGAAATGATATTTTGGACCTTGATTAAATTGGAATAATAAAATACATGTCTATTATTAGTTGTGCAGTATGTGATATGACTGGATACCTGGATGAATGTAATGTGATGTAATCATTCAAAGCATTCAGTCTATTTTATAGAATCATGAATGTGTGAGTTTCCCTCTACTATATTGACATGTTTCATTGTCTAGTGGACACTCGATGTCATGTAAAATTAAATTATATAATCATGAATATTATGTACATAGGTATATCATATTATGAACATGTTCATAAAGAGATATGAGTGTCTCTGATAAAGATCACAGTAGGACCCTTTATAACATGAGTAATAATAACATTTCACTACATGATATCCTTTCTTGTAATTTTTTTAGAGAATTTATAATTTTTTGAAACACTAGAAAGACTTATAGGGTCACACATAAGGTAATGTAGTGAGGTTTTTTTTGAGACAATGTGTTTTTCTAAAATTGGTGAAATATTATGATAATAATATCCAAAATAGATTGGATGGATTCAACAAAAGGTATAATGTTTTTTTATAAAGTCTATATGGATTTTGTGTAAGTGGGATATTGATGGAGTTTTACACTAAAGAACTAATGGTAACATGGTTAAAGTCACCACCCCATGGTTGATCTTATCAAATGTTTTATGGAACCCTAATGTGGTGGATATAGATGAATTATATAAGATGTCATTAGAATGAATCTCTTATAATGATTATCATGTGCATTTTAATGATGGACATGTCATATGAAGACATGTTAATTAAATAAATGTTAAATTAAGTTTTAAAATTTTGTTTTCTCAATGTGGTGGAAGCAAAAATATTTAACCATTTCAAAACATTTGAAACATTATAACTCATAGAGGAAATTTTATTAAATTAATGGAAAATATTAAGAATATTCATCGACCTTTTATGTACACAGGATATTGTTATCACATATATGAAACATTAACATTATATTTCTTTTGAATATTTAGGAATAGGTGTTAGTACTTAATTATGGAAATGATGTCCTTTTGCAGTGTTTAGTGATTCCTATGGATAATGGATGTCATCAAAGGGAATAACACCTTTGTTTTTTATTAGGAAATTTAATAAAACTCCCTAATAATGAGGATTTAATGTTTGGATAGTGATGTATGATTTTACTACCAATTTATCATTTATTTTATAATTTTTATTAGTAGGTTGTTGGGAATGATATTTTTCTTATCTTCTACTACAAATGAGCATAGATATATATCCAAAAATCCCAAAAACATATGTATTATAAGATAAATTGTGTTAATTAGTATAAAAAACAAGTATACAATAAATTTAAACAAAAAACATTATAATTATATACGTTTTGTTTATGAATAATTATTAAACCCTTACGATGGTTTTAGTTTCCCAATACACATTGATTTATAGTGGAACTGACTATACCAATATTGAACATAACATGATATTGTTCCAAACTCTGTATAATAATAAGGTAACTTTAGTGAATTTCCAATGTGAAAGGGACAAAGTTAGGGAACCATTAATCCCATCCCACTAGGAAGGTAGAAATTTTAAAATATATTAGGCACCAATTTACATCCCATCCTTAACAACGTATACATTATTGACATGGGTACCAAATTAAAAATTTTATTATTATGACCTCTCCCTTCCATCCACATGCCATAATATGACCATGGATATATGCATATATGAAATAATACTCACACTAGAAGTATAATATATTTTAATATTCATCTTCGAAAAAGGTTGAGAATATGTACCTTGGGGGGACGGGCATTAATCAGGGTTTTTCTCAATTAAAACATTTCAACATGATCATGTTCTATAATTTATCATATATTGATCCATTATTTGAAAGAACTCAATAAGTATCTTATACCCATGATGGTGAACTAATAGATTAATAAATAAATACCCAAAAAAATAAAGCAAACAAGACAGATATATTTTAATTGGTTAACCCGTATTGGGCTACGTTCAAGGATCATAGACTAATAATGTTTTTTATTCCAAAATGTACTATACTACCTTTCATATAATATATGTTTTAGTAATACTCACACTAAAATAAGGTACACTAACTCAACAATTTTTAAGGAATGATCACTCCACACAATAGGGTAATCACCCATTTTCATCTTTTTAAACTACATAATGGAAGACTTTATGTATTTTTACACATATGGGACTCCCCAATAGTGTATTAGCGTCAATTTAAAATATAAATTAGCATAGGTTATTTAAAAAAACATTTATATGTATTCACATAATAGATTATATTTTATGATATTCTTTTCTACAGTTCCAATCATCCCAAGTCATATAAGATTAACTCCTCAATGTGGGAACTGTGAATTTTTCATAAAAATACAAATGAAAATGAACTATCAATATGATGGTTGATTATTTATCATCTATGATAATCACATTAGTAACTAACCTCTTCTAGATGAATATAAGTGTACACTAGAATTATCTTTTCTATGCTCAAACTTTAACTATTCAGTTTATCAGATATAGTAATGGAACACTATCCTCTATAATAACGTTTTCCTTTAATGAGCTATATGTGTTCATTGGAAGTCCCATATTGATAATATCTCTTATTACTATACTAAAATCATGATATATTGTTATAAATTTCAATATTTTCTATAAATATTGTGAATGGTTTTTGTATATATCCTTTAGGACTCAAAAAATTAATCAAATTATTAGGATCACTCATTATTCCAATAACTATCTAAGATTGAGATATGTATCCCACTAATTTAGAGAGGTCAATAAATTATTCTTAAAAAAATTCAATTCCCTAAATCTCAATCCAAATATTATATTTTTGAATTTATTATGATCCTTCATTATTATTTTTGAAATATATTATTAATGGTGTGATTCCCATTCATGTAGTGTAGACTTTCACAACATTACCCTTATTATGGAATGAAAACATTATTCATTTTGAAATTATCAGTTAAACATAATATAGAAAAAATCCAGGTAGAATCGTATTTAAAACTCTCTTAGAATCATGGAATGAAATTTTATACGTCATGAAACCTTAATCTTCATTATTTTTTGGCTATAAAATTGTAGCATGGACTTATATTTATGAATCACCCAGGTGATCATTTAATTTTTCAAAAAGAATGTCGCTCATGACACAACTACCATGTTTTAGTGTGATCCTTACTTTATCATCTTCTCCAAATCTCGTTGTTGCAATTATTTTTTCAGTCTATAATATGATCCCCAAACTGTTATTCATATATATATATATATAAACAGACCTGAGACTATTGTGGCATGGTCTTTCTATTTATCAAGAAACCATCCTACCAACACTACATATTCACTATTAAACATCATTTATTTAATCATACACAAAATTGTTTTAATGAGTATTAATCTTATTTAGCCTTGTTTTACACACACATAAGACTTAATACGGTATGAAACCTTGATCTATAGTATAATGAAACATATATCTTCAGATAAACCCACACAAATTATTCACAGGGTCAACTTTATGGTGAAAACTCTAGTTTTATGGTGCATGAAAGACCATGAAAAAAGAGTTATAAATATGTGACAACCACTATGACATGAACAATGATATTATGGTGTAGTATCCCCATAATTAATTTCACATAACATTTGATTATTATTATGTGAAATATATGATGGCATTATATATCTTATTATGGTGTGATATCATGTTCATCCATGAAACTTTTAGTATCATTTTATGAGTAACTCCATGCACACATACTTTTTTTCCACTATTATATTGCACCAAAATAGACAGATTTTTATCTACAAAATACTCAATCAATTCCATTTTTATAATCACACTCCATGACATTAATTCCATTATAATTATTGATTATCCAAATCCAATCCATTTATATATATATGATAATTAAGGAGTATGTTCATTTAAGAATCCATATAGCCTCTATAAGAGATTAAATACATGTTCAGCTAATATACCATGACCTTACACATGATTTAGTTTCATATTTATCAATTTCATTCAATATTTATTAACTATATTTCACATTAATGCTGACCATCTCTATATTTATAATATCACTGTCGGGTTAACTTGGAGTGTTAACCTTTCCAAATCTAAATAATATTTATCAATTTCATTAAATGTTATCCAAGGGTGGTTCCTATGTAGAGTGATTATCTCTATCTTAATTATATCACCATTAGGTTAGGAAGGAGTTTCAACCTATTTAACTTTGAAATCCATCCAACACCTCCATATATATTTTATAGTTTAATTTATTGTTAACAAATCCAACACAAAACCTCGTGGCTAAAAAATTACCCCCCATTGTAATTTTTTAAAACACTACTATACATCTTACTCCTCTATAAAAAAAATAATAATTTAAAATAATATAATTATCTAGGGTTTATTCTTCTCAATACCAATTTTTAAATAAAATTCCAAGGGTCACTCTCTTCATATTTTACTTTTCATTTGCTCAATTTATCATTGTAAACCCTTAGGTTAGATTCATAAATTATACCTAATTACATAACATAAACCATGAAATAATGTTTTAGGTTAGTTCCTTTCATACTAATCTTGGAACCAAGACTGTATTTATGACTAACTGGAAACATATTTATATAGACTAAGCTCATAATTTGATATAAAACTTCTACATAGTCCTTTTTATAACACTTATTAATTTCCAAGAATTTATGATATGTTAACAAATTTAATGTCATATTTTTTTATCCTCTTACCTTTTATAACATTACTAGTACATCGATTAAATTTTTTAACAATTTATACCTCTTGAAAACCTATAAGTTCTACAAAATTTGTGAATATAATATCCAACATTTACTAATTACAATTTTTTAAAATAATTTATTGATATTAATTTAATATTTAAAATATTTCACCTGAAACTATATTAGCTAAAATATTTCTATGATATAATTTACCATTTCTTAATGAGTAAGTAAAAAAAATCCTCTAATCTTACTAAGTCTGATCATTTTTTTATCAAAAATGAGTCTGATTTAATAACACCAATAATGTAAATTTTACTCACTTACTCCTATAAGAACATTAAACTTATTATTTCAATTCCATAAATAAAAAACTATATCATTTCAAAAATAATTATTCATGAAAATAATAGAATAATAAATATTGTATCAACTGATACCACTTGTTTTACTAAACACGTGAATCCATTTTATATCCACGATAAACCTACAACACAAGGTGTTTCCTCTATTCAAGATGATGTTATTCTTTCTTTAAATGTTAAACATCAGTCTCTATAAAAATTCATCTATCTTTTACACCATTTATAAAATTTAGTACAACATATTGATATAAACGACAAGAGTAAACTTTTAGAAGTTTTATCTTGGAAAAACCATCATATGTTACACGATTGTTAGAAAAAAAAGGTAAACCACCTCTTTCTATAATAAGTTCACTACTTATTAATCAAAATATATTTTATTTTCCTCAGGGTTGGATACCACAAAATAAAAATGATATCACTTATTTATCATCATATTTTTTCTGACCACTTTAGTTTTGTTAATACTTAATAACAATTAATAAATCTAACACACCGTGTAATTACAACTTCACTAATCTCTACATTAGTTCTCTATATTAAACATAGATAGAACCCAAAATTACTTCAAAAAACATTTTTATGGTTAAGAATATAAAAAAACGTGAATATATATATTTACCAAGATTCCACTTCAATTTACTTAACATAAATTTTTAATGTATCTCATTTTAGAACATACACTCCATGGTTCATATCTCCCCCTTAATCATACACTACCTAATAAATTCATGAAATAATATAGTAAATTTGGATAGAGTAGTACCCAATAATCCCAAATTAGAAGAATATATTTTCCATGGGGGAAATAAAACTTTATTTTCAAAGGTAATGTGAATCCACACATTGAGGCATCCATTGGAGGGATTTCTGCCTTTTCAATTGGGTTGCTAACATCTCTTAGAGCCCCTTAATCTTTATATACATCTCCTTTAACTAGATGATTAAAAATAAGTATATTATTTATTTTCAACCTTATACTTATATATTATATTTTTATTAGGTTTATAATTACACCAGTACAACCTTTTACAGTCCACATATGTTTTGAAATATATTATTGAAAGTGTTCTCAAAATGATAAAATTAAAACATGACCATGAAATCATTTTTTTATTAAAAAATTATATAAATTGATCCAAATAGAATAATTCCTATTTTAAGGACGAATTATACACTGGGATATATTTTATTAAATGGGACCAAGAGCTAAATCCACCCACAATAGGCCTAATAAGGTCCATAAATATAAGAACATTTTTTGTAGTGTATTTTAACCACTTTTTGTAATATGAAAATATATTGAGCTAAGAAAATAAAAATGGAATGAATATAACCCCATTATAGTGTTAATATAAATAAAAACATCCAAGAAAAACTTCAATTAATGATTCTATTCCCATGTTAGTCTTCCATGAAATGAAATTAGTGTAGAAAAATAATCCTTGAATAGTTCATCTAGTCCCATTTCCCATTGAATTATTTTATGAAAAATTGAATGTAATTGGTAATAAAATGACTAATCTACTCCATTTATAAAATCTGAAATAATTTAGAGTTATATAGGGTCTTATGTTGTTCCATTTTTTTTCTATAATTATTATCCTTTCAAAGTAGTGATAAAATTTTTGTTACATCTCAGGGGGAAACATGATATAAATATCAATATTTTTATAAACACATGTTTTAAATATCATTTAGAATCATGTTTTTTTTGTTATTTATATTAATTAGTAATTATATTATTTTTGAGTGGGGTAATTTTATGTCATAGTATAATTCACCAGATCATATTTTTGGATTCATGTTCATGTAATCCCTTCTCCATTTCATGTTTTTATTCAAGCATAATGTTTCTGTGGATTTTATATGTTAATAGATTCTACATGAAAATTTACATATAATATAAAATAAAAATCCATGTTATCATGTTAAAAATAACATAATAATCTTTAAAACACATCGAGTTTAACATGTGTTTTATTGAGGAATTTTTTATGATATCAGATGTAATTCACTTAATAATCATCAGTGGTTGATGAATTACTCTATGTTTATGACATAACTCTAGGAGGAATACTTATCAAACTCACATTATAATCTAATTACAATTATATAAAATAATTTATTAATATATATAAACCCATTTAGAGATCTGGTGAAGGATGAAAATCAATGGATTTCCTCAGGTTGATTATGCTCGATCATAAATATCAATTTATGCTTCCTTTTCTTTTATACTTATAATTACATTAATTTCTCTTTATAAAAATCAAATATCTTGAAACTTATTTATTTTCCAAAGTTTTAAAACTTATTTTATTATTTTTATCAAAGGATTATTTGATAGATTTCCTTTGGTTCTTTTTATACAACTTAAATTCTAGTAAAATTAATAATTAATTTGACATATCTCACAATACAATAGTATTTTAGCACCATATATAGGAATGAAATATAAATTTTCATTTTCCCCCTATTTATGTTAATAATTTTTTTTGGAAAATTTTCCCAATTTTTTAATTTGTTCCTTCACTTTGTTCTTTCTCTTTTTATTTTATTTATAATTAACGTAATATTTTACCTCATATTATATTTTCTTCCTTCAACTTTTTAATTCTCATTAATTTTATAACATAGTTTTATAATGATAAAAATCATTCAATTTTACACACAAATTTCATTTCCTGACTTGATCAAAAAATAAAAAGTTACTATTTTCAGACTCGATAATAGAAAATACTATTCACTCAAAAATTAGTTCTTATAAAGTTGTGAAATAATGTAACATTGAGAAAATCTTAATGCAAAATCAAGGAATTATATATCAACCTAATATAATCCAAATAAAACTTTAAAAAATGTCTAAAAATAAAATGATCTTAATAGAACTAACCACCCCTGATGTGGAGTAAAAACTTATCTAAATACATATCTTGAGTAATTTGATTATATTGAGCTGATATTAGGATTCAGGAACCAACTTCCTAAATTACATATATTTCTTAGTGAGTAGACTCATAAAAAAATTAAGGAGTTTCAAACATTGTTATCTATTTTGAAAAAATATGACATTTCTGAGGACCTTATAAAATTCATTGATATCCCATTATCTAATAATTAAGTATCCAAATCCTGGTTATATTATCATCTATAAAGAAACAAAAATTTCAAGGAAATTTTTTTCTTAAATTCTTTGAATTTTTCGAGTCCGAATTTTCTGACAGCGCGCGATTCCGAGGCCCAGAGTGCCTGGAATGATCCGTCGATGTTTTTCAAGATTAAATTAACCAACGTATGATGTTTTCTAGAAAAAGTCAAATAACTCATAAACGATTACTCAGTTAAAAAATTTGAGGCCATCGTTGCACTTAGGATAGGGGGTTTACCCTAGGTGTGACTTAAGTTTAGTCGGCACATGCCTCCTATGAGAAAACCTGAAAATGGCATAACCGTAAATAAAAAATTAAATAAAGTTATTTTATTTTTCAAATGCTTGTAACTCACAAACGGTAACTCGGATGAAAAATATGAGACCGCCGCTGAACTCGTGAGGGTTTATTTCTTTAATTAGATACTAACATTCATCGGCGAGGGTCACCAGAGAAAGTTAGTTTTTGGCCGCAATAAAATAATTAAGTGACAATTATTTTATTATAATATTTAAAACTTCTAAACGGTAAGTTGGATTGAAAATCCGAGAGTACCATTGGGTTATATGGGGCGTTTTTCACCTTGGCAGAGCCTAACCTCGACCGCAGTGGGTCGAGGGTGATCGATAATATTTTTTTGAACTTTTTTAGGGTACGTTCAGTAAACGTGCGAACAACATTTTATAACTTTTGAACTGGTGCATAGAACTGAAATACGAGGGCACTATTGAACTCATTGTGTCGGTGATTTCTTAGTGAGACCTTCACCGTAGTTGCGTTCTAATGAGAAGGAGAGTTATTTTTTCGGGATTATTTAGATATTCTTAATAAAAATAAGGTGTGAAACTTATTTTTATTTTGGTGGTTAAAACCTCCAAGTGGAGGCTGGGGGTGGGGGCCACCACACCATAACCTCCATTGAGAGGTTATGGTGGTGGGGCCCACCCTCACATAACCTCCCTTGGGAGGATAAATTTCTATGGGGACCACCCAAGTTTCTAACCCCCTTTAACACCCCACTTAAGTGGAGAGGACTCTTGAACTTCTCTACTAATTAATTGAGCCTACACCACATCATTAATTAAATGGGTTGTCTCATTTAATTAAAAATATCCACCTCCCCTCTTCTGATTTTGAATCCATTCCACCCCAATTAATTAAATGACTTGTCACATTCAATTAAACACAACTCTTGTGTGTTGTTGTGACAACAAATAATAGACTTTTCATCTATTATTTTTGGTTGGCAACTCGGTGGAGCTTGGGGTACTGTTGGATAATGCTCTCAACGGGGAATCATTCTTCAAACGAAGAACGTGAAGAACGCGAAGAACATTGAAAAACTTCTTCTTCCTTCTTAAACTGGGGAAAGAACGGAAAGTGTCACCCATGAAGAACACTGATTCCATCCTCAGCTTCTTCTCTCTCGACGTCAATGAAATAACCCCTGCTTCCTGCGACTTCGTCAAAAATCATCAACAATGAGGTATGGGGATTTGAGTTGTTCTATATATGAGTTTTACCTTCCGTTCATCATTGTTCAAATTTATGGATTGTGAACATCCATTTGTTATCGCCGTAAATGCGGAGAGTTCGGGCCAACCTCATATGGCCCGACACTCTCCGTCGATTTCTTTGTGGTATACTACGAAGCGGAAAAGAGACGATAGTGACGAAGACGGCGAACAAAGGTTGTGCTACCCGCGGCCTCCATGAACCGAACCATTGGCCAAGCGGCACCAGACCCACGCCCCACGCACTGCTCCGCGGACCTGTCGACGGCCCGCCGCGCCTCACCGACATGTTGCCCGCGCCTCGCCGGCGCGCTGCCTGCATCCCCCGGGACCCGTGTCCTGACTATCCCATGCCCACCTTCCATAGGCCAGGTGCTGGCGACTAGCGCCAAAGGCGCAATTCCCTAAAACTGGGAAGGCATTGCCTTTATAAATCATAAACACACACAACTAGAGTTTAAGAGTAAGAAAACACTAAGTAAAAGATGAATAAAAATTGTAATGAAAAGTAAAAGGGGCTGGAAATAAGATCCCAACTGTAAAGTACAAGGAAAAAAACAAACTATGTACCTCTAAAAGAAAAATAGCTGGAAGGTGTCTAAGAGCTCCTGGATCGTCCTCCGGGGCTCCTACCTGATGGTTAGGTACAGATGACCTCCACAACACTTCTCATCCGTTAGACTCCACCGTGTACCGATACGTCATAAGGTCCTCCTCCGGGCACCGTCCTGTCCTGGCGCTCTTGGCCTCCGTTAGCGTTGTCCTTCGTCTGCATACAACACAACGAGGTGCAGGCATAGCCCATGCAGGGGTGAGTATAACGATACTCAGTAGGGACCCCAAGACCCTTAAGGTCTCACAAAAGCTAACAAGGATAAAAAAGAATGTATGATTTCAGCAGATAACCATTACATAGGTATATTCCCAAACATATACCTAATTTATCAAGTAACCCATCTCAATCATGAGGAAAACACAAAGATCACGACTCACCTCAAACCAGTATTTTCATTATCAAAACCATGACTGCTGGAGAACTCCTCCTCTGTCGAGTACAGTGGCCCTGTCGCGACTCTGAGGCGCTACTCACTAACCTTAGACTACTGAGGTACTCCTCCGGTCGAGTACCAAGGTTCTGCTGCCAAACCAGGCGCTCTGTCCGCTGTGGGTCTGCTACCAAACCGGGCGCTCCCCTAATAGCCATCAAAGGTAATCCTCTTGTTGAGTACCGCGAGTCTGCTGCCAAACCGGTCACTTCGTCTGCCATGGATCTGCCGCCAAACCAGGCGCTTCGTCCATAGGGCTAGTTGAATCACTCCGAGTCGAATCGGTCAAGTAGTCGCCAGGTATTCAGCTACTAGGTCTCTGCACTCCCTATGCTTGTCTCTAGGAGGATCTATTCCATGAGCTACTGGTCGATACTCCAAGTGTCACTAAGTCTCAGGTGAAAGTATCTCAAAGGACCTCCATGTCATAGGGGTCTCAACGCAATAGATGATACGTCAATCAGACGCCCGGTATGTGAGTTATTAGCATTTTAGTCCTACGGCCCGGTTGGATTCGTGTATGAACCAACCTGACCATGACTCAACTATACCCTGAACTCTAGTGGGGTATAATCAAGGGTATGGATATGCTCCAAGGAAACCGGCACCGCAGATAGTTTTTAAAACGGACTTCTGGTGCCAATGATATGGACCAAGAAGGTAAGGGGTCAGTAATGGGCTTGGGTCCGATCTGAGCCGGTCGAACCGACTCGGCCCAACCCAGTCTGGGCCGACCCGGTTTGGGTTGACCCTGTCAGACTCGCTGGGTCTAACCTAGCCCATTGGGCTGGTCAGCCCATTAATTTTTGACACTGTCCACTGGGCCCGGCCTAGCAGACCGTGAGGGCGATTCGCCCCGATAGTCGCCAAGTAGGAGGCTCGGTAACTTGGCCCAAGAAACCAGTCCGGTTTAGCTAGCGACACCTCAGGGGCACTGCGGGATGACTCGAGAGGCCGGTGACCGGGTGGCCAGCGGGCAGGCCACGCGGGGCGCGGGCAGGCCGGCTGGACACCGAGTATGCCGCGTGCACCGGGTAGGGCGGGGCGGGCCGCGGGGGGCCGGCATGCCACCGGAAGGGGCCGAGTAGGCTGCTGGGGGCGCGGGAAGTGCGCCGGGGCAGCACACTAGGGCGTCAGGGTGCCCCTGGTAGGCCGACAGTGCACTTGGGGGCATCGGGCAATGCGAGCAAGGCACCGGGGGACGCGGGCAGCGCGCCGGCGAGGCGCAGTTGGCCGCGGAGGAGTGCTGGGGGCGCGGGTCGGGTTCCGCTTGGCCAGCGATGCCGTTCGTAGAGGCCGCTGGTAGCACGGACTTTGTTCGTCGCCTTAGTCGGTGTCACATCTTTTCCGCTTCATAGTACACCACAACTAAATCAACTGAGTGTGTCGGTCCATGTGAGGTTCGCCCGAACTCTCCTCGTTTATGGTGATAATAAATCTATGTTCACAATCCATAAATTTTAACAATGATGAATGGAGGGTAAAACTCATATATAGAACAACTCAAATCCCCCTACCTCGTTGTCGATGATTTTTGAGGAAGTCACGAGAAGCGGGCGTCGTTTCGTTGACGTTAGGAAAGAAGAATCCAAGGATGGCGTCGACATTCATCAGGGGTGACGCTTCCCTTTCGTGCCCCGGTTGAAAAAGGAAGAAGATGTTTGTTGACATTCTTCATGTTCTTCGCGTTCTTCACATTCTTCGTTGGAAGAATGATTCCTCGTTGTGAGCTTTCTCCAAGGGTTCCCCAAGATCCACCGAGTTACCAACAAAAAATAATATAGGAAAAGTCTATTATTTGTTGGCACAACAACACACAATAGTTGTGATTAATTAAATGAGACAACTCATTATTTAATTGGGGGTGGAATGGATTCAAAATTCTAAAAGGGGAGGTAGAGAGTTTTAATTAAATGGGACAACCCATTTAATTAATGATGTGGTGTAGCCTCAATTAAATAGTAGAGAAGGTCAAGAGTCTTCTCCACTTAAATGGGATGTTAAAGGGGGATAAAAACTTGGGTGGTCCCCACCAAAATTTATCCTCCCAAGTGAGGTTATGCGTGGGTGGGACAAACCTCCATAACCTCTCATGGTAGGTTTTGGTGTGGTGGCCCCCACCCCCAACCTCCACTTGGAGGCTTTAACCACCAAAATAAAAATAAGTTGCACACCTTATTTTTATTTTAAATATCTAAAAACTACAAAAACTAACTCTCGATCTCGTTAGAGCGCAACTGCAGTGAAGGTCTCACTAAGCAATCAACAACGCTACGAGTTCAAAGGTGCCCTCAAATTTTAGTTCCGAGCACCGGTTCAAAACTTATAAAACGTCATTCACACGTTTACTGAACGTACTCGAAAAAATGTTCGGAAAAATATTATCGGTCACCCTCCACCCACTACAGTCGAGGTTAGGCTCTTCCTAGATGGAAAATTTCCCAATGAACCCAACGGTAATCTTGGATTTTCAATCCGAGTTACCATTTCGACGTTATGAATTTTACAATAATGTAATTTTCACTTAATAATTTTATTTGCGGCCAAAAACTAACTTTCTCAGGTGGCCCTCGCCGACCCATGTTAGTGTCTTCTTAAATAAAGAATACCCTCATGAGTTCATCAGTGGTCTCATATTTTTAATCTAAGTTATGGTTTGTGAGTTATAAGCATTTTAAAAATAAAATAACTTTATTTAATTATTTTATTTACGGTTATTCCATTTTCGGGTTTTCTCACAGGAGGCCCAGGCCGACTAAAATTAAGTCACGCCTAGGGTAAACCCACCATCCAGAGCACAACAGTGGCCTAGAATTTCTTATCTGACTAACCGTTTAAGAGTTATTCCACTTTTTTTCAGGAAAACTGCATATGCGCATTAATTTAAGCTTAACAAAACTTCAAGGGATCATTTCGGGCACTCCGGGCCTCGGAATCGCACGACGTCAAGAACTGCGGCCTCGTAAAATTCTAAAGAATTTATGAAAAACAATTTTTTTGAAATTTATGGGTCTTTACATTACCCCCACCTCTAGGAATTATGTCCCCGTAAGCTACAACACACACTAGGGAAACAAATGGGGGTACTGAGCACGCATATGAGCCTTCCGCTCCCAT
Source organism: Viscum album (assembly GCA_963277665.1). Lineage (NCBI taxonomy): Eukaryota > Viridiplantae > Streptophyta > Magnoliopsida > Santalales > Viscaceae > Viscum > Viscum album. The sequence continues at coordinate 333,242,441 of OY728138.1, read as the reverse complement.
GTGATATCCTAGAGGTTATGGTGTGTAACTCCCTCAAAAATTACTCTTGAAGTGCAACTGGTACCATGGTATGTCCTCTGAAGAGAATGATGTGCTCCCCTTCTTTATAAAATCCTTCAGGTGTCTGCCCTGTTGATATCTGAGCAGGTCGTGTCTCACAGTCAGCGTCCACACACTGTGCCTCCCTGACTTTCTGAAGAAGTGGAGGCGTTTCTATGAGAGACTGCATAAAGGATTCTTTATCTCTATACACAAAGGATATCTACAACGCGGCCAGCTGCTCTGTCGCCTCTCCTAGCCACTAAATGTCTGATGTCCTACTGAGAGCATCTACTACAACGTTCCTCTTCCCAAGAGTATAGACCATCTCAAAGTCATTGTACTGGAGGAAATCAAGCTATCGCCGTTGTCTCAGCTATTGAGAACCATACGTGATCACTTCTTGATCATGCATCAGGACACACCCGAGTCCAGTCCCAAATGCATCGCAATAAACCATGTATCCAAATCCCTCCTCTGGTAGCCTCAAGATGGGTGAAATAGTAAACCTCTGTCTCAGCTCCTAAAAGCTCTGATGGAATCTCTATGCCCGTACGAAGGGTTTCCCATTCTTCTTCAATGCTGAATGTGGTGCTACAACTCTGGAGAAGTCTAGCACAAAGTTAAGTCTGGCCGACTCATGAGTGATCGACTTCACAAACTTATGCATGATTCCATGATGTGCTGCCTGGGTTTTTCTCTTCTCCAACCAAGGAAAACCCCATCCCAACTTTGTAGGTAAAACACAACCTTTTTGCCTAATACATTCAATCTGTGTATGAACTGTGGTGGCCCAGTCCATACCCAAAATAACTTTGTAAGGACTCGATGCTGCCACTGAGTGGTTCCAACTGAAACTCTCACCTCAAGGGTCATATCACACTATCGGCGTAAGTGTGATTATTGAGTCTCCTCCGAAAGGTTTCTCTAGACGTGAGGGTCAAGTCAACAGTTTAACAGGAAACTATTAGTCTGGGACAAGATCTGTGGTACGATGGAATGATTGGTACTTATGTCTATTGATACAGTAGCTATTAGTATACATAGACCGTACCTAAAATCATTCCTAGAGCCCTTGGGTCACAATGCTTGACCGTATCCAGCTACTCTCTTCCCCTACCATCCTTCTCCTTGATCCTGGTGGGGAATACAAAGGAGGGTGTTTATAACATGTCGAAATTTAAATCACCACATGCTGCCCTCCTAGCTATGCTTCCACATCTACTACTCTGCAGATTCATCTGTCCTTAAAACTTCCTCTTCTTGAAACATTTTACATGCCCAAATCTCTGAGACTAGCATCAGTTCCCTGTATTCCCATTGCTAACATTCACTAGCAATATCTGTTCATCCAAAGAACATTCAACCACAAAGGTTCTCTGTAGAACCCTAGCATAAGTAGGAATGCATAGAAGAAAAGTGTTGGCTCCGATATCCTTTAAACACACCTCGTTTGGTAGTATGATCCCCAAAGAACTGATCGTATCGTATTCATAGAGTACCTAGAACGATCGGTATGACTCGATGAATACTCAACTTCGGACATGTCATCCTGAAGAAGTTTTATAAGTTCTAGAGAACTCTCTGCCACCTCCTCAAGCCAGTCCTCAGCCGCCTGTGAGTGGAGCTTGCCTCAGAACCTAAGGGGTATCTGATGCTGAAACACATGTAAGGAACTAAACCTACAAGTGTCCTCTACTGGTACTGCCGGTCGTAACTACTGATCAACAGGTAGTGATATAGCTGACACAGTACCTGAAGGTACTATCTCAGGCATCGGTCCACGCACCAAAGACTCATCACTAAGAGGACCAACCTCATGGTCACGCACTGAAAAAGGCTAGTATCTAAGATCACCATATTCTCTACTGGTGTCTCAACTAGGAGGAAAACTCTAGCAATTTCCTCAATCTAGTCCTCTACTGCCTAGGAATCTATCTCACCTTGAAAACTCGAAGGCCTCTACCACTGGGACTCGTGAAACGTGCTCAGTCGGCATGTACCATCCTCTAGTTCGGCTGGTGGTATCTGCATCCCAACGGGTGGTGGTGTTGCTGGTACACCACCCAAAGGTGCCAACATAGAAATAGGGCCATGAACTGGAGCCTCATCGCTCGGTGGGCCGTCATTGAGTACTCTCTAAGAACTCCAACTGGCTGTCTACGTGGAGGTATCCTGAATTGATGTGACATAGTAAAAATACTATACCTGGTGAGCTGTCCTGGTTGAGTTGACTTAATGAAAACTTTTTAAGACATGCACACAATCTGTGTTTTTGTGCACTGAGTCAGAAATCAGGATTCAGGGTCTTAGTGTATTGATACATCGGCCATCGCACCAACACTAGACTCCCTGAAATGAAATCCACACTCGGTACCCTTAACACTATTAATTAACAGAAAGGAAATATCAGATTCCTATGTTCTGAGGTAGAACCGACTCCTCTGATACCAATTTGTCACGACCCATACCCCGGGGCCCATATCGTGACTACCCTAAGCCCACCTTCCATAGGCCAGGGGCTGGAGACTAGCACCAAAGGTGTAATTCCCTAAAATTGGGAAGGCATTTACTTTATAAATCATAAACACACACAACCAGAGTACAATTGGAAGAAAACACTAAATAGAAGATGAATAAAAAGTGTACTGAAAAGTAAAAGGGGCCAGAAATACGATCCCAATTGTAAAGTACAAGGAAAAGAAAAAATAGGTACAACTAAAAGACAAATATCTAGAAGGTGTCTAGCAGATCCTGGATTGTCCTCCGGGGTTCCTACCTGAAGGGTAGGTACATATGGCCTCCACAGCAATCCTCGTCCGTCAGACTCTACTATGTACCGATATGTCATAAGGTCCTCCTTCGGATACCATCCAGTCCTGGCGCTCTTGGCCTCTGTCAGTGCTGTTCGTCGTCTACATCCGACATCATCCCACCACAATTATTAGTTATAATAACTTTAAATGAATCCTTCTATAGATTATTTTCCTAGAACCCCAAACAACATATATTAAAAAGTAATTTTTTTGGAATTATGAAAACATATGGAGACACATTTAATGAATAATTAGGGATATTAAAATAAATTTACTCTAGTTTCCCTCATCCTCAAATTAATGAAAAATTGTTAAATCAAATATTTCTCTCAATGTATTCTCTATATGGGATATAACATAATTGTTCCTACAACTATTGGCTCTCTAGTGGATAAAATCCATGAATCCATTAGTCACTTAATAGCCCACATGGCTCAAAATTCACAACACTTTGGGACCCAAGCGATGGAACTCACCTGAGGATAAAATGAGGTAAAACCTTCTTCCCTATAAAAAAGGATAATTGACATGATGAAAAGGGTAACCCTTTAAGACAATTGGATCAATATTAAGGTAATTCACAATATCTATATATTCCTTAATATTGTGGTGTTCCTGTTGATTAAACCCATTTCTATGATCGATTCCCCTAGACATTAGCATTCATATGAGTCATGTGTAATGTAATTTCATAGGATTATAATATATAAAATTTCCCACTTCAAGTAAGAATATTTTAGGCCACATCTAAACCATGGATGTGAAGAACAACCACAGTAATGTCAAGGAGGCATCTCAAGCTATCTTAAAGATAATTGGTATCCCAATGGGAATATACACACTTTTATTATCTTATACCTTCCTAGGGAAACCCTCATTTTCCAATTAAATATGAAAAAATCATCAATTATATGGTAAATAAACTGGAATCCAATATTCTCTAATTCTAATAAAACACTCAATTTCCACTCTCCTCATGCTAAATTGGGAGAACTAGAATATACCATTGGTGAGATAAAGATGTAAGGTTCTTGAAAAATAACATACCATATAATTATCAATCCCAAGGACATAAGAAATTATTATACCATGGAATTTTATAGTGGTAATGAAAATTCACCTTATGATTATTCTACAAAACACAAATATATTCCTTCAAAAAAATTCCCACTTTTGATATATAAATGTATTATATAAATAAAAAAAATTAAAAAGGGGAAAATTTAATCTTTTAGGTGTCCCTTGATTAATTTATTACACACTTATTTCCTCAAAGGATTTCAAAATCCATGATTTTTTTATTATTATATTGATAAGGTGGCCATAGATAAATTATAAAAGGCACATGTTTAAATTACTCTCCTGGTTGTAGTTAAAAAGTTCCTCACTACACAAAATTTCTAAAATCATTTTACACCAATTGGAAGTGAATAAAGAGGAATGGGGGATTAAAACTTGTAAGGAATGTATGTTCCTTGATAAAATCAATTATTCCAACTAAATGTGAAAACCCATTAATGTCTATGACACCTTTTAAAATATTGAAGAGTTTATTTTATGATGAAATACAAGATTTTAGGGCTTCTATTAATGCAATGTATCACTCTATTTACATATCTTTGAAGTTCAGGAAACATCAACTAAATGAAATTATAGTGAAAAATTTAAATAGGATCATTGTAAAATCTTTTAGAGTGATTAATGATATCCTTTTTTATGTAAAGAACATTATTCTGTTTATGAAGTTCTATGAAATTAAGGTGGAATATACCCAAACTAAAGGAAATAATTCCTCCATATATGGAGGGAATTGTTTCTAAAAGGATAATAAAATAATAAATATTCATAATGGGAATTTTTAATGGCTTTTATGAGAGAAAAATGTTAGTTTGAGCTTTCTTCATTCAATGAAACATCCAGTTTAGGAGAACTCCACTAGTCCTTTCTATATTATGGAAGTTCTCCCTAATGACACTTAATCTGACATTCTTTCCTTAACCCAAATTATAATTCCTATCAATTATATTAAATGTTTTATTATATGTGTCATAATTCATGTTATTATAATTATTTGGGGTTTTAATGGTATATTGTTTTTAATTTAATTGATTAGTGTGTTCATTATAATGTACCAATGACAATCAAAGATTCTAAAAATATTATTTCCATTGATTATCTTTTTATAGAGAATAAATATGAGTAGATAGTTTTCCATGGAATTTACTCTACATAAATCCATTTATTCAATACAAAAACCATTGGTAGTGAAATTAAAGCCAATTCACTCAAATTTAAAATGATTATATCATATGGTTTTTGACAAGTTTCCTATCATTATTTCTAAAAACCTCTCTATATATTACGAATTAATATAGAAAAAATTATTAAGATATTATAAAAATATTATAGTATGATTACTAGATGATAATCCTAAGATCGTGTCATCTATTTTCATGAATCTCATTCATTTATAGGACTAGGATAAATCTATATGGAAATATCAACAATAGTTTAATACCACCCTCTGAAAATTGTAAAAAATAGTGGTTATAAAATTAATTACCATTGGGATCATTTAATTCTTAAATAAGAGTAAATCTGTTATCCCAATATAACTTTTACTATGAAAACTAATAAGCAAATTATCAAAATGAATGAATGAATTGGTTCCCACATTTGTGAAAAATAGTTGGTGATTATATATTGACAACCCTTGGCTAAATAAAATCACATAGGAGGATCACTTTCCTCTACCTTAAATTTCCCAAATATTAGTTCCATTAGTATGTTTTTATAATAACTAGGTTATATCATCCAACATTGCATTAAAAATGATCTCATATTAAATTACATTAAACCCCATTTAATTTTTTTAAGGGGGATAGTTCTTCGAAATTTAATTTCAGGTGATGGAATTCAGATTGATAAATTAGAGTTTTATATAATTTGATCCATACCATATCTAAAATATGTTCATGAGGTGTAGTCTTTCTTGGTCATCTCTGTTTTTTATCTTCTATTTATTAGAGACTTTAGAAATATCAAACTTCCCCTGTATCATTTTTTGAAATAAGATTCTAATTTTTTTAAAGAAATAATGAGGATAAATTTAATAACTAAAAATGAGTCTCATATAACCTCCAATAATCCAACCTCTAACATGGGATCTCCCATTAAAACTCACGTGTTAAACGTTCGACTACTTATTTGAGGTATTTATATCACAATGGTTTGAGAGGGATCCTTATGTAATTTTATATTTTTTATGAACATTAGGACCTTCCCAATATATCTAAACAACGACTAAAAAATAAATTCTTTTAATTCTTTTTTCCTTAGTAAATTCGTATTCCTATATTATTGGGTAAAATTTCATTGAATTCTCTAATGAAAATTACCCTCAATTTACCTATAAAAAGATAGGGGCTAATCCCCACCTAATATGGTGGATACTCATTATAAAATATATTAACCTATAAATTTCTGAAAAAATGGAGTGTAAAATGTTTTAGTTGACTACATTAGTATGATTTTTCTCTAATTGGACAATAATGTTTAGTCATCTCTCCCTATACAAGATTTCTTCCCTAATGAGAGCATTTTTGATAAAGTGGATTAGACCTATGTGTATTAATATACTATAAACTTTAGTGTGGTATATATGTTTCCCATTTATTTTTTCATTATATAATTCTATATGCTTAATAATATTTCAAATTATTATATTTGAGATAACACAAACTTTGGGAACATTTAGAGTGACTAGGTTTTTCATTCGTGTGTCCATGACCATGAGTTGAAAATGATTTGGATCTTTTTCCACACTCTAGATTATGGGGATGAATTTGTCTCTTAATGAACTACTCAAAATATTTTTTAATATACACTTTCTTTGTCTATAATGTATAAGGATGGTCATAAAATTTGTAAGTTATATAAATGTTTTAAATTTAAAATGAATATATTAAGTAGGAATGTAAATCCCCAATTACCCATGTTATTTTATGATATATTTCATTAAAGTAGCATTAAATGTATGGATTCTTTCCAAAATTAAATTGAATTTTTTTAAATACTATTCGGTACTTATTAAGTCCCCAAATGAGTGGCAGTAAAGGAAATAGGGGCTGATGCATATCTTGGGGTTATAAAATTAAAAAGATCTAAATTTTTAATAGTTTTTAAGGTTTATCATTAGTTATTAGGGGTATCATTTATTTAGTAATATAATTAAAATCATGTTCCATATATATGTGGTTATTTGTAAAGTTTTCTTTTCAGATCATCCCTCAACTAACATACAATTTGAAATTTCAAATCACGTGTTAGGAAAATCGTGGAATATATAATACAAACGAATATTAAATACTCAAGCATGCACTTCAGGATTATAATAAAACATTTAAAAGCTCGATTAGAATGTCATTTTATAAGACTGTATTTCTAAATTATTTTTACCTCCCTATACAGGTGGAAAAGAATTCATATTGGGTTGTTAAATAATGAAATATGAATATGTCATATGTGTGTGAGCATAGGAAATTATGGACTATGGATTTATAAAAAATTAATTTTTATGAATATAACAACTCTAATATATAAAAATAGAAGATGAATGCACTTCATGATGATATGATTCAGAATCAGAGGTTTCATATTTGTGAGAAGATATTTTAATACAATTCTAAACTAAGGATCCTCCCAAGAAGGATATTTTCATGATCAATTGGTCCTTTTTCTATTTCTAAGGTTAACCCTTTTTTGCAAATAATGATTTTCATGAATAAAGTGGATGATGGTTTACCCATAATGTGTAGTGGATTAAACTATTCTATGTGGATTTTATAAATTATATAGTGGAGGATATCTAGTTGATGGATGCCAATTACAAAACCACTATGTAGGTTTCCTCTTCTCCCTACATTTATTTACCTATATATTTATTTAAATTTATTATATTAAGGATATTTTTATTTTTATGAATATGTGGGGAGTCCTAATGTAGTTATTAATTGGGGTTTTAAAAAAAATGTTGTGTATCAATATTTATTTTATTTATTGTTTTGTTTTATTTAGATTAATTTTTTTGAAAAGGAATATTTAAAATCATTATACATACTTGATCCAATTTTGAGAAATTTCCTCAGTTTTTGAAAAATGAATTTAAATGAGTTTCAATATGAAATATTTCCCTCGACATTGTACTTCTTAAATATATTTATAAGTTTAGTGGAATTATAAAACACGTTGATAATTAGTACTAGACAATATTAAGTTCAACAACCTGAGAGGTGTTATAAACCAATTTTATCACACTTTTCCCAACACCCACAATTTTCAAGAGAACTCATATTGTGATTATCATAAAGATTAGAGGTAAAAAAAGTATCAATAATTTTGTTAATTAAGAAATGTTCTTGTGTCATTGAGGTGTTTATTTAATTTTCACCCCTCGTTTTTATATATTTTTGCAAACTACCAAAAACATTTCACTTTAAATCCCTTATTATCTTTAGAATACAATTTAATTAGACACAATATATGCCCATTTTCCGTACCCACCTTAACTATTGTATAATTTTCATGATCATAGTTCATTGTGAATGTGGTGGAATTGGTTTATTATATGTTTTATCATGGGGAAGATTTACATTTTATATAAATATAGGGTGGAATTATCATTTGAGGGAAATTTTCAAGTCTAATACATTTCATTCTAACTTATTTGATTCCTCTAGAAAAATGCTTGATTTTTTTTTGAAAAATAGAGAATTGTATTAGAATACTCTTTATGATCATTTGTATGACACATGACTCTAAAAAAATAGTTAAATTAATGAGATATTTTTCATTAAATGTTTTTTATTTTAATCTAATTATATTAAAAAAATAAAATATATATATATGAAAATAAAAAATAATAGAAAAAAATAAAAAGTGAACACAATAAGACAAAAACCCATCATTGTAATTTATTTTATTTGAACCTCAAAAAAAGATTTGAAATGTGGAATTGGGATGAGTGATTCATATATGTGTGATATGAGTGGGGAGTCATCCTTATTCTTGAATGAATGATTGTGTATTATATTCTAAGATAAAACCAACTTCTTTAAGGCTTAATGTTTTACACTTCAAATTCACTAACCCTAAGCCTCAATAGAAATTCTTGAAAATCATAATGATTGGAAACAACTTTTTTGTCACTCGTGTGGAGAGTTAATATTTAACTAATCATATAGTATGAATTTAATAATGTTTATTTGATATTAATTTTTCATATATTTCAGAATTTAGTGATAGCTTATTCATTATGAGTTAGGTCAGGACATGTTGCATGAGTGGATGAATAATGATGAATTTTTTTTATGTGAGATAAGAAGAAATATAGGAAAATTAATTTTTAAAATGATACATGATGAATTTATCTTTGAAAATGATATTATAAATATACTCACTTATGATTTTGGAAGGGATTTTTTATTCAGATATATGCCTTTTTCCATGAGTGCAAAGGATTATGTGTGGGGGTGAGATTGAACATTATTATATTATTTTATTAGTATTACACTTATATTTTGGATTGTTTATGGGGTTTATAAACACACAATTTCATCCTTTTATATGAAATATATATTTTGAAATAATTTTGTGAAAACATGCTTAAAATTATGAAATTATACAATTAAGAAATTATATATCATGTTCATATTCTAATCAAAACATTATATACACAGATCCAAATTATAAAATTCTATTTGTTAGGATTAATTATGAATTAGGAACAAATTTATTAAACTGGAGCAAGACATGAATAAAAAAGATCCCCAATGAATCCCATAATTAAAATAATATTTCAGAGAGGTTTATTTCACCCACATTATCTAATTATACCATATGTTATGATAAGGTCTTCCAAATAGGTTGATTACACCTTTAAAAGAATTTAACTCTAAGGATGGCATTTAAAAAAATTCAATTCAAAATTAAATTATAATGTTAGTATTCCATGAAGATAAAGTAAAAGTTAATATTCTACCATTAATAATTCTCATAGTCCCATATCCTCTTGATTTAATTTGGGGAAACATTCTTGTAATTGTTAATAAAGTTAATTATATCTATAATTATCCTCGGACACTAGAACATAGCGTTAGATAATGTGTCTTGGCCTATTTTTTTATTATTATATGCGTTTATACCCATCAATGGAGTGATAAACTCCTTGTGATCATCCATGCAGAACTTGATTTAAATTATGTTCTTCATTTTTTTACTTCATGAAGGATCCTTTAAATTATAGGTTTTAATTTTTTTTCCTTCATAATTTCTTCTAATATCATTTATTTTTATACTATAATATCACAAACCAATTTAAGAGTTATTTTCTAGGGATTCCCATTTGGGCATCTCTTTCTCAATTTATTGTCTTTCGTCAAGCACGATGTCTGTGTGGATCGTTTTGGTCGATCAATTCCGTATGAACACCCCCATGAAATTAAAGTGTAATTCATGGTATCATTATAAAAATAAAATTAAAATAATAATTAATAATGGTTTTTCTTATGTGTTACCATTAGGATTGTAGGTTATGAATTTGGATGTAAATAACTCTATCATTAGTGGTAACTAATAAATCACTTTATGTTTTATAACAAACACGAAGAGGAACCATATTTAAATTAACATAACAATCAATATTTTTTTTTTAAATTTATGGAATAAAATATCTAAACCCTTTCATTGAAGATATGAATTATGACCATAAAGGTATTTCATTATATTGATCACATTCTATCATAATTAACAATTTCTCTTTCTTTTACCCCCTTATTTATAATTACTTCAATTCTAAAATCAAAATCACCTATTTCTATCAAAGTCATTAATTTTATAAAATTTTCAAAATTCCTATAATATTTTCTATCTATGTAATCCTTGATATGTCTCATATGTATCCTTATATACTTGAAAAATTACAGTAAAATTAACAAGTAACTTGATAAGATTGATAACATGATCTTTAGCCATCCATGTATTTTATCCTTGAGGATACTTCCCAAAAATTATTTTATCCACTTATAATGATATTTTTTGAGAAGGATAACACTTACATTAAATTCCTTATTCATGGATATTTTTTTCATCTTTATGTAAAATTTCCTTAAGTAAGTCACTTTTCTTTTAATTATTTGTAACGACTCTAACGATTGTTTCATTCATGAAAAAAACAATCTTCCTTAATTTTTTGTTCCTCCAACAAAAAATATACTATGAATTTGTAGTCCATATTATAGTTTATTTGTAGTTGATACACCTTATCTTACATAGATTTTATCTCATATTGGTTGTCATAAGAACATTATATGGTTTGAGGACTAAGTGTTAATGCGAATTCATCCATTGAATAACTATCCACATAAAATTCTAGGAAGAAACACAAATTAAAATACTTTTATAAATCTTAAAAAATAATATCATTTTTAGATTTATCATTGAAATCATTCATAAAAACCACATTTTGTTTTCCTTTCTTCTCGGAAGTCTTCTTCTTATTTCTCTATTTTTTTACCATTGGATCTAAGGAAATTTTATCCTCACTTGTTCATTGATATCTCATTACATATAGATCTGAAATATAATCTTGAGGTAGAATCCAAAATTTCATTATACACTGTTTATTTACCAAAAATTACTTCCAATGTTATTCCAATGTCAATAGTAGTCACATTTTGATTTGTTTTCTTTTATTTCTCACTTTTCATAGATCTAAAAAAGAAATTTTTTATCCTCAAATAATGAACAATTTTATAATTATTTATCAAATCATTATCATGAAGTATTCCTTCCAAAATATCTTCCCCACTATCATATATAAAATAAATTATCTCATTCTTACATTAATTATATTTTGTTTAATTATAAAAAAGGGGCTTCACTATCAAATCTGGAACACCTCAAAAATAATTATAGATTGAAGTTATGATAAATTTTTATACATTAAAAAGTAAATGTAATTGAACTATTCTATAATTAAAATATAAATTTTATTATATAAATGATAAATTAGTTTTTATAAATAGAATTAACAATATTATAATATAAATAATGAAAAAATAATAAAAGGAGTCAATTATTAGAAGTCTTCTTTATATAGATCATTTTAATGATCTTGGAACTGAGGTAAATTCACTTGGGCTTTCCCTAGAACAAGACCAAGATAAAATCTAAATGATGGGTGTTGGAAAAAATAATTCCTATGAGAAGTAAAATATCATTTAATTCATTATAAGATCTATTCTTGAGCAGTTTCATTAAGTTTTGACCATTTAAACATATCATTTTCTTAGGTATCATATAGATATAATCAGGGGTTTCGTAAGGAGAAATTAGGATACGACGTGAAAAAAATATAGTAAATTATTCTTGAGAGAAATCATTTATGAGTTATGTTAAGGGTCCTATAAATCACTACAAGATTCATTATAGACGAATCACCACCCACAAATATCATTGCTACTTATCTTATCCATAGGTCTCACACTGAGATACTTATGGGTTTATTAATGACATGTTATGATGATATAAACTTTTAATTATCAATTTAATAAATTATATACATATAACATATATACTTTTATATATTTTTCGATTATGGATTTTAAAATGAAATAAATATCAATTTTGAAGTAAATTTATTCAATTAATGTATCTAGACAACTAATAAAATCATTTTATGCTTAAAAATATATGCTATTAAAAGTTTTCTTCTTTATATGATATGGATTTTATGTTAATAAAATGAAAATATTATGGTTAAATTATTACTTTAGTAAAATATATTGATAAAAAACAATAATAATTTAATTATTATTTTAGAGGTAATGAGAATAAGAATAGTTAATACTCAAAAACACATTTTTCTATTGATTTTTTATATATATTATATATTAATTTAATATTTAATTATTTTATATTTATAAATTGAATTAGATTAATTATATTCAAAATATAGAATCAAAATGTTAAAGTTTGGTAATAAAGTTCATCTTATATTCTATGTAAAAAATATAACTACTATAGTAAATATTTAATCAATTTTAAAGGGAAAAATGGAGGAAACCTATCATAGACTAGGTTTTACTAAATCAATGTGAATGTTAGACCTTTTATAAGAATTTTTTTTGGTTTAAAATTGTCACTCACATGTCTCACCCACATTTCATAATGTAACTAACCTAACTGACACATGATTCAATCTTTACCCTTTATCTAATATAGGTTTCTAAGGAAATGTCCCTCATTTTCACCTATAAAAGGGTTTCCCTTCCACCCACATAAAACCACAATTATCCATATAAATTTCTCTGAAAATATACGAATTTTACCTCCTTTATCTCCATTTTAAACATTTTTTATCCTCTTGTAACATGAACCTGTCCCAATTACACCATTTCTAAGATGTTTTTCTAGAGAATATTATTGTCCTAAACATGAGTATTATTCACCCTCTAACCTTTTATTATCTATATTTCTTATCCAGCATAACAAAAATATAATACAAACATAATAATGTAGTAAAATTAGTATAATTATTAAACATAAATGTTATTATGTTTATGCAATAACTATTCTCTGTCCCTCTACCACCAATTGGGAAATGATAACGTCGCTCATGATACATGCATACATCTACCTCCATGATGTTGTACTTCATTTTTCAAAACCACCGTACATGGGTGTATTGAATAAAAATTTTATTTATCAAATTAATAACATTTTTTAATGATAATATTAATTTTAAAATTCAATATTAATATAACACCTTATATTTTTTATAAATTACTAAAATATGATAATCACTGATTTCAACTTCACAAATCATAACTAAAATTCTCAGGGAATGAAATTAATAATTTATAGAAATTTATGGGAAACCTATTTTAATACCTTAAATAACCTATTAATTATTAAATTTGCTGTCAAATAATGAGGATATACATCAATAATACAAATCTTGTGTGAAATAATCAAAATCACTTTCATAAGATGATGAAAATAAACAACAACTAACTAATAAATATTTAGAGAATTAATGTAGTTAATGATTAAAAATGATAATATATTTTTTAAAATTTTAATTAAAATATAAATTAATTTGGTTACTCTTACCATACAATAGTTTAGAGCATATATAAGAGTAAGATATCTGTAAGGGTTTTATTAACTCAACCTATAAAGAACCTAACCTTAGTAGCCTATATTCAATGGTCTATTTATTATATTGGAATAGGATACAAGGAATGACATCCTAAAGGACCGAATATATTACCATTACTGGTAAACAGGATACATACTTGAAATTCAACATAAAATTTAAAACATATAATACACAATTTAGTTTATTTTATAACGTAATATTTTCTCTTACAATATCCTTATATATCAATCATAAAATACATCCTAGAAACCTAAGGAAAATAAAACATAATAAAGGGGAAAGATTGGATTTTAAATAAGGGTATGCATACAATGGAATCTATGATGAATAAATAATCATAATCAATATATCAAGGTAAATAAATTAAAGACATTCCATTAAATAATAAATTTATCATAATACGGAAGGAATAAATTATGATCAAAAGCCATATATATATTCACATGTTCTTAAAAATTATCAATGGATATTCAATATAACGGAATAATCACATGGACATAAATACCTAATCTCATAATTAATAAATTAATAATTATTTACATCATAACCATACCATCATGGCTACATGCCAAGACATCTTACAAAAATGTGTAATGCCTTAACCAAAAACCTAATCTTGTTTGTCTCATGAGACCTACTGATGCATCAAGGGGATATATCATGCCCCACCCATCACTTACTAAGTGAAATGAATATCACAAATGAAAGGGGTTAAATATAATCAATATAAACTATCATATTTACAAACTAACATATTAAATATTAATTATTTTTTTAATAATTAAATAAAAATCATAAACCATTCGGAGTAATATGGAGAAAAGCATCAAAATAGAACATCCCAGTCAAATTGGTCATAAAAAATAAATTAAAATAATAAGGATGATATAAATAAACCATATCCCCAATATATAATAAGTATAATAAATGGTTAATGTCATTTATGATTAGAAATACCATAAAAATTCTATT
This sequence comes from Viscum album, assembly GCA_963277665.1. Lineage (NCBI taxonomy): Eukaryota > Viridiplantae > Streptophyta > Magnoliopsida > Santalales > Viscaceae > Viscum > Viscum album. The sequence continues at coordinate 333,227,393 of OY728138.1, read as the reverse complement.
AAAAAATTCTAAAGGAAAATATCCTTTTCACTTTGAAAATCATTTTCCAACTAAAAGTACAGAAACTATTTTGAAAAAAATATTATTTAAAAAAAATTCTTTGAAAATATACTTTGTAACTTATAAATTAATCCATAATACATTGATTTTTCATGGTGGTGGGTAATAATATACATTTCATACAAATTAGAACAATATTCCCATTCACATTTTTGATAAAATACAGACAAACATTGTTTAGAAAATGACATGATGATAACATTTTTGTAAAAAGAAAAAATGGGTAAAATTTTCTTTAAAAAATAATATTTAAATTTTTTTAAAAAATTTTAAAAACTTTTTCAGAAAATATGGTTGTAGAATAAAAAAGGATTTTTGACCGAAGAGATATATAATGTCAAATTTGTTTAAAAATAATTTTCTTAATAATTACAAGTATCAAAGTAAAGACAAATTCTAATATATATTGAAAATTTTAATTAATAAATATATTAAAATAAAATATATTTATTTTAAGTAATAAAAATTAATTATTCTATGGGATACTTAGACATACAAAAATCCTACATAATGATGAGATTGTAAAATACACCCTTACCATTTTTGTCATGTTTGAATAATAATGCACATAAAAGGAATAAATTAAAATAAAACATTAAATACCATGAATAGAAATATATTAATTAAATAACATACCAAAATGGGTATTATATACAACTATAAAATGAATATGTGGTGAATATGATATATTTCTCATGAAAGTAAATTGATATGATAAACCCTTACCATAGGTCGAATTTCATTCATACGTGTTCAAAAATCCTATATAATTAATATAGGTTTATTATAAATCTATTACAGAACCATAATAAGATACCTCATACCATACATGATTTAATTATATTCTTTTACCACTCTTTTATTATCGTTTCTTTGTTAAAATCATCTTTTTGGTCGATAATTTCTTCGTTACTCATGTGTGTATTGGTTTAGAAATTTTGTTACATTTATATTTATTATAGTTACATAATTAAAAAAATGTTAAAAATGATATAAATATCATATATATTCATTATATAAGTAATTATAATAATCTATCAAATGTAATGATAGAATATAGTTTACACTGTTCACGAAGATGGTAAGTCGTACAAACGTATAAACATTGTTTCCATTTTTCTCAATCGATGAAATTAAAGGAAAAAAGGTTAATTAACCATTAAATAATCATTAATATATTTTATATATCATTTATATTAATCAAATATATCCTAATTTTTATTAATTTAAAAATAAAATAAAAAAATGTCACATCTCTATTTTGAGGCGGCAGTCCACACATACGCACGAGTGAAGTTATAGTTTTATAATAGATTGGAAGGTAAGAATTTGGAATTTATATTATACATAAATATGTATTTTTAGTAAACAAATATTACATATATTCACAAAAATATATCTTTACTAATTTCCATGTAATGTGTAACCGAAAAAAGAATCTCATCGCTTCCCAAGGTGGTAGACCATTGTACACACGAGTGATGTTATCGTATCCCCCCCCCCTAAAATGGTATGTAAGAAGATATATGTGATATAATTATTCAATAATTAAAATAGTTTCACAAATATAATATAAATATTTTAATTCCCTAATTATATCTATCCTTGAAATTTGGTGATGGAAACTAATTACATCGGTTCGTGAGGTGGTAGTTCGATTTACACATGATTGATATTTTTATTTCTCATTGTACAGATGTTGAGATGGATTTGGGTTATTATATTCAAATAATAACATCTGAATAAATATGGGATACTTTTTTTTATTATATTACCTTAATTTTAGATGATTTGAAGGATTTTAAAGAAGAGAAGAAACAAATACACATGTTTAAGTATTTTATGTCTTCTTGGGAGAGCCTCTTTAGGTTACAAAGTAAATCGTTCTTTTGAGAGGATAATAATAAAGATAAGGAATATAGGATTTTATGGGGGAATTAAGGGAGGTATTTATTTATATTCATTTTTAGAATCAAACGTTTTAGGAAATGTGAAGTTGAGAGGAGAGGGGTGGCCTTTTATAAGTGAGGGAGAGGACACAAATGAAATTTATGGAATGATAATGTGATAACCACATTTATCTCATGAAAAAAGACTAAAAATGGGTAATTATCAATATTTTTAAGTTATTTTCTCTAAATAGAGATATCTAATTAGATTTGGACAAGTTTTATATCATTTGTAACCCTTTCTTCACAATTTAAACCTCTGAAAAACTCGTTTTTACCTTAAATACATTAATTATTTTTAACTTTTTTCTCTATTAATTATGGAGAAAAAATAAGTATACATTATTATATAATTTAAATAATTATTATGAAAAATATTCAATCCATTTTTTGAATTTCAATTAATACAAGTGAAAGAGTTCAATTGAAAATTAAACCCACAAAAGTGTCAACAAAATAGATTATCCAAACTAAACCATTCAAAACATTACATGTTTTTATATCATAATTGAATATTAAATTAATTAAAAAGACCTAAAATTATTAAATTATAAAATTATTTTACTAATATAACATTAAAATTAATTTAAAATATAATTTAACCATGTAAATAATTTTAATGAAAATGTCATTTTTAATAAAAATTAGAATTTTCACTATTAATTAATAAACTAATCCTTCCAGAAAAATCCAAAAGAAATAATATAAAGAAAATTTTGACAAGATTATTTCCAAAATTTTGTTTTTTTAAATAAATTTTATAATATAAAAAATAAGTTTAAATCATGTGTGGAAAGCGTGACTAAACTATCTTTTAGAAAAATACAGTTTATTCTGATAACATTTCTTTTTTATTTAAAATGATTATTATTTTATTTATAATAAATAGATAAAAATGAATTTAATTTATACATTTTTAAACCATATAATTTCATAATTTAATTATCCAAATTAATACCACTAACTTAATATCTAGGATATAATAGTCATGTTTAAATAATAATATTTTAATAGAGTATCACGTTTTGTTTAAACCCAAGATTACATGCATAAAAAGCTATCAAATATATTGGATTTATTTTAAAATAAATATATAATAATGTCTTGGTGTGTTAAATTTTGTTCTAATATTGGTTTCCCATTTCATATAAACTATAAAAAATTATATTCCTCCTTTGAAATCTCAGGGTGTTAAATTATACGCCCTTAAATAAATTTCAACCTCGAAATTTAATCTTGATATCAGAAATTAAGGGCTTGAAATTTGAAAATATGTTAGTTGGAAACAAAAATTGTAAAAATGGTTAATGAAAAATCTACTTTTTAAGATATAAAGAGAATAATAAAGGACATCTATGTTAACAAATAACTAGGTTTTGAAACATGAGAACTTTAATGGGATGTGAAGATAAAGATATGTATGAAAAGAATAAACAATTCTAGAGAGTGATATATATCATTGATCATAATAAAGTGAATGAGAAATGTAATGTTCAGGACTAAAATACCATAAATCTATGTTAATTTAATAGACCATTTTATTCACTGGTCATAAAGTTAATATGAAAAAAAATTTGTTTCAAGATACTTTTCATAAAGTTGCGTAATTATATTACTATCTAATAATATATTGAAATATATTTAATTGATATATTTCTATTTCATAGGAACAATTTCATCCATTGGTTGTGCTTCGATCAATTCCCATTTCATTTCTTACTCCATGAAATGATTGTCCAAGATTATTTTTATACGTGAACCACTAAAATTATTTTTTATTAGATCATAGGATTCTTAAAATATATAAAATTTATTCATACTGTGTCACAATATTTTCCATAAACAAAATGGTAAGATTGAGCTATATAATAATAAATTAATTTCAAAAATCTCAATAATAACAATATTGTTCAACTTAATCCATTTCATAAATAGTTAACCATAAGACTCCTCGAAAAAATATCTAACCAAATTCAAAGTCCAAAAATTTAGAAAATTCACTAAATTACTAAAATCAACATAAATTTTGATTTCCCAAATTTTATAAAGTGGGTCTTAATTTTCATGTAAAAAATGTTAATACCTTGGTTATATAGTTACTAAAACATGGTAATAACTAGAATTACCAAAAAACCCTCAATGAAAACATACATACTCCCTCTTTCTATATGTAAAACAATATATTATTTAATATATTCCATAAATAAATAAAAATGACGTAAAATCCATCAATGATAACATTAACCACTTTTTAATAAATCATTAATTATTTACAAGTTAATTAATGCTATTTAATAAGATTTATCAATATTAGACATCCCTTTATCCAAACTAAACACCATTTCCTCAATATTTGGAATATATTAAAGATTATCTTCCCTTAATAAAGTGTTTTACATAAAATATAACCATAACATTAATTCACTTATCTAAGTTTTCAGTATGATTCCATATATTCTTTAAAATACTTAATGAAAAACTTATATAGAACAGTGCTTATATATTTGATGAATTATATGACATAATTCTCCAACTACAATACATAAACACTTCAATAATTCTACTTAATTATAAAAAAATTAAATAATATTGATCATATTATTCCTTAATAACATCATTCTTTCACATTTTATTTTTAATCTTTTTATCATTATTAGTATATCCATTACTCGTACAGCCTTTCTAGTTCTATTTATGAGATTTCCACCAAGGAAATAAATTTGTATAATAACAATACTTCCCAAATTTAGAACATTAAACCATAGATTATACACTTGGGAGACCATCATTCTCATATATTGAGTTAATTGAACATTTAATTTTTCCGTGAAGATTACATGATTTGTGTCCTTATTTTCCCCACTCAAAACACCTTATTATTTATCTCAGGAAATCATTTTTGTGCTTCTTCCCACATTCTGAAAATATGGGAATCTAAATATTCTTTCCTTCATGGTCACCACAACCTGAGCTCTTAGTGAACTCTATCATTATCTTATTTGGTGAGTCTTAGTGTTGTTTATGTTCCAGGCTATTAATTATATATCATGAAATCTTATTAGGAATAATCACAAGGTAATTAATTTAAGTAATCATCTTATTTGGTTTCTCATTATCACAGTGTCTTTCACATTCAATATTAACCCAATTCTTTTTAGTTCAGACCATTAACTGCAACCAAAAATCATATTTTGAGAAAAATAATCATATTGGGGAACCAAATTATTATTAATATTTAATCATAAGATGTATAAATCATGGACCATTCTTTTCAATATATGAAACCTTATTTTTTACATTTTTAATTCATGGTCTTCATTTATTCAAATCATTCATCATGGTTTATAAAAGAAATTTGAATTAACCAAATCATATCCCCTAGTAGATTAAAACCAGAAGCATATTAAGGCCTATTATCGTGTACCAAGTAATGCTTGCGTCAATCCTAACATGCCTTTTTCAAAGTTATTAGTCCTTGGTACATCAGTTCATGAAATGTGTATACTTATAGTATCCATACAAGGATATATTGTGAGGAAAAACAAATAATCTCACTCTCAAGAAAACATAATTATAGTATTATATACTTATCTACAAAATTTATCATAGGGTTATGTTCATTAATTATTGTTTTCCAATATATAGTACTCATGGATTATAATAAACTTTCTCTAACACCAACTATAATGAACTTGGCCCTTATTTCCAAAAGTTGGTGGTTACTTTATTACATTGGCATGTGTTTCATGGATTCACATCCCGAAGGACTAAAAAATTTATAATTCATGGAAAATTAGAAACATACAGAACTTTAAAATTAAAATTGAAGACATAAAATACATAAATTGTTTTATTTTAGAATGCCATATTTCCCCTTAGCACTTCCATGCATATCAATCATACAACACTTCCTGGTATCCTGGTGAGAATAAAACATAAGAAACAGGTGATCTCAGATTCCCATTAATGGTATGCGTATAGTAGAAGTTGTCATGAATAAATAATCATAATCAATATGAAAATTTAAATAACTATGAAACATTACATTTAGATAATAACATTTGAATAATATGGTAGGAATAAATGATGATAAAATAATGTTATATAAATAATAAGATAAACATAAAACGTATTCATGAATGTTATTAAAAATAAAGAAAATATCACCTTGAAATTAATAAATAATATCATAATAATTAAATGTACAATTATAGACATCATAATCAAGCCATTAATTCCTCATTCCAAGACATCTTACATAAATGAGTATGACCTTAGCTAAAAACCCATGCTAGTTTGTCCCATAAGACCTACTGATAAATTGAGGGGATATAACAATCTTAAATCATCACTTACTAAGCCTAATACATTCTAAACATGAAATAGGTAAAACATAATCAACATAAACATTGGTATTGAAAAACAAGTACGCAATATTTCAATACATTACCTAGTCCATAAACATAATCCCATACCATTCAATGTAACATGTATAGTGGAATCTAAATAGAAAATCCCAATAAAATAGTTCAAAAACCATCAGGAGAAATAATAATGATGATATCAGTAAAAAATATCCCAAATTTTTCATAATCATAATAATGGGATTATGTCATTATTGAATAGAAATTCCATAAAAATTCCATAAAAATATTTCTTAAGGAAAAAATGATTTTCATATTGAGAATATTTTTAAAACTAATGTTTAAAGAAATATTAAAAAAATAATTTTCTTTTAAAATAACCTTTTAAACTTGTATATTGTGATTTAAAACATTTAGTGGTCTTATCAGTGGGAAATTATATATATATTTTACATGTTAAAACAAAGATTCATTTCACATTTTTTGTGAAATCCAAATGCGCCTTATTTGGAAAGTTACATGAAAATTCCTTTTGATATTTTTATTTGTCAAATTTTTTTGAAATTTAATATATAAAGTCATTTTGAAAATTTTAAAAAAAATTGAAATCATTTTTAGAAAACATGGTTTCGGTAGAAAAAAAGTTTTTTGACTAAAGGGAGAAATAAATTCATATGTTCTTAAATAAATTCTAAATTACTTTAAAAACCAAAGAGAGGAAAAAATACAATATTTCTTGAAAATTTCATGAATTACCATAGGAGAAGAAAACACATTATTTTTATAAAATATAAAATAATTTCCCAAAATCGAGACTTAAACATAAATAATACCTAATAATTATGATATTGTGAAATACACCATTTAAATTTTAGTAATGTTTAAATTTTTGAACCAATGAAAGAAAAAAATAAAAATAAAACATTAAATACCACAAATAGAAATTGATTAATGATATATCATATAAAATTGTTAGTATATACACTACATAAAGAGAATAAGTAGTGAATATTGCATATGTCTCACGGAAGTAAAAGTGATATGTGAAAACCAAAACTTAGGTCTGATTGTCTTCATAAATTGTTTAACATACTGTATAATGAAAATAGGTTTATTATAAATATTTTAAATAACCATAATAATATATTTAATTCCATATATGATCTATTTATTGTATTTTATAACCAATTTATTAACATTTCATTGATAAAATCACAATTTCAGGTGATAATTACTCTTTTTTTCAAGTATGACTTTGTTTGGTAATTTAGGTCCTTTTACATTGATGATGGTTCCATAATATATATAATTTTAAACATGATACAAATACAATATATAATCCTTATATTTTTAATCATATCAACCTATAATAGTCAGAGATAGAAAATGGATTACATCGTTAATGGAGATGGTATGCTATACATACGCATGAATGATTATTAAATTTTTATCGATGAATGGAATAAATGGAAAATAAATTTTAATTATCCTTTCTAGATTTTATCTTGGATTGTGTTTTGAATTGTGAGACATTGTAATAATTCCTGGAATATTTTTGAAGATAGTTGATGAGTCGATGTGGGCTTCTGGGTAACAGAGAGCCGCGACGTGGTGATTTTAAAAATATTAAAGATATTTTTTTCATTCATGTATATTTTATATTGAAAAGTATTATAACTCCTATTAGGAGCCTTATATTATAATTCTGAGACCATGGTTGAGTTCATTACATCGTTATTACCCTATGTGCAACATAAAGATGTCTACGCCTGGTGCGCGAGAGAGGGACTATTGGTGGGTATATGTGGAGTGATTATTAATTAAATTAAAATATATTTAATAAAATATGACCTAATCCACTCCCTACCACATTGGTTTCACACAACTCAAAGGATATCAACTCATATTCTCTTCCCCTTTGGATGATGGATGAAAACAAGCTAAAATTTAAGCAATTTAGTGTTTTTTATTTACGCTGTTAACGATGATCATCATCTTATCAAGGAGAAGCACAATATTAGTGTTGTTTTACACTTGAATATTAGTCATTTATCCCCTTTGGTAGGAATGTTTAATTTTTGGTCCCAATCCCCTTCGTTATGGTTTTTGTAAGGTTGTAGTGCCTAATTAAGAATTCTAAAGATCCCTCCTAGGTCAATCTATATGTTTCAAAGAAAAACTATGTTAATCAAGAGAATATAAAGTTAATTCATAATTGGAATTACTATATACATGCAATGTAGTCTAGTGGACACATCTTGTGTCCTTCTCATTTTGAGAAGAAGATGACTTTTTGGGACTACATGTCGTGTACTAGAGTTACTCGCACTGTATTGAACAATATCATGTGGACATATTACATGGGCAGGGTTATCATGTGATCATATATGGCCATATAGAACTACAAATCCAATGTACATGGGCATCGGGTTCCGAACATGGGAACATGAAATCCACATGGTTCAGTGGACACTAAACTCAAACTCACCATTTAGTATGAGATACATACTGTATGAGGGAAACCATTGGTTGGGCCATGTGTAAGACGAACATAGATAGGGGATGGTTGAGTAAGAACATATAGTGTACATGTTTTATATTCCATGTATGCCTATAAGTTCAATCAATGACTTGTAATGGGGAGACACAACCAGGTGTATGGATAATTCCACATGTTGTGTGGCCTCCAGAAATGTCGTGTACTTTCAAAGAGATCTTCTTTAGATCTTATTATTTACATATCTCATTATTTGGAACCCATATTTTGGATTTTGATTATCCTATAATATGTTTTTTTTTCAAAATAGAATGTGATGGTGTCCTCTGTAGTGTCTTACAATATTTGTTGTAGCGTGGTTCAAGTACGATGTAATAGTAGCGGTGCTTAACCTTGGGCTATGATCTGGGTGGATCATTGGGTTTACATCAGGGTCAGTAACCTTTCCTTTTTCCTTAAGATGTGGGTCTTCTGGACTCTTTAATCTGGTATAGAAGTTATCCCAGAATGTAAGAGGGCACGGGTCCCCTTCCCATGGTTGTGTTGCAATGAGAGCTATGATAATCATGAATCTCTTTTCAGTATAACTAGATCAATGAAATAGATCAGTGTGGATCTTACTGAGAGACGTTGGGACCTATACTCCCCTATAAAATTAGGGAGAGGGTTTCCTTTACCATTCATGTAGTTGGAGATAGTTCTCTCTTTCCTGATAGGGTGCAGGCCCACCATACTTGTTGGAAAGATAGAGTTGTACTCCCTTGGTAGACCAGGGTGAAGGTCCTCTATCCATGGAGTTGGAACTCCCATAATATGTTAGGGTGAAGGCCCTCCAGACATGATGTACAGATAGAGTGGGTAACTCCCCAATCCTATTAGGGTGTGGGTCCTCTATCCTTGAAGTTATGAATCTTCTATCGTACTGGGGTGCAGGTCCTCTATAAATGTCATGTTTTCGAAGAGTTTGAACTCCCATGTCTTACCAGGAAGTGGGTCCTCTAGCATTGGGTCGGCACTCTCCTATCGTATTAGGGTGCAGGTCCCCCATAGTTTTAATTCTGGTAGAGTTGTACTCCCATACCATATTAGGGTGCGCTCCCCACCTATAGAGTATTACACCCCGTCTCCGAGTAGTAGTGGGGAGTGGTTTCTCTATTAGAGTTACTTCTCCCTCATCTGTTGAGTACATTTTTGAGGAGTGGGACCCTTAAGAATTAACATATGATTACTAGTTATGATTTAGTTCTCCCTTGATATATTATGGTGTGGGATACTCCATATAGGACTGAAAGATGTTTTGCAGGTTAGTTTGGAACTAGTACTCACTCGACTACAGGGATGTGGTGAGGTGTGGGTTCATCTTTTTTCTCTCTTGATAGAGAGGATGAACGTAGTTCATATTCAAGTGTATTTGTTCCTGAACTATGTGTAATTGTGAGGTTTTTGCCTCTCCAATTGGGTTCTTACAGCCTCTTGTTGGGCGCTGGTAGTGACATTAGGACCTTTGTTGTTGTTCACTAGAGTTGGGCCTAGTGAGTTGTTCTCGAGGAAGTGTATCTCTCATATTAGTTAAACATGATATGGTTGAGAAATTGGAATATGTTATCTAGATTTTATGTTACCTTTGAGCCTTAGTTTATAATCATATACCTGGAAATGAGGTCATAACCTCATGAGACTTGATGTCTGAGAAGTGTATATCTGGGTTATTTTATGGGAGTCCTTATAGTGTTGTCACATGTCTAGGTTGTCCCACCTTGTGGACATAGTGGAATAGTCATGGATAAAAAATTATGGTTTGAGATAGAGTTTCACTCTCAATTGGGTTCTATATGGTTAGATCTATTGGACTATTTCCTTTTAGTTTCTACCATTTCATTTGGGTTTCTAGGTTCCACCTTTGTATTCTTATACTCACCTCTGCATGGGATTTTCTCGCACATGTTTATTCTTGTGCAGACCAAAGTAATTTTTATTTTTCCCTATTGTACCTAAGGTAGATAGAGCTTAGTAATCTTGCAAAACCTAGTTGTTTACCAGAGTTGGGATGAAGAGATTTCTGGTAATTTCATTTGAAAGAGATCCCCTCCTTCTGAGTTTGTTGGATGGTTTTGGAATTTTCTTTCGTCGAGGACATGTTTTTTCCTTTTTGGGATTTCAATACATCTATTTTACATTGTATTAGGTTAGTTTTATTCATTAATTTTGGTTTTCATATTATTATATCTCTTTCCTATTTCTTAGAGGTGCTTTTTGGGGCCTGCATACACGTTCATTAGGCAAAGGCGTCCCATCTCTATGATATGCGTACTCGGTGCTAGTCTCTACCTTCTATAATATTATATTTTGGATTAGGGAGTTGTGCTATAAAGCCACTAGGTGGTTTCTTGATAGGGTGGTATCATAGGAGGTTCCAATTTGGAACCATTGTTTCGTGAGCTTGGGTTCGGTTACATAGAGACATTGTTGCATTTTTTCAAGTTCAGCTCTTAGGTGAGAGGTTCTTGTGTTGGTATGGTAGGAAACATATCCTTCATCTTGACTACGAAAAACCAATTTTTGACATAGTATATTATGACACTGTTCAAAGGAAAATAATGGTACATGAGTCATATAGGACCATGTTTTGGTTTTTCCTTATCCTTGTTAAGTCATCTCCCCAGATACACTCTTTGCCCATGGTGTGTCTTGACTCTATTTCAGGATTCCACCATGAAGAAAACCAGATAGGGTTCCATAACCTGACTGTGAGTATGATCATCCCCATCATAAGGATTATGTTTAGAGTATTTTTTGTGTGTGGGTACCTTCGTGTGGTCCAAAAGTTGAGCCACCATTTGTTGAGTAGAAAGTTATGCTAGCAGTTCAGGCCAAGGATACAAATAGGATGAGTGTACTGTATGAGTTTCAAAGGTAATTACCCATGATGTATTAGGGTGATCCATACCACCAAATGGATGATTAATGGCTCGAGGTAGTCAAATTTTTTTTCCAAAACGTGTTGAACCTCCCCCACCCTTGTCGATTAGATGGTGGTCTTAATGGAGATCTTTCTACAGGGTTTAGGGGGGAGATAATTACATTCACTTAGGTAAAGTTCAAGAAACTCTTTAGGGAATATTTATACCCCACCATATTGAGATCAGTGCATATCCAAGAGTTTCTAAAGCTTTGGAAGTGTATCCTGACTACGGTAGAGTACTCGATGAGGTTCATATACCTATCCCGATACTCACTGTATATGGTTTGAGACCTATTCTTTAAAGATCAATCATTTGTGTAGGGCCTCCATAGATACTTATAATAATATGTGGTCCCCTTGTGTATTACCTCTTATATGGGGGGTTTTGGAGTGATTTATAGTCATAGAGAGCTTCTTGGAGGATGGATAGGTGAATTTGGCCAAGAGTAGTGGTTACGAGGCTAAGGAATCTGCAACAACTATATGAAAAAAATGAAAAAAATCATAAATCATGAGGTATACCCATGATCACACTAAGGAAAGTGGGCCTGGAGCACCGAATCCATGTTGGGGTTCAGTTCAACTGCATTAGTGGCAATGTTAAAATTGTAATGACTGAGGAAATATTTATAGATGTTGTTTGAACTTCTATGTTATTGAGATGGGTCTAGTCTATAAGACTCATTATGAAATGAAGAATTTCTAATAAGGAGTTACAAATGAAGGAAAAACATGGAGGATGAGCTGGGAGGGTATCAGAAGGTGGCCAACAGTTTGAGGTGCTTCCACTACCCCCCTGGTGGCCCATACCAGGCCTAAAGAAATGGAGGACACATGCAAGGATAATTGCATGTCGTAGGGGCCTCTGACTCAGAAGATCCGGGGATTTATATTTGTAATCATGGTGTCCTTTCTACTTTCTACTGTTGTAATTTTTAGACACTATTGTGAGGTACTCTTTTATTTACGCTTCTTTCTTGAGGTTTTATGATGGTGACAGGAGGAATTGGTAGAACCCTTTTTTGGTGTAGTCCAATATGACCTTGATTGAATGAGGAAGAGTGGTCCTTCCCCTAATAAGAAACATTTTTTAGAGGAAAGTAAAACATTTAGGGTGATTTAGTGCCTCCCAAAGAGAGTATTATCAATGTGTGGTAGATGAGTCTCTTTGAATTGTGTGTTCAGACTGAGTGAGGTGTTGGTGGTTGTGATAGAGGTCTTGTTAAGACCCAAAGTGAGTGTTTGGCAGCCATTTTCTATTCATTAGTACCCTCATTTAATTTTCATAATCTTTTTGCGTGAGATGCTTGAGGAGGATATGGCGTGGTTTGATGTAGATTTGTACTAATTAGTAAGAGGGACGCTTTCCCCAACAAGACATGTTTTTGTGACCAGAACAAAATTATACATATGATTCAGTGCCTCCCAAAGCGAAATGCATCGTGATGTGGTGGATGAGTTCCTTATACTTGTGTCTTTTGGGCGGGGTTATGTGATGGAGTGTCAGAGTAGGTCCTGCCATTGCTAGTGGAGTTTTATTTTTGAAAATTATGTTTAACAGACCTAGTAGAGGGAGGGCCTTGCATTGAACCATTACGTAGTGGAAGAGTTAGACCTTGATATGTTTAGATAGTGTGGTTTGGTTTCTTACCATCCATAATAAAAAGGGATACCACAAGTGGGTGTGGCGGTGTCTCTATTTTTGTGAGATATGTTACAGTTGGGGGATTAAAGATGAAGGACCTATTAATACCTAATGTCAACACTTGGGCAGCCATGTTTTGTTAATTGGAACCCTCACGTGCTCAGGGTCAACCTTGAATGCAGGACACTAGAGGAGGTGGTGGTGTAGTTCATCCAAGGGTGGATGTGAACTATGGCGTTATGTCTGTGCCTTTATTAGGTCAGCAATGTGGTGTACCACTGAACTACCTAACTAATAACAGACCATGGTGCTTGATGATTTTCCCCCATCATAGCTAAGAAGAACAGTTACATTTGTTGCAGGATGTCGACGTAGTTGGAACTGGATGTGAGAGTAGTTTGGACTTGGTAGTTCCCTGGAGTGCATGTTTGAAAGCAACATGAGAAACCTTGGTGAGCTCACTCGCGTTGGAGTTCTAATGGTGATCTAAATTTATTTCCATTTTTTCATGGATTTCTCTATTTAGGGAATAAAATCCATAAAGTGGGGAGAATTTATTGAAATTAATTTTCACATGTATGATATTGGAATATTTCTAGGAATATTTTTAAAGCCAGGTAATGAGTTTACGTGTTATTCTGGGGCCGAAAGAGTATTGACGTAGTGATTTTAAAAATATTAAATACATTTTATCAAGCATGTAATGTTTCTATTGAATTGTTTAATAACTATTGAGTGGAGTATTAGATCGGAATTATGAGACTGTGGATGAGTTCATAACACTGTTATTAGCCTAGGTGCGATAAAAGTTGGCTGCACCAGGTGCGTTAGCGAGGGCCAGTTGGCGGGACATTTTATGGTGAGATTATTAATTTAATGAAAATTTATTTAATAAAATATAACATAAATACCTCCCCTCCCACTTTGGGTGTGTGAAAAACAAAGAATAACTGCTCCTCATATATCCCCCTTTGTTCGATGGATGAAAAATATCTGAAATCAAATTGACAAAGCACTGCCAAACATCATTATTGGCATTGATCATCATCAGATCAAGGGGTAGCTTGATCTTCATGACTTTTTTAAACCAAAACATCAGTTTCTTTCCCTAAAGGTGGTCTGATTTTAGTATTGGTGTCCATACCCTTTGTTATGATTTGTTTTATGGTTGTAAAGCCCTATTAAAAATGATAGAGCTCTCTCTTTGGTTGGTCTACAGGTTTGAAGGAAAACAATGTCAAATCAGAAGAATATCAATGTAATTAGAAGCCAAAATTATAATCTATATGACATTTATTCTAGTAGAAATTACTTCTATAGTTTTTTTTCAAGGAAGAATATTACTTTTGGGTACTACACACTGTGTAGTGACCCCATGTAACGTGGCTAGAGGACATGGCATGGGTAGCCATGTGATCATATATGGATGTATAAGACTAAATGTAAAATGTACATAGACACAAGGTGATTGAAACGGGTGTAGGAAAAACACATGGATAGGTGTCCAATTATCCTAAACATGTTGTGTAGTATGGGATGCACGACATGTGAGGAACATGGCTAGGTGGGCAGTGTGGAAGAAGAACCTAGTCAGGGGCTGGTTAAAAAAAATACACCATCTATGATATATAAAATAAATTTATTCCTACATGGGAAATCTAGGCCATGTAAAGGGGACACATGGATAGGTACAATGGTGAGCCGACACGTCGTGTGGCCTCCAGTCCACACTGGACACTTTCTTGGATATCTTCTTGAGAGCTTTAGCTTTACAAATACCCATATATGGATGTCAGACTTATGATTGTGAGTAGAATATCCCCAGTTCTTTTCCATGTAGAATATGATAGTGGCTTCTATAGTTTCATATGAGATATGGTGCAGTGTTGTTTGATCATGAAGCTATAATAGTGGTGTTTATCCTTGGGTAGTGATTTGGGTGGATCACTAGATTGACATTGATGTTTGTACCGAAACCTTTTTCCATAGGATGTGGGTCCATTGATATTTTTACTTTCGTAGAGCGGTGCTCCCCTAGTTTACCAGGGCATGGGTCCCCTATCCATTTTCATGTTACGATGTGAGGTATGATAAGTGTGATTCTCCTTTCTACAGAACATGATTGATGTGGTAGATCAGTGGGGTTCTTATTTAGTTATTCTACGACTAGTAGACCATTTTGGCATCAGGGTGTGGGTTTGCCTTTAAATTTTTTTAGTTTGAGAAAACATTCCCCAGATGTTCTTCTGTGCATTCCCTCCATAAAATTTAACCAGATAGAGCAGTACACTTTTATTGGGTCAGGGTAAAGTTACTCTATTTTCAGAGTAGGTACTACCTTATTGTGTCATGAAATAGGTCCACTAGATGGGACATATAGATAGAGTGTATAACTCCTCTACCATGTTAGTATGCATGTCATATATAATTGGAGTCATAACAACCCTATTATATTATGGTGTGGGACTTCCACAGATGTAGTGTTACATAAGAGTTGGTACTCCCCTGTCATACTAGGGAGAAAGTCCTCTAGTCTGGGATCGGTACTCCCCTGTTATGTTTGAGTGCGAGCACCCATAGTAATCAAGCTATTATAGTAGAACTCCCCTAAAATACTAGGGTGTGGGTCTATAATTATAAATTAAAATCCCCCGTCTTCGAGAAGTAGTGGTGGGAAAGTCCTCAGTTGGAGTTAGTTATCCCTCGTTTGTTTAGTAAAGTTATAAGGATTAGCATCCTCCAGTAGTTATGTGTGATACCTAGTTAGAAGATAGTGCTCCATAGATATATGGAGGTATGTGACACTCTATACAGGATAGATATGGGTCTCACAGGTTAGTTTGGAACTAGTACTACCTCGTTGTTGGGAAATGACGAGGTGCATGTCCCTCCATTCTCCATCACACTTGAGAGAATGCACACAGTGTGTATTCTAGAGGATTACTCACTCAACTGTGTGCAGTGGTGAGGGGAGGGTTTCTCCACAAGGGTTCTTAAAGCCTTTCTTAGGGCTTTGGTAGAGAAAATAGGACCTCTGGTGATGGTGAGTAGAGATGGACCATGTGAGTTATTCTCTATGGAGTGTGTCTCTTAGAAAAGTTCCATATTGGATGACTGAGCTCATGGAGTGTGATCTGCTAGTTTTTTTCTTACATTTGAGTCATCTTGTACAATCTTATACATGAAAATGAGGTTCAAATCTTATGAGACATTGAGTCTAAGACAATTATATCAGGGAGGTTTTTTGAGAGTCTATGTGGTGTTTTTGTGTGTATGGGTTGACACCCTTTATGGGATGAGATTAATAGTCAGGGATATGTGAGGATGGTTCAAGATGGATTTTCTCTCTCGATTGGGTTCCCTCTGGCTTGGTCGAGTGGGATGATGGATTTATACTACTTCCTTTTCTTCTGGGTTTCTAGGGTGCCTACTATGTATTCTTATACTCACCCCAGAACATGATTTTCCCACACATGTTGTGTCTTATACATACCATATGATTTTCTAAGGAGTGCATAGAAGACCCAAGGAAGGTGGGGCATAGTGATCTTGACCAACTGAGGTGTTTACTAGGAGTATGACCAGAATATTTCAAGATTTTTTATTTGATAGTGATCCCCTCTCCTTTTGGTAGGTTGGATTTAGTTATATTCCATTCATGGGTGTGTGTTTTAGCATTTTTAGTCTTTCAGTACTTCTATTGTACTCTGGTTTGGGATAGTTGGGGGCATGTATTTTAGTTTTCATATTTTTATAATTTTGAACTATTTCATGGAGGTGTTTGTGGGTGCATGAATACAGGTACTTCAAGAAAAGGCCTACTATCTACAAGATATGGCTACTCGACACTAGTCGTTATCCCCTATCCTATTGGAGGTGGTCTTGGGAGTAGTGGAATGGGCACCGTCAGCTCAGGTCATGAATGATTCATTTTTATATTATATATATTTTATATTAATCAAAGATATCCTCATTACCATCCATGAAAAAGAAAAATTAAATACTTTTCACATTGCTAAATTGAGGTGGTAGTACACCTGTATGCATGAGTGATAATATTTTCTTCTAATGGATTGGGTGGAAATATGTTATTTGTGATATTAAACATCAATAATGTTATACAAATTATGTTAAATAAACTGAGTAGGGGGGTGAATCAGGGTATGAAAAATTAAAACATATGTCATTTCATATCTAATATTGTCGTAAAAAATAGTCTTCCCCCTCTTTCCCATAAAAATGTATGAAAAGTTTTAAATCATGATTGAGACACAAAAATTTTGCTTAGTTCACCCTCACAGGGCTACGTCCAAGGAGAATAAAATAGGCTAAATCCAAATCCTATAAGGCTCACTACCAAGAATGGTTGTTAGGGCTAGATCTCATCTATACTAAGGATCACTTCATTTATAAGGTTTAGGGTAAGTTCACAACTTTCCTAAGAGTCTCTCACTTTGTCTCTTTCTCTGGATCACATTTCTATGGAAAGGACCACCATATTCATATTCATTTTCTCCATACTATTGGAAGGGATATACTCACAGTTAGTGGAATTTTAGGTCCCTAAAGTTTCACAAAATTATACATCCTCAATTGCAGATAGATGCTCTATTGAACATCCACTTTCTTTCAATCGATGAATACTACTTTACCACATGTGTATTTGGAATCATCAAACATATGTGAAACTCTTGGGTTCCTTGAACAATTATTTAATTCCTTGCATGCGACATATGCCTTTATCTAATAAAAACTACTTCTCTACCCTTTTATACTTGTGTGAAACTCAATACTTTCATGAAACTCTCTTCTGATGTGCAACACCCTTCTTACAAAGAACCCCATTCTAACGTGAGGCTCTTAAGTGAAACTCACTACTAACATGAAAATCCCATCATGTGCGTAACTCAATACTTGTGCGATTTAGAGATTTGATTCCATCTAATTGTTTATCATGCTCAAATGAGGGGGTTATACACCTATTTATGGGCATTTTTTCAACCATGTGCGGAACTCACGTAACATTCCCTAAGCACGAAAGTCTCATTCCCTTATGTCTCAATCGTGAAAAATCACCTTACACAAAAAACCATAACTTGCTTAAAAATATTTCCTTTTACATATTTTGAATTAATGACATAAAAAAATGGATTGTGTTCAACTTTATAAACCACCTAAACACTTGCGTGCAACTTCCTTTTCCATAAACACTTTTCTCAATTCACCAATTTTTGGACCCAAATACTTGGAAAACACGAGAAAACAACGCCACCTTATATATGATATTTTCTTAACACATATAGAGAATCCATTACATTATTATGGCTCTTTGTCAAATTTTTTGGTCAACAATATCTCTAGAACACCACAACTAACCATGGAAACCACCCTTGTCAATATACACAATCTACCCAAAAATGAATCAATGTTACCATGAGCATTTTTTTTAAAAATTATGTAATTTTTGTTCATAGATTATACATGTATTCATTAAATTTAGAATTAATAACATTCATTTATAGTTTAATAAAAAAATAATCACATTTATTCATGATTTGGTAGTCCACTTTAGATACAAGAAACATTATCGTATCCCCCCATGCAATGGTATGTAAGAAGGTATATATGATATTATAATTAAATAAGTATTATAAAGTAATAAGTATTATATAAATATATTAAATATATTTTTATATCCATCATATAATGGGGGTGAGCGAAAATTAATTACATCAGTTCCTGAGGCGGTAATCCACCGTACACAAAATCGATAGTTTTGTTAACCATTTGATGGAATATTTTGAGGGATTTCAGATATTATATTAAAATAATTACACATTAGTATATAAGAAATAATGGTGATATTATATTATCATAATTAAAGATTATTTTAAGAATATATAATTATAAATCAAACATCTATGCACGTTTATGAATATTACCACTTTTTTAGAGAACCTATTTTATTTTATTCATAAAGACTTCATAGGAGGGATTATTAATAAAAATAAGGACTATATGAAGTGTGGATATAATTATGTAAATAATTTTTATACGGATTTTTCTATAAAAAGGGTTTTTGATGTTTGAAGAGGGGAGGGGAGGGGATAACGTTTTATAAGTTTGGGAGAGTAAACACTTGTAATTTTTGAAAAGATAATGTGCTACCCACGTTTTTTCATTATAGTATCCCAAAAAATGGCCATTATCTATAATTATAGGTGATAACAACATAATATGTCCTTCTAATGGGATTTTGACAAGTTTTAGATAATTATTATATATTATCTACCTAGTTTAACCCTCGGTAAACTACTTTTCATCTTAACTATGGTAATAAATAAAAACTCTTTTCAAGGTTAATTATATTAAAAAAAATTATAATAATCTCATTAAAAAATATAATTTTTTATTGTTCCAAATATTTAATAAAGTTTTCCAAATTCAATAAAAATATGTCTCAGAAATCAGTTAAAAATTAATCCCACAAACTCATTGAAAAATGAGTTTTCCAAACAAAAAAATTCAAAAGATTTAAATGTTATTATCTTAAAATTAAAATTAAATTATTTAAAATTTCCTAAATTAGTTATATTTTAATATAAATGAAGTTATATTACTTTAAAACCAATTTATATTAAACTTTAACCCTGGAAATAATTTAAATGAAAAAGGTATTCTCAATAAATTTTTTTATTGTTCACTATTCATCAAAAAATTATTCTTTTGAAATAAATCCAAAACAATCATGACAAGATAATTTTAACTTTTATATTTCAAAAATGAAGTTTATTTTTTTCAATTAAATTTTATAAAATTGGTAAAAATTAGTTTTATATTATTTGTGTAATGAATTACAAAATTGTATTTAAGAAAAATATAGTTCTTTCTGAAAACAATTTTATTCATTCAAATGATTCTTTTTTTCTAATAAATTGAGTACCAATAATTTTTTTTACATATGAAAACTATATGATTTTGATAATTTAGTTAGTCATATCCATACCCACTTCAGTACACCCAGATTCTAGTAAGTATCCATTTATGTATGCATTTTAAGTATTTAATGATTTTGGGTAAAGATATAGAGGATTTGTAAGAATTTTGGATTTTTATTATGGATTTCATAAATGTTAACAACTGAATAATGGTTATTATAAATCGTGAAACTTCTATAGGAAACTGTGTAAGGTGAAGCATGGTCTTCTGGGTAGGATCACGATTGAGCACACGGTTTGGTCAAATAGGGAAATCACCTAGGAGGAACCATACAAAGTGGGATAGTTGGATTTTTCAAGGTTGGATAATGGTTTTTATAACCATGTGAGACAACCATGAGAGGTGATTATTGAGGTATATATTTCCACATGTTTATCATTCGGTACTTCTAGCCATGCTACTGAACATGAATGATTTAGAAATTAGATCCTTAAATGGTTGATCTGGCTATTGATTAGCTCTAAACCTCTTATTTTCTATCTTTCAACACTAATACGATTTTTTCTTCCATATAATGGATATTTAGTCTCTCCAATTTGATCCAGAAGAAAAATGGAGGAAATTAATGGTGCATTGAATCCTGATTCCCTTGATAAGTCTTTATTTTTTTGTTTTCCTATGATATAGTTCTGTTCCCACACCTATATTCTTATATCTAGTCTGTTGTGGATTAATCTATGATATGTTATGCCAATATTGATGATATTTGGAATTTGTTATGTTAGGGGAAGATATATAAATCACGTATTTAGAGATTTAACCCAGTTTTGTTGAAGAATTTGTGTCATTATTCATTTTCATCATAATTTCAATGGTACATGGCGTCACCCAAGACTCCTCCTATTATAAAATGGGGTATTTTATTCAAATTAATTTAATTTCATGATATTTATTGTTAAATTTTGTGAAAATCATCATGGAAACCTTTTTTAGTAATAGTTTTTGGATTTTTGGATTTATAGATTTGTAAAATTTGGTCATGAAAGGTTCCTTGTTTTCTTGATTTTAAGATGTTGATTTAAAAATATGGATATTTTGGATTTATGGAAATGGTTTTTTTGTGGTTTTAAAAAAAATAATGTTTTTTTGTTGAAATGGATTGAAATATATGATTTGAAATGGTTTTGTAATACATGGGTATGTGATTTAATTCTCTTTATATGAGGCTAAATAAGGGACATAGACCATTATGGAACAAAGGGACTTGGCTTTGTATAAGGGGTGTGTTTTATTGGGGAACAAAGAAATTGGAAACTTTTTGATGACATAGTGTATGAATGATGAACCGCTCATTAGTATGGAAATTTCAGTGAACCATGAATTTGTGGGTGTGTATGGGAAACAAAAAATCGGTATGCCAAAAAGTAATATAAAATGGTTTGAAGAATTTTTTTATTTCCCTAGATACTATTTTTCTTTGAAACTATTTTACATTGTTTAAATTGTTGGACTATTTGAAATGGTCTCATATAAATTATTTTATATAAATGTTCTAACTTGTTATATCATAGTGGCGTGAGTAGGGAGTCAATCTGGGGAAAACCTATTGAGATTCATTACACACCCATACTTTGGAATTTTGGTTCTTTTTTAGATATTGTTTATCAAGAAACAAGTAAAGATAATTAATCACACTTCCTTAATGACACTTCATGATAATTTGGCTATTTGTGTAGTTGAACATGGAGCATTTTGGGATCCGTGGAGTAAAATCTTTAGATTCTTTGAGTTTTTTTGGTTGTTTCTTCTATTTGGTAATGTAATTTCGGTTATGGTGTTGTTTCGTATTGTTTTCCTTAGGTTATATAGTTTCATGTATTAAGTTTTTTATCATTCATTATATTGTAGTTTTTTTGATATGGATTACTTGGTTGTGGTTGTTTTATTTCCAATAAGGGAAATAATTCCACAATTATGTTGAATCCCTTGGCATTTATTGATAGCCTTTGGCACCATTGGCATGTCTCTTAAGGGAATGTAACATTTCTACCTAAAATTAATTCATTGAGAAGGTATGAGATATTTCAACCACCAACATAACAACTGGGATATAATGTTCATATTTAAATAGTTATATTTTCATAAATTATCTTATTTTGTTTAAGCCTCACATTGCATGAAACACAAGTTATCAAAGAAATTGAATTTTTTAAAAAAATAAATTCATCCTAATATTTTGGTGAGTTATATTATATTATAATCTTGGTGTTTCATGTCATATATTCTATTGAATATTATGTTCCTATTTTAAAATATTTGGGCATTAAAAACCCCCATTTCATTGAATTATAATCATAATAATTGAATTTATTTCCTCTATGTTTAATTAAATCCACCCTATGATTTCATTAGATTTTACTCTCTAAATATCTATGGTGTAATTAAATTTTCTCATTAAAATATTTTTCATTTATGTATTTCATTATTTATAAAAATGTAATGTTGCAATAAATATTTATCAACCAATTTAATGGATCTTTTTCTCCATGTCGATATTATTTATTTCCAAAAATGCTTTAATTTTATCTTTTTAAACCCAGATATTTATTATCTCATGTTATTTCATATTTATATTTACCCCCATCCAAATGGATGTTATATTATCAATTTTTAGAATGCGGGTTTCAATGATGGTATTTTAAAATAATAAAAATGGTTTTCCTTTAATTATTGTATATTTTATCTTTCACTTTACATTTACTATGGATAAACTTATCATATTTTTTATGGATATATTATTAGTATAAATTTCCTTATAATTTTTTAAAATGTATTCTGGTTAACTATTCATAAATGAACTTTATGATTGAGAACCATAAATTCATCTTTTTATGATAATGTTATGAAATGTTTTCTAAAAACTATTTATACATTTCACTACCATTTTCCACTTTAAGTCAAAAAGATATATATATTATGGAGTGATATTTCATGAATCACCTTCCAAATTCTATTATAAAATACCAATTATAGGGGATTTATTTTGGGTATTAATTGATTTAATTACTAAGGTAACTTCATGTAATGCAATTTGAAAATGTTATAAAACCCATTTTCTTTCCATGGGATATTTAGGATTTGGTATTTTATTTATTTCATATAGAACAATCATATATATATATATATATTTGTATCTATGTTATGGATGGGTACTTATATATTTTTCTAATTCATTCATTAATGTTTTATGTCTCATGAGATAATGAAGAGAGTATATGATGGGTTTGTTCACATCTAAAAGGGTTGTCATTATTGGGTATACTTACAACCTAAAATATTGGAATTATTAAGATTGATCACATTGTTATTAATTCCCATGATTATATATGTACCATATTTCTTTATTATGGCACATTTCCATATTATGCCATAGTTCATTACTAAGCCACGTTTCCATTATGTTTCACATATATATGTATACATTTTTATCAATGTATAATGTTTATTATCTCATATTTCTATAATTTTATTCCATGTTATATATTTGATCATTTTAGATTACATGTTCCTTTGTCATGGATCATGCACAAATATTGTTATTCCATAATTATTTTTATCAAATATTTCACTCATTTTCATGTTTTTTATATGATTATGATCTTAAATTTTATGAATAATTGATATGTGTTTCCCATTATAAACATTTTTTCTCACTACATCTTATGATTTCCATTCTCCAAGGAATTAATTTGAGTATAACATATGATATATCTTGAAGGGGGTCTAATTTAGTTCTATTATAGAGAAATGTTTAGATATAAGTTTTTTTATAAATCTAATCCACAAAGACACCAAAGCTTCCTTTCTCATGTTTGTGATATTATTTGTGAGACGTAGTGTTTAAATTATGAAAATGATGTGAAATATATGAAAGTATATTTTTGGTTATTTCATTTGATATCAATGACTATGTGTAAATAATTTTTTTATCAGCATACTTGGGATTATAGGTCTGGGGTGTCTCGGTTGGTATTAGAGTAGGCTTTAATAATTTTTTGTGATTAGTTTTTTTGTATTTGGAGATTATTACTAGAGAAAATAGGGGGAAAATCCTAATCAAAAGGATTTATATATGAAATCATCCTAAAATTTTGGTAATGTATAGTGTGTGTGGATTTCTATAAATAGATTCCCAGTCTAGATGGAAACTAGTGGGTATAAGCTCTGGCATAGATGAACACAAGGGTAATAATACTTTAAAATTATTTGATGGGTATTAACACAATATTAACATAATGAAAAATAATTTATCATAACATTGAACCTAGTTTGACACTCCCCATGGATATAATTTGATTATTTACATGCTCTTTATTAACTATTATGAAACATTTAAATGAAATTTTATAATGTAATATATAACTCGTTATGTTGGATAGCATAATAGAAATATAACCAAAGATAACCAAAATTCAAACAAAGAGATTCATAAACTAGGTTACACATGTAATTTATTAGTTAACTATTACAAGTTTATTATCTCTATTTATATATGTATTCATATAAGTATTCTTATATGAAAATTTTCATTTATTAAAATTATTGTTTTTTCCCATAAGAACTTAGTTAATAATAGGTGTGATATAGAATGTGTATATTTTCACAATAAGAACCCTATTTATATATGGTAAAAAGTATAAAATCTCATGGTGATTCTCACTCAACTCTCCCAATGTATGAATAAAAAGAAAAACCATGTCGAACTTTCCAATTCAATATGGAATGTGAAACATTATATCGAGTCCTTTATGTGATAATTTTGACCCAATTTTAGTGGGTATTAAAAAAACCTATTTTATGAATGATGGATCAATAAAATAGATAAGATATTTTCCATTCAATGCTACTCAATCAATGAGAAATTATTTATAGTTATTTCCATTGGAAGGACATGTCAACCAATTTTGGAATCTTATTAAGAAGATGATAAAGAAGGAAAAAGTTGAATCTTTGGAATGTGTAGATTTCAAGAAACTATTTTTTACAATATATTTTATTTTAAAACTATAATAAAAAATTGATAGAGAATTAATGGAGTTTAAAAAAGGAGGTTGAATCAGTGGGTACCTTTATAGAAAACTTCATGAGACTCAAAAGGTAGAAATGTAGTTTTATTTAGAACCCCAATTTGAAGATCAAAGTATTCAATAGTTGGATAAACCCAAGTCTTTAAAAGATAATAATTATTATATAAATTTGTTGAAATGAATAAAATTTTCAATGTTCACATAAGGTGGATACGAATGTTGGGTACTCTCGCTATTTTGAAGAGAAGGAAATAAATATGGAGTTTCAAAGAAAATATAATGAAAAATAAAATGGAGGGAAGAAATAATAACCCCTTACATGATAAAAATATGGGAGAAATAACCTAGAAAATAACTTAAATGGATACAGGAAATGTAATATATGTGGTAGAAATAAGTCATCAATCACAAAACTATTAGATAAATGAAAAGAACATAATGGAGGAAATTAAAATCACGACTAATGATCAACTCACACTTAAATTTTTTATATTTAATGAGATTTCTCTTTTAAAAATAAATTCCCCAATCTGTGGACTAATGAGGATAATAGGCATCATGAACTTCCTAGACAAAGGGAATAAGTGAAGTTATTTTCAATCATTACTATTAAAATTGACCATGATAATGAACTGGTAAAATAAACTCTTATTCCCTACACTAGATTTATGAATGTATTTTTTAATTATAAATCTTCATATTATTTCATATTATACAAGTTTTCTTGGAATTATGATTCCCCAATTCATAATTTTTTTTATTAAATTTGTAGCTGAAGAACATGGTTGGGGGTTGATTAAATCCAGGTTATATAAATATTCTCTTATTATCGTTTGTGGGAAGGTACATCCTACAGATTTAGTTCTTCTTCCCTTGGTAGAATTTGATGTGATATTGGGTATATACTTGCTATATTGGAACAAATATCACATTAATTTTTTGGGATAATAAAATCACAATTTATATAACTAATATTCATTTTATGAAATATTAATGTAAGAATGACTATAAAATCCATTTTAAATAAAACCCCCTAATTTGGGTTTTGATTCCCAATTACGAGGGATAATTGGATCAAATGACTAGAGGAAACTCAACATTAAATACATACTAATTTAATGGGAAAGTATAGATATTTTTTTCCAATAAATTAACTTTACCACCTCTAAAACACGAGGTTGAGTTTTCAATTTAATTCATGCCTAGCTATAGCCAATTTAGAAGAGTCCTTATAGAATACCCCCATTGAATTGGAAGAATTGAAGAAGCAACTTCAAGATAATCTGGTAAAATTTTTACACATCCATGTGCTTTAGAATGTGGTGTACTTATTATTTTTGTAAATAAAGAGTATATATAAAGGTGTTTTTTAATAGATTTTCATGACATTATCAAGATCACAATCAAGAATAGGTATCATTTACCCCGCATTGATGAATTTTCTAACTAAAATAGTGGATGTTAATAATTATCCAATGTGTACATAACATTTTCATAAAACTAACTAAGTGTAAAGAGGGAAGATATTCAAAATTCATGTATCTGTAAATAGTATCGATATTATGAATTCACAGTGATGCTATTTTGAGTTACAAATGAACTTACTATCTTTATGGATATTATAAATATAATATTTAGAGTTTAAAATTGAAAATCTTTGTTAGTATCTGTTAAGGATGTTCTCATATATTTTAACAGAATGAAGGGACATGTATAGGATTTATGGATTGTGATAATGATACTAAAAGGGATAAAGGTTAACAAAAGTTTAGAAAGTTTTAGTTTTAAATAAAAAATAATTCTTAGGTTATGTAATCACAATAGAGGGTACATCTATGGATCCATCAAAGATAGATGTGATTTAACCATGGATAAGACTAACAAATGTGACCAAGATCTGATGTTTTCATATATTACCATAATAGTACTAGTGTTTTTTGAGAAATTTATTCTAATACAGTAAAAAAAATTTCATGAAATGGAGTTATATTACTCTATATTGAATAATGAAAGAAAATTATCGTGGAGATTAAGAAGATATTGGTCAGTACAAATATAATTACATTAACCTGCATTGGACAAGGGTTTGTAATATAAAATGATGATTTATGAATGATTTTGGTATGTGTTATTATGAAAAATGATAAGGTAATATATTATGCATCATCAAAATTAATTACTCATGGAATAATTACCCAACACCTAACCTAGAGTTGGTTGTAGTAATATTTGTATTGAAAATTTAGCATCATTATTTCTATATTGAAATGTATTTTATTTACACTGACCACATGAGGATAAATTATATATTAAAATATTTGGAGATAAACATGTGATAATGTATTTGGTTATAAATAATAAAATATTATTATTTCTCAATACATTTTAACCACTATAAGGAAAACATAGTTGAAAATTATTTTTGTTGCAAAGATCAAACTGCCCTATAATTGATGGGTATAGAAAGGGATATGATCTTTCTGAATTTCCAAAGGATGGATATGGAGATAATATAGTGATATAATCCTTACTTCCAAAATTATTTCTCTACCCTAAATAAATGTAAATATCATGGAGGCCTAGAGATAGGAAATGGTTCTGTAGAAGAAGATATAGAGTATTCTAGAGTTCAATATTAATAGACATTGAGTTATGAGATGCAGAACCCTGATATGTGTCCCCTAAATACCATAACTGAAGAAGGATGTTTTGTTTAATGCACATAACTCATCATTCTATAATAATCTGAGAATCATAGAGATGTGTAGTGATATTAAGTAGTACTTTTGGTTAGAAAACATGAAGAGGGTTATTGCACTATATGTATGTCAATTCCTAGAATGAAAGAATGTAAAGACTTTTCATTATAAATATAAATAGATGATGCAACCAATATCTATAAAAATATAAAAATGGGAGAACATCACCATATATTTAGTTACCAGACTTCCAAATACGTTTAATAGAAGTAATTTCACCATGGTAGTGGTGGATAGACACAAATATTCTACAAGTTTAATTGTTATTTGAGAGGACTACTCAATCAATAATTATTCTTTGTCATACATAAATATGTAAGACATCATGGGATACCAATTTCAATTTTATCTAATTAGGAACCAAGGATGAAATTAAAATTTTAGAGGATACTTTAATAGGATTTGGATATGGAGAAGAGATTTATCGCAACTTTTCATCATCAAACTAATGGTCAATCTAAAAGAACAATTTTGAAATTGTAGGATATGTTGTGATATTTCTCGATGGATTTTAATGGAATTTGGGATTAACATCTTCCTCAGTTGGAGTTATTATATAATAATAGTATACAGAATTGAATCAAAATTAATTTTACGAGTCTCTATATTTGACAAGATGTATAAATCTAACATGCTGGGATGAAGTTAGAGAAATGAATCCATTAGAACCCTATCTTGTCTAGGAAATGATTTAAAATGTTTAAAACATTCAACAATATATGAACGAAACCCAATGTCAATAGAATATATATGTTGATAAATATTGATAA
This sequence comes from Viscum album, assembly GCA_963277665.1. Classification (NCBI taxonomy): domain Eukaryota; kingdom Viridiplantae; phylum Streptophyta; class Magnoliopsida; order Santalales; family Viscaceae; genus Viscum; species Viscum album. Next base: position 333,198,361 of record OY728138.1, on the reverse strand, counting down.
GATATATAGTATGAAGTTAGTGATAAGTTATTTCTTTAGATGTATCATTGGAATAATTGTTTGATATTTGGGAATTAAATAAAGATTATTCCTAAATACACATGTCCATTGAATATTTTTATTCTTGTCAAAGTTATAGATTATTGATCAAAACATCATACACACCTCTAAAATGAGTAGGATATAATCTATAAATTTATTTTAAGTAATTATATACCAGATACATCACATGTACTAAACTCAGATATTTTATAGATGTAACTTGACCTATCTTATAAATAAATACCAATGGATATTTGAGATCAAATAGATAAGGTTCTACGAAAAAAGACCACCCACCTGGTCAATGTTTGTGGATAAACCATGTGCTTTTTTGAAGCTATGTGGGAACCCAAAAAATGTAATGACACAATAGGAACATCATTTTTCCATCAGAGTAATAAATTTGTTTTGGTGAAATTCTATTAAGGGGGTATAATATAACACCCTATAAATTATAAATCATTAAATTTATTATAATTGGTTTTACATGTATCACTAAATGAAAATGAACTATATTATATGACCATTTCAACTTATCCATTTAATTATTTAGTATAAATATGGGTAAAAATATTATAAATTTTAAATAGATGAAGAATAAATGAAATCAATTAGTATAAATATTCCATATGAGTCTCATCTGTTCATGCATGGATGGTAGGTTACTTCCTTTAGGTATTACCTATACCAATCCTAGTTTAAAATCCACAAAACATATCTTTGGTGAAATAATTTAAATTAGAAGATCAATATATGGTAGTCACTATTATATCAATTCTATTTGAATCAACACTCAGGAATAACGATACTACATATCTTATAAGTAGTTCTTATACACAGATCATGATGTGTTTTTTTATAAATAAGTTAGGATGATATATAAATATGTAATTATGAATTAAATAAGTTATATAAATATATATTAAATTTTCTTATACATTTCACATTTATAATTTTACAATAAATTTAATGTAATTTTTAATAAAAATGTATAGAACTAATTTAGTTATAAAACCAATAAATTTATTTTATTCTTAAAATATTATTTTACTAAAAATTATCTTTTTATTTCAAATGAATTTTATTTTAATAATATGAAAATATTATAGTTAAATTATGATTTTAATAAAATATATTTATAATATTTTAATACTTATTTTATTAGTAATAAATATAGAAAACGAATAATAATAGTTGATGCTTAAAAATTCATTTTCTACAAAAATAGTTTCTTATATGATTTATGTTTTTTAAAGATAATTTTATCATATTTAGAACTTTAATAACATTAAATTGATTCAAAATTAAAAATAAAAACCTTAAAATTATAATATTATTTTCTTTCTATACATTTTATAAAAAATATTATTACCATAGTAAATTTTTTATCATGGTTAGAAGGTAAAATGGTGGCAACCTACCATGGATTGTTTTTCACTAAATCATCTTGAAACATCAACCTTGAAAAGGTTTTTTTTGGGAAATTCATACACACATGTTTCATAAATATTTTCTCACATTATTCGCCTATATCCCATGTGATTCCATTTTTAAACTTCACACAACTTAGGTTTATATGGAAATGACTTTCTTTTTCACCAATAAATTGAGGTCACCTATACCCATATCTTTCCACACATAATAATACATATTGTACACATATTATAGTAACTTAAATAATATATGAATTATAAACTAGGAATCAAAGAATGAGGATCGACATCAGTATTACAAAGCGTGTGTGAAATAGTCAAAATCAATAACATTTGATGATACAAGTAGACAACTATACAATGATCATAATTAAAGAGAATATGTGATAATAAATTAGAATAATGTCATAAAATAATTAAATATAATGGTTATGTTTATCATATTGGATTGTATATGTTGTGTATCTAATAAAGAATCCAAGGTAAGGGTTTTCTCATCTCAATTTAATTTCTCTAATACATTTTCCATATTTATCACTTGTTTTTGTGTGTGGTGTATATAAATTAATATGAATGTATATTATCATATTTCCCTAAAATTAATGTGTTTTAATGGTCCATTTATTTTTATCTCCTTCAATTTTTATTAATTCAATTGTGACCAATGACGTAGGATTTTTTTTCAAAACTCAATTTCCATTACTTGAGTTTTAACATTTCTTATTGAACTCTATTCATCAATGTTTCATTTATTCAATATATGATTTTAATAAATTTTATTTCCAACTTATTACAATGAATTCATAATTTTTTCTCAAAATAAAATTTTGAAATATTTTTTTATCTTATAGAGTATGATATCCTTATGGGCTTTGTTAACTCAAACCCCTTTCATTGATTTATAATCATTTTCCAAAAATATATTTATTATATGTTTTGTTTTATGTACCTAAAGATTTTATTTGAATATTATATCTCTTTTTATTTTTGTGAATTTACATTTTATCATATACATATTTTTATCTAAGTTTTTTAATTATAAAAATATTACATTTTTAAGAATAATTTACATCCTCTTTAATTTATCTTTTTTGAATATATCCATAACTATTCATTTAGAGAACTATTTCCATTAAATTTTTTAATGTCATATAGTTTTTTATCTCATTTTATCTTCAATATTCCCGTTATCGTTTTTCAAATGTAATTTTTTTATTCTTTTTATGATGCATGTTTCAAAGAAGGTGTTTTAAAATATTAATTTTTTTTCCTTTCATGATTGTATATGTTATATTGTTCTACAAATTTACATTGGATAAAATTTATGTATTTTTCAAGGATCGTTAATTTAGATATATTACAAAATAATGTTTGAAAACTTCTATATTTTAACTATTCAATTTTTTTTAAAATGACTCATAGCTTTACTCATTATGATAATTTAATGAATTTTTTCCAAAAAACGTCTTTTAAATTTTACATCTATTTTACTATTTTCATCTAAAATGTATATCCCTTATATAGGGATGTTTTATGACTCACCCTCAAAATAATTATGTGACATATTCTTTTTTCATGAATGATTGTTTGTATCAGTTGATATAATTGTTAAAGTAATTTTATGAGATTTAAATTTGGAAGGTTAAACAACCCATTTACTTTGCAAGGGTTATCAAAGATATGATATGTGATAAATATTATATGGAACACATATCTATGTATGTTATAGGAGGGGTCTTATATTTCCCACTAATGGATTGGTTATAGTTTTATATCCCATGAGATAATAATTCTTGATTATGAATGATTTTGTTCACATTTTTAAGGAGAGCATTGTTGGGGTTTCATAAAAATTTATGGGTTTTAATTATTGGGTTTGATCACAATGTGATGATTTCCTATTAATTTTTTGGTGACAATAATACTTTTTTATGACATAGGTTTTTGCATGATACATTTCCATGAGATGAAAAAAAATTATTCCTATATTATTTTCCATGGATCATGTTTACTATATCACATTTATACACTATTATTATATGTTGTGTATTTGATTATTTTTTACTACATATGGACAATTATTATTTTTCCACATTCATTCTTATATTATATTTATTCCATATCAATGTTTTCTCATATACTTAGGATGTAATCCTTTATGACTCATTGATAAATGTTTCCCTTAATAAGTGTTTGGATCTCCTCTTCTTATGTTTTCCATCCCCTAGGATATGATGTTTAGTATAAAATATAATATTTCTATAATGGTTTATAATGTGGAATAATTATCGAGTAATGTTATAATGTTATAAAATAATATGTTAGGTAGATAATATCAAATAAAACTAAACATTTGGTTCTCAAGGATGTTATATTATATATGAGTTGTAATATTTAAAAGATTAATGTGATATGAAATATATATAAGTTACAATTTGGAAATCTCATTCAGTACTGAAGCCTATGTGTAAAAAAATGTGTTTGGAACTAAAATAAGGAGTGTTGGTATGGGGTATCTCAGAATATATATGTAATATAAACCTTAAGAAAATTTAAATATCAAACTATGAAGTCTAAACCATTAGGATTTTATATAGATTTTTAAGAATATGATTAATTTATGAACCCTAAGGGGGAGGGATGGGGGAGAGTGAATCAGGATGTATCAAAATTAAAATATTTCAACTTGATCATGTTCTTACTTTTATCAGATATTGATCCCTCAATTAAAGAAACACATTAAATATCTAAAAATATTATCATTAAACAAAATATAGTATATAGTAATACATAGAGAATAAATAATAAAAGACAAAATTATTTTACTTGGATTCACCCTTACTCATCTATATACAAGGATAAAACCCTGATGATGTTTTGTTATGATAAAATCCACTACACTAAATTTCATTGGATATATGATTTTTCATGGTTACTCAATGACAAGGTGCACTACCCTTACAAAGTTATGGGGTCAATTAATCCTAAACCAGGGGTAAATACCTCTTCTTTCTCTCTATGAACTACTTTATTGATGGTTTGATTAGTTCACATACATGAGGGTCCCCTCAATAGTTTATAGATGTGATGGCTTTCTTGAAATCATCATTCATTGCAGAATAACCTTGAATAATTAAGTCTAGAATAAATTATATATTATGATAAACCTATTAATGATTCCAAACAACCATTTATGGATGATATTAACTTCTCAATGTGATATTTTATTCTTTATATTCTAAAGAAATATGAGAATGACATAACAACATGAGTACTAATTCGTTATCTTCTAGGATAATCATAACAGTGTATGACCACATCTTCATGATAATAATTATACACTAGAATTACCTTTTCTTTCCATGACTTCCACTACTCGATCATTAAGATATAGAAATAAAACTACATTCTTTTCAAATATTATTCATCTAAAAAACTAGATGTGATCATTGGAAGTCCACTATGGATATTCTCTTTTATTCATAAACTAAAACATGAATATATTATATAAGATCCCACAATATTTTATATAACTAGTTTGATTATTTTTTTAAAAAATTATTTTTAGAGTTAAAAAATTAATTAAATAGTTGAGATCAATATTACTTCCAATAATATTGTAAGATAAATCCATTACTTCCACTCATTTAGAGTGTTCAAAACATCATTCATCATGTTGATTCTATTCCAAAAATCTCATTCAAAATCTCATTATTTGAACACAAATTAAATATAAATTAATGTGTATAAAAATTTTAATAATTTCTTGATTTCCATCATTTAATCATTATCTACCTAAAAATACCCTAATTATAGTTAGAAACCCTTATCCATATCTCGATCTAATTGAAACTGTAGATTCAAAAAATCTATGTAGAATCATATTTAAACATTCATTGGAATCAATGTAGGATCCTAAAAATCTTTTGAATGCTTGAAACACATTATAGTGTTTTCTTATAGTTTTATCATTTCCTAATATTTTCAAATCCTACAAGTTCTCAATACATTATACAAAAAATTTACTTCTCATGGAGTAATTACTCTATAATGGAATGATCCTTGCTTCAACTTGTTATTTATTTATTATGGTTGTGACATGTAATGCGTGGTAGAGTATGATCCCTGAACAATTATTCTTACATATTAGAAGTTTACTCTTATGGGAGACCATTGTAAAATTGCTTATCCCATCATAGAATAAACATATACTCAATAAACAAAATTTACTCTTTTATGGACTTAATTTATTATTATTCAAATTAGTTGTGGTGAGGTTTACTTTCAGTAGCCTTGGGAAACTCCTACATAAGGATTTTGGTTGTGGGACACTTAGATCTATGGTGTAATGACCAATCTATCTCTTTAATAGCCTACACCAAATCATTAAGTGGTTTTATTCATTGTGTAACATTCAGTTTCATAGTGAATAAAGTGTTATTAAGATTTTAAACTCTTTATTGAAGGAGTTCGACGTGAAAAAATCTAATTTTTGGATTTATATTTATGTTAAAAACATTGAATTCATAAAAAAAATTCTCAAATTCCAAAAATTATCTCTTGTAATTCAATTAATGCACAAAAAATAAAAACAAATGAAATATTAAAGATTACCTCATTCGTTGGATGTCGTTGATTTTATTTTCTCACCGTTGATGTGTCATAGCATAAAGACGCCAAAATAGAAGTCCTATTGATCATCTAAATTCTATCCAAAATTCATTTATCAGTGATCTACCATTCATGGATTCTGTTAGGGTAAATAGATGTTCATTACGACATCCCTTCAATCGCCCAACGAAAGTAGACTCAATCAAGAAAGTGGTAACGATTGAACCTTGTTATTCATTAAGAATACCTCTCTATGAACATGATAGGATAAAGGAAGAGTAATTATCTCAATAAATTTGGGAAAATAGTGGAGATTAGAATTCAAAATCCTAGAATTAGTTTTATACTTAAGTTATTCTTTCCAAAAGTGTACTTTGGTCCTTGAAAAGTAATAACCTTCATGTTAGACATTTTGGAAGATATATGACATAATATAATTTTCATAAATTAATGAGATATTTTATAACCCACTTGTCACACTATAAAATGTTATGTAATAAAATAAAAACCATTAACTTGGCCTATAATATCACCAAATAATTTAATGATCCTTGAACATCCAATGTTCATTAAAAATTATATTTTTACCATATTCAGATTTATGATCAAACAAATTTGGTATAACTAGAGAAATAAATTTGATCATAATAATTTTAAACCTAAATAATATAATTTAATGAGTTTTACTTTTGATCATTCACACTCAGATATTCACGAAATCCTGTACATGGGGACCACTTGATCATAAACGCCGATTCATTAGAATATATGGGACATTTGGATACACATAGTGTGTGACCCTCTAGGTACTTATCTCAATAGTAGCGTGTCTGACCCACAGACTAAGAGAAGATTCTAGCAACCCATCACAACCCCAAAATAGATCAGGAATGTTATAGCTACGACTTCCTTCAATAAGCACTTATTTTTTAATATAATATACTTCTCTAATGATATCTCTTAAAGTATGATACACAATTCTTTCAACATCCTTTTTTTATTTTTATATTTCATGACCTTACTGGATGGACTTACATTCATGTACCATGGAAATAAATTTATGAAAGTAATACTCTCATGGTCAACCTTTTCCCTAGTGATATATCATCCTCAAATAAGAAGTGCCATGTTCTATCTTGATCATTCAACCAATTACACATCTCCAATGATTCAACCAACTCAAACTATGCTTCCATGATTTCATTATCATGGTTTTCACCTTGCATCAATGTACACAATCAAATTTCATACACTGATAATGATCTCAAGTCTACAGACCACTAATGATGTTTGTAGAAAGAAACAACCAATGAAACTAGAAACATCTAGTGTTACTATAGGCGGACATGTTCTCATGATCTCACTAATAGAGACCACTATGTGATAAATTCATGAGAAGATTTCTAAATTATATAATCCTAAAGATCCTGATAGTAATACATCATATAGTTCATGTTATTATGATGTATCTAGACCATAAGACATATATATTTATAATTGCTGTCATAATATATTGAAGATCTCATTATATATGGGTACTAATATAACCATTTTATACGACATGTAATCTAAGAAAATTGCCTTGTAAATAGTAGATGCATAAATATCAACACTATTATGGTAAGAGTAGAAACATGTATATATCAAAAAGTCTAGATGTAATTTTAATCAAAAGCAATGCTCATGTTGGGTCTAGTGAACCCACTTTTACAACACTACCACATGAAATAGATCCAAATTTCTAACCATCCTTATTATCTCTCACTAGACAAGATCATTTTTCCTCTGAGATATGGATTTATTTAGGGGCCTTCCATGTTTCCACTACTTGGTTTTTCTACTATTTGTGACTTTACCTATTTATGTATGACTTCTCAAGAGTTGTATTCCTGAGTATATCCATTTTTTACACTGACTTATCTTAATTTCTTGGCTAGTATTAGTAATAGAATTATAATAATGGTAAAACCTTATTTTCTATTTAAGATTCCAGGAACTAGAACAAAAATATTTCTTATTTTAGATTACATCCAAACTACCTCATAAGTTGCAACGTACTTAGTATTTGTATATATGGTTATGAGTAGATTTATTGATTTTATATTTCTCGTTACCTAAGACTAATTATGATATTATATCAAACAAGTACAAGGAAGAATAGTTTGTTTCCCCTCAACAAAACTATCATTTCCTCTCCACTTACCATGTTCATATCCTTCATACTTTCTCAACTATAATCCAATAGTTATGAATGCTTCACTTTGAGTTCTCTTAGATACAATTGATATTTTCCTACTGTAAAGTATATCATGTAAATTTAAATTCTTCTACATATCATGTCATATGTGACTGATCAGTCACTAAATAATATGGAATTAAAATCAGCACATTAATCTCCACATATGTCCTGGACATGTATACATAGAGATATTTATTTTCTATGAAAATGGGAACATTTTTATTTGAAAATTTTTTAACATGTAATTTTATATACTATGCTAGTATAAGTATAGTTGACTAGGTTTAAGAAATCATTAGAGATACCTTAGTAAATATCATTCCCCAAGAAATTGGTTTCTAATTGAAGTTAATTGATGAAGATATTTTTTATCTTGGTATTAACTAATTATAAGACCAATAATTCTTTTTTATATGTTAACAAAAATATTATACTTGTAAAACAATGACGCACCCACTTACACTAGGATGAATCATGGAAAAATTTTATTTTAAATGAATATTTTATGATCTTGTTACTTAAATTAATCCTAAACTGGATTCCAATAACATTCACCCGTATTAGAATCTTATGATGTCACCATCCCTTTCTAGTTGCATCATATTTTCATCTTATAGGATTGGCGGTCATGACATTCAATGATCAATAAAATGATCGTAGAAATTAGCTATAAAAATTAGAATTCTAAGGGATTTTCCCATAATGGCTTGGTATAACCAATTGAGACTTATTGGTTGCACACTTGTACCATCAATTTATAGTATCATTTGAATACCCATGAATGTATTCAAATTAATAAGCCTCCTATACTAGGATTCATGGATTCCATTATTGAATTTTAATTACTATTTTTAATTTTAGCTTATTTCTATATTTTGTATACGTATAGGATTCATCATTCTTAATTAACGATGTATCACTGAATGCGGTGAATATAAATCCATCACCATGGTTTTATCCTTCCTACATAGTATGTGTCTCTAAAACATTCCTTTCCACAAGGTCTTATTGAACATGTTACTATGTGAACTATTTATACATCTATATAATTGAATAAACCCAAGTCAATCTTACTCCCACTATAAAAAATAGATATGTTCACCCTTTTATTGAAATAAATCCTATAATTTGACTTTATATTTTCTATCATAGTGAATATTTTAATATCGTTATAAAACTTTTTGATGATTACTGTAGATGCACATTGTGTTTTTTTTCTTGATGCAAGTTTGTTTATATCTTAACAAAATCTATGCTTATAAAAACAGGTTATTAGGATATAATGTATTTTCTCATACTATAACTCATATGATATCTATTTTTCTTGATTGTTTACATATTATTATGGTATAATGTCATTATTTTCAATGCTTTTCTTATAAAATGGAAGTATCAGTAATTCATGAGTTTTATCATTGGTGATCCTTTTTCTTACATCATAACTTTGATGTGTATAATGAAATTCATGTTCTCAAATGGATCCACACTAAATTTTATTAACCAATGATAAAATTTAAGAATCATCATAAATCCTCTTATGTATAATTATATATTTAATGTGTATAAGGTAATGTGTGTTTAAGAATAACTCAAGGCTACATTATATCGATTGATGAATTCTTCGTCAAGATATACTTTGGAAGACCAACCCAAAGCCTCTCTTGTTTTTTGAGTAGGAAAATATCATACTTAGAATTCATATTCTTTAAATTATTAAAGGAATCATATGAAGTACACTTACCACTAGCTTGACCTTGAAATAGTTCACTCTCTCTTTTTGAACTAGTTCTGAAACCTGTGGGGCTTACCATTATTTCTAAAGGTTAATTTTTCCAAATCAATGGACATTAGTATGTCGAAAGTTTCTAATATATTTGTCTTGGATTATTCTAAACCATAAGGAGTATATCCTTAATAACTATTTAGTTTAATAAGAAAATGTATTTTATTTCCATAATTGGGAATATTAGTCTTGCATTTTATATTCCTCGTGTATTGATAATAATTTATGTATAATTGAATCATGACATGAGTATTGGACACCAAAAACAACATTAATTACAAAATAAAAACAATTTATCCTTATGTCCAATTATCATGTGTGACTAATGTTTTGGTGATAATCTAAATATTCAAAATGAATTAATAAAAGTGTAAATTTAGAATTTGTATAGTACTCACCGCTGATTTTGGGATAACTATTTCTCAACCTCTTTGCGAAAACACCTTACTTATAATAATGTTTCTTTACATGGTTACTTTATTTTGATACACATATGTGGAGAGCAAATTATATTTAATACCCAAGAATAAAAACTAAAGCGTTACTTATATTTGATTAATATGTATGTAGAATAAGAAACTATTTTCTTCTTCAATTCTATTCATTGAATTTAAGCTAACATAAATATATTTCATGACATGTGAAGAAAAAAATATCCTATTTAATACCTATTTATATGAAGGATTATGTGAAGGTGTCATTACCGTATCTCTTTCTATTATCCACTTCACATTATTGTTCAACTTTTTCACAAAAATTTTAAAAAATTAAACTCTCTTAAAGGACTTATTTCTCGAAAAACCTTACTCAAAAGGTAATGATTTTTCCCTATTGTTAATTTTTTAATATTAAACAAAATTGGATTTAATGGGTGAAAATGATTTGATAAAGGGATACATTGAAAGAATATGATCCAATTTAAAATTTATATGTATCTAGTGTAAACCTCACCTATTTATATATTCATTTTTATTTATCCTCACAAGATTCTTAGAGATAAGTCAACATGTGAAATCATCCATGTTCCAATGTGGTAAGAAAAAATCACATCATACATTGATGATAACATTATGACATAACCATCATATGATTCATACAAGATTCTCATATAATAAATATTACAGTCTTTCTTTCTGTGGTAGCTAGTAGGTGTTGGGTACACTAGTAGCTTGAATTTCTAATAGTTTAGTACTTTATGAAAGCACCGATACAACAACTTTGAAACTCATGCAAGTTTGGACATTTATTGGTCCAATATTATTACAATGTAATTGTAGTAGTTTTTAAAATTTCTATAAAAACAAAATCAACAAGATGTTACTTTTATCTTGATAATAATGAGACATTTTCAAATTATTAATTTGAAATGTCTCCCACTATTTTAGCCAATTTTAGGAACCCTCTATACAAGAATTAGAATACTGTTTCTCTTGAGTTTTGTTTTGGAAAGGATCCTTGAAACCCCTCCATATAGTATACAATATTTGGCTACACCAATACTTGGAGAGTCTAAGGTATACACTAATCTGGAAAACTACACTAACGTGCATCTCTTTAATATATTTAGTGGGGTTCCATCTCTTATAAAGAATTACTTCACATTTCTCAATTCTTTCCCTCTATATATTAAACAAGATAGCTTTGAAACTACTTTGCTTCTAATATCAGTTAATTGGGCCCACCACTCGCATAAGAACTCCCCGGTAGTAGGAAGCACGCTATCCTTTGGTTGACAGAGCAACCCATACACCTGATATTACTCAAATTTGATCGATGAATGAAATTTAATGACTTAATATTTTCATTAAGGGATTTTATAATTTTATACCATCAAATTTAATTCTTTTCTGTTTAATATACTTTTTCAATGTGATCAAGCTCACAACTTAACCATGTTTCTGAATAGAAAACATTCAACATGCATGTTCTTTTTATCTTTTCATCATTTTTTATTGTTATAATACGTGGTCACACATAATAAATACACATTCACAAAATAATAAACCATGAACATGATAAAATAAATAAACAATGATGTTATCACGTGCCGTTAGCGATTGGTTAATCCACCAAGTGAATAATAGATTAACCAAGAACCTAGGGAAGTTTCTTAAGTCAATAGATGATTTAAATTGTAGTTCCCACAAATCTCGCACACTTCACCTATTTGGAATACATTTGGTTTCAATTCAAACAATGGCACCATGAACACCTATGACAATTAAAATGTATACTCACACGCATCTGATTAGAATTCTGTGTGACAAATTAATTTTTTAGAACATAAAAACAGACACACAGTCCATTATACAAATAAAAGATGATGGGAAGATGCAGATATACTTAGAATAAAGTAATTATTACATTTTATAAAACATAAATGAAACAATTTATTGAATAAATAATAAACTAAAAATAAACAGGTCGATCACAGCTCATGATTAGTCAACATGTAATAATATTGCATAAGAAAAATAAAATTTTCTAAAATTCACCTTGAGGGTATTTTTAAAATGGAAAAATTCATTAAAATAATTTTAATTAATTATCAATTTGTCCCATAGAAAATAAAATAATTTTATTAAATAAATGAATATAAATTTAATTTCAGAACTTTTTTTAAATTATTGGGTCTATTTAGACCCAAAAAGATCTGTGAAAATTAATTTAAGACTAGTGACATAATAAATGGGTGAGAATGGTCATACTCGTACCAAATTAGTCCTTCCTGAGATAGGGTATCCATTTAAATGAAATATTATATATATATAAATATATATAATAAAATAAAATGGTGACAATCTTACAATGGAAGATTTGTCTCCTATATATATATATATTAACTTATCATCCATATGAATATTTGAATAAGATTCTAATGGGATCATTGAATAATATTTCAAGGGGAGAATTTTCCATTTAAATAAATAGGATTCCATGGTAATCCTTGAATAAACTTCTAAGGGAATATTTTTCCATTTAATTAATCAATATTCATTGAGAATCTCTAAACTAGATTCCATGTGAAACATTATCTTTTTAATTAAACAATATTACATGGGAATCTTTACACTATATTCCTTGGGATGCTTTATCCATTTAATTAAACATGAATACATGGGAACCTTTAAACTAGATTTTAAGGGAAGATATAACTATTTAATTAAACAATATCCCATGAGAAGATTACAAATATTTTCCATGGGAAGATATATATATTAAATTAAACTAGATTATATGGGAAGCATTAAACTATCTTCCACGGGAAGCTATATCTATTTAATTAAACAAGATTCTAACGAATGCTTTTATTACGAACAAAATACCCCAACCAGCTTCTGATATGTATGGATACTACACAATGCACATACATCATGTTCCAACTAAAATCTGTTACATCGATAGCCTTTAAATTGAAGCATAAAATAAAACAGTAATTTTTGTAGCACCCATTACGCCAAACCCTTGAATATTAGATCGATCATATCATGGAAATAAAAACTCAGATTGATGTTCCATCCATTCCATTGGGACTGTATGAAAACCCAATTTCCCAATAATCGAAAAATTAAAAGAAATTTAAAGTTAAACCACTTCAATAATTACATGTTCACTATGATACCATTTAAAGGATCTCGGGGAACAATAAAAGCATAAAAGAGTTGTAATTTAAAATATTTTGTTTGGATTCATGTTAAAAAAACAGAATAAAAAAAATCATTTCCTAGATTTCTAAAATAATCCCATGTAATTAAATTTCCGAATCAAAAATAAAACCAAATGAAATATTAAACGCTTCCTCATTCATATGAAGCTGTTGGTTTGATTCAATCACTATTGATGTTTCATAGATCAAAGAATAAAAACTATAAATCCTTATATATCATCCATAGATTCTCAACATTTCATGGATTATCAATTAATGTTTCCTATGTGATAGTTCAGTAAATATAAGAGCTTTGTGATATACCTTCGATCACCTGAAGGAAGATAACTCAATCAATAAAGAAAGATCGATCTGACCATGTTCTTACTTTAGAGTCTCTCTATAAAAACATGATAGTATAAGAGTGGATAAATTCTCTCACTAAATTCATAAAATTGGTTGATCATAGAATTAAAAAGGCTAAAATGTACTTTTATACTTAGGTTATTCTTTCCAAAATTCTACTACAGTCTATAGTAAGTAATAACCTACATTTTATATCTTTTAGAAAATATATTAATTAATAATATTTTCATAAATTCAAAAAAAATATTTTATAACTTACTTACAGCATTATAAAATAATAAATGATAAAATAAGAACCATTAAATCATCCCATAATCTCTAAAAATATTTTAACACAACTTCAATATACAATGATCTTTGAGAAAACTTTATTATTCTTTTATTCACATATATAATCAAAAAACATGTGAATAAATTGAGAAATAACTCCATTCATAATTATTCTAAACGTGAATAATATAATTTAAGGAGTATTGATTAGTATTTTTCATATTCAAACATTCATTGTCCCTCGTACATGGGGCCCACTTCATCCTACAACCGTATTCATTAGAATTGGGGGAACTTGTGGATATACTTAGTGTGTGAACTTATTGGTCCTTATCTCAATACTAGTGAGTCTGACCCATAGAACATGATCAGATTCAAGAAACCCATCATACCCACTAAAGAGATACATAATGTAATAACTATGATTTACTCCCAAGAAATCTTATTGTGTAATATAATATCATTGTATCGTGATATCTAATAAAGTAGGATTCACACTTGTGTCATCATCCTTTTGTTACATTATATAGTTCATGAGCTTAATATATGGACTTACCTTCTTGTACCATGGAAATGGATTTATAATGGTATTGCCATACTAGTTAACCTAGTCCCATGGGTTATTTCTTCATCAATATGGAATTGATAAATTCTATATTGACCATTCAACCAATTCCATACCACCAATGATGCACCCAACACAAACTAACCCACTATAATTTAATTATCATTTTTTTCTCATTGCATCAATGTAAGAGATCCAATGACACACACTGATATTGATATCAAGTCCAAAGAGAAATACACATGCTTGTAGATAGGAACAACCAATGACACCTGAACACATGCAGTGTTCATATTGGTGGGTCTTTCCTCATGATCTTACTACTATAGATCACCAACTGTGAACTTAATAAGAATAAGTATCAATTTTTATGATCCCTCATCACCGGATAAGCATATATAATATGTTTCATGTTAGTATGATATATCTTAACCATCAGAAATATAAATTTATGATCACTGTAATTTTATATGGAGGTTATAATTTTAGCTAGGAACTGCCACAACCTGTTGACACGACACATAATCTAAGGAAATTACAATGTAAATAGTGGATGGAGAAATATCAACACTATTATGGTAGGAATAAACACACACATATATCAAACTACAAACGTATTAAGGTAATCAAAAGTTCATTTCATGTTAGTTCTAGGGAACCCACTTTTACAGAACCTATAAAAATCATTTCTAAATGATTATATACATATGTGAAAACCATAAAAGATTGAAAACAATATTGTTGTGTGAATTTTTCTGAATTAATTTTTTTATCATAACAAAATTATCAGGTAAAAGCCTTTACATTGTGATATACCCTACTATTGTGTGATATTTTTTTCTTCCATAAAAATTTCTGTATCCTTTGCAGGATAATTCCATTCATGCCTATTATTCCTCCATTATTATATTATGCTCTAAAAGACACAGTTTTTTCCATCACAGACTCAATAAATTTTATGTTTATTATCACAATATAGGTATTTATTGACAATATAATTCTTGATAAATCAAATAAATTTCCCAAAAATATATAACTATCAAGGTATCTCTTTATGTATGATTATATGCAGCCACTATAAGGGATTCAATAAATGATCACATGATCTACCATGATCAATTTCATGATTTAGCACTATTTTTTCAATCTCATTCTATCCTTAACATTTTTAGTTCACATGTATTATTATTATATCTGTATTCATTATATGATTATTAGGTTAACTTGGAGTGTCAACCACTTCAAATATGAAATTTCTTTATCAATATCAAACTATCTTCACTGAGAGTGGTTTCAATGTATAGTGACCAAATTTATCTTCATTATATGAAGAATGGGTGAAATAGGATTGTCAACCTATTTAAAAATAAAAACCATCAGTTACCTCTATTAATTGACAATTTCTCTATTTACTATTAACAAATTGAACATAAAAACTCTTGGATACAACAATTTAATTCATGTATAACACATCGAGTAAGATAAAAAATTAAAAATGTATATCTTGAAGGGAAATTAAGGGATACTTGTAGAAAATAATCAATAATTCCACAAAATATAAATTATTTTTCACTATATAATTGATGAAAAAGATTTATTATAAAAGTAAGGTTCAATTTTAAAATACACTCTCTCACCCCCTTACTCATACCAGCTTATACAATAGGAAAATATAGTAGTGTTAAGGTGAATCTTACTAAGGAAAATGATTGACAAAAATAAGGAAGATGATTAAAAATATGATACTTCCATAAGTTCTATTAAACAACCCTATAATACAAAAATAATGATATATAGTCTTTTTTTAAAGAAATTGAAGAATTGTTGAAATGAAAATTATGGATGTCAATTGATTTACTAAAGATAAAATTTTATAGAAACTAGTTATAAGAAAAAATGAATTAGAATATGGGTTTCCAAAAAATATATAAAACAATACTTAGGTATTGAGTTCACTTGATTAATGAAATTGGAAAACTAGAGAATTTTTTAAAGATATGTTTGACTCATTTGGATATTGTTAGTTATCAGGGATTGAATTTTTTATTGTTGTGGTTTCTTTATTTTAAATATAACCATACCTTAAAATATCACATTCTTACAAATTCATATTTTCTAAATTTAATATTTATATTTTATTATAAACTTATTTTCATATTGTTTAAATCTTCATTTCTATGATTATTATTTTTATAAATGATTCTGTAGTCATTGTTTTCATTTGTATCACAGTTACGATTGTATTATATCAATATTAAGAGACTAAGTTATAACATTACGATTGAAACATATCAATCATATGAGTTTTTTTCCTAACCTTATGACTAATATTTTTCTACTTTTTGAACATTTATCTCAATGTTATAATGATATAATTTTGCTGAAGTATTAAACACTAAATTGATATAATGAACTTTATGAAGATATGTATCAACTTCTTGATCAAAAAATTTTAAGATAAACTTCATTTTCTAATCCTTATGAAGTTATGTTAAACCTTTAATGATTAAACTGATGAGATAAATAAAAATTAGGATTTCTATAGTCTTTATTTTTTAGTGTTTTTCATAGAATCGTATAAACAACCATTACAAATGAAATGATCCTTACAAATTTCATGCTTACCAAATTTTTATTTTTAAATATTTTATTATTATAGATTTTCATTCGTCTAGATTTTCATTCTTATGAGTTTCATGCTTTATATATTTCATGATTGTATGATCATAATAGTATGAAAATTAAGTTTATGTAGACTTTTAAAACTATTGTTTATGTAGATTTTAAATGATATTCTTATTGATGCTTACAAAATATAAAAAAATGCATTTTTATAATTTGATTTATATTAGATTTTAATGTTTTTATATCCTATAATATAAGTTTGATTGTTTTAACAATATTTATAATTTCTAAAATTCATGTATATGCAAATGATGTTATGGGAAGTGTTTTTGAATTGATTAATGTAGGAATAATGTAGTCAAAATTTTTAAAATTACACATTCCAGTTATTTATGTTTGTAAATATATTATTCTATGATCATATTATTTATAAAAATGGAAAAATGTGATTGGTTTACAAGAAACACCCACAAGATCATGAAGATCATAGAGTTCATAATAAGAGAGTCAGTTATTGATGTATTGGTTCTATAAATATGGATAATGGGAACTCTATGAATGAGATAATATTATACAATACTAGGTTTGATAAAAATGTACTAATACTCTAACAATACTATTACTATTGCATTTTTATGACCAGAGGAGAAATTCAACATTCTATTCCATTACTAATATATTTGAATCCCCATCTAGTTACATCAAAATTTTGATCTTTCATTATTTCTAATCAACAATGTTGTTTCAAAAAAATTATTTGTTATTAATATTTATTTTATTATTTTTACCATTATAAAATAAAATATATGTTAGTTATAACTCCCCAAAACGTTACATCATTATTTTTTAACTCTCGAAGAAAAATTAGTGTTATGAGTTTTTCTTTATCCCATATAAAGGATGGATAAACTGGATAGGTTGTGCCTCCAGGTGTGAAAGTCGATATATTTTTATCACAACCTTTCAAAAATAATGTTTTTTGGGTAAGTGATTTAAAATCCTCTAAATGAGAGTAGGGGAGTGAAGAATATATATATAATCAAGGTAATCTAATATTCTTTAAACATTTGACATTATTATTTTTATTTTTTCTACACATGCACAAAAATAAATAGTTTCACTTGTTTTGATATTGGCAGTTATGTTTTTGTTGATTTTTTAACTCTAGTATTGAACTATGAATTTTAGTTTAATTAAAAACAAAATAGATATATTCACCCCCTCTAGACTATATTTTATATCATAACAAGGAAAATAAATCATATGATACCCCTAACTTAAATTTATTAAAGACTAGAAATCCAAAATGAAAAAATTTATAAACTAGGGTATTATATGGATTTTAATGTTGAGTGAAAATGGTTATTTTAACCTTATATTATAAAAATCTCAATAATATACTAGGTACATAATATAGGAACACCAGGTACCTAGTAGCTATAATAGTACTGATTTAAACCTACACAAGACATAACCTAATTCCTTATACCCTAGCACTAGGTACCCACTACCACTCCTACATCAACCCCTTATTATACCACCTTCATTTATCATCCAATTTCTATTAAATTAATTATAATTAATAATAAAATAGTTAAAAAATTTATTATTTAAAAAATATAGGGGGAAACTAACCCAAAAAGATATACTTTATTGCTAAATCCCCTCCAAAGAGATTATCATCCCCATTAATAATCAAGAATTTTATGGAGGGAGAATGTATTACCATTAATATTTCATAATATCCTATCATTCCATGGTTTTATCTTGAAGTCTCCCATATTTCCATCACAAAAATATACGGTAAATGGACTTACATTATTATACGTTTTGTACTCTAATAATAAATATCATTAGTTTTATCTATATAGGAATGATATTCTTTTTTCTAAATGTCATAAAAATGGATTAGATGCTTTGATTTAGGTATATATCTCCATAATTAGGATAAATTAATGTAATTATGTATCATATGAAATAAACAATGAATTTTTTATTTTGAAATAATCCATCTATTTATATCTCAAATTTCAAATGGTCCAAAAAAATCTCTAGGTTTTATTAACTTACTCACCCCTCTATTGGTGACCCACACATAGGGATAATCAGAATAAAATCATCAATGAACATAGATTTTGAGCATTATATACTATATTATAATATGAAATTTTTGGGGTTTGGGAAGTAATTACTATTAATTATGATTCACTAATCTTAGTCCAAACAATTGGATAATGTTAAGGTTTAATTTAGTAGTCCTAAAAAGGAGACATCCATATGGATAAAGAATAACTATATTGTATAAAACTCTTCTAATGATAGCTGATGTTCCGAAGAATAAATAAATTTAAGAATATAAAAATATATCTTATCATATATTATATGAATAGTACAATCTAACTTTCCATCCATCCAAAGGTGATATGTTATACATTATTTTACCCAGTAAGGAGAACGCATTGAAACACTTTCCCAAATTAATATTCTAACCTTAATCATAAATTTGAATTAATGCACACTAGTACTAAAATTATATTTAATTTTTTTAATATATAATTTTTCCAACTCATTCAAAGATAATGGTTGAAAAATAGGTAGATTATGAGCTATATTAATAAGGTAGTCCATAATAGAAGAAAAGTTACCCTAATTTGTTGAATATCTCAATAAAATATACATGAATTCCATCATGAATCATCTCATTTACACACTAGTAGAAGAATGGGATATAAAATACTTATGGGTTGTGATGATTATACTTCACTTATTGGTAAGTGAAACATCATGAAACAAATCCTGTGATCTCCCATTACATATTGGGTCACCAAAAATTCTACAAATATCATGGTATGTATTTATATAATTGGAATTAAAAGACCACCAAGATGAGTGATATTATATAATAACTTCCTCATTTTTATGGGTGGGGACTATAATCCAATTATGAATATAAAGGAAAGTGTTACTATTCCAAGACAAACCTTCAAAGATCTTCCCCCCATTTAGTTTTCCATGGATAATGATACGAACATGGTATGATATTTAAGAATGATTTAATTACCGTATAATATATTTATTATCTTGATCCACAGAGAAATCCAAATTAATATCTTCCACCAAATACACTATCCTCTATATTCCTCTGCCACCTGCACTTTTGGATCTAGGAACATTAAGCTAAGGGAATATACCATTCATTACCCTAAACACGTGAATGTAAGATCTTAAAATAAAACTATTTGTAGTATTCTACCCACAATAGTAATGAAATTTAAATCTATTTGTGAAAAGATATAATTTAGATTTTTTCTATTTAGTGTATAAAACAAGGAACTCACCAAAAAGGTAGAACCCCATATAATTTATGGAATGCACTATTATTGATAATTACAGATTGTGGGTGGGGTACTTTTATATGGATTACATTTTCATAAAATATAATCCACTTACCAATGACCATGTATGAGTATGAAACCAATTCCCTCCATTGATGCATTATAATAAAACTCAAAACATTCACCAAGACAAGTCAAGGTTAGAAAAATTTTAATGATAAACCTTGTATTCAAATATTGGAATGCATCTTCAAATTGATCCAAACATATAAAATTAACTCCCTGATTTATCAATGGATTCATTGATGTAGTAATCCTAAAAAATCAATGGGTGAAATGATGATAGCATCCTACAAATCCATAGAAAAATACTATTTGAAAAAATGTTTATGATATCTTTCCCTGATATTACCTCTTATACTTTATCATGATCATTGAGATCCCAAATTATAGAGAAACACAAAAAATAATTTAACTTCTCATATTTATAAAGATCATATAAAAGGTTTATTATAAAGAATATACTCTTGTAGAGTCTCCAGGACAACCCAAATATAATTTTCATCTTTTCCATATTAATTTGAATACATAATGATTTAATATTAAAAAATCACTATGAATGTGTCCAATAATGAATAAAATACATGATTCATTAGAGAGATAAATATTAATAGGTAATTAATTAATCTTAATGGAATGAATAGACACTCAAAGAGGACATATTATCTTTAAAACCCATTTTTTAAAAGTAATATATTCTCACTCATTTTTAATGATACCACGAACATAGAAAAATATTCATGATCAAATTAGACCATTTTACTTGATAAAATAAATCATAAATATGAGGTAATTGTTTTTGTTTATTTTATTACAAAAGACCCATCATTTTTCAATCTATATATAATCCTAAACACTTATTATCATTCATTGTGAAAAGAATAAGTGAAGACTATGGAGAAGTGTTAAATATAATAAATCCCATTACCATGAGATCTTAATGTATAATTTTTTACACTAATAAATTAGTTGGTTATATATGATATAATAGAATATATTTAAAATAAATTCTAGGTAATATCATTATAGAAGTCATCACCTATGGAATGCAATGTAACCCTATGATGTTTTTAGGAAAATAATCAAGGAAATAGTTCACTATAGGTGGTATGATACCCCAATTCTTATTATTTACTAATTTTAGAATAAAAAATTCCATTTAAATGTAACACCATTATAATTTAAAATATATTTCATTTATAATATGTTTAATTTTATGGATATCTTACAATGTTTGCAAAACCAGATTTAAATGAAATGTGATACTGTATTATTTAAACATAGCTTCGCTTTGAACATATAATTTAAAATTGATTTTTCACACATTCATAAAATTTATTTGAAAAAATATTATTCATTTTTGAAACCAGATGCTAAAATTATTTAAGGGTGAAATTTTTATTTTTCAGAAAATTTTCGTTTTTCGATTAATAGAGAAAAATACTGTGTATTAATTGAAAACAATATTTTCATTTAAATAATTTATATTCATACATTATATTTTGAATTAGTTTAAAAGTAAAATTATCTCATTTTATATCAATTAATCCCATTTAGGTCATTAGAATCATTTTCATATTGAATTTAGATATAAATTCATTATAAACGTTTGATCATTTTCATTTTTAAAACTCACATTCTCATCACGTCTACTTGATTAATTTTAAATTAAATTTTGGAAAATTGTAAAAAAATTGATAAGATATTTGAAATTATAATATATTTTAAGGTCTAATATGTTTAAATTAATTTTCTACTAATGTTTACTGTGAAAATAGTAAAAATTAATTATCACAGTTAAGGGAAAAAATGGATTTATTGGGGGTTAAACTAAGATTATAAGGGTTTAAATGATCCTTTAACTTTTAGAAACCCAGTTCTCTTGAAATATTCTGACCCTTACGACCTAGTTAAATAATATTATGATTTTTCTGAACACATTTATATGAATATGTCCAATAAAATAATTCAACTAACTGAAAGAAAAAAACCTTCCTTGTTTTTAATGACTATAATGGTTTAGGATAGGTTCGAAAAGGGAATATGTTTAGTTATAAATATTATTTAGAAATATAAATTAATTTTTTTCATAAAAATTTATATTTTACTTTTCATGATTAAATATTTACTTAAAATTCCTAAGAAATACCAACTCATTATTTATTTAGCTAATAAATAAAATAAAATAAGTCATACGAGAAATACAAAAGGAGAGGTAACATTAATCAATCACTATTGGAAATGTGGTTTTTACCAATGGTTATTTACCAACGGTTTTCTTAAACCGTTGGTAATGAAGGTTTAAGGACCCTTTCCCAATGGTTCACAAGAACCACTGAGAAAGGGTACCCCTTTGCCAACAGTTTCATAAAACTGTTAGTAAAGGGGTGTTTAAGTTACCCTATCCCAACGGTTTTATGAAACCGTTGGGAAAGGGTACCCCTTTTCCAACGGTTCTATTGAACCATTGGCTATGTGTACCCTGAAAAACCCTTTTCCAACAGTTTTTAAAAATCGTTGGTAAAGGTTTTCCCCAAATACAGTCGGGTCGCTGCTCTCCCCCATTCGCGACAGAACCCTAAAATCAATCTGGCGCTCTACTCCTCTCGAGAACTCCCCCATCCAAATAGGTGAAGAACCATATGAATAATTTCAAATCAGTTATTTTATTATTTATACACATATAATACCTTGTTTTTATGGTTATTGATCTAATATTTATTTTTAAGTTTGGATTTTGATGTGATTTCAGCATGAAAAATAAAGAAAATGAACGAATATTTTGTTAATTAATTAGTTTCCCATGGAATATCATTTTTGTTATAATGTCCATACTAAATAAAGGGGTCATGTAATAAAATACCTTGAATAAATTGTGGAAGTTGGGGTATGTTTATTTTATGAGAGGTTTTTTTGTGTTTCATTGTATGTTGTAGGCTGTTGTTCGGTGATTGTGGTGACCAGTTGGGCTTTGTGATATTTGGGTTTATAATGTGATGGTTAGTGGGCACGGATGTGGGATGTGATGTTTTGTGATAGTGATGATGTGTAGTGGTGTTATGTCATGTGGAGGTTATTCTATGATGAGGTTGTGTTGTATGATGTGGTGAGGTGGTTTTGGTTGTGCGGTTGTTTATGATGTGCAATATTTTTGTTGTCATACGTAGTTTTTTGGTGAGATGGTTGGCCGATGTGACATGGAAACAATGATTATTGTGAGATGGTGAGTTGTTGTGTGGTGGTTTTATTAGTTTCCTGGCTATCTATGGAATAAATTATGCTATTAAAACAAAAAAAAAGACAGTAAATAAATGATATGGAATAGAAATGGATGTGTGGTAAGTGTATTTAATTAATTTAACATTAAATGAACGGACAATGTAAGTGTAAATGAAGTGGCTTATAAATGAAAATGGGAAATGCTATGCATCTTGTGTGGTGGTGGTGTGGTGTGTTGCATATAGTGGTGAAAGTGGTTGTGATGGTTTATGTGTTGTATGGTAGTAGTGAAGTGTTTGATTATGTAGTTAATGTGAACCCATAGGTTGGGTATTTTTTGCTATCTATATATCATGTATTTTATGTTATTTCTACACATTCCCTACCCAAGTTGGATAAAATTACCAATGATCAGAGGTTTTGAGTTATGGGTTTTTTTCTAATATCAAGGATGGTGGTTATATGGTTGGATAACTATAATGTCTTCCCTACTCTTCCTTCATAAGTGATTGACCATGTGTTTTTAGGCAAGATGCGATGTGATTTTCCATGTGTCTTTAGGTGAGATGTACTATGATTTCCCTAGTGTTTTCAGGTGAGATGCGATGTGATAAGGCTATAATAAGATGTGGTATGTGGCTGGGGTCATGTAGGGTAGGAGGATGGCACAAGGTTGATGTTATTCATGTTCATGATACCCTACTAATATGGTTATGGGATGAGGCATGCTGTGATGTGATAACACATTAATTTCTTGTTGGTTTTACATTTTTTCAACAACACATTAGTATGTTTTTTCCACATATGTAGTTGATACCTTAAATATTTTATTCATTTATCGTTTACATAAATGTATTTTCTTTAAAAGTTAAATACTATTGAATTGTTTATGAAAAAATGACTTATATAAATTCTTTTTACAGAATAGACAGAATTTGGATGTATGAAACCGATCGGATCTCAGGTGATTTTCAAAAAAATTTAGAGAGATTTATAGATTTTTCATTTCACAATGCTTCAGATAGTGGTCACATACACTGCCGATGTTCCAATTGTGTTGGTAGATCTTGGTTGAGCCATAAAGAAGTCATCTACCACATAACCGAAAATGGTTTTCAAGCAAACTACTTAGTTTGCTATCACAATGGGCAGAAAATGAAATCTCAAATTGGTGATGATCAAAATGAAAGGACTGGAATGGAGAATTTGTTAGATGATCAGTTTCTATTTATTCGTTATCATGAAAAAGAATGGATTTTGACTCAAGAAGACTTTGATATGAGTACAACTGATGCATCTAGTGAAAATGATGATATTGATAGGGTGAAAAAATTAAATGATGATGTCATGACTTCAGTATATCGACAATGCGATAAAATGAAAAAGATGTAATTTTTAATCTGATTGTTTCATGGGAAAACTATGTATGGGATTTTTAATATAGCAATCGATTACATTCTTACCCTCTTGAAGGATTTACTTCCAGATGATGATGATATTCCGTCAAACCACTATATGGAATGGAAGTTAGTTGAGGAACTTGGATTTTCATGAAACAAAATCCATGCTTACCCAAAAGATTGCAGTTTATTCTGGGAGGAAACTATTGAATGAAATGATTGTATAAAATGTGGCATATCCCACTGGAAGTCAAAATCTAATATAACACCATCCCTCATTCCACAGAAAGTAATGTGGCACTTTCCATTGATCCCCAGACTCCAAAATCTTTTTATATCTGAGGACATATCAATAAAAATGAGATGCCATGATACCGAGAGAAAGAAGACTAATGATGAGTTGGTTCATCCTGCATATAGATTTTCATGGAAGAGATTTGATGCTCGACATCCTGATTTTGCAGCTAACGTGCGTAATGTGAGGCAGGGTCTTTCATGCGACAGTTTAAATCTGTTTGGACAGATGCTTACTTCGCACAACACATGTCCAGTTTTTATACACATTTATAATCTTCCCCCATGGTTGTGTATGAAAAAACCTTTCAGTTTCATGAGAATACTCATATTTGGTCCTTCTGATCCCGGTATTGATATTGATGTATACATGCAACCTTTAATAAAAGTGTTGACAATTCTTTGGGATGTGGGTGTGCGCACATACGATGCATGTTATAAAGACATATTTCATATGCGTGCTGCGCTTATGTGGATGATAAATGATTTTCTAGCTTATGCAATGATGTCTGGATAGATCATGAAGGGAAAACTATCATGTCCAGTTTTTATAAAGAATACACGATCCAGAAGACTGAAACATCACTGTAGCTTCAGTTTTACAGGACATCGACGATTCTTGCCAAAGGATCGTCCATATAGATTGAATTGTCAAAGATTTGATAATACCATAGAGACCGATGATCCACCTCAGTGTATGTCTGGAACTGATGTGCTTAATGAATTGAATGATTTCATTTTTTATTTCAGGAAGGGTCAAATGAAATCTGGAAAGAGAAAGATTGTTTCCACTGAAACCTGTTACAATTAGAGGAAGAGGAGTATCTTTTTTGATTTTCCTTATTGGTCAACCAATTTGTTAATCCATTTCTTAGACGTAATGCATATTGAAAATAATATATGTGAAATGTTACTTTTGGTTCTTATAATTGTCAAGGGAAAAAAAGATGATTTACGATCTCGGCGGGACATGGTGGATTGGGGAATCATACCATAATTGCATCCTGTGCGTATCAGTGAAAATATATGGAAACTTCCAGGTGCTTCTTATGTGATGACACCTACGAAAAAACAATTTCTGGAATTATTAGAGACTATTAGAGTTCTTGATGGCTATTCAAGTAACATATCTAAACGAGTCAACAGAAGATAGTTGAAGCTAAAATCTTCTAAAACTCATGATTATCACGTTCTACTGCATGAGTTTCTTCCAATAGAAATCTGTCATCTTTTTTCCAATAATGTAAGGGTGGATGTTATTCGGTTGTGCCATTTGTTTAGAGATCTTTGTGGTAAGATGTTGTCCATGTCTTTCTGGTAAAAAAATGTTGACAGATGCCCCATTAATTTTGTATGAGTTGGAGAAAATATTTCCATTATCATTTTTCACATTCATGCTGCATCTGACTATCCAGATTCCCACTGAAATAATTCTCGGAGGACCTATTTCATTTCTTTGGATGTATCCAACTGAAAGAAATATGTTCACATTAATGTCTTATGTCTGAAACAGAAATCATCCCGAATGTTCTATCGTGAACGGTTACCTGACTCAAGAATGTATGGATTTCTGCTCGATGTATTTGTCTGATCTTACTACAAGATTGAACAAACCAATGAGAAATGAAGAATAATATTATGATAAAATTGAACCCAGTTTTCCATCACTTCCTCAAACAGGAGGAATTCCTGGATCCTATACATTGAATATATTAAGCCATGAAGAGCGGGAGATGGCACATCGCACAGTTTTGTTCAACTGTAATTTGTTCGATGACTATATCAGGTAACTAAATTGATTATGTATATCTTACATATATATCTGTTAATCTATTTATATTTTTTATCTACAGGGAACATAAAACAATGATAAATAGGAATCATCGTTCTTTATCTTTGAGATGAAGAGAGACTTTGCATAGCAAAGAGTTTTCTGCTTGGTTAAAATTGAAGGTAAAAATATTGCTGTTTAAATAAATTATTTCAATATTTAATTATGTTTAACAGCCATTTATATTACAGGTATTGAGTTTGTCTGCTGACTCTGTCTTTGAGGAAATAAGAGCTTTGGCTTTTGGTTCTAATACCGTGGTTCGTGACTATAAATCAAATTTTATAAACGGGTACAAATATATTGTCACTGAACGAGCAAAGAACATGAGAACACAACATGATGGTGTTACGGTTACTACCACAACAGATTGTTATGCCAGTGCTTCAGATAGTAGACCACGATTTGAAAATGTGTATTATAATGGAGTCATTGAGAAAATAATAATATTGGATTATTACTCTCATGGATGAGTCATAATGATGAAATTCCATTGGTTTGATTTGATGACGAGAAATGGAACATTTTTTGATGATTGTGGATTTTTAATAATTAATATGACTCGTACTCTTGCTACGGAAGAACCATATGTGTTGGCATTAGTGTATAAACATGTTTTTATGTCAAAGACCAACTTCGACCTGATTTTGGTGTCATATTTGAAGTAATTCCAAGACATATTTTTTATGATGGTGATGATGGAATTGAAACTGTCCCTATTGCCATTGGAACCAATCCATTTATTTATTTTCATGAATCCAATAGCTCAATTGTCAGAGTTGATTGTGAACCTGAA
The DNA here is from genome assembly GCA_963277665.1 of Viscum album. Lineage (NCBI taxonomy): Eukaryota > Viridiplantae > Streptophyta > Magnoliopsida > Santalales > Viscaceae > Viscum > Viscum album. The sequence goes on along the minus strand of OY728138.1, from coordinate 333,169,846 downwards.
GTTGTTCTTGAAAATTTATAGAATCATTCATCCATGTTCTGAATTATTTTGGTTTACCTCGAGTTGGGTTGATAAGGTTGGTAATATTCAAATTGATTTAGTATTTATCACAAATATGTTTTAGCTAACTTGACCGTTATGTGAATTTTTAATGTTTATTGGTTGCTGTTTTATTTGAATTCCATTTTCTAATTTGGAATTGAACTGTACTCAAACCTAGTCAAACAATATTTCTAACTTGGTGAACATTACAACTTGTATGATTTATTAAATTCATTCAAGATCTTCTAAAAAAATTGATAGCTAAATTATCAATGAATCCCCCTATTCCCTCATATATTTAGTTTTCTTGTTTACACATTAGTTTCCTTTTTCTAATTAATTACATATTTTTTTTCAAAAGTAGTAAATGAATCCAATTGAAGAGAGATGAAGGAAAAAAATGATGGAGAATAATCGTCGGATGGTGAAGATGGGCGTTCCACCACTAGTGCCTACATGAGTACTTTATTTTAAATATATATATATATATATTTAAAGAATATATAATGTCATGTGATTCATTTTTTTGTAAACATTTTTGTAGGATCCACCTATACGTCGATAGTTATTCGATGAGGAGCCTAGTACTGGTCCTAGTACTCAGGCTGGTGGTACAAGGAGGGTTCGTACCAGAGGTAGACGATCAGCTGCGCGTGCCCGACTAGACCCTACCCCTCCCACTAACATGTCTTCCTTCCCACATTCTGATCCCAGTGTGTCGTTAGGGAAACATGGGATATTTAGGCCTCCCATGTTTTCGCAACCTTCTACATCTTCTGCCCCATCATTTTCACATCCCAGGATGATTCCCACTCCCCAGTCAGAATCCGGTCATACTGTTGTACCATTCTCTTTTCCTTCTAATTGTATCTCTCCAAGCTTCTATATTCCATCATCTTCAACTCATGTTCCACCACAGGGTGTTCTATTAGTTTCTATAGATCTAGCAGCACTTAGCGATCAGACTGGTGCATGTATATTTATAAAACCCTAACAAAATTTTATAGCAATATTTATTTTCATTATAACATGTTTCGATAAAATATTTGTTTTTCTTTCATGACGGATACATCCACTGATAGGAGGCGTGGCAGGGGGTGTACACTCATGAATTCGGTGTGGAACCGCCACACACAGGTTATGGTGGATTACAATGATTACAACCAAACAGTTGAGAAATCAGGGCAGCAATGTCGGAGTTTTTTGGCGACACTTGCCAAATACTCTGACATCATTCCCGTCATCCCACTGTCATGGAGACATTTGCCACATGAGGTCTAGGATAAGGTTTTGGTAGAGATATGGGTAAAAAAATATGTTGTATTTAATTCCATGAATTATTTTTGGATTTAAATGAATTAATATTTTGTTGTCATCTTCTATTTAATTTTCCCGATGGTGAGGGTGATCGAGCGGAATGTCTAAAGGATTTAGGTGAGTTTTGGAGAGCATACAAGAATGAGTTGTATATTGGATGTCGTGATAGAGTTGGCACTGAGTTAGGGGTAGTACCAGTCATGGATTATTGTCTTATAGAGCAGTATCATCAGATGATTACTCATTGGACGAGTACCCAGTTTAAGGTATGAATTACATTTAAGGTATTAAAGTAATAAAATTTGTCTTTTTTCATTAATATTATCCTTTGAATTATCGAATTTTATTTAGGAATCATCTAGAAAAAATAAAAAAAAACATTGATGCAAAAAAATATCTCCACACACTAGGACGTATGACGATGCCAGTTCATGAGAGGAAGCAGGTATGGCAATTTTTTATAAGTTTTCTTTATGACATAAATTTTCTTTTTTTTCTCAATTATTTAATCATTTGATAATGTTTTCATATAAATTTATTTTTCAATGTCATTGTAGAGGCAAATATAGAATATTGAAGGACGTGTGCATCGAGCAAAACTTTTTTGCTCGAGTAGACCGAAAAAGGATGGAAGTGCCATCAACAAAGCGACTTAGTAGCAGATTATAAGTTTTAATCTGTTGATTTAATATTTTAATATCTATTTTGTAACTTAATAATATATTTATATTTGTAACAGGTAGATTTAGAGGCCCTCTATGCCCAAGAACCAGACAATTTTGGGCCAACAGATCACTTACATCAAGTGTTGGGAGAGGAGCATCCTGGAAGAGTACACTGCTGACCTAGGATTGCCCCCGAAGAGGTATTAGCCCTCTTCAGGTATGAGCTATAGTGCCACCGAGCTGCATCAAATTAGGGCACATGCATAACAGGCTGAGAAAAGGGCCACAGAGATGGAAGAACAGTCTACTAGGGAAAACAGTGCGTTTATGAAATTTATTGAAGTTCTATGTCCAACACTTCTAGCAGAGGACAGCCTAGCTTTTAATGAGTAATGTAGTCAATACGTTCTATATATGGTGTACCAGGTGGCAGTTCTAGTGGTGGTCAGGACGATGGCCATCTTGATGATGATGATGGCGAGGAATCTGATTCGGAAGAGGAGGGAGAGGAGGAGGGCGAGGAGGGTGGCGAGAGCGACGAGGAGGGAGTGGGCGAGGAGGAGGGAACTGAGGAGGGAAATAATAATGATGGGTATGAGGACGAGGGTGATGATGATGGTGATGATGGTGATGGTGTTGTGGAAAAAATTGATCCACCAAATTTTTGACAAATATTACTGAGATTTGATATTTAATCTATTCTAGTTGTTGTTTTTATCTAGACTCGTAGTATAGTATTGGAGTTGAGTTATTTTTATATATTATCTGTTTTTATGGATGTTGTTGTCTTTTAGTGGTTGTGTGTTTGGGAACCCCCTCCTTTCTGGACCCTGGACAACCCCCCCACCATCCTCCTTGGACCCTGGACACCCCCCAGGACAGCCCCCGGACAGCCCCCGGACAGCCCCCGGACAACCCCCCGGACAACCCCCCATATAGCCCCCCCAGACAGACCCCCACCCTCCTCCTTGGACCCTGGACAACCCCCCGAACAGCCCTTGGACAACCCCTAGACAGCCCCCCGACCACCCCCCGGACATCCCCCCCACCCTCCTCCCTGGACCCTGGACATCCCCCCGGATAGCCCCCCAGACAGCCCCCCGGATAGCCCCCCACCCTCCTCTTTGGACCCCGAACATCCCCCCGCACAGCCCCCCCCCCCCCTCCTCCTTGGTCCCTGGACAGCCCCTCGGACACCCACCGGACAGCCCCCCCGGACAGCCCTGTTGGACAGCCCCCCACCCGTCTTGATTTCATTTACTACTAGAAAATCTATAATATATATATATATATATTATTTATTTTCATCATGATAATAAATGTAAATCACATTTACACATCTAATCAATATCATAGATTCTTGGTATGTTATAAAAGAGATTTATTCATTGGGCATGACATTTTTAGCTCCAAAATGTTTCATAGCATGATAAACTACACTCTAATCCATACTAAGAATGATATAAAAATATTTCATATGAATGTTCTCAAGATTTTAAGTAAATAACATTCCACTAATAGACACATGAGGATTCTCATAAAATGGAAAAAAATTTAAGTACATATGGAAAACTGAGCAAACACATTCGGTTTTTGTTGAAAATTCAAGAGAACGATCCATGGGTCATATGTGACGTGTACGAATCAACCCCGTCTCAATCTGAGATGCGGTGTGGCCAGAACCACTCAAAGTGTCTGTCTTTTGTTTCAAAAGGAAATCATTTTAATTTAAAAACATCAACTGGCATATGAAAAACTGACCAAACGCATTCATATTGTATTGATACATTAGCACAACGATCCATGGGTCATATGTGATGTGTACGAGACAACCCCGCTTCAATCCGAGGCGTGGTGTGGCCGACACCATTCACAATGTCTCTCTATTGTTTAAAATGGACAGGATTATAAGTGAAAAGAAAAACTGACATACGCAAAACCGACCAAACGCTTTCAAAATGTGTTGATGCTTTAAGAAAATGATCCACGGGTCATATGTGACGTGTATGAGTCAACCTCTCCCTAATCTGAGGCACGGTGTGGCCGGAATCACTCTAAGTGGCTCTATTTTGTTTAAAATGGACAACATTTTAAGTACATATGGAAAACTGACCAAACGAATTTGGTTTTTGTTAAAACATTAGGAGAACGATCCATGGGACATATGTGACGTGTATGAATCAACCCTGCCTCAATCTAAGATGCAGTGTAGACGGAACCAGTCACAGTGTCTGTCTTTTGTTTCAAAAGGACGTCATTTTAATTGAAAAACATCAAATAGCATACAGAAAACCGAAAAAACGCATTTGGATTGTGTCGATACTTTAGCACAATGATCCATGGGTCATATGTGATGTGTACGAGTCAATACCGACTCAATATGAGGCGCGGTGTGGCCAACACCATTCACAATGTCTCACTTTTGTTTAAAATGGACAAGATTATAAGTGAAAAGAACAACTGACATACGCAAAACTAACCAAACTCATTCAAAATGTGTTTATGCTTTAGGAAAATGATACATGTATCATATGTGATGTGTACAAGTCAACTCCGCCTTAATATGAGGCACGGTGTGGTCGAAATCACTCTATGTGGCTCTCTTTTGTTTAAAATGGACAACATTTTAAGTATATACAGAAAACTGACCAAACGCATTTGGTTTCAGTTGAAACTTTAGGAGAACGATCCATGGGTCATATGTGACATGTAGGAATCAATCCTGCCTCAATCTGAGATGCGTTGTGGCCGACACCACTCAAAGTGTATGTCTTTTGTTTCAAAAGGAAGTCATTTTAATTGAAAGACATCAACTGGCATACGAAAAACCAACCAAATACATTCAGATTGTGTCGATACTTTAGAAAAACGATCCATGGGTCATGTGTGATCTGTACGAGTCAACCCCACCTCAATCCGAGGCGCGGTGTGGATGACACCACCCTAACTGGGTCTGTTTTGTTTAAAATGGACATGATTATAATTGAAAAGAAAAATTGGCATACGGAAAACTGACCAACTTCATTCGGAATGTGTTGATAATTTATCACAACGATCCATGGGTCATATGTGACCTGTACGAGCCAATCCGGGCTCAATCTGAGTCATAGTGTGGCCGGGATCTGTCTATGTGTGTCTCTTTTGTTTAAAATGGACACCATTTTAAGTACATACAGAAAACTGACCAAACACATTCGCTTTCCGTTGAAACTTTAGGAGAACGATCCATGGGTCATATGTGACGTGTATGAATCTACCCCGCCTCAATCTGATATACGGTGTGGCCGGAACCACTCAAATTGTTTGTCTTGTGTTTCAAAAGGATGTCATTTTAATTGAAAAACATCAACTCGCATACGGAAAACCGACCAAACGCATTCGGATTGTGTCGATACATTATCACAACGATCCATGGGTCATATTTGATGTTTATGTGTCAACCTCACCTCAATCCAAGGTGCGATGTGGCTGACACCATTCACAATGTCTCTCTTTTGTTTAAAATGGAAAGGATTATAAGTGAAAAGAACAACTGACATATACAAAACTGACCAAACACATTCGAAATGTGTTGATGCTTTAGGACAATGATACATGGGTTATATGAGATGTGTACGAGTCAACCCCGCCTTAATCTAAGGCACGGTGTGGTCAGAATCACTCTAAGTGGCTCTCTTTTGTTTAAAATGGACAACATTTTAAGTACATATGGAAAACTGACCAAACGCATTCGGTTTTAGTTGAAACTTTAGCAGAAGGATCCATGGGTAATACTTGACGTGTACGAAGCAACCCCACCTAAATTTGAGACGCGGTGTGGACGACACCACTAAAAGTGTCTCTCTTTTGTTTCAAAAGGACGTTATTTTAATTGAAAAACATCAACTGGCATACAGAAAACCAGCCAAACGAATTCGTATTGTGTCGATACTTTATCACAATGATCCATGAGTCATATGTGATGTGTACGAGTCAACCTCGCTTCAATCCAAGGTGTGGTGTGGCCGACACCACTCTAACTATGTCACTTTTGTTTAAAATGGACAGGATTATAAGTGAAAAGAACAACTGGCATAAGGAAAACTGACCAACGCATTCGGAATGTTTTGATAATTTATCACAATGATCCCTGGGTCATATGTGACCTGTACGAGCCAACCCGGGCTCAATCCGAGTCACGGTGTGGCTGGGATCAGTCTAAGTGTCTCTCTTTTGTTTAAAATGGACACCATTTTAAGTTCATACAGAAAACTAACCAAACGCATTCGGTTTACATTAAAACATTAGGAGAACGATCCATGGGTCATATGTGACGTGTACGAATCAACCATACCTCAATCTGAGATGTGGTGTGGCCGACACCACTCAAAGTGTCTATCTTTTGTGTCAAAAGGATGTCATTTTAATTGAAAAACATCAACTGGTATACGAAAAACTGAGCAAATGCTTTCGGAATATGTTGATACTTTACGAAAACGATCAATGGGTCATTTTTGACGTGTATGAGTTAACCTCTCCTCAATTCGAGGCACAGTGTGGCGGGATCACTCCTTGTGTATGTATTTTGTTTAAAATGGACAGGATTATAAGTGAAAAGAACAACTGACATACGGAAAACTGACCAAATGCATTAGAAATGTTTTGATTCTTTAGGAAAAAAATATATGGGTCATATGCGATGTGTACGAGTCAACTCCACCTTAATATGAGACACAATGTGGCCAGAATCACTCTAATGGCTGTCTTTTTTGTAAAATGGAAAACATTTTAACTACATACGGAAAACTGACCAAACGGATTATGATTGTGTTGATACTTTAGCACAATGATCCATGGGTCATATGTGACGTGTATGAGTCAACCCCGCCTCAATCCAAGGCATGGTGTGGCCTACACCATTCATAGTTTCTCTCTTTTGTTTAAAATGGATAAGATTATAAGTGAAAAGATCAACTGGAATACGAAAAACCGACCAAATGCATTCAAAATGTGTTGATACTTTAGGACAACAATCCATGGGTCATATGTGATGTGTACGAATCAACCCCGCCTTAATCCGAGGTGCGGTGTGGCTGACACCATTCATAGTGTCTCTCTTTTGTTTAAAATGGACAGGATTATAAGTGAAAAGAACAACTGACATACGAATCGACCAAACACATTCAAGTTCTGTTGATTATTTAGTTCAACGATCCATGGGTCATATGTGATGTGTACAACTCATCCCGGGCTCAATTAGAGGCACGATGTGTCCGAGATCACTCTATGTGTCTCCCTTTTGTTTAAAATGGACAACATTTTATGTGATACGAAAAACCAACCAAAAAAATTTGGTCTCCGTTGAAACATTAGGGGAACGATCCATGGGTCATATGTTACATGTAAAAATCAACCTCACCTCAATCTGAGACACGGTGTGGCCGACACCACTCAAAGTGTCTGTCTTTTGTTTCAAAAGGACGTCATTTTAAGTGAAAAAAACATCAACTAGAATACGGAAAAACCAACCAAACGCATTCGGATTGTGTCGATATTTTAGAAAAATGATCCATGGGTCATATGTGATGTGTAAAAGTCAACCCCACCACAATCTGAGGTGCGGTGTGGCTGACACCACTCTAACTGTGTATCTTTTGTTTAAAATGGATTGGATTATAAGTGAAAAGAACAACTAGCATATGGAAAACTGACCTAACGCATTCAAAATCTATTTATAATTTATCACAACGATTCATGGGTCATATGTGACCTGTACGAGCCAACCCGGGCTCAATCTGAGTCGCGGTGTGGCCGGGATCAGTCTAAGTGTCTCTCTTTTGTTTAAAATGGACAACATTTTAAGTACATACAGAAAACAAACCAAATGTATTCGGTTTCCGTTGAAACATTAGGAGAACAATCCATGGGTAATATGTGACATGTAAGAATCAACACTGCCTCAATCTGAGATGCGGTGTGTCTGGAACCACTCAAAGTGTCTGTCTTTTGTTTCAAAAGGACATCATTTTAAGTGAAAAACATCAACTGACATATGGAAAACCGAACAAACACTTTCGGAATATGTTGATACTTTAGTAAAACTATCTATGGGTTATTTGTGACGTGTATGAGTTAACCTCGCCTCATTACAAGGCATAGTGTGGTGGGATCACTCCTTCTGTATGTATTTTGTTTAAAATGGACAGGATTATAAGTGAAAAGAAAACATGGCATACGGAAAACTGACCAAATGCATTATAAATGTGTTGATGATTTTGGACAATGATCCATGGGTCATATGTGACGCGTATGAGTCAACCCCACCCTAATATGGGACACGGTGTGGCCGGAATCACTCTAAGTGGATCTATTTTGTTAAAAATGGACAACATTTTAAGTACATACGGAAAACCAACCAAACGGATTCTGATTGTGTTGATACTTTAGAAAAACTATCCATGGGTCATATGTGATGTGTACAAGTCAACCCCACCCCAATCTGAGGCACGGTGTGGCCGACACCATTCATAGTGTTTCTTTTTTTTAAATGGACGGGATTATAAGTGAAAAGATCAACTGGCATATGAAAAACTGACCAAATTCATTCGAAATGTTTTGATGCTTTAGTAAAATGATCCATGGGTCATATGTGACATGTAAGAGTCAACCCCTCCTCAATCCGAGGTGTGGTGTGGCTGACACTATTCACAATGTCTCTCTTTTTGTTAAAATGGACTGGAATATAAGTGGAAAGAAAACCTGACAGACAAAAAACCGACCAAACGCATTCGGATTCTTTTGATGCTTTAGGTCAACGATCCATGGGTCATATGTGACGTGTACAAGTCAACTTGGTCTCAATTCGAGGTATGGTGTGGTCGGGATCACTCTAACTGTCTCCCTTTTGTTTAAAATGGACAACATTTTAAGTACATATGGAAAACTGACTAAACACATTCGGTTTCCATTGAAACTTTAGGAGAATGATCCATGGGTCATATGTGATGTGTAAGAATCAACTTCTTCTCAATATGAGACACGGTGTGGCTGACACCACTCAAAGTGTCTGTCTTTTGTTTCAACATGACGTCATTTTAAGTGAAAAACATCAACTGGCATATAGAAAACTGAGAAAACGCATTCGGATTGTGTCGATACTTTAGAAAAATGATACATTGGTCATATGTAATGTGTACGAGTCAAAACCACCTCAATACAATGTGCGGTGTGGCCGAAACCACTCTAACTGTGTCTCTTTTGTTTAAAATGAACAGGATTATAAGTGAAAAGAACAACTGGCATACGGAAAAATGACCAAACGCATTCCAAATCTGTTGATAATTTGTCAAAATGATTCATGGGTTATATGTGACCTGTACGAGCCAACCCAAGATCAATTTGAGGCATGGTGTGGCCGGGATCACTCTAAGTGGCTCCCTTTTGTTTAAAATGGACAACATTTTAAGTACATATGGAAAACCAACCAAACACATTCGGTTTCTGTTGAGACATTAGGAGAACGATCCATGGGTCATATGTGATGTGTAAGAATCAACACTGCCTCAATATGAGACATGTTGTGGCCGACACCACTCAAAGTGTCTATCTTTTGTTTTAAAAGGACGTCATTTTAAGTGAAAAACATCAACTGGCATACAGAAAACAGACCAAACACATTCGGATTGTGTCGATACATTAGGAAAATGATCCATGGGTCATATGTGACATGTATGAGTCAACCCCGCCTCAATCCGAGGCACAGTGTGGATGAAACCACTCTAACTGTGTCTATTTTGTTTGAAATGGATAAGATTATAAGTGAAAAGAACAACTGGCATACAGAAAACCGACTAAACGCATTCGGAATCTGTTTATAATTTATCACAATGAGTCATGGGTCATATGTAACCTGTACGAGCAAACTCATGATCAATACGAGTCATGGTGTGGTCGGTATCAGTCTAAGTCTCTCTCTTTTGTTTAAAATGGAAAAAAATTTAAGTACATATGGAAAACTAACCAAATGCATTCGATTTCCGTTGAAACATTAGGAGAATAGTCCATGGGTCATATGTGATGTGTACGAATCAACCCCGCCTCAATCTGAGACACGGTGTGGCCGAAACCACTCAAATTTTCTGTCTCTTGTTTTGAAAGGACTTCATTTTAAGTGAAAAACATCAAATGACATACGGAACACAGAGAAAACTCTTTTGGAATATGTTGATACTTTAGGAAAATGATCGATGGGTCATTTGTGACGTGTACGAGTTAACCTCACCTCAATCGAAGGAAAGGTGTGGCCGGTATCACTCCAGGTGTATGTATTTTGTTTAAATTGGACATCATTTTCAGGTAAAAATATATGGTATACAAAAAACTGATCAAATTATGAATTGAATTTCGGATTCCACTTATAATTTCATCTAAATTTTAAATTGAATTCTAAATGAATTATGTATGTTTATAATTACATTATGAATTCTAATTTAATTATAGATGTGTATAGTTCTAGGATGCATTATATGTTAAATGTGTATGAATCTGTTCACTATATGTATGTGTTAGTTGGTTATTGCAGGTACAATAATTGTATATGTATGTGTTAGTTTATTGCAGGTACAATAATTGGATTGAAAATGGGAGGGAATGCACAAAATGAGGCCTGATGTCCAAATTGCAGAGCTGTTGTGCAAATTGCAGGTTGTTGTGCAATTTGCACAGCATAGGCTCTGCCAATGGTTTCAAACCCTTGGCACAACATCTCTAGTACTTTTTTTACCACCAGTTCAATGAACCGTTGGTAAAAACCTTTCCCAACGGTTTAGAAACCATTGGGAAAGAGGAGAATCCTTGGGATTTCCCAACGGTTCAAGCCAAACTATTGGGAAACACTATCCCAACGGTTTGGGACAAATGTTGGGATAGGTTAGGCTTTCCCCACCCTATAAAAATGGTTCATAGTAAACCGTTGCGAAAATCTTTCCCAATGGTTTACTTCTCTATGGTTTGCAGAACTGTTGGTATAACATATAGCAACAGTTCTGCAGCCTTTCCCAACGGTTCAGAATCGTTGGGAAAGACTGTATTTCCAGTAGTGAATTATTATCTTAAATTAATTTCTTATATTAATATATAATTTATTCAGGTGTAAAAGAAAAATATTAATATTCAATTATTTTCATGAAATTTTTAAATTAAGATTATATGAATAATGTCACAGTTGACATTAATGTTATTTTATAATAAAATATATTTTATTGATTGATAGAAAATTACCAAAAATAATATATTCAATAAATTAATTTCTAAATAATAATAAATATAAAATATTTTCACTTAAAATAATAATATTTATATTATAATGACTATGTTTACTATTAAATAGTAAAAACTCAGTTTGAGTGGTTAATGTTAAAGAAATGTTTTAGCACATTGCATGACTTATGTCAAAATTAATTTCCAACACGCAAAGGATTTATAATTTTAAAATTATATATAATATTTATAATCATTGTTTCAAATTATCTAATATGGATCACATTGCTTTATTATTAAATAATAAATTATCTAGGTTATAAATGTAGTTACCGTAGTGAAAAACCAAAGCAGTAAAAATAGGGAAACTTATAAGTTAAGGAGTAGTTTTTAAAAAAAATGTTTAATTGTGTGGGGGAGGTGTGTATCAAAAGTATAATCCCTAAAACCCATAAATTATTATTTTTTATCCACTTTAGTTAATATTTACCTCCCAATAATGGATATGTTTGTGTATTAATAAGAGTGTCAATCCTCCACAACTGTACAAGGGAACACAATCCCCCCACTAATTCACAGCTTAAAATGACATTGGATAAAAAAATACCAACCTAAATAAAATAAAAAATTACTTGACCACATATTAGAAGCCTTATTTTGGGAATAAATCCATCCTTTAAATGATTTAGTATAAACCTAATTTGGATACGTAAAGAAGAGGTAATGTTCTTCAACAAACATCCATTTTTTATTTTATTTTTAACCACTATAAATACTTATTTTACAATTTATAAATAATATCCCCAGTATATTACAAATAATAATTCGTTTTTATGATAATGGTATGACCATAAACTGAACACACATCCATCAAATAGGTTATAAAATCATCATTCGTGTGTACGGTGGACTACCACCTCACGAACCTATGTCGTTCATTTTTCCATTACCACCTCTCAAGGATAGGAATGATGAAAGATATAAATTATATATATGATATTGATACAATATTTATTCCTATTTATTCATTTTGTAATTTATATCCTTTTTTACTTTCTATTCCATATGTGATACGACAAAGTCGCTCGTGTGTGCGGCAGACTACCGCCTCATGAAGCGATATGATTCGTCTTTCACCAATGCTTTACATGGATGCTGATACAGATAATTTTATTGATTATATGGGATATAAATTAGATAATTAATATATTCATGAAATATTCATAATTCTGATTTAGAGTATATTTCATTTTCTATTAACACTAAAAAGATGATAACATCGTTCTTATAAGTGTGGACTACCACCTTCATGAAGCGATGAGACACTCTTTTCATAATCATCTTTCATTAATAGTTTTAAAATTATAATTGGCGTATAATTATTATAATTTTTTCATTATTATTATTTATTATATGATGAAACACAATAATATGTTCATGAACAAGATATTTAATGACAAAGTACACATAAGAAAACAACACAATTAACACCGAAAACAATAAAAATAATGAAAGATTATTAATAAAAGGTTAATAATGTAAAATAATAATATATGATATTATAAATATTAATATGTTTGTTGTTTAATTTAATAACATATTTAAAACCACTATATAAGATGTTAAAGAACAAATAATCAACATAACGAATGGGGTAAGAAATTTTATGTCAATTTACATTCCATTGAGACATATTTTTTTATACACCAATTCAATTTTATGTGGTGTATGTACTACCCCTTTGACATTTAAAATCATTATTCATTCAAAATTCATGTTATTGTATGTTTTTATTTTAATTATCTCATCCAAGGATATTTCACTAAACAATTAACAATTGGTGAAATTTATCATACAATCCCACATCCTTTTGTGATTGTTAACTTTATCATGACACAATAACATTCTAGTTATAATTTTTCATTAGAAAAAATTTATTTTAAATATAATTATTATTATTTTATAAATATGATAATTTTCTAAACCTTATACCATTTTAACATATAGTGTCTAATTTTAATGTAATTTGATTTATTTTGGAAATATTGATAAATATGTATCCTTTAATCAGTACAAATATATGATATTAAACCTTGTTTATGAATTTAATTGATTATTTAATATATTTCTAATTATTTGAATAGGTAATGAGGGGTGTGACCGAGAATTTATATGTAAACTTAATAAATAAAAAAGTTTCATGAGGAAAATCCAATGTCCAAATTAAACAGCTTTCTTCCAGTAGTTTTAAACTATCTTGTGAAAGGTCTTGATGGTAGGTTTTTTCATGTTCCTTATAGATGATATACATTAATAAGGAATTTACTTCATTCATAATCTAGTTATCACTATCCATGATAATTTCTCTAGGATATTATATATGGATACCTTTCATTATAAGTTATTGATTAAATATCATGTGTGTATAGTTATTTAACTTTCTATATTGATTATTCCATATCTTATCATGATAATCATGTTATTTACTAGGATTTTTTGTTATGTTATTTAAATTTACATATTGATTATAATCATTAATTATTAATAGCTTCCACTTTACATTACCCTTAGTGATAATTTTAGATAACACTTATTTTGTTTCATTTCCCTAGTTTATGAAGAGGAATCCTTTGAATGAGTTTTCAAGGATTTTGAGAATTTTATTTAATTTTGTATTATTTTTAATTCTCTATACCAATGTAAAATGGTTATCATGTACATATATAGTTTTCCATATTTAAAAAAATATTTGGTTCTTCATGATGCGTTTACTTGTATATATTCCAATTTAATAAAGTAAGAAACCAACTCCAGGCTATTGCGGTCATGGTCAATATATTTGTTATCAAAGGAAGTTTAGTACTATCATTAGAAAACATATTTAGAAAAATATAGATTATTAAACATAAAAATATTATATTAACTTTACAGATATTCATATAATAACATCATAATGCTTTCTTGGGAAAGATATTATATGGGTCTTCCTATAAAATACATCTTTGTGTGGATATTACAAGTGCATGTGGTTTTGGTATAGAGTAACCTAGGGTAAATAACTCCAAAAAAGAAAGTCATCCTTGACTCGAGCATTACCTCATACCTGAAAATGGTACTTACTGTACACATAGTTTGAAACTCTTAGGAAACATTCTTAATATAATTCACATTTCCTTTAAAAACCATTATAATGGATTTAAAAATAAATATATCCCTAAAGAAATCATGTTTATGATTTTGAGACTAATAATGCATATGTATTAATTTATTCTATGTTTTACACAATATTTGAAATTATACATTACGATTTAAATTTCATAATTTTAAGATATAATCTAGTATATTGAATTTTTTATAAATGGTTCTTATAAGGAAGAAGTGTATCCAACATCATGGCCAATGTAGAAATTTCCCTAATGAGGAAGCCAATAGATCTAGTATTGTAACTTATAAAATTTTAGATATATTAGGGTATCTAAATTAGGTTATAACTAATAATATTTTTTAGATGGATTAACCTTTTTGGTAGTGAGATTTTACTATATTGGATTTCATTATGTGACATAATCCCCCATCATTTAGTGGGACTAACAATCCCATGGTAGTTGAACAATGGATTGTGTCCATAGAGATTATCTTTATGGTGTTGGGATGTGGTTAAAAGAATAATCGTGCATTTTGGTATATTATATGAAAGGCAAAGATGATCAATGGTGGTCATTTATCTATAATAATATTGGGGAAGAGGAAACTGAACTCATAAAATAGAAATCTTTTAAGGATACATTATTAAATAAATATTTTCCATATGAGCAAAAAATTGAAAATGAATAAAATGTTACCTAGATTAATGAAAAAGGAAAAAGAATGTGTTATAGAGTATGAGGCTACCTTTACATGGTTATCTAGTTATGCTAATGATTACGTACAAAACACAAAGTAAAATATTTACCATTTTTTAAAGGGATTATGCTCAGTATCCGAAGGGAATTGGTCCCTAAATTTTTTTATCATATGATGAAATAGTTTTATAAACTATAAATAATGAAGGAATTATCAAAATATTAAATATTCAAGAGGAATATAGTGAATAATAGGTCATCCGAAATCTATGAAAAAGGTAATGTGTCAAAGAAGAAAAAACACAATGATTTCCATCTTCTGATAAATGTTGGAAAAATCACCATTGTAAATGCATTAAGTGATTTGGAGTTTTTTATAAGTTTAAAGATAATGTTCACCATGATCATGAATGAAAAAATAAAAAAACAATTAATTTACAATTTTTCTATTGTAGGGGGATGTATCACTATGAAAATGAAATCCCTAAGCATCAAGGGAATCCACCAAAGAAGAGGCAAAGTGGAGAAGGAAAATCTTATGTGATCACTAAAACTGAGGTGAAAGTAACCAATGATATGGTTTAGGGTAAATTAATCATGTATTACAATTTAGTTAATGATTTATTTGACTATGGATCCTTGCACAGATTTATATCTACCCAGTTTTCTAATAAAATTAAAAATTTATCATTTAATTTATGAATGGTGTTATCAGTCAAAATTCTTAAAGGAAGTCTAATTAAAATAATGACATGTCAGGAATTCCCCATTATGACATATACATGTGCATTATTTTCTGACCATATTATCATACCTTTGGTTAACATCGACATAATCCTTGGAATTGACTAGATTTCAAAATTTAATGCAAACATTTATTGTAAAAGAAGGAAATTTTGTTTTATGAGGAAGATGTATAATTACCTATCATTGGAGAAGATACTTCATCACTTGAGTCTTATCAAGATTCACCTCCATTAGGACTACTGAATGAGATTCTTAAGTAGAGAGAATAGAATATAGAGATAAAGAAAGTAATATTGAAATTGATTATGTAACTATTGTAGAGGAATATATTAATGTGTTTCCAAAAGAATTACCTAGGCACCCCATATAGAGTCAATTTGAGTTTTTGATTGATTTAATCCCTGATGAAAGAACAGTATCAAAGACTCTCTATTGAATGACCACTATAGAATTAGTGGAGTTAAATAAATAATTAGAGGAGTTGGGGTGATAATAGATTCATTTGACGTAGTGTTTCACCATGGGGATACCCTATTCTCTTCTTTAATAAGAAATATATGTCCATGTGGTTGTGCATTTATTATAGGGAGATCAATGCTCTTACGATTAATAAATAATATCCTCTACCACTCATTGGTGGATTATTAAATGAACTTCATGGAGACCAATATTTTTAGAAATTTAACTTTATTCTGTGTGTCATCATTTTCAAGTAAAGAAGGAATACATTTCTAAGGCATCATTTTCAATGACATATAAACAATATGAGTTTAAAGTAATTCCATTTGAATTGAATACTGCTCCATCTATTTTTAAGAATATAACAAAGAGATTATTCAAGAAATATATTGATTATTTTGTTATGGTGTCAATTGATAATATTTTTGTGTATTATAAAAGTTATAGGGACCATGATAGTTAGTTATAGATCATTATTAAGACTCTTAGAAGTAAATAGTTATATGGGTAATTTTGTATGATTTATTTATAACTTCAGGATGGTTATTTTCAAGGCCATATTTTTTACAAGGATGTAATCTCAATTTATAATGTGAATAAAAAGGTAGTCCAAGAATATACTATACTTGTAAACATAATTTAGGTATATAGTTTCATTAGATTGTAAGGTTACTATCAGAGATTCGTTTAAATTTTTCCAAATTGGATAAATCATTAACTAATATTACATCTAAAGTGGTTATGTTTTTTTGACGAAGGAATACGAAGAATATTTTGATGATCTAAAGAAGAGATTAGTTAATGATCCTATTTTTACATTATCATATGGGAGATATGGGGTTGTGATATATAGTGATTTATCAATGAATTTACCTAGTTGTGTCATAATGAAAAATGATAATGTTATTGAATATGCATCTAGGTAATTGAATACTGATGAATAGAACTATCAAACCCATGATGTCTAGTTGGTATCTGTAATATTTTCTTTGGGGATATGGATAAATTATCTACATGGTGAAAGATTTAAGATATACACAAATAAAAAATGACTAAAATAAATATTTTCACAAAAATATCTCAAAATAAGGAAACGGCGATTCCTTGAGCTACTCAAGTATAATGATTTATCAACACTACCACCCAAGGAAAGAAAATATAGTAACAGATGCATTGGGTAGAAAAGATCATGGATTTCCGAACCAAATAATTATTGAGAGGGATCCTTTGTTCATGGATCTATTAAAGATGTATATGGAAGTTATGAACGAAGGGTAGACATCAATAATTTTTCATATGATTGTGAAACCATATTTATTAATTAAGATAAGAAGTTATTATTCTGACAATGAGAAATTTCTGAAGAAAAGGATTGCTTTGAATGATGTGATGTTAGAATATATAATTTATGAATATGGTATTCTAAAATTTGGAACAATATTTTGTGTTACATATATACATGAGCTAAAAAGTAATCTTTTGGATGATTCTCATAGCTAAAATTTTTCTATACATCCAATAGAACAAATATTAATAGGGGTTTGAGGGAACATTTTTGGTGGGATAACATGGAGTGGGAAATTGTGGATTATGTGTCTATATGTTTGGTTTTACAACAATAAGAAAATTATGAGATAGTATCCTAAGAGTGTTATGAAACCTCTTCCTATTCTTGTGTAGATATGGTATGATATTACAATTGAATTCTTCATAGGACCGCCAAAGGATTTTAAAAAGATTGATTCAATTTGTACTATCATTGATATCATAACCAAATAATAACATTTCTTTGACATAGTTGAATATTTACCTCTTTAATGAATCATAAGGATCTATTTTAATGAAGATATAATATTTCACAGGGAACTACTTTCAATTCTGTCTGATTGAGATCCCTGTTTACATCAAAATTCTTTAAAATTCTATAGAAGTCTATTGATACCGATCTTCATTGCAGTACTACCTACCATCATCAAACTGATGTAAATTGCAAAAGGGAGATTCAAAAATTGTATTCATGTTTAGGTTATTATCAACTTACTTTAAAGGTATGTGGGATCATTATTTTCCATTGTTACATTTTTTCTATAACAATAGTTTTCATTCAAGTATTCAAGTGGTGTTTTATGAAGCATTATAAAGAAATATATTTCATAGTTCATCTTTTTTGAATGAAGTTGATGAAAATAAAATAAATGTCCCAAAAAAATTATAGAGAACAATAATGGAAAAGTCTATTCAATCTCACATCAATGTGTCTCAATATAGGCAAAAGAGTTATGCAGATAATTGTAGCAATGATATGGAATTCAAAGTGAAAGATCATATTATTGTGATATTATTTCCATATAAGGGTAATATAAGGATTGTTAAGAAAGGGAAATAGAGCCCTAGGTACATTGGAACCTTTTAAAGTTCTTAATTAACTATAGTTGATTGTTATCATTTGGAAATAATACCAAATCTCTCAAAAGTACATGATGTGTTCTATGTATTATTGTTACAGACATACATGACAAAACCAATGAATGTGATCACATATAATGAAATATAATAGTACTATGATCTATTTTACTATGATAAACCAATTAATAATATTGATACTAGAGAAAAATTATTGAAGAATTAGTTGAATCACCTTGTAAGGGTACTTTGGAGAAATCATGAAATAGAGAGAGAGCAATGTGGGAACTAGAGGATATTTTGAAGAAGAACTACCCTCATATGTTTAGTAGGTAATATCCCTGAAATTTTGAGGAAATATATTTTAGGAAGAAATAATGTAACACTCTAATAATTTACAATATATTTCATTTAAAATAAATTTAATTTTTTCGATAGTTTGCAATTCACGCAACGCTGAGTTTAAACAAAATGTGATATTCTATTATTCCATCATAGTTGTGTGTACACAAAAAATTATAATTAATTTTTTACCATTTAAAAAACATTTATTTAAAAAAACATCATTTTTTAAATAAAATACCAAAATTAGCTTAGGATTAATTTTTGGTATTTTTCTGAAATGTTTCGTTTTTTCAGGATTAGTGAGAAATATTAAATTTTAATTGAAACCCACATTTTATAAATAATTTTTTGTGTTAAATTATACTTTAAATTTTTTAAAATATAAAATTAGTTCAATTGAATATAAATTAATTTAATTCAGGACATTGGAATCATTTTCATATTGAATTTATATATATAAAAATTGTAAACTTTTTAGCATTTTCACATTAAAAACATACTTTCTCATCATGTATGCAGGATGCATTTTATATTAAAATTTTCTTTTTATATGAATTAAATTTTCAAAAATGGATTCCATATTTTTAATCAGAATAATTTACAATTTCTAATAACAGAAATAAAAATTTTGACCAAATTAAATAGTGAAAACAGTGAAAATTAATTATTTTAGTTATGGTAAAAATGGATTTACGGAGGGTTAAACAAAGACAATAAGGGTCAAAATGACATAAAAATTTGTTAAACACCTATTTTAGAAACATAATTAGAACCTTATGACCTTAGGATTTTATTTTATGAGTTTTTTGGACACTTTCCCATACAAGTGACCAATGTAATAAGTTATGTAAAAAAAGTCAAAAAAACCTAACTGGTTTTTAATATATTTAATGTTTTAGGATAGGTAGAAAAAACCTAAGATCATATATATATATATATATATTAATTTTAAAATTTTAATATTTTTATGTTATTATAAAATGTTATCTTTAATTATTGGAGATTAAATAATTACATAACATTCTTAAGAAGCACATACACAATAATTATTTAGTAAATAAAAAAAATAATACTAAAAATATTAAATTTGAATTAAATTGAATTAATTATTTTATTCACATAATTTTAAAAATAAATAAATAATTTTATATTTATGTGAACTTATTATATTTATATTCTATAATTTTTTTGATATTTTTAAATTTTGATTAAATTAATAATGTCAAAATTGAAATTAATGTTATTTTATAATAAATGATATTTTATTAATTATTTTAAAAATAATTAAAAAAAATATTCTATAAATAGATTTCTAAATATTAATAAATATTATATATGGTCCATTAATGGACCAATTTCTCTATTATAATGAATATATTTACTTTTAAATACAAAAAACTCGGTTAGCAAAGTTAAGGTTAAAGTAGTGTTTTTTCATGTTATATGCACTTATGTTAAAATTAATTTCCCTATCAAATATTATTTACACATTATACATTAGATATAATATTTATAATTAGTGTTTCAAAATTATCTAATAAATCTCATATTGATTTAGTCCTAATGGATAAATTACCTAAGTTAGATTAATAATTGTCGTAGTGAGACAAAATGGTAAAAATAATGAAACTGATCAGAAAATAAATTAAACATTTAAAATATGTGTTTAATAGTGTGGTGGAGGTAATTATTGAACATATAATACCTAAATACTTATAATTATCAGTCTGTGATCCTCTTAAGATGATATTGGCCTCCCAAGAGTGAATATATTTGAGTATTTACAATAGTGCCACTCCTCCTCAACTATAAAAGGAAACTCAATCCCCTAAATTATTTACTCCTTAAAACCTATTTTATTCAACCAATAACTACCCAAATAACTTCATTAATTCAATAAAATCATCCTATAATACTTATTCTGGGTATAAATTTATCCGTGGAAATATTTATTGCAAACCTAAGGAGGATACTCGAAGAAGAGGCAATGTTCTTCAAAAAATGTCCTTATTTTATTTTCTTATATAGATCCGTCAATTACTATTATTACATGATTATGTAATAAAATAAGTATATTTCATATAATTAGATGTTTTTTATTAATTTAACTACATAATATTCCATAAAATTCCCTCTAATTGGTTAGAAAATCATCATTCGTGTGTCTGGAAAACAACCACCTCTTGAACCGATGTTAATTTTTTGCATTTCCACCTCTCAATGATGGGTATGATTATAGATATAAAGTATATAGAATATATTTATAACATATTTATATCTTTTGAGTCATTATATCATGTATATTCTTATCTTACTACCCATTCCATAGGTGATAATATATTTCCATTTGTGTGCACGGAAGACTACGACCTCATGAAGCAATGTGACTGGTCTTTCACTAATGTTTTACATGGAAGGTGATAAAGATGATGTCAATGATTATATGTGGTATAAATGGAAAACATATTATATTAATTAATTATTAATAATTGTGAAAATTTTATATATATCAAATTATTTTATACTAAAATGACAATAACATCATTCTTTTACATGTGAACTACCGCCTTCACAAAGTGGTACGACTCTCTTTTCATAATGATATTTTATTATTGATCATAAAATTATAATTGATTTGTAAATATGATAATTATTTCTTGATTATTATTGTATATATGTTGAAACTCTATAATATGTTCAATAACTGAATATTTCAGGACAAAACATGCATAATACAACAAGGCAATTAACACATGAAATAATAAAAAAACTGAATTATTATTAATGAAAAGGTAATAAGAAAAAATAATAATATATGTTATTATAAATATTAATATGGTTATGTTATAAGTTAATCACATGTTCGAAACCTCTATACAAGAGGTTAATGAATGCAGAATTATAAGAATCACGGGGTAACAGATTTCATCGCAATTTAAATTCCATTGAGAATTATTTGTTTTTAAACACCAAATAGCTTTTATATGGTGTATATACTAACAATTTGATATGTAATATCATTATTAATTCATAATTTATGGTATTTAATGTTAAAATTTGAATTATCACATCCTAGGAGATTTCACTTGAAAATTTACATGTGGTAAAATTTATCAAACAATCTGACTTCCTTTAATGATTGTTAACATTCTCTAGAAACATTCACTTTATTGTAATAATTTTTCATTGGAAGCGGAATTTCTTCTAAATATATATATTATTTTATGATGCATATTATTATTTCTTAAACCATATACCATCATCATAAATGGCGTTTAC
Source organism: Viscum album (assembly GCA_963277665.1). NCBI lineage: Eukaryota > Viridiplantae > Streptophyta > Magnoliopsida > Santalales > Viscaceae > Viscum > Viscum album. The sequence continues at coordinate 333,147,510 of OY728138.1, read as the reverse complement.
TTCAATCATGATTTGATTTATTGGGGAAATATTGATAATGCCACATCCTTTACTAAATAAAGATATTTTATAAGGAACTCTTTTTATGGATTAAATCCATTATATTATATGTGATAAATGATTTTTATATGAAAATATTGGTGGTTACCATCATTTATATAGTCCCTCGATGCATTTATTGGTCTTATGAGACAAATCAGTTGGACAAATTTAATAGTTTTCTACCAATAGTTATAAACCGTCTTGTAAAAGGTCTTGATGATATATGTTTTCATGTGCCTCATACATGAAGTACAATAATTAATTGTTTCCATCATTTTGAATCCAGTTATCATTATCTATGATATTTTCACTGTGATATTATCTCAGGATGCATTTCATTCTTAGTTATTGATAAAATGGAATGTGTGTTCAGTTGTTTACCATGGCATATTGATTATGCCTTATCTCATCATGATAGTCAAGTAATTTAAATGGGATTAATGTCCATTTATTTGTCTATACATGTTGATAATTCCCATTGATTTGTGAAATCTACCACTATTATTAACTATTAATTATCTTTTTACCTCATACATAATTTATTTTATTTCCCCGGGTTTTGAAGAGGAATCATTTGAATGAGTTTTCAAGGATGTTGAGCATTTTATGTTGTTATGTATTATGTTTCATTTTTTTACCAATTTAAAATGGGTATCATGTATGTATATATTTCTTCAATATTAATAAACTATTCTATCCTTAAGGATGAGATTCCTTGTATCTATTCTAATATAATAATGTAAGGCATTGGCTCCAATATACATGAGGTAGGGTTATTGCATTCAACATTAATCAATCCAACTTTCCCCTTCGACCTCATAGTCGGCATGATATAAATTCTCATTTTACCTTATATTTATACATATTAATAAATGAAAATTAGAATGTGAAATACATATGATAACAATTTACATGAGGTAAATTATAGATTAATCGACATATATGTCATATAACATAAGATATTTCATTTAGAGGATGAATAAATACAAAATATTCCCATAAGTGGCCATAATAAATGAATATTATGGACACATCATGGTATGAACTACTTTATTCATTAAAGTAGTGTTAAGGATAATAATTTTTTAGTATTATTTTAAACTTATTCCTAGTATAAATATATTTTTATTAGATGTAAATAATTGAGAAAAACTTGTATCATATAAAAAACATGCTAATATAAAATATATTAAAATAGTATCCCAATAAAATAAAATATCTCTATTGAATCATTGGTATAATAATAAATTGCATGAACATTGTATGGATTCACTAATAAACAGGCTTCTAAAACCCATTCTTATAAAAATTTTCCATAAATTAAAAACTCTAGCTTACTTACTAGTATCCTTGAACATGTATTTCTAAACGAGATCTATATCCTTCATTCAGCCACTCACATGGGTGGTCTATAGATCATTGTTTTTAATAGGGTCATTGTTATAAATTCTATAAGTTATTCATTTATAAAAAACTCAAGTGATACCTGAACCTACCAAACATATTAACTACTTCTCTGTAAATAGGAAGTCAGAATTAATTTGTCCTTGGTTCCAAAAAGATAAAATTTCATTCATAGTCTCCTTGAGTGATTAGAAAGTAAAACCCTCATACATTAGATTACCTTTAAGGATGTAACTGAACCATCTATTTCCAACATTAATTTTTCTAACTAGAGGGTCCCTTATCCTTAAACCCTTACTCATTTATTTATTTCACCATAAATACCAAAATCATCACAATACCCTTTCATGATTGAAGGTTTACATTAGTTTCTAATGCCAATTTGAGATTTCAATACATTCATTAATGAAATTTATTTTTTAATCCATTCATCAATTTAATATGGTGATTCATCACCCCAAAAATTTATATTCTAAGGAAACTAGAAATCATGTATAAATTTGGAATCTGTAGACTCCCATCAAGGTAAAACACACTATAATGCAGCAAGGAAAGACCTTATAGGACCCACAGATCAATCACATGACAAGTAAGAGGATTGTGTTTATTATCCTCTTCCTACACAAATATATGTTATTTCCATGATGACATAATCTATATTTACTTGGACAATCCCATTATATCCCACTTATAAAACTACAAGCTTATCAATTTATGGTTAGTAAAATGAATAGCTAGTTAAAAACCCTACCCCGCTCTTATGAATTTTTTTCTCAAGTCTTATACTTTAAATTATATCCCAATTTATTTTTAAAACCATAATTTAATTATATTATTGACAATCTAACTAAAAATGGAAAAAGATTGATTGTTGAACAAATGAAAAATTTAATGGTTTATATTAACCAAATAATGATTACTAAATAAGTAAGAAAATATAGTTTTTTGATTACTAATGTTTCATTTTACATAAATATTTAATTGAATACAATAATTTAAAGAAAAAAAACATAATAAATAAAACAATTTGTCATGAATTTATATTTATTCTTACAAACATATGATTACTCATGAATCATGAGACTCGAAGGACTAATTATAAGTCCAATAAGAGAGTAAAACCAACCGAGACTAGCCATGGTAACTAAATATTCCCCAATTGTTACATTATAAAGACATATTTAAAGTCTACTTTATGAGTCTCGTGTATCTTATATCCTTATTAAATCCAAATATAATTAATTGATATTGGATTTGATTCCATTTTTAATGAAACTAACCTATACCACCTATTAATATAAATTAAACTTCCACAACACACCATTTATGATTAACAGTCTCCAAAGTACAAAATAAATTCCAAGAGAAAAATGGAATTTGTGGGATATTATTATCCCTCATATAGAAATACATATGATAATAAAAAGGCGTACTATAAAATTTTCATGATCCATTTATACATTCTACATTCTAAAAATAAAACATATCCAATAAATAAGATAATCTATACCCCTATAATACATGTGAAACTGTTATTGTAATTGTATAAACTGATATATATTTACAAACATACTTCACATATAAAAAATTTATGACATTCATACAATTAATTAGAAAATTTTTCCAAAATACCACTAATATTGAATAAGAAAAATTAAAACCGAAATTACATGAAATGAGAGTAAATAAAAGACCAAAATGATATATATCCCAATAGAAAAACAAATCAACACACTCATCCTCACTCAATATATCCACAAAATATATAAAAGTACTCATAATCACTCATTTTCTAGTTGTAGGAACTCCCGTGTCTCGATACCTTTTGTTAAAAAAGTTCATAGACTATAAGGCATACACATATCCCAAGGGGACATGTGTAGGTTATGAGCATAATAGATCTGGTAGTAGGTTACCATTTTACCCCTACCAATCAATCATAGGTCTAAGTGTATTCAGTATAAAAATAAAAATTAGTTGATAAGAAAATAAAAAAACAAAAAACTTGTTTTATAAATGCTGATAGTAAATAATACTTAACCTCTTACCGTGGTGTTTGTTTCTGCATGGCCTTAGATTTGAAGAGGAACTAGCCTTACCCACATTGAGTATATCATTGTATCTATGATGAATCCATTTAAAATTAAGGTCGCTATAGATCTATTTCTATGGGAAAGTGGAATGATAAAAAATGTCATAGAAACTTCCATCCCCACCCATGAGGATGGGAAAAATTTAAATGTTTAAAGGTAATAATTCCAATCACATCTCTAATGACCTATTCATTAGTGAAGTAGGGAACTTATTAATATTTTTATAATAACACAATCTATATTTTACCTGTATAGAATTATAAAATTGAATACATATACATATATGAAATAACAATCACATTACCAGTATGAAATATTCTAATGTTCAACACATGAATAACATATCTTGTAATCATGAAAAATTATAGTGTATTAAATAGTGTGAAATCAAGGAATACTCACTGAAAAAATGAATTAAGCCAGTAATTAATAATTTAGTTTATTATATAATTGAGGAAAAATATACATTAACATAAGTAGTTTAGCTTTAGTTTAATCTCAATCATCCCCATTCCACTATAATCCAAAAAAGTGTAATAACATATAAGAGAGTTGTGGAAACCTGTAATGCACTATGCTCCATCAAAATTTAGAAGGTGATTAGAAAATTCGTTCAACCAAAATTATGACTATACATTCCTATAATAAATAAATGTTGGTATTTTCTTACTTATAAAATAAATAGGAGAATTTTATAAATGAAATGTTTGGTTTACCAAAGTTTTATAATGCATCAACTCATAAAATAACTTGTTAGATGAAAACTCAAATAAAAAAATGCATTTAGAAAACATAGAGAAAAGATGATTCCATGTTCTTTCAACATAATTTATGAAATAGTAAATCTATAGAATATGTCTATATCCCTAGATTGGATTTATATAAGAATAAATTTATGACAAATTTTTATTAATACTAAATAACATTGGGTTGGGGTCACTTTGAGGTGAGGATAGGAAGAGATCACCCAAAGTGGCCACGACATCTTAAAATGAAGAATATCTCAATCAAATAGTGTTTTAGGGGCCATAAATTAGATGTGGAATGACAATTTTACCCTTATTTTAATACTTTAACCTAATAATCTACCAGTTACTTAGTACAAGGTCCCTTGGTTCTCTATGGCTATGCCACTTTCCATGGAAACTCACACTAGACACTGATGGTTACTCGATACCCTATAACTTGGTACATGGTGCCACTCTTGAACCTAGAATGTTATTTAAACTTCTTACATTCTCTTATATATTAATCTAATTGATGATAGGGATGTAAAAAATATTTTTAACAGATTGACGAAATAAATTTGAATTATCCAATTATAAACCAATTATATTAAGGTAAACTTTTTGAAATGATGATTTATTAATTCAAAACTATATTAAACTTGTCCAACTAGTTTATATGTTTTTTATTTAAATTTAAATTATTTAATAAAATAAATATTTTAGAAACAATAAATCCATAATAAATATTTAATTATATATATGCCAATTTTTTAAAAAAGGAATTTGTAAATATATAAATAAATAAATTAATCAAAAAATTATAAAAAATCCCTAATCGGAAAACAAAAATAATTTAATCATTACGTTAACATGAATGCTTATAGAATAAAAATAATAATAATTACATCATATATAAAATAATTAACTAAACATAAAATAAAAAATTCAGTAATTACATTTGTTTTTATTGAATAAATAAAATTAAAACACACTTTTTGAAAAAATTAAACCAAATTAAACATGGTTGTTCACTTTGAAATATAACATAATTTATTTTTTCTATAATAAAATAACATCATTACATCAGGTTAAATTCCAAGAAAAGTAATAAGTATTATTATAATGTCCAACTTCAATCAAAATAAAATTATCCTTCTAGAAATTTAAAAAATGATTTATATGCATCATTTAATTATTAATATTTTTATAAGACTTATTGTGAATGTTTTATCAAACAAGAAATGTATCGAATTTAAAAAAATTAAATATAGACTATTCATCATTGGTTTTAACTTATTTATCAACTTAAATTTTTTTTACAATTTTATGTCACTTTATTATGATCGTTTTTGGTATGGGTGGTTTAACCAGTACACCCCTAGCTTTAAACATGTAATTTATTAGACTCATATTTTCATAACTATTAGATATAAAACATATTAAATAAAATATTTTAATTAGGAGTTAAATACATTTGATATATAAATTCCATTATTTAATAAATGATTAATAATTTTATAACATATGAAGATGATAAATTTTAGAACACAACAAGTCTCTAGTGTCTCAAATGAGATAATACCTCAAAAAACCATAATGTCAAACCACGAGCTCTTAAGAACATTAATAGAGATAGAAATAGTAATTTGTTTGGATATATATAGTATCCATTTAATTATATATAAATAGGATTTTATATGTAGTCTCATGGACTATACATAGTCTAACCAAATAAGATTTACTTTTTCCCACATAAATAATTGGTAAAAAATATGGTCACCTATATAGTACTTCCATGCTAATCATATAAAATATAAAATTTTAACTATTATGATTATAAAATTTATTAGTGGAAGATTGTATTCCCATGAGGCATCAAAAACCATGAATAAAGCTACAAAAATATCTTCTAATACCTCTATGGTATTATCCATCTATCTAGAAATATGTAATTGTTAAAAAATAAGAAATATCAACTGCATACCAATATTTTTCTAAAGGGCCTTACAAAATCAAAAATTAAATCTTGGATTCAAGTAAAAAATGATATATATAAGAGTACTATTTTGTTTAATAGATGAATCCCTCTCTAATCCAAGGCATAAATAAAAGATTACATTATTTTACATTCCAGAATTGTTTTGGTATAGAGTTTTATGTAATAATGACAAAAAATTGAATAAAAAAACACTTGTATTTTTTAACTAATTTTTTTTTACAATTTTATAAGAAAAAACTAAATCCATAAAAATTATTCGACAACTCGCAAACATTGTACACATATGATACTCATTTTGACACATCATACATGTTAATTTTCTTCTTATCCTTGGGAAATAGAATTTTGAGAAATGGGTGAGATAAAATTCTTAGTAATGGAAAACATAAGTAACAATATTCAAATATCATAAGTGAGTTCAAAATGATCTTATGAGTTTAATCATGATATATAATATAGTTATTACCAATAAAACATAGGCCATAAAACATGATTAATGGAATATGGAATAACATAACATAATAAATTATTTAGAATAGTATTGATAATTGAATCAATAAACATTAAACATTATAGAATAACATAGCCATAAAAATAAGCATAAAACTGCGGAATAATAGGGGAAAAGAATATCATAAAATTAAATGATTAGTAGAATTGTTGAATTTCATGAAAGACAACTTGGATATATGGAACAAAAATAATAATAGAAAAAACATATGATACAACTTGTTTTTCACACACCTATTTGAACAAATACATTATGTTTCTGCTTGATAATGTGAGAAAATTCATTATCACAATGACTTCATGAGATAAATTATTATATTCTATCCTATTTATTTCATAATATATCAGCTTTACAAAATGTATTGGATGATGATATATGACCCCTTCTATTGTCAACCTTATATTTGTGTTCCACTTAAAATTAATCATCATAATATCTAAAATAACCCTAGGAATGAGATTCTTAAGATTTTCAAAAACATAAAATAACACAAATTTAAGAAATAAAATGATACAAACAACCACATTTTACAAAATGAAATCATATCATAATAAAATATATACGGATATTCAAGTAGGCAGTTAGACCGACCCAAAAAATGAATACCCCATAATTTATTGATGATTATGGTCATGAAGGTGGTTTATTTGGGAATAATATAGATTTTAATGAATAATAATGATTTTATTTATATATTTTAATGTTTTAATCATATTTTTTAACAATTAATGATGAAATGTGATGAAATATGAGATATATTACATAATGGAGGATGAAGTCCACATAACACATAATCAACATTTTAACTTCCCAATGAATGAGAGAGAATATAGGTGTATTATATTTTTATATTATTTATAGTAATTATGTCATATATTTCACATTTATTATTCAATTATATCCTTATAAATAGTTAATATAAGCCTTGGTGAAAAAAAGACATCTCTTCACGGAGGCGTAAATCCACCAAAATGCACGATCAGTGTTATTTTGATTTTTCTAAGTGTAAATGAATAAATAATGATTGTTCCTTAATATAATAACACTTAAGTATAATAATTATGATTATTTTAATATGTAAACATAGTTTTTATGGATTTGGATGAGAAATATTATGAAGAAACAATTGAGGATTAAGTAATGGTGACTTTGGGACCTCAAAACTAACTGTTGTGTGCTGCCCTAGAAATGAAGGGTTTATGATTAATTTTGTAGAACAAGAGATTAATTTAGTGAAATATAACTCAATATAAGTAAAAATAGATTGCTTTTCAATTAAATTTATAAGGGTATTTTTAACTTTTTGAGAGTGTATGTGATCCCCTTTTATATGTGAATAAAATGTAACCTTTGTGAACACCCATTAATTTTCTACAATAAAATGAAACAATTCAAGTTTGAGTAAATTAAAAAGTGATAATTAATTTATTATGAGGTTATAATTAGTCCATAAATCCTCATCAAGTAATTTCAACATGTGTTTCTAACATGTTTGAATCTATTTACTCTTATAATTTTTTTACTTTCACATTTTTTTTCTTTTTACCTTGGTAAATAGTTTTTACCTAGGTAATTTATGTTTTAAAAAAAAATATAAAATAAAAACTCATAATTTTTTTTTAAACCTAAATATAATAACCATTTATTCAAATTTAAATTATAAATATGACAAAAATAATTTTTAAATTAAATCATTTTATATATAGAAAAAAAATATTTTTTTTGAAAAATGATGTTTTCAGAATTATACATTCCACGTATTATTTAGAATTGATTAATAAATAAATTTTTATTAATATAATTATATATGTGTTTAAAAATAATATTTGAGTTATTATATAAAATAAATAAATTTATTTATTTAGATTAAAATTACACAATATTAATTAAACAAATCAATGAAACTAAAAGTTTCAGCATTATCAATGAAATTAACTTTAATATTATTAATATCATTTTATGCTTAAATATTATAGTATCATTTTTACATAATAATAATTTTTATATAAAATATAAAATAAAATTTTAATATTTAATTTCTATAGGTATGGATAAAGAATTTATATTAAAAGTGAATAAAAAAAGTATGTAGAGTAAATTATTACCCATGTTTCCAAAACGTTAAACATGGATTTTCTTAATTTAGCACACTTTTTTAAAATTATTTATATTACATATAATATATATAAATTATAAATTATAAATTGTTACATAAACATTTTTTAATTCTTGTCTTAACAGGATGTCCTAAAAATAATATTTTAGCAAAATTGGTATTTTCAATATTCACCTAAAATGCATTATTTTTCAAAATTATACAAAATTGTTCCTTATTTAATATTTAAAGGAATATTAGAAAAAATAATTTAATTTTTTCAAATTAAAATTCACAAATTTATAAAGTTAACTTTAGAATTAAAATAATATATATAAAGGAACATTGATTTTATTATAAAATCCCCTTATAAAACATTATGTTTTCTTATTCCTATTTTGTATGAATTTAAAATTTATTGCTATGTTTGATACTCTTATAGGTTTTATTATTGTAATAAATTTTTTATCGAGGATTTATTGAAGCATTTATGTTATATTTTATAACACCCCAAGATTTTACGGTTTGACTCTTTTTGAAATTAAATTCTTTGATAGTTTATGAGATTAACAAAAGATTAAATATTATTATTAAATATTTATAGTTTTCTCTTCTATACAGGTAAATTTGGTAATTAATGAGATTTATTAATTATGAAAATATATATTAAACATGTTTTTAAAATTAATTTATTGATTATATATTAATTATAAATGAAAACCAATTGACTTAAAAGATATTCTTTTATAAAAACTATTTTATGCACATAGATGATATTTTAATCACTATTAGTGAAATATCATAATGAAATATATATATTATATATTCAATCATATATTTTTACATTCATACAAAATATTTTTTAGAGGCATAATATAAGAATAAATCCAATTTTATACATAAAAGACTATATTTTTCTAAACATAATTTTAACACCATTTAATTGGAACCATGTTTTAAATATAAAATTTGACCCTTTTATGAATTAAAATTTCCCAAATAAACATTATTTTCTAAATATTAATATCCAAATTTATTTTGGTTATTTTTGGTGTTTTTATGATATGTTTCATTTTTTATGAATAGTAATGTGACTCTTTGAATAATCATGTGACTGTTAGGAATAATAAATAGGAAAAATTAATAGTAAATTAACCCATGAAATTATAATAAAAATTTAGGCATATTAAAAATAAAATAATTATATAATATATCATAGTATAAGTACATAATTAGTTTAAAAATTTTATATTATGTGTTAGTTTTTTTGTAAGTCATCATTATTTATTTACAATTTTATAATTAATAAAATGATTTAAAATAAAATATATTTTCATAAAATTTGTCCAAATTTTTATATTTTATTTTCTTTTGATTTTAAGAAATGTTTTTGAGAGCTTAGTTAATTTTTCAGAGTGATTTTAAATCAGATGTAAATTTTAAATTTATATTATTTGAGTAAATGATGATTTTAATTTAAAATTGAATTTATCATATTGAGAAAAATATTTTCATAAAATGGAGTCCCTTTTTTAATTATTCTCATTCTAAAAATAGTTAAGGTAAATTTTTGGAATTTTTCTAAACTACATTAATATTTAGTGAATAGTAAAATATAATAATGTTGGATAAATGTTAAATACATGAATTATTGAGTCATAAGATATGAATGGCTGATGTAAGCCCATAATTTCGAATAATCCTTTATTAATTTAATATATTGGATGATAATTCTCATATTAGTCATAGTCTTGACCCAAAATAACAAACAAATGAAGAAAATATTCAAAAAACCCTCTTATCCACTGTAAATTACATCCCTCACGACCTATTCTCCTCACACTTTCCAAGAGTTGAGTATTATCTAAATTCTTCCCAATACTCCTCCAAATTTCCTCCCCAATGTCTAAGAGATATTTTTTCATAAATACCCAATCCAATACCTTTAAGGATGTTCTTAAAGGGTATAATTCAAGAGGTAAAAATGATATTTCTTTTATTTTCAATTTATTTTATTATCTTATACTTACCTCAGTTCCCCAATACAAAGAGATATTATAACATACATATCATTTATATACTATAATTTTATCATTTTAATGTTATATTCATAATAAATAACCTTCCTCTCTCTCTCTCTCTTTTCATATATAAATGAAAATATCTTCCGTGATGTGTCAATTAACCGACATCATGGGTGATGAATTTTTATTTTCCATTAATGACTTCAAGTCAGATAATAAATCCATAATTATGGTTAAAAGTATTATATTATACATATTATAATTTATTTATTATTCTTCAATGAGTATATTAATACATGATATTATTTAATATTACAAAACTATTTCGTGGTGATCGAAAAACAGGTTAAATGATTTAAACGAATATCATTAAAATTATTTATAAGGAATTATCCTAATATATAAAAAATCAATATATAATACCGTTAAATATTCTTGATGTTCCTTAATAAAATATAATTTTAATTCTAGAGAATTATACCCATTTTACATGATCATCATTACATATAAAAAAATGAACCGTTCTGGAAAACCAAAAAGACAAACATCCTCGAACGATGAAATTATACTCTATAACTCATTAAAAAGGCCATAAATGGAATTAATAAAACTATAATTAATGAAATTAAATTATAAAATATTATTTATTTGTTAATTAATGTATTTAATTATAATATATATGACATTGAGCTCAAGTTCAAAACACTTTCAGACATAAGGTAAAAGTTTTCTTCCCAAACCTCCATTTTCATTCGGGTCATGATTTCTTTCTCTATAATCCAAAATAATTATGCATTGTTTTAAAAATTTATTTTATTTTATCTATATAAATTCTAAAATATCATATCCATATAATTTCACCTTCCTTTTTTTTGGAAATACACATTTAAGAAGGTTCCCTCTTTAATTATTCCTGATACACAAGCCCGACTAAAGGGAACGTCTCGATTTCATACCCATTTTCATGTACCATCCATAATAATTTTTAAAACACCATTATATTTATAAAATCATTATTTTATTCAGGAATAGCTATATTTTTTCATTTCTAGTTTAATACCATCAATTATGAAAAATAAAAATGATTTTTCTCAAAGGAATCTTTTTTGCTAACAAAACGGGGGTATTTCTCTAAAGAATTACTTGATGATTTTGTTAGAGTATTTTTATACATTTAAATACATATGTTGATTATTATGGTTTATTTTGATTCAAAGAATATAATAATCATCTACCATATTTTATTAAATTGATTATTATTAGTTTGACTATGGATGTTCTATCTTGAAACCATTTACTATACTACTTAGAATGGTTTGTGCTTATGTTTACAGATTAGGGAATCTTATTTACATTTGATATGTATATGTTGTTGATGTATCACCCCATTAATATGAGTAATGCATTGGACTGTTTAAGTTAAGGGTGTGGCCCGTTATATCCCCTCGATGTATTGGTAGGTCTCACGAGAAGAAATAGATATGGTCTCAGCTGAGGTGCCCCCCATTTTTAGATATGGTTTTGGCCAAGGACTTTACCATTTATAATTCTATTTATTGGTCGTGGCCTTGAAAATATGTTTCATATGTTTTTAATTATTAATTCCTTCATTATGAATTTATTAATTAATTAATCATGAGATTATTTGACTAGTATAATATCAATGGTTAAGTTTGATGTGATTATTTTTATGGAAATGTTTATTTTTGTTTTATTCTTGCCATATTATTCTCAAGATTATTCTATAATGGAATGTTTTTTTAGTTATTCACTATGACTTATTTTCAGTGTTATATTTTTAGGTATTACTAACCCTTACTATGGATTTGAGCTCACCACTTTCTTAGGATTTATTTTTTTCAGGAGGCGATGATGTATATTATGAGTGACTTGTACGGATTATCTAGGAGTTTATGGGTGATTCAAATGGAATTTCTATATTGTTTATCCTTTCATAGTTCTAATGTAAAACATATTTATTTATATTGTTTTACCAAGCTACTAAACTATTCAGTCCTTCTGGAAGTGAGTTTCTTGTTTATTTTACCAAGGTATCAAAGTAAGGCACTGAATCTAGGAAACTAGGGTCAAGTTATTCACAGTTGGCATCAAAGGAAGTTTTGTAGAATACATAGAAACTAGTTTTAGAAAAAATATATTAGGGAAAATAAACCAAATATACACTTTGAGGATAATTATAGAGTAACATCCTAGAATTTTTGTAAGATAGATATTATGTGGGTCTTCCAAGCAATACATCCCTGTCTAGATAGTATAAGTGGATGCAGTTCTGGAACAAATCTACCTAAGGGTAATAACTCTGACATGGTGTCTTGTGCCTAACTCTGGGTAACCTAGTATATGATAATGAGCCTTAATGTGAACTAGGTTTTACACTCACAGGGTATATTCTTAGGATAATTCCCATTGTATTTAAAACCCATTATTATGTATTCAAAATTAAATTTATCCCCAACAAAACCATGTTTTTGGTTACGATATAAGATAGAAATAAAATTTTAGTTTATGTTAAGTGTTTTTATAAATTGATATTATTAATTATGATTCATAACATAATTTTTTGTGTTACATTTTTAAGAAATGGAACATCGCAGAAGGAATGAGAACATCTCCAATGCACATGATCTAAAGTGAATGAATGGCCAAATATTTATGGTTTTATACTAATATTTCTAAGGTAACGAGTCTACCAAACAGTCTTATTATACAAGGATATAGTTTTATGTACTATTAAGAAAAATAATGAATTATCTATGTTTTATGGATTTTAAAAGAATCAATAGAATAAGAGGATGACCATGAAAATGATGGATAATGGAAACAAGGTAAAGAAGTATTTTACCACTTGTAATAATTGTGGAAATAAAAATCCTTGAACTTTATTGAAAAGAATGGGAGTTTACTACAAGTGTAGGGAGAAAGGTGATGATACTTGTGATTGGAAGGGTAATAAAAGTTTCTAATGTGAAATGATTCTCCTGAGAGGATATGTAACACTTTGAATATCAATGACTTGAGCGTCAAAGGAATATATCCCAAAAATAGATAATGGATCATGGTGAAGCTTTTGATACTACCATAGATGAAGATAAATGATTCATATTCCTGTTTTTGGATTCATGAAATATGTTATTTTTGAATATCAACATTGTTATTAATATAAGAATCATGAGATATATATGAATTATACTGAAACACATCTTCTTTATGGAATTGGAATAATGTGATGATTAGCACCAGTAATCAAGAAGATTTATTATTTTGTATGTTAATCTTCTTAAAACAAAATACTTGGGAAACATATCACTAAATATGTTCTTCTTTATGAGATAAAAATAAATAGATTTTAGTGGGATATTATTGTTGACCATGAAGGTGGTTAGTAATCTAATGGTTTATATTTTTTTCGAAATTATTAGATGTCTGGATTTAAGGGATTTACTCATTGGAACATGCATGTTTCATAAATTTTTAAAAGAGATTAAGGTATTCATATTTTTGGTATGTGATAATAAGAGCTACATTATTTAATGAATCTTATGTTATGTTAATTTTGGAAATTTATTAACCCTCTTAAATTTTTGGTCTTTGAATTTTTATAGTCCTATTTTTATGAGACTTACGATTAAATAAATATGAAATAGATTAAGGATATTATTTATTATGAATAAAGTATGATTTATCATATAGTATAACATGTGCTAACCATTTTGGTTTTAGTAAAAAAATTAAAGGATGAAGGACTGACTTAAGGTTCATAAGACTCGTTAAAAGTGCTTCAGGTATGAAAAAATCATCCTAAATAACAACCTTTTGGTTTAAGAAATGAATTAGAGATAGACTGAATCATAACCGAAGGATGATATTATGATAAAAAAATTAATCATGTAAGTTTATTTTAATATTAAATTAATTCATTACCTCTATGAAAATGATTTAATAAAAAAAATGTTTTATGTTTACATTCCTTTCTGAGAATTCAATGGTCTTTTATCCAATCAGAAATTTAGGTATTTATGATTGTTCACATTCTAATGACTACATTATCTAAAACACTCCATTAGTAGATGATGGTTATATTATTCTTCCATGTATAGTTTTTCACTTTACACTTATTTTTTCATACATGAAATCCTAGTTTGACAGTAATATTCATAGTTCTATTTCCTTCATATTAAGAGAATATTTCATATCCCTTATTTCTGATGTGGGTTTCCAACCGTATAATTTTGAAGTATCAACCATTGATTTTCAATGTATAATTTCAAATTTTGATGACAACAATTATTATATTAGGGTAGAATGTAACACCCCAAGATTTTACTATTTGCATCTTTTTAAAAATTACTTCTTCGATAGTTTATGAGCTTACAAATTTATAAAAATTTATTATTTAATTTTAATTATTACCACCTGGATGTTTGGAATGAAACAGATTAATGAGATTAAGTAATTATGAAAATATAGATTATTGATGTTTCTAAAATTAATTCAATGATTATTAATTAATTAGAAATGAAAACCAATCGAACGAAAAAGATTTATTTATATAAAAACTATTTTTATGCCAAAAAATGAAATTCTAATAACTATTAGTGAAATATCAAAGTGAAATGTATATATTATATCTTCAATAAAATTTTACTTTCATCTAAAATATTTTTATAGGCATAAGATAATAATAAATATTATTATAAATCAAAAAATTATATATTTTTTAAAACACATTTTTACAACATTATAATGGAAAAAATGTTTTAAATAAAAATTTTTACACTTTTATAAATTATATATGATGAAATAAAAATTAGTTTTGAAAGCATATCAACAAAATTTACTTTGATAAAATTTTGGGTACTTTTTCAATATGTCTAATTTTTATAAATAGTAATGTGATCATTGGAATAAAAATGTGGTCATTGGGAATAATAAACATGACAAATGAATAGTAACCTCACCTCTTTGGTTATAAATAAAATTTATAAATCTTATATTTGAAAGTGGGATATAATTTTATCATATTATAAGTAAATAAAGTTTTTAAAAATTATTAATTATGTGTTGGTATTTTGGTAAGTCGTAAATATTTAATTAGAAAATTTTAATTAATAAATTATTTAAAATAGAATTTATTTTCATAAAATGTATTCATAATGTAATATTTTGTTGTCTTATGATTTTTTGGATAATTTTTTGATACCTTGGTTAACTTTTCAGAGTGTTATAAAAGTATTTGAAAATTTAAAATTAGTATTTTTTAAGTAAAGGATGATTTTAATTAAAAATTAAATTTCTCATTTTTAGAAAATTTCTTTCATAAACTGGAGTTCATTTTTTAATTCTGCATGTTTAAAAATTCATAGGGTTATGTTTTGGGATTTTTCTTAAATACTTGAATTTTTTGTGAGTCTTAAAATATGTAATTTCTGATAAATTTTAAATACATTAATTCTTGAGTCAAAGGTGATGTATGGATGATTTAATCTGATAATGTAGATTTATCCTTATTTATTATAAAATATTTTATGTTAATTTTCAAACTATTCATTGTTTGGAGTCCAAATAATAAACAAATGAATAAAATATTAAAAAAAACACTCGTCTCCTCGAATATAAATTACACCCCCACCTATTATCCTCAATTATTAAAAGACTAAATTCGTATCAAAATTCTACATAATTATTTTCTAAATCCCTTTACCCCAAGTCCATGATCACTTTTTCTCATTAAAATATAAAAAATCACCCCTTAAGGAGGTTCTCGAAGAGCAGAATTCAAGAGGTGAAAATCTTCTTTCTTTTCTTTTTATTTTCTGGTTTATTTATATTATTTTACTATCATTACCTCACCTCCCCTATCCAAATATACATTATATCACTAGTATCATTTATATACTATAATTATATTATTTTAATGGATGATCCATCATCAAATGCTTTTCCCTCTCTATTTTATTCAATAAATGAAAACATCGCTCGTGATGTGTCAATTTACGTATATCATGGACGATTCAATTTAATTATCCATTAACAACTTCATGGCCCATCATAAAACTATAATTATGGTTAAAACAAATTTTATTAGAAATATTATATGTTATATATTATTCTATAACTAATATATATATACATGATATTAATTAATAAAAAAATATTATATCGTGCTGATTGGAAAACCCCCAAAATGATCTGAATAATTATCATTAATGTTCTATCAAATGAATCATTATCATATATTAAAACATATATGACCATTATAAATTATTTTTGTTCATAAATAACATATAATTCCAATTATTGATAATTATACCAAATTTATATGAACTTCATTACTTATAGACAATTGAACCGATCATGAAAACCATGAAAATGAACACTCACAAACAATAAAATTAAAACCTATAACTCTTCAAAAAGCCCATAAATGAGCTCAAGATAACTATATTGATTCAAATTCTTGTATAAAAGGTTATTTATATTCTATTTAATGAATTTAATTTCATTATCCAGAACATTAAGGTCAGGTGTATTACTCTTTCAGATGTAAGGTATGAGTTTTCTTCCCGAACCACCATTTTCATTCAGGTTATTGTTTCTCCCTCTATATATGAATGTAATTATTCATTATTTTTATGTAGTTATTCTATGTCTTGTGTATATAGTAAAAAATCATGTATCTGTATCAGTTCATCTTTTTTATGGGGAAATACAGGTTTTACATGGTTCACATCTCAATTCTTCCTGATACGCATGCCCGATTTAGGGGAACATTTAGATTTCTTACCCATTTACAAGTACCATCTATAATCTATTTTTAGACACCATTATATTTATAAAATCACTATTTTTTCAGGATAAAACTTTATATTTCATTTCTTGTTTTATACAAATAATAATGATAAATACAAATTATGTTTCTACTAGAACTCTTCTTTGCAAAGAAAAATTGGTATTTCTCTTAAGAATTCATCGATGATTTTATTAGATTATTTTCATATTTTTAAACACATCCATTAATTATAATGATTTATTTAGATTTATCTATTATGATTATCATCTATTTTTTTATTAAATGTTTTATGATGAGTTTTACTATGGATGTGTGATGTTGATGCCATTCACCATACTACTCAAAATGGATAGTGTTTATGTTTATATATTGGGGAATGTTATTTTTATTTCATATGTATATGTTGTTTATGTATCACCACATTCATATGAGTAATGAATCATACTTAATAGGTGATGCATTGTCCCCATTATATCCCCTCGATACATCAATAGGTCTTACGGGACAAAACATATACCGACTTGGCTGAGGCCTTGCCAATTTTTAGATATGGTTTTAACTAAGGCCTTGATAATTTATTTTTATATTTCATTGATGATTCCTTGATAATAGGTTTTAAATGTCAAAATTTATTCATTTGCTCAATATGATTTTGGTAATTTATTAATCATGGTATTATTTGACTAGTATAATATCCATGGTTATGTTTCATGTGATTATTTATATGGCATCATTTATTTTTCTTTTGTTCATTAAATATTATTCTCGGGATTATGCTCTAATGGAATGTGTCTTTAGTCATTCACCATACCTTATTGTTTATGTTGGCTTTAGCTATATTAATTAAACTTACTGAGCATTTGTTCTCACCCCTTTCTTATGTTTTATTTTTCCCCAAGATGAACAGATATATATTATGAGTGACATGTAGGGATAATCTTAAAGTTTAAGTGTGTTTCCAATAGAGTTTTTATGTTTTTTATCTGTTAAAAGTTATTATTTAAAGCTTTTGTATGTATCTTGGTTTCAAAAGCTGCTAAAATATTCAATGATTCATTATGCGACTTCATTTTTTATTATACAAATGTAATAAAGTAAGGCACATGCTCAAGGAAGCTAGGTCTGAGGCCTTTACATATTTTGTTTGTTAAATAATCTACTGATATAATATTTATTTAATGTGAAATATATTCCAAAATCTCATAGGACATTATCCCCCATTAAATAATCTATTCATCATGATTCAAATTATCAATTATTAATAAAAATAATTAAGTGCATCTAAAAATAATCATGACATAGAATATTAAATCTAATAGAAATTTTTTTCTAACATAGGGAAGACTATGTAATATATTCCTTTAATCACAATAGGCATATATTATAATTCTCAACCACTTATTCTTATTATGACTTTATACGAACCTATTATGAGTTTCTAGAGACATATCTTCAACAAATTCATTTTTAGGTATAAAAATAAATACTCAACCCAAAATAGTTATAATAATAAAAAATTAAATTAGAGTAGATGATAATATGAATATAAATTCTTAATCCAAAGACGAATATTCTAAGGAAACCATCATTTAAACCTATGATACATTTAGCTCGATTATGTCACACATTCTTTATCCTATAATTCTATTGATTCATTATAGTTTACTTTAACTTTTGTTCCCTCTTACATCTTAATATAATCCATCAATGAAATTAGGAAATAAATCCTTAATGATGGTTTGTAAAGAGAATTTTATTAACCAATGAATACCCCTTGGGAATGTCTCTCCATGTGTACAATATTATGCCCACTCATCATTCACCTATGTAAATATAGAGTTGATACTCACCAACCATTTTTAGGGTGATTAACCCTATTTTCATCTACTCTGCATCCACATCCACTTTCTAGTATCCAAAAATTGATGTAATTACTAGGATAGTCTTATAATCACCCCTTTATGAAAACTTTTTTCTATCATCCTCTACATAGAATTATCCTTTAGACTTTTACGTAATGTTTTCACTAAATATTTCATTTCCCAAACAATAAAATAGTAAATTTTAGCTCAAATGACCTAAATAATTAACTATATATTTGAAATTATGATTAACCTTAACATATCAACCTTTAATTATACTCAACTCATATCATAACCTATAAATTTATATAAAACTCATTTTGATACAAACTATGGATCCCTAAAAGTAGGACCATCTCATATAAATAAGATAAAGTAAATATTTCTTTACAATACATTCCATCAAACTTTTAGGTTCATATTTATATATAATTAATAAAAAACATTTACTAAAAAACATATTTCTTTTTCCACTAATGGGAATTTTTCTCACTATATAAGAAACTTATTAAACCCAAATAAGTCTCTAAAAACTCCCAAAAATTCTCCACACAACATAATATTCTAGACACATCATACTTGTTAATTTTATTTATAACCCTGGGAAATTAAAAAAAATTAACTCATGAGATTATATAATCAGGAATAATAAATAGAATCTACTATTAGAAAATGAGGAAATTCAAATGCATATATGCCAATGGTTATTAATAAAAATTGGTATAATTTTCCTATAATCTGGAAATAACAATGTATGTATAAACTATTGTTATATATAATTCCATACCAATAGTTTTTTCAATCTATTGGTATTTTCTTCCCTATACCAATGATTATTTAAGCTGTTGGTACAGAATCTTCACATAACCCTTAGACTCCCCTCTTCTCCTCACCCACTATCCCTAATCTCCTATCACCTGAGAGAGTGGTGGAATGTTCTCTCTTCCCATTCTACATTCTGCCTTTATTCAAGGATTTTTTATTTTTGATATTATTTAACATTATACTTAGTGAGTTATAAATTATTCTTCTCTTCTACTAAATATTTTTTTCATTTTTATTTGTTTCAGAACCTAACCAAGATTCTATGAGGTCATGATTCTTCCGAATTATTTAAGAAAAGGTCTGATTAGAGTATTTTTGTTATAATATTTCATAATAAATTCTATTTAAATTGATATATATATATATATTTTTATTTTAGTTGACCACTACATTTACATAAATCCAATATAATATTTTTTTTGTAATATATATTAACTCATTTTATAATTAATTAATGTATACCATTTTTTATTTTATTAAGGTATTGGGGGTTATTATATGTCATTTGATAATATATAATAATTTATATGAGAGAAATTGGATACTTTTGTGGGAAATTAGGATATATACTTAGTTGGTTGTCTATGTGAAATTGGGTTTCATATTATTTAAATTATTATGTGAAATTTTATTTGGATAAATCACTCTCATGGAGTAAATAATTTTATGATGTGGTTTTACCATAAAAATTGAATTATATAAACATGGTTCTCCCACTAAAGAAAAACCCAATAATATGAAACTCCAATATAAAATGAACTATGCATTCATGGTTCTCCCATGGAAATATAGAACAATTACATGATGCTATAAAATGTATCCAATTATTTACATCCTTATCCCTTTTTGGTAAATAACCATGATAATTACTGTGAAACATTATTATGTTATATTCTCTTAATATATCCTTATTTATTCTAATTCTTCATGCATAATCTGAGTTGTCATTATCATTTTTTGTTACTTATGTTCATAATAATGGCATTATTTAATATTAATTCCTCTATATTTTATATTCAATATATATTTATAAAAAATATAATTTAAATGGTATTTTAATTTTAATAATCATCTTAGTTGGATATAAGTTGATGCATTCATTTGAAATTATTATTTCCATTTAGCCATAAGGTTATTTCTATAGGAATGGAAATTTGATCAATTTATATTGATATTCTATAATCCTCTTTAACATTTTATTTACCAGACACTTTGACTCCTCAAATAATAAATATAATTCCCTTATATCTCTACCATTATTTAAATATCAGGAAAGATATTGGAATATATGTTTTAAAATTTTGTATCATACATGTATTCAAAGAGATGTAGAAAAATATTTTTATTAATGCTTCTATATTTTTATGGAAATATAAAATATTAGTTTAGTAGTTAAATTTAAAACTACCATATAATGGATTATATTATAACATTTATGGGTAGAAAATTTAGTGTAAGTATAGTATATGTACCTTTTTAACAATTTATGAACACTAAATTTGTATGTAGACCCAATTTACATAAATGTGGGTAATTAAATGTTGCAATTTTACTTAGTGATTGGTCATTGGATATTATTCAAGATTATAGAAGAAGACAATTGATGCATTATTTCTTTCCACTTAAAGATGAGTAATTTTTTCTTATAAGTTTTTTATTTCATTTTATATATCATACAACTACAGGCTTCCATGTATTTTATTATATATTAAATATATTTCTTTATTGTAAACAATTATAGTTTATATGATATTATAGTTAGATGATTATTTATATTTATATCTATTATGGTAGAATTTCGATTGTATAATTATGCCATGGTTTTTTGATGTTGGTTGACACATTATTCTTCTTGTTGAGTAAATTTTTCCCATTATCATGATAAGTGTATGTAATTGGACTAATTCAATATTCAAAACATGGTTGTTTAAAAAAAATCTAACAATTTAATATGTATTTAATTATATTATGTATTATGTTTTCCCCATTCCGTGTCTTATACTTGTTTGTGGTTAATTATTTTTAGGCATCAGTTAAAACATATGTTATTTATCTTATTCATTGTTTGTCCATCTACTAGTATGATTTGATGAATTTCATATTAAAATTGATTGTAATGAATTTTTTATATATGTTTTACATTTTTTATTTTAATATAATTATTTTTTTCAAGTAATAGAAATGGTAGAATCTTGATGTATCATACCAATCATATTTTAACTGAGTTTCAAAATAATTTGAATATTTTTAATATTTTTCATTCAAATAAGATTTTGATAGAGGTAGTATATGTTTTCCATGTCATAATTGTGTTGTGAGACCTTGTATTTTTCAAGAATATGTTAGAAACTATATGAAATATATACATATTTGAAAAAAAACTATTGTGTTTGGTAAAAAAATAGAAATATGAGACAATAATATATTTTAAATTAATGGAATGAATTAAGTGGTATAAATAATTTGATATTTTAATGGTTTCCATTTTTTTATCATCATGAGAAAAACCTTGTATATAATTTACAATTCCACCCTTGATTATATTCTTACCTTTTGAAGGATTTTCTTCCTGATGATGAAGATATAACCTCAAATAATTATATGGAATGAAAGTTAATTAACTAGCTTGGTTTCCAACTAATAAAAACCATTCTTGTTAATAATATTGTACTTTATTTTAATAGGAAATAGTAGTCCTAATGACTTCAAATAATTGGGTATATCTCTATGGAAGACAAATATAGATATAAATGTATATCATGATCCATATAAAGTCATGTGGAACTTTACATTGATTGTTAGTCATTATAATCGATTCATCTATATTGAAATCTAAACCAATATGTGATCAAATGAAGGTGAAAGAATTAAATATATTGATGTGTTTTTTCATCCTATAGATGGATTATCATTGAAGAAATTTGATGCACAACATCCTGAATTTTTAGTTTAGGAGAAAAATGTTCAGTTGGGTATATTATGTGATGGTTTTAATCAGTTAGGTCATATTCGTATTTGTTGCAACAAATGTCTAATTTTGATTCATGTTTATAATCTCTATCTATGTATGTGTATGAAAAAACCATTCAATTTATTGAGTATACTATTATCTAGACCTTTTGATATTTTCAATGATATATAAATATAAATGAAACAATTAATTAAAGAGTTGAGCCACCTTTTGGATATGAGTGTGCACACATTCGATGATTATTCAAAAGAAATATTTCAGCTACATTATGCCCTTCAATAGAAAATAAATTATTTTTATTCTTATGCAATGACTTCTAGTTGTATCATGAAGGAAAAAACCATCATGTTCAATTTGTAATAAGAGAACATGATCTAGAATACTAAAATATCATAGTAGATTTCTTTTCATGGGGAATCAATGATTATTTCCAGTTGATCATGAATACCAAAATAATCTCCGGGTGTTTCTTAACGCTTTTAACACCGAAAAACCACCTAAATGTATGCTAAGAAATGAGGTCATTAATTTCTTGAAAGATGGATGTTTTTCATTAGGTAATGGGTAGCTGAAATCAAAAAAGGGAAAACCATGTAAATTGATTCAACTTTCAAATAGAAAATAAAAATTATCTTTTTTGAGTCTCCATATTAGTTCTGAAATTTATTAAATCATTTTTTAGATGTAACTCACATTGTTAAAAATAAAGGTGGAATGATACTTTCAATTCTTCTAAATATAAAGGGGAAGACAAAAGATGACTTAAAATCTTAGAGGGACTTGTTGGATTGAGGTATTCGACTAGAACTGTATCCTATGTATATCAGTGCAAACAAATTGAAAGTTAACTATGATTCTTATGTGATGAAACCTACATAGAAATATAATTTTTCGGAAGTATTATATAATTTCATGATTCTTCAGGGCTATTCCATCATTATATCTAAATGATTTAATATATTGTAGTTGAAACTAAAATCCATAAAAACTCATTATTATAACAACATTTTACATGTCTTTTTTAAAGTATCAATTCGTAATTTACTATCCAATAATTAAATGGTGACAAAGATTCACTTTTACCATTTTTTTGACACCTTTGTGCTATGAGGTTATCATATTCTTTCTTGAAAAAAATAAATCAAGAAGCACCATTAATTTGTTTGTATTTGAGAAATTTTTTTATCTAACACTTTTCACATACATGATGCATTAAAAAGTCTATATTCTAATTGAATAATTTTTTTGTGGACTTATTTCTTTTTTTTGGATGCATACATCTGAAAAAAAATGTTTACAATGAATTATTATGTCCAAAACAATAATTATCCTGAAGGTTCTATTGTGATAGGTTATCTAAATCAAGAACTTATGGATTATTGTTCAATGTATTTTTTTGGATGTGATCCCAAGATGTAAATGACCAATTAATAAATTAAGATGAGCGGTATGGGAACATTTATAACTCATTTGTATCTCTTGCACAAATTAGAGGAATTCTTAGGCCATATACATTGGAAACATTTATCCTTGAACTGTGAGAAATGGAACATCAAATATTTTTGTTTAACAATACTTTGTTCAATGACTATATCAAGTAATAAAATTGAATATTTTCATGTTATCTCATACTAAATTATATCACATATACCTTCAACTTTTATAGTACTTTTATATAGGTAACATAAATAAAATATAATTAGATATCATCGATCTTGTCCTTTGAGAAGGAGAGAGACTTTTCATAACAAAGAGTTTTCTACTTGGTTTAAATCAGATGTATGAAAATTAATTTAATTAACATAAAATATAGATATTAATTTAAATTTATTATTCATATATATTTTAGGTATTGAATTAACCTAATGTCTCCATCTCATAAAAATCAATGGTGTTGTCTTTTAGATGCAATTATTTAGTTTGTGAATGAAAATATTTAATAATCAATGGGTATAAATTTGTTACAACTAATCGAGAATGGCATATGAGAACACAACATGATGTAGTTATGTTAAATACAACAACATAATATTATTTCAGATCATTATATAGTACAAATTCATTTTAAAATGTGTATTATTATGGGCCTATTGAGAAAATATTATTATTAGATTACTACTCTCATATTTGAGTTAGTATGATGTAATACAAATGGTTTAATACAATGAAATTCCACATTTCATTTATTAATGGTTGTAGATTCATAATAAATAACAAGAATCGATTGCTATATACCAATGAACCATACATTTTTTCATATATGTAAAAACAAGTGTTTTATGTGAATAATCATCTGATACCTAATTATGATACAATTATTGGAGTAATACCAAGTCATATTTTTCATGATTATGGGCTAAAAATTAACACCAATGATTCTCCCAATAGTTTTGAATAGAATATTGTATTTTAAGAATCAAAATTTTCAATTGTGAGAATTAATTTTGAAACTAAAATAGTGGTGGGTAATAAACTTAAGAAACTATATGTTTTTACACCTCATTTAGTTTAGAACGATGTGGGTTTCTTAGGTTTCTAATAGTGTAACCACATTAATTTAGATTCATTTCAGAATGATATGTTTTTTAGATTTTTTCATATCATTTAATTATATTTATTTCAATTTAAAAAACTATGTATAAAACAAGTTTTTAAAACAGGGGTTTAAAATATATATATCCTGGTTTTAAATTATAGTTTCTAAAACATGTCATGATATTTTTATGTTTGTTTGACTTCTATTATGTGTGTAGAATTTTTAAAAACTATTTCCAAAATGTATAAATCTCATTATTATGTATATTATGAAATATATTTTAGAAATTTTAAGAATAAACTATTTGATAATGATCGTCAACTACATAAACAATGGTTGCCTCCTCTATTTTCATTAGTGAGTACAATAATTATAATAATTTTATTCTATACTAAATTTAATGTGATTTTTATATTTTTATAATTTTTTATGGACATTATTGTGAATTGTATTTGACCTCTTCTTATCCAACTAGTAGGGATAGCGACATGGACAATTGACTGGGGGTGATACTAGTGCATCATGGGGTTACCGTTGTGCCCATTAACTCCCAGACCCACCAATGTAAATTCCATTTACCACACAATTCCATCCTACACTTGATCCTCCAGATATTTTCCCACATATTCCTCCATTATTATCTTTTTTTGGATATTGTTATTAGCTAATTTCTAGACATCCTTCAGGGATATTACCACATATATCATTTCTATATCCTGTGATGTATGTCCACTCATTATATCCTTAATATACAATTTCTACAGCACCACTATTTGTAGATAATATCCATTTAGGATCTAATGATTATGGTCTTTCATCTTCCACTCCAACTCATATAGATTACTTAGTTCATGCGTTGTAACATGGACATCCTTCCAAGTCTATCAAGGTAGAACAACCCCAAAATCCACCACATCTCAATGATTAGCATGGATCACATTTTTTTTGTAAGTGTGTCAAGTTATATCACATAATTCCTTCTAGTTTTACTATGAATTAATTATACTTATTTATCTTAATCATTGGTATATTCTTACAGGAGATGTGGGGACACCTGTTTTCATGAATCCACTAACTGTAAAATATGAATAATGGTATATTACAATGAATTCAATCAAATGATCATTAAAAATTCCTAGAAATATATATTTATGATGGAATATTTACCCATGTACAATGATATCATACCAATTAAACCATTATCATTGGGGAATAATAGTAATGGAATCATGGATGTTTCATGGGAGGAGATATGGGTAATAATTTTTTTTAAATTGGAATCTATATTATTGTTTTATTTATATGAATTTAAATGTTCATTGGGGTGTCAATTTAACATTACCAGTGGTCAAGATGATAAGGTAAGTTAGATGATGGAACTTGGAGTGTTTTGTCGATAATATAATCATGAATTATATGATGTTTATAAGAGTATATTCATCTCCATGTTAGAGGGTGTACCGATATTCAACAACTTCCCAACAACATAATACTAAGATATGATCGTATATTGGAAGAGTAATGGATTTAGGGTATTATTAATATTTTATGGTTTGTATTGAAAATTTAATTCTTGTTAATATTATTATTTTTCTAGGATGTGTTCGATAAAAAATACGAAAGATCTTATGAAGCATATTCACACATTGGGGCGCACTACAATACAAGACCATGAGAGGTGATGAGTAATTTTATGACAAATTTGGATTTAATTGGCAATAATTATAACCACATAAAGGGTAATGAACATTTAGATGGGGGATAATGTTTTAAAAAAATACCCTTCCTTTTATATGATTATAATTAAACACTATTTTCTCAATACATAATATGATTCATAATGGAAATAAACAAAATACATTTTTCAATGAGGTTTTTTATCTAAAACGAAGGCCACTTCCTTATTATGTTTTGGGTTTTAACATAAACAAAAAAAACACCCCTATTTTGATTAATAAGTAGATATATTTAATGGTATGACCTTGACCATACAACAAAGGTTATCTATAACTTTTTAGAATTTGACATCAAAAAAATTATTTCTTCTAAAGAATGATCTCTAAAAATAGCATGATCGACCATAATAGAAGGTTCTGTCACATATGTGATTTCATTTTTAGTTATTCCGTTGTTTATTTTTTTCTTATTATGGTCACTTAATTTCCCCAAAAATTTATTGTGAAAAATGGGATTTTTGTGTCGGAAAGTAGGTAGAGAACGGTTGGCACACAGTTAAGGGAAACCATGCACTAGCCCAAAGAAAACCATGCATGTTGGAAAGTGAAATATTCTAGGTTGCATGGCTTTCCACATGGCCATGTTCCATTTCCCATGAAACTATGTGGCCTGGTTTCTCTTGGATAGATAGCTATACACGGTTTCCACATGATTTGGAAAAATGTGTAAGAAAACCATAAAGGATAATAATATGGCATATCTAGGTCATTAAAAGTGGGAATTTAATCTTCCACACTCCCTATTTTTTAACACCAAATAACCTCTAATCTAATCAATATGGGATTTTCATCCATGGGAGCTTCATCTTCTCCTTCTTAGACCACTTTCACTTCAATATTTGGGTGGTTGTTTTGAGGTATCTGTAACAAATCATTAGGTATATTTTCTCTCAATTTCATACTTCTTATATTGTTTCTATTCCATCTTCTTAGGTATTTATTTTCTAGTAATATATTTGACTTAATTAGGGGTCGATCTTATGTTCATGGATGAAATCATGATGGTTGTTGTTTGATGTTTCCTTTATAGGGTATTCTTGTGGTTTAATTTTAATTATCCACTGGATTCCAAAATATTCCAAGATTGAGGCAGGAGATTCCTTTTTTTACATTATTATATGATTTTTATTGATTTCATGGTTTCCTAAATGTGTGATATGGATTATTTAGGTTGTGGGAAATATGTTTTAAAAATGTTTTGAGATGCACAAGTGATGAAATTTGGTTTTCTTAAAGTTAAGTGGTTATAATTCATTTGTGATTCGTTGTGCAGCTTTTTGATTATGTTTTATGCCTTGTGTGAAAGGTGAAAATGTGTTTTGAATGGAAATTAAAGTGAAAATGTGTTAAAATTTGGGTTTCCAAAATAAATGGATTTTTTTTCATTTGGGATTACTCATTATGAACCGTAAATGTGGTTTTTCTATTTTTGAAGTGATGTGAAGCATGTTTTAAATTATATTTGGTGTGTCTATGAATTTAAAAGGGTATTTTCTAACTAAATGGTTAGATTTCATGTTTAATTTCACTATATCAATTTATAATGGGATTTCATAAGTGTTCTAGTGGTGAGAAATGTTTTTCCAAATGGATTTGGTGTGTGTATAAAATGATGTTGTTATCTTATATAAAATTGTGGTTTCTAGGTGAAATTTTATTCTTGAATGAATAATATTGTAAATGAAATGGATTTTAGTGTGTTTTCAGGATTCTTGGATTGTGTATGTGAAAGTGGTGATTCATGTGCATGTGAAATGGAAATTGAGCACAATGGTAATGTCTGGTATCTAGTTGGGAGATCTAGAACAAGTATACTAGTTTATTCATTGGACCTAAGGCTAGATTTCTTCTACAAGGACTACTGGTATAACACTAAGTAAAAATGAGATACAATCTCAGACCACTAGAACTTTGTATTGGATCCCCTATAGTGAATTATCCACGTGAACACCTTTATTTTTCACTTATGATATGGAGACTAGTGGACCATGGGATACATTCCCTACTATTTCCTTATGCATGAGGATGATGTTGGTTTTGGATGACGAATTTTTATCACCTAGGTATGAGGTTCATAGGGTCACACATGTGCTAGTAATCTATAGGGATTTTTGATGGTACTACCTTGTGGTATGGTGATTATGTGATGTGGTGATAACTGTTGGCATATGGTGTACCTTCTGTATGTTTAATTTCAATGTAATATTCGTTTTCAAAAAGATATTTCTATAATGTGTCTTCATAAAAATGTTTCCTTTCAAATGATTCTTAAATTTTTTTTCAAAGTTCTTATGGAAATGTGCTTGTTGATTTATCTTCTAATTTTATAGAATGGAATATTTCATTTGGGTGGAATCCTGATAGGATTTGGATCACAACATATATAAACCTTTGGATTTATGTATACTTTTTATGTTTGTACTAGGTAAAGGAAATATGTAATGTCATGTTGATGGTGGATCTGGTCACTAGTGTACTATATCTTGAAGGAGTCTATGGTGGTGTCTTGAGGGTGATGGCCCTATTTTTGGCAGAGGATTTTTGGGTGGTTTTATTCTTCCATTTCTAATGTGGTGTTTTTGGAATTGGTAATAGTTTTAAACTATTGAATCTAGAAATTTTTGTTGTATCCCGTTTGGTTATGATTATTAGTTATGTGATGTTTTATTTTGTTGGGGTGTTTATTGTCATATTCATGAGTGAAATCATTTGAAATGTTTATTTTTGATTCCCAATAAATATTTTCCATCTCTTGGTGATTAAGAACACCCATTGGACCATTCCACATGCCGGTTCGGGGGTTGGTTTGTATGGAAAACCATCTTATTTCCTGAAAAAATGGTATCATATGAGGTTTTTCTCTTTTCGAATCAATTTTTTGGGAAGTGTCTTGATTGAAATGAGCTTAATATTTTTGAGGAATAAGGTTTTGGTTGTGAGGGTGGTGTTTGGACAACACAACTCATGATATGACTCATGTTACAATGGGATGTTGGGAGTTGGTTTAAATTCTTCCCCATGTGATACATACAGACTGCATACTATTTTTTACATTGGATGGGGTTGATGTGTTTTGGCATTTTGGTGTACGAGATACCATTTTTTTTATTTAGATAATAATTTGATAATTTTTTATTTATTGTTAATGATTTTTTTTAAAAAAATGGATCTTTTGAGACCTCTTGTGTATGCTTAAGAAGAGGATAAATTGATTTCCCCCTCACTAATTAATCAGAGACTAATAGAGGTTGTGGATTAGGCTTTACAAAATTTGGGTTAGAGGGAGGTCTCTAGCCCTACACATGTTAGACAATTCAAACCTGGTCCTGGAATGGATAAAGCTCAATAGTTCCTCAAGAATAATCCACATTCTTTTTTGGGGTAGCATAGTTCCCCATGAAGTTGGGGATTTACGTGAGAAGGTTCAAACAATGATTGAGTTTCTTGAATCTCCTGAGTTAGTCAGGGTGAAGTACGCATTGTTTAATTTGGAAGGACCCAGTCAGATGTGTTGGTACATAGTGGTGGAAGATGGAAATCCCCAACATATGGTTATGAATGATTTCATGGTTATTATCAACAAGAATTATTTCCTAAATACTTTGTCCTTAACCAAGAGCCATGGGTTTTTAATAATTCATTAGGTTGATCAAACTATGATGGATTATTCCAACCATTTCTCTGAGTTCGTTTTGTTCGCACCTGAGGTAGTTTCCAAAGAACAGCTAAAGGATCAAAATTTCAAGATGGGGACGTGATCATATATTCAATCTCAGGTCGTCATGTTCATGTTTAAGATCCATGATGAGGTTTTTGATCATGATATGATGGTGGAAATTGATCGTAGAGGTATGCATGGTTTCTATGGAGCAATTTCAGTAGTGGGCAGTGGAAGTTCATCTAATAAGAATAAGAAGTAGGATTAGTTGGAGAAGAGGAGAGGTGGTAGTTCTGAACATCTTTCTATGATATCTTTGTTTGTGAAATCAGGTGCATGTTTAGTCAGGTTCCACAAGTGCGAGAAGCAAGGGAAATGTAATCAGCATGTTCAGATCCACCCAAGAATTTCCATCGGTGTTGAACTATGGGGCACTTGCAATGGTTTTTCAAGATGACACGACAATATCATAGTGGTTTAGGATATATATCCTTCAAAGGTATTTCATCCCAGTCAAAACCATCCAAGACAATGGTTTCTTAGTTTCGAGGTCATCGTGGATATGCTGGATATTCTACTAAGAAAATATAGCTACGGTTAGTGTTTTCACTCATCATTTGTTCTCAGGGTTATACTATGGCGTGGAACCATCAGGTTGTTGATTGAATTCCAACAGAATATGATGCAGGGCATGTGATAGTTCAAGGTACCATTCCCATTGCATCATCCATGGATATATTTTTTTATACTGGTGCTTCTATTTCTTTTATTTCTTCATGTCTTGTGTATGTGTTAAAAATTTCAACCATGATTAATCCACATGTGATGGAGTTAGTGGTTCTAGTTGGTAAGAAGTGATATAAGTGTTTCATGTGTCTGTCTTGTTTTCTCACCATTTCAGGGTTTGATCTGAAATGTGATTTACAAGTTTTGGAGATGTACCTCATTAACATTATCCTTTGTATGGATTGAATGGTGAATTTTTAGGTTCAATTTAATTTATATTGACGTAGCGTATGTTTTTTAGAACATGAAAGATGTGCCCAAGTTTTTCAAGGCGAATGGGATCTTTGGTCAGGATGTGATGGAATTTCAATTCTATAATTGGGAAATCTCATTTTCTATATCTGATCACTCATTATGAAGGATGGTGATAGCGATATAGAACCTTGATTTGGTCACTGGTGGTTGAGTTTCCATAGGTACATCCATATTATTTTTTAGGATTACCCCTAGATAAGGATTCAGAGTTCACTATTGATGGCACTGAAAACAAAATTGATATATATTCCATCAAACCATATACCCCCATCGAGTTGAGGTAATTAAATTTATAGCTAGAATGTTTGGAATCCAAAGCATTCATCCACCCGGTCATCTCTCCTTGGGATTCCCCTATTCTTTTTTTTTGAAAAATTCCAATGGATATATTTAGTTATGCATCGATTACCAAAATCTAAAAAACGTTTCAATAAAAAAAGTACATTTTCCCCATATTGATAACCTTTTTGATCAGATTAAGGAGGATATGTGGCTCTATAAGATCAATTTGTGTTCCTAGTATCACCAATATATAATTCGAGAGGCGTATGTTCCAAATATAGCCTTACAGAATAGGTATTTCCATTTTGAGTATTTTTTAACGCCTTTCAGTTTTATGAATTCTCATGTTGTCTTTATGAAACTTATGAAAAAGGGTTTCTATACATATCTTGAATCATTTTACAAGGTTTTCATGGATTTAATTCTAATATATTAAGTAATAGAAGAGTGAATTGAGAAGAATTGGAGGATTGTGATAGGTTACCTTCGAGATCATTTCCTATAAGTGAAATTTTCCATGTAAACATTCCGGATCAGGTAGGTGAAGTTTCTGGGAAATATGATCTCAAAACCAGGGGTTTTAGTGGACCCGGAGAAGATTAGTGTAGTAATTTCATGGTAACATTTGAGGAACATTTTTTCAATTAGAATATTTCTTGTCTTGGAAGGGTATTACAAACAATTTTTTGGAGATTTATCTCAACTTACATTTCCCATGACATTTCTCACCTAAAAGGGGTTAAAGTTTTAATAGAAGTCTATGTGTCAAATTTATTTTATGGAGCTGAAGCGGTGGTTTACCATTGCTGATGTTTTAATATTTATGGAATAAGGGAAAGGGTATGTGGTCTACTATAATTATTCAAGTACAAGTATTTGGTGTGTACTAATACAAGATGAGCTTTTGGTGGTGTATGGTTCTCTCTAACATTGACTGCATGAACATTATTACCTTACCCATGGATTGGAGCTAGCTATTGTGATGCATGACTTGTATATGTAGCATCATTATCTTTTTTGGAAGAAATTTAGGTTTTATCTAGAACATAAGAGTTTCCATTACATGTTTTTGAAATAAATATATGAATCTAATGAAATATCATTGGGTTGAGTGTCATCAAGGGATCAATTTTGGTATCATTCAACACCCCAAGAAAAAAATGTGGTAACTGATTCTTTGAGTAGGAAAGTGATAGTGTGAGAACTAAAAGTATCTAGTGATTAGTGGAATTGGATGAAATTTTTACCAATTTCATCTCAATATCCATGAGAATAGTGAATATGTGTTCTTGGATTTTTATCATCTGAAACCTTCCCTATGGAGTTTATTCATCATGGTAAATTGAGTGATGAGTTGTGAATGCATTCTATGATGTTTATTAATTATGGGGATGGGAATTTGGAATGGTTGTTGTTTCTTGAGGGTATTTTTTGATTCAAAGATCATATTTTTTACGGTTTTCATTGCAAAAGGTGGTAATGTAGGACATGCACTAGTACTAGTGGGTTGTTCATCCTAGTGTAACCAAAATGTTTTATAATGTATGTTAGAATATTTGGAATCCAAATATGAGGTGGGATGTGGTTGAATTTATATCAAGGTGTTATACATGTTAGTAGGTTACAGTAGACCACCAAAGGCCCTCCAATTTTCTTCATCCACTATTCATTCCCACCTAAAAGTGGGACAAGAGAACCATGGAATTTTTCATTGGATTACCTCGTTCAATCCGATGGAAGAATTCCATTTTTTTGTGGGGATTGACTATTTAACTAAATCAGCCCATTTCATTCCAATCAGGGATTTAGCCAAATTGGATGAGTTGGGTTAACTGTATGTGCAAGATAAAGTGAGTCTCCATGGTGTTTCATTGGGTATTATTTCATACATGGTACAATATTTTACATTAAGGATTTTCGAAGGTCATCAAAAGTCAATGGGGTCACAAGTTAAGTTGAGCATGACATACCATCCTCAGGCATATGGTCAGATGGAATGAGTGAATATAATCTTAGAAGACATGCTTCTAGCATGTGGGTTTAATTTTGGTGCCTCATGATATAGTAATTTGGGATTGGTACAGTATTTAAATAATAATAGTTAGCAATCATTGATTTTAATGACATTTATTGAGGCTCTTTATAGTTGTTCGTGTCTGTCCCCTTTGTGTTTGGTTGAGGTGGGTGAGAAATATTTTTTGGGATTGATCATTGTGAACTAAATGTCTAATAATGTTAATTTTATTAGATAATTTTTGTTGATAGCATAGATTCATCATAAGTCTTGTGTTTATTTAAGGCACTGAGCTTTGGAGTTCTCTATGGGTGACTAGGTGCTTCAGAATGTGGATCCTCATTTGGGTCATTGTTGCCTTGGTATGTAAGGGAAGCTAATGTTGAGGTATGTCCAACCTTTTGAGATCACTGAGAGAGTTGGTAAAAGTTTATACTAATTGTATTTGACATCCCATTAGATATATATTCATTTCATGTTAGTTTTCTCTCAGTTAAAAATGTATAATCTAGATCCCTCTCATGTGATTAATTGGGTTGAGTTGTAATTGGAACCTGATTTGTCAGTGTTTGATCATATTGCGTGGATAGTGGATTATTAGTAAAAAGTGCATCATGGAAATTATATACCATTGGTCATATTTCGTTGGTAGTATTGTAGTGATGAGAATGAGACTTGGGAAAATAATTCATGGGTTGTGGAGGAGTATCCATTTATGTTCTCTGATCAGACTTTTAGATGACTTTATGGGGATATAAAGATTTCATGGTGGGGAGAATTGTCAAATCTGTTATTTTATTTTGTCTATTCCTTTGTTTATTTTCTTCTTCTATTAGTCTCTTAATTTACATTAGTATTTTTTGGGTGAAAAATGATATTTTTGGACTGGATAGTTGGTGGAGCATGGTTGGCGCATTGATAAGGGATACCATGTGTTTGCCTAAATGAAATTGTATGCCTTAGATATTGGCATTATCCAAGACACATGTATTGTTGTATGGTCATACACCAATACCTATGAGACTATACTACCTCATTCCTCTTAGATAGATAGTGATGAACTATTTTCCCATAATTTGTAAAACCATGCAGGCTAACCATGTGACCTGTATAGGTCATTAAAAGTGTTAATTTCCTCTTCTTCTCTCCGCTGATTTTAATTCTAAATCACCCATTATAAAAGATATATAGGATTTTTATCCTTGGGATCTTAGTCTTCCCCCTCATATACTCTTGAACTCTAATATTTTGGTGATTTTGGTATTTTAACTTCAGGAAATCATCAAATAAGTCTATCTTTCTTAATTTATTGCTTATTCCGAGGGTTTTCTTCCCTATTCTTGGTTTCTTCTTTTCCAATGGGATGTTTGGTCCAATGAGGATTTAATCTTGTGTTATAGGTAAAATTATGATGGTTGTTCTTCTATCCTACCTTAATGAGGTCTTATTGGCAGTGGGATTTTAGATTCCCACTGGATTACAAATGTTTCTAAGCTTAAGGTAAGTAGTTCCATTCTTTTATATTATTTGATGATTTTGTATTACTTTATTGGTTGCCTAAATGTGTTATATGGGTTATTTTTGTTGTTTAAAATTTGATTTTAAAAGGGTTTTAGATTAAAATGTTATGAATGTTGGTTTTCTAAATTTAATCAGGGATGTTTCATGTGTGTTTCATTGTGGTAAGTTGTGATTTTGTTTTATTCCTTCTGTAGAAATTGTGAAATGTGTTTTAAAAGTCACTTGTGGTGAAAATGTGTCAAACCTTTTTTCATGGAATATGAGATTCTTTTTTGGGAACTATAAATGTGAGTTTTGTATTTTGAAATCAATGTGAAGCATGTTATAAAGTAGAATTAATTTGTTTACTAATTTGAAAGGGGATTTTCTAATGTAAATGGTTGGATTTAATTTCTACTTTTCTTCTAGAGTTCACAAATGGGATTTATGAATTGTGAAATTGGTGTGAAATGTGTTTACCAATTGTTTTGGTGTGTGTGAAAAATGAAATTGGTCTTTTTTATGGAAAATGGTGTTTTCCATGTGAAAATTGATTGTAAAATGATCACACCTATGAATGAAATGGATTTTCATGCATATTTATGATGCATGTATTGTGTATGTAAATGTGGTAATTAATGTGACATGTGAAATTGAAATTGAGCACTAAGGGAATCTCAGTTATCCAGGTGGGAAAACTTGAACTAGTACACTAGTTGATTTAATAGGGTTGAGGCCAAGTTTCATCTAACATGAATGAAGCTGCAACACTGACTAAAATGTGATACGATCAGAGACCACTAAACCATGGGATATGACCCCCTCTAGTGGTTTGTTCATAGGAACACTGCTATTTTTGGTTCTTGATATAGAGGACACTATACCTTGAGATGTATTCCCCTCTAGTGGCTTGTGCTTGAGGATGCTTTTGGATTTTGTTAGAGGATTTTGATAATTGAGGTATAAGGTTCATAGAGTCCCACTTGTCCTATTTACCTATAGGGACTTACCAGGGTCCTCTCTTATACTATGATTTTTATATAATATGGTTCTAACCATTGGTATACAGTGGGCATAGTGTATATATAATTTCAAGGAAATATTGTTTTGAAAAATGATTTTACTTAATGGTATTTTCATGAAAATGTTTCTTTTTAAATGATCCTTAAGACTATATATATTGTTCTTATGAAAATGTTCTGGTTGATTTATCTTCTAATGTTATTACATGTAAAACTTTTTTTAGTGTCATTCTAATGCGATTGGGGTGACCCGCTACGTACCCTTTTGGATGTATGTTGATTTGTTATGTATTACCTAGGAAATGGAAGCATGTATATTAGTGGTTATGGTAGATTCTATTTCTAGTGTTCCACTTCTTCAGGAGATGGTAGTGGTGGATTGAGGGTGATGGCCCTCTTATTACATGGAGGTTTCTGAGATGGTTTTCTTATTCCCTTTCTGCAGTTGTATTTTTTTTATGGGTTAAAGTTGTTAAAAAATTAATCAGAATATTATTTTATGCAGTTTATTTATTATTATTAGTTATGTGAGGTTTTATTATCATGGGTTTTTTTTCTTTATATACATGGGTGAAATAACACACAATGTGTATTTTTAATACCCAAACACTAGTTTCTAACCCATGGGGATCAGGAATGACCTTCGGTCCATGCCACAGGCTGGGTTAGGTGTCTGTTTGGACGGATCCCTAGCTTAGTTCCATAAAATTTTGATGTATATATTCTTCCTATTGTTTATACTCTTGGGAAAACATTACTCTTACAATATTCTCACATGAGTACTTAGAATCCTATTCACCTAATTATAGAAATCATAATGCACTCTTTTTTATTCTATATTATTCATTTTTATATTCCTTTAATTTTTGTAATATATTTTTTTGGATATTTTAACTTCTGTAATTCCTTTATTTTTCGTGGATAAAGTCCTTTTAATAAAAACTAATGGATATTTTTAGTTTTAATTTTACAAAAACCTATTAAAAAGTTTGAACTTTTTATGAAAAAATAATCAAGATATTATCTTTAAAAAAACTATAAAATTGAAAACAATTTTTTATAAAATCTGTTCATGAGCGATATATTGTAGAAAGATCATAATTAATGAAATATAATAATAATATAAATAATTATTATTTATGTGAATGAAATACATAATCTTATGGTATTTAACTTCGAGAAGAGTTCAATCTAGTTGAGTGTTATTTTGATTCATTTTTAGATGATATATAGTCAAAATATTAAAAGTGGTATATTCCATTTTCATTAAAAGGAATAGTTTTAATGGATTAAAATAAGAATCACACTAAACAATTATTGACATCAAAAGAGGAGATTGTGATAGAAACTTATTGTTTTCAAAAATAAATATAGATAATTCAAACCATATCTAAATACGGAATTCACTATTATAAAAATTTAATTCTATTTTATAATTATTTTTCTATGTAAATTTATAGGATTCCACTTTGTTATTTTAGAACTAATAAAATCAATTCTAGGTTTCATTTCATTCATAATCATGTACTAATAGGTAATATCATATTATACTAAAGTTTAAATAAAGATAAATACTAAGATATATTTCTTACACCCCTAGATGAATCTATGTTTGAAAATATGTAGATAAATATTTCAATGATGGAAAATGTGGGGATTTAGATACTATATGTATATTAAATTAAATTAATATAGATAAGAGATATTTCTTATTTATAAATATAAAATAGACTAATTATCCTCATTGGAACCTCTAGAAAACTTATATGAAGAAATCATTTTATATCTACACATGAGAAATAATTATCATTTAACAATGGAAGCTTTAGAAACATTAGAGCTAAGAAAATTTTGATTTTTTGAGTGTTTGATAAAGAAATAATAAAAACATCTCAATGATAAAAGTTCTAACGCATGTGGAAGTTTTTAAGTTACTAAGAATACCTATATCAACTACACAACACTTTCACAGAGGACTTTATGCATTAATTATAGGAATTAACATAACACAATGATAATTCTATAAGGAATCCAAATTCTTGGATTCAGTTTGTGTGAGTGATTGGATAAAAAATATACAAGATAAAGGACAGATATAGAAGACACATGGAATACATTATCTATAAAAAATATCTAAATATATATTGCATACTATGATTTTTGGGTTGTTCATAGACAAATTGAGATAATAAGAACATAACATATCATGATTTTATTGTATTCATGAATGTAATATATGTAACCATTAGTCTAAAGATTTAATTTTGAATAATTTATCAATAGTGGTTCTTTTTTCTCTCATATGGAATAATAAAATTAAATAAAATGGTACTTTTTTATTTTTTATACTTTTAAAATAAAAACTCTTTTTAAAATTAGTGTTGAAGTTGAAAAGTAATATTTGAATTATTACTGCATCTTACCTCATTTTTTTACAATGATTATATCTGGATATCTTTTGATCATCAAACCCCTTGTCATATTGTAATTGATTATTTTATTATTATTTAACAAGATATATGTTTTTATCCTACTAATCTTGTTGAATTATTCCAAAATATCATCATTAAAAAGGTTTTTGTCTTTTTAATATATGTATAGGATATGAAATCAAAAAAGGATCATCAAGTATGACCTCTCCTAGAATTTCCCATCCCCTTGGGGATCCATCTCTCTCCCTATGACCATGTCTCTACAAATAAATGGATCTTATTTATTTGAATTAAATATTCAATCATCACCCTCAAAAAATAATTCATTCAGGGAAAGAACATCTGTCATATTCTGTTAAACATTCTCAAATAAACTCATTGATATATTTGGTTCAATGTATATAGACTAAACCAACTTCCTTGAGTTTTTGTTAAAATCACCTCCATTAATCATTTTAGATTCTTATAGATACTTCTATATTTTTTGGATTAAATTATAATATAAAATTTTAACTCATTCTATGTTTTGTTGAACTCTTATTTAGCTAAAGATGGTTACATTAAAATTATATACTCGTTATATTATTAATAAAACATATCATCCTCCTTAGAAAAGATCCCCATTTGAGATTCAATTTCCATTAATCACCTGTAGATTCATTTCTGTTCAACATAATCTAATGTTGGAATGTTTTAACTTGATGTGAGTAGATGGTTAATCTCATTTGTGTTCATAATTGATTTTTTATATCAATTTTATATTATTCAATATTTTACTTTTAGAGTAATTGATGTCATATTTAGTAAGAATCATTGGGTACTGATGGTTGTATTCCTCAAGAAATTTATTTTTCTCAAGTAGGATGAAAAAATATGGATGTTTTTAAAACGAGAAAACACAAGAAGAATTGTAAATTTTATTATTGTTATTTCAAATTTTGATATGTAATTCATAAATAAATGTACTATTTTTATTTTCAATAGTGTTCACTAGAGGACCTTAAGAATTAAAAATATTGAAACATTGGGCCAAATGATCATTTAAGATAGGTATTAGGTGAGGATAATCAAGGGTGAGTCTGATATCAACATTTCAATAGAATCATTCCCACATGGTGTTGTTGTTCATTGAGTGTATATAAAATATTTCATAGAACCAATCTGTAAAATGATCAGAATGAAGTGGATGAGTCTAGTTATTAAAGTTTGTGAATTAGGTAAACTAGTAACTTATAATTTCCTAATATATATATATATATATAAGATTTATATTCATAAATTCCATAATAGGAAGAAATTTTATTGACTCATTTATGGAAACAATTCACTCCATATATATTATATCTAGTGATGGAAATGAGGGTCCTAGCAAAGGTTATGGAGTTGACACTCCTATTGATGAGGATGATACCGAAGATTACATTCCATGTGCGGTGGTGGATGATTCTAATTACAATGTTATTGATGAAGATATTGGTGATGGATGAGATGGTGCTGAGGATGTTTGTGAGGAGATATATATTAATCCCCACAATTTTTGATTTTAAAGTGAAGATACATTTGTGGATGATGTTTAATGACTTAAACTAATTGAATCGGTATATTTTAATATGTATTTTGTAGAGTTTAAAATATTTGTAAAACTTTTGATAATGAATTGGTGAAATTATAAATATATAATATATGTATGTCATTGAATATGTATCATGGTTTTTATTTTTTATAGGTTCTATTATTGATTGTAAGGAGGAGATGGATGGGATTCAGCTACATGTTGGGGAGAGAATGCTATACTAGCTATTTATAGAATCATTGGTATAGATTTATACCAATGGTTTCCTTTTAAAACTTTGTTATACCATGTTTGGTGGACTATACTATATACACATGATTTTGTGAACTGTTAGTGAACATCTATACAAACGGTTAACTAATAATATTTTGTACTCAGAATTTTTCATGGGATATAACAACAACTTATATAGAAACTATTAGTATAGACCTATACCAATATCTTAACACCCCATAGGTCATAGAACCAATGGTATAGGATATACAAACAATTTTATAGTCTATACCAATAGGTTTAAAAAAATTATAAGATTTTTTTCTAGAAGTGATCCATAAAAATTAAATAACATAAGTTACCAGATGATGGGAATAAGAGTTTAATTATGATAAAAAATAAATTTATACCCAAAAAAATATTGATCATAAAATCTGATTCATGGAATATGACATTACATATCATAAGAAATGAATCAAAAGTGTGTTGAAACACGAGTTAATAATCATGGGCAATGGGAGTACAATATATTCATGTGAATAACCATAAAACATGGTATGATAAGGAAATGTTGTATATATTAAAATAAAAGGAATCCTAGAAAGGTCGAATAACATGGAAAAATTGAATACATAGAATAATTATAATTATAAGAAAAACCTTGTAATAAAATTTATTATTCCAACACATATGTGAAAAAATCATCACGACCCTACCTGAAAATGCAAACAAATAAAAAATTCCAAATCCTTAATAAAAAAACTCATTATTTATTTTCCTGACTATATCACCAGATTTAAACTTATCTCAATACATTTTAGGGTTATATTAGACCATGACAATTATCATCCTCCCATTTTTGTGCCACATAAAACTAATCACTGTTATATCTCAATGATACCATGGAAATGAATGATATTCATAATTATTTCAAAAACATCATATAAAATAAAATTTAGAAATCACAGGAACTACAATATCTCATATTAAAAAAGGAATCATAGCAGTATATAATGTAAAGGGTGATTCAAAACATTACATAATGGGAGATAAACTATAGTGGAAGATTAAAAGAAAAAAAAATTCACAAAATATTTTAATCATTGTTATAAAAGATGAAGTGAAAATTATGTTCAATTTTTTTGAGGTGGAAAGATATTTTGTTTGAAACGTTATTATAAAGTGTACTAAAAAATGATCCATTAAAAAATCATGACAATAAGTGTAGAGTGGAAAATAATGAGAAGAAAACGATTTATTTAACTATTTATACTAATTTAAGGAAAAACCAATTTGGAGAAATGATGAATGAATTTATTTTCATAAATGAGGTAAATGAAAATATATGGAATATTAAAGACAAAAAAATAATATTATTTCATTAAATTAAATGATTTTGAAACAAAAAATATGGACATGTAGGAGAAAAGGTCATTGGTAAGTATGTGAGTTATTTATAAAAACATTATAAATTAATTTTAGAGAAAATTTTATGAAATAAGATTTTAATGATATTGACAATTAATTACCCTAGATAACTAGAAGAAATAACATATAAAATAGTTTAGTTTAAGAATTACAGAAATCTTGAATGGCATATTGATTCAAGAAGGACTATGACAAAATTAATCATATACTATGTTAATTAATCCCTTATGTTTTTTCACTTACTAAAATTCACTCTAACCTCATGTAAAAAAATAAAAAACTTAGTATTAAATTTTATAAACATATTAATTTAAATAATTTTTTATATACTATACATAGGATCATTTATTATGAATATTTTAGTTAGTTATAACTTATTTATACCATTATATGTTAGCACCATTAATTGTTTTATGCATGATTTTTAAGGTCTATTACAGTACCCATTATTTAATACTACGTTAAAATATTGTAGATAATTTAAGGTAATTTAATTGATAACTTA